>JARGCV010000018.1:18415000-19875000 GCA_034064705.1 Bothrops alternatus | reverse complement strand
GACAATTGAAACAACCCACCAAGTGTTTACATTCACATTGTGGCAACTTAATCATTTATGAAATCCAATCCCATGTGTAGTCAACAAAAAGGTTCTTTATCTCTTAGATCCCCTTCTACCTGGTCTTAATAATTGTCATCTCTATTCCACAATTATGAGAAGCGTGGGTGGCATAACACACAAGATGGACATTTTGAAGATCAATCTGTTTTAAAATGTCCAGCAATGTCTAGTTTTTTATGATGTTTGTTACAGTTCAGGAATATACTACCTGGCCATGGCCTCTTGGCCAGCGGGCCATGGAAATGGCTCGCCAGTGTGTGCATGTGTGCGTGTGTAGGCCTCCCACTCATGCTAGCACCTGCGGCCCCATTTGTGCATACTCACAGGTGCAAATGGGGCCAGTAGCACCGGGCAGGTGTGCATGACTTGTTTGCACATGTGCAATTTGGGTCGCTAGTGCCGGGCAGGTGTGCATGGCCCATTTCTGCATGTGCAAAGGAGCCATACACACCTGCCCAATGCTACCAGCTCCATTCACGCCCATGTGCATATGCAAATGGGGCCACAGGCACTAGTGCAAGTGGGAGCCATGCACCTGCTAGCCTCAGGAGGGTGTGTGCAGCCTGTTTGCGCATGCACAAATGGGGATGCTAGCACCATCCCAGTGCACTTGGCCCTATTTGCATGTGCACATGTGTGCACACCAATTTGGAAGCTACTCTCCTTCCCTCCGGGCTGTGAGCCCAGAAAGTTTGGAGACCTCTGTACTACATGCTTTGCATACAGTGGAACCTGTGCCTAAAAACAGGGCAAATCACAGCTAGGAAATTAGTATTAAAATATGTTCACCAACTGCATTTTTCCTTTCTGATGTTTCTAATGTGTTAGAAAAGAAAAAAATGTATATAATTCTACAATATTTCACCTACCCTCTCCTTCCCCCTTAATAGTTAGTGTTAAATAGAAAATTCCACAAAAATCTTTGCCAAATAAATGAAATGGGTAAAAGTAAAGCTAGATCGAGAATAAAAAAGTACAATATTCTAAAATGTAGGCATTTGCTCATTTGCTGCATGTTTTAAGAACCCTCCTGCAATGTTCCATATTTATTATAATAGTAGACTAATTATTTTTCTCCATTTTGCAGAAATTCAGAACCCCCCTCTCCCAAGTCTGCTTATAAACATTTTCCAGGATGAATCAATCCCATTTTTTTAACGGGCAATTTCTTTGCCTTCAAACCAAAACTACTAGTAAAACTGCCTCTCAACCATAGCTAAAAGCTTGCTATTTCCATGGAATTGTTGTTTGGGAGATCAAATATATATTCCTTTCACATAGGGAGGCTCTACAGTCAGTCTGCATACCAGTCTATCTCAATTTCCTCTCACATCATGAAAAAAACAACATTATACATGGCAAGATAAAAGAAATACTATTCAGTCATACAATGTTTTCATACACAGGAGTGACGCACAGAGTGAGAGGCTGTTTCCTTTGAAAAATGTTGACATCTATGCTAGACTTTCATGAAGCAGAGTTTATTTCTAAAGTACGGTAGGTTGCATCTATGGAGGAAATTCCTTTGTTTCTGCAACGCAGCATTTCTAGTTCAGAGACTAGAAATGTAGAAATTGTACATGTAGAAGTTTGGCAAAGGAACTTTCAACACTAGCCAGTGCAAGATCAATAAAGTTTCTTGGGTTACAGTCAGGTAAATGAACCCAGAGTTCACCATCGGAGGTACAACTGATAAGGCTCAATTTATCCTATTTTAAAACTCAGCTCTCTGGAAAAGGCTCTGATGCTGGGAGAGGTGGAAGAAAAGAAAAGAGGATGACCAGCAGGAAGGTGGATGGATTCAGTTACAGTGGTGATGGGTGAATCCATTGGAAGACTTGAAGAATCATATTAGGGACAGTTTATCATGGAGAAAGTCTATCTGTGTGGTCACTAAGACTCAAAAACAACTGATGGCACATAATCAATCAATAAAAGACCATTGCAAGGACTAGAGATTTACAAATTGATGTATTGACACTGTAAGTCAGTGTGGCATGTGGTTTCACATTTATGTATTTAGCGTGTGGCAAAATTGTTAAAAAGCACATCACAATTATGTTCTCAATGAGCAAATATGAAACTATTTACTCTATTTACAAATTCAAAGGTAGGCTACTTATACAGCAGTAGCACTTAGACTTATATACCGCTTCACAGTGCTTTACAGCCCTCTCTAAGCGGTTTACAAAGTTAGCATAGTGCCCCCAACAATCTCAATCTTCATTTTACTGACTTCGGAAGGATGGAAGGCTGAGTCAACCTTGAGCCGGTGAGAATTGAACTGCTGGCAGTTGGCAGAATTAGCCTGCAATACTGCATTCTAACCACTGTGACTCTATGGCTCATTTATAGTCAATACAGGATGGAGTTGCATACCGAAAATCTCTGAGTTTTCGCTGATACGGATTCAGAGGACCCTGTTCCATAGTATGTTGCACTGTCTGCTTTGAAGCACCCCAGCTACATTCTGAAGAGGACAGCCTTCCCCATTTATGGAGGCCACTAGCACACTTAGCCATGCTGAGTCCTAATCCTTAAGGATTGATCAAGTTTTATGGGGTAGGTTGAATCCTTTCATTTCAGCTGTAAAGCAGGGGATGTTGTGACACTCTGGAAGAGCAGTAGTGGACCATTCTTGCAACCAGGCCTTTTCAATCTTTTGGGTATGGATTCATGTTTTCTCAATATACTTAGCGTGCCATGCACCTATCATTGCATATGTAACTACTCAGAACTTCTAGTGTTTTGCATTACACTACCATTTTTTTTACAGTGTTACTACCCTTAATAAAAACATTTCACTGCTCACCACTGTCAGAAACCTACAGTGACTTTCAGCGTAACTTTCCCAACCAAACACTTTGATGTGAGCCAAGGTGTTAAAGGGGTAATGAAAACTGCCACGGTGATGGTCATGACAATGTAATGGAAAACCATGTTCCCTTTTTTTTTTGACACTTGTCTAGTGATGGGTTTTGAATTGAGCCCTAGCTCAAAGTCAAGGGGGAGATGATACCTTTTGTTCATTCAGTACTTCGTGCCTGAAATAGCACCTGATTTGTCACTAAAATAAATACACAAAACTTCTCTTTTTCAAGGCTTTGCTCAGATTCAGATTCTCGCGCTTAGAGGTGCATAGAAGACAATGGCCCCATTCAGCAACAAGGTGAATTTTGCTCAATGAAATTCTCTCTTACACTGCTCTCACTTCACTGCCCTGCCCACCTTCCAAATCTACTCCAAAAGGTTTCCTAATGTAGAACTTTGGGTTGGAATTGGGAACTAATAAGGAAAATGTTACAGCGTTCAAAGACTTGGCGACAGGCATCTGGACTCAGCAAGTTTTGAAATGAAGGCTATATTTTGTTGCTCCTCCTTTGCCTGGAGACCAGAAATAGGCAAACATTTTGGAGTAGTGATGACTCATAGTGATCACTAAATAGTGTTGACTTGCAAAAGGCAAAAAACAGCCAATCACAGAATATGATTATATTAGAAGGCAAGAAGATGAAATTGTCCATCCTAACCTGTTTTATCACTCTAACCTTTTTACAATTCCATTAATCTGTTTCCTCTGGGCAGTTTATTTTGCTAAATAGAAGACCACAATATCCAGAAGCAATACCAGAGATATATCACGTACAAATAAGTTGCAAGAAATCACACTAACCAAAAGAAAAAGAAAAAAATCTGCTGATGCTAACCTTTCTATTTTTTTTTTCTTCTAAAGAAACTAAAGTTTTGCTTTAGCTTCAGTGCAGGAGGTCCTGAATCTATTCCACGGAAGCTGGTTTTTGGTTTTTGTTTTTTAACAATAAGCCTGTTTTACATGCCTAGCAATTGAATGGCCCTCCTTAGCCCTTTCTTTTGACCTTTTCTGTTAATTCCAGCCATTGCAGCAGCTAAGCTTCCCTTTGAGAAAAGACCAGAAAAAATAAAGGTTAAATTAAATGTTCTGAGACAACGTGCACACATACATGCGTGCATGTGTGCGCGCACACAGAGAGAGAGAGAGAGGGAAAGAAAGAGAGAGAGAGAGAAAAAGAAAGAAAGAAAGAGAGAGAGAGAGAGAGAGAGAGAGAGAGAGAGAGAGAGAGAGAGAGAGAGAGAGAGAGAGAGAGAGAGAGAGAGAGAGAGAGAGAGAGAGAGAGAGAGAGAGAGAGAGAGAGAGAGAGATTTTGTTTCCTTTATTTTGGAAAGAAGGAAGAGAGTCTAGTTTCAAGGGGCTTTATTATTAAATAATGAGCATGATTTTCTATGCATTCCATCAAAAAGTAGGCCAGGGCATTTTGTAGCCCTGATGACTTTTATTTTATTCAAACCACTCATGAAGAGGCGGAGCTCTGCAAGATCAGATATCAAAAGATTCATGTTGTTTTAGAAGATCTTTTGATAAGAGAGCGTTTTCTGGTTGGCATCCTTCCAATCTTTATCCTTTCTTCTTCTCTAACCAACCCTCCCCTTCCTTTTCCTGTGTGGTCTGTTGTCCATTTTGTGTCCAGATGCTATTGAAGAAAGAAAAACACCCCATAATAAGGAGCAAATCATTCATTTGCCTTTCAAGCTGCAAGATCCAGAGTAAACTCAATGGCCATCAGCCAAATTCCACTCAAAGAAGATTGAAGGCATCAATGTGTACCGTGATCACCTGCAGAAAGCCAGGAATGAAATCAGCTTTGCCAAACAATGCAAAAAGGCCCATCCACTTAGACTACATTCTGCCTTGTTTGTTTGTTTATTTATTTGTTTGTTTGTTTGTGTCTGTTATTTCATTTCAGATTTTATTAATCCAACCTGTCCCTAAACCACAGAGCATCCCTGAGAAGATTTCCAAGAGAGAGGAAGAGTAATTAGGAGATTAAAAGCATAAAACTCTATGTGATTTCTAATTGAAGAGAAAGTTGCCCAGTTAGGGCCTGCTGTTGTATAGATGCTATGTTTTTTTTTAAACTTATTCCCTAAACAAAATAATTTTCTTTCTCTTAATAAACAAAACAGGACAATTCTCAGCACAGTACAATAATAAGAAACCATGTTAAGCTTGCATATATAGACATATATATGAACTGAGACATTTGTATCTTACAAATGTAGTCCTCAACTTACAATCACAATGGAGCCCAAAATTTCTGTTGTTAAGTGAAACATTTGTAAAGTGAGGTCTGCTGTATTTTACGACCTTTCCTGCCTACATTGTTAAGTGAATCAACTGTAGTTGATAAGTTAGTAACCCAGTCATTAAGTGAATTTGGCTTCCCCATTGACTTTGCTTATCAGAAGGTTGTAAAAGGGGACTGCATGACCTTGGGACACTGCAACCATCATAAATATGAACCAGTTGACAAGCATCTGAATTTTGATCATGTGACCATGGGGATGCTACAAAGGTCGTAATTGTGAAAAACGGTCATAAGTCACTTTTTTCAGCACTGTTGTAACTTTGAACGGTCATTAACAAACAGTTGTAATTCGAGGATTACCTGTGTTTTGTTGTGAACTATTCAGAGATTTTGAGAGTTGGGTGACATGCAAGTTTATATTATTATGGTTGATCGCACACTCACCCACATGTTTAGACTGAATTTGGCATTTCATCCCCCAACGAAATCTTTCTGAAGAAGCTGGGATAGGCAGATCAAATGTTCTATACTACGGCGGGTACTTTGCTTTCTTTTGCCACAGTTTTTCTTCTACTTAGTCTTTGCCAAAATGTGGATGTTAGTGTTCAGGCCATACCAGCTTCTGGAGGATGAGGGTGAGAATGGTGATGAGGACTAGGATTTCTCAAAAGTTATATTAAGCTAATTAGGCCTAACATCCATCTGTTCGCATGACAACTTAATCCCAAATGCACACTAAGAGGGGAAGACTAAAAGAGTGCACTTACAGTTTTAGCTCACCTGAATGAAACCTGTGACAAGTAATTCCATTCCTAGAATCAGTTAGTACAGGACTGACTGAACTGCACTAAATGGTCTTATTCCCTTCAGGTCCTCTCCATCCCACCAGAGGATTAAAAAGAAATACACAATTTTCAGCTGCTTCGGTTTTATAGATGCCCAGCATGCTAACATAAACAATAATAGCAAAGGACATTGAGTTTTCTTCTCTAGTTTTTTTTTTCTTCTCATCCTTCAGTTGACAGTTCTGTAAAAAGGAGAGACAGGATCCAACTGTTTGCTATGCTAGTAGACAACAAGGTGAGAAAAATATGCCAGGAGGGCACCCAAAGATGCTGGCTGTAGGATGAACGTAATGCACAGTTTATGATTGTTTGTGGCTTTTGTGTTGCACCCCAAAAATTGGCCTAGACCTATTTCTCTTAGGTTTGCTCATCCAATTTTATCTGAGCAATCTGCGAGAGAAGAGTAAACCAACATCTCTCTGGGCATTCTTAAATTATATTCTCTGTCATTACGGTCAGTAAAATTCTTTTGCTAAATTTAACTAAATTAATCTAAATTATTTTCGTTGGTTTGCATTTTAAGTATCTACATCTAGACCATCTCTTACTGGCTACATGTATGTAATATGCAAATGTGTGTCTCCATACATAAATATCACACATATAAACACATGTTTTAGAAAAGGAGGGCAAGAGGCAGCGGATGGTCATCTGGATTTGGTGAACCTTTGAGCTCAGTGTTTCGATTGCTGTGTCTACAGGCTTCATTCATCTTTGCCTTTGGCTGGGGAAAGTATTATTTAACAGTAAATATAACACTCTATAAATTATTACATTTGATAATAATTCATTGGATACGGTTCATTACACCTATGCCTCCCTCCATGAAGAAAACATTTTTGCATGACATCTTCATTTACTTGATTCTTTTCCCCCCATAATTTTTGTGACATCCTCGTTAACTTGACAATAGCCACTCATGTGGATCGCTTGCTCAATGATGCTGGGAAGAGGAAGAGGTAGCAAAGCAGATGTGCATACTACCTTTAATTTATTGCATTTTAAATCCACCAGTAGTATTAATGTTCTGGGAAGACATTATAGTTAGAATGCACCTGGATTTTAATCCTGACAGGGATCAAGGTTGGCTTAGCCTTCCATCCTTCTGAGGTCGGTAAAATGAGGACCCAGATTGTTGGGGGCAATATGCTGACTCTGTAAACTGCTTACAGAAGGTTGTAAAGCACTGTGGAGTTGTATATAAGTCTAGTGCTAGTGCTAGTGCTTTGGGTTTTTTTAAAACAAAACAAAAAAGAGACTTGGACTAACAACTGGCTGCATCTTCCAAGATGATTTGGGAGAGCCTCAAGCATTTGGAACATTCCATACCTCTATCTAGTTCTATATAGATAGAGGCAATATGGAATTAGGAAAGAGGCAATGGCAAGCCGTTTCTGAAAAACCTTGCCCAGAAAACAGAGACTTGTTTAGACATTGTAGAAAAATCAGGCATGACTGAATGGAAGAAAAAAAAATGGAATTAGAGCTGATATATAGATCCAAAAGCTCACCATTGAGACATCTGAGAAATATTTGTCCAGTTGAACTCTAGATACTCTGACTGCCAAGTACAACCAACCCTATTGTACAGCCCTACCTGACTAATTAAAGATAGTATTTACATTGTATAATCCCATTATACTTGACTATTTGCATTGCTAGAACATTAGTCATGTTCATAAGCAGAAACTTTTCAGTATACTTTTTCAGTATAATCCTACACAACTTTAGCCAGGAGGAAGACCTTGTGCTTTGTAGGCTTTATCTCAGTTCACAGCATATAGTACTGAGTCAGTGTCAATTCTTAACAATCATACTGGTTTATTTTTAATTTGTTTGTTTGTTTGTTTGTTTGTTTATCGATCAAACTTCTTAATTGTTCATTTCCCTAATGGAGGGGCTCTATGGATTTTCTCCAAGACATATGAAATTAATAGAGAAGTTTTAAAAAGGGATTCAGTAATTTTAACTTCAAAAGCCTACAGATATCTATTGGTGTTATTATATTAATACTGTTAATACTGAACCCTTGGTGCTCTCTGAGTTTGGATATGCAGTAATGATGTTACCTAATTTGACAGTGAAACATCTTCAAGAAAACAACCAAACTAAGAGTGTTGCAGGCAAAATAACTCATTTAACTCATGATTCACTTGAAGAATTTATGCAAACTAAACAATGGCAATATTTTATTGATGGTCTAAGTTGAAGTTCTTAACCAAATCCCGTATGACATTTCAATTTTGTGATAAAATATTAGTTATACATGGGAGACATTTACATATATCATAATAGCAATAGCACTTAGAATTATATAGCCGCTGGGTGAGATCATCCGTGGTTTTGGCGTGGAGTACCACCAGTACGCTGATGATACCCAGCTGTACATTTCCACGCCGAACCACCCCAACGATGCCCTTGCCGTGCTGACCCAGTGCCTGGAGGCCATGCGGGTATGGATGGGGAGAAACGGACTCAAGCTCAACCCCTCCAAGACCGAGTGGCTGTGGTTACCGTCGTCCCGGTAGAGCCAGCTGTTTCCATCGCTGTGTATTGGGGGTGAAACAGTGGCTCCCACAGGAAGGGTTCGCAATTTGGGAATCCTCCTGGACTCACGGCTGTCCTTAGAGGACCATCTGACGGCCGTGGCCGGGAGGATGTTCTACCAGGTTTGCCTGGTGCGCCAGTTGCGTCCCTTCCTAGACCGGGACTTGCTACGCACAGTCACTCATGCCCTCGTGACCTCCAGGCTGGACTACTGTAATGCTCTCTACATGGGGCTCCCCTTGAGGTGCACCCGGAAGCTCCAACTTGCCCAGAATGCGGCCGCACGGGTAGTGATGGGAGCGTCGTGGCGCTCCCACGTAACACCGCTCCTGCGTGAGTTGCACTGGTTGCCGGTGGTCTTTCGGGTGTGGTTCAAGGTGTTAGTGACCACTTTTAAAGCGCTCCATGGCATCGGACCCGGATACTTACAGGACCGTCTACTGCCAGCAAATACCTCCCGCCGTCCGGTACGCTCCCACAGAGAGGGCCTCCTCAGGGAGCCGTCGGCCAGACAGTGCCGGCTGGCGACCCCCAGGGGGAGAGCCTTCTCTGTGGGAGCTCCCACGTTATGGAACGAGCTCCCCCCCGAACTCTGTACAATAACAGATTTACGCACCTTCCGTCGGGAACTAAAAACATTCCTTTTTTGACAGGCCGGCCTGGCATAGAAGCTTCAGTTCCAATAGGGTCAAAATGTTTTAGGGGGACTGAGTATTTTTAAGATTCTAAGCTTTGTATGTCTTGGGTTTTAAATGGGGATTTTGGCCAAATTATTTAATTCATTTTTAATTATTTTAAATTTTGTATATTTATATGTTTTTTAAATTTTAGGCTGTACACCGCCCCGAGTCCTTCGGGAGAGGGGCGGTATAGAAATTTGATTAATAAATAAATAAATAAATAAATAAATAAATATAGTGTTTCATAGTGCTTTACTTGACCTCTCCAGGTGGTTACATAGTCAGCATATTGCCCCCAACAATCTGGCTCCTCATTTTACCCACCTCGGAAGGATGGAAGGATGAGTCAACCTTGAGTCAGTGAGAATCGAACTTCTGGCAGTCAGCAGAATTATCCTGCAATACCGCATTCTAACCACTGCATCACCACGGCTCTTATAACGCCTGATTCAACTAGGGAAATGTTGACCATAGATATCATGGAACCATTTGATGAGCATCATGTTAATTGTTGTTATGATATTTATCTTTCTAGATTACTATATCAGATGACCTGAACTGGTTTTATTTCTCTTACTAATTTTGTAACTGTTATTAATTTCTATCTTCAGTTTTTAGTATGACAGAAGATATGAAGAAGAGATGTATCTCAGATAATGGCACTCAATTAAGCTCTTTAGAGCTTTCCACCATTCCTAACAAATAACAAAAGTATGACTGAATTTAACTGTCAAATATTATAATTTTATAGTTATTAATAATGAAGTTTGCTTTCTGATACATATGATAATATATTTTCACACACTCTGTCACTCCTTAGGCTGGTTCCAAAGAATCTATATACTACTAAAACTCTCATTGTCATGACCTTTAACTGGGTGAAATGGTGCAAAACAGGGCAACAATTTTTAAACAAAGGTTCCTTAAATAGGCTAATTTATAGAATGTGTCCAAAACCCAGGACCCATGACTCTGAAGAGAATAAAATTTGGAAAACCTGTGGTTGTTTCAATACTAATGGCCATGACTTCACAGCTGGGCTTCTGTGCAGACACATGATCTTCATTTTCAACTATTTGTGACATTTTCACAGCCGGTCTCACAATCCCTCATGCTATCCTCTCATTTACCTGTCTGCTGGGAAGAGGAAGGGGAAGGGGAAGGGGAAGGGGAAGGGGAAGAGGAAGGAAGGAAGGAAGGAAGGAAGGAAGGAAGGAAGGAAGGAAGGAAGGAAGGAAGGAAGGAAGGAAGGAAGGAAGGAAGGAAGGAAGGAAGGAAGGAAGGAAGGAAAGTTGATTTCTGATGCTCCCTGCTAGCTTCCCACAAGGAAACTAATGGGGAAGCCAGCAGGAAATTAGAAATTGCTCTCACTCCAATTAATTATAATATATAGGTGGACAAAAAATATAATTATAATTTTTATCCACCTGTGGTCATTCTGTTTCTCTCTTTAGGTATGAATATGTATGAAATGATGAGCCAAAGGGCATGACTTGTCTAGTTTTAAACTGATTCCTCTCTAAGAGATTAATCATAACTCTCTAAAGCCAACCGAAGCCTCATTTATATAGTTAAGATTAATACTGTGGATAGTTCCATTCTTTCTGGACTGACTTTGGCTCAGGTGATTATGTAATATCAGGATCTTGCAACCTCCTTTGATTCAGGATTCATTCTGTAAATCAGACAGTGTTGGACATAAAGCTGAAATCAAATCAAACCCATCATCCTCCAAATACTCTCTGGCAGAACTCTCCAAAGCCCAAACTTTAACATCCATGCGAAGGAATCATGGGCCAAGTTCTCCTTTGCAAATCAGCATTTTTCAATAGCTAAGTCAGCTCTTTGATCTTGTAGAATGTAGATACCACAATCACAATAATATTAAATATAGCATAGGTACTACTTTTGAAATTGGTGTCTTCCCAGCTTATAAAAAAAAGTGTTTCAGAGATGTATGTTCAACTTAGTGCACCTTCATATTGTAGTTTTTCAATAGAGCCACCCGTGCCTTCTTAAGTTGCCCATTTTTGTCTGAATGGTCAGGAGATTCTTTTTTTTTTCCATTTCTTTACGTCTCCACCTTAAAGCAATGCATGGCCATCAAGTTACTTCTGCAAGCTCCAGGCGAAACAATTTCAAGTGGGCATAGTATCTTCTCTGCCTGTTAATGTTAATGCCTCAGGCACAAGTCTGGATCTTTTATACAGTGGAATATCCCCCACCACCCACCTCCTGTTTTGTAATTGGTGTGTGTGTGTGATGTGCTTCCAGGCAATGTGCTTGTCTTCTTGCCATCTGGTTTGTGGTGTTTTGTTTTTTTGCAAAAGCTTGCTTTCCTTGTAATTTGATTTCCAAAATGCTGATCACAGATGCAATCTGAAGCGATGCTCTTAGGCACCCTCTTGATTCTTCAAGTCTTGCAGTTAAAAAACAAAACAAAACCCTTTCAGACAAAAATGGTGGAATATTTAAATCCCTTAAAATTAAAAAGGGATAGATATTATTTTTGAATAAACATTTGACCTGAGTAAGAGAATCTGTACTGCTCATTCTTTGTTCTCTTCAGATACCCCCTTTCTGACCAAGCTGCATTCTTTTTAATATTCACTTTTCATAGCTCCTGCATGGAAATGGTAGTCAGCATGTTGGTTCTAGTTGATTTTCTTCCATGAAATAGGGCATATTTAAAAAAAATAACCTTTTGATTTCAATCATTAAGTATGTTTTTTTCTGTATGCATATGTGTCAAACCTCTAAGACTTCTAATTTAGGAATTGATATGTATCTCAAGGTGACACTACTATCATCTGGAAAACAAATCCAAGGCTACTGTCATAGTCATTATCAACTACAATAACACCAATATTTTATTCATATTTCCCAATTCGGCATTTTTCAGATGTGTTTGATAATAATCCAGGAAGCTTTTCTGCTTAGCATCCTCCACATATGTTGAAGCATGCAGAACATTTAGTCCAGATGTATAATCCAGATATGTGCAACACATTGCACTACAAAGCTAAATATATAACACCCACCAATATGTTATTGGCTTTATTATATCATAATCTCAATGTAATTAATGTATTATAAATTCGTGTGATGAAGAATTATAAGCCTTCATATTTGGGGGGGGGATTGTTGTTATGTTGGCTGTAGGTATTGGTAATTGTAGTCCAACAAAATCGGAAGACATAAAGTTGACAGATTAGAATATTTTCAGAATTGTCTAGTCACTGTTGTGAGTGTCCCTAGACCAGCTTGGGAAGTGTCAGAGTATGAGGATGAGCAGCCAGGCCCCTCTGGGTGTTTTCCCCTCCCGGCAGCCGAGGAAGAGCAGCCAGGCCCCTCTGGGTATTTTCCCCTCCCGGCAGCTGAGCCAGACAGGGAGGAGATTTACAGGCAGTCTGGGTCAGATTCACAAAGTGAGGGGTCAGATTTGGATCAAGAAGATAGATGGCTTGATCCGAGATTCCGAAGGTTTGATAAGCGACGGTGTCAGTTAAGTGGAAAAAGGAAGTAATGGGGGGAAGTGACGTATCGGACACTATATTAGAAGGGGACAGAGAGACTACGCCTTTGTCACGAGCAACGTTAATCAAGGAGTAGCCTGATATCTGGAGCAGTGCGTTTGAATTCAGTCTTCTGATGTTTTGGAAATCTACGGAAGAATAATGAGGTATTGGACAATGTGATAAAGAAAGAGTGAGTTAATTGGAAGGTGTGGAAAGAGCATGTTTTAATCTAAATGTAAATAAATGAGACTTGGCCGTTCCTGCCAGCAAAATGCCAGCAGCGTGCTTTGAAGTGAATCCTTTTGAAATGTGTTAAATAAACCTCTTAAAGACATATTTATGTGGATTTTAATGAGCTGAGAGGGGCCAGACAGAACAGTCACATATAATGTTTTAAATCAATATAAAGGCCTCTGAAATTTCTATGGGCAAATATAACATATAACCAGCATTCATACAAAAATCACTATCATGTTACATGAAACATATTATTTATTTATTGTATTATATTATCCAATTTCTATAACTCCCCATCTCGATCAAGTGATTCTGAGCAACTTATAATTCTAAAACTATAAAACAGTTGAGACAATTTAAAAAAAAACAATAAAAAAATCAAATATAGTGGTACCTTGGTACTCATCGTTAATTGGTTCCAGGAGGCACGATGAGTTTCAAAAATGATGAGTGCCAAACAAATTTTACCCATAAGGAATACTGTAGTGAGTCACAAGGCAGTCGACACTGACAAGTCTAGCTTGTGTACTGAGTACCAAACAAATGGTGAGTACTGGGGCAAAATTTTCATAACACAATGCACTGAGTACCAAATTAGATGACTTTCAAAGCAGTTAAATCCCAAGATACCATTGTAATAAATACATAAACAGCAAGACATAGTTAAACAATAATGTAGCTATCCTCCATTAATAGCATATTCCCTTCTGTTATTTAAAATATTCTGTTCTAATCTGACAAATTTTTTAACCCACACATTCTCTCAAGTTAAACCTATATTTTTTTTCATATTTACCTCAATCAGTCTTTTCATGTAACTATAGATACTCAGATGCCAGTTCCAGCTACACATTCAAGCTGCACAGTCTAAATAAAACCAACTCCAAAGATTCCATTTTCTATGAAAAGAAAACACCAATCCTTCAACGGTTGCAATACAAATATCATAAGCCTCATTTTGATACTGCATTGGGACTGCTTATACATCAATCCTACATCCTTTGGTAGAAAAGCATCTTGATTTGCCTCCTTTTTCAGCTCCTGGTATGTTGCCTGGTTCAGGGATGTAGAAGGCTTTGAGACCAATTTTTTAAAAAACTGAACGCTAAAAAGGACACTGTCTCAAGATTTGGGGTTTTATTTCATGATTAAAAATGATGCTGGATGCTTTTTTCAAAAATTGACTATATTTTGTGCATAGCGACAAAAATTTGTAAAATTCGTGATGCCTGGTTCATGGATTTAGGAGGCTAAGGGGACAATTTTTTTTTCAACCTAAATGCTAAAACAGGTCCTGTGTTAAGATTCAAGGTTTTATTTCATGGTTAAAAATGGTACAGCGTGATTTTTCAAAAACTGACCATATTTCGTCCATAGCAATGAAAATTCGTAAAATTTGTGATGCCTTGTTCAGGGATATAGCAGGCCTTGAGACCAAAGATGTTTTCAACCAAACTGTTCAAAAGTGTCCTGTCTCAAGATTTGTGTTTCTATTTCATGGTGAAAAATGGTGATTTTTGCTTTAATTAAAAATTGACCATATTTTGAAAATTCATAAAATTCGTGATGCGTTGTTCATGGATTTCAGAAGCCATGAGGAATCATTTTTTTCAATCAAAATGCTAAAACAGGCCCTGTGTCAAGATTTGGGGTTTTATTTCAAAGTTAAAAATGGTATTGCCTGATTTTTCAAAAATTGACCATATTTCGTCCACAGCGACGAAAATTCGTAAAATTTCATCAGTTTAGAAAAACAGCCAGCAGCAACAGAAGCCAACTAACTCTATGGTGGCCAAATGGTGGCAAAGGAATTAGTTATAGCTCAGGCAAGCAAATGTGTATGACCAAGGAGGAAAAACCAGTATTTTTTTAAAAAAAACATTTTTAGGGTTTTGTTGCATAATATAGGTGGTCCTCGACATACAACATACAACTGAGCCCAAAACTTCTGTTGCTAAGCAAGATAGCTGTTAAGTGAGTTGTGCCCCATTTTACAATCTTTCTTGACACAGTTGTTGAATAAAATCACTGCATTTTGTTAAGTTACTAACACAGTTGTTAAGTGACTCTGGCTTCCCCCTTGACTTTGATTGGTGGAAGTCGCAAAAGGTGATCACATGACACCCTCCCCTCCCAGAACACTGCAACCATCATAAATATGAGCCAATTGCCAAGCGTCTGAATTTTGATCACGTGACCATGGGGATGCTGCAGTGGTTGTAAGTCTGAAAAATGGTCATAAGTCACTTTTTTTCAGTTGCTGTTGTAACTTTGAACAGTCACTAAATGAACTGTTGTAAGTCAAGGACTACCTGTACATGTAGGAATAGACCCATAGATACAGACATAATATAGCCTATGGTTCAGCAAAAAGAATTAAATGTAAACTGAACAAATGAGGAAGAACTGTTAGGTTTATTAAGCCATTTTGTATAATAAATGCCATATGCAGGGAAGAGTAGTCTGCCTTCCGTGTCAGTGCTCTGTACAGATGAACCAAACTGACCTCTTTCTTCCTGTGCTCCCAAATAATTCCCAAATAGATGATGTTCTGAAATCTAAGTGTTCTGAATGGAGTCTACAGGTTTTGCCCCAGCATTTTACAACACGATTGTGATATGGAGAAAGTGTTGTGGCTCATTTAACTGTGGGGGAATATCATAACCAATAGAATTTCTTCTTGTTTTTGAATTGGAAAATGTTCTGGGGGATAACCATGAACCCTACATAATAATTTAAGTCCAGATTTGAAGAATTTGATGAAACTTTGCCCTGCTGCTGACAAAAAAACTTTAATGAAATTTGTCCTAAAGCCCAACACATGGGATAAAGCAGTTTCACTTATGTAGCTGTATTGGCTCCAGCAGTGCTATTCCCAGTTATAGACAAGTTAAATTCTAATTATGGGGTTCCTATTCATAGATCCTTAAAATTTCTGTTTTGCAAGAAGTCATCGAAGCCTGTTTACCCAACATGTACTCACACATACTCTTCCAAGAACTAAAAAGGAAGAAAGAAAAGTGTAAAGTTTCTCCAATTCCACGAATATTCAGATGAAGAATGTGGCAGAAAAAAAAAAATAGGAAGCATAGCATATTAAAGGAGTAGCAGTCCCTCCTTCCAATATGCCTCTAAATCTGACCTGAAACTTGATTAGAAAGTATAACACATTTATCATTTCTGAAGCGTTCCCTGGGAGCATCTACTTGACACTTTAAATTAGCAGCAAAGAAATCTGTCTCTGGATGGAAGCCATTTAATTATAGTTGAAATGTTATGAAGATCAAGAATTATCCACTACTATACCAGGACTTCTCCCTCCATAGCAACATCAAAGGGAGGGGAAACTGCATCTTAGCCAGTGATCACAAGTAATTATTAGCCTGAATTCTCAAAGCGCAAGGGGGATGTTTTACTCCTATATGTTGAAAGGTCAACTTTTATCCAGCCTCACTGCCTTCTAGCCATCACTTTAATAAACGTTCGTTCATTGGAATGATAGCCCTCGGCAGGAAGGGGGCTGGGATTGACCTACAAGTTTGCAAACATCCTGTGTACCCTGAAGAGGCTGGCAAATTCAAGAAAAAAAAAATCTCTGAAAAATTCTAAATGCAGCTCAAAAAAAAAAAAAAGCTAAAGATTGAGCATTTCCCTTGCCTTTTTAGACATAGGGCCTTATAGTATTCTCCAATATATGTCATAGAAAGTAGAGTTATTTATGTCTTTACCTATTTACTTATTTTACTTAAAATGTGTATATAGTCATCCGTCTTCTAACCAACTCTGGGCTACCAATCAAAAGTTAAAACAGCATATAAAGCCATATTAAAATTATAAAAGTCAACACACAGAAGCATTAAAAATAATAAAGCCTGATGCCAAGTCAAACTTCTAATGTGTGGTTATCCAATATTATCCCAGCACTTGGAGGAAAAACCAAGTCTTCAAAGCTGTACGAAAGACTAGGAAGGTGAAGGCCTGCCAAACGTCAGGGAGCAGAGTGATATGTAGAGCAGGGGCTGTCATGGAAAAGGCACACATGTCCTAGCTCCCATCAAATGGCAATATTTAGACGAAGGAACCAGGATCATACTTATTCTATCTGACCTGGTAGGGCCAGTAGATATCCTTAGGGAAAGAAAATCTCACAGGTTCTTTTAGGAAGAACAGTATGTCATGGCTGGTGTGCTGAGCTCCACAAAACGAATGGCATGACATCAGAGAGATGAGCTCAATCTTCAGCTTTCCTTTTTTTTTTTCATTTGTTTATTATGAAGCGCCTAGAGTAGAGCACTCCCTTGAATAGCAGGAAACTGCTGTTTGTTTTTTCAGCACTTCTAGTCAGAAGGGCCTCCAAAGGATACCAAAACAAAAAGAAAAAAAGAAAAGAAAAGAAGCAAAGAGGCACATGAAAGGAAAAAAAAAGAATTATGATTACCCTCCATTCTAATCACAAAGGACAGCACACAATAGCATTTCAAGGGCATGATTAAGAGCGGAAAAGGGATTTCCGGTAATAAAAGGTTAAAATAAGTAGTGTTGATCTCCCTATATCATGCCTGGACTAAGATATTTTATTTCTTGTGGTGGGAAACTATGATGTTTCTTCCTTTTCTAGTCACAAAAGCCAACTGAGCCTCAGAGCTGCAAGCTAATACGGGGGCCCAAGGACAGTCATCTCTGCTTCTGTTACATAGAAACATAGAAAACTGATGGCAGAAAAAGACCCTGTGGTCCATCGAATCGGCCCTTTATTTGTTCTTTGTTTTCTTTTTAATTCGTGTTCTTGATTTTTGCTCAGTGTTGAAAATCCTGCCTTCTAAAATCTTATTTGCACCCTTAATCAGTGGTGGGATTCAGCCAGTTCACACCATTTCAGCAGAACCGGTAGCTATTTTTTTGTTGCCCAGGCCCAGAATGAACTTCCAGAAGTGGCATCCACATAGAGAACTGGTTGTTCACGCATTTGAATCCCACCACTGCCCTTAATATACTGTATTTAAAGGTTTGTCCTCCAGGTTGACCATATTCAGCTCCTCCAAACTCTCCTGATATGTTCTGTATTTAGCTGCTGGTTTTCAGCTGCTGCACGTGGAGAGGACAACTACTTTTTGTCCAAAGGTAGAGGCAGCCCTGTCCTAAGATGGCAAGGTTCATGCAACTTGCAAAGTCTTAGCTGAATCCCAGAGACCCTCCAAAAGTTTCCATAGCTCTCATTTTTAAAAGGGACAAAAGGAAACGTGGTAGAATAGGGGAGGAATAATCACAGCAGCTTCCTGAACTCTTTTGTCTCCGGTTAAATTAAGTTAAATTCTGTTTTTTCTTCCAGCCCACAGGGCTTATTTATTTTTTTATTTTAGTGCCCCCCCACACACTCATTTTAGGGAATACAGCCCCCATCCCTTCAAAAGCTATGTGCAGGCAAAAGAAAAAAGAAAAAAGCTTGGTAGGAAGATGAGTATATCTCTGATATAAGAAAAAGATATTTTTTTCCCAGAAGAAAAGTCATATTCTCTTCCTATAATTTATATAGAAAGCTCAGGAATAAGGAAAATGATTCATTTCTTCTCCCCCCCCCACACACTTATTAAACATTCAGCAGTTTGCTCAGCATCTCCTACTCTTGCCTTCTAATTTCCAGTGTGATCTATTCTTGACCATGACTGATTTATTCAAATATATTTATTATCCCAAACTCTTAAAAGGAGAAGGTAGCACACAAATCAATCTCGTGGAATTCTATTACTGTCTAATATACATGAAAATTTACAGGCAAGCTAGGGAGAAAATCCAAATGTGTCTCTCCCCTTCATTTTTTAAATAGGTGATTGAATGTTATTGATTGAAAATGAAGCAGTCAAAAATTTATCTGTCAAATTAAGGTATCACCCATTTCATTCTGAGTGACCCTGGTTAAAAACATAATGCCCATATAAAAATGCAGGAACTTGGTACATCAGGGGTAGTCAACCTTGGCTCTTTTATGACTCGTGGACTTCAATTTCCAGGAATTGGCTCAGGAATTCTGGGAATTGAAGTCCACGAGTCAGAAAAGAGCCAAGGTTGACTACCCCTGGGTTACATGAAAGGTGCCATAACACTTTGGAAACAGTGTCTGCAATATATTGCCATGGTGCCAAACTGACAAGCATATGATCATACAATCACACAAATGCTATCATTATGGATCACAATATTTAATAACCTTTAGCATTTGCATATTGATATCATGTGTGACTCCCCCTTGCAGACAGAATATTACAACTTCCAGTTCACATTTAGAAAACCCTGAGAATGCTTGAGAAATACAAGTTTTCCCTTTTAAAAGTTCCTTTCCTTTCCCCTTTTTAATCCCATTTTGCTGTTGGTATCTGATTCTGAGTTGAACCAGTTTCAGCCATTGCATGAATTACAGCCATTGAATGACACTTTTTTTGTAATCAAACCTTGAAAATGAAACTGGTTCAAGCTGAACCAGGTTGCCACTGAATCTTAAGTCACAAACTCAAATTAAGCCATGTCATCTGGCTATGCTCTAAGATGAGAAATACAAAAAGATGTTTGTATATTTTGTGGCTGCTGTTAGACAATTTTGGAGTAAATGAAAAACAGCCCCTTTTAACAGCAGAATAACTAAGGGCTAAATCTGTCTCATTGGAGATCAGATAAATGCAACATCAAAAAAACACAACAATACAAATAATATATTTGCATGTTTGTGGTATGTTTAGGTTTAAGTGGAGAAAGTCTTTGAGTGGAAGATGAGCTTAAATTGCATGCCTGAATGTATTGACAAATTAAGCAATGTAGTATTGAATATCTTTGATTGGTCTATCAGTCATTTTTTTAAAAAAAAAAGGATAACACCATGCCAGAATATTGCTAAATTAATTCTGCATACATTTGACATCACAACCCATTTATATTCTTTTATAAGAGACTAAGAATGCATCATGCACAGCATGTGTGTGTTTTTCCAAAAGGCTTTTTTAAAGGAACTAGAAAGGATAAATCCTCTTGAAAAAGAGCAAACAAAACCCACTTGTTCTACAGTCAATTGGCACTGAGGCCACCATCTAAGCTTTCTGACAACCACAGAGGCACATTTTAAGAAAGCTCACCATTTATGTGTGGGGGACATGATGGTTCAAGGGCTTTCTGGGTTCATAAATTAGCCTTTTACAAGTACAAGTATTGCTCTTACAGCATTGGAAAACATGTTGCTAACTGAATATTGCATATCTCTCTGTTCCACAAGCAGTTTAGTGTAAACTAAGCAGGGCCATCACCTTCAAGCTGATGGCTATATATTATGTAAAAGCAACTTTTTTCTCTCTGTATCATACAGGAAGATACTTCATTCCCCTAGGGACCAGCTTGCAACTGGAAATTATTACATTAAAAATAACGGGGTAAAATGGCAAGATCTGGAAAGTGGATGTAGTCTTGAAGCCAAAACGTTCTACTGCAGCTCGTTATGATTCAAAATCAAACAAATACCCTACTCCTCTAAATTTGCAAGTCCTCCGGATTAGTGAAACATGTCATAACAGTGTTGTTCTATATCTGAATCTTGGTTTAGTTCAAAATATAACTAGATTTATCTATAATAAATGTAGTAAATCTCACCAACCAGGCGGCATTGAGCAGTCATACTTATGATGTTATCTAAAATAAGTTGCCCATGAATGCATTTGGAGATCTTTCCAGCTGTAGCTATCTGTGCGATGGCTTCAAAGTGATCCTGAATCCTACCAGGTATACCTTACTTTTAATAGTTATCAAAACTGCAATATCACAGGTCTTACCTCTCACTCACCCCATTTGCCAAGTGAAGTGGCTACATTTCATAACCCTTAACACAACTATTCATCGATATTACAATTCTTGTTTATTGCTGCATTCCAGCACAACTCGCAGTACTTTTGACATAGGACCTTCAATCCATTAAAACGACCAATAAAGCAATTAGAACCAAAACAGTATATGATTCTCACTGGTGACCATCTAATGCAGGTGATTATATGCCAAAGGTTCTCTTTTAACTGTCTGTCTGGTTATGGATACCAGTTTGAACCATAGTGGGTTATGGAGGCTACTCCAGATGAAAAGGGCCACTTTTTCTACCTGCCATGTCTAAAACACAGATTGCCAAAATCTGGAAGTAACCCTAACCCCATATGCACTCTTATAACATAAGCCCTAAAATAGGTGTTACTAATCACAAAATACCTATGTATTAAAAAAAGAAACAAAGGATGGCCACCTATCACTTTGCTTCTAAGACTGTTTGTATTTTATGCAAGGATCTGTGACAGTTGCTGGTATTCTGCAAGATTTTTTCAGCAGCAAAAAAGATGAACAATGCAACTGTGTGCCATTCCTCAATAAGGCATTACTTTTTTTCATTTTGCACCCAAGTATTTTTGCATTCAAGCATTTATACCCAAGTAAACAAATCCCACTCTTTTCATTTTTTGCTGGCTATTCTTGACCTGCATTCTGAATCTGGTTCTAGCTCTAGTTCTGATAAGCATATATATTGTATATCCCAAATTGCAGCAGGATAAAGACCCTTCACTTATGGACTGAAATGTCTCTTGCTGGTCCATTGAGAATTGATGGATAAATGTTTTTTTTTTCTAGTTTGAAAGAGAACGACTGATTTAAAGACACCCAGCCAGCAAGAGGACTTCAACCTGGGTCTCCCTACTTTCCCTCTAGTGCAGGGGTAGGCAACCTTGGCTCTTTTATGACTCGTGGACTTCAATTCCCAGAATTCCTGAGCCAGCATTGCTCAGCTTGGAAACCTCTCCCTTTCCCCTCAGCATGGCTGGCTCAGGAATTCTGGGAGTTGAAGTCCACGAGTCATAAAAGAGCCAAGGTTGCCTACCCCTGCTCTAGTGGTTAACTGTCCTGGTTCTATAATCGTCAACATGACACAGATGCATGTACAATTCTTTTAAACTATATTAAGTGTGTGGCAAACCAGCATCTAATTTGCAGTTCATAAGAAAGAAAAGATTGTGATTTGTATGTGCAAGATGGTCCCATTTTATCTTCTTTTCAGTGTATTAGCATACATTCAGCAAGTCCAGCGGGGAAAAAAGTGTTTCTCCCTCATTCTGTATCACACTCCCCATGATCAAAAAGAAAGAGCAGATTTCCTTTTCATAAAACAGAAATAATTTCAGAGAATATAAATCAATATTTGAAAAGCTACCATGGATGCCCACAGGATGTCATACATCTTCTTCTCCATAAATTACAGGAGTGGGAGGACCAGGCAGAGACAGTAAAAGGCAATAAAAAGGTATTTTAATTAAATTCCACAATAACGCTAACAGGCATCTGAAAAACAGTGTCCAGTTATTGCCCACATCATATTCCTTAAAAGTCCTAAGACATTTCAGAATCCTCTGAAATCAAACACTGAAATGTTGAAAATGCACTTGCATCTTTTTCCTCATTCATTCTTGATTTTTGGAGATATTATGAACGGGTGTAGTTCAGAATCTTTTTTGAAATTCAGTTGTATTTCTCTGCAGTTCTAACATTAGAGATTCCTGTATTAGTTCTTTAAAAAATGTTTAAGGTAAGCAAGATATGTCCTTTTGTTGGTGTATTTTGGGGTCTTACCTTAATTCTAGTTTTTAACATCTTTTAATTAGCACATATTTTAATTATTCTAGCAGAGTACTGGTATATAGAAAAGTGTGCAGGTTTTACAGATAAAAACCCCAGATTAGCATTGATACAGTACAACAAAGAAGCTTTATTCAATTGGTTAAAAACTTATTAAAAGAAACATAATCTAGAGAACATTGCTACTAAACAGAAAGCAGAAATCAATTTTAAACTGTATACATCATATTCAGGATAATTTGTACATGTGACTTCAAGATGTAAGAAAATTGGAACAATATTAAAACACTACTTGTGAAAAAGGGCTCCAACTTTCAGCTTTCTATCTGATTTGGGATCATTACCATCTGAACATTTAATGATTTTAGATATTTTGAAATGAAGCTTAGACTAAATCAGCTATTAGATCATGTAGAAAAAAAGAATATCCTCATACACTTTAGATCCAGCTCTCAAAAATTATTTACTTTTTTTCCCTTCTCTACTAAGAAGCAGGAAGTTTTAGTCACGACAGTTTTAGAACCATTTTCTGGGAGGAAGAAATAATCATAAATATATATTATGATACAATGAGTTATTTGAAAATAAACCCAGGAATGGTTCAGCAATTAGGCATATATGGAGGGCTTTTTATTGGGTTCTTTGGCATTCTCTGAGCTTGACTGATTTCCTGCAGAAGTTTCATTACCAGGCTAGATCATATCACCAGTGTCAACTAAGGTTAGAGAATTCCAAGAACCCAACCGTTCAGTCTTGAGTTACATATATTCTCCAATATTGGGGCAGTTTTCCTAAGTGGCATATTCTTGGAGGTAGCAACAAAATACTGGAGGAGAGGGCTATCCACAGATTATCCTTGTGCACCTATAACTAGTTTCAGCAATCTAGGGTGATGACAACATCAGTATAGGAATCCAGTTGGCCTTTGAAGATGGAAGGGGAATTGTATTGTGTTTGATGTCTGGCAGCAAAATAAACCAGATAAGTCACAAACCTTCACAAAGTTTTAGCTAGCTGTACACCTTATTAATTAGTATCATTTCTTGATCATCAACACCCATCAGCTTTCTTTATAGCTACTCTGAAGCTTAAGAGAAAGCCCAAGGCTCCCAGGAAGATGTTCAGAGCATTAATAGTAATAATCTTATGGCTTCAAGTCAATTTTGACTCCTGTCAAGTACCTGGACAAATCCCTGCTGGTTTTGTAGCAACATTTTTGGAAGTAGTTTGCCATTGTTTTTTTCCTAGGACTGAGAGAGAATGACTGGCCCACAGTCACCAGTCTGGCTTTGTGCCTAAGGCAGGATTAGACCGGTTTCCAGCCTGGTGCCTATAACTACTCCACCAAATTGGCTTAGAGGTTTACCTGGGTGCTTACAGTAAACTTGCTTGCTTATGCCAAGAAGACTCAGTTTCAGATATACTCTTAGCCACTGAAATTTACTGAATGTCAAGAGATTTACCCTAGTTATGGTAATAAATCTTTTTTAGCAACATAAACATGAACTCAGGAGCTTAATAGTGGATTTTTCAAGGACAATGCTCAGATAAGTTGTTTTATTGTACATACAAAGGAAGCACCTATAATGAAGAGATCAAATGCTGCAGAATCTAGCTATCTAACTGTATTTGTATGACTGCTCTAGTTTTTAAACCACGCATATCTTTCCCCTCACCTTGGACAATAATTGATTTCCATCACACATCTCTCATCTGTGGATGCTGAAGGCACCTGCCCTGGGTTTTGATAACATTCTTGCCTGGTGTTGTTATTTCCTGATTTCTCAGCTTCAGCCATCATCCAAAGGGACTTTGGGACCAGCCACTCTCTTCCAGCCCAAAGTTGTTGGGTGTCACCTCTAAAGCCCTTCATGACATAGAGCCTGTTTAACTGAGAGACTACCTCTCTCCAATAAAGGGTTTTCATCTTCTGGGATCAAGGAAGGGGACCTTCTCTGTCACTGCACCTGGTGTCTGGAACAGCTGAGATACATATGTCACCTTCTCTCCTGGGCTTGCAGAATACCAGAAGACCTATTTGTACTCCGAGGTCTGGAGTTAACATGTTGATTGATGCCCTTCTGGACACCTTATTGTATTAGTATGGTTCCTTGTTATGGTTGCATTAGCCCAGGTTGCCCATTTATGTGTGTTTAATTGTGCTCTGTATTTTGTAAGCCACCCAATATCTAATGCATTGCAAAATGATAACAAATTTAATAAATTCAATTAAAATCAATTGAACCCACATAAGATTTTTCTCCCACACATCATCGCAAACGAGGAATTAACATGTAGCTTTCCTGAGGATGAGCAGATGCTTAAAACTTTATTTTAACCCAAGTCTACCATATGCAATGCTTCATTGGCACCAGAAGTTCCTGTTCCTATACTTTTAGACAAAAAAAACCCAACTTTAATTCACTTTACTATTTCTTTATTCAGTCTTAGCTTGAGGGAACTTAAAACATAATCACATAAAAAAAAGAGAGGCAAAACATTATATGGAAAGAGAGAGTCACTACTAAAAAATAGCAAGAAAGCAGAACCTGTTTTTTTTCCTCCTTTCTTTTTAATGCAGATAGGCTGAGGGGATTATTATTTTATTTAATAGTATTCTAGCTGCCATGGTTCTGATGTTATTCAAACAAATTAATGCCTGTAACTGTCATATAGAGCGTTACACAGCCCTGCAGGAAAGAGGATGCCTCGAACAATTTTCATTTTAGATTGCGTCAAGAAATTGCATGTTTAAAGCTGAATTTACATGCTGAAGGCAAATCTTTGAGACTGAGCTAGCATATCAAACCAGTGCAGCTGCATATAATTAGAGGGGAGAAAGAACCTTTCGACATTCCAAAGGGCTCCTTGTTGCTCTGAATCTGCAACACATTTGATTTGTGGGCTGTCACTCAATGTTTATGCTTCAGTATTGATGAGATATTTTGTTTTATTATTGTTGTTGTTGTTATTGTTGTTGTTGTTAATCTTCAATTCGATTCACAGTCCGGGCCTGGTAAAAATTTAATGGTTCAAGTCCTAACCAAGGACCTAAGAGCTGTTAAGGTAACGTCTGAGTATATAGGCAGTTCCGAGTAGGGTGTTTTTTTTTTGTTTTTTTTTGCAAAGTCAGGATATTCAAGTCTAATAAGTTCAAAATTTCCATGTATCTAGGCAGCCTTTTGGGTACTGCTCCAATGCCTCCCATTACTATTGGTACAAGCACTGATTTCTTCCTCTATAACCACTCAACTTCAATTTGCAAATCACTATTTTTTCCGGCTGTTTTTCTTCAATTTGTTCATCATCTGGTATTGCAATATCAATGAACCAGATTTTTTTTTTGTTTTCCACAATAATGATGTCAGGCATGCTGTGGCCCAGATAAGATAAAAAAGAGAGAAAGAAAATAAAGAGGAAGGGAGGAAGGAAGGAAGGAAGGAAGGAAGGAAGGAAGGAAGGAAGGAAGGAAGGAAGGAAGGAAGGAAGGAAGAAAGAGAAACAGAGGAGAGAAAGACAAGGAAAGAAGAAGGGGGGAGAAAAAGAAAGAGAGAGAGAAAAAAAGAAAAGGAAGGAAGGAAGGAAGGAAGGAAAAAAGGAAAGAAGGAAAGAAAGAAAGAAAGAAAGAAAGAGAGAGAGAGAGAGAGAGAGAGGGAGGGAGGGAGGGAGGGAGGGAGGGAGGGAGGAAGGAAAGAAAGAAAGAAAGAAGGAAGGAAGGAAGGAAGGAAGGAATGTCAAAATGGACCATTTGTCAGTAGAGATATAAATGTGATAATAAATGTTAATCTCTAGGAACTTGGAGGAAGGAAGAAGATAACTCACCAGGCCGGGCCAAGCTTCTGTCAAACGGCTAAATGATGTCTTTCCATTGTCTCATCTGAAAAGGTGTCAAGGCTCTATTAAAGTTCCCTATTCAAATGGGGCCGAAGAGGACAGCAGTGCAGGCAGAATACCAAGGAGTGGAACTGAGTTAGCGAAGCTTGCAGTTGGAGAGATTGATGTTGATACCCTTCACTGCCAAGCGAAATGCCAATAATGCTTGTATAGCATTTTGTGAGGGCAATGGGAGTATCGATTCCTGAGCAATAATAAAGAATGAAGCTGTTCTCCCAGGTATAAAAATATTGGCAACTGTTACGAAAAATTGACTCCAAGAGGCCTGAGTGTTGGCCTATCTTAATACAAATAATTCAGGTGGCAGGAGGATTTTTGAGAGCAGCCAGGCATGGGCCTGAAGCACAGGCGCCTCTATTAATTTACCTGCTGCTTTTACAAAACTCCCAGGCTGTCAGCTGATTGGTTGACCACAAAAACGTGCACAAAATAGATTTCTGAAGCCTTGCTGAAAGATGAGCTGGGGGGGGGGGAAACACGAGAGCATCATGCCACGCTTAGGACAGAAGATGGCCTGTGTTGGGCAGCTGACTATGTTCTTTTCTCAGAATTTTAGACATGGAGATAGAGAGTTGCCACATGACGGGCACAAATCTGGAGTAAATTCGATTTAGAATTAGAAAGGCTAAATTTGAGCTTGAAAAGTGCATGTGTAGTCTTTCCTCCAATTGTATTTGTCCCAGCTTCAAGTCAGAATTGTTACACTATGTGTGAATGATCTGTTTAGTGCCCAATAGGGCAGGGATGGGCAACTATGGCCCCTTTACGACCTGTGGACTTCAACTCCCAGAATTCCAAGCTGGCTCAGGTTGTAAAGGGGTCATAGTTGCCCACCCCTAGACAAAATAGCCAAGCCCTGTTAGAAAATATGTTATACAACTTACAACCATTTGTTTAATGACTGTTCAACATTATAACAGCACTGTTTCAGCATCCCCTCAGTCTGTGAGTTAAGAAGGAGGAGGGTGGAGGAGGAAAGTAGCTGAGCCCCTGGTGATTGGACCTCCATTGCATTTAAACTGCCCAGAGGTTGTTGGATTGTAGCTGGCTGACCAGCCATACTCAGTGTGTGGTCCTCAAAGGGACTGCATCTACATGGAGGGAAGTGTGTAGTGGGGTGCCCCAGAGCTCTGTTCTAGGCCCAGTGCTCTTTAACATCTTTTTTTTATATATATATAAAAAATTTTTATTAAAACAATCGACATTAAACATAGGATCATATTAAGAAGCAATCATTATAGAACCTGTAATACAACTCTAAGTATTAGTCTTTGTAAACGTCTGTCTTGGTAAACATTCTTCACTCCTCACTTCAAGCCTCAACTACCGGTATACACCTGTTACATTTTATCTTTTATGATCCTTAACAAAAAATCCTGAGGTAGAAATTCAATAACCTGAGGTGGAAATTCAATCCGCTTTTTCAATATTAAAGCAATCATCATTAAACATAAGATCATATTAAGAGGCAATCATCATAGAACACAACATACAACATTAGGTATTAGTCTTTGTAAACGTCTGGTTTGGTAAACATTCTTCACACCTCACGTCAAGCCTCAACTATATGCCTGTCACATTTTATCTTTTATGATCCCTAACAAAAGGTCCTGAGGTAGAAATTCAATAACCTGAGATAAAAAATTCAGTCTGCTTTTTCAATATTAAAGTAATCAACATTAAACATAAGATCATATTAAGAAGCAATCATCATAGAACATAACATACAACAACAGGTATTAGTCTTTGTAAACGTCTGGTTTGGTAAACATTCTTCACTCCTTGCGTCCCGCCTCAACTATATACCAGGTGCATTTTATTTGATTGGTGTTTCTCTTGTATATAGTCTATCCACGGTTGCCAGTCATTCAAGTATTGTTCATTTGAGCGATCTTTCAAGTATGCCGATATTTTCGCCATTTCCGCCAAATTTATTACGTTCAAAGTCCATTCTTCTATAGGTGGTATGTCTGGGTTCTTCCAATATTGTCCCACCAACAGTCTGGCTGCTGTGATCAGGTTTAAGAATAAGATCGTTTCTGGGGTAATGGAATCTTTTATGATCCCTAGCAAAAAAACCTGAGGTAGAAATTCGATACGCTTTTTGAAAATGGTTTGGAGTGTCCACCATATCTTCCTCCAGAAGGCTTTAATTTTTCTGCATGTCCACCATATATGAAAATATGTAGCCTCCTCGCTACCACATCTCCAACATTTCGGCTGGGTGGCTGGGTAGATGTATGATAGTTTTTTTCGGATCTAAATGCCATCTGTAGAGCATCTTGTAGAAGTTTTCCCTTAGTTGTTGCGCTTTCGTGAATGTTACGTTTCTCACCAAGATGTTCTCCCACATGTCCATTGCGATAGGATGCCCAAAGTCTCTTTCCCACTTTACCATACAGTCCTTGACTAGCACAGATTCAGAGTCTATGTCTATCAGGACACCGTACACTCGTTTGATGTGCATGATCCCCTGTTCTCTAATCTGTTTAATTAAGTTCTCATCAGTCCAAGATAAGCCCTTCTTCCTGTCCTTTTGCCACC
Source organism: Bothrops alternatus (assembly GCA_034064705.1). Taxonomy (NCBI): domain Eukaryota; kingdom Metazoa; phylum Chordata; class Lepidosauria; order Squamata; family Viperidae; genus Bothrops; species Bothrops alternatus. Next base: position 19,845,904 of record JARGCV010000018.1, on the reverse strand, counting down.
TAGACTGCTCTTTAACATCTTAATCAACGATTTGAGCAAGGGGATAGCTGGGGAACTTATCAAATTTGCAGATGACACCAAGCAGGCAAGAACAGCCAACACTCCAGAAGACAGGCTTAAGATATAGGAGGATCTGGACAGACTTGAACACTGGGTGCTATATAACAAAATGAAATTTAATGGTGAAAAAGGTAAGGTTCTACCTTTAGGCAAGAAAAACCAAATATACAGGTATAGTATAGGTGGTACCTTGCTCAATAGTAGTAACTGTGAGAGGGATCTCGGAGTCCTAGTGGACAATCACTTAAACAATGACCCAGCAATGTGCTGCAGCTGCCAAAAAAGCCAACACAGTGCTAGGCTGCATTAACAGAGGGATAGAATTAAGATCACATGAAGTGTTAATACCACTTTACAATGCCTTGGTAAGGCCATACACTTGGAGTACTGCAACCAGTTTTGGTCACCATGATGTAAAAATGATGTTGAGACTCTAGAAAGAGTACAGAGAAGAGCAACAAAGATGATTAGGGGACTGGAGGCTAAAACATATAAGAAATGGTTGCTGGAATTGGGTATGTCTAGTCTAATGAAGAGAAGGACTAGGGGGGACATGATAGCAGTGTTCCAATATCTCAGGAATTGCCACAAAGAAGAGGGAGTCAAGCTATTCTCCAAAGTGTCTGAAGGCAGGACAAGAAGCAACAGATGGAAACTAATCAAGGAGAGAAGCAACCTAGAACTAAGGACAAACTTCCTGACAGTTAGAACAATTAACCAGTGGAACAACCTGCCTCCAGAAGCGGTGAATTCTCCAACACTGGAAATTTTCAAGAAGAGATTGGACAGCCATTTGTCTGAAATGGTATAGGGTTTCCTGCCTGAGCAAGGGTTTGGACTAGATGACCTCCAAGGTACCTTCCAATTTTATTATTATTATTGTTGTTGTTGTTGTTGTTGTAAAATTTGGGCACTTGATAATTTATTTATGATGGTTGCAACATCCCAGGGCCACATAATCAACATTTGCGACCTTCCCAACAAGCTTATAACGAAGTCCATGGGGGAAACCAGATTCACCTAATAACTATGTGATTCACTTAACAACTATAGTGATTCACTTAACTGTGGCGCCAGGTAATAAAATCAGCCATGACTCGCTTAACAACAGCCTCACTTAGCAATGAAAAATTTGGTCCCAATTGGTGTCATAAGTTGAGGACTCCGTGTATTACATTCCAGTATGAGGAAAGAAGAGAGACAAATTAGCATAAATGGGCAACATGCATTGTTGCATTGGATTCGTGTATATAAGCGAGGATTGATGGCTTTTCATGCTATGCCAACAAGGCCATAATGCAAAAGAGATTTCATGCACCAAATGACACAGTGTGGCAATACTTTTCTAAATCTATGCAGCTTCCTTTGTGGATTATGTTCATTTTACATTCTGTAATGGAAAATACATACCTGAATATAATACACAGTACATGCTTAAGGGCCAAAGCCTAAGGCAGAATTTTCTGTTTTCTGATCCCATCGCTATTCAGCTCCTTCCCTTAAGAGACTGACTCCCTGTAAGAGTCGGTTCTCAGACTGATAAAGATTAAAGCAGCCATTGTATAAGCAACTCACTGCCTTGCGGATTCCTCATTTATCCCAGAACTGACCCATTTCTTCTCTGGTGTAATGTAAGGTTGTGAGACAAAGGCTCTGTTTTGTACTTAGGGCAGCTTAAATCTAAACCAGCTTAAGGAAATCCTGTCTGGGCTGAGACATTTTGGAGACAGCTTGTAGATATTCAGGGCATATCCACACTTACTATTTAAGCTGTTCCCGTCCTGTGCTCATGCCAGCTTGACTACATGCCAGCTTTTTAAAATCCTCTACAGATTTAGACATTTTGGCAACAGCTTGCAAGGTATTCAGTCCTGACTGCAGGCTACCATGCCCTATCCCAAACCCTTTTACTTCAAGTGTGGGTAAAAAAACAAAACAACAACCAAAAAAATCTGCAATGGTGGAATATTCCCTCTTATAAGCCTTCTGTTAGCTAGGGAAACTTAGTGACTGTGGGAAAGAAAACAGTAATTTAAAGAATAGATGCTTTCTGGCTTACAAAGGAAATGAGGGGTTTTATTTAAAAAAATGAAGAGCGTCACATCTGTTAGGGAAATTTACTTTCAGGAAAGGAATGTCAAGAGTCCTACAGATGAGAGACATAGAATAACTTGCCCCAGGAATAAAACATTCCTCAAACAGGGTGGCTGGTTTCCACTTGACAAATATCCATGCCATCTAGGATAGGGGGGTAGATGGACTTGACTTCAGCATTATTGGCCCATGCCTCAGCTGTTTCACTCCTAAATTGCTGTAAAAGCCTCCTGGCAAGGTTTCTGATCTTTTTCTGACCCTGATCTTAATCAAGAGAAGTGTCATTTGGACTGTACTAGACCTTCTACATATTGCCTGAGGTCCCTCAGACATGGGCCAGCTTAAACTGCAGGAGCTCATGTTATGAGTCTTCCAGTCACAAACTTCCCAGGGTGTCTGTGCCCTTATTTCCCTCTTCATTCATGACACTTGTTTCCAGCCTTTATTATTTAACTGAATATGGGGAAAGTATCCAACACACCTTCCTCCTCCTATTCTCTCCACAATAACAACAACCCTATCGTTGGGTTGGACTGAAAGAGAGTGACTGGCTCAAAGCCACCTAGCTGGGCTCTCATGTCTAAGGCAGGACTAGAACTCATGGTTTTCTGCTTTCTAGTCTGGCACCTTAACCACTAGACCAAACTGACTCTTTGCATTACATTCTTTGCATCAGGACACTTGGTTCTTACTTCAGATTTATAGTTTCCAGGTTCTGGGCCTTTAAAGACTTGGTCCAGTGATTCTTTCTGCCTTTGTCCTGTGGAACTTTAATGTCCATTAAAGGGCATTTAAAGTCCATTTGATGGAAGGGTAACTGGAGGATCTAGATTTCTCAGTCCATTCTTAATTAGGTTATGTTAGTTATGTTATGTCTCCAATTATTAATGTATTGCTTTAAGATAGATTTGTTCTACTGTTAATATTTGTCTATTGCATTATGCAATAATTTTATTGGTTGATTTGAAATTATTGACTTTGCATTACTTTGTATCTTGATAAAGATGCATTGTCGTAATCATCTCTTCAACTCCTTTTCTGATAGTCAGCACTTATTCCATATGCTGGAATAATTATATTGCTTCAGAATAATATTTTAAATCTGGGAATTAACTGGGATGTGAAAGGATAAGGCACCAGGCTAGAAAGCAGGAGACCATGAGTTCTAGTCCTGCCTTAGCCACGAATGCCAACTGGGTGATTTTGGGTCATTCTCTCTCTCTCTCTCTCTCTCTCTCTCTCTCTCTCTCTCTCTCTCTCTCTCTCTCTCTCTCTCTCTCTCTCTCTCTCTCTCTCTCTCTCTCTCTCTCTCTCTCAATCCAGCTCATTTTATAGAGCTCTTGTAGGGAAAATAGGGGGAAGATATATGAGATATGTTTGCAGCCTTGGATTATTTGTAAAAATAATAAAGTTGGGATACAAATAAATAAGTAATGTAAACATTTAAATTAATTTTAAGAAATAATATGTATGTTTTAATAATTTGCTTTCTACCCTCACCTGTGTTTTAAAATGTCTGCTTACCCAAGTACAGTTCAGTCCTGTACATGCAGTTTAGAAACTAGTGTGGCTGTCATTCAACAAAAGTTGCCCATCTTAACGTAAAATACTCCCTTAGCCAAAGGAAGGAGTTGCTCAAATGGGATGCTGATGGAAAATAAACAAGAAAAAAAATTATAGATCCCATTTCAGAAACTAAAAAAAAAGTCCACATCATTTTTTTTTTAAATGAGAACAAATCGTCTCAGTATGCATACATAGGCAGACGTGATCATGGGGAATTGTCCCGTCATATTAGTGACATAAACAAATGTCCATCTGACTTTATTAGAAGTGCTTAAGATGTCATATGGTTGATGTAGAATTCTTATAGGCCAGGATCCTTGTTATAGACTAATCTTGTTTACCAATACATCAGGATAATTTTTAATATCGGCTCAATCTAATTTTCAGATAAATCCAGTCTTGGTTGTCTTGGAAGGGGATGTTTGCCAGGTTTTCAATCACTGTTACTTCTGCTGGACCTCTATTCAAGTGTGAAGCTAACAACCAGGATATCCTTTTGGAATGCTTGATCAGAATGTAGTGTATATGATATTATTCATCATGACTAGAGACTGGCTCTTGCTTAGGGACATATCAATTTTCTGCTCCTAGGCATTTTGTGGAGGAATTTTTCATTGTGTTGAATCCAGTTTCTCTCTGAGAAGGCATCATTGAAATATGAGTTTTTCAGTCATCTGCCATTTGTGAGACCAAAGGTCAGGAAATTCTGAAACTTTTTGGTATTTAAACATCACTGTTTGAAATGTATAACTGTTACTGCATGATAGCTGTTAAATATTTCCTACAGTTTGAAACTGAACTCTAATTCATGAAATAATTTTGTTAATATTACATAAGAAAATATATGGACAGAATAACAGATTCCTCAACACTGAACCACAGCATTAATCCTTTTTTTTGGGGGGGGGTATTGTAACAAATTATGTCTACTATTTAATTCCTTTTAGCAAAAGGCTCATCTAAAAAGTGACCCTAAATTTGTTTTAATCAGCTATTTTTCCTCCTTGGCAGCTTTTAACACACTAAAAGAATCATTACACTACAGCAGGGGTCTTCAAACTTGGCCCTTTTGTGACTTGTGGACTTCAACTCCCAGAATTCCTCAGCCAGCGTGCCAAGTCACAAAAGGGCCAAGTTTGAAGACCCCTGCACTACAATTTACAAGCACAAAGCAGGACTGCTTAGAATGATTTTTAAAGCCTGCCCATATTTATTTTTATTTCAGATAAATAAGGATCTAAGATGAGATGACATTTTAGGTCATCACTTTCTCAGCGCTTCTTCTTCTTTCCAAATCCCTTCAATTTAAATTCCCTTATAAAATCATCACACAGCAGAAGCTTAAGAATGCTGGATGAAAGATGTCCAAAACATGTGGCAAATCAAAGAAACTCTGATCTTTGTATGGAGAAAATATTGTACTTTCAGACCTTTCCTTTTTATTATTATTTTTAGGATGTATTCTTGAGTTGATATAAGACTACTGTATTGGGCTTTATTCTTTGACTCCCATAAGCTATTTCTCTTGGTCAGACTCTGGAAGATCACAAAATATCAAACATCAAAGTATCTCAGCAGGGCTTCTGAGATTTAAGCCTTAACACTGCTACCATGTTTTTGTTCTTTAACTTGCCAAGGTCAGATTCTAGTTACTCAAGCATGTCCCTGGAGGCTTTTTTCCATGCATTCCCAACACTGATCTTTTATTTTCTCTTTCCTTCTATATTTTTGAACAACCTTTGGGTAAGCTTACACACAACAGCAGGAGAGAATGGATAAATTGTTCCCAGCTGGTTTTTTCCTTTCCAATTTATAACAGTTAACTATCTATAATACTATCTTGGTAAGTGTTGTGTCCTGAGCCTGCAAAAGCAGGCTCAGGTTGTTGCATTGGTCCTGGGCATTCCAAAAGCTGCCCGGGACCAGATACAGTGGCGCCAGCCTTGTGCGCATGCTCAAGGCACGAAAACGCTCTGTTCCTATTGATTGACACTGTCCGGGCTTCTGGCCATATAAAAAGGCCTGCGTGCCTTTTGCTTTTGCTTGGTTGTTGTAGAAGGAGAACAAAGTGTTTGTTCATCATCACCATGAGTCTTCATCATTCGCAGTATTTAACACTGGCGACGAAGGTGGGATCCTTTGCAAGCTGAAACAAAAGATTTAAGGACTTACCCAGGAAGTCCTGAAGAGGGGAAGACGGCGTCTGAATCAGCATCCCAGCCTGCCAGTACAGCGTTGCTGGAGGGTGAGCTCGGCTAAAGGACCCTTTCCCCAAACAGCAACTTGCAGAGGAAGCGAGTGGTGAAGGTCATAAAGTTTACAATGTCGAATATTGGCCGTTTGTCTGATTTCAATGTCTCCCACCCAGAGAGATGGAATTCCTACGTAGCACGGGTGGAGAACTACTTCAGATTAAATCGGATAAGAGAAGATGGCCTGAAGGCAGCAACTCTTTTGTGTGCCTGTGGACAATAAGCTTTTGACATCGCATAAAATCTGGTGGCCCCTGCACCTTTGGAGTCAGTAACATTTACTGACTTGAAGAAAATGTTGAAGGAACACTTCCAGCCGAAGTTATCTGCCATTGCTTGAAGGCATGCGTTCGAGCAGAGAGACCAGAGGCTGGGTGAATCTGCTGCGGACTTTATTGCAGCCTTAAGGGAAGCAGCCAGGTCTTGTGAGTTCAAGGATCTGGAAGAGAGGCTGCGAGATTGCTTCGTATGTGGTTTGAGGAGCAGAAACTTACAACAGAAGATTTTTTGCAAAAGAAGATGTCTTCTTCCAAGACATGCTACAGGAGGTGGCAGCTGAGGAAGCAGCAGAAGGGGCTGTGAAGGCCTTACGGCTCACCAGGAACCCTCCAGACACAGCTACCGTCCATCAAGAGGATGCTTGAGAAGGATCAGAAGCAGATCATGAAGAAGAGGTGGACAGACTTCACCAGCCAGCTGAAAGGAGGTAGAAGGGACATCCGGACAAGGCCCCAGCATCTCTTCAATGCTTTGGGTGCAGAGGACGCCACAAAGCGAGCTGACTGCAGGTTCCGCTCCACCATTTGCAGGGCGTGTGGCAGGCAAGGCCACATTGCATCCGTCTGTTTGGGTCACCAGAAGGTCCAACCTCATGAAGAATTGCATCTGAAAGGTACCAGAGTCCCCAGCCAACATAGGGTGGGTTTCTGCACATCGCACAGGAGTATTCTGAGGACACACAAGCCCCTTAAGAAGAAACTTTCCATTAATGTAAGGTTGCAAGGTGTTCCCTTATCAATAGAGTTGGACACTGGGTCTGCTCTCTCAATTATTTCAATTAACACATTCAAAAGGATATGTAGCAGCAGTGGCCTTCGAGTTAAACTCAGGCCATCGAATCTAATACTCACTGATTTTCAGAATTCTGTGGTGTGTGTTAAGGGGGAGGCCACCCTTAGAGTACAGTATAAGGATTTTGAAGGTCCCCTAGGTGTGGTGGTAGTTGGGGGTGAACGTACGAGTCTTATTGGACTCGATTGGTTCGAGGCTCTGGGAATCCAGGTAACTGGGCTGCACCATTTGCAAACGTTGAGCCTTGCAGAAGTCTGCAAGGAGTTTGCAGATGTGTTTAGTTCAGAGCTAGGATCCTACAAGGTGCCCCCCATTGCACTACGGTTAGACACAACTATCACACCCATCAGGGTCAAGCCTAGGAGGGTACCTTTTGCCCTCAAAGGTAAAATAGATGCTGAGCTGCACAAATTGCTCCAGCAAGGCATTTTAGAACCCGTGGATTCTAGTCCATGGGAAACCCCCATAGTAACGCCTCTAAAGGCTAATGGGGAAATACGTATATGTGCAGACTACAAGTGTACACTGAATAAGGCATTGCAACAGCACGCTTATCCAGTCCCTGTTGTAAGCCACATCCTGGCCTCCCTCAAGGGAGGGCGCATTTTTGCGAAGCTGGACCTGGCACAGGCTTATCAACAGCTACCTGTTGATGAGGCAGCTGCAGTGGCCCAGACTATTGTAACTCACAGGGGAGCCTTCAAGGTCAAAAGACTGCAATTTGGGGTAAATATAGCCCCTGGCATATTCCAAAGTGTCATGGAGAGCACACTTCGAGGTATTCCTGGGGTCTGTCCCTACTTCAATGACGTCCTCATCGCTGGGGAGTCATCTCAAAATTTAGCAGAAAGGTTAAGGGCTGTCTTGCTTCATTTTCGAAAAGCAGACCTTAAGCTGAAGCAGGATAAATGAAAGATAGGAGTACTTCCACTGACTTCTTAGGTTTCAGGATTGATTCCCAAGGCATTCACCCTGCTGAAGCTATTCAACAGGCCCCAAGCCCCAAGTCCAAGAATGAGCTGCAAGCCTTCTTGGGGCTATTAAATTTACCATGCATTTCTCCCACATAAGGCTGCAGTGGGAGAGCCGTTACATAGGCTCTTAGACAAGCAGGCTCCATGGCAGTGGACTAAAGTCCATGACAGGAGTTTCAATAAGGTTAAGGCCTTGCTCACTTCAAATGCTGTTTTAGCGCATTTCACTGAGCAATTGTCCGTATGCATTGCATGTGATGCATCTCCTTATGGGGTGGGAGCTGTACTTAACCATCTGAAGGCTGATGGGACACAAGTCCCTATGGCTTATTACTCAAGGACTCTGTCATCTGCAGAGCAGAATTACACTCAGGTTGACAGAGAAGCCTTGGCCATAGTGGCTGGCATAAAGAAATTCCATGATTTCTTATATGGCCGCCACTTCATGGTCTATACAAACCATAAGCCTCTGCTGGGTTTGTTTACCACCAACAAACAGACACCGCAGATCATTTCTTCTTGTATACTGAGATGGTCCATTTTCCTGTCAGCATATGACTACACTTTAGTTCACAAACCTGGAAAAGAAATGGGCCATGCAGATGGCCTAAGCAGATTACCTCTAGAACAGGTAGAAGCAGACCCTGCTCCTGCCATCAATATTCTCTCCATTCAGGAGTTGCCTGAATCTCCCCTCAATGCTAGGGACGTGGCTGCAGTAACTGCCACTGATCACACGCTTACACCCGTGCTGACACGGGTGTTGTCAGGATGGCCTGACAAGTTCCCAGATACTGAGTTCCAAAGCTTCTGGCACAAGAAGCATGAGTTTTCCACTTTCAAGGGTTTCCTGTTATGGGGTAGCAGGGTAGTGATCCCAGCCTCGTTGAGGTCTAGAATCTTGATCTCTCCTAGAATTGTCAGGATGAAAGCGCTTGTGCACAGCCATCTTTGGTGGCCCGGGCTCAATAAAGCCATCGAGGCCCAGGTGCACGGGTGCCAATTGTGCCAACAGTCACAGCCTGAAATGCCTCAGGCCCCAGTACATAGGTGGGAGGAAACTCAAACCCCATGGTCTAGGGTGCATATAGATTATGCTGGGCCCTTTCAGGGGCAATTCTTCCTGGTTGTTGTTGATAGCCATTCCAAGTCACTAGAGGTTGTTCCTGTTCCCTCCACTACTACTGCCAGGATCATCCAGGTGTTGAGAAGAATTTTTGCATCACATGGACTTCTAGATGTCCTTGTTTCTGATAATGGCCCTCAATTTACATCTTCTGAGTTCCAGGCTTTTCTTCAGGCCAACCTGATCTGGCATGCAATGTTGGCTGCCTTTCATCCATCTTCCAATGGCTTGGCAGACACAATGGTGCGCACCACCAAAGATGCTATCAAGAAACTGACTTACGGTAACTGGCATCACAGGTTAGCAGATTTCCTTCTTGCATACTGCACCACACCATGCACAGCCACATGGAAGAGCCCTGCTGAACTCTGCTGGGGTCACCACCTCATCACTAAACTGGACAGGCTGCACCCTGACTGGGTGGCTTCACAACCACGGGCACCTAGGAGACTCCAGGTGGGCGATCCAGTTTGGGCAAGGAACTATGGGCCTGGACATCTCTGGGTCACACCTGTGGTCTGTAAGGTCTCTGGGCCATTGTCATACGAAGTTGCCTTGGGTGATGGCTGCGTTCTTCGCAGACACATAAACGAACTGCGTTGGAGATTGGACTGCCACCCTTCCACTCCTGGCTCTGCTCTGGGGGGGGAGGACCATAATATGCATTCTGAGTCACAGGTTCCCAGGTCTAACAGGCCCTCAATAGCTGCTACTGAGGCTGTTTGGGATTCATCCCAAGGTTCCATAAGTGCTCCAAACAGGAATTCACTGGATAGGGGGTCATCCCACACATCCACAATTACTCCAGACAGGGAGACTGACCGGGGGTATCCACATAAATCACAAACAGCAAGAGAAAAGGAATTCCATCAAGGGCACTTGTATAATTCAGCAATTGCTCCCAAGAGGAAGTCACCAGTAAAGGTGGTTGCCATGGAGGCGGCTCCTGACTCTGGCACCTCTTGCATGTACTTAGGGGCAACAAAGTACTGGGGCACTTCTGCTACTCAGGCCTCTCCATATACTGGCCTTGGGCTCGAGGGGCAGTGTTCCCAAGAGGGGTCCATTGTGGACTCAGGGACTTCCACCCCTCCAAAGTATGCTGGCTTGGACTCAGAGGGTCCAGCCAGTCAGCAGCTGAGTGAGTCAACTGGGTACTTGGGGCAGCAAAGTCCTGGCCTGCCTAGCCTGGTAGGCGAGCAGGTAGGCTAGGCACCCTCACCAGGGTCCACCTGGATATTTAGGGCAGCAACATCCTGGCCTGCCTAGCCTGGTAGATGAGCAGGTGGACCAGGCAATCTCTCCGGGCCTTAGAAGGTCACAGCGGGCCAAGTGCCCACCCAAACTTCTGAGAGACTTTGTGAGGTAATTCGGAGTTAGATTATTTTGCATTATTTTGATTTCAGATACATTTATTTGTGTTAATAAAGATTGAAGGGGTTTGCCTGTGTGCAGACTCAAGTATTCCACACATTTTGCATTTGAATAATGCAACTGTATGTCACCCTTCCCAGTGCACGACGTACCTGTGTGTACGCAAAGTATGTTCCATCTAGGGGGGAGGGGTGTTGTGTCCTGAGCCTGCAAAAGCAGGCTCGGGACGTTGCATTGGTCCTGGGCATTCCAAAAGCTGCCCGGGACCAGACAGAGCGGCACCAGCCTTGTGCACATGTGCAAGGCGTGAAAATGCTCTGTTCCTATTGGTTGTCACTCTCTGGGCTTCTGGCCATATAAAAAGGCCTGCGTGCCTTTTGCTTTTGCTTGGTTGTTGTAGAAGGAGAATAAAGTGTTTGTTCATCATCGCCATGAGTCCTCATCATTCGCAAGTGAACGAAGTACTTAACAATAAGGATAATTTTTCTTTTGTTTCTTAAATAAAATACAAAGAGCCATATTTTGTACTTAGATTTTTTTTTAAAGAGAGATCAATAAATGGTCTTATGGAATTCTTCCAGACCCATCCCAGGTTTATGCAGGAAGGGCAATTGCTGAATGAGATTGGAGATTGTGCCAAGAGACATCCTGGCTGCTCTTCCTGAGCTTTGTGGGTTATCTCTCTCCCTGTTAAATGACAGAACAGTTGTTTTCCTTTCAACCTGTTAAGCACTCTAAATCTGCCCAATGCCCATAGATGTGGTAGATGATACTACAAGTTTAATTGGCAAACTTATGAGGTAAGAAGCTATCATATTGTCAGTTGCCTCAAGAAGCAAAATATCTTGACTTTTGTCAAAATATCTTGACAAAAGAGACAATCAGCAAACCAAAAAAAGGGGAAAAAAGACCAAAACACCTCCCTACCAGCAATCAACACCCAGATGAGCATAGATTAACACCAAGATGCTAATCAACAATCAAGAAATAAACAATACCCCAATCAGGAACTGCCAAACAAGCTAACAGTAAACAGTCCAAATCAAAGAACTTTCAAGAACATTCCCTCCAATACTGACAGGTCAAGTAACTGGAATATAAACTGAGAGCAAATCTTATTCCTTACTTCAGACATGTCAAGCACAAGGCCCGTGGGCCGCATACGGCCCGCGAAGTGGTTTCATGTGGCCCGCGAAGCCATCCTGGAAATAGTGAGGGAACGGCCCCCTCGCCTTGGCCCTGGCCCAGGCCAGCCATGAGCCAATGTACAATTTTGTGGTGGCCATCTATGCTGAAACGTATTCAGTCTTAGCTCCACAAGGTTGTCTGGAAACAGCAAGGAACCAACCCCTGCCAGGTCGGTCCCGCCCCCTGGGTGCAGGCTGAGGAGGTGTCACCCTTTGTGAGGAATGAAGAAATGCACCATCGCCTGGAAATGGCCAGCAAATGGCCCTCACCTACTTCACATATCCAGCTTGATGGGCTCCAGGTGAGGGGTTTCAGCAGGTAGCGGGACACTCTCCTCACAGTGCCAAGAACTGAGCTGGGTGGCGCGAATCTAAAAAGAAGTGCAATGCCAGCCAGCCCCCAGCCTGTCCGGTACTTAGGAAGGAAGGAAGGAAAGAAGAAGAGGGAGGGTCTGAGGGAAGTCCTGCCTTAGTCCTGCTTTACTGCCCTTTCACCATCCCCTTGCCCCCTCCTCCTGGCCTATTCTGGGGTCTCCCATTCTATTGCTAAGGAAGCTTTGGATAAAAAGCCGGGTCTCCTCCCATGGGCTTTGCCCTCATACCCATCATGAGCAACCTGGCTAAGAAGAGCAAGCACAGCAGCAGCAGCCTTGAGGAGGAGGTAAGTGCAGCTGGGTGCCCCCTTGGGGAAGTGGGCCTGGGCTTGGTGCCACGGGTGCTTGAGGGCCAGGATGGGCATTTGACCTCTGCTGCCCAGGGCTCTGGGCAGCCAGCATCACCCCCCCCCCGCATGGCCTGAGAGGAACAGTGAGGCTCCTCCAGTGGACCATGCCTTGGCACTTGCCCTGGTCCCACCCCTTTCTGCCAGAGACCCTCAGATCTGTCCCACTCCTGCCCAAGCTCCCACAGGCACCCTTGACGAGAATGATGTAGAGCTGGCCATGCCCACCCAGTAGACCACACCCACTCCATCCATGCCCATCCAGTAGGCCACACCCACCCTGGCCACTACCCACCTGGCCCTCCGAGGGCAACTGCAATGCTGATGCGGCCCTCAATGAAATTGAGTTTGACACCCATGCCTTACTTGCAGTGATGATATTACCTAGTTTCAGTAAAGAAATGTTTGAAAGAAAACAACCAAGGACCCCTCATATCTTGACTTGCCTGAATAATTTATAATGCAGTGACTTGTTTCCACTAATAAGTTTGCCTTTCTAAATTTATTGAGAGCATCATGTTTTCTCTGCCAACTTGGAGTCCCTTCTAGATGCAAAGCAATCCACTAATAGAAAACTTTGACTTTATGGCTAACAGAGGGCCTTCAGATTAGGGCAGATATTTTCAGACAGAAGTCTTACAAGCACCCTCTCAGTTTGTCTATTTATTTAAAATATATATATGGCCACCCATTATAAGCAACTCTGAATGGCTTATAACAACCATAAAACCAATAAATAAAACAATCATGAAAGCAATAAAATAATAAAAATGGATTTGATTGTTGTACGCTGCCCAGAGTTACTTCTTGTGAGATGGTCGGCTATATCAATTTGATTAATAAGAACCCTGCACCGTAATCAGCCCCATTGAAAATACCGTACAGGAGGCTCAACCAGTCCCCTGCCATGCCTTCAACCTGTACAAACAGGTATAAAGTATAAAGCCAGGTCTTAACGGTCTTTCTAAATGCTGGAAATGTGGGTAACTGTTGATTGGCTAGTGGGAGGGTGTTTCACAAGGCAGGGGCAGTCACGGAAAAGGCATGTTTCTAAGGTCCCACTAAGTAGCAGAGGAGTAAAATCTTGTCTCTGTCTGACGTAGGCGCCTACCCTACCTGGTGGGATGGGCAGATATTCTTAAGGAAATGCAGAGACATGTGACATGTAAGGCTTTAAAGATGATACTAGTGCCTTGAGCTGACCCAGAAGACAACTGAGCAAGTTCAGCTCATCTTAACCCTAAAATATTCTGTCTCTGGGTTCCTCACATATTTCACAATCTTAAAGTGGAGATGATGCTTGAGATTGATGCCTTGTTTTATTTTTTAAAAAAAGAAGCTTAGAAGTCTAGCAGGCAACAAAGGTTGCTCCAGAAAATACAATGGCCCAGGTATACTTCACAAGTTTACCATCCAAATGTTCCCACTGAGGTGAGAGCGATAGCAGCTAAAAGAGGAAATAAGCAGTAGTAAAGATAAATTTATTGCCTCCTTTTTAGTATGATTCTTAAAGGAAATTGTAAAAAAAAAAAATCCAAGGATGAATGAAATGACAGCAAAAACAATGAAAAATTAAGATTGGAACAGCAGAAAGCAATGTAGGTAGTCCTTCACTTACAACAGTTCATTTAGTGACCATTCAAAGTTACAACGGCCCTAAAAAAGTGACTTATGATCATTTTTCACACTTACGACCATTGCAGCATCCCCACGGTCATGTGATCAAAATTCAGATGCTTGGCAACTGGCTCATATTTATGACGGTTGCAGTGTCCCGGGGTCATGTGATCGCCTTTTGCCACCTTCTGACAAGCAAAGTCAATGGGGAAGCCAGATTCACTTAACAGCTGTTACTAATTTAACAACTACAGTGATTCACTTAACAACTGTGGCAAGGAATGTTGTAAACTGTGACAAAGTTCACTTAACAAATGTTTTGCTTAGCAACAGAAATTTGGGGCTTAGTTCTGGTCATAAGTCAAGGACTACCTGTATCTTAATTTGTGATTGTTCCCTTTGCTAACTCCCTGATAGTCATAACTTGTGCTGTCCCACTCACACCCACACACAGACACCCCATGGCTGTAAGGCAGCTGTTCTCAACCTTTTCCGGGGCTCGACCCCGGCCCGCATCGCGCATGTGTGGCGTGACGGGGCGCATCGCGCATGCGCAGCGTGACGGGGCGCATCACGCATGTGCAGCACGACGGGGCACATCGCGCATGCACGGCGCGACGGCCCGCATCGCGCATGTGCAGCGCGACGGCCCGCATCGCGCATGTGCAGTGCGACGGCCCGCATCGCGATAGGGAAAAAAATGGCCAACGAAAAAAAAATGGCCGACCAAAAAAAATATGGCAGGCCCGCACCACGCATGCATGGCGCGACGGCCCGCATCGCGATAGGGAAAAAAATGGTCGACCCCAAAAAAAATGGCCAACCAAAAAAAAATGGTGGACTGCGGTGCTTGGCGACCCCCGTGAAATGGTCGTTGGACCCCAAATGGGGTCGCGACCCACAGGTTGAGAACCGCTGCTGTAAGGAGACTTTATTAAGTCTTCTGAGTCTTAATTGGTATTCCCCAGGAATTCCCTGGGCTGGCACCAGGCACCAGCTCAAACTCAATGAGTTCCACAGGCTACTCAAATGAAGCCAACACTAGTCCTCAAGGCAAAGGCAAGTCCACAGGGAAAGGCAAAGCAAAGGAACAGCTGAAGAGACATGATCCAAAGTTGAAGGCAAGAACACACAGCAAGGAAATGAACACGTTGTTCCCAGCATTATCTCCATCTGTCTGCTCTGCTAAATAACCAGCTTCTGATGCAGCCCATCAAGAAGGGGGAGGCTTCCTCCTTGCAGGTAATTGGCTGATCTTTGCTGCTCCTGCCTTTTCTCTGCTCTACGTGTTCTTGGATCAGGTGCTGAAGGTAGTTCCTCTTCCTCATAGCTGACTGTCTGCAGTTGCATGCTTTCTCCACCTGAAGCCTCAGGGCTGTCCCGCTGCAGCTGTGCTTCAGCCAAATCACTCTCAGATGACTGTTTGGAGCCATTGACCAACTCCCCTCCTGACGTGCCTGGAACTGGTTCATCCTCCTCTGAGTTGACATCTGGAAAGGTATCTGGGGAAGCATCCAGGGGAGTCATCATGTAACTTTATGGCAGTAGCACATTCCTAATTACCTAGTTTAATGATTATCCCAATATTTATTTATTTTTATTTATTTATTTTATTTTCGCATTTATATGCCGCCCCTCTCCGAAGACCCGGGGCGGCTCACAACAAAAAAATACTACAACAATTTTAAAATTAACACATTCATACCACACACAAACACAATCAATTCACATGCACTGATGGCAGGACACTCTTAGGGCCGAGGGCAGAGCGCAGCTCACATGCCCCAAGCCTGTCGGCATAGATGTGTCTTCAACCCTTTCCGGAAAGCTAAGAGGGAGGAAGCAGTACGAACCTCCGAGGGAAGCTGGTTCCAGAGGGCTGGGGCAGCAACGGAGAAGGCCCTTGCCCTAGGTCCCGCCAGATGGCATTGTTTAACGGACGGGACTTGTAGGAGGCCAACCCTATGCACCCTAACCGGTCGCTGGGATTCATGAGGCAGGAGACAGTCCCACAAGTATCTTGGTCCATAACCTCATGCATCATAGATGGGTGAAGATACATGGTCTTTGTCAATTGGGGATTTTCCCCCACCCCCCATAATTTGCAAAGTGGCCTCTTTGTAATTGACTATCCTGGGATTTTTATTTTTATTTCAAGTGCTTCCATTTTTTTTCTTAAAACTCCCATCCTGCGTCAGGTGAATTAATAGGCTTCTAGCTGACATGTGACTCAACAAGAAAGCTTTGCATTCTCTGCTCCAGGATTCTGCATTGCTGAGCAGAACATTTGGTCGCCCAGTGCAATGTTAACTAATGCACACGGCGTGAACCCCATCTCTGAATTGTCCATCTTCCTCTCTCTCCCTCTTCCCTGCTGAATTTTCATCGCAAGCAACAGCCTGAAAGCCCTGAGTTGTTAAGCATAGTGATGGAGAAATCTGGATGTGGAAACCTTGTCAATCACTGACAATTGGACCTTGCTCAGCTGATAATAGAAGTACTCTGCTGCTTACAAAAGATTAGTGTTTGCATTTTGGAGAGGCAGCAGGGTGACCTTTCCTTCCAAGACGCAGAGACCTAAAGCATTTTGACAGTTTTGCTGTCAAGTTAGTTTTATATATAAAAAAAGGGGGGGGAGAAATGCTACACCTTGCAATTGAGAGGCTTTAAAACACTTTAGATTGAAATAATGTGTTTTTCCATCGCACTTCCCGCAGAATTTCAATCTCTCTTTAATTGTTTCAAATAAAATTGCCTACTTTTATATTTTCAACGTCTTCCCCACATCTGGATTTTATGTTCTCCTTCTGCTCTGCCTGTTATTTTTCTCAAACGTTTTATTTTTGCTCACTTCTATGTTGAAAGATGTTTAAAGCTAATTTTGTACCCCAGGACAACTGGCTCAAACTCTGCTGATGGTGTGAGCCTGTAACAAGGAAGCTTCGGAAACTTTTTCCCAGAACGAACTGCCTTCACTCAAACATAAAAATTATTCAGGAGCTCCCAAAGCAACGTTCCCCATTCTATAAAAAAAAAAAGCATTGAAAACTGTGTGAATCCAAAATACAGTTAGTCCTCGACTTGCAACAGTTCACTTAGTGACCGTTCAAAGTTACCACAGCACTGAAAAAATGTGACTTATGACCATTTTTCACATTTATGACCATTACAGCATCCCCATGGGCATGTGATTTAAATTCAGACGCTTGACAACTGACTCCCATTTACAGTGTCCCGGGGTCATGTGATCACCATTTGCAACCTTCTGACAAGCAAAGTCAATGGGGAAGCCAGATTCATTTTACAGCCATGTTACTAATTTAACAACTGCAGTGATTCACTTGACAAACATGGCAGGAAAAGTCATAAAATGGGGCAAAACTCACTTAACAAATTTCTCACTTAGCAACAAAAATTTTGGGCTCAGTTGAGGACTACCTGTAATTCAAACATGAGCAGAAAACCTTAATTCATACCATGAATGATTTCAATGACCACACTTTTTATTCTTTGTAGGTGCCTAGAGCAGTGGTGTCATACTGCCAGCCCACGGGCCGGCCGCGTTATCCGAAAGCCGCGGCCACCCCATTGCCGGCAATGGCAAAACCATCCCAATATGTTGCACGACATCACGTGACATCGCGAATTTGAGATGTCTGGCCTAGAGAGTCAGTGTAATTCTAAAACACCAAGAATTAATAATAACAAAGGGAATAAAAAAATATCTGTGGATAAACTACAATCATGCCCACATGTGAAATGTCTATTAACATGTTCGTTTGATAACTAGCTGCTGAAATAAGATGGCCACTTTGATTAGTAGTTCCCTCAAACTGCCACTGTGTCTGCTTCTCTTCCTTGACCAGGAAGTTAAACTAAATTATGCTGCTGTGAATTTTTGTTATCAGTTCTGACACCTTCAATTTGTTTGAGTAAAACTGACTATGCCTGATTACCTTTTGGAAAGTAGGACTGTGCCAGCTTATAAAGACAAGCCTTCAGACACAGACTGCCTGGTTCAAGAAATCTGCCCCAAGTCAGCATTTTAATGTCTTGTGCCATACAAGCTGGTTTGCTCAAAGGACTCACGGTTGTGTGAATCGCTAAAATACAAAAAGCTACTTAGGAACCAACTGAATCAGGTGGAGCAGAACACATTTTTCTTCTTTCTAAATAGTTTTAAGTCACACTTTGCCAGAGTCTTCACCAGGAAAGGGGGTTTCTGTTTTTCTATTCATTCTTTTAGGACTTTGATGTATTTTAGAGTTATTTGTCAATGCCACACTCAGCTCTAGATATAACATTTAATTAAACTTTAATATTTTAGAAATCATAGTTAATATCGACATAAACTTTTTTCCTTTAGCTTTAAGGATTTAAGTTATCTAAATCATCAGAGTGTTAATCATCTCCAGTCAACAATTTATAAGTACCAGCATACCGGAATAACATAACGTACTACTTGTATATATACTTATAATATATAATAAAACAATGTAAAATAAAAAATGCAAATTCACTTTTGCTGCAGCGGTACTTCAGAAGAAGAATGTGCATTCGGCTTTCATTTTAAAAAGTGAATAAATTGACACTATAATATAATCTTTAAGACAAGGACTAAGATCTTTTTAAACTTTTTTTCCCAGTTTCCAAACTCAGATGTAGAAACCTTGCAAATTAGGATCGTACTATATATTTTATTAATTTGCAGTGTATGTTAACAGGAAAGTTATAAGAACTTTTTTTCATAATGTTAATCTTTGCATTAAACTGAGCCACACAACTTTTTTTTAATACATTACTCCTCTTTTCTTTTCACTTATAATAGGCACAGGAAGTCAATTCATATTGCAATTATATCTATGGCCAATTCATTTTTCAGTCTGGAAGGTAAGTGCACTCTTCATAAAGTAATCAAACTACAAAGAACATTATTAAAGAAGGTTTCCATACCAGGCTGGGGTTGCCATGTTATATAAGAGAAGGATCAAAGCAATGGAAGATATTTTTTGTTGATGAGATTTGTTCAAATGCTGGACAGAAACCTGACATTTTCTTTTTATCAGCAAGGGAGAGCAAAGCAAACATTCCTGGAACATTGGAGAAATACATAATTAATCATCAGTTCAGTGCCATTATGACATAAGAGTTCCAAGAACTCAGCTGGCATCAAAAGTTCATTAACCATTTACAAGTGAGTTGTTAAAAACACTGCCTAGAAGCCCCCAGAAAAATAAAAATTAAAATCAGTGATAACAGTTATCCCATGATGTAGTAGTAAGCACCTGTTCAGTCGATTGCAATGCTGCAAAAGTAAGCCCCCAGATTGGTTGATGAGTTGTTGGCTTACTGCCAAACTAAATAGGAAGTTTGGGTTGTCTTTTAAAATTTTACATGTAAGAGAGTGAGGGTGGATTAGCAAGGATTTTCCTAAGATATTTATTACTTTCATTTGTCAGTTCTGTTTAATTTTTCCCCCTGTTCTTTGACATTTTTACTACCCTGAGAAACCCACCGGGAAAATATCAATTATTAACTGGATTACTCCTTTTAGAAGTGATAACAATAAGAATAACAAAAAAGCAACAAGGATGGTGAAGAGGCGGTCTTGACTTGAAAGATTCCAAGTTCAGTTTACAATCAGAAGTTTTATTTTATTTATTTTATTTATTTTGTAAACTTTTATACCGCCCCTCTCCTGTAGGACTCGGGGCGGTTTACAGCCAAATTTAAAACATAACAATAATAAATATTTAAAACAGAATTAAATAACCTAGGCTGTACTAAAAACCAAATTAAAATCCCATACTAAAACCCTAACTACTTAATTTAAATTACATAAAAACCCGAGGAGCTCTAGGCCAGGCTGGCTTGATTGAAGAGATAAGTCTTCAATTCTCTTCTGAAGGTGCGGAGATCATGACATGTCCGGAGTTCCGGAGGGAGCTCGTTCCACATCGTCGGTGTCCCCACAGAAAAGGCTCTCCCCCTGGGCGCCACCAGCCGACATTGCTTAGCCGATGGCACCCTGAGGAGGCCCTCCCTGTGGGAGCGAACTGGTTGGTGGGAGGTATTTACTGGCTGTAGGAGGTCCTGTAAATAACAATACTTTGGCCTTGTGATTAAGGCACCAGGTTGGAAACCAGGAGACAGTGAGTTCTAGTCCTGCCTTAAGGCCTGAAATTCAACTGGATGACTTTGGGCCCGTCATTCTCTCTAGGCCTAATCTACCTCGCAGGGCTTTTGTTGTGGGGAAAATAGGAGGAGGAAGACGTAGACACGAGGATGGATGGATGGATGGACAGACGGATGGATGGACAGACAAGCACTACCAGATGTACCATGTACCATGTACTGGATTTCAAGTTCTTCTCCTGCTGGGTTATGCAAGTTATGAAGTAGCTATGCTGAGAGCAACTTATGAAATAGCGAGGGAAGAACTGGAGAAAGAAGGGCTGCTTTAGAGATTCAGAAAGAGAGGTTTTGTATTGTTCCTGCATGACTTTCAAAGGGTTTGCACAACTTAATAGGAAGCTCTTTGATCTTTAAATGTACTACATAAATGCCAATTATAAAATACTGCAAGATGTAATACATGAATCAGCCCATGGACCTTGTCCAAAAATTTATTTAGGATAAGGTAGGTAGGTAAGTAGGTAGATAGGTAGGTAGGTAGATAGATAGGTAGGTAGGTAGGTAGGTAGGTAGGTAGATGATAGATAGATAGATAGATAGATAGATAGATAGATAGATAGATAGATAGACAGACACACACATATGTATATGTGTATATGTGTGTCTAGAGGTTGATAAATATAGATATAGAGAGATAGAGATATATTGCAGCACATTTTGTGTACAAGTAGTCCTCAACTTATGATCACAAATGAGCCAAACATTTCTGTTGCTAAGTGAAACATTTGTTAAGTGAGTTTTGCCCCATTTTACGACTTTTCTTGCTGTAGTTGTTAAGTGAATAAATTCAGTTGTTAAATTAGTAACATGGTTGTCAAGTGAATGTGGCTTCCCCATTGACTTTGCTTGTCAGAAGGTCGCAGAAGCTGATCACTTGACCTCAAGGCATTGCAACGGTCATAAATATGAGTCAATTGCCGAGTGTCTGAATTTTGATCACGTGACCACGGGGATGCTGCGATGGTCATGAAAAAGTGACTTTTTTTCAGTGTCATTGCAACTTCAAGCGGTCAAATAAATGAATTGTCGTAAGTCGAGGACCACCTGAATATTTATAGGTATACGATCATAAAATGTTTTCATGGTGTAATAAATATTGATTTAACTGAGAAATGATTGCATATAACTGTTGTGGGTGTCTCTAGACCGGCTGGGGACATATCAGAGGATGACGAAGCACAACCAGGCCCCTCTGGGTATTTTCCCCTCCCGGCAGCTGAGCCAGACAGTGAGGAGATTTGTATGCAGTCTGAGTCAGACTCTCAAAGTGATGAGTCAGATTTGGAACAGGACAATATATGGCTTGATCCGAGATTCCGAAGGTTTGATAGGCGGAGGTGTCAGTTACGTGGAAAAAGGAAGTAATGGGGGAAGTGACGTATCGGAAACTATATTAGAAGGTGACGAAGGGACTAATTCTTTGTCACGAGCAACGTTAATCAAGGAGTAGCCTGATACCTTGAGCAGTTCGTTTGAACTCAGTTTTCTGGTGTTTTTGGAATGTACGGAAGATTAATGAGATCTTGGACAACATGAGAGATAAAGATCGAGTTAATTGGAGGGGGGAAGAGCATGTTTAATCTGAATGTAAATAAATCAGACTTGGCTGTTCCGGCCAACAAAATGCCAGCAGCTTGCTTTGAAGTGAATCTCTTGAAATGTGTTAAATAAAACTCTTAAAGAAATATTTATGTGGAGTTTACTGAGCTGAGAAGGGCCAGATACAACAGATTGCTCGTGACCGAACGAAAATTAGTCCAGTGACGTCATGGAGCAGCTTCTCGCTGATAATCCTGCTCTGTATCAATTAGTTCAAAATCTCCAGCTACAAATTGGCAATTTGCAACAGCAGATTCAGCAAGCTGCAGGAGCCCCAGCCCCAGCTCCAGCCCCCCTCCCAGACAAAGCAGGTGTTATTTAGCATTACCTGATAAGTTTACTGGAGAGCGTAGTAAATTTCCAGCTTTTTTAAACCAATGCAAAACATTCATTGCTTCAACTCCAGCAGATTTCCAGCTTGATGAGACTAAAGTGGCTTTCATTTTAAGTTTACTCTCTGGTCCAGCTGCTGATTGGTCGTCTCCTCTGATAGACGGACAAGATCCTGTCCTGCGCAATTATGCAGGATTCTGCCAGCTGATGGAAAGAGAATTTGCTGACCCCCTTCGTAGACAAAATGCCACCAGGCGGATATGAGAGCTACATCAAGGATCGCGCTGCGTAGCGGAATATATATCAGATTTTCGCCGCCTAGCTCAAGAAATTAATTGGAATGAAGAGGCTCTCATGGAAATCTTTCAAGATGGCCTGTCTTCCCAAATCTTGAATGGATTGAGACATACTGTAATACCCGCGACCCTGGATGCATTATATCAACATTGTTTGGCTATTGAGGCGCAAACGCAAGCCACGGATGCCCGCCTGGTCAAACAGATGGTTCTAGTCACCGGAAGTGCCAAGCCAGTTCCTGCACCACGCAGAGGATTCCAGACCCTACCTATCACTCCACCCATCCCGGCACCCAGACGTATTTTCCAACCATTGCCGGCTTACACTGAGAGGCGTCCTGTACCCATGGCCAGAGATGAGCCCATGGATCTTGGTGCAGCCAGATCTCGCTTGACCGAGGCTGAGAAGGCAAGATGGAGAGCTGAGGGATTGTGCCTGTACTGTGGAGAGATGGGTCACTTCGTCATGGCCTGCCCCCAGAAACGACGTGGTACGGCAGGTCCTACTCCTGTTCCAGCTCGGCCTCCCACTCAGCAGTTTCAAGCCACCTTGCCGGGAAACGGCCAGAGCCCGGCCTAATGGAAACGTTGGGTTGGGCCGGCGCCAAACCCAGTCCCAGTTCCGCAGACGAAGACCCCGGTCCTCCAAGACATCTGATCCTAGCAACCAATATACTTCTGGGAAACCATGCCCAGGGTATTCTGGCACACGCCTTGTTGGATTCTGGAGCCACCACTGATTTCATGGATGAAGCTTTCGCTCGTCAGCATGCCATACCTTTGTGCTCCGTGAAGCCGCCTATGTTGGTTGAGACAATTGATGGTCGTGAGTTGTTGTCTGGACCGATCAAGTTCATGACCCAGCCCATACGCCTGGTCATAGGACAACATGAAGAAGCCATCCAATTCTATATTACCAAGGGACTTCATTTCCCCTTAGTTCTCGGCCTAGCCTGGTTGAGAACCCATGATCCTTGTGTGGTGTGGTCCCAGAACTTTGTTTCATTTCCCAGTTTGCAATGCGTAGACCACGTACGCCAAGTTTGCGCAGCCCAGCTACCATCCCACCCTGACATCACCTTGCCGGCCGACCTAGCGGACTTTGCAGATATATTCAGTGAGAAAGAGGCAGACCAATTGCCTCCGCATAGACCATATGACTGTGCCATTGATTTGCTGCCAAATGCCAAACTTCCAGGGGGACGCCTTTACTCCATGTCAGAACCCGAGTTGGCCGCATTAAAAGACTTTGTGGATAAAAACCTGGCCAGGGGTTTCATTCGTCCCTCTTCCTCGCCTTTGTCAGCTCCTGTGTTATTCGTGAAGAAGAAAACTGGAGATTTACGCCTATGCTGTGACTATCGCAAGCTCAATGCCATCACGGTGCGCAACCGGTACCCTCTGCCTTTGATTCCTGATCTCATGGACCGTCTCCGATCAGCGACCATCTTCACCAAGATAGATCTACGGGGTGCTTACAACCTGGTTCGCATCCGAGAGGGGGACGAGTGGAAAACCGCGTTTGGGACCAGGTATGGTCATTTTGAGTATACCGTCATGCCCTTTGGACTCACCAATGCTCCAGCCGTCTTTCAACACTTTATGAATGACATCTTCCGGGATTTATTAGATCAATTTGTGGTGGTTTACCTCGATGACATCCTGATTTACTCCCCATCACGAGCGACTCATCTCCAGCATCTCCGGCAAGTTCTGCAATGCTTGAGAGAGCATCACCTTTACGCCAAGTTAGAGAAATGTCAATTCTATCAAACCACCATTGAGTTTCTGGGACATGTGATTTCTCCACAAGGCATCGCCATGGATCCTGGCAAGGTTGAGGCCTTGCAAACCTGGCAACCACCATGTAAAGCAAAAGATGTCCAAAGACTTTTGGGATTTGCGAACTATTACAGGATATTCATTCCGAGATTTTCTGCCTTGACCGCGCCCCTTACTCAACTGTTACGGAAAGGCATTAAATTCCAGTGGGGCGATGCCGAGCAACAGGCGTTTCAGACCCTCAAAAAGGCTTTTGTTCAGGAACCCATTCTCAAGTATCCAGATCCTTGTCGTCCCTTTGTAGTGGAGGCCGACGCCTCAGATGTTGCTGTAGGGGCCGTGCTTCTTCAAACACGCCAAGATGGCGGCCCCCTATTCCCGTGTGCTTATTACTCCAGGAAACTGAGTCCCTCCGAACACCATTATACTATTTGGGAAAAAGAGCTATTGGCCATAAAGACTGCGTTTGAGACCTGGAGACACCACCTGGAAGGAGCCCACTACCAAGTTGAAGTTCGGACTGACCATAAAAACTTGGAATTTTTGCAATCTGCCAGGAAATTGAATCAACGTCAGATCCGTTGGTCGTTGTTCTTCACTCGATTCAACTTCAAAGTCACCTACATTCCGAAAGGGTACAACAAAAGAGCAGATGCCTTGTCCCGTAAACCTGAGTATCTACAGATCAAGGACCCCTTGCCGCTTCGAACCATTCTGCCTATCGAATCGATCGCAGCCGTGCACGATCCGGTAGATCTACGACGACAGATTCGGGAAGCGCAACAACTAGATGACTTTGTGGCACAGAGGAGGCAAGAGGTGGGTCCCAACTCACCTTGGACCTTGTCCGAGGGTCTATTACGCTTCCGCAACCTGTTATATGTTCCAGCAGGCCCACTCCGTGGTCTCATCCTGACTCAATGCCATGATAACCCTGCGGCAGGTCATTTTGGTTTCTTTAAGACTCTCCACTTAGTGTCTCGGACTTTTTGGTGGCCCAGACTTCGCCATGATGTTCAGTCTTATGTGAATTCCTGTGTACGGTGCCATCAGGCAAAACATGCCACAGGAGCCCCTCCGGGATTATTACAGCCTTTGCCCATGCCGGACAGACCCTGGGGGGCTATTTCCATGGACTTCTTGACTTGTCTACCTGTTTCTGCCGGCTACACCGTTGTCTTTGTAGTGGTGGACATGCTGACCAAGATGGCACATTTCATTCCTTGCCGAAGAATACCGACAGCCAAGGTCACTGCTCAGCTGTTCATTCAACATAACTTCCGGCTACACGGTTTGCCTGACAAAATAGTGTCCGACCGAGGAACCCAGTTCACCTCGGAGTTCTGGAGAGAACTCATGTCTGCGCTTCAAGTCCAAGTTAATCTAGCCTCCACGCATCACCCAGAGACTGATGGGGGTACAGAGAAAGTGATTGGCATCCTGGAGCAGTATTTGCGTTGTTTCATCAACGACCAACAGAACGATTGGTCCAAATATCTCTCCGTGGCCGAATTCGCTTTCAACAATTCTCAGCACACTTCCACTCAGACCACTCCGTTTTTTGCCAACTACGGCTATCATCCCAGATGTTTCCCGCTCACGCTCCTCGATTCTCCAGTTCCAGTTGCAGAGGACTATTTAACCGAACTCCAGTCAGTCCAAGAGATGGTTAAGCACCACTTGACTAAGGCCAAGGAAGACTAAAAGAGGGTTGCAGACCGCTCTCGTCGCGACACGCCGCCGTTAGCTGTTGGAGATCGGGTTTGGCTCTCCACCAAGTACTTGTTTCCAGGGAGAATTCACCGCAAGCTTGATCAACGTTTCCTGGGTCCTTTTCCTGTGGAGACGGTCATCAATCCGGTGACCTATCGTTTGACTTTGCCTAGGTCTCTTCGTGTACATCCCGTGTTTCATCGCTCCTTGCTTGTTCCTGTCAACCCTGATTCTCCGCTTTGACCTCCTGATCCGGGCCCGACAGCTCGCCGTGCTCAAGTTCCTGTTTCCCGGTTGGAGGTGTCCGGCATCCGAGATTCCCGCTGGCTCAACGACCGCTTCCAATATTTGGTTGATTGGACCGGGGGTGGGCCAGCCGCTGGCTGTTGGGTAGATGCTCATGATATTGAGGCTCCTGAGTTAATTTGGGATTTTCATACTGCGTTTCCCTACAAACCACATCCCCTGCGACGGACCCAGGGGGAGGGGCCTGCGGGGGGGATAGTGTTGTGGGTGTCTCTAGACCGGCTGGGGACATATCAGAGGATGACGAAGCACAACCAGGCCCCTCTGGGTATTTTCCCCTCCCGGCAGCTGAGCCAGACAGTGAGGAGATTTGTATGCAGTCTGAGTCAGACTCTCAAAGTGATGAGTCAGATTTGGAACAGGACAATATATGGCTTGATCCGAGATTCCGAAGGTTTGATAGGCGGAGGTGTCAGTTACGTGGAAAAAGGAAGTAATGGGGGAAGTGACGTATCGGAAACTATATTAGAAGGTGACGAAGGGACTAATTCTTTGTCACGAGCAACGTTAATCAAGGAGTAGCCTGATACCTTGAGCAGTTCGTTTGAACTCAGTTTTCTGGTGTTTTTGGAATGTACGGAAGATTAATGAGATCTTGGACAACATGAGAGATAAAGATCGAGTTAATTTGAAGGGGGAAGAGCATGTTTAATCTGAATGTAAATAAATCAGACTTGGCCGTTCCGGCCAACAAAATGCCAGCAGCTTGCTTTGAAGTGAATCTCTTGAAATGTGTTAAATAAAACTCTTAAAGAAATATTTATGTGGAGTTTACTGAGCTGAGAAGGGCCAGATACAACAATAACTAAGACACAGTTCAGACAAAGTTAAGGTTTGTGATCCCATTGATTTCAGTGGGAAGATTTCAGCACATGCGTAATCCTGTTTTTCCTCCTAAAATATTTTTTTTACCATTCTGTGTCCCTCAAGAATTTGTTCCCACCTAACCTTGCATTCATTCTCCAAACTCAGCAACCACTGCTTTCCAACCAGTAGTAATATTTTTCCTAGCTCTTACCATCTTTCAAACATTTTAAGATCCTGCGTGTATTTAGACAGAACTAGACATTTCTGCACATACTTTTCTTTTCCATTACTTCCATTTCTTTCTTTACCAAGTACACATCCTTTTATTCCTTTGGTTCTCTTAAGCATTCCATTCTTCTCCTATTTTTCTACCAGAGCCCAGCTTCAAGCGCCCTCAGAAGAGCAGACTCCTTTCTTTAATAGCCTCTTCCTACTTACATCCTCCCCTTCCAGAGAGGCCTGCCTGGCGCCTACTTTGCCATATTTTCAAATGTTCAGTCACACACACACACACACACACACACACACACACACACACACTTATGATTATTTCATCCAGGTTATTTCTGCTGGCATGCTTTGCTTTTAAATGGCTTTTTAAATCAATTATATTAGCAGCACCATGCAGATAAATGACGGAAGCAGAATTAGGCCTTTGTGACACAAGCCCCACCCCTTTTATCTATGCATCATTTTATCAAAGGCAGATGGGGGGGGTGGAATTTGCATTTCTTGTTTTGATAAAAACCTCAAGATCCACCAGATAGCCATGTGCATTTTTCCCCCAGCCCTTTTTCATCTTTTACTGGACTTGTGCTTTCATTGGTTGCTTTTCATCTCATTTGAACTGATTTTCTTATTTGTTGATTTACTTTTGAAATCGTAGCCCAGAAAACCATTCAGTTATAATACAGGAAAAGGTGGATATTTTAAGTAATCATTTCATTAAAATGACTTAATTTTCTCATTTGAGACACGTTGCTGGGTGCCAGAGCCAAATAACAGTTAGACCAGAAACTTAGTTGATAAGTGGATCAGTCACTAAGGGAAACCACAACTAGACTTAATGATTTTACATCAACTTTACATTGCTTTACAGACTTGTGAAGGTTGTAAATGCATAAATTGGTCACAGTTACTTTTCTATCGCTGTTGTGACTGGGAATGGTTGTTAAGGAAGGCAGTTGCTAAACTATAACTGTCTGTATTACTTAAAAAAATAGTTGGACTTGAGAAGCTCTGAGCAATAATTAGAGAGCCAATAATCAAAAGCCAGTTTGGCCTAGTCATCAGGCTACAATTAGGAGATTGTGAGTTCAAGTCCCGCTTTAGGCATGGAAACCAGCTGGGTCTGTTACTCCCTCGCAGCTCAACCCACCTCACAGGATTGTTGTTGTGGAGAGAATAGGAGGAGGAAAGCATGTGGAATACGTTCACCAGCTTGATTTATTTGTAAAAATTATAGAGTAGGGATATGAATAAATAATTGTTGGCAATTAACGGTGACTAGGGCTGACAGTGTCTCAAAAACAATAGCAAGAGTTGAGGGTGGAGGTTTGTTCTCCGAGCTTGTGGGTTGGTTTCCGAACATTTCATTACCTAACCTAGTAATGAAACATTTGGAAACCAACCCACAAGCTCGGAGAAGAAACTTGGACCCTCATCCTACACCTAAGCTACAGATATTCAGATACCACTATCGCAAAGAGCAAGAGGGCCAGGGAAAAGACCCCCCCCATCACAATTCTGTGATCAGAATGGGTTCCTTTCCCTGGTCCTATCGCTATTTGAGATAGTGACCAGGATCCCTAATGACAACAGGACAGAACAGACCCATAAGAACAGCAGGCTAATTGTTGGAAGGCCTGCCAGAGAAAAGCTGGGGAAGGCTGGGGAAAATATCAAAAGTGTGCAGGAATGAGGCGAGCGAGGCAGGGCCAATGAAACAAAGAGCACTGGAATCAGACAGCTGAACCACGATAATGACTGTACTTTAACACATGGCATTCATTACCACAGTAATTCTTTTAACACCTTATCCATTATTCAAGGAAGTCCACTTTCCCAGTCAGAGCTCCTTGCAGAGAGGCAATTTAAATTTGGACAATCTTCATGTTTTATGAGCTCCTATTTGTATCCGGGAAAGGCTTGAAGTCTTTATAGACCAGGCCTTTCCCAGCAGATGAATCTGGAGATAGCCAGCACAGAAGCATCTTTTCCAAGGGCCACAAGGAAATGTATACAGGTAGTCCTCAAATTACAGCCATTCGTTTAGTGACCATTTGAAGTTACAATGGCACTGAAAAAGTGTCTTAGGACTGGTTTTTACACTTACGACTGCTGCAGCATCCCATGGTCACATGATCAAACTCAGACACTGGCAACTGACTCATATTTTATGATGGTTGCCGTGTCCTAAGTCATGTGATTCCCTTTTATTAACTTCTGACACACAAAGTCAATGGGGAAGCCATTACTAACATCAACTGCAGTTATTAACTTAATAACTGTGGTGTCAACGCTGCTAACATCGGATGTTCTTGCTTTGACAACAGATGGAAATGCAGCCATTTTACTCTTTTGCTTTTAGAGTTCGTTGATGCTGAGAGGGGGGATGTGGATGAGAGTCCAGTTAGTCATAACAATAATAACTCAGCCTGGGAATCCAAGGTTGTTGCGCCCAAAGTTGATAAAGATTTGGTGGGCTGGAGAGCTGGGGAGAAAGCCTGTGCTTCAAGCTAATTGGGGAATGTTATTTATGACAGTTAATTGGAGGAGGGAATTGTGTTTGGTTACTTTGTGCCCAGGGGAGGAGAATGCAGTTTTTGGCTTTAACTATGTAGTGCCGATATTTTGCTTCTCCAATAAAAGATTCTTTAGGGCAGGGTTTTTCAACCTTTTCACTGATTGTACCACTTTTAGAATATGGCAACATTCGAATACCACCAGTCACCTAGTGAGGTATCAAAAACTTGATGACCAAAAAAAAAAAATGGGGAAAAGTGATAAAGTACAGGTAGTCCTTGACTTACAAGAGTTTGCTTAGTGACTGTTCAAAGTTACAATGGCACTGAAAAAAGTGACTTATGACCATTTTTCACACTTATGACCGTTGCAACATCCCCAGGGTCATGTGATTTACATTTTGATGTTTGGCAACTGATTCATATTTATGATGGTCACATTGTTCCAGGGTCATGTGATTGCCTTTTGCAACCTTCTGACAACAAAGTTAGTGGGGGAAACCAGATTCACTTAACAACCATGTTATTAATTTAATCTCTCTCTCCCTCTCTCTTTCTCTCTCCCTCTTTATCTCTCTCTCCCTCTCTTTCTCTCCCCCTCTATTTCTCTCTCCCTCTTTCTCTCTCTCCATCTCTCTCTCTCCCTCTTTGTCTCTCCCTTTCTCTTTCTCTTTCTCTTTCTCTCTCCCTCTCTCTCTTTTCCTCTTTCTTTCTCTCTCTCCCTCTCTCTTTCTCTCTCTCTTTCTCTCTCTCCCTCTTTCTCTCTCTCCCTCTCTCTCCCTTTCTTTCTCTCTCCCTCTCTTTCTCTCTCTCCCTGTCTCTTCCTTTCTCTCTCTCTCTCTTTCTCTCTCCCTCTCTTTCTCTCTTCCTCTCTCTCTCTCTCTTTCCCTCTCCCTCCCTCTTTCTCTCTCCTTCTCTTTCTCTCTCTCTCCCTATATCTCCCTCCCTTTCTCTCTCTCTCTCTCTCTCTCTCTCTCCCTCTATCTCTTTCTCTCTCCCCCTCTCTCTTTCTATCTCCCTCTCTCCCTTTCTTTCTCTCTCTCCCTCTCTCTCTCTCCCTCTCTTTCTCTCTCCCTCTTTCTTTCTCCCTCTCTTTGTCTTTCTCTCCCTCCCTGTCTCCCTCTTTCTCTCTTTCCCTCTCTTTCTCCCTCTCTCTTTCTCTCTCTCTTTCTCTCTCTCTTTCTCCCTCCCTCTCTCCCACTCTTCCTCCTTCCCTCCCTCTCTCCGATTGGGGATCAATTTGGAGGCATGGAGGGGAGGGCAGCGGCCAAGGACTGCCTGTGTGACTTTGAAGTGGACACCTTTGGAAGTACCAATGCTGCTCCAGCCCGGCTTGAGCCGGGCAGAGCAGGCAATGGGAGAGAAGCGGGTTGATCACCTTACCAGTCAGCGGGGCCTTCCCGGTCAGCGGGGCCTACAGTATAGTGCTGGCTGGGGATTTGCAGGGGCCTATGGTAGCGCCGGCTCAGGGCTACGGCTTGCCAGAGGGCTGGCCTGCTCAGCAAAGGCTCCAGCGGGTCACTCCCAGGAGAGATACCGGGGCTGCCCATGCAACTCTCCGGCCATGTGCGCTTCGGATGGGGCAGCCAGGGAAAGGGACTCTCTGGCCACGCTTCTCTCAGGGGGTGGGGTGCCTGGGCACAGGGCCAATCAGGGCCCCGCAAGGGGGCAAGCCTGCATGAAGAGCCAAATCCTTTTTGCGAGGGAGGGACGCGTAAAAGGGAGCAAGCCAATCACGGGATGTAGATTCTGATAGATGGCTGGCCTGAGCCAGTGAGGCACCAGAGGACTGGGAGCCATAGCTGAAGGCTGAAACGCCTTCACCTTTAGCTACTCGCACGTGTTTGTGTGTGTGAGAATGCACTGGCCTGGATCAATGCTGCTTTCCAGGTGATAGGCTCTTCTTCAGGGCTCAGCAGACGTGCCAGGATCAATGCCGCTTTCGAGGATTTTGGTGCTTCTTCAGGGCTCAGGAGAAGCACCAGGATCAGCGCCGGAAGAAGCGCCGATCAGGCAGAAAGGGGAGCTGATCCTGGCGCTTCCCCTGAGCCCTCATGGCCCCGGAGAAGCGCTGATCAGGCGGAAAGGGGCACTGATCCTGGTGCTTCCCCTGAGCCCTCATGGGTCCGGAGAAGTGCCGATCAGATGGAAAGGGGTGCTCATCCTGGCACTTCCACCGAGCCCTCATCTCCGCCAAGCATTTTTTTTTACTCACCTGCTTTCAGCTGCACTCCCTTTCTCCTTTTGCTTCTCTGCCTTCACCACGTGTTTGTAAAAAAGAAAAAAAGTTCCATGAGACTTTCTAACTTCTCGCAAGAAGTCAGAAAGTCTCTTGGAACTTTATTTTTGTCTCATAAACACATGAAGGCTGAGAAGGACAGGAGAAAGGGAATGCTGCTGAAAGCAGGTGAGTAAAAAAATCGCTCGGGGGAGGAGAGGGCATCTGGGTGGGGGGGGACCCAGGCAATGCGTCACACAGCTCCCACAGAATCTCCACTGAAGACTGCTTGAGGCTGCCTGCCGTCCCCAAGGCTGCTGCCAATCAGCTGGACTGTGCGCTTTGATCCTGGGCTCTCAATAGGACCCAAGCAATGCGCAGTTCCAGCTGACTTTGCCACAAGCCTGTGCGGTGCTGCTGCCGCTTCATCTCATCCACTTTTACACTTTTTAACATTTTTTTTACATTTTTTAAAATATTTTTTTTTACATTTTTTTTCAACCGGTCCTACGCATACCACCAGCCAGGTGCTCGTGTACCACTCGTGGTACACATACCACCGGTTGAAAAGCCCTGCTTTAAAGTAAACAATGCCTTGAAGTTCTTTTGAAGAGTTTCATCTCTTGGAAACATGACATGTGGCAAGAAAGGTCATAAAACTCATTTAACCAATGTCTCACTTAGCAGCAGAAATTTTGGGCTCAATTGTGGTCAGAAGTCAAGGATTACTATTGAGGACTGTCCTGGGGTTACGTGATTACTATTTGTAACCTTCCCAGCTGGCTTCTAACAAGCAAAGTCAATGGGGGAAACCAGGTTCTCTCAGCCACCATTGGATTCATTTAACCACTCAGTGATTCACTTAACAAGTGTGGCAAAAATGAGGCACAACTCATTTAATAACCGTCTTGCTTAGGAACAAAAGTTTTGGACTCAGTTTTGGGGGGGACTACCTATATGTGTTATTAGGAAAAGGGGAATTAAGAGAGGAGGACCACAGAGAAACACTTCCGTGACAGGGTTTAAGCACTGAGGCATTGTGACAAATACTGTGTCTGAAAGTGATATTTGCTATATGTGTTTGATATATTAATTTCCTGTCCTTCCTCTTGCACTACTGAACCCAAACAAGTTTAATGGAGTACTGAGAGCTATTAACACAGAGCACCTATAAAGCCAGTTCATCCTGACATTATTTTACAGACCTAATTGGGCTGCCAGGTCAATAAAATGTCTCTGGAAAGGATCTTTAAATGCAATCAAGCCCATTAGAAGCCAAAATGCTAGCTTTAAACAGCATGTACTTTTCATAAAATTTAAACTAATGAATTGTACTATGTACAATGTGTGCAGGATCACTAAAGCCGAAAATGCTGCATCTGAAGCTAATGAAGCCCACACTTGTCAATGCCATGAAAGCATTTTATCCCTTGGCAATATTAATGTGGATAATGGGCCTGATCTATCTGATAATTTCATTTGAGGAAGAAGTTACTGTACCTATGCAGAAATGAAAAATAAATAAACCAGAGCATAAGTATGGTTGAGATTTGTTAAGACTGCACTATTTACTTTTATTAAGAGCTAAATGAATAATTTGGATTGCTCATTTGGATTTTTAGATAACCCTCGTGAGGATGTCATGTGACTGATTAAAATGAAACTCCAACACTGGAGATTTTAAGAAGAGATTACACAACCATTTGTCTGAAACGGTATAGGGTTTCCTGCCTAAACAGGGGGTTGGTCTAGAAGACCTCCAAGGTTCCTTCGAATCTGTTATTCTGTTAAAGATGTTTCATTAGGTTCAATATACAATGTACAAGACTCAATCTCTCTCTTTTTTTTTTTTTTTTTTTTTTTTGCCATGAGTCACAACTGCCTTTTGGAAAAGTTGGCAGTAACACAAAGAATTAGATAGAGCTAAAGCAAACATTTAGAATGTGGCTCAATTTAATGTATTTTTTAATTAAAATTAATTGCATTCTATCAATACGACTACTCCCATATGACTGGGAAACAACTTTCAGTTGCATCACAAAATAGATTTTTGTGTGAACTTTCTGAATAGTTCTCCAGCCTCTGGAGTTGATAATACCTACCGGTAGTCTTGAGACTGAAATAAAGACAATGAATGATTTGTAGAAAGTCCCCTGTTGTTGTTCCTGTTGTCATTGTTTTTGAAAAGGCTCTGATGTTGGATTCAAGTGATCGTTTCGCTTTCCCTGTTTGTATGTTAGCTGTATTCATATTTCTTTTTTTAATAAAGCAGTTTTCCTATCAAGTCAACAAGTTAATCCTCTTATTGATGAATAAAAGATGAAGTCATTTAAAAAAAAAAAAACCTGTTGCTTAATAGTCTTCATGGTAAAATTGCCCCTGTTAATGAACTGGAATTGTTACAGCAATTACTCCTCGTCTATTGAAACAAATAATAGTGTTTGTGTGTGTGAAAACTCCATATGTTTGCTTATGGTTCCAAAATACAAATAAACAAAAATTAAATGCATGCAGATGCACACACAAACATATGCCCACACACAACTTTGATTCCATGTTACAATTTCTACAAGTAATTAAAGAAGTGGAACAATGTGTACACTGGGTCTACTGCTAATGAAGAACATAAGCGGTGTCATTGGACAGTCTTCCCTCAAACTATTGGCATTTCAAAATGCTCCATATCATCCTTAGAAGAAGCAGATAAGGATCTGGCAAATTAGACATGGTGTCCAAGGAATCCCAACCCAATAAATCCCTATTGACATGGACAAATGAGCAAGATAAGGGGAAGAATGGGGAGGGCAGAGTTTATTTGGCTATGTTTGATTCGATCTTTCCAGGCAGGGACGGAGTAATCCAATTTTGTACACCTCTGAAGGCT
This sequence comes from Bothrops alternatus, assembly GCA_034064705.1. NCBI lineage: Eukaryota > Metazoa > Chordata > Lepidosauria > Squamata > Viperidae > Bothrops > Bothrops alternatus. Next base: position 19,810,985 of record JARGCV010000018.1, on the reverse strand, counting down.
GACATTCAGGGCTGACTACTAAATTTGCAGACGTATTACAGTAATTATTCCTTCCCTCTGGAATAGTACTGGGATAGTGCCAGAAGTCAGTCATCTTCCCTGATATGTAGAATTTTATCAGGTGTTGGATGGTGTCACGTTCCCTTTGAAGTCTCAAGTTCACAGTTCAGGTGTAATTTTGGTTTCATTCTTCTTAAGTCCATTTTTGTAGGCATAATCAGCTATGTGCACGATTGCCTTCAAGATTCAAGATTCTTGAAGATATCACATCTGGTTAATTACACATTCCTTAGCTCCAATTTAGAATAGTGGGTGGTGGAATGGGACAACTTGCTATGGCCAACTCACAGCAGCCGACTGTGAACAACTCGCCATAGACAATTCACCACAAGATAATTCACTGTGGCCAACTGACCGCAGAACAACTTGCTGTGGGACAATTCAATGACTCAATTATTTAAAATACTTAAAAAATTATTTTAACTTCTGTCATTCACCTTTCAACTTGTCCTTCCTTTTGCATCCTTCCTTTAATGATTCTATTCCACAATTTCGTGTGGCGAGTTGTCTTGCAGTGAGTGGGCCATGGTGAGTTGTCCTAGACCCAGTGGGTGGGGCTATAGATAGCTCTCCTTCTGAAATCCAGTGTGGAGATAGCAGCAGAGTCAGAATTTTTCAGGGGGTCTCTTGATATTTCTCTAATCGAGGCGTATGCAGAACATGTCGGCTCTTTGCTGCAGCATCTGTGTTTATTATCATTCTCTCTTTCACCAGGAGTTGAATTTGCATTGCTCTCGTTTCCATTTGTAAAACATCCTGCAGGCCCATGGTAGAAAGTGCAATATAGATATTTCACATAAACTTGTGCAGAACCCTCCCGAATCACTCCAAGTGTCATCTCTAAGGTTCTGTGATGGGCCAGGCCATTATTCCAACCACTAAATATTCCAGGGCACTATTTGGAAAAGCACAAAAGTCCATTTTTTAATAGGAATTCTTCCTTGGGGATGTATGTTTCTTCCTTTATTCACTGTACTTTTTTTTAACAAGAAGGACCTTGTACAGAGAACCTCAATGATCTGACCTCAAATCTCTAGAGGGTTAGGGTTAGGCTGAGAGATGAAGTTCCTTTCCCAGGTCACATCTTGATACACTTTGAGGCACTTTATTTAGGTTCAGTTTATTATGTATTTAGGCAACAACATCTCTAGCATCTCCCAAGCAAGATCACAATCACTACTTTAACCTATTAAGACTTGTCCATACCCCCCCCCAATATTCAAATTACTTCTGCAGTATTCCCAAGGATATAGCATATAAGCGCTGCTTGAACAGGGTCCGCAACATTGTCTGGGATGCTAGACATCATTTTCACAACGATCTACTATTGAGAGTCAGCAATCCTATCTTAAATAGATATTTTAAAAAGATCTCAAAGTTTCCTGAGCTGTCTTTGGTTTGGGCTTCACCTTGACTGGCAGCACAATTCTATTTTTAAATTAACTAAATAAAACTAAATTGAACATTCTCCATTAACAATAATTATGTTCTCACTTGAAAAGCAAATTAGTAACAATAACAGTATCATCATCATTAATGAGTCTCCACATGTTGTGTGCATTTATCTTAATAACCTTTTTCTTTAACTACACAATTGTTTTTCTGTACTGCAAAATCTTGCAAACACGACAACTCCAAAGAACAAAAGAATAATTGACTATAAAAACCTAATTATCTTTTATAATACTGATTGGTGTATAATGAAGTCATAAATATCAGGTCAAATAAGCTAGAACAATTCTTTTCTTGTCTTGTCTTGTCTTTTTTCTTTTCTTTTTTTCTTTTCTTCCTTTCCTTTCCTTTCCCTTTCTTTTTTTCTTTTCTTTTCTTATATGTAAAGAAAAGGGGGGAAATGCAAAGTTGGACAAAATTACCACATGGAGAAATGTCTATTTGAAAAAAAATTAAAAAGAGAAATTAGCTTTTTTTTTTTCCTTTTGGAGTCAGAGCACATGAGATCTCTTTGTGAAATAATTGGCAAAACCCTATCATTTAGAATCCCATAGATTCTAAAATGCCATTGTTTCACACTAGAGGTCACCACTAGTAAGAGAATATAATTGTAGCATCTTTTTATTTCTCTACCTTCTTGCTGTATCAATGCAGACAGTCCAATTTCCTAGGAAAGGGTGAAAGGCAAAAAGTCTTTAGAGTCAAATTCATCAAGGAAACAAATATTTTAAAGAATTCCTAATAAGTAATTAAAAATGTGGGGGTTTTGTTTTTAGAGCTGGACAGTTCTTCATTTTTAAAGGACATAAATAGAAGCTGTGATGTCCGATAACCAGAAAGAGCAAGGTAGATATGACATGTAACCTTATTTCACACAGCATATTTTAATTGTTTTAACTAATTTCATTAGCAGAATTACACATTAGAATAAATGTGTGACTGTCATTAGCCATTTGTCCAGGCCCATTCTCCTATCTGAATTTGCAATTTCATAAAAATCATGTGTTACTACTTCTGCAAACAACAATTAATACTGTGGAACAGACCTCAAAAAAGGCAAATGCCACAGTTTTTAAGTGAATCACTGCAGTTGTGAAAGTGATTTGCAAATTTGCAAATGCAAAAGGAGGTAAGTTCTACAAGATACTGAGGAAGGGAAGAGTCCAAAATATGCAACTACTGTATTTGTTGACATGGACATAGTCAAGCACCCCATGTTCTAGCCCAGGGGTAGGCAACCTCGGCTCTTTTATGACTCTTGGACTTCAGCTCCCAGAATTCCTGAGTCAGCATAGTCCATGAGTCATAAAAGAGCCGAAGTTGCCTATCCCTGTTCTAGCCATTCTTCAATGTCTTTCAAAGCACAGAAATGAGAACAGGTCTGTACTGAAAAGCCTGCTTTTCAGCATCACACTAAATTGCCTTACATTCCAAGATCTACATACACATGTGTACAAAAGAATACAGGTAATCCTTGACTTATGACCACAGTTTAGCCCAAAATTTCTGCTGCTGAGCAAGACAGTTGTTAAATGAGTGGTGCCCCATTTTATGACCTTTTTTGCCACAGTTTTTAAGTGAATCACTGCAGTTGTGAAAGTGAATTATGCAGTCGTTAAGTGAAGCTGGCTTTCCTCATTGACTTTGCTTGTCAGAAGCATGCTGGGAAGATTACAAATGGTGATCAGGGACAGTGCAATTGGTACCATAAATACACACCAATTTTTCTATCGCCCAAATTTTGATCATGTAACTATGGGGATGCCACAATGGTTGTAAATCTTAAAATGGCCATAAGTCACTTTTTTCAGTGCCATTGTAACTTTGGTCACTAAACAAATGGTTGTAAGTCAAGGACTATCTGCATTGCAAATTTTGAGTGTCAGAAACAGGTTACTATGGTCAAGGCTTTGAAGGAATCAAAGTTTTAGAACCATGTATCATGGACTGTGGTGTTCATATTAGGAACTTATTCGAAGATGTTCCCATAAGTAATTTTGTTAAACTTTCTTTGTAATAATGAGGCTAGCCATTTTTATATCCCACAATTCCCAAAACTGTGACTCAGATCCATCTGTACAGTGTCACATCAATAAGAGACTTTGGAGTGTGACCAGGGGGTGGAACAACCAACTGGCCCCAACATATGGCTGCACAAGGGATGCTCCTTCTGATATTTCTTTATCATGTCAAGCAGATAGTGAGCTACTGGGCAAGGCCTGTCTATAACTTAGCAATCATAGCATCTTTTATAACTGCACCACATATGGAAAATTTTAGGCACTTTGTAAGTGTTTAACAAGACTAAGATGTTGCAGACAGAAATAGTCAAATGTAATCTGAGAGTTGCACATAACATCCTTGGCCACACTGCAAGAAGCATTATGCCTTCCTCTTTACAGCTTACTCTACTCCACTAATACTAAAATGGTACTGCTAATTGAAGTGAGCGAGTCATATAAACAGTGGGTCCTACAAATCACTTTTAGATCTATAATTATCAGAACTAATTTTTAAAATGAGAGTTGCCTAGAATTTCTGGAAGTGGCCCTTTTGCTTGATTTTCTTATAAAAATCTCAGCTATGGAGGTGGAAAAAATCATCCCACATGAGTTTGAAAGTGTTCCCTTTTGTATTGTTCATTGCAATATATGGCTGAGTGGAGATTCAGATATGACCAGTATAACCTCCCCATTGTTTATACATAGTTCATAGCTCTGGATTAAGCATTAAGTCTTATAGATAGAAATTGAGGGTCCAAAACCAAATAACTACATTCAAGAGCTTGAATCTTAACTCAGATTTCAAAAAGCACATTAAACATTCCTGCCATAGGATTATGGCAGCTCTTCAAATACAACAGTTTGTTGACTACCTTACCTGTTTCAATAAATCCACAAATGGCATTTCAATCTACTTCTTTTCTTACAACCCAGAACAAATAAAAAAAACAAAGAACAATCAAAATTTAACACTGTGGGTATCTTAATCTTACACCCCACAGTAAGTTCATGAGCTGAAATAATAAGAAGCAGAAGCCTTCTCTTTATTATTGTACCTGTGGTTACCCTACTCACTCAATATAGAGCCTTTCAGCAGAAAACGGTCGTTCGTGAAAGTGATGTGCTATAAAATGCCCAGACCTGAAAAATTTGATCACATTGAACAAAATGAAACTGACAAGATCAAGCCACTGTGTTTTGGTTACTATAATTCTGAATGGCTTAAATGATAAATGAGCCAAACCACCTTGGAGAGTCAGCGAACCATAATAACTACCATTTCCCTGAATACTCTAGACAATTACCCATCTGGCAGTCTTGGAGTTTTCTAGCTTCCCTTGGATAGGATGTTCATTGTATAAAATGGATGGTGTGTGTCCAAACTGAAATGCTGACATATGAATTGTGCCACATGATTTGGGGAGGAGGGTTACATTGAATTCCCTGTCTGTGGAATATAGACTGTTCCTCTAATAATGTAGACAGAACTCACTCCTCCCCAGCAAAAAAAAGAGAAGAGAACCAATATGTAATATGACAAAAGGACATTCATATGTATTTGATATGTAGTCCTTGATATGTCTGAATAGGCATATAATAGAAGGAAAGAATATAGCAAGTCAAAATAGCCAGTCACTGTGCTATTTATATAATATAAAAGCAATAGCACTTAGATTTATATACTGCTTCACAGTGCTTTACAGCCCTCTCTAAGCAGTTTACAGAGTCAGCATATTGCCCCAAACAATCTGGGTCCTCATTTTACTGATCACAGAAGGATATAAGGCTGAATCAACCTTGAGCCGGTGAGAATCCAACTGCCAAACTGCTACCGTAGCAGTCAGCAGCGGAATTAACCTGCAATACTGCATTCTAACCACTGTGCCATCATGGCTCAAAGAAAAGATTACCAACAGAAGAGAGTATCTGTAGCTTAGGGTTGAAATGAAGAATCCCTGGTGCTCTCTGAGCTTGGTGGGTTTTTTTTACAGACATTTCAATACCAAACTAGATAATATCATAAGTGCATAAGTTGAGAGCAACAATGTTTGGCTACTTGCTTGGTAATGAAACATCTGCAAGAAAACTGACAAGTTCAGAGAATACCAAGGACCCCACTCTAAAGGATTACTATGACTAGGAATGACAACCTTCATGAAGGCCACAATAAATAGGCCCAGAGCTTCTGCTTTTTGTTCTCTTTGGTTATAAGAAGGAATATTAAATTCGTTTTGTTTGTTTTTTCAAAGCTATGTTGTTGTTGTTATTGCTGCTACTGCTGCTGTTTCATTAAACTATTAGATCTAATTCAGGATTAGTTTTCATGTTCCCTATATCAAAACTGTTATGTTTGGTGTTTGGTGAGGCATCGACGAGGCAGTAGGTGAACAAACAGCTCTTTATGGCAGGTTTGAAACAGAAGCCTGGATAACTGCAGCTCCATCCCTATTTATACACTCAACAACTAGGTGGCAGTCAATAGGATTCAAATATTAGTTCCTGCACAAGATAATTAGCATGTAGACAGCAAGTCTGGCTCTTAACTGACAGAGCCTTATGACTGTTTTTTCAACAATTCCAAATACTTTACCTCAATACATTACAAAAACCACATCCCAGAAACATCTACAGAAGAGTTAAGATGGCAATGACTGCAAAATATATATATATGGGGAAAACAGTATTTAAACATCACAGGTTGCCAACCCCTGGCGTCAATGATAAAAAAATGATTTTTATTGCACAGTATAAACAGAGGATTGTGTAAAGAAGAGGGATAAAAGAGTATTATGGAAGCCTGCTATCTAAAGTGGAATAACTGAGTCATGCATCAAACATACATACTTATTAGAAGATTATTCCATGACTGCCAATTTTTACTTAAAAAGAAACCAATCAATACTGCTTCAGACCATAATGAAAAAGAATTCAGTGGGAGAAAAAGCTTACGAACTTTTCATTTTGTATATTGTTGCTATGGATAGGCCAGAGACCAGACTATTAATGTTTGAGATCAGAAAGTTGGATGAACTATTGTAATGTCAAAAAACACTCATTTCCTAATTCATTAAAGATAGGGTATAACCACAGTCTAATTTCTAACTCTTTTCATAAATGGTGTATACAAAAGCCAGACTCCCCAGCATAGTTGTTATTATAGTCTTAACCCAATCATCGCTAACTATTTTGGGACTACAAAGTCTCGATCCACTTTCTCTATGAAGTGCTTAGTGTCCCATGAGCCTTTACACAGGGATAATATTGGTAACGTTTTATGACTTCATCATCTCCTTTCTTGTTGGCCAAGCATGCAGCAGTAGAAATTACTTGGGTATTATGGTGTTGCAAGGTGTTTTATGTAATGTTTGGCTTTGGCAGTGAATTTTGTACTGGAAACCTTACAAGTCTAACTCTTTGCTGCCATCCAGTTGCCCAGATATTTGCAGTCCATATTTGGCAGCTATTTGATATCGAAGACAAGCTAAGAACCAACTTCTTCCCTGGTCCAACACCTTAAAGCCACAGGACATGAAATTGACTTCAAAAAGACCAGAACTATCGCCAAAACTGAACACTTTAATAACAGAATAATCAGAGAAGCCATCAACATAGAAAAATGCCCACACAGCATGAACAAACGAGATGATATCTCCCGCCTACCAGTCATTTGGAAACCCGCCCTTATTGACAAACAAGTCCCTAACACAAAGAATGACACCAGACCCACACTCACGAAAACCACACAGGATGTCACCACCACACATCCACGCAAAAAGCAAACCCAAACCCACAGCTATGATGAGGCATGACCACAAACCAGAAGCCAGACCACAGCTACATCATTAGCCACTTTAAACCCCTCCAATCCATACATGAAGCAAACTGACACCCACCATGAAGATGAGGCACGACCACGAATGCGAAGCCAAACAGCTATGCAGCTCACCATCTCTAATCCTCCTACAACTCAGACTAACCTGAGCACAACAAAGCCCCCACCCAAACAGAACACTCCCCCAGCCAATCAGAGCACAGCCAACCCCCCATCCAATCAGAGCACAGCCAACCCCCTAACCAATCAGAGCACACCTCCACCCAATCAGAACACAGCCAAGCTCCCAGCCAATTAGTTCATACCCCCACTGGCAGTTAAAAGGAAGAAACAGCTACGATCACACATTGCTCCTAGAAGCACGAAGCCGAAAGCACCAGCCTGAAGATGACAAATGGGACTTCATCGAAACATTGCCAAGACACTTCCAATTTTACGTGGGAGAAAACCTGAATTACCAGAGACCTACATACAAACACCCACGAAAACCTCAGAAAACAAACATACTTATACCTGTGAAAATCGAAACTTTTGGCTTCGTGCTTTCCGCTTTGTCAGCCTGAAGATGACAAATGGGACTTCATCAAAACGTCGCCAAGACACTTCAAATTTTACATGGGAGAAAACCCGAATAACCAAAGACCTACATACAAACACATACAAAAATATACAAGGGTGTAATGCAGGGGTCCCCAACCCCCAGGCAGTGGACCTGGACTGGTCTGCAGCCTGTTAGGAACCAGGCCATGCAAGGGAGCAAAGCTTCACCTGTGCATGTGCAGGATCTAAGTAGTGCATGAAACCACCACCACCTACCCTAGTCCTCATGCCCAAAAGTTTGGGGATCACTGGTGTAAAGAATCTAGTTCTGGATTCCTGATAAAATGTATAGGTGGAGTGAGTTTAATGTAAACTAAGATTGTGTACATTTGGGGTTAAATTTAATCCTCTGGGGCTTTGGTTGATTCTTGTTTGGTGTTTCCCCACTATGATAAGATTCCATCTCTATCACTGATCCAATTAGGAGCATGACAGGAAAAGACCGTGATCAACTATGATTATAATGATTCTATTTCTTTTCAGAGGTACTTCTTATTTATATGTTTGATCTCTGCTTCTATCTCAAGTGGCTCTAGGATAGCAACATTCTACTGGTGAATAAATGCTTAGGACAGAAATGTCAAACTCGCGACGCCACGTGACGTTGCGCAACGTATTGGGATGGTTTTGCCATTGTCGGCAATGGGGTGGGCGCGGCTTCTGAATGATGCATCTGGCCTGTGGGCTGGCAGTTTGACACACCTGGCTTAGGAGAAGAAGCAGACAAGAAGAAGGGAAAAAAATTATGACCCACGTTACCTATCAACATAAAAAAAAAAAACAAAGTCATGGACAATTGGGGAGCAGTGGTTTAATAAGCAAGGTGGCAGGCACCATGACCCTTTTTATAATTTTTTTAAAAAGGGATTGGGCTTCAATTGGTCATGTCCATTATCTGGATTTCTTTTAAGTTTCCCCATAGACATCTCTGTCTAAAGATCTTTCTCCAACCCTCATTTCTGCAATTAATTTCTAAGGGACATGGATGGTTTAGAAACAAGAAATACAAATATAATAATTATGCACTGCCACCCATGAAAGACTACGTGTATACATAAATTTAGTAATCTATTTAGTAATTTAGATTACTACATTTAGATTACTATTTAGATTATAAATTTAGTAACTACATGTATGAGTACATAAATTTAGTAATCACAAATTATTCTGTATTCTATATAGTACAAAGCTACCCCTTATGTTTCAGGATTTTCACATGGTTTGTTAAATTCTGGGCTTTATTCAGGAAGATCCAATGTACTTACATCTCTATTTTCTTAAAGCTGAACTGAACAAGCAGACTACAAGTATAAAAGATTTGGAAGGAATCTTGGAGGTTTTCTAGTCTAATCCCCTGCTATACTAGGAGACCCTATACCATTCCAATAGCTGTCCAATCTCTTCTTGAAAACCTTTAGTGATAGAGCACCCAAAACATCTGGAGACAGACCGTTCCACTTATTAATTGTTTTCACTGACATGGAAATTTGTGCCTAATTCTAGGCTGGATCTCTGATAAGCTTCCATCCATTATTTCTTGTCCTGATCTCAGGTGTTTTGGAGGATAGTTCAACCCCCTCTTCTCTCTCCTCAAATATTGGAAGACTGCTTTCATGTTACCCCTAGTCCTTCTCTTCAATAGACTAGAAGTTCCCAGTTCCAACCGTTCATCATATGTTTTAGTCTCCAGTCCCTAATCATCTTTCTTGCTCTTCTCTGCACTCTTTCCAGGGTCTCAATATCTTTTTTGCATTATGGTGACTAGAACTGGATGCAATATTCCAAGTGTGGTCTCACCAGTGCAATATAAAGCAGCACTATCACGTCACATGATCTTAATACTATCCTACTGTTGATGCAACCTAGGGCTGCGTAGCTTTTTTGGGCTGCTGCAAAACAAGGCATTCTAACCTACTGGTAAGCAGCTTATCATCATGATCTTTCAGGGAGCATCCCTTAAAAGAAGAGGCCAGCTAGGAAGATTTGAAACTGTCTCCCCTCCCTGTTTGTAAAATTTTGATCGTCTGTAATTACACAACAGTATATATGGACACAATTGTCCAATCCTGCAGGAGTAGGGGGCTTCAGCAGATAAGCTCATTGTGCAAATCTGAATCATACACATGTTGCTTTCCTTTCCTGTCCCAAATGTCAGAGTTGTCCCTCGAAACAGGACAATGCAGATTGGCAATGACAACAGCTTGTCGTCCTCTGGAACACATCTTCATTTGCATGAGGAGGGCATTCAATGCGTCTCCTCCAGTAGCTCATTTATTATAGTGCTCAGCACATGTTGGGACTTGCTTTCAAAAGCCAGCTGCGGCTCAAAGACAGTGTTTCATTTCTTGACACCATTAATTGGGTTATGAGTCAGAGCTCTAATGAAGACAGGTTATCGTGTCTCTGTGCAACTGCCTTGGGAGACAGGCCAAACCCACTCAGGGAGGGGATTTAGTTAGCCTCACATTGTTTATCAGGCAGTCGAGGTCACTAGATAAATGGGCAAAGCCATCCGGTGTTTCTGTGGGCAACTTTTTAATGATCCTGTGGCCTCAAATGGATCTTAGATGTCCCTGAAACCTTCACCCTGGGAAGCCTTGTTAACAAACAAAGGAGTAAAATGAAGAGAAAAACAAGTAGACCAGAATAAATAAAATGGTGTTGTCTGAGAAGACTAAACAAAGAGTGTTTTAAAAGCCTCTCACTGTGGTGTGGTCTCTATCAGCACATGCTTTGTCTATAGTTATTGTCAGGAATTGGCAGCATCGCTAGCACCTTTTCCTAATGATGGGCCAAGAACATCATAATATAATATGGCTTTGATTTAGAAATGTTTTGTTCATTTTTTTTCCCACCATTTTCTAAGAATACTCTTCTTCTCAAACAAATACCGCTGCTCCCCACTGATGATATAGAATCATAAAATCATAGGGCTGGAGGGGACCTTGGTGGTCTTCTAGTCCAACTGCCCAAGGCAGGGGTCCTTATACCATCCCAGAAAATGGTTGTCCAATCTTGTCTTGAAATTCTGCAGGCAATTTCTCCATAGTTCCAGGCTGGATCTTCCTCTTTTTAAAAAAAACAAAACAAAACATTTTATTGGTTTTTTTAATTCTTAAGAAAAGGTACTCAGGACACACTGTGGTGTTTGGGTAATCAAACATTCAAAAGTGAAAACATATATAAACAACTCAACTCAATACATTCACTGTCCCCTCTCTATTTCCCTCAAAAAGCATAATACATTTAAAATATTCCATTTCTAATTTGAATTTCTATTACTGCTAAACCTTTGTCAGTTTACAATTACCATAATCAAATTTAACTTTAAATCAACAAGTTATCAATTCAGGTATCCCTTCCAGATATATTCTAATTCTTAATCTCTCACATCCCTCATTTTATCACCAATCTCATTTATTTCTTATTCCACTACACAACAGATATCCTAATTTAAAAAAAATAAAAAATAATCTACCCTATACATATATAATCCCACAATCGATCAATCTCTTTAAGATAACAAAATAATATTAAACCTTAAATCATTTCAATTCATTAAACAAAATTCAAATTTCATCCAATTGATTATCATGCCTTATCACATCTATGTTATCACACAGAAAGGTCATCTTACTAATTTAAAACACTCAGTTAATCATTGAAACCATCCAAATCTAAAAAGTCAACATTTTTTCAATTCCAATACATAATAATTTTCATCAAAATAAATCTATTATTCCAAAAGGTACATTCTTAATCTATTTAAAATATCTATTCTAATAATCACCCTCCTATATATATTTTTTCTTACTTCTAACTCTAAATCTTAATTCTTAAAACAGTCCATAAATCCAACATTGCCTTTTAATCCATTACACAATTTTAAATTTCTTTTTTCAGTCTGATTCTGGCTTTTTTTCTGTGTCCGGCAGGTTTCCATAACCAAGCTTCCCTTTCAGCCAGTAGATCTATTATTGTTGTTTGCAGTGGCCTTTGAAAGGATAGGAATCCCATCCTCTGCATTAGGCATCTATTTCTCTAATCCCTAAAGCATTGTTGCTTTGTAGTTTCAAATCTCAGTCTTTGCTTCTTCTGTTTCTCAAAGTTACAGATGGAAAGTTTATAAGATAGAGTAAGTTCCTCTTTTATCTCTGTTGATTCCTCTTCTACTATGTTTTGATTTATAGAATAGCCATATGTAGTCTGGACATCAGTTTGAATGTTTGAAGTGAGATTTCTGGATCTTAATTCTGTAGTAAACTCTGTCATTGTAGCACATATTTCTGCAGTAGCCTCATAAATATTTTCCAATATAAGTTTACAGTTTAATTGTAACTGAGGTTTCTCCATTTTGATAGTAATTAAAAAGAGTTTTTTTCTTTTTTGTGGAGGCTATATTTAATAAAAGTTAGGCAGTGTCCACCCCCACAATTCTCACAGCTGCACAGCTTATCTTTTATCTTCAAAAATAATTTGAAGGTCAGGTCTATTCTATCTTCAAAGAGTAACCAGAAGTATTAAGTTTTCGCCACTAGATGTCCTCAGTAGGTTAAAAAAAGATCTTTTCCAGACACCATTTCCTTTTTTCTATCTTTTAAAGTATAATGTGAAAAAAGAAATAATCTTCCAGCATAAGATGATAGTACAGTTCTTGGAAAGAGAAAAAAAATTCTGTACCCCCCCAAAAATATGGAAATAAAATATAGTCTTTAAAATTTTGTTTATTTTTATACAACGCCTTTCTTCCCAAACATGTAGAAGCTGGTTTTTCAAGCCAGGGAAATAATTCCAACAAAGCTCTTAGAGGCACAAAAAACAAAGTAGAGTAGAGAGAGTAGCAAGGAAAAGTCTCACCCGGATTCACCACGGGGGTTCTTACAGATTAGATGTTTTTTGACTTGAGGTTTGAAATGGCAGGGTGATCGGCCATTTTACTGGCCGATCTTCTTCTCCATCGGCCCTCAGAGATAGCTCGGACAGCTGGAGGAGCCACCACTCCTCCACAGCAGAGCAAAGCCTCCTCGACAGAAGTTGCACCCTCCAGGGTGACTTTTGACCCACATAAGGGTCTACCGGCAGAGGGAAGACTAGCCGATGAGGAGACAAGTCTCACTGTACGACTAGGGATGCTGCGAACCAGAACCGGAAGTCCAGGCTGGATCTTCCTCTAATGAGCTTCCATCCATTGCTTTTGTCCTGCCCTCAGGTGCTTTGGGTAATAGCTTGACTCCCTCTTCCCTGTAAGAGAGAACCCAAAATCTAAGAATCTAACTGGAGCAGACATTAGAAGTGGTACCTCTCAAGGTCTAACCTAGCTATGTAAGAGCCTAATAAAGAAATGGGAAGAAATAAAATATCTCAGATTTTGAGTCCCAATTTAGAATGCCATAGATTTTGCCTTACGTTCCATTATCAAATAATCTGAAGTGAAGTGTGCACATCTGTTTGAGTACATGGCCAAAACACAGGGCCATAGCAATCTAGTTCCCGTATCCAATAAAAGAATGTAGAGAAGTTATAGGAAAACTGAATGAAAAGGTAAATAGCAAAAATATGGAAAAGATCAGCCCCTCATCAATCCCTTCTTTATTTATCACAACAGGACTAGAAGACTAGAAGACCTAGTCTTTTTTTGTTTCTCTAATCTCACAGGTACTTTGAAATATCCTATGGATGAAAAGAGCCATTTGCCTTTTCTGTTTGCCTCTTCTAAGAGGTTTAGATCAAGAGCTAAGTATCCTGCAAGGAAGAATATCTGATATCACTGTTCCCAATCAACATTAAGAGTTTGGTATTTGCTATTTAACTTGTTTTGAAAGGAATGGAAAACTAAACCAAATGGACCACATTCAGTCAATAGTTAAGGAATAGATATATATCAATTAATTTATATTTGATGGATCTGATTATTTTAAGCTGCTTATTATAATATATGTTGACATTAGCATATTGTAGCAATGGTATTTACTTTTGAGCCCAACTAGTACAAATGCATACTTCAGCACAGTACTGAAAAGAATTAGGATATTTCACACAGATAATACTGGAGGACCAGCATAACCACCAAATTGTTAATCTAACCTGCTGCTCTATCATGTAACAGACTGGCTGGTTGTTCTTTGGGTAAACAGTAATCTTCACAACCTTGTTAAATGATGGAGTTGATAAGAAGGAGCAACCAACATCCACACTAGAATCCACATGACACTAGCCCAAATATTAAACAATCTTATGATAATGTCATAAATTAATTTTTGCCCTGCTTAGTCTGACACAGAGCCAACCTTATCGCATTTAGGAGCTTTGATTCATCATTGGTAGATTCCCACGTTATGCTGTATATGACGGACAGGCGAACTATCAGTAATACATTTTATTGGCTATTCATCAGCCTCCCAGTATCTTCAAAATGATGTCCTCCCCTTCTTTTCCATGAAGGCTAGCCTGACAGCAAACTATAGGAAAAAGAACAGCATATCATGACTCTAGCAAGACATTATATTCATACAGCAAGGAGTAACTTAGAGTAAGACCTCAACTATGGGAAATTTCAAACTTCTGGAATCTGAGCATTCATATGGATATGCAAAGTATCATTTATATAGTCCAAATGTAATCAATGGAAAAGAAAACAGTGTCCTCTCCATTTGGGATTTCTTTTCCCTAAAGAGTCAAGCAATAAGATTTTTGTTCAATTCTTCTGTGTGAATTTTTCTGCCATAGAATGTTGTCTATACTGTCTACATGGCTGGGCTTCACAAAATGGAAATATTTCATTATTGTATTTATGGTCTTCTTTCCTCCTCCCTAACATTAGCATACAGGTAACTCCTCCAGACATTCCTGTAAGATATGCTTAACTATGTGATGATCACTATCTCAGAGTAATTCAAGGAGCTTCCATGGCTGAGCAAGTTTGCCTTCCTCCTTTGAGTGGAACATTACAGTGCCTGTCAACATGGCAGTATGGTTAATGGTTATAGGTGCGCAGGGCCCAATAAGTCCTTGTTAGATATGCCTGTAAAGACAGCCTCACATGTGTGTGCAGTGTTCCACAGGAAAACATTTTACTCATCCTTTTAGATTTGAATAAAGAAATAAATGGTGCGGTTTTGATAATGCTCCATTACAGATTTGTCAAGCATTTGCACAATGTGAGAGAAAGGACGGGCTGTCCCTTCTTAACTTCTCCCTTGCTGCCTCCCACAGTAACTGTTCATTGCTCTGATGCACAACAATGATTACACCGCCGAAGTAGTCACCATTCATCTAACTTTAATGACAGGCAATTCACGCTGATTTGCCACGAGCTCCCAGGGTCCTGCATCTGGGTTTTGCAGGCAGAGAAAATGAGGTTGGGGGACGGGGGGCGGGATCAGGTTTGCCCTCCTTCCCAATCCTGGAAGTGGAAAATAACTTGCTTTCAGAGAGATCAATTTGACAGTATTGTTGAGGCTCAGCCACTGAGCTGCTAACTACGGTTGGAGGGCAGCCAGCCTGGTGCTGTCCAAGCACCCTTTTGCATTGCCACTGCAATCATTGTCCTTCTAGAGTCAAATTAAATGCTCAGCTAAGTGATGATTTGCAGTGAAAGTGGCTTAGATTAACTTGATGGCATCCAGCTTGATCCAGGCTTAAATGTTTCTGGACTCACTTACCCGTCACCAGAAATCACAGTGTTTTGCCCTGAGATTAACTCTCTTTGACACAGCAAACAAGCACACCATGTAGCATTTAAGGGAATAACTTGAAAGGGAAAAGAGACCAAAAGGCATAATTACCCAAGGCAAACTGTTTTGTTCATTCAGTGATTACAGTGGCTTTAAAGACTTATAATTTATCATGGTATAGAACAATTTAAATCCCAGTTGTGTTCAGCTCTGCTACTGAAATATCCCTCCTTCCCCTTGCACACTTCCCTTTGATGGACTAGTCTCTTAGCACCATGTTGATTCAGAGATGACATTACAATGGTTTTACCTTTGCATTAGGTTTCAGTGCACACACATACAAAAGCAAACAGTTTAATGACTCCAAATGGGTGTAATTTCTTTCAGGTTCAAGTATCAGTTTGCTTGTTTTGCTACTGCTAATCACCTCTTAAACAAACAATTGCTTTATCTATGTACTGTGCCTCATTTCACTTTCAAATTATGTGTGTGTTTCACTCCTAACAGCTTATTATGATCTATAATTAACAATTTTGCTGAAAGCTGAGCTTTGCATTGAAGGGAGACCACATGTTTGCTGGGAAGCTCTCAGAACAGAGAGCCTCTAGTTTTACAAAATTGACAATTGAGAAGGTAGCAAGAACATCCTTGCTTTTGTTGTGCCAGTCAGCAATTCAATAGGTTTAAGAATAACTATCCAAACCATCAGCAGAAAGGAAGGAAGTTATATTTATGGGAAAGAAAGAAGGGAGATTCACTATGACTATTTTGGACAGACCGAATGATCCATTTCCTAAAGATCTGGTCTGATCTTTATACTACTTTCTTTGTTACCAGGTGCTTTATACTGGTTCCATCCTAAAGACCTGATTTGGTCTGAGATTCCTCCTCATCTATTACATGGTTAGTTGCCTCCATTTGAACTGAACTTTTGCAAGGCAGCAAAAGTTGCAAAATGAGTAGAGATGCTGGAATAGTGAAACCATAGCAGTCATAGATGATGCACAGAAACATTTATCTCTGTCTTCTCCTTGATTTTCATGCTCTCTGGGGATATGCTAATTAAAGCCCAGGAGGGAATTTGCACAAAACCTTCTATGCAAAAATTTAAGAAGCCACACCTGAGGACCTACTTAGGACCTTACCACCTCTAGCTCAGCTTTACTACCCTCCAGAAGGTCTAAAAAGAAAATGACAAACATCCAGAGCCAATTTGAGGAACAGAGATATTAAGTCCACACATTAGGGGGGAGATGGGGGCATAGGTTGGCAAAATCTGCTCCTAAGGCACCAGAACCGAAACTAGACTCCTTCAAAGCTATCTGCATATTCTTTAAGAAGTCTGCATTAAAAAAAAAAGATCCTAGCATAGAATGGAATAAGAAGTCTACAATAAGAAGTCTTCAAATCCAATGATTAGTGGGGAATTATGTTGGTTCATATTACACTTTGCTGTACTTTGCTCTTTCTTCTAGTTCATTTGAAGAGTCAGTGTGAGGTATGAGTTGATTGTCATTCATGTTATGGCAATATTCTTAATTTAGCAAGTTTATGATCAAGGAACACAATTCAATGTCTTGTCTTGTCTTGTCTTAACGTATGCAAATTAAGCAGGAGCAATGAGAAAACAATTTCTTTTTTTTACCCTCCTAAATAAATACATAAGACACAATCACTCTTCCAAGTTTTCTCCCATTGTGCATAGCCTATTCAAATTCTTAGTATACTCCCTTCTGAGGACAACAAAAGAAGTTGGGAAATGTCTAGAACTCAAATGGAAGAAAATGTGTGTTGTCATTTGATCAAACACTCACGGTTGACGTTCCTCTATCCCATCAGTTCACCCTTTCTCGGTGTCACCCAAGAGAATTTTTTTAAAAGATTTAAGAGACTTTCTGAGATCTAATCCACAGGAGACAGATCTTGATAACTTTGGGTGAATGCTGTATGAAACAATGAATATGTGCTGTCAATCGTATTCAAATTTACTAGTAACTTCAATCAGTCATTATATGGATGTTGTGGTTTGGGGCCAGTTGGCTTTAAGAATACTTTCTTCTCAAATTCATTGGAGAACATTCAGTTTTAGAATAGTTTTTAGTTGGTGGAATCAGCCAATCACATACTTTCCCTAAATGGTTTGTCTGTGGAATTCTCTCAGTCATCCAGATCATGGTTACCTCAAAGGTGCTTTTTCAGATGATAACTGGACTATGTTTTTTCCTTGAGGAACATGTTTCATTTCTCATCCAAGAAGCTTCATCAGTTCTGAAGTCAGAACTGATGAAGCTTCTTGGATGAGAAGCAAAACATCCTCCTCCTCAAGGGAAAAAAATTAGTGCAGTTGCCTTTTGAAAAAGCACCTTTGAGACCTTCATGGTTGTTATATAAAAGAATATTCAGCTGGGTCCCCCAGGTTATACATCCAAAGGCATATGCTTCCTGGACCTTTCAGTGACTTTTAAGACCATCAGTTACAGTTCAGCTTTATCTTGATTCTATTTATACCTGAATGGACAACTTCAGAAGATGGTGCCTGGAGATTTATGTTCAGCCCCAAGATTATACTCTATGAAGTTCTGTAGTTCATGCAGTTTGACAAGTTTATGAAGCTGTTGGGTTACATCATTGAGATATTTTGAGTGAAGGGTTAGTCCTACAGTTATCATATGCAATTTCATCTATATTTTTCATCATAACTAGGTGAGATTGTGGAAGTATCATGTTTGACCAAGGTAATGGTTGGGAGGGGAGATAACAACAGAAACTCAACCCAAGCAAAGCAGAAGTGCTGTGGAGGATAACAAATGCTAAATTATTGAATTTCTAGCTGAAGCAAGCTTGAACCATCTTTGCCATTAAATGCACAAATGTCCAAATTCTCATGAAGCTCCTGTAATCGGTTTAGGCTAGTGCACCAATTAGGCTTTTCTTAAGCAGAGACATCCTTGTAGCAGTAATGTATGTCCTAATAAAATGCATGATTAAATAACTGCCATGGGGCTGCCATTAAAGATGGTCTGAGAACATTGATTAATGGAAAATACTTCAGCAATATGGACTAGAGGTGAGAATTATGAAGTTATTATACCAGTCTTATCTTCACTGGTTCCAGGTTCATTTTGGGTCCCAGTTCAAAGTGCTGATATAAATCCCTAAAAGTGCTGGATGGCTTTGAATTACAATATTTGAAAGAACACATGTTCTTATATGTTCCTGTTTGTACCCTAAGATCATCAGGAATGGTCTTCTCTGGTATGATATGGCCAATAGATACCTAGATGCCAGCCATTGTAGCAGGTGCCTGATCATTGAACTGTCTTCTTTGGTGATGTACACTTCCTACTTTTTTTTTTGTCTTTCTTTTTATTTCTTCAGACAGTTTGATCCATTGACATATTGATTTTAAATGTATTCTGTGGAACTTATTTGCTATTCATAAGACTGCAGCTATCATTGTCTTATTATTTGCCATTTTTAGTGTCATGTATTTCAATTGCTGTATTTTACTAGGTATTTTAATTTGTGTAGAATTCTGTTTGATCATGTCAGTCTGTTGTACAGGGTTTTTTCTTTAAAAAAGGTAATGTTTTCCCCTGCCAGCCATGTCTGACTCTGGGGGTCAGTGCCCATCTCTATTTCTTAGCCAAGGGAGCCAACATTATCCAATGATGCTGCCATGGTCATGTGGCCAGCATGACTATATGCTTAGGCACATAGAATGCTATTACCCTCCCACCAAAGTGGTACCTATTTATCTACTTGCATTTGCATGCTTTCGAACTGCTACATTGACAGGAAAGATAGCTCAACCTGTCATGCAATGCTTGGATCTTCAACTGTCAACCTTCTGGTCAACAAACCCAGCATCTTAACCACCAGGCCACCTTCCTCGCTTAATGACTGTCCTCTTTAGTAACCCCATTTGAAGCTATAATAGTACTGAAAAAGTAATTTTACAACTAGTTCTTGCACCGAAGTCATACGATCAAGATTCTAGTGTTTTGTGGCCAGAGGCCTGTTCATGTGATTACCATCCACATGTTTCACAGTTGACTTTCAATGAACAAAATCAGTGGAGAAGTTGACAGTAAAATCACAAGTCAGAGTCATGTGATGTTTCAATGACTGTCACTTAGCAACTGAGTTTCCCTCAACTTTGGTCATTAAGTGAGGACTACCTGTATTGCATTGTTAGCCATCACATTCATTTTTACTTTTCTGTAAAATGATAGCAAGCAAAGGAATCTCTGGAGGCTTAAGTTCAGGAAAAGTCAAGATGGCAGCTGTGATCAAGGTCCCATCCCTGCTACTATAAGTGTAGAATAAAACTGCATTCCTTTATTTTACCACCTACCTAAGCTACTGGAAGATTTTCTTAAGATTTAAATAAAGTATTCCCACATGATTAATTGGCATTTCCAATATCATCTATTTAAGTCAGAATGGTGGATCTTGTTTCAGCTTAATGAAAACCACAGATATAGAGTGCCAGATGTGAGAAATAACTCAAGCTTCCATTTAAATGTGAGAGCTCACTGGGTCATCTTGAGCAAGATGTAACTGGAAAAACAGAAATTAGGAGAAACCAATTGGACAGCGCCATCCATTTCTTGAAGATAAAGGGCTACTTCAACCCTGCACAGCATATTATTATGCAGAACACAGTGCTACCTCACACATAGTGCCTGCAACGTTTAGAGCTTTCCATTCTGTCCATTATAGGAAATGTAAATGCAAATGAGAGAAAGGTATTCAATGAAGATTAAAAGTCTGAATTGCAGTTGTCCAACTGATTTAAGAACTCCGGGGCTATAAAACGATCTGGTTTTCTTAACTATAGTTTATCAAACAAAGGGAAAACTAAGCAATACCACCAAGTAAAGATCAAGCAAACCATGTTATGGCTTTAACACAATGTGTGAGATAGGGCATTGCAAAGCCAGCATCAACCTTAATTAAAGATAAAATAAAAAACAATTAAAGGTTTTCCATCTGATTTTTTTTAAATCTAAAGGACAATTACTTGTAAATCTTTCTACACATGCTTACCAGGGAGAATCCTTAAAAGACTTTTCTGATGAATGAATATATATGCATATAGGTATGTATAGGTATACTGTATGTGGGATAAATGTCTATGAAGATTCTCAGGTATGTGAGATATACCACTTTAATTGTATTCAGAAGGTACCCTGAATAATAAAAGCAATTTGTCAGATTAATTTTTCTTGAACAAGTTCATCATACTCCAGAGCTGTGAGCCAATCAATAAGAGATGTTTTTCCCCTGCTCTGCAGCTAACCTCTACAGCAACTGCTAGAATTTCATACTGACAGGCAATAGGATGCTTTGAAGGCTGAATTGATCTGTTAGCCTGTAGTGCTAGAAGGCAACACTGCAACAATAAAGATATATCCCCAATAGACCTCAGGCTGGAAATCAAACAGAAGGTAAGCTGCTATATTATGCATTTGACCCTGGAGGTAATTCAAGAGGGCACAGCTTTTCCTGGAAGTCATAAAGGAATGTTTCTCAGATAAATGACTGTTTATTTGAAAGAGATTGTGTTTGAAGAGAAAAACATTGGGTATCTGAAAAGCTGGAAATGAATAAAACAATAATGGATAAAGTGATGTTTTATTCTTGACCTTGAGTAAGCATTTTGAAATTAAAATCACAATATCTTGGAGGATGGATGGATGGATGGATGGATGGATGGATGGATGGATGGATAATAGGTAAAACAATTTGTGCAATGATCATTCATGGAACTGTCTTTACAGATTGATTTGTTCATTATATTATTTTCCAGGATGCACAGATCATCCATAATTTTTTAACCTTAGCTTTCAGCAGAGTTAAAAGCAAGCTTAAAAACTACATCGTTCAATAAAATAAGTATATAGACAGAAATGTACCAGAAATTTTCCTACTTACCAGGGTAAGTGTATTACTATAATTTAGAAAACTGGCAGTCCTGTATAAAGTGGACATTTCACTTCTAGAAAAGTTTCTCCCTTCTTTTGCTACTTAGGTGCCCAGTGCCATTTCTCAAAGCTTGGATAGTTTTAAATTAAAAAGCAAAAGTCAACAATATCAGACAAAAGACTGTATGTAAAATTAAAGTTATGTTAACACTGTGACTTGGAATAATAGCAGCCATGACTGTAATTTTCTCCAGAGACACAGAAGGAAAAGCATACTTTAACTCTACAGCAGGAAAAAGCATTCAGGGTTGCCATTTGCGATGGAACCGGAGTGCAAAAATAGTTGCCAGCATGGTCCAAAGATGGGAAAATAAAGTAGGGCAGATAAACACTACCTGGAAGAGAGTTACACAAGCAAGCTGCATAGCTGAATAACTTTTTACATCCTGCTAGTTTATTGGCTTGTGTTTTCGATAGATATTTTCATTTTAGTGGGAAAGGTTCAGTCAGACACTCATTTTCAAGTTATCATAGCTAGGTAGAGAAAGCCTGGCAGTACCAACAGTCAGAGAGAACCACAGGACCTTCTCTCTGTGCTTCAGGAGAAAGTAATCCTTAGCAGAAACTCATATTTTAATCCAGTTGGTGGATATATGAGAATGAGGCAGATCCAAAATTCATTCTCATCCCATCCATAATTAAAAATTATTATGGATTCCACTTCCTACCTGCTGTTGTAAAGCATAATTTATCTGTGAACCTGCTCCTCCCTCCCTCTTTTCCTTTCTGTGATGTAGCAGCATATCTCTAAAATGGCTGTAAACCTTTGCTAAATCCCACTACTTCAACATTCCCAGAAGAGTACTTAACTGCAAAGTCTTAGCTTCATCACAAATGTCTTCATAATATTGTTTTCTAAGTCACAGGTGCTAATTAAGCACAGCTGGGCCTACATCACCACAGCTCAACTGTGACAAATATGCCAGCAAGAAATAATCAATGATCATTCATCACTAAATCCTTTTCTAAAATGGCTTTTGCTCGTGGGATTCATTCCCAGCTTCAGGAGACTTTCAGCTTCCATACAGATGTGGATTGCAGTCCCATGTAATGCTCAATTGCATTGCATTTGTACCTACAGGTAGACTTGCATTCCTAATGTTAACAAATGATAAAGATCCCATTGAGTTGAGTTCAGCTTCTTAAGATGACATCCATAAACACTTTTTGGCAGCATATTTATCCCAACTTCCTTTCATTTATTTATTTGCCAGTCTATCCAATGATCCTGGGACACCCCAGGGTTCTCCATCCAGATACTAAGCAATGTACACCTTATTTAGCTTCTAAGGTGGACCAAGCACTTCCAATTTACTGAAGCTCCTTTATATAAAACCAAGCTCTGTTCAGAATAAAAAGACGGGGTGACATTTACAGATAGAGATGTGTATTCAGAATGGAATTGGGAATAAATAATATTGTTGGTGGAATCTGAAAGGAAAAAAGTGCATTATGTGGAGAAGGGTGTTAGATTTCTGAAAGAAAAATCATTATGTATTTCTGATCAAAGCTGTTTCCTAATCTTCTGTCAGCAAAAGCACATTCAATAATTTTACTTTGAGTCCAACTTTGATAACTCCCAAGTTAAAAATACAACCTTGTTTTAATGTCCACTTTGTGATGTAGTTAAATCAATATTTTAAAAGGATCTGTTGTTCAAGTAACTACTGCAATGTGTTATAGGGAAATAATAAATAGCACAAGACATTTGTCTAAGGGTGTATCTCCTGCACTTTTGCAGACTTCACGGTTAGACAATTCTCCCTATTTGTCAGCTTGCTTATTTTCAAATGAATAATGAAGGCCTGAAAAATGTAAACATTTCAGTCACTCTCTTTTTATTTATTTATTTATTTATTTATTTATTTATTTATTTATTTATTTATTTATTTATTGGATTTCTATGCCGCCCTATTCTATGCCGCCCTATTCTATGCTAAGAAGAAGCAAACAGTGGTTAGACTCTGAGTTCTGTGTAACAGCAAAGTCTACATCATTATGGACCAAAAAAGATGGGACTTTGAGAGTCTCACAAATGAAGGTGAATATACGTGTCCCAGGATAATGTTGCAGGATCCAATCTGGGTTGGTCACCAGGACCAGAGGTTTAGTCTTCAGAGCTTTTGGACTTGTGCTGGACCCCATCTTCAGAGAAATTCTCTCTGGCCAGCCCGGTGACCCATACAGATTGAATCCTTTGAGATTCCCTTTATTATTATTTTGAGCACGTGTTTTTTTTACAAACATGAGATTTAAGAGTTCCATATGTTTCTGACAAGGAGGAAGCATAAGAACATTGTTGCTGTCTCAGCACCTGTAACCAAACGCGTGCCAGAACGTTCCATGATTAAAACCAGCCACCTGTGAACTACTGAGTTGGATCTTGTTGGAGCCAGGGGTGTGGTAAGGACTTCTGACAGTAGCCCTTTCTCCTTCTTGAATGAAGAAGAAAGTCCCCTCACCTTGTGTCTGATTGTCCTCCCAGTGTCTGAATTCCAATCCCTCCCTGGAAGCATCCATTTCCTAAACCACAGAAAACTAAAGCAAACCAAGCATTCTGGTTTTGCCTGACAGAAATTCTTCTCACGTGGCTTCTGCATTTTGCTCTTTGGATTATATGCAAGTAACTATTCATGCAAATAGCTTTTGTGTGAATATCTATGAGAGAACATAGTCATATTCCTGATACCAGCAACACCCAACTCCTTCTTCATCCAGGACTTAAATATACTGTATGTATAATGTGTGACTAGAAGATCTATCAGTCCATTCATCCATCCATCCATCCATTCACCTACCTACCTACCTACCAGTGGTGGGATTCAAATATGTGAACAACCGGTTCTCTGTGTGGGTGCCACTTCCAAAAGTCCATTCTGGGCCTGGGAAACAAAAAATTAGCTACCGGTTCTACCGAAGTGGTGTGAACTGGCTGAATCCCACCACTGCTTCCTACTTAACCATCTCAGGGCTTAAATATATGTATAATGCATGAATGGAATGTCTATCTATCCATGTGTCTATTTCAGATCTTGGAGCAACAGAACAGGCTTATGAAGGACAAGGCCCTTGACATCAACAGATACATTTCAGAAAGATTATGAATGGGAAAAAAGATTTCTTGAAAATCCTATCCAGGCTTTCAGCTTTTCCCTGTATGAGAAGACAGTAGGGTTATCCACAGTAGCCCGGATTCTACTGCCATCTAATTGTTGATGGGAAGTTCTGAAACAGCAATGCAAATAGGCCCTTTATCTCATCTGGGAATTCTACATTTTAAATCCTAAGGGGGAATCCTGGGTCTTTAGAGCAGCTTCTCCACCCAGCTTTCTTCTTCAGTGTGTGAAAGGCAGAGAGAGAGGGTGACAGAAGTGCAGTATATATATATAAAAAAAGATGGAGGAGCCAAATTTTGCCTTGTCTTATATGAAATATAATGCCATAATTGCACCAAAGATGCAGTGATAAAGGTCACAATCGGATAAATCACTCAGAAATAAATAAGGTTCATTCAAGTCGGGTATCTCGAACTACTGTCTATGTGCTGTAGCTTTATTTTCCTTCCCAGATCTCATTTTGAGAACGTTAAAAAAAAAAAGATTAGAATAAAATAAGAAAACGCGTATTATACTCTATGGAAAAGGAAATAATGAAGAAGTTTCACCAATAATAGTTCATTGTAGACTCATAGTTCATCCTTAATATGTTAAATATTGATCTCAAGATCACAACTGAGCCTTTGGCCATGTGGGTCTGTCTTCCCACTGTCCATCTTGACTAATTAGAATCTAAACTTCATAAAGCCTAGAAACAGAGTTATGGGGAAATGCCTGGCAATTATTTGGCTTTGTGCTGAGAGCAATGAGATTGAAGTGCTGTGTTTGGACCCATTAAGCAAACACACTCTAAATAAACCAGGCAACAACAATATCCACATTCCCCTGGGAAATAAATAGGATGTTGTAAACTGGTAGCCTAGGATTAACCCAGCGGGAATTAGCAGAGGTCCCCAGCTTCAACCCTCTGTGGATATATCAAAGAAAAAATGATAGTGGGTAAACACAGAGGATGGTGGATGAATATATAGTTATTCCAGATAGATGCCAAGGCCTTGTCTATTGTACTGTACATATGTTACAACAGACTATTTTCAATTACTCCACAGGGTGGCTAATAGTCTGGAATACTATTAGAGTACCGCAATTAACTATATAGCTGGGCTCATTCGCACTGTGCTAAAAATTTGCAATGAGTGGCAGGGCAAACATTGCCAGATCCATATGATGGGTTGTGTAACAACCTCTAGCATCTGGAGAGATGCAAGTTCATGCTCAAACTAATTGGATATGAGGATGTAGATTAAGATGGGAGCATGGTAGCAAGAGAAGGGATCAACAAGATAGCTAAATACATGAAGAGTTGTTAGAAATCCTCCCTGGCCCCCAAAAGTCATCTCTGCTTTAATTATCCTTTCTCTCTAAAGGCTGCTGGATGATTCATGGATGTAGATTCACAGATTGGCAGCTACACAATTAAATAATACAGTAGGGTAACAGGAAGGAATGCAATACTACCATGCCTGCTTTTTAAAACCCACTTAGATTCACATTATCTAGTGCACACTGTCAGCTTTTGAATCATTAAGAAATAACAGACCTAGCAGCATGTTATGTACCTGTATGAAACATTCCTCTGTGTATTAAAACTGCCTTTTTTGTTGCCTCTCAATTGTTAATACACCTGACAGACAGAATTGCTAAAGTAATTCAGCTAAGAATATAGGAACATAGCCTCCCATCTCCAAGTCATATCCGATAGTGAAACAATCCCCCCCTCTGTGTGTGTGTGTGTGTGTGTATAAACGGTCTCTCTATATAAACTATATATATACACAGAGAGAGAGAGAGAGAGAGAGAGAGAGAGAGAGAGAGAGAGAGAGAGAGAGAGAGAGAGAGAGAGAGAGAGAGAGAGAGAGAGAGAGAGAGAGAGAGAAGTTTATATATATATAAAATCTGCCTAAGGCTTCCAGAAACTTTGCCTGTTGAATGAATTATAGAACAGGAAGCAGATGGACTGTGTATATGAAACAACCACTATCTGGCATGATGTGCTGCACAATTTGGCTGCAAAGATTAAATTGAGCTATTGAATGTTTAATACACTATGCATAACAAATACGGCCATCGCCACAAAACAGCATAAATTACAGAATTGGTATGCATGCTGCCTTTCCTTGGAATCAATACACTGCCACAGCTCATAAGAGTCTGTTGTTTAATGCACATAAAGTCGAGAAGAATTCTTCTATTAAAATGAGTTATCTGGGCTATTTACCAAAGGCAGTGATGTAGCCGTGGCAAAGACTATGTCGTGCTGTGGAATGCAGATGATCATACTTCTTGTCCTTGTCGGCCCTATTTCACTGCTCCTATCAGTTGCTGCTGCTGCAGGTCCCTTGGGTACATTAGCAGTCAGCCCAGGAAGTGTGTTTAAGTAATGGACATAATGTTCACATTTGCTAGACCGGCCTTCTCCCTAATCATGAATTATTCTTCCCCAAGGCTCAATTGGAACATTACTTTAGAAGCAGAAGATTTAATCCTTTTCAGCTGATTGGAGGGAATGATTACAGTATTATTTTCTTGTACAGGCTGTCTACAGTGAAGGTGCCTTTTTCTGTCCCCATCTTTAATAGGCAGCAATCTTTATTTCCCTGGAGGGAAATGGCAATGAATTCTAAATGGAATAAATCTTCAGGAATGCAAGGTTCTTGGGCTGTAGATCACTGCTGGTTAGTTAATTAGTTTAGCCCTCACTTGTTTCATCTCCAGAATAGAACCTCTTGCAGAAAGCAAGGAGAGGGGAGGAGCTGGAAAGAAAATAAATGATCACCTTGTAAAAAAAAAAAAATAGGCCAGGCTTTCATTTCTTTAATACACTCTGGAAATTTGGTTTTTATTTCAGACAATCAATACAATAGCCAGGCTGATTTGAACCATTCTGGCATTTCAGAATTATTCAATTTACCGAAAGGGGTTACATTTTTATCCGCTGGAAATAGTTAAGAGAGAGAGAGAGAGAGAGAGAAAAGAGTGCAGAAGACATTTATAGATGAATGTTATTGGAGTTGACAGATGGAGATGTATTTACACAGCGAGTCCTATATCCTTGGAGATTTGGCAGGGTGGGACAGTGATGTTCTTTGCAAGCAAACTCTTTTGAACACCTGAGCAGATAAACACAGTTGGAGTTCTTAATTACAGTGCTGTTCCTGAACAGAAGGAAGAAACAATGCTGTTGATAGCAATGTCAAAAAAAAAAAGGTGGGTATTTGTGATCTGAGATAAAGAGTACAACAGGAAAAATAATCCTGATTTTAAGATGAAGGCATGGAAAGAAAAGTAAATTATTCTGTCAATAAAATATCTCTTTCATACACAGATTCAGTTACCAGATTCTCCTAGAATATGGCTTTCTGGGGATTTTCTTTTTAAAATTCTAAGTCTAAATTGGAGATGAAGAAATTAATTGAACTGCCAATGCATTTAGGAGTGGATGCCCCATGCCCAGTTTAAACTAGGCTCTACTTCTCTTCTTGCCCCATCATAAACTGACTGGCTGAGATTTATTCCAAATCAAATTTATTCCAAGCCATGTCACTTTGGCCTTGATTACAAATATAGTACACTGAAGAAAAATAAATGCCGTGTTTAGGAGGAGTTGGAAATCAAGGGAATCAGAGGCTGATGTTTTTGAGATCATAGTGGTAGGTAAGATATTTCACCAGCAAACCACTCTCCCCACAAGTATGTGCTGTAGAATAGTAATTATTTATTTGGTTGACAGAGTGAACCATACCAAGGGGAGAGCATGAAGAAGATTTGCAGAGCATAACATACATTGTTCTTTTGTTCTCATTTCTCAGCATTAAAGTTCATAAAATGTACTTCAAGTGACTGCTTTAAACGTTCATTCCACTCTACAAAAGGATTGCACAGCTGGAGAAGGCCTAAGGGAATAAGGAAGCCACTAAAAGGATTGTTCATCTTTGCTTTAGAACAATGTTTTTCAAACATCGGCAACTTGGCCAAGTTTGAAAAACACTGATTTAGAAGGAAGTCTGAGATGTTGATTTTTTAAAATTTAAAATGCACCAAGAAAACAAAAACAAGAGCTGAATTGTTATGCCTCCCACTGATTATCATTATCAATTCATTTTTCTTTTTTTTTTGCATTTGCATTAAACTGGATGGACTTTAAAGTTCAGCATGTACTTTTGAAGGACTGATGCTTGCTAAGTTTCAGAAAAGTAAGTACAAGGGTATACGCTATAATCGTCATTCTGTTTTTTTCAAAAAGTAGCAAAAAGTTATATTTTGACAAAATGAGGCAACATTACAGATATGGTTATCCATTCTGTGAAAAAAGGTCTGCTGAATTCAGACACATGGACCTATTTTAAAATTTGTTTAAATGTCTGATTCCCCCCCCCATACTTGCTGATTCCCTCTGCTGTTTGACAGGTGATTTCTCCAGATAATTCAGGGATTCTTGATAGAAAATGGTCAAATTACAAAATGATACATACAAGAGTTGTAAAGTTGAGGCTCTGTGGATAGATCCTTCTTACTGCAGGATCCAATCTGGATTGGTCATTGGGACCAGTTTTTGTCTTACAGACTTGGGCTGGAGCTCATCTTCTCTCTACCAGAGTGTATGCTTTGGGCTGTTCTATGTGTGGTATTTATTTGGTGCCTGAGATAAGATAAGATCTTATTTTGCTGAAGTTATGTTGGATGTTACTGTTGCGTTTCCCCGAAAGTAAGACCTACCCCCAAAATAGGCCTAGCTTGATTATTTGGGGTGGGCCTGATATAAGCCCTACCCCCCAAAATAAGCCATAGTTTTGGGGCGAGACACACATCTAAAAACCAAGCTAGGGCATGGGTGGGGAGCTGGAGCTGCCCCATGCGCCCCACATCCACTTACCAGGCCTTCCATGAATCGACACCTGCCTCTCCTCATCAGCCCATTTCTTTTGCAGTGTTCCCCAGCCTGCATTTCATACTCAGAGGCCTTTCTGGAAGGCCTCTGACAGCAAAATGCAGGTAGGAGCTCTATCCTCAGCTGCAGAATGAAGCTGCTCCTTCAGCTGCAGAAGAAGTAGGCCGGCTGGACAGGGCGGGTCGGTGCTGCCACTGCAAAGTGAGTGGCAAAGATACCCCTCAAAAATAAGACCTCAAACCATTTTCAAAAAGCGTATAGAATTCCTACCTCAGGCTTTTCTGTTAGGGATCACAAAGGATTTCACTACCTCAGAGACAAATTTATTTTTGAACTTAATTACAGCAGCAAGATTGTTCTGGAAGAATCCGGAAATACCGCATATGGAAGAATGGACTGTGAAAGTAACAAATTTGGCGGAAATGGCGAAAATATCAGCATACTTGAAAAATCGCTCCAATGAACAATTTTTGACGGACTGGAAACAGTGGATAGACTAAATCCAAGAGAGACACCAATCAAACAGAATGCAGCTGCCGTTTAGCTAAGGCTCGATGGGAGGAGGGAAGAAGGGGTAACAAATCAAAAGTTTACAAAAACTAACACCCAATGTTGAATGTATATGTTCTATAACTAATGCCTCTTAACATAACCTTATGACTAATGTTGTTTGCTTTAATACTGTTAAAGCGGACTGAATCTCTACCTCAGGATATGAAACTTTTACCTCAGGATCTCTGGTTAGGGACTATAAAAGATTGCACTAGTAATGGGATGAAGTCAATTCAGAAGCGCAAACGAACAATATGCAATAGACTAGATACAGTAGATAGACCATATATAAGAGAAACACCAACCAAACAAAAGGTACTCGGAGTATACTTGAAGAGGGAAGGGAGGAGGGAAGAACGTTTACTAAAACAGATGTTTACAAAGATTAATACCTAATGTTGTATGCTATGTTCTAGGATGATTGTTTAGCAATAGGATCTTTGGTTTAATGTTGATCACATTAATATGGAACCAGATAAGAGAAACACCAATCAAACAAAGTGTAACAGGAGTATAGTTGAGGCTAGACGCGAGGAGTGGGAAAAAGGCTTACTAATTCAGACGTTTTCAATGACGAATACTTAGTATTGTATATCAGGTGCCATGATGATTGCTGCATAATATGTTTTTATGTTCAATGTTGATTGTTTTAATAAAAGAATTTTATAATAAAAAAAAATAAGACCTGCTGCCTCTTTTGGAGGAATAACAATAACAACAATAATAATAATAATAATAATAATAATAATAATAATAATAATAAAAATAATAAAAATAATAAAAATAATAATAAAAATACCAGGTCTTATTTTTGGGAAAATATGGTATATTGTGTGTAGCAGTTAGGTAGGAAAAACAAAATGCTTAGGTACAGAAGAAGCAGTCCCTGGCTCAACAGTAGTAACTGTGGGAGACACCTAGATGTCCTAGTAGAACACCAATTAAATATGAGCCAGCAGTGTTCTGTAGCTGTCAAAAAAGCCAATGCAGTCCAAGGCTGCATCAACAAAGGAATAGTATCAATATCTCAAGAAGAGATAATATTGCTTTTTACCACACTAGTGAGGCCACACTTGGTGTACACCACTATGGAAAAATGATGCTGGGACCCTAGAAAGTATGCAAAGAAAAGCAGCAAAGATGATAAAGGGTAAATCACTTGATGAAAGCTAGGTATGTCTAGTCCAGGGGTTCTCAACCTTGGCAACTTTAAGATTTGTGGACTTCAACTCCCAGAATTCCTCAGCCAGCAAAGCTGTTTGAAGTCCACAAGTCTTAAAGTTGCCAAGGTTGAGAACCCCTGGTTCTAGTCTATCAGAGAGAAGGATTGGGGGGGAGGGGGAGTACATGATAATTGTCTTCAAGGGCTGTCACAGAGAAGAGGAGATTGATTTATTCTCCAAAGCACCAGAGGGTAGGACAAGAAGTAATGGATGCAAGCTTGTTAAAGACAGATCCAACCTAGAAGTAAGGAGAAATTTTCTGACAGTGAGAACATTTAATCAATTGTTCCCAAAGTTCTCCTCCCAAAGTTGTGAGTGCTCCATCAAAAATAGGTTTTCAAAAATAGATTGGACAATAATTTGACCGAGATGGTATAAGGCCTCCTGCCTTGAGAAAGGGATTGGACAAGAAGGCCTGTAAGGTCCCTTCCAGCACTGTGATTCTATGTTTTAATGTGGTGTTCTAAGAGTTATAAGGATTTATTTATTATTTATTTATTTTATTTATTCGATTTCTATGCCGCCCTATTCCGGAGAACTCAGGGCAGCTCACAACACAGTAGAAATCAACATAAAAATACATATAAATATAAAACCTCTTAATTTTTTTTTTTTTAAAAAAACCCCAATCATTCAGCATACACACAGACATACACTGGCTTGGGGCAAGATGTTAACTACCCCAGGCCTGCCGGCAGAGGTGTGGGGCGGAGAGGGTGGGGGCGACACGGATCTCCGTGGGAAGTTGGTTCCAGAGGGCTGGGGCCGCAACAGAGAAGGCTCTTCCCCTAGGCCCTGCCAGGCGACACTGTCTGGCTGACGGGACCTGGAGAAGGCCGACTCTGTGGGCCCTAACTGGCCGCTGGGATTCATGGGGCAGCAGACGGTCCCGTAAGTAACCTGGATGGTGCTAACATAAACAGCTGGGCCAAAAGCCTTTCTTTGCTACTCTAAATTGGGCATGACATACTGGGACTACCTTATTTACAGAAGCTAGAGGAAACAAAGTTTCAAACTGACAATTTTGGTTTAGAATTACTATGACTAGGATTAATGAGGTATAAACTAGATTGGTTAAAGGGAAGGAACAAGGGAAATTAGTTAAGAAAAGGCCAGACAGTTAGTAAATGATAGGTAAATTAGAATGGAAAGAACTGAGAATTAGAAGAATTCAAAGAATTAGAAAGAACTGAGAGTTGGTAATTGTGGCAAAAGGAACAGATTTGCCACAACGAACTACCCTTTCATCTGAGGGGCCTGGCTGGGAAAAGTCCTAGTGGCTGAAATAGCAGGAAAATGCTATGAAACCATAATGATACGTCTAGAAATCAACCTGTCTAACAGTTCAAGATTTCAAGACCAGCCTTGAGCATGATACACCCATGATACAATGCCTTGCCCCAATTTGATTCTTTATACGTATATACATATACAAAGAATATACAGATATGTGCAGAGGGCTAAAAAGAGAAGGGTATGGCTGGAAGTAAAATTAAAAGGGGAGAAAATCTGTTATGTTGTCAAGGCAATCCAAGTGAACTCCCCAGTCTGGTTTCCTCTGAGACACATAGGAAACTAGGAATAAATGTACAGTTTGTAATGCATTTAGGATGAACATTGCTAGATTTTTTTAAAAGGATATGCTAGGTATGTTCCATAAGTTAATAACATGGCAGCTGCTACAAAGGATGTGTTAGGCTTCTTTTCCCATTTCCAAGGTTATTTTTTTTTTAATATATTCCCTTAGAGCCATTTCACACTTCTCAAACATGAGCCTCAAAATCCCCCACAGGGATTTCTTTTGCTAGCTTTGGAGAAATGTCTTTAAATCTCTATACACAAATTAAGGTTACTGAATGGAAGAACAGCTGAAACCAAAGCAAAGGGATAATGTTGAGAATGAAATATAGGTGACTTCAAAGGGATGAAGAAAGATTCCACTATCATTGTTCTGTTCTGTTCTCCAGACAGTCCTATCCTAGCCAAAAGCAATATCGTTTTATTAGGCATTGTTCTAACTTCAGATAAATTCTAAAGCATGATACATCCTTGTTTGTTTTTATATTTGTCTATACAAGGAAAAACAGAAGAAGAGTCCTGTTGGATCAGACCAAAGATCCTTATAGTCCATCATTTGCTTGTCTTTCAAATGCTTCTAGGAAAGCAGGACCTGATAATATCTACTCATCTTTTTGAATGTCATTTTTAAAAGAAGTTCTGTATGTTATACAGATGAAAGCAGGAAGCTTTTGAATATGTTGCCCTTAACTAATTTCTATAATCCAGAGGTCCCCAATCTTTTGGGCACCAGGGATCGGTTTGGTGAAGAGAGGTTTTTCCCCCGGATCGGAGGGTGCATAGTTTTGTGTGCTGTCTGCATCACACGGATGGGGCTTTGCTTGTTTGTGCAGCCCAGTTGCTGGCATGCTGTGGCCCGGTACTGGTCCACAGACTAGGGATTGGGGACCCCTGTCATAATCCCTTGTGAAGCAATTCTGATTGGTGACTATCAAAACAGGGAATGAAATTATCTCACCAGTCTACCTGGCACACTGGCCATCTACTGCCAGGACATACTGAACAAATATGCCAACATCATTTTTCTCAGTATACTGTTATGCAGTAACAGTAGTGTGTGTTTTCTACTGCTTGATCAAATACACTTGGTCATCTTCATGCAAATTTAATTACTCTCTACTGTAGATAAAGTTCAAAATAGGAATCAGGAGTTTACTTTTATGTTATTTTTTACATTGCACACATGCTCACAAGCCCAAATTATATATGTGTGTATGTATGTATGCTTATAACTTATCAACTGGCAAATAGATCTGTGTATCCAGCCAATCACATGCATCCTTCTTGTTTGAAATCAGAAAAAAAAACCAATACCAGTTTCATTCCACATTATTTTTGGAATTATTTTAGCAGTGTTCTATGGTGCTTAGCCAAGTGATATTACTCTTGAGCTTTCATGCATGGGATTAGGCTGCACATGAGTATGCCTGATGATTTTATTGAACCATGGAAAAAAGGAACTTCAGTCATTGAATATGTAATACTGAAAAGAGACCAGAAAACAGATCTGTAAAGGTGAGATGTAACAAAACTGTTACATAGATCTAAGATGTGGTGTAAGAACACACGATCTCAGGAGACTATGTCCATGAAGACTTTGGGTATTTTTATCTTGAAAAGAAATAATTTTTAATTCAATTTATTTATATTTATCATTTGGGAGAAGGGGAGAAGAAGTCAATGTATATATTATTACCTCCTCTTCTTTTTTTCCTGCAACAACAGTCCTGTGAGGTTAGTTGGGCTGAGAAATAATGATTGGCTCAGTCACCCAATGACCTTCCATGAGTGTGGATAAACAATACTCTCGACCTTCCTGTTTCTAAACTCTTAATCCCTACCCCACAATTGCCATCAGAGACATGACTGACATATGTAAACATTGTAGGGAATGTAGGCAGTGGAACAAATTTTGGTTTCTGGGGGGGGGGAAATCTGCATTACTAGTTTCTAATGTATAAGAATGAGGATTTTGATTAAACCACGATTATGAAGAGCTTGGTGGTACGAATTGGTCAGTAGTGACACATGTGGCTTCAGAAATAAACCTCATTCAATTTGATAAAAAATGATAAAATTCTTGGTGATTGGAATATGAGGCCCTTGCCCAAATAATATGCCCCAAAAGTATTCTGTCCTTGTTCTGTCCCCAGAACATTTGCTCCTATGGCAGGACAGAGTTAATTTCTTTCTGTTATAACTCCTGGTTCTGGTTGTTCAAATGTACAATACTGTGCCTTTAAAGCAGTAATGTATTTTGCATTTATCTAGCTTATAGGTAAAGTTTAGCAACCCTGACCTTACTAGCCAAAATAGATGTAGTATGTTCCAATAATAATAATAATAATAATAATAATAATAATAATAATAATAATAATAATGATGATGATGATGATGATGATGATGATGATGATGATGATGATGATGATGATGATGTAAGGGACCTTGCAGGTCATCTAGTCCAACCCTCTGCTCAGGCAGGAAACCCTATACCATTTCAGACAAATGGCTGTCCAGTCTCTTCTTAAAAACTTCCAGTGTTGGACTTCGGTTCTGATACGCAGCGACACCAGTCGTGTCTGGGGACTCATCTCCAGTCCGGCTGGGTTTTCTTCGTTGGTAGACCCCTTAGTGGGTCGAAAGTCGCCCTGGAGGGGTGACCACCATGGAGGAGGCTTGCTGGGGACTGCGGGAGAGTGGCAGCTTCTTTCATGGCTCCAGCTATTTCTTTAGGACCGACAGAGCAACGATCATCCTGCAAGATGGCCGATTACTCTGCTGCACCTGCCGAAGTCACAATTACAACTGAGCGTAATAGACCCACTGCGGAGGATCTTTGCCCCTCTCTTTGCCCTAATTGGTTTTTTTTATTGCCTGTAAAAGCTTGTTTAGAATTACTTCCCTGTCTGGAAAAGCAGCTTCTGTATGTGTGGGAAGAAAGGCGCTGAGAACAAAAAATTTAAAGACTACATTTTATTTGCATTCAGTTTGTGATTCAGAAAAAAACGCTTTTTCAAATTGTATTATTACTTTACTTTGGAAGACTATTCCTTTTTCCATGTTTTCCTTTAAAAGATAGAAAAAAGGAGGAAAATAGTGTCTGGAAAAGATTTTTTTATTTACTGAGGACATCTAGTGGTGAAAAGTTAAAATTGCAACTGTGATCATTCTTTGGAGAGAAGAATCTGACCTTCAAACTATTCCTGGAAAAGATAAGCGATGCAGCTGTGGGAACTGAGGGGGTGGACACTGCTTAACTACAGTTTTGACTAAAAAGAATAAAGAAAGGATTTTCTTTAATTACTTTCAAAATAGAGAAATTTCGCTCTCATTTAAATTGCAAGCTTATACTGGAAAAGATTTATGAGGCTACTGAAGAAATATGTGCCATAAGGAAAAGGATTACTACAGAACAAGGAGTCAACTCTACCCCAAACTCTCAAATTGACTATCAGATCACATCTGATTATTCTACAAACCAAAACATGCCAGAAGAGGAACTAAGGGAGATTAAAGAGGAATTTGCTACAATGAAAGAGATTTCCACAGACCTAAGAGCCAGAAACTCTCCTTTAAATCTTAAAATTGACTCTCAGACTACATTTGACTATTCTACAAACCAAAATATATTAAAAGATGACCTCTTTGAGAATACAGAGGAACTTATTTTACTTTATAAGCATCTTATCTATATTCCTGAGGATCAGAAAAAGCAAAGACTTGAACCTTTAAAGCAGTGAGGCTTCAAGGATAAGAGAAATAGAGGTCCAATGCAGAGGACAGGAGGCCTCTTACTGTCTCAAATGGTATTACAAGTAACAAAGAGAGACCTATCAGCTGAAAGGGAAGCTTTGTTGTGGAAACCTGCTTGGCATAAAAAGAAGCCTAGAATAAGACTGAAAAGAGAAACTTAAAACTATATATACTGGATTTAAGGCATTTTAGAACTATGGATTGATTTAAAGACTAAGCTTTTGAGTTAGAAGTAAGAAAAATGGGTGACTATTAGAATATATACATTAAATAGAGTAAGAATGTATTTTTTGGAATAATAGGTTTATCATGTAATGGAATGAAGCAAACTGAAGAGATGTTTTAGATTGAGATTGAACTAATAATTAATAAGATGATGTGTTTGTTTGATAATATGGAGGTTATTAGGTTTGATAATTAATTGGATGAAATCAGTATCTTGTCTAATGGACTTAAAGGATTTAAGGTTGATATTACTTTGTTAGTTTAAAGAAATTGATTGATGGATGGATTAGATATGTATAGGATAGATCAAGATTTTATTTTAAGTGGGAGATTTATTTATTTATTTATTTCGATTTCTATGCCGCCCTATTCCGAAAACTCAGGGCGGCTTACAACATAATCAGTAGCATATAGAAATCAAATGCATTATAAAACCCCTAGATTAAAACCAATCATGCGAAACAAACTTACAACAAACATACACTGGCTGGGGCAAGATGTCAACTGTCCCAGGCCTGCTGACAAAGATGTGTCTTTAACAGTTTGCGAAAGGCGAAGAGGGTGGGGGCAATACGGACCTCTGGGGGGAGTTGATTCCAGAGGGCCGGGGCCACAACAGAGAAGGCTCTTCCCCTAGGCCCCGCCAGGCGACACTGTCTGGCTGATGGGACCTGGAGAAGGCCGACCCTGTGGGCCCTAACCGGTCGCTGGGTTTCATGTGGCAGCAGACGGTCCCGCAAGTAACCTGGTCCGATGGTCATAACCAACACTTTGAATTGCGTTTGGAGACCAATTGGCAGCCAATGCAGCTCACGGAGTGATGTTGAGATATGGGCATTTCTGGGTAAGCCCAATACAGCTTGCGCGGCTGCATTCTGCATTACCTGAAGTCTCCGAACGTTTTTCAAAGGTAGCCCCATGTAGAGAGCATTGCAGTAGTCGAGCCTCGAGGTGATAAGGGCATGAGTGACTGTGAGAAGAGACTCCCGGTCCAAATAGGGCCGCAGCTGGTGCACCAGGCGAACCTGGGCAAATGTCCTCCTCGCCACAGCCGAAAGATGATGTTCCAAATTTAGCTGTGGATCGAGGAGGACACCCAAGTTGCGGACCTTCTCTGAGGGGGTCAAAAACTCCCCCCCCAGGATGATGGACAGACAGGTTGAATTGTCTTTGGGAGGCAAAACCCACAGCCACTCCGTCTTGTCAGGGTTGAGTTTGAGCTTGAGATATTAGTGGAAGACGAAAAAAATAAGATTTATGATAAAATTAAGGAATTAGGATATATTTGGAAGGAATACCTGAACTGGAAATTTGGTTATTTAAAATTAAATTTGATTATGGTATTGTAATTGCATAAAACTCTAAAACAGGTTTAGAATTAATAGAAATTTAAGTTAGAAATAGATTACTTTTAATATATTAAGCTATTTGAGGGAAATAGAGAGGGAATACTTGATGTACTGATTGAGATATTTATATATGTTTTGTTTTTGGATTTTTGATTACCCCAGTACCATGGTGTGTCTCGAGCATTTTGTCTTAAGAATTAAAAAACCAATAAAATTTGTTTAAAAAAAACTTTCAGTGTTGGAGCATTCACAGCTTCTGGAGGCAGGTTGTTCCACTGATTAATTGTTCTAACTGTCAGGAAATTTCTCCTTAGTTCTAGGTTGCTTCTCTCTTTGGTTAGTTTCCATCCATTGCTTCTTGTTCTGCTTTCAGGTGCTTTGAAGAATAGCTTGACTCCCTCTTCTTTGTGGCAACCCCTGAGATATTGGAACACTGCTATCATGTCACCCCTCATCCTTCTCTTCATTAAACTGGACATTCCCAATTCCAGCAACCATTCCTTATATGTTTTAGCCTCCAGTCACCTGATCATCTTTGTTGCTCTTCTCTGTACTCTTTCTAGAGTTTCAACATCTTTTTTACATTGTGGTGACCAAAACTGGATGCAGTATTCCAAGTGTGGTCTTACCAAGGCATTGTAAAGTGGTATTAACACTTCATGTGATCTTGATTCTATCCCTCTGTTAATGCAGCCTAGCACTGTGTTGGCTTTTTTGGAAGCTGCAGCACACTGCTGGCTCATATTTAAGTGATTGTCCACTAGGATTCCAAGATCCCTCTCACAGTTACTACTATTGAGCAACTACTATAGTACCACCTATGCTATACCTGTACATTTGGTTTTTCTTGCCTAAATGTAGAACCTTACTTTTTTCACCATTGAATTTCATTTTGTTAGATAGAGCCCAGTGTTCAGATCCTCCTGCATCTTAAGCCTCTCTTCTGAAGCATTGGCTATTCCTGACAGCTTAGTGTCATCTACAAATTTGATGAGTTCCCCATCTATCCCTTCATCCAAATCATTGATGAAGATATTGAAGAGAACTGGGTCCAGAACAGAGCCCTGGGGCACCCCACTACACATTTCCCTCCATGTAGATGCAGTTCCATTGAGGACCACATGCTGAGTATATGAATCCATCTGGTGGTGATGCTGTCTAACTCACATTTTTCTATCTTATGAAGTAGTAGGTAGTAGTCTACTTTATCAAATGCCTTACTGAAGTCCAAGTAATTATATCCACAGTATTCCTCTGGTCCACTAATTTTGTCACCTGGTCAAAGAATGCAATAAGGTTTGTCTGGCATGATCTGTTTTTGACAAACTCATGTTGGCTTTTAGTAATGATTTTGTTTGTCTCTAGGTGTTAGCTGATTTGTTGCTTGATTATCTTTTCCAGAGTCTTCCTAGGTATTGAGGTTCGGCTGATAGGTCTGTAGTTTCCTGGAACCATTTTTTTCCTTTTTTTTTGTAGATAGGAACTACATCAGCTCTTTTCCAGTCCTCTGGTAGTTCCCCAGTGTCCAGGATCTTTGAAAGATATAGTTCAGTGGTTCTGAGATCACATCTGCCAGTTCCTTTAGAACCTTGGGGTGTAGTTGATCTGGTCCTGGTGATTTGAACTCATCTAGGGTGGACAGGTGCTCACTTACCATTTTCTTGCCTATCTTAACTTGTGTTTTTAATCTGTTTTTTACGGTACTGTTTTTGATAGGTTGGACTGTTTTTTCCCTTTGTGTAAACACAGATGCAAAAAACGAATTGAGTAGTTCTGCTTTCTCCATGTTGCCACTTTCTCCCATTGATGGACCAATCATTTCCTTAACCTTTTTCTTGATTTTTACATGTTGAAAGAAGCCTTTTTATTATTATTTTTGACTTTTGTTGCAAGCCTTAGTTCATTTTGAGCCTTAGCTTTCCTCACTCCATCTTTGTAGGCTCGGGCTATTTGCTGATATTCTGCCTTACTTATGTGCTCCTCTTTCCACTTTTTATACTTGTCCTTTTTGCTTTCAGTTTATCAGAGAGGTCTTTATGCAGCCATGCTTGTTTCTTTTGAGAGCTGTTATTTTTCTTCTTCGTTGGTATTTTGCTAGACTGGGCTTTTATAATCTCACTTTTTAAAATTTCCCAAGCTTCTTGAGTTGTTTTCCCCTTGAGGATTCACATCCATTGAATCCTTCCCAAGCTGTCTCTAAATTTGTTGAAATTAGCTCTCTTAAAGTCCAAGACTCTGGTTTGACTGTGCTCTATTGCTTGTGCTTGCATAATGTTGAATTCCAATATTGAACACAAGGAAGTGTTCAGGGATTATTACATACTTTCCCTTTCCTGTCTCATCTCTTCCTGTTGCAAGCACTGATGGGAAAGAGAAGGGAAGTGAGGCCATTCCAGCCTCCATCTTTCATTCAGAGAAGCCACTCACAGTTTTTCAGTTGTAATCTCAACCTATCTGGAGGTATCACAGTTGAGCAACATATTCTTATACACCTTTAGGCAATTTAGGCCCTGGGCAGTTATATTTTTGACTAGACAATAAGTAGGCCATGTTATAGCTAGGAGCATTTGGTCTCTTGTATGGAGCATGACTGCTACTTGTTATTTGTGTTGCAATCATATACTATTGCTTATTTTTTACAGTTTTACTGGAACTTGCAGCATTTAATAAAGGTTAGATGGTGGAATACTATCTCCTTTGTTGAAGACAAGAAAAGTTAACTGCCTGGATAACTTTCCATCGAGCCACTGGGTTACGAATTAGTGAGTCCAAGGATAGTCCTCTTTCATGAAGTCTGTGGTTTTAATTAAATCTCAAGGGAAGGCACCATGTAGAAATGCTCCCATTAAATTGGGATATGTAAGCATGCTAGGATGCTTCACTAGAGAAATATGTAAGCACCCTCTGTTACCTCCAGTAATAAATTTCACTTAAATAAACATCAGAGAAATTCTGAGTAAATTCTCATATATTCTATGAATAAGCAAGGGTTTTTTTTTAATTAGGAGGAGGAAAAGAAAGAGATAAAATCTGAGAAATTGTGAGGTAGCTATAGATTTTAGACATTTCTTAAAACTGAATCTTGTTTATTAGATTCTAAGTGATATTTGTATGTGAAACTATATAAGATAATATATACTTACTGCAGATCCTTAAGGAATATATACATATACTTAATGCAGATTCTTAAGGAAGAATACTTGATAATGGTCCCTAATCATATGTATTTTACATGAAGATGACCAAACCTTGTATGCATAGTTAATGTATAGTTATCAGTATTTTTAACATTGGCTAAAAAGCTATGAAATTAACTTTGACATAATATTTATAAAATTATGGGCTGATCCTATTTTTTTCTGTTGTTGCCAATGGTTGTCTGGTGAGTAGTTGTAGAAGCTGCTGTATGGGTTTTTTATCTTTAAACATGCAGAGCATGAGACATGGACATTTGAAGAGGCAAAAATAAGTTTCAAGCCATGCTAAGTCATTTTACATATCATAGAAAATTTCATAACTAAGAAAAGCCATAAAGATGATGTAGCACACTAGAATTTGAATGGCATCATTAGATGTGCATTCACCTCTTTCTCAGCAGTTATACAGAATAAGAGAAATACACACTGGAGGGAATTGGCAGAAAGATAAATGAACAATGCAAAAGGCAGAGATAAACTAGATTTTTAAAAGCCCATTTGTGCATCTTTAATGTCACAACTATAGAATGCATTCCTTCTCATCTAGCCCCTCTCCTTATCTGTATATGTTAGAATTATGATGAAAAATCTAATTAGAATTTCAGATGAAAGAACAAGGAAAGGAAAGGAAGAAGGGAATTTATACAATGCATTATAGCCAAGGTGTTTAGGAAAAATGAAAAACTGTAAATTAAAACACTTCCATTGGTGTTTAAATAAATACTGTGTTAATTGTGTTAATGTAGTTAACATACACCTTTTTAATTATGTGTCTAGAAAGCACAGGCAGGTCTAAATAACCCTGGGAAGAAGTAGTGAGAATTCAGTATCAATAAAGCTTCTACCATTTTGCTTTATATTTTGAAGGAAAGGTGCCAACGAAAACTTAGTATCAATAGATGGTTCTTTAAAAAATCAAGTAGCAAATTTGAGATCACTGTTTTTATTTAGGACCATGGCACAGGAAAAAATGTATTAACTTCTCCATAATCCCAGTATTGCCTTCCAGTTGCTATTTCACTAAAAGTACAACTCTGTAGTTAAACACAGCTTCCTTTTTCTCACATTAAAATTGGAAATAAACTTCAGTGGACCCTGAGATTTTCTTTTAACTAAGCACATTTATGATTGAACAATAAAGCCACACTTGAGTAAGCATCCATATACAGCTGGAACACATGAAATTTTCTTGGCTGATGGAGTAGAAAGAGGATGTGCCCCCAAATGTAAGATAAGAAACATAAATT
Organism: Bothrops alternatus; assembly: GCA_034064705.1. Classification (NCBI taxonomy): domain Eukaryota; kingdom Metazoa; phylum Chordata; class Lepidosauria; order Squamata; family Viperidae; genus Bothrops; species Bothrops alternatus. The sequence continues at coordinate 19,768,247 of JARGCV010000018.1, read as the reverse complement.
ATTTTGTTGATGAGGCTCTGCACAAATTTATTTTAGAGATTTGATTTGAGAACAATTGAATTGAATCTCTTAATCAAACAAAGGTTTTACATATAATCGGAAGGTTTAAAAAATAAAATGTGAAATTAATTTTGTATTTACCTAAATTTGTTGAAATATTTAAAAATAGAATGGTACAACATGAAATATTAAATAATATAAATACATTTAATTAAATTTATTAAAATTTACAAATGCAATAATAAAAAATATTACCAAGAAAAATATAAAAAATAAAGAAAAGAAAAAAATCAGAAAAGAGAGAGAAGATATATAAAAGATGACTCCCCCTCCCTCCAAACAAATGTAAACAATGTGGCTTGCTGAAATATTTTCTCTAGTTCTTGAGCAAAACAAAAAAATCTCCTTCCCATATCTCATTCCTTATCAATAGGCCAAATTACAAAAAACAATTTGTTCAGTCCTGATCAGCAAAAGTCTGTTAAAAGCTACCCTAAATATTAACATATATATTGTATTTTATCAAAAGAATCAATTTTATAATCCAAAATTATCCTTTTCTCTAAGAGCTAGAGTAGAAGAAACCTCTCTTCACATATAAAGAAATCTTTAAAGCCTTGTCATACAATCCTGAGCAAAAAGAATTTCCATTAACAGCTACCAGAAATCATAACATATGTATTTTAATCCTTATCAAATAGATTCACTTTATAAATCTTCTTTTCATTTTTAAAAAGCTTGATTCCTAGCCCCATCAAGTAGTGTCCCACAAATTGATTTCTTATCTGTTTCTCTATGTCTCTTTCCTGGAACAACATGAGCAGTTTCTCTTTGTCGCTCCTCAGAGTTTCTCTGAGAAGAAGACTGGAAAATTGGAATGATTAATAGCTTCAGTCAATATACTGAAGGGCAAATTGTGAGAAGGGAAAAATTCTTCAGCTCTATAATAAAACTTTGGCCATATTCAGCTTGTAATTCTATATGGCAGGATTCACCTGAAAAAAATATTCCTCAGCTGAACCTAGAGCCTTTAAGACAGAAGGATGGAATCTCAAGTCTTTTATTCTAGAAGCCCTCTGAGCTTACATCTTACCTTACATCCTGCTTTGGACTAGTGGTTTGGTGTTTTCTGCTGCCATCATCTATCTTCCAAAGCAGGGGTCTTCAAACTTGGCCCTTTTATGACTTGTGGACTTCAACTCCCAGAATTCCTCAGCCAGTGTGCCTGGCTGAGGAATTCTGGGAGTTGAAGTCCACAAGTCATAAAAGGACCATGTTTGAAGACCCCTGTTCCAAGGGATACTTTGGAAAGTTCTGCTATATGAGAGAGTTAGGATTTTCATAACATATATTATTTTTCTGGTTATTAACATATCAAAATGAAAAAAGTAAAATATTTTATATCCAGTAACTATCTGGATATATAGGTAAAGCTGGGGTATGTATAGGTAAAGCCTTTCTCCCTGTAGGAAAAAAATACTCCAATCTCACAAGAGAGAAAAAGGTCCAGTCTCACAAGAGATAAACTAAATGAAATTTCATTATAAAAAAAGAAAAATATATGGAAGTCTTTTTTTCTTAATGAAAATGCCTTGCATTAAAATGCAAATTTCAATGTTGGAAAAAAGATAAATTAAATAACTTTCCAGTTCATAGACAGAAAAAATGTGATAATTTAGATAAAGAAAATAAGAAAAAACTTAAAGAAAATACTGTGCTCCATAAAGACCACAAGATGGTGCTGGTCAGATACAAACTGATATTTTCTGATTCAATTTCAGAAATGATACTGAGGGGAGAGAATTTCAAATATTGCTAAAGATTGCAAAATATTTCTAAGAAAAAAATGCTAAATTAATAAACACACCTGAGTGGATGAAAAAAAAATGATGGTTATCCCCAATTTTAACTTTATTAGAATAAGAAACATTATACTTATCCCCATAAAAGAAATCTAGTATAAATCCCTGACAAGAGAAATCACTTATTTCTCTAGTCACCCAAAGTAAAGGTATTGATATTCTGATTCCTTGAATTTTCCCAGATTTGGCGGCTATTCCAACCTCTGGAAGCTATGGGAAATCATAATAAATTTGGCCTTCTCCATCCTTTCTATTAATTTCTGCCTTTTGCTTTTAAAAGAACCCAACCTTTTCTATCTCCACCAGACTTAAGCGCTGAGGTATCTGGTTTTGTTTATATGATGGGCAACCAACTGTATTTTTAGGGACATGTATTGAATGTCTGGAAATGAATCCTGCAATCTGGCAAACTAACTACATCCATCATAGTCCGTTCTCAGACTTTGTTAGAAATAACTGTATTGAAATTCCTGAATAAAAGCTTTGCTATTCAGTCTGTATGTGCTAATATCTAAAATATAAAAATATTTTGCTACTAAACCCAGTTTATACATTTTACTAGTTATACCAAACTTTAGTTTTTAATTTTAAACTAGTTTTAAAATGTTTCTAACAAACTGAAAATCACCTACAGGTGCTAAGAGTCCTCCTCCTCCTCCCTTCTTCCTTCTATTCTCCTCTCAATGTGAAATCACAGCTACTAGTTCTTCAACAGGAGAGGGCCTTCATACACATCAAGTTCTTCTCAAGAATCTTGGATGTCATAATGTGGTATAATATAATGCAACATATATGTTGATTCAACCAATGTGGCCATTTAGGCCATAATATTTCAGTTTTGATTTTGTGATCATCTTCAATTGTCTGTCTTTTCTTTTACTATTCCCTGGTATTGCCACATCAATTACCCACACTTTCTTCTTTTCAGTCACAGTTAAATCTGGTGTGCTGTGACTCAAGAGTTTATCAGTTTATATTTGGAAATTCTACAATATTGTAACCTGTTTCTTTTCAACTATACATTCCCAATTTTTTATTACTGGCACATGGTAATTTTTAAAGATATTCCAGTGAATCATTCTGATGACTATGTCGTTATTCTTCAAAATCAGTTTGTTCAATCCTCTTGCATGAGCTGAATGTATGATCTATTATCTGTTCTGTATCTTTGCACTTTGAATAATTTTTCAATTTGGTCCTTGACCACATAAGTTCAAGTAGTTTGCTCCTAAGCAGCCAAAATCAAGCCTGCAGTTTCTTTTTTTAATGTTCCAATGTAAGTTATTGCCAGATTTTATCGTTAACCACTCCTCCTTTGATCTTTATCCATTCCCCCATTGACCATGTAATGCTTTTCTTTGTCAGTCTTCAGTTCACATTTTCATTATATTATTTCAATATTCATTTTTATTTCCTGTACATTCAGGTTACAAATTGTAACTTGCATCAATGCTTGTTCTTTGCTGTCTTTTACATAATCAGCCAATGCATCCTTTTCTTCTTTGATGGTCAGTTTGACTTGAAGTAAATCTCTGCCTCCATTTCTATAGGACAGTTTATAATCTATCAATATCACTATGGGGATGTAATGTATAATAAACAGTCGGTTTTCTTGTTTTTCAATCCAAATTGTCCAGTTCAGCTTGACTCCAGTTAATAATTCTAGTAGTGCTCTGGGATAGACGGATGATATTTGATAGTGTTAAAGGTATAGTTGCAGGATGTAAGATGTTCCAAGTAAGGGTGCCTTTTGCAACTGACTAATAGTGATTTTGTCAACATTTCATACACTTGAGTCAGCTAAATAACATTTCTTCCTTTAGTCCTGCAGCTGCTGGCCCTGGTTGCTCAGTCAACAGTTCTGAGTCCTGAACCCCATTTGTCACCAGATGTCCAGTCCTCATTCATCCAGGTGATGACCAATCCAGTATGGGCTTCTGTAAATTACATCTCACCATATTATTTATGTGACAGGCACTCTTCATCTGCCTCCTCTGATGAGGCCTATCCAGTATAGTTGACTCTCTAATATAGCTCTCATCTTTCTTGGAGCACACAAGCCCCACAACCATGTCAAGATAGTGTCTCCCCGGGGGGATTATTATTATTTTATAGTTTATTCACATGCTTCCCTGAATAGACACCTTGTTTTTGAGCTGATTTTAATCATATCTAAATTACCTGTTCTTAAAGATCTGTGATAATGTTAATAGCCCCTGTGGCTGAATTACTCTAGTACTGCTTTGAGACTGTGTACATGTAAAAACTGGTAGTGAATGCTAAGCTGTTGCATTCTTAAATGTGCTAAGTAGAAAAACAAGCCATGAGCTGTTTCTCAGTAAGTTAAACATAGCAAGCAAAATTATTCTGTTTTGTTTTGGGTACTTAGCGCAAATCCCTTAATAATGTGTTTGAGTGCTAAAATCATTAATACATGTGCAATTCCCCAAGATGGGTTTGATTAAGTCATATATGTATCTTCTAATTAAAAAAAAACGGCATTAGGCAAATGAGTGGCATTTCTAAGAGGAAAATTCAAGGATGACTGTCCTCCTCCCATCTCAGTTTAGTCATTTGCAAAGCTTCCCTTTCCATCACAAAACACATTGGTGAACAGAACTGCCAAAGGGCCAATATAGTAGTTCTGCAAAGCCTCGCATTCTGGGCCTCCTTAAAAACATTTCAGTATTCATTTGCTAATTTCATTGCTAATCAGGTGGTTGGTTGCCTGACTAATCCAGACAGTTAGGATGTGAAGGGCAGCTGGTGCTCTTATGTTAAGTACACCAACAAGGGGTGGGGGGAAATGGGGCTAATATAAATCAACTTCTAGAGAGCTCAAAACAAAGTCTTAGAATGAGTGTCTAACCTTTTTTTCCTCCCAGCTTTCTTTCTCTGCCTTTGTTAAGATAATATGGTATATTTGGGAGTCAAATCCAAACTGTTTACTTTATGATCCTGGAGAATGCACTTGTTTTCATTAAGAGCAGCTTTGGACACAACGCAGATGCCATTGAATGGAACAGGAAGTACGGTACATCACACTTCCTGTCTCCATTGCTTTTCTCTCTAATCCCAAACATAACATTTGGAATTCTGATGTTAAGGGTGATCTAAGGATTATAGATACCAGCCACAGGGATAACTTGTGGGTCTCTTCTTCCAAGCAGTTGATGTGTAATAATAAGATAAAGGCATAAGATGAAAATGTGAGGCACTTAAATTGAATACTCTGCATTGCCCACATAATAATTACATCAGAAGAAGCTATCTGAATCTATTGCCAGACATCTTACACATCATGATGAAATAACCCTGCTTGCAATATTAATCCTGAACTAGGTTTTGGCTATAGATGAAGAAGAAAGCAAAGCAGTCTCATGCTCCAGGTCATGGATGGCATAATTCAATGTAGAGAGTCAACTGAGATTTCCAAAGAGGAATTTAATGAAAGCAAGGATAGGCCAATCCTCAGGCAAATAATCTGGTATTTATTTGAAAGTGACAAAATGGCACAGCTGGAGATGTGAACGAGAGTATGGTGCAAGGTAACAAAGAGATGATCACTCAGTGGCCAGCAAAAGGGTTAAGAAATTGGGGAGCAAGCAGTCACAATTAGGTATTAAAGATCTGGAGAACATGTTAAAAGGAGGGTCAAAATAGACTTGTATCCATTTAAGGAGACAGAAGTAACCTCCATTCAAGGGTATGCAATAATAAGACCTATGCAAATCATCTTCTAGATCAGTGGTTCTCAATCTTCCTAATGCCGTGACCCTTTAATACAGTTCCTCATGTTGTGGTGACCCGCAACCATAAAATTATTTTCGTTGAAAGCTCCGGGACGGGGCTCGCGGGAAATTCAAAACATTTAAGCACCGGGAAAGTGAGAGACGAAGAGAGAAGACCGGACAGAAGAGGATATTCGGATCTTTTTTAAAAAGTGAGGCTCGCCGCCGGAAGGCCCTGGGAAGCCGCGAACGGAGCTGCTGAAGCCGGCGGCCGCCGGGCGGCCGGGCGGCAGGCCCGAAGAAGAAGACGCCGCGCTGCGCCGCGCCGTGAGAGAGAGAGCTAGAGAGAGCTGGAGCTGGCGCGAGAGAAACGGCAGACAGAGGAGGAGGAGGACATCGGCCTGAGACCTGAGAGCCGCCGGGAGAACTTGCCAGCCTGAAGAGGACCCCCGGACGAGCAGACTGGAGAGCGGGACAGTGCGAAAACAGCTGAGGGGGCCTGGCACGGCAAACAAAGGTGGAGGCGAACTGAGCCGACAAGAAGCAGACACAAGCGGAGGCGAGCGGACTGAGTAATAGAGGGGGGGAAAAGAATACCTGCGTGAGGTGAGCTGTTAAAGGCGAAGAGGGCGGCTGGAAGACCAGAGGGGGCCTGGAGTGAGCCTCAGAGATGCAGGTGGAAGGTATAGAGGGAGACAGAGACAAAGAATCACCAAGGAGGGAAGAGGAAGTGGAAGGCCTGGGAGAACTGGGAGAGAGAAGTGAGGAAAGAAGCCCATCAGCTGAGCCCCCTGAACCAAGGGACCCAGAAGCCCAGGGCCAATACAGTGAACCCACAAAGGGAAGAAGTAAGGGGGGGAAGAGAGAAAGCAACCAGAACGTAATAGTACTGGAGCTGGGAAAGAGAAATTTGGAATATTATCTTTAATTCTAAAATCAACAGTCAACCAGTGCAAACAACAGGCAGAAGCCAGGATGGTCTCCAAGCAGACCAAACTGAACCCCACAAAGGGTCCTGCACCCTCCCCAGCCCAGCCTCCCAAGACACCAGGGAACACCCTACCCACCCCCACACCCTCCCATTCAACCACGGACCTTCAGACCCATCCAGCAACCCAGGCCTGCCCAACACTACACATGATGCAAGAATTAAAGGAGATAAGGGAGATAATGGAGACACTGGGAAAAAGGATGGATGGAATAGATAAAAAGCTGGAGGAAGTGGGCAATAGGATGGAGAGACAGTGCAAAGATATAGAACAGAGGCTGGAGGACCAAGGCAGAGACCTAGAGAGAAAGTGGGAAGAACAACACAGAGCAGTGAACGCGGACCTGGAACAAATTAAGGACGCAATGCAAACACACAACAAGAGAATGAGAGATGAAATGGGGAAAAATCTTAAGGAAATCAGGGAGAGTGTGGAAAACAGGATGAAAGAGGTGGAGAGGCGCACGGAGAGACAGATAACAGAGATGAAAAGTGTGGCTCAAGACCAATCCATCACGATGCAATATTGGCAAATGGCATCTGCAATCAGATTTAGAGGTTTAAAAGAGAAAACAAACGAAACCCCAGAAGACCTGCACAGAATCTTTGTAGAGGCCCTGGCAGCATTCCTGGGAAGGGAAATCAAGGATATAGTGTGGCAATTCGACAGAGTCCACAGAGTTAACTCATGGGCAGCAACAAACAAACATCTACCAAGAGACGTGGTCATCTATTTCGCAACAAAGGGGTTCCGAGACCTTATCTCCGTAATGTCCTACAACAAGACACTACGCATAGAAGAGCAGGAGGTGAAGGTACTGAAAGAAATCCCCCAGGCGATGCTAAGAGATAGAAAGGAATACAAGTTCCTGGTCAACGAACTGAGATCACGCGCTCTGCAATATCGATGGGAAGCCCCAACGGGAATGTCACTTCTCTATAAAAGAAAAAGGTACTATCTAAACTTGATTCAGAAAGCCAAAGAATTCTTCGAAAAGGAACTGATGTCGGAAGTACCTCAACCCACAACGAGGGATAACGCAGACGGGCCACACGAAAGTGGAAGGAACCCAGAAAGACGAGCAAACTACTCAGAAGCACAGGCCTGCGCAGCAGCAGGAGAAGAGAATGGACCACCCCGAGATTCAACGACACAGAGAACAGAGGGCAACAAAAACAAGGAAACAGGGCAGACCACAGAGTACAGGCTACTAAGATCCGCCACCAAACGCACAGACCAGCAAGACAAGATCCCGCAACACAACATGATCACCAATACGGATACCATGGGAACGAGACCGAAGAAGAAAACAGGAGAAAGAATGGAAACGGTCTTGCTAGAGTATCCTGAAACCGACAATGGTGAGTAAATATTTGACTTAGAACGTTAACGGACTCAACTCCCCACAGAAAAGGAGGAAAATATTCCACTACCTGAATCAAGGTAAAAGCGACGTAATTTGCCTACAAGAAATGCATATCAGAGCGGCGGACCAGAAATACTTAATCAACAACAAACTAGGCACACATTTTGTTGCAGCAGCACCAGGAAAAAAGAATGGGATTGTCATATATACGAAAAAACATGTGATAGCTAAGCTAATAGAATCGGACTCTCAAGGAAGATACCTAGCAATTGAAATAACACAGGAAGACAAGAAGATCCTAGTGATGGGCATCTATGCACCGAATCAACAACAAGGAAAATTCTACAAAAAGATACACAAGAAGCTAACAAAACTCAACTACAGATCATGTATTATAATGGGGGACTGGAACGGGGTCATAGAGATTGCTCTGGACAAAAAGAGGACTGCACCTAAGCCGCAAAAGCACTCCAAGCTGCCTAAATCCTTCTTCAATATGAAAGAGGACCTAGTACTGACAGACGTCTGGAGGGAACGGCACGGCAAAGAGCAAGAATTCACCTTTTTCTCCGACAGGCATCAATTATTCTCCAGAATTGACTTCATCCTGGCATCTAGTGACCTGCTAGTTTGCCTAAACACTGTGTCAATCCTACCCAAAGTACTAACAGACCACAACCCGGTAGGGATGGAATTAAGACAGGATCGGAAATCGAAGAGATCCTGGAGAATTAATGAAAACCTGTTTAGACACGAGAAAGAGGTGGCTGAATGCAAAAATGCCATGAAGGAATTCTTTAGTATAAATATGAACGATGAAACTTCCATAGAAATGATTTGGGATGCTAGCAAGGCATATATGCGCGGGATCCTCCTGAACATGAACGCCAGGCACCGTCGTAAACAAGAACGAAAAAGAAAGGAGCTAGAAGAGGAGATAAAGAAACAGGAGCTATTATTAATAAAAAGACCGGAGGACAAAGCCACAAAAGAAAGAATTAAGATACTAAGAAAACAATTCGACCTGCTGATGGCGGATCAAGTAGCATGGAATATACAATACGCAAAACACAAGACATTCTGTGGCGCCAACAAACCGGGGCGGTGGCTGGCTTACACCTTAAGAAAGAAACAGAAAGGCCGCATAATTGATAAGATTGAGTACAAAGGAAAGGAAGAATTCAAACAGGAAATCATTAAGAAAGCTTTCACCGAGTTCTACTCGAAACTATACGCCGAGGAGAAGATACAGGACAAAGAGGTAGAAAAGTTTCTACAAAACGAAAAATTAATGGTGCTCACCGATACACAACGAGATGCCCTGAATGCCCCAATCACAAAGGAGGAAATACACTCAGCGATCAAACAACTGAAAAAAGGAAAATCACCCGGGACGGATGGGATAACGGCTACCTATTACAAGCATCTTCAAGAGGAAATGATAGAACCCCTCAGAAAGCTATTTGTCAACATACAAGAAGGAGGCCAAGTCCCACCCTCCTGGAAAACAGCCTACATCTCCCTAATCCCCAAAGAGGGAAAAGATACTGCGCAACCAGCAAACTATAGGCCCATCTCACTACTGAATATAGACTACAAAATCTTCACAAAAGTTCTGGCCAACAGATTAATGACTGTACTAATAAAAATAATTCACCCGGATCAAACGGGGTTTATCCAAGGACGTCAGATGAAAACCAACGTGAGACAGCTGTTGAACATAATTGAGTACTTGGAAAGGCACAACCAGGTACCGGCTACCCTCATGTTTGTAGACGCAGAAAAAGCCTTTGACAGACTGAATTGGCCATTCCTGACGAACCTGACCCGGGGGATGAAAATGGGAAAACAGTTCCTCAACTCCATAATGGCAATCTACCAGAAACAAACGGGCCAGATCATTGTGAACGGCGAACTAACAGACCCATTCAACATAGAAAGAGGCACGAGACAGGGCTGTCCATTGTCACCACTGTTATTTGTCCTAATGATGGAGATTCTATTGAACAAGATAAGAGCAGCAGAGGGCATAAAGGGCATACAGATTGGACAACAGGACTACAGACTGTGTGCCTTCGCAGACGACCTGCTGGTGACCGTGTCGCAGCCAATACAATCAGCGAAGAGACTGATGGAGATAATGAAAGACTATGGCAAGGTATCAGGTTTTAAAGTGAATATATCAAAAACGAAGATGCTAGTTAAAAATCTAGACAACAAAGCAAAACAGGACTTGGAAAGAATAACGGGCTGTGAAATAGTCCAGAAAGTGAAATACTTAGGAATAGAGATAGAAACAAAGTATGCAAAATTATACAAAAATAACTACGAGGTGCTGTGGAACAAGATACAAGCTGACCTGGAAAAGTGGAAAACACTACGACTGTCCCTGCTGGGCAGGATAGCAGCAATAAAAATGAACGTCTTGCCAAAATTCTTATTCCTCTTTCAAATGCTACCCATACTCAAACAGGATGTAGACTTAGACAACTGGCAGAAGGGCGTTACTGGATTTATCTGGGACGGCAAGAAACCGAGGGTAAAACTAAAAATCATCCAGGATACAAGGAAGAGAGGGGGACTAAAAATGCCCAATTTAAAACTGTACTACCACGCAGCGACATTGGTGGCGTTGAGCAACTGGATTAATATGACGAATGAAAGAATACTGAATGTCGAAGGGCATGGCCTTCTATTCGGCTGGCACGCATATTTGGTGTATGACAAAAAGGCGGACAAGAACTTCAAGGAGAACCCACTACGAGTCCCATTGTTGTGGGTCTGGAGGAAATATAAATACCTTCTACACAATGAGATCCCCATCTGGACGATCCCCGGACACGCAATAGGGGACATAAGCATATCCCAAGGGCAGGATGTAGTGCCCTACAGTAAACTAGTACTGGAAGAAGAAAACGGGTTCTCTTTAAAGCCACCAACAATGCTAGCAGAGGAAGGAATAGGAGGTACCTGGCTATCATATCTGCAACTGCAGTCTAGGTGGCAAAAAGACAGGAAGAAGGGCTTATCCTGGACTGATGAGAATTTAATTAAACAGATTAGAGAGCAGGGGATCATGCACATCAAACGAGTGTACGGCGTTCTGATAGACATAGATTCTGAATCTGTGCTAGTCAAGAACTGTATAGTAAAGTGGGAAAGAGACTTTGGGCATCCTATCGCAATGGAAATGTGGGAGGACATCTTGGTGAGAAATGTAGTATTTACGAAAGCGCAACAACTAAGGGAAAACTTCTACAAGATGTTCTACAGATGGCATTTAGACCCGAAAAAACTATCATACATTTATCCAGACACCCAGCCCAAATGTTGGAGGTGTGGTAGTGAGGAGGCTACATATTTTCATATATGGTGGACATGCAGAAAAATTAAAGCCTTCTGGAGGAAGATATGGTGGACACTCCAAACCATCTTCAAAAAGCATATCGAATTTCTACCTCAGGTTTTTTTGCTAGGGATCATAAAAGATTCCGTTACCTCAGAGACGACCTTATTTCTGAACTTGATCACAGCAGCCAGACTGTTGGTGGGACAATACTGGAAGAATCCAGACATACCACCTATAGAAGAATGGACTTTGAAAGTAATAAATTTGGCGGAAATGGCAAAAATATCGGCATACTTGAAAGATCGCTCAAATGAACAATATTTGACCGACTGGAAACAGTGGATAGACTATATACAAGAGAAACACCAATCAAATAAAATGTACCTGGCGTATAGTTGAGGCTGGACGCAAGGAGTGAAGAAGGTTTACCAAACCAGATGTTTACAAAGACTAATACCTGTTGTTGTATGTTATGTTCTATGATGATTGCTTCTTAATATGATCTTATGTTTAATGTTGATTACTTTAATATTGAAAAAGCAGACTGAATTTTTACCCCAGGTTATTGAATTTCTACCTCAGGATCTTTAGTTAGGGATTATAAGAGATTGCACTACTACTGAAATGAATATGGTTCTGAATCTGGTCACAGCAAATGGATCGCGGGTGGGGCAATACGGGAGGAAGCCAGAAACACCGCATTATGAGGTTAGGACTCTGAAAGTAATACAATTGGCAGAAATGGAGAAAAATTTAGACGCATTTGAAGTTGAGGCTTGAAGTGAGGAGTGAAGAATGTTTACCAAGTCAGATGTTTACAAAGATTAATACTTAGTGTTGTATTACAGGTTTTACGATGACTGCTTCATAATATGATCTTATACTTAGTGTTGTATTACAGGTTTTACGAGGACTGCTTCTTAATATGATCTTATGTTTAACGTTGATTGTTTTAATAAAATTTTTTTATTAAAAAAATATTTTCGTTGCTACTTCATAACTGTAACTTTGCTAGTTATGAATAGTAATGTAAATATCTGATATTCAGGATGTATTTTCATTGTTACAAATTGAACATAATTAAATTCTATTCTATTCTATTCTATTCTACTCTACTCTACTCCTACTCTACTCTAATCTACTCTACTCTACTCTATTCTACTCTACTCTATTCTACTCTACTCTATTCCATATTGTCTATTCTGTTCTATTCTATTCTACTCTACTCTACTCTACTCTACTGTATTCTGGTCTGGTCTGGTCTATATTCTATTCTATTCTATTCTATTCTATTCTATTCTATTCTATTCTATTCTATTCTATTCTATTCTATTCTATTCTATTCTATTCTATTCTATTCTATGACAATTTAGGATCATCTTCTTCCTGGTTATTCGAAAAAGATTCAGTTATAGAAATGACAACTTTCCGATCATTCTCTACATCTCCCAGCTTTGCATTTGGAGTGAAATGAATCCCAAATTGCCCTTAGTATATTTTATTATTTTATTTCAAAATGGTCAGAGAGGAGGGTAATTTCCCTAAGAACCGCCCACTGTGGCATTCGAGGAACTCCTGTCTCTCAGCCCCACCCCTTTCGAGGAGGAGAGTTCGGGTGGGGGAGACCAGAGGGAAAGCGTTCTCTTCTCACGGAGGAAATTGGCCTCAGTGGCTCGCCATACATGAAGTCTTAAGCAGCATGAAAGTTGGAAGAGCGAGGGGTTCCCCTTTCCATCCCTGCTGCGGTGCTTGCAGCTTTGTGGGTTGGTACTTTCATGCTCACGGGATTCGAAATGTCACAATGGCTCAGAACATTCAGAGTGTTACCTTGTTTCTCACGCTGCCCATTACTTGCCACATTTGCCTGGGAAAGGTAAATGCCACCCTCACCATTTTGGGGGTTTTACAAAGGGACCGCATGGAATGGAAAGTGTCCGGCACCAACGCCCCACTCCCTTGCAAAATATGCGTGGGATGCAGGAAAAAGCCCCCTCAGTGGAGGAGAGGAGAAGAAGCACTTTTAATTCCGTGTGTTCTTTCTTCTTTTTCTCCCCTCCTCCACCCATTTCTTGTGTGGCTTTGAATGGTCAATTATTTCTGAATTTTAGCTTTGTCCCTAGCTTTGGAAATGGCTCACCAAAAGCTTTATAAGCAGTGTCTCGGTTCCTAAGACCATCAGAAATATGTGTTTTCCGATGGTCTTAGGCAACCCCTGTGAAAGGGTCGTTTGACCCCCAAAGGGGTTGCGACCCACAAGTTGAGAACCGTTGTTCTAGATCAACAGCCAGGTGCAAATTAAGTAAATTGATTTCCTAGGTAGAAATCATTTTCAATATGTTGCTAGTAACATCTATTATTATTATCACTACTATCACTCAATATAAATGAGGCAGTACCAATCACAGGGTAATTAAAAAAAAAAAGACTAATGCTTGCCCTGCAAACTGGCTAAGCAGATGAAGCAGGAACTCATTTTTCTGCTGAAAGACACACTTGAGTTTAATTGGAGTAGTTAACAAGCAGTTGAAGTCAGATTATTAACATCTGCTTTACACTGTTTGGCTGAGCTAGAATCTGGCATCTTTGTGAAGTTTGTTGAAAGTGGAGAAGATATAGAGGGAGCAGTCTGCATTCCTGTATCTGAACTCTGGCTTGCTTCTTTACAAGAGGTGGAGGGTTGACTCAACTCTCCTTGGGCTTGCAGGCTTGTCTGAAGGTGATTATGAGGCTGGTCTCCCCATTCCACCATGACCCCCTCTCTTCCCTCCCAGATCATTGCAAGCAGGCAACTTCCTGTAAGCGTGAAAGATCATTACCTCAGTAGCTTGGCTCAAGGCACCCAAACTCTCTCGACTTCAAAGAGATTGTGTTAATATTTGCTTCATAATGCCTCAGATAAACAGGGTGATTAGCAAAGGTGGGAATGCTAACTATCACCCTGTGGCGAGAGATAAGCAGCCTGGTTTGGGGTTTCTTTGAAGTAATGTCCTATCATCACTTAGAGATCATTCTTTCTGTCCATTGCTGGGAATGGTTTCCTCCTTAATTGTGGAATCACAGTTATGTACTCAGTGAACCTGAAAAGCAAGAAGTGTCAAGGCAGGAAAGAAAGCCACATTTTTCAAACTGCTTAACTTGAAGTAGTCTCACTGAAATGGCTGTGCAACCTAACATTAAAATGGAGGGAGGGATACAGCCAAAAGATGTTGCCATCATGAAAAGTATGGCTGGGAAAGGAAAGGGACCAAACCAGACCATCTTCTGTCTCTATTTATAGCACAGATCTTGACTAATGCTAAATTAAAAAAAAGAGTACCTGTTTGCAAATACTTCTTCATCTAAATTGCAGCAGGAACATTTCCTAAAAATGTTATTAAATACTGGCTGCTCCTTATGAAGCCCAGAAGGAAAAAAACAGAAAAGTAGTTTTGAAAGCAAACTGAACAACTGATTAGTGGAAAAAAAAACCTATATATTATGACAATGATTAATCTCAATCTGGGCTGAGGGGGAACCCTGAAAGGAGAGGGAAAATTCCAGCCATTCATTGCAATTAATTTTATATAGATATAATGTAACCCAAATTCTTATCTCGTGGTTAAGATAATACCCCCCTAAAAAACACCACATGGAGAATGAATTTAAACAGATAATTGGATAACTGTATATTCATATCTTGAAGAATTCCTTATGAGCTTCTGATCCAATAAAATGCTGATGGTAGTGAAGCTTCCTTGTTGTTATTCTTGTTATCCTAGTTGTTTCTTTGTGGAATCATACAGTTGGAAGAATTTTGCAGTCCATCCCCTACCTAGGATAAGTCTTCTCATACCATCTCAGACAAACAGCTTTCTAATATTTGCTTGAAAACCTCCAGAGATAGACCACCAATAATTCCAAGAAGTTCTACAGTAGAACCTCATGGTCAGGAAATTCTTCATTATTTTGAGTTGGGATCTCCTTCTGTAAATCGTCCAACCATTGGTTCGTGTCTTGTTCTTGGGACAAAAATACATCCACACCATCTTCCCTGTGATGTCCTTCAAGAATTGCAAGTCTGCTATCAGGGTTGTTCGTTCAATCATTCAGCACTGAATTTAGCATCCAAATCCCTTACCATCTTTGTCACTCTTCTCAGCCTCCTTCTTATGTCCAGAACTGAATGCAATCTGACCAGTATAACATAGAGCAGAACTATCACTTCCCATGCTCTAAACACTGAACCTTTGTTCATGCTGCCCAAGGCTGTATTCACACTTTTGGCAGTTGCAGCACCACTGCTGGCTCAAGTTCAATTTGTGGTTTACCAAAACACTCAGATCTTCCTCAGAAGTATTATTGTCAAGCCAGTTATCACCTATTTTGTACTTGAGCATCTGTTGTTTTCTCTAAGTGTAGTATCTCATCATTGAACTACTTGTTGGATAGGATCCAATCTCAAGATCTTTTTGAACCTGGAGCCTACAATTTCTCTGCACAGCAAATCTGATGAGGAGCCCTTATGTCTTTTCATTTACCTCATTTATGAACATGTTGAAGGGCACTGAGCCCCCAGGACAGAACCTCTGCATACCCACCTTCATGTAAACATGAACCCAATAGGTGAATGAATTTAACAAAATGAATATGGTTGCTCAACCAATTTTGAATCCATTTGATAGTGGGATCATCCATCTCACACTGTTCCATTTTATTATGGTAGAGGCTGCATTCAATGTTATCAAATCCTTTACTGAAGTATCAGTTCACACACCCACAGCATTCCTTTGACCTACTAATCTAAGCACTGTGTTAAAAAAAAAAAAGTGCCAGATTTCCTGGCCAAGTCTTAAAAATAAATTCCAAAAATTGCTAAACTCATTTTCTAGGCTAGGATTTATTTAAGCTTGAGAAAACATCTTTATTGTAAATATGAATATAGTCAAACAAGGTAGTTGATTATTCACTTCCAATGTGAATGTCTAAGTGCCTTTTATAACTGTGGTTCTTCAAATCCACAGGGTTTTTTCCCCCCTGCCCTCTCATGAGTTAATGAGATCTTTGGTGGCCTTGAAGATGAGTGGTTGTTGAATGAACATAAGAACATAAGAACATAAGAAGAGCCATGCTGAATCAGGCCAAAGCCCATCGAGTCCAGCATTCTGTGTCACACAGTGGCCCACCAATTGTACATGGGGATCTTGAGCAGAAAGAGAAGGCAAAACCCTCCTTTTCCCTTGACCCCGAACAAATGGTACTCAAGGGAATCCTGCCTGCCTCAACCAACATAGAGGCGGCACATGGACATCCGTTTTAGAGGCAGCACATGGACATCCATTTTAATAACCACCGAATTACAGAACTACTGATTTTGGCCTGAGAACCTCAGACTCCTTACTGACTTCTCAAAGATGATGGAATTGTGACATGTCAGATTCAGAACTTTAAATTGTTTAGTATATAAATTATATGGTTATTACATAATCCAAATGACTATATAAGATTATATCAAACAGGATTGTTATCTTGAATGTCTCCCACATTAATTACATGCTCAGCTGAAAACAAAAAGTTATATCTTATGAATTATATTTGATTTAGTGCAGCATGGCTTTAAATTATTCAAAATTCATTCTTTTGATGAAATAAACCATATAGTCAACCGAAGAAGAAATATAGTTACAAAAAGGTACGTTCTGATGCAAGGCAAACATAAATTCCACTGTATTCAGCCATTTGTTCAGAAACTGTTAAAGGTCAGAGGAACCTAAGTAGCAAATGAAGCAAAAGCAAGTGGACAGCCATTGACCATATTTGGAGAAGTTCCAAAATTCCTGAAAAACTATACCAATATAAACATGGATGACCAATCTTTTCATTCCCAAAGCCACATCTAGTGCCAGTTCAAGGATCAGGCATAACATGAACAACTGTGCACATGTATGAAGACATATATACATGCCTTCATCTCCTTCACTCCAAGCAGTATTTTCTCCTTATAATAAACACAGCTTAAGAGTACTGGTGTTTAAGTGCTATTAGCAATGGGAAACAAATGACTTGAAGCAAGAAAAGAGGCAAAAGAGGCAAAAGCAATACTCTCGATATAAAATAACTAATGGCAGTAAAAAATAACTCTCCTGAGCAAGGTCTTTGGAAGGGAGGGAAACCTCATTCCAGCAATTCTGCTGAAACAAGAAACCAACAGTTTTCCATATCCAGCTGATATCTTTTCGATAGATTTCAAGAAAAAGTGGATGTCACAGTAAATGCAGCTGGAGGCCAGTTAAGCTCCATTACCGACAATGGCAAATATCTTTTAAAAGAGAAAGAACAACTAAGAGTCTGAATGAAAAAGAATGTGAGATGATACTTCACTGAAGGAGATATGTGTAGTGTCTCCTCATTTCCCCTGTCATGTACTCATCATCATCAAAAGCTGCTCATTTTCATTCATTCAAAGGTGGAATTATGCAAGAGGGAAATTGCTTCATGCATAGAAGTTCTCTGCATGATTTAGAATTCTGTTCTCACATAATTGTACATTCCATGGAGAATGCCACCTCTGTTTCTTCCAATCACTTTCAGATCAGCCGATCAAAGAAGTCTGGCTACACCTGCTTGATTAGGGTTTCAGATCTTATAAGAAATCTACTTCCATTCAAGTAACCGAGAATGCAACTGTGGCAGTTGGAGAGAATAAAGCACAGGATTGTGTGGACAGCACCATCCTTTATCCAGTTCAAGTCTCGTGTACTCAAGAAATGCCTAAAGAGGGCAATAGAACAGACGTCCTTCTGGAGTTTTCCTCTTTTCTAGACTTGTGGAAGTCACAAGTCCACATGCTTTCCAAGTGGCATTACGTCAATATGATTTTAATTATTTATATCTCGCCTTTATTATTTTTACAAATAACTCAAGGCAACGAACATATTCAACGCATCCTTTCTTCTCCTATTCGGGTTTCACTGAGAGAAAGTGACTGGTCCAAGATTACCCAGCTAGCTTTCATGGCTAAGATGAGACTTGAATGCCAGCTTTCTAGCCTTCTGCCTTAACCACTAGACCAAACTGGCTCTGTATAAAAATAACAACAGAATGAATATATGGGCATATGAATTGAAGAAAGTTCATCTTGGCCCATGGTGAATGAGTCATAGGCTTATAATAAGCCATCCAGTAATGGATAGGATGTTTGTTGTCTAATTCTAAGAACCCATGTGAATTATTTCTGGCTAATCAAGCTTTGCTGAGAACTCTGTCACAGTTCATTCAATTTTAATTATGTATGAACCATGGGAATGAATTTCCTTCCAAATATTTATGTTCTGTATAGACATTTTTGACAGGGTTCCTTATAAAAAAAGCATATGTTCTTCCCTTTCTTTTTATCTGTAAGCAGGAAAAAAGAGGAAAAAAGTGTTGACATCACTACCCAACATATATTTAAAGTTTGTATTTTTTTTCTACATATGTTTTTTCCTAAAGAAAGTTCTCTTGGCTTATGAAAACAAAGTGGCCTCTTTATCTCTTAGTGATGGCTAATTACAGACTATCTTCAAATTCTGTAATTTTAAAAAGTGTTGTTATTGTGTTACCTTTCATATATAATCACTGCTCAGTTATGAGAATGGTTTTGCACTGAGCTAGCAAAATTTACAATCCAGTAAGAAATAGAGCTTCTGCAACAGATGTGCTCATGGCACCTGCTATGATAAGTATTTATTTAGTCATCCAACTCTTTTTTCTAATATGGTGGAAGGCTCTCTGAAGTATTTGGGTGGCAGTTGCTTAGCAAGACCACCAAAGAAGCCTAAAAGTTTGAAGAGAGCTGTGGCTTGTAATTCCTTGAAAGAGACAGCACTGCTTTTCCAACATATGTCCTGTAAATGGAGGCTTAGGCCGCAATCCAATCTCCCTAAAGAAAGAAGTCCTTGCCAAGTCTTTTGATTGCTATCCAACTTTCTTAATTCATATCACCACCTAGTCCGGTCGCTATCATTTCCATAGCTGCTTAGAAAATTGATCAGATTCAGAAGTTTTCCTTCTTGTTTAGATTAAACAGAGAATGCAGAAGTGGTAGGATGACCAGGTGGATAAGATTCCAAGAATCTCTCATGTAAATAATTCCCTACATGAAACTGTGGCTCATTTATTACAGTGTGTGCTAATGTCTCAGGCTCTTTGAAGAGCTGTTACATAAATCTTTTAAACAGTGTTATCTTCTCTTGCACACAAACCATAATTTATTCTGAGGACTTCAAAAGGTCATCAGTTATCTCAGTTTCACTCTAGCCTGATGTGGCAATTATTGAAAACAGAAGCCTTTATCCAGTTGAGATTTTAACTTCACAGTTTTCACCTGAAAATTTATAACCCCTCTCAAGTGAAAAATTCACATATTTTTATTTTTAAAAAGCTAAGCGACTTCTGTTCCTCACAGTTTAGTATGGTATTAGCTACCTATTTCCCCCTACCAGAAGCTTCACTTGGGAAATGTGGGATGGGGAGACTAAGTCTTATTTTATTTATTTATTTATTTATTTTATTCGGATTTGTATGCCGCTCCTCTCCGAGGACTCGGAGCGGCTCACAGCATATATATAAAACAATTTCGACTAAATCCGAACAAAAAACATTAAAAATAAAACCCCATACATACTCATCAGTCACACCACAATCAACAATCATCCCCAGGCCTGCCGGCAGAGGTAGGTTTTTAAATTCTTTCGGAAGGCCGGGAGGGTCGGAGAAACGCGGACTTGAGGAGGTAGTTGGTTCCAGAGGGTGGGAGCCGCAACAGACGACATTGTTTCGCTGACGGGACCCGGAGGAGGCCAACCCTGTGCGCTCTCACCGGTCGTAGAGAAGTATGTGGCAGAAGGCGGTCCCGTAAGTATCCTGGTCCCATGCCATGAAGGGCTTTATAGGTAATAACCAACACCTTGAATTGGGCTCAGAGACCAATAGGCAACCAATGCAGCATGCGGAGAGTTGATGAAATGTGGGCACAACGAGGAAGGCCCACAACTGCTCGCGCAGCTGCATTTTGCACTAGTTGTAGTCTCTGAACACTCTTCAAGGGTAGCCCCATGTAGAGAGCATTGCAGTAGTTGATCCTCAAGGTGACAAGGGCATGTGTGACTGTAAGGAGAGACTCCCGATCCAAGTAAGGACACAACTGGTGCACCAGGCGAACCTGGGCAAATGCCCCCCTCGCCACTGCTGACAAATGATGATCCAATGTCAGCCGTGGATCGAGGGGGACTCCCAAGTTGCGAACCTTCTCTGAGGGGTTTATAGATTTACCCCCCAGGGTAATCGAGGGACAGATAGAAGTGTCCTTGGGAGGCATCACCCACAGCCACTCTGTCTTATCAGGGTTGAGCCTTAATCTGTTAACACCCATCCAAACCCTCACAGCCTCCAGACACTGGCACATCACCTCAACCGCTTCACTGATATGGCCAGGAGTGGAAATGTACAGCTGAGTATCATCAGCGTACTGATGGTATCTCACTCCATGGCAGTGGATGATCTCACCCAGTGGCTTCATGTAAATGTTAAAAAGTAGGGGGGAGAGAACCGACCCCTGAGGCACCCCACATGGGAGTAACCTAGAGGTGGACCTCTGACCCCCCACAAACACCGACTGCGACCGACCAGTGAGATAGGAGGAGAACCACTGCAATACGGTGTCCCCCACTCCCAATCCCTCCAGCCGGCGCAGAAGGATACCGTGGTCAATGGTATCGAATGCCGCTGAGAGGTCAAGAAGCACCAGGACAGAGGACTGGCCACTATCCCGGGCTCGCCAGAGATCATCTATCAGAGCGACCAAAGCAGTTTCAGTGCTGTAGCCGGGCCTGAACCCCGACTGCAGAGGGCCCAGATAATCTTGGTGTGATTACACAAAATGTGTTAGTCATATGGAATGTTTTGTATGTTTTGTATGTTTGAGTGTGTATGTGTAAGTGTATGTGAACAGAGGAAAGTTATTTTGCCATTTTCCTTAATTTCTAACTTGGTTCAATATATTTTGGGAAATAAAATAAAAACTGTGGTTTTTGTATAAAAGATCCTCATAAAACTGTACAATTTGGCAATTGCACTAGAAAAGAAGTTTGAGGTCATTTATGGTCCACTGTCAAAAGTCATCCATGCCTGCCCTACAACTCCAGTTTGCAATATCTCCCACATGACATTTTAATACATATTCATTTTGCAATTTTCTCATACTTTAATACAAGTTTTGAGCAAATAAGATAACTATGAACTTGAAAGGAAGATAAACTAAATTTAAGATGATACACCCTGCTCCCTCAACCCAAAAAAAGATTATAAAGAAAATATTTGATTATTTACATTACTGATTTGGAAAAAGAAGGGAGGGAAAGAAGGGGAGGGGAAAAGTGAAGGGGGATAGAGGGAGGGAGGGAAGGATGAAGGAAGGAAGGAAAGAAGGAAGATAGGAAGGAAGGAAGAAAAGGAGGAAGGAAGAAAGGAAGGAAAGAAGGAAGGAGGGGAGGATGAGGGAGAGAGGAAGGAAAGAGAGGGGGGAAATAAGCAAAGTTTCTGATGCACACTGCCAGCTTCCCACAAGGAAGTTCAATCCAGAAGTAGATAAGAAGTCAGGAGTCATATTCAAGGTTTCTTGACACCTTCTCACAAGTTAATAGGTAAGTCTGGGAATTTGCATGGAAAGAGCCAATGGGGACCATGGCACCAAGGCTGATGGAGGGAGCCTGATGGATGGTATGGATTTGCAACTTCCTTCTAGGAAAGTTTGCACAAAGAAAGTAAATGGGGAACTTTGCAAGGTAGGTTGCAACTTGCTCATGTAAATCTTTCCAACCCACAAACTCTTTGCCAGTCCCTTTTCAGTCATGCTGCACAAATCAGCCTTGATTCAGTGGGTCATGAGTTGTCTAGTATAGTATATAAAAGGCTGATAGGTAAATTGATTTTTCAGACAGGAGCTGTATTAGACAGTCCTACTTTCAAACTTTTCAGTGATCTGCTAAGCATTCAGGCACTTAGACAGCATTGCATCTGTTTATGCTTATAGTTTGAGTTTCTTTTTTATATGCAAAGGGTAAATGTTCTGTAAAACATTTGGACTGTTTTACCTGCAAAGTCTGAAATCCATCTCAGAGGAAGTTGAATGAATATACAGCTTGAGGGGGAAGAAAAAATAAAAAGTAAAACATAAAACGTAAATAAGGCATCTTCGCACAAAGAAGGATTTGCCAAGTGAGATTGAAAAAAGAAATCAGTAATGATTGAAAAAAATGTTATCAGTCCCCATTTAACAAATAACACCTCCTGTGTTTAAATATTTAACGTGAAGTCATGGATTTATCGCCAGTGGGTTATTATCTTTACAGTTTGCATGACAGGAATACTCATATTCACCAACAAAGACAACAGGAATTCCTCCAGGTGCTAATAGAAGATAGCTTGGCTTGCTGCTTCACTAATCTACTAATTACAGAATCCCTCAGGTAAAACAATGTCATTAATCTGATTAAATTATTTATAGGGAAGGAAAGCTAAATCTTATTAGGCCTTCAGAATTTTGGATGTCATACTACTGTATGAATGACATTTTGGCATGGCTGACTGTCATATTAACTGTCAAAGAACTTAGATACTTGTTTTAGGAGTTGGATCCACCTTTTTAGGCTTCGGATAGCCAATGATATACCAGCATGTAATTTGTAAATCGTCTTTTAAGGTCCTGAAACTGTAGTATTGTTGAAACTAAGTATCAATGCCTGAATAAGAAACCACTAGGAGCATGTAAATATTTCACCAGAACAAGAAGTTGTTGCTTTCTCATGACTTAATGACTTCCCCATAACTTCAGCATTTCATCAACTAAAGTAATACATTGAAAGTAAAGGTTTCCCCTGTCCAGCTTTCTCCAACTCTAAGAAACAGTGCCCATCTCTTGTTTCCTAGCTAAGGGAGCCAGTGTTGTTCAAAGATGCTTTCATAGTCATGTAGCTGGCATGACTATATGCCAAGGTGCACAGAACACTGTTACCTTCCCACTGAAGTGCTAGCTGTTTATCTACTTGCATTTGCATGTTTCCATACTGCTAGTTTGGCAGGAGCTGGGGCAGGAATTGGAACACACTCGCTCATGCAGTATTTGGGTCTTGAACTGCCAACTTTCCAGTCGACAAGCCCAGCATCTATTACAAGCAGATTATATGGGAAGACACTGGCCTCTCGTGGAAGAATTGCCTGGGTTTGAGTATATTCCTTGTATTCAGCCACAGGTAGCTAGAAAGTAACCATCGGATAACATTTATATAGATTGGAAGCTATCTAAAGGGCGGGGGGAAATAAACAGATCTTCCAATCCATTTTCACTTTCCATTTCAATGAAAAGTGAGTATAATCATTGAATAGGAGAAAACAATGACTCAAATGGCCGGAAGCACAATCAAGAATTTGTTAGGGAATCAATTTTCTAAAGGGAAGGCAATATAATGTTGGTAAACAGTTCAATTACATTTAGTAATATATTTTTTTCACCAACCATTTCACAGAGAACCAAAATGAAGGCTCAGAAGTCTGAAGCATTTTTTAACCATGAAGATTCTTGAATAGAAGTTGGGCTCCTGCACCTTTTAAATTTTGGAGTCCTCTTGCAAGGCCTGATAAAACAGAGGTTTTTTCCCTTGTAAGCATTGCTTCCGAATAGAATACACACCAAAGGAAAATCCAACCATCAACCCTCAGTAATGCCATGAGGTTTTAGAAGTATTTTCTATAGGAAATGTCTTGCACTGAGTCCTGCTTCAACTACCTAATGCCTCATATGTAAGAAAATGAGTAGGTTTATAGCCATTTGTTACACTTAAGAAGTTGCAAATAGTAAGATCCTGGTATCAGACATTTGGTTTGCCTCATGACGTCAAGACACATATTTCAGCTTTGGCTCCCTACTCCAAAGATGCCTACAGTAGATACTAAACTGTACTTCTTCAGCCCATTTGTATGCCTCAATAATTCAGCCAAATCAGGGAAATGCCTGTGTAGTGACTGTATGGTGCGCTTCAGGACTGATACAAAGCTGATAAAACTCTGATTTCAGAATCTGTCTACAGACGTTTTCAGAGTCAACCTTGTTTCAAATACTATGCAATTACTCTGAAGACTGTGGTAGCAAGTTTTACATTGCATACTATATTAGATACAGATGTGGAAAAGATGAGCCTAAAATATATGTGTACAATATATGTGTATAGAACACACACATAGAGATATACATCAAATAACAAACGTACATGATCATGGTCAGATGAACAAACATCTGAGCCAAAAAGCACAATGGAATTTATTCCCCATCAAGCCTCACTCAGAAATTGTCAATTTCCCCACATGGACCAGACAGGAAACACAATCAGATGAGCTAATTCTACTTTATTGGAAGACCACCTTAATAGAATGCTGCAAGTCTCCTCCCCACCCTCTTTTTATAGCCTGATAAGTTAGGGAAGATCCTTTCTGAGTTTACTTCTTTGCCTGTAATGCAGCTGTGGACTCCCCCCACCTTCTCTAATCATTTCCTAGGCAGCATTACTTTTCCCTCACCTCCATCTCCCAAGGCCATTCGCACACACCAGAAATTTATTAAGTGCCATTAGAGCTGTGGTCCAGTCTTAGCAACTGTATATGTAGGATGATCTTCAGGATGATCTGTATGCAATTTTGGCTTTCAGATCTTCCAACAGTGCATCCGCTGCTGTTGTAATCTTCATCTACCTTGCTACCAGTCATCCTTTTCTTTTCTTTCCTTCCATCTTTCCCAGCCTCATAGACTTCTTGAGAGAGGTAAATTCTTCTATAATATATTCAATATGATATTTTGAGCCTGGTCAATTATGTCTCAAGTAAGAACACCAGATTGATTTGTTCTATAATTCATCAGATTGCTGTCTTGACTATCAGTGGTATACTCAGGAGTCTTCTTCAACACCAAAGTTCAACAATGTCACTGCTCTTTTTATCCTGCTTCTTTAGAGTCCAGTGTTTGCCTCCATAGAGGGAAAGCCATTGCCTGCACAATTTTGGCCTTTGCAGGTCCAGACCTCTAATAGCATATAAATATCTTTTGGCTTCCAGGTGCTAGCCTGTAGTAGCCAACATCTTGACTGTTGATTATTTTGCTTTGGCTAGCCCATCCTAAAAGGCAGAAGCTGTTCAGCTCTTCAGTATCTTCACTGTCAATGCTAAACCTGGATGCTGGATCTATTATCATTAGTTTGGTCTTTACATTTATTGTTAGCCCCTTTTTTCCCACTGTGATCCTCAACGTTCAGGACTAGACGGTTGAGCTTACAGATTATTTGCATTTTCAGCAATCACAATATCATCATTGGCACAGTACAGTTTCTTTTGTTTCTTCCTCCACACATCTTGCAATCCCGCCTCCCTCTGTATACAGGTAGTCCTCAACTTACAACAGTTCATTTAGTGACTGTTCAAAGTTACAACGGCACTAAAAAAAAGTGACTTATGTCTGTTTTTCACACTTACGACCGTTGCAATCTCCCCATAGTCATGTGATTAAAATTCAGATGCTTGGAAACTGACTCATATTTATGATGGTTGCCAAATCCAGGCATCATGAGATCCTCTTTTGTGACCTTCTGACAAGCAAAGTCAATGGGAAACCCAGATTCACTAACAACGGGGTCAATAACTCAATAACTGCAGTGATTCACTTAACAACTATGGCAGGAAAAGTCATAAAATGGGCAAAACTCGTTTAACAAATGCCTCACTTAGCAACATGATTTTTGGGCTCAATTGTAGTCATAACTATATTGATCATATTGATTGAATAAATAAGGGAACAGTATGCAGCCTTGTCTGACTCCTTTGTTGATTTGGAGCCAGTTTGTTTCACCATGTTATGTCTATATTGTGTATAAGTTCACATAAGAACAATGAGATGTTGTGGGATTGCTGTTTTTTTTTAAAAGACATTCCACATCTTGAAATGATAAACACAAGCAAAAGACTTTCTATAATCTAAACATTAACTTCCTACCGTATGAAATTAAAGGTATTGTGTATGCATCTTGTTAAGTTTATTTTCTTTGGCATTCGTACTGTATCTAAACTAATCTTTTCCAACCTATTGGTCACTGTGTCATTCTCCTTCACTATTTCTCCTTCTGTTCTTTGCCATATTTGTGTAGATGTTCTATCAATTTGTTAAATGACTAATCTAATTTTGTCTTTTACACTAGAAGTGTTTGTAAATAGGGAATATCTTCTACAGAATCTTTAACACTGACATCTCTATTCTGCGGAATTTCAATATACTTCCATTTTCATTGGCTCTTTTTTTTGAATCAGTTACTACCACAGATTCTTGTCTGTCTCAACACATTGTCTGGCCAACTCGTAGCCGATCTAGGACAACTCACTGCAGCCAACTTGCCCCAGCCAGCTCACCACAGCCTCCTCACCATGGGACAACTCACTGCACAACAAGAGTTACACCAATATCAAAGAAATGGTGAAATAGAATAATGAAAGAATGCAAAAGGAGGGGCAAAATGAAATGTGAATGACAAAAAAATAAAATACTTTTTAAATGATTTTAAATAATTAAATTTAATTGCTGAATTGTCCCATGGTGAGTTGGTCTATGGCAAGTTGGCCGTGGCAAGTTGGCCACAAGTTGAACGTGGTGAGTTGTCCAACTCCACTCCTTTTTCAAAAAGAATTGGCTTTGGAGCTGTTAAGAGAGCATGAAAAGGTTTTTGATTTATTTATTTTTCTCTCTAGAAAAAAATAAGAACTTAAATAATTATGATTTACATTTTACCACAATCAGAGGGATAGAGCTAGGTACTCTATAAAACACATTTGCTCAGATAATACCTAACATTTTTATAGGACACAGTGTGAAAGAGGTAATAGAACTTTAGAAAATTTACAAAGATACATAGAAATCCATTTTGAAAATACTGCTGGATGGATTTTTTAAAAAAAGAACCTCATAATTTGCTGTTGTTAATTGCGAAAGTCGTGTCCGACCCATCGCGACCCCATGGACAATGTTCCTCCAGATCTTCCTGTCCTCTACCATCTTCTGGAGTCCATTTAAGTTCACGCCAACTGCTTCAGTGACTCATAATTACATCATCTTAATTAGAATTAATTTGGCTTGTACAGCCAAAGTAGAAGCAGTTTTGTTCTATGTTTCTTTGTATAAAAGCATTCACTTTGGAAAGTTTGAATATCTGTGAGAATCTCAAATGTGATGCATATAAAATCAGACATATATAATGAATGCAGTATATAAGGTGTGTGTGCTCAGACATGCATTCTGGGTACTTCATTATTTCTAAATCAATTACTTTTATCACCTATGTGCATATATTATTTGGATTTACTATCTGCATTATTTTTTAAAAATACTAATCAGTCCAGGAAAACACAAATCTCTGAGGAGAAATAATTATCTTTCAGGATAAAATTCTCAGATGATGTGTTATTAGCAATACAGTGCATCAGAAATGAACAAACTAAAAATAATTTTCCTTCCTTACAGTGTTCTTCAAAGTTCACAATCAGAATGACTTTGGTTGGTATTCTGGCCTCATTTTTGCTGTTTGAATTGGCTGACCCAAGTCTAACATGCATTAATAAAACACAGCAAATTGGGGGGGAAAGCATAGCTATATTTAGTCTAGTCAGCTATTCTTCCTCTCTAGTATTAAGCTTCCCCCCCAACAGCTATGAAGTTAAGCAGATGTATTGTTAAATGGGTGCATATTGCTCTGTAATTATCAAACACTAGTTGCAGAACAAAAAATAAGGAAAGAATCCAGAATCAAACTGGGTCACTCTTTTGAGGACAGCAAAGTCCACATTCTGGATAGAAAGGACCATTGGTATTCTGTTCCAGACAGAACAGACTGCTTCCCAGTTCAATCTAGTACAGATAGATAACTCAATAGAAATGATTATGAAACAGATAAATGTTTATTCGAGGAATACTTGCTTTTACGTTGTTGCTTCTGTATGTTACATCTCTCTGTTCATTTCCATAGGTAAATTGATAATGGATTTTCCTCTCTTCTTCTGCATAAGCATCACATGTTGGCATAAGCATAAGATCTCCAAGCCGTGTGGCTAGGGGCCATGAGGCTGGATGAACAAAAGCATTCCCCTCAGGCTTGTGTCCAGGAAGTCTCCCAATGCCCTTTAGAAACTCCTCCCACTGACCCATCAACAAAACCAGCATTTAACCCAATAACTGCCAGATATTCTAACATACTGATACATGTAACCACTAGTTAGGGTTACATAGACCTATACGGTCCAGAACAATTGGTTTGAAAGAAGGGTCCATGTATGTTAGAACTGAACAGCCCTCCCTCAATGGAGGGGGGAGAGGAATTCAACAACACCTACCAGTATCTCCATTATACAATGCAGTCCTTTTGTGAACTTTGTGAACCTTGTGAACTCTAAAGCTTCCTCCTTCTATTATGTATTCAAGATGGACATTGAATAATATTTATATGTTACTTATATGTAAGGGTGTAGGTCTATACATATGTTGTATATAGTATGTTTTAAATGTGTTGTGTATGTGAACACTTTGAGAGGAAGCAACTAAATTTCACTTTTAATGTGTGCCATTGTGCCCACAGGAAAAAAAATGACAATAAAGGTTACCTAGCTATCTATCTTTTGGCTGTTCCTGGAAGATTCCACACCTCTGATTCAGGTGATCCTGGGGGCACAGATAAAACCCAAGTAGCCTCAATGGCTCTCAGAGAGTGTTAAGAACAGATGATTGTGCAAAGAAGCACAATCCTTCCATTTCTCCCCCCTCCCACACACACACTATTCTGTCAGAACCTATTCTTCTATTCCACCCCACACTATTTCAATTGTCAGTACCTTCCATCTCTCCCACCATTCAGTACAACTGATGACCCTTCCGGGATGGGAAGCAAAACATCTTTTTTTTCCCTTCGTCTTCAAAAAATCAGTCCAGTTGCCTTTTCAAAAAAAAAAAAACCCCAACAACCACACCTTTGAGACAATTATGACCTGGATGACCGATAATCTTCATAGACACTTGAATCAAACTGGTTTTTATTGCCTGGCAGTATACTGATACTGTGTTTTATTTTGTTTTTCAGATTTAACACAACTGAAATTATACTGAAATAGAACAAATACTTTTATGTCTTGTAGCCCTCGTTTCTGTCTCTTTCTTTGTTGCCAAAAATCTCAGCTGCCTTCGTGTTTGTGAGATACCCAACTATATTTCAATTCTGAAATTTTAATTTTTGTTTTTAGCTTTAGCAGAGCTGAAGAGCCACTGTTTGCATTACAGGCAGCAAATGTAACTAAAATCATCAACAGTAATAGCTTCCATAACTGTTGCTAGACATGCATAACACTGCATTAAAAATAGCAATATAACAGTCAGCAATTATGGCTTTTAAACTATACCTTATGGTTTATGTGGTACCTAATTGAGGTTAAACACATGGCAGCTCAATGTGTTACTTGAGCATCACACAGATAACCTTGTGCACAATCAGTGTATTTCCCTCACTGTTAAGTAACTATATTACATTTGCTATTACAGGTTGGAGACAGAGATTTTTTTTTATTATAAAAATTCTTTTATTAAAACAATCAACATTGGACATAAAAAACATATTATGCAGCAATCATCATGACACCTGGTATACAATACTAAGTATTAGTCTTTGAAAACGTCTGAATTAGTAAGCCTTTTCCCCCCTCCTCGCGTCTAGCCTCAACTATACTCCTGTTACATTTTATTTGATTGGTGTTTCTCCTATCTGTTTCAATATTAATGTGATCAACATTAAACATAAGATCTTATTGCTAAGCAATCCTCCTAGAACATAGCATACAACATTAGGTATTAATCTTTGTAAACATCTGTTTTAGTAAACGTTCTTCCCTCCTCCCTTACATCTTCAAGTATACTCCAAATACATTTGGAGACCGAGATTTACCAAAGATTTCATAAAGTTTCAAACTTGACCATAATGGTTTTTGTTACAAGTATTAAAAAAGACAATCAAGTAATTGATGTTCAAATCCATACGATTAGTGCTCCTTTGACTTCTCTCCTGTGATTATTAGCAAGAGGTGAGGAATCTTTCACCTCTGATATTGAATGTCGGACCAATTCTTACTATAAAAAGAATGTAACTTTTGACTTCAGTCATCCTTGGAAAATTTCTGTCAGAAGAGTTTGCAGCTTCAGCAAATGTAAATTCTTCAGAACTGACACTTGAGAAATTATAATTGTAAAAATAACAATTTAGCAAGCTGCCAAGCAAGGTTAAGGATAATGAAAGGTTAGACTTTTTTTCCCACCAACCTAGCCGAAAAGATTGCAATTAATTGAAATAATCATTGCCATGAGGCTAGAGCAAAGAGAAAAGATTAGAAGTATCTCCCAGATAAAGCATACAATAAATTTGTGCCCAGTTTGAAAGAAGGCATTAGATAAGATAATCTAGAAAATTCTACAGTATTGTATTCATGCTGACTTATACCAATTCTCAGATAGTATAGAGCAAAGGTCTCCAACCTTTTTGGTTTGGCAGCCTGGAAAGGGAGGCAGGCACCGCTACATGCTCACACACAAATGGGCTGTGTGCCTGCATGTGCAAAAATGAGTCCACATGTGCACAAAAATGGGCCACATGTGAGCGCATGCGCACACTCAAACAGGGCTGTGCAGGCATGAGTGCTGCAAATGGAGCAGCGCTAGCAGTGGCAGTATGCTCGGGGCGGCACTAGTGGTGGTGGGGCACTTGGGTCAGGGTGGTGCTAGTGTCATTGGGATGCTCAGGGTGGCACTAGCGTGAGTGTAGGGGGGCGCGTGCACTGACCATCCCTTATGTGGCCTGGTGGCCAATGGCCATGTCCCGGTAGTGGACCACGGCCCACAGGTTGGGGACCCCGGTATAGAGTTCAAACTGATCTCATATTAAACTTCTGGTAGTATAGTAGCCCATAGTATGGTACTCACACTTATTTCCTACAATACAGTGGTATCTTGGTACTCAACTTTTTTTAAACTCATCAGATTTGGTACTCAATGCATTTTGAATGAAAATTGTGTTCCGGTACTCATTTGTTTGATACTCAATGCACAAGCTAGAATTGGTTGGTGTAGGCTGCCTTGTGACTCACTACATTAGTCCTTGTGGGAAGAAATTCTTTGGTACTCATCATTTTTGGTACTCATCATGCCTTCCAGAACCAATTAAGGATGTGTACAGAAGTACCACTGTATATATTTCCTATTTAATAAAAGATTTTTACTCTTAAACTCTTTATACTGAAACAAAATGCTACATATCTTCAGATACATTTGCCTGTCTAAAGGGGACATGCTATTATTCATTCCACATTCGTAAATGATTCTAGAGTATCACTGGGACATTTATGCGTTTAATAAAACGTATAAGAGATCCTGGAGGCTTAATGAAAACTTGTTTAAATATGATATAAATGTGAACGAATGCAAAAAAGTTATGAAGGAAT
This sequence comes from Bothrops alternatus, assembly GCA_034064705.1. Classification (NCBI taxonomy): domain Eukaryota; kingdom Metazoa; phylum Chordata; class Lepidosauria; order Squamata; family Viperidae; genus Bothrops; species Bothrops alternatus. The sequence goes on along the minus strand of JARGCV010000018.1, from coordinate 19,736,379 downwards.
TTTTCACGCTAAATATGAATAAGGATACACCTATAGAAATGATATGGGACGCATGTAAGGCATACATGCGAGGGATTTTAATTGATATGAACAAAAGGCACCGTTGTAAACAAGAGCAAAAAAGGAAGGAATTAGAAGAGGAAATTAGTAAGAAAGAGCAATTACTAATAAAGAGACCAGATGACAAAAATATTAACGAGGGAATCAAGATCCTACGGAAACAATTTGACTTGTTGATGGCAGATCAAGTTGCTAGGAATATACAATACGCAAAACATAATACATTCTACCGGTATAACTCTAATAAACCTGGTAGATGGTTGGCCTATATACTAAGGAAAAAACAAAAATCCCGTATAATTGAAAAAAATAGATTATAAAGGGAAGGAAGCGTTTCAACAAGAAACGATTAAGAAAGCCTTTTTAGAATTTTATTCCAAGTTATACACTGAAGAGAAGACACAAGAGAACGAGATAGATATGTTCCTGCATAATGAAAAGGTATTGATAATTACCGACGAACAAAGAGATAGATTAAATGCATTGATCACGTCAGAAGAAATAACTTCAGTGATTAAACAATTGAAAATGGGAAAATCCCCCGGGACTGATGGGATAACGGCGACCTATTACAAGTATCTTCAAGAGGAGATGGTGGAACCTCTTAGAGAATTATTTGTCAACATACAAAAGGGTGGCCGGGTACCACCATCATGGAAAACAGCCTATATCTCTCTAATTCCTAAAGAGGAAAGAGACAACGCTCATCCAGAAAATTTTAGACCTATTTCATTACTGAACACGGATTATAAAATTTTCGCCAAAATTTTGGCTAATAGACTAATGACAGTGTTACAAAAAATAATCCACCCAGACCAAACTGGCTTTCTACAAGGAAGACAGATGAAAACTAATGTTAGACAACTTATTAACATAATAGAATACTTGGAAAAGCATATCCAGGTGCCCGCTGTTCTTATGTTTTTGGATGCAGAAAAAGCCTTTGACAGATTGAACTGGTTGTTTTTGAAAAAATTAATTGGTGGGATGGGAATGGGAGAACAGTTTCTTAACTCTATATTGGCAATTTATCAGAAACAAACAGGCCAGATTATAGCGAACGGGGACCTAACGGACTCATTTAATATAGAGAAAGGTACTAGACACGGATGTCCCTTATCCCCTTTGCTGTTTGTCTTAACTCTGGAGGTTTTATTGAATAGGATAAGAGTGGCAGAAGATGTAAAAGGGATACGGATTAGACAACACGACTACAGATTATGTGCTTTTGCGGATGACTTGCTCGTGACACTGACTCAACCAGCACAATCAGCCAAGAGATTGATGGAGATAATCAAGGATTATGGTAGGGTATCAGTACTTACTAAATGAAAAGATTCCCGTTTGGACGGTCCCCAGACACGCAATAGAGAATATAAACATAGCACAAGCTCAAGACGTGGTGTCCTATGATAAACTCCTAACTAAAGAAGGGAACCAGTTGTCATTAAAGTCCTCGAATATGCTAAGAGATGAAGGAATAGTTTATACTTGGTTTGCATATATACAATTGCAGTCTAGATGGCAAAAAGACCTGAAGATGGGTATATCTCAAACAGATGAGAATTTAATTAAACAAGTTAGAGACCAAAGGTCTATGCATATTAAAAGATTGTATAATGTATTGATAGAGATTGATTCTGAAACTGAACTAGTCAAGGATTGTATGATAAAGTGGGGACAAAACTTTGGACAACCTATTATGATGGAAACATGGGAGAGAATTTGGGTGAAAAATGTAAGATTTACGCAAGCGCAACATTTAAGAGAGAATTTTTACAAAATGTTTTATAGATGGCATCTAGATCCGAAAAAACTATCATATATATACCCTGATCTCCAACCCAAATGTTGGAGATGTGAAAGTATGGATGCTACTTATTTTCATGTATGGTGGACCTGTAGAAAAATTAAAGCTTTTTGGAGAAAAATATGGTGGGCACTTCAAACCATTTTGAAAAAGCGTACTGAATTTCTACCTCAGTTGTTTTTGTTAGGGATCACAAAAGACTGTACCACCCTGGAGACGAACTTAATTCTGAATTTGATCACAGCAGCAAGGCTGTTGGTGGGACAATACTGGAAGAAACCAGAATTACCATCCATTGAAGAATGGACTTTGAAAGTCATAAATATGGCAGAAATGGCTAAAATATCTGCATATTTGAAGGACCATTCAAATGAAAAATATATGTTGGACTGGAAAAAATGGATAGACTACATACAAGAGAAACACCAATCAAAGAAAATGTATCTTGCTTATAGTTAAATCATGATATACCAAGTGAAGAATGTTTACAAGTTCAAAATGATTGTATTAAGTTGAGTAGCATTCAACTTGAATTTTTCCTTTGTTTACATTTACAAATATATACTTAATAAAAAATTTATTAAAAAAAATAAAACGTATAAATGTCACAGTGATACTCTAGAATCATTTAAGAATGTGGAATGAATAGTAGCATGTCCCCTTTAGACAGGCAAATGTATCTGAAAATATGTAGCATTTTGTTTCAGTGTAAAGAGCTTAAGAGTAAAAATAATAAAATGAGCACTTAGAATAACATAGAATAATAGAGTTCAAAGGGAACTTCTAGTCCAACCCCCTGCTCAAGCAGGAGACCCTATGTCAGTTCACACAAATGATTGTCCAGTCTCTTTTTGAAAGGCTCCAGTGATGAAGCACCCACAACTTCTGAAGATAAACTGTCCCATTAGTTAATTGCTCTCACCATTAGGAAATTTCTCCTTAGTTCGAGGTTGCTTCTCTCCTTGGTTATTTTCCAGCCATTGTTTCTTGTCTTGCCTTTTGGTGCTTTGGAAAATAGTATGACCCTCGTTGTTGTAGGAGCCCCTCAAATATTGGAACACAATTGTCATGTCCCCCCTAGTCCTTCTTTTCATTAGACTAGACATACCCAACTCCTGTAACTGTTCTTCATACATTTTAGCCTCCAGCTCCTTAATTGTTTTTGTTGCTCTTCTCTGCAGTCTTTCCAGAATTTCAACATCTTTTTCGTATTGTGGTGACCAGAACTGGATGTAGTATTCCTAGTGTGTTCTTACACTTGGAATTACTGTACACACGTGCTCATCTAGCTGTCCCCTAAGACTATTTTTTTTTAAAGTATTCTTAAAATACTTTTTAAAGTTTTTTTTATATTTTAGGTATTTTATTTCAAGCATTTTAATTCTTAAAAAAGGGGGAATAATATGACAAAGATTCTGTGATTAACCAGCATTCTAGTGTGTGTGAGGGGGGTGTAACTTGAGACTTTTCCTTGGCTGCCAATCCAATGGATGTGTGCTCTGAAGTTCAGGCTTTGGACTATAAGTACTGTATTCTAATTGCAAAATAAACATGTGAATGGGAAAGTGGTTTAACCAATTTTACCTAGTCCATGTTCTTAAATGGATTATGTCATAATCCTACTGAATTTTAAGCACTGACTGCAATGAACAGCAATTAAATCTCTTTACTAGAATAATAAATGTTAATTTAACAAATGAAATAGGTGGATAAAATGAAATCTGCATGTCTCAACGCAATATGCTAGGTTACCTATCTTCTTTTCACTGCCCTTTGCATATTTTGTACGGGAAGAAAGATCCTCTGAGTCATGCAGTAAATCTTTGTTTATTGCTTGCTGTGTTTAAAAGATACCGAGCCCCAGAAAAGCAAAGAAGATATTTACCCTAACTTAATATGGCAATGGCATGTGTGAATCACATTTCCTTTTTCAAATGCCTGGTGCTCTTTGGATACTTGTTATTTAGGCATCTGCAATGTTACACAGGGCTTCATGCAAATCATAAACTTTTCTTTTAAAAGAAATATTTCATCCACTTCTAGAACAACAATCTTTAAAAGAGGTTAAAAAAAACATCAAAGACAAAACAGAAGGCTGACTATTTAAAGGCTCTTGTTTCATATAAAGGATAATCTGCTGATAACCTACTCTTAAATTCTAAACATTTGGCATAAAAAAAGAAAAAAAATCCATAATATTTGGAAAGCATGTATTGCAGAAATAAAGATCAGTTCTCCTGCTAAATTAAGTACCAATGAGGAAGTGAGATGCATGGTTTGAGGTGACATTATTAAATGCAGGGAAAAGAATAGGTGAAAACTGCGCCCATTAGAGCCTTTTACAGAATTACACTTATTATACCAGTTACATCCTGCCCTTCTGTACAATCACTTATCACTCATGGCTGAACTACTGCAACTTGCGACAGATGAAATGCCTTTGAAAGTCCTTGAAGTTAAAACTGGAACAGCATGGGGCTATTTGGATAGTTATGGACATATCTAAAGTCAGCCATAGAAGTGCTGGCAACCATTAAGCATCCAGATGTACTTGAAGATATTAGTTATGACCTCTGAAGCAAAATGAATCTGTTGTCCAGTGATATTAGGGAGAGAAGGCCTCTTGAAGGTTTCATCACCAAGGATTATTTCTATATACAAAGATGTGTCAGGATCTTCTCAGTGGTGGCTCATATATCCAGACCAATCTCCCTGCTGCATTTTAGCAAGCCTATAAAAACTTCGGTACCTAGTAAGGCCTTTACCAAATCTTAATCTAGGCCTTATCCCATGGGATTGCAGCTTTATTAGTGTATTACTTTTCTCTTTTGATTTTTCTACTATTTTAATGCATTTAATGCACTTTTTTTATATAAACTGCACAGCTGGAAGGAGGAAGAGAAAAATCCTAATCGTCATCATCATCAGCCATTCAGTCATGTCCGACCCTTGGCCACTCCATGGATCAACACTCTCAGTTGCCCTCTGATTTCATTGCCTTTTTCAGAACCACCATGGTCATCCCAGTGCCATCAATGGATACTAGAGCAGATCCTTCTCCTTTGTCTGCTGATCATTCCCAGCATGATTAACTTTTCAAGTGAGTCAACATGTATGACATGGCTATGCATGATATCCTTTGTTTGACCATCTTGGCTTCAAGTGATATTTTTGGTCTAGGATTTCTTTGTGATTTTAGCAGTCCATGGCATCGTAATAGTTGTCTTCAGCACCACAATTCAAAGGCATCGCCCCTTCTCCTATCTGCCTTTTTCAGAGTCCAGGTTTCACAGCCATCAGTAGCAATTAGAAAAAAATATTGCATTGATTAATCTGTATTTGGTTAATTTCCACTCCACTCGTCCAGATATTATTCATGCCAGACACTGTAATTCTTCCAAGTGCTATACATCTTCTGATTTCAGGGCTGCAGCCATCACGTTGGTTGACATTAGAGCCCAAGAAGTTAATTTCCTTTACTGTTTTGATGGTCTCATTGTCGATCTACACTCTGACCTGTGTGTTCCCTGCAGTCATGACTATCTTTGTTTTCTTGATGTTGAGGTGTTAACCTTTCTTGATATTTTGATATCTTAACCTTTCTTAATAATAGGAAAATCCTAGTAATAACTGAATGGATAACATTTTAAAAATATAGCATAACAAAGCTTTCAATTTCTTGTTTCAAAACTCACAATCTAAACTCTTTTAAGAGGGATATTGTAATAGCAAAGTCTACCATGCCTGCATTATTTTTACCATATTGAATTTGATATAAGTCTAATATTTGTGTGAATAAATTTTCCTCTCCCGTTTCAAGATATTTAGATATTTCTCACATCATGTGAACCAATAATAGGTATTATCTTCACCTGTACTCTAGTTCAAAAGTAGAGATAAAATATTGTTTTGAAAAGCTCCACTTTAAACAAAGGCTCATGTAAGCAAATTGTCATTTTACATTATTTGAATAATAGGGAAATCAGAAATACTCCTAACCCATCAAAAAGCAGATGTGGAGGAGAAAGGTCTGACAGCTGATGGAGAAAAGATTGCTGAGATCAGAATCCTTGCTCAAACACCCTTGTTTGAATAACTGAGCAAGTAGGTGATGAGTGAATAGAGGAAGCCAGAAGAGACCTGCAGGGAGAGATGGGGGAAGCAAGCATGCTAGAAAAAGGCAAACTGGTCTAATGTCAGGCCCAATCTCAAAGATGACACTGTGATACCAATTGAGTTCAGTTCTTTATTTGCTTATACCTAATAGACAGAATCTTACCAGACTAAAGCTCTATAACATTCTAATCAAATAGATATACCCTGAGAGATTCTAGATTGTGGTTAGTCTGAACCTTTTCCTCCAGGACTATGCAGTCTCTTGTTCTGGGCCCATCTTTGAAATGTGCTGCCTTCCCCCTGCTATTGCCGACATTCCCTCATACTCAGTCTTCCACTGCACATTCTATTATGCCATAGTTGCAAAGAGTTAAAAGAAGAACAGCTGCCATCATTGTAAATATATTCATGTTGATTCTCAAAGAAAGTTCAGTGACTTTTTGAAGTTTAGCCTCATTATTAAATGGAGGCAAATTTAACTTATAATGAGCCAGGAATATGGTAAGTACTTTAACACAATCTTATTATTTCCTTGATAGTGTATAATTTTTTAAATGCCCAATACCCCTAGTTTTCTCTATGCATCAATATAACACATCAAGAAAGCAAAGCAAAGCAAAATGCAATTCAGATTAAAACATATACATTAAAATAAAATCAGACGCACAATAAACATGGAAGCATCAGCGCAGTTACCAAAAATCTAAAATTATATGAATTAAAACAGAAGTAGAATATGATTAAAATATCCTTGTAGAGCTTGGGAAACTATAAAGGTATTTAACTAGTGCTGAAATGATGCTTATGTGGGCACAAACTGAGCTTTAGAGGAGGGACATTCCAAAAATAGGGTTAGGGTTAGGGCCAGCATTAGGGTTAGGGTTACAGTTGGCATTGGGATTGGGATGGGATTGGGGTTAGGTTTCAGGTTAGGGTTGGAATAGGGGGTTAAAGTTTGGTGGGGGGACCTGAAGGAGATTTCATTTCAAGATCTTAAGGCGGGGTATGTCCATCTGAGAGAAGCTATTGCTTTAGGTAATCTGGACCTAAACCTTCAAGAGCTTCAAAGGTCAAAATCAGTACTCTGAATTAGACCTGGAAATGATGGTGAATAGTGGCAAAATATCATCCTATTAGCAGTTCAGCTGCTCTGTTTTAAATTAATTGAGGTTTTCAGACTGTTTTCAAAGGCTACCCTACATAAAAACACAAACACTTACAGACCTCTCTAACCAATCCCCAAGTGGGCTTTTTAAAAGCCAAATATTTGTAGCTGCACACTTGTAGTTCTAAAGCCACGAACTGACTGTATTGATGGCTTCACGCAGACCCTGTGAGCAGGAATCCAGAGCACAAGAACTTTTAACTCAGGTTTAATTCATTGACACCCCCCCCCCAAAGGGCAACACAATATCCAAAGGCTACCAACACTTTTATCTACAAGGCTGACAACTAGCATAAGGGTAGAATTACCACACTTCAGTCCAACTTGACACCCTCAGCAAAACAGAAAAGTACTTCAAGGGTTCAGGGCAAGATTTTACAGACAGAACCGTCAGTCATCCAGAGAGTTCTTTAAAATTTCAACATCACTTTGAGCATGTCTGCATAGGCTCTTTGCCCAATGCCAGAAGCAACTCTGCACTGTGTAATCTCCTCATCGGTATTTGGCTTCAGAGTTAATTTATTTCTTGCTTTGCTGCAATGCATTTAGAATGTCAGAAAAAGACTTTTTTCCCCCTTTTACAGCCATGAAACTGCTGAGTCTGTGAGGTGGCCATTTTCTTATTGGTGCTTTCTCTCTGCCTCCTGGCCCCTGTCCAGCTACTGCCTCTGTGTCAGATATAGTGCTGTCATCACAATCGTAATTTTTCCCCTCATAGCAACAGCAGATTTTTTTTAATTCGCCAAATGCATGCCAATCTATAAAATACAAACTATTTTTTTTTAAAGATTTCCTTATTGTTTGGGGTGGGGAGAGAGGATTTTTGCTTCTCTAATATGTATAATTGTTATGGAGACAGGACACTGATTGGATTCCTTTTTTTTAACATCTTACCATTGATCAATTGAATGCGAGCACTGATTGGCTCATGGTGATCCCTGGGGGTTCTCAGGGGTTCTAGGTCAGCAGAAATGCAATACTGTAGCTCCAGATTACTTTGTGAGGGATTAGGGAACAGAAATGGAAATGTTGAGTGCTTTTTGACTTAAATTAGGGGTGAAAAGTCTTCCACTATACAACCCCAAATCTTTTTCCTGGCCTCAAAATGTTCTATTTTCCATTGCTGAAAAACTAATCTCCTATTTTCTTGTCTGCTGGGATCACAAAGTGCATATATCTGTAGTAAGGCTAAAAGAGGCTCATTGTCTGTAGAAAGCAAAAAATAAAAAAAATCCACATCCATTAAAAAGGGGAAACAATTCCAAATCCTGCCCTAACTAATATATAGCGCATGGTACAACCCTGCCCACTTAGCATTGTGTTTGCCTAAAAGTAAGTATCTCTCCAGCCACATAAAATTAACCGTTCTTGTGTTATGTAGAAACAAATCTAACATGTTAAGTAATTGCCACATAAATGTATCCCTCCATGTTATTCTTGCAAGGCCAGTATTAAAACATACAAGCACACTTCCTTGCAGGCTTGCAATCTTGAGTTTGTGCAAGTCATAGAGTTTTGTAGTCAATGAAACTCATAAATGTTCACAAGGTATCTTCTGATTGCGCTTATATTTAGCTTTTAAGCAATATTTTATGACCCTTTTCCCTTTGGCCTCTCTCTTACTTGTATTTATTTATACATGCAATCCTCTTTGCTCAACAAATGAGATGAGATGCCAGTGACATTAGGTTCTTATCATATCAGCCAATATCTTCCTTCGGTTTATATCTTCCTTGTGCAAGAGCTGTTCTATTGGGAAAAACGTTTGACACGCTGAGTGTATAAAGCATATTTTCTAGATCCTTGTCACTCACGTAACAAATGGAAGCCAGTATCTTTCATACTTCTCTACCATTAAACAGACACCAGCAAAACAATCTTCAATTTTAACAATAACTGAAATTCATCAAAATCCCAACGAAGCAAAATTATTTTTGAAATGCTTGAAATTATGAAACACTCAGAAGAAATGTTCACCTTAATTCAGGGCACCCGGTGCAGGTTTTTGACTCAAGGTAGCAATCCAAAGATATAACGTATCCTGTAACCACAAATAAAATAGATGACTCAGCAGAAATCAAACACCAGCAACCGCTTTCCTTCACTCATCTGTTCTAAGGCTCGTGGGATCTGTTTATTCAATCCACAAAATATGTGCTGAAAGATTCAGTAGGAGTTGGCTGCCATTCAGGAAGACAAATGTAAAGGAGACTCATTTTTTACCTCACTTAACCTTTAAGGACAGCAAACAGTGTGGGAAATTCCAATCAATGAGATTTTTATGTGAGATTTTTTAATACATGTAAATATATATTACACAGAGATAATTTTTACATGGGGGCCCTTATCTATATGTAGCTGTATGTAGTATGAACTCAGCAGATCCAGATGTTTGTTTGTTTGTTTGTTCGTTCATTCATTCATCTATCTATAAGGATTCTCAGTTACCCAGGTCATAGTTATCCCAAAGGTGCTTTTTTCAAGAGGCAACTGGACTTTTTTTTGTTTTTCTTTGAAGATGTTTCACTTTTCGTCCAAGAAAATTCTTCAGTTCTAAAGTTTAATTTAGAACTAAAGAAGCTTCTTGGATGAGAAGTGAAACATCTTCAAGGAAAAACAAAGAAAGTCCAGTTGCCTCTTGAAAAAAAAACACCTTTGGGGCATTGATTCACTCACTCACTCACTCACTCACTCAGACATTCATTCATTCATTCATTCATTCATTCATTCATTCATTCATTCATCCATTCATTGGATTTCTATGCCACCCATGTCACTAATACAGTGACTCAGGGCAGCTTACAATATAATAAAAGTTAGAAAGTATAAAAATAATTCTGCCCCATGAATCCCAGCGACCGGTTAGGGCACATAGGGTTGACCTCCTACAGGTCCCGTCTGTTAGACAGTGTCATCTGGCGGGGCCTAGGGCAAGGGCCTTCTCTGTTGCTGCCCCAGCCCTCTGTAACCAACTTCCCTCAGAGGTTCGTATTGCTCCCTCCCTCCTAGCTTTCCGAAAACTCTTAAAAACACATTTATGCAGACAGGTTTGGGGCGTGTGAGCTGTGCTCTGCCCCTGGGCCTCTGATTGTGACTGCCTGTTGTATGAGTGGAAATAGTTATATAGTTTTTACACTGTATATTAGTATTTTAATTGATTTATATTATATTTTTGTACTTGTATTTTTGCTGTGAGCCGCCCTGAGTCTCGGGAGAAGGGCAGCATATAAGTCAAATAAATAAATAAATAAATAAATAAATAAATAAATAAATAAATAAATAAATAAATAAATAAATAAATAAATAAATAAATAAATAAATAAATAAATAAATAAATAAATAAACAAACAAACAAACAAACAAACAAACAAACAAACAAACAAACAAACAAACAAACAAACAAATAAATAAATAAAGTCAAAATTAAAATTAAAAACCAAGATGATGGGCTGCCCAGAAGTGAGAATCTTCTCTGTCCCACTCCTAACGTAGCAGGCCTCTATAATTGCCCCAGGCCAGGCAGGCCTCTATAATTGCCCCAGGCCAGGCAGTAAGGCCACATTTTTAGGTTCTTCCAGAAAGCCAGGAGTGGGGGGGGGTAGATCTCACTCTGATGGAAGAATATTCCAGAGAGTGGAGGCCAGATATTGATGGATCCCTTTTATTTGAAATAGCAGAGAGATTGGAAATAAAAAAAAAATAGACTGTGGAGTTTGTATTTTATTAACAGAGAAGGGTTCAAATGTCCTAACTAAAGCCTCACTTTTACATGGCTCCCTCCCTCTGCTGACAAGAGAGTTTGAAGGAGAAACAACAAAGGCCTTGAAGTGGAAAATGCCAGTTGTAGTGGTCATTGCCAACCTTTTGGCAGGCAGCATGCTTAACCTTTGCTCAGCTGCTGCTTGTTAACACCTTCTATAGCTCTCTACAAATCTTCCTGTCTGCTCAGGCCAGCTGAAGAACTAAACATATCGTGCCAGGAAGAATTATTTGAAATAATTGGCAAGAGACTTTTCACTTTCTGCTCACAATGCAGATATAGTTGTTCTAGCTTGGGTCCTCTGCTAGATGTTTTCATTTAGAAGAGGGGTGTGTGTGTGTGTGTGTGTGTGTGTGTGTGTGTGTGTGTGTGTGTGTGTGTGTGTGTGTGTGACTTTGAACCAACCACTAGATCTCTACTGAACTACAACGTGGTTTTGTGGTTGGGAGAACAACAAAAAAGGGGGTCCCTTAAATGCCTAGAGGAAAAGTAGAGTATAAAGGTATTTTTTAAAATGCAAAAATAAATAAGGCATCCTCCACAGGCATTTGGTGCTTTCCAGATGTCTGGACTTCAATTCCCAAAATTCTTCAGCCTAGAGGGTCATTACTGAGAATACTGGATGTTGATGTTCACACATCTGGATTTGGAAAGGCTGAAATAAAGCATGCAATTTTGCTAGCTTTTCTTTTTAAAAAAATGTTGAAAATTTATGCAACCAGCATAAGTAAAGAGTGTCTGAAATGATTTGGGTGACAAGCAGTTTATCTTAGATTTTTCTGGGTTTCTAGGTTAGAAAGAGATTCGTCCTGTGGTTTGGAAATACTAGAATATTTCCTAAATATGTGTATGCGTACAGAGCAAATACTGAATACATTTGGCCTCTCTCAACAGAGGCAGCCAATATTAAGAACTGGGAAGAAAGGAAAAGAAACAGAAAAAGAATGATCTTGCTTTTGATGTGGTTGCTTTTCTAATGTTTAAAAAAAACATGCATTTTATTTAGCAGTCTAATTGTATTTCTGTATATTGCGTAAGCAGCAATAATTAGAAGTAAATTTTCTGGCTATGTACCATCTACCCTTTTCTTCAGAAACCATCCTGACTTGTCAGTGACCATTTGCTAAATTTCTCCTCAATCTTTAAAGAGACTGCTATCTGGGGAAATGCCAGCAATTAGTTCAAATAGTTATGGAGCCGGACTTAAAGCTAATGGTTCAAGGGAAAGATGGTATTTATCAGGCACAGATGACAGAGTAATTGTCCCAGTTCAAACTTGAATCACGTATTGCAGAGAGATTTCCACAAGACAGGATCCCACAGATCATTTCAGTTCTGGACAGTCTTTAACAGAATGGTAAATATTTTAGATTGAAGTAGTATCCACAGGAGGGGGGGAAAAGATGTTGGCAGGTACAATTTATTTTCATCTCAATTTCAAGGTAAAAGAAAACCAGTTTGGTGACTAAGTAGTCCTTGGTTAACAACCACTCTCTCAGTGGCTGTCTGAAGTTATGACAGTACCGAATGAGTGGTACTTATGACTTGTCTTCAAAGTTGCAGCTTTTACAACACCCCATAGTCATATGATCTGGATTTGGGCACTTGGCAACTAGCTTGCATTTATGATAGTATCCCACAGTCACATGATTGCCATTTGCAATCTTTCATGCCAGCCTCCCACAAGCAAAGCCAATGGGAAGCCATCAGGAAGTTGTAAGTCCTGGTCATACCGGTAGGTGGCTCACAAGTAAACTGGCAGGTGGGTGAGTCCTAAGAAGGATGGGTGGGATGCTGCAGTGCAGCATAGCACAAATGTGGGTGGGCGGGGTTGCTGAGTTTGGCCAGGTTAGGGAGTGCTGAGGTGCAGTGTGACAGGGGCTGCGTGTGAGTGGTGCTTCATCTTGGTATAGGCATAGCTGGGCAGGTGCTATGGAATGCAGGTGAGGGAACTGCTTTAGGTAGGTGTTATGGTCACATGAGATTCTAGTGGAATGACAATGGAGGTCTACCAAGATTGTGATCACTAAGCAATGCAGTCACTTGATTTTTCACTTTACAACCTCACTGCTTAGTGGCAGAAATTCCATTCCCAATTACCATCCAGATTCAGTCACAGTTTTGTTCCACACAGTATCAATCTTGGGAATGCTCAAGCTTCTTCTTTCCGCTACATATTCAAGATGGACAGTGATTAATGTTTATATGTATTTATATGTAAGGGTGTAAGTATATACATATGTATGTATATAGCATGTTTATATGTGTGTTGTGTATGTGTACGCTTTGGAGAGCAGGCAACAGAATTTCATTTTTAATGTGTGCCTGTATGCCCGCATTATTTTTATGCCCACATTATAACTATTATCATTAACCAAGAACTACTCAGTGTGGTTAAAGCACCAGGCTAGAAAGTGGGAAACCGTAAGTTCCTTTGGCACAAAGCTAATTTAAGCACAAAGCTAACTAGACCAGTCATTTTCTCTCAGCCTTAAGGAGGAGGAAATGAAAAGCACTTCCCAAATTTTCCCAAGAAAAATGCAGGGACTAGCCCAGGCAGTCACTTGGAATCAACACTGACTCAGATAAACTCCCCCACTCCTAAAAACACAAATATAGAAGCTATTGGAGCATTATGATATTATGGTTATCATTTGGTTACTTTGTCATGTCATTGGGAGGCAGTTAGCTCAGGTCAGATCCTTGATTCTTGATCACAATATGGGATTTTAGATCAGTTAGAAAATATTGGGGCCTAACAGCAGGTTCAAATAGGGCACACAATTCACAATCATAGAAGGGTGAATGAACATAGATACATTTTAAAACACTTATTTTTATAAGTGTTGCTCAGGTAAAATTCATTAAAATGATATCATTTTGCTGAAAGGTATCGCCTTATTTTTTTCTGATATGGTCTAAAGCAGGGGTCCCCAACCCCCGGTCCGTGGATTAGCACGGGCTGCGGCATGCCAGAAACTGGTCCATGCAAACAAGCAAAGCCCCATCCATGGGATGCAGATAGTACATGAAACCACACCCCCTTCAGTCTGTGGAAAACCCTCTCTCCACAGAACCAGTTCCTGGTGCCCAAAAGGTTGGGGACCTCTAGTCTAAGCAACAAGTGTAGCCTGGAAGGAATTTAATGTGAAAACAAAAGATGTTTGTCAAAACTAGAAATAAACTCATGATCTATTGAGTATATTATAAGAATTTGCCTTAATTCAAATCATGAACAGCTTGTCAATTATGAAGCCTGAGTCATTCCACTTAGTTTCAAAGGGTATAGTTGGTCTGGTGGCTTTGTTCCAATGAATGGGAATTTCTGTCTCTCTGCAAAAAGCCCTTTTAAGCAGGTGGCATGTGGTGCTTTAAAGCAGAGCACATTTCCACTTGATGCTCAGTTTCAAAGGATGTGCTTGGACCAAGCTCCATCAAATCATATGGCCCCTTTGAAACTCTGCATACTTGTAGACATTAATAGGAATGAAGAACACTCTATGGTTGGTTGGGGTATAGTAATCTCCCCTCCCAGACTGTGTGTTCCTTGCAGTCCCTTGTCACAGTCACTGTAATAACTTGCTATCAAAAGGGAATATCTTCTCAGTGATCTACAGTGGTGCCTATAGTTATCTATACTGGTTGATATGAACAGGATTACAAAGACAGAGAGAATGGCAGAGATATACCCTCCGTCATTCCAACTGTCTGTGAAAGCCTGTGGTCTCCCATTAACAAATCCATCCATCTATGACTGGTTACTCTTATTTCTAAACATCACTGAACTTTGCCTCCACTCATTGTTTCATCTGTCATTAAGATGCTGACCATATGCCTTCCAGTGTAGGGTTCAACTTTTGTGTTTGGTTTCTGTCTGTCTGCTGTCAAAACAACACTTAAAAAGTCAAAGGCCATGACAGGCTAGATGTATTTGCTGAATTATACCATCCCAACCTAGCTTCACTTAGGTTTGTCTGATTGCATAAGTATAGAAGAGTTTGTAGACTCAACCAAGAGGAACCTGTTTGGCTTAGCATGCCCTTGTACTACACAAAGGGTATAACCAACAACTTGCTGTCAATGAATTTTGACAACCATGAAAAAGCAGCTCCTTTCTCAGATTGTAATCCTTTCTTTGCTGATCCCTGAAAAATTGTAATTTATTTCAACTGTATCCAAATATTGTTAACCAGTTTATACATGTTCAAAACAGCAGCTCTACCCTACTCAAAATTCAAACTTTTGAGCAATGCAAATAATATTTCATTCTTAAAACATTGTGAATCAAGAAAAATAAAGTGTTGCAAGTCAATTGTCTTGAACAAGCTTTACAAATCAGGGTGCTGTATCAGAAACTGCTAATGAGCTCATTCAACAAGTTTTGGAATTTAGATGAATTAGCATGGATTCCCCATGCATTCTCTCCAATAATTTAGGAGCACAATATAGCATAATTCCAGGGATTATCAGATTTGGATTCAAATCAGCCTTGGAAGTGACATCCAAACCTTCTTCTAAAACAATCAGGGACATCACCAAACAGTTTCTATCACATGACAGCACCCTCCTGCTATAATGAAAGCTCCTTGTTGGCATAAAATCTTCCCATCACAAGCAGGAAGAAGCCAGGACTTGATGTGATAGAACAATGTTTCTCAACCTTGGCTACTTCAAGACATGTGGACTTCTAGAATTCCCTAGCCAGCAAAAGCTGGCTGGGGAATTCTGAGAATTGAAGTTCACACGTCTTCAAGTGGCCAAGATTGAAAAACACTGTGATAGAACATCTAGCAATGGTATTGAATTATTTGGAGGTGCTCAGTTTGTTTCCTGAATAGGTCTGAAGCCACTCTTGATAATATGTTCTGTCTCTGAAAACCAGCATTTTCTGAGCATAAGGGGCAACCTTTATGCACAGAAAATCATAATTCTTCTTTCTTGGGGCAGACACCTAGCTATCTCCACAAAGGCCATAAAGAAATGTTTCTGCTATCCAGTGAGCAATATTATCACTAACAACCTACATAAACATTTTTAATTGTAAAGATCACTGGAATCAACAATATTCTAGACATTGTTGTTTTCAGGAATATTTTATTTGCTGCCTTTACCCATTTGCTAAATTGTCTGGATGCTACAGAACTTTTTTTTTTTAATCATTTTGACAACTGCCTTATTGCTGATGTAGTAATAGAGAGAGCTCCCTAAAGCATTTCATTGGCTGATCCCACACTGAGAGGTCTGAATAGACAGAAATCACCTTTTGTTCTGCTGCCCCTCCATCCCTGCCCAAGCCTTTCCTTTTCATATAATGGCACAGCTGGTGAAAACTAGTAAGCATCTTTACCATTCAATCACAAAGTCATTAGCAAGTTGAGCTCAGCCAATGGGTAATTTTCTGACAAATCCATGGTCTCCAAGATGGAAGAGTTTTGCTTAATCTGGCAGAGTAACAGAAGCTGGATTTTCATTCCTTCCCGGTTCTCTAAGGAGAGGAAGGGAAAGAGGGACCACTACAATGAACCCCAAACACTTGATGAAATAAAAGAGGAGATAAGAGCCAGTTTGGTGCAGTGATTAAGGCATCAGGCTAGGGAGCCAGCTATAGGCACCAAGACAGCTGGGTGACCTTGGGCCAGTCACTTTATCTCAGCCCTAGAAAGGAGGCAGTGGCAAAGTGACTCTGAAAACCCTTGCCAAAAAACCTGCAGGAACCTGTCCAGGCAGTTTCTAATCATGACTGAATAGAAAGGAGGGGGAAATTCAAGGAGGTAATAAGTAACTAGTTTAGCTAGGCCAATACTCATTTTATTTGCATTAGTCTTGACCTAACCCCTAAGCACTTTTCTTAACCTTTTTACAGTTCACCAAACTTCCTCATCCCATTGTTTTCCTTTCTTTATCAACTGAGTTTAGAGAATAGGAGATAATGTAGCAGAAAGAGTCCCAGAGCTATTAACGTTAGGAAAAGAAAACCCAAGCTGAAAATAGCATTGTTTATGCTGGTGACATTAATGATCCTAACCAATCAGCATGTATTCACTCAATTAGGTTGCCTTCCATACAGTGTCAACTTCTTGCTGCTGAAAAAGACAGCTGTGGGAATTCCTTCCTGATCTTTTGGGGAATTTGCTTATTTTATAGGAAGCCTGGATATATTCAGTGAATTAGAAAATAAGAATATTGCAATCTTGGATCAGCCCCCAGGGATGTTTGCTATGGAGACAGACAAACTCAACATCCAGTATTATCATTTCATACTTATTACCCTCATCTGCTAGAAAGAATCCTTTAAGTTCAATATTTCTTTTCATGGTTAATAAATCCACATGAATCCTATTTGCTTCTATGGAAGGGTACTATTCAGAGACAAATGACTGTATTCTCCTCCTACCAGTCAAGACTATAATTATCCCTGTCAGTAGCCATATTGCACTTATTATACACTAGTATTTTACTGTCAAAAGTTGCATAAGGTTCTTCTATAGATATCCAGATCTGGGTTTAATATAGAAAAATACTCTAAAAAATAGGTGGCTTTTTTTATAACATTTTTTATTATTTGATATCCATTTGTACATGTAAACAAAGAAGAGAAAAAAATAAAATAATTTCAAGTTAAAGCCATTCAGCTCTATACAATCATTTTAAATTTGTAGACCTTCTTCACCCCATATATCCAAGTTTAACTATGAACCAACTACATTTGAAACATTTTAACTTTCACTTCTTTTCAGATCAATCCATTGGACATCAAACAAACAAGTCATCTTATTAATGTTAATAATTTCCATGTTGATATACCCATCCCTTCAACAAGTACATTCTTAGTCTATTTGATATATATCTTCCAATAATCAGTAGATATATATTTGTATATGTAAACCAGGGGAAAATTCAAGCTAACTGCTATCCAACTTAATACAATCGATTTAAATTTGTAAACATTCTTCACTCCTTATGTCAAGATTTAACTATAAGCCAGATACATTTTCTTTGATTGGTGTTTCTCTTGTATGTAGTCTATCCACTGTTTCCAGTCTATCATATATTGTTCATTTGAGCGATCCTTCAAATATGCCGATATTTTAGCCATTTCTGCCAAATTTATTACTTTCAAAGTCCATTCTTCTATAGGTGGTATTTCTGGCTTCTTCCAGTATTGTCCCACCAGCAGTCTCGCTGCTGTGATCAAGTTCAGAATTAAGTTCGTTTCTGTGGTAGTGCAGTCTTTTATGATCCCTAACAAAAACAACTGAGGTAGAAATTCAATATGCTTTTTCAAAATGGTTTGGAGTGTCCACCATATTTTCCTCCAGAAGGCTTTAATTTTTCTACATGTTCACCATACATGAAAATATGTAGCCTCCATACTATCACACCTCCAGCATTTAGGTTGGATGTCTGGGTAGATATACGATAATTTTTTTGGATCTAGGTGCCACCTATAGAACATTTTATAAAAGTTCTCCCTTAAATGTTGCGCTTGTGTAAATTTTACATTTCTCACCCAGATTCCCTCCCACGTTTCCATCGTGATAGGTTGACCAAAATCTTGTTCCCACTTTACCATACAGTCCTTAACTAGTACAGTTTCAGAGTCAATTTCTATCAGTACACTGTACACTCGTTTGATATGCATGGGCCCCTGCTCTCTAACCTGTTCAATTAAATTCTCATCTGTTCTGGATAAACCCTTCTTCAGGTCTTTTTGCCATCTAGACTGCAGTTGCAAATATGAAAGCCAGGTACACACTATTCCTTCATCTGCTAGCGTATTTGATGGTTTTAACGAAAACACATTTCCTTCTTCCGTTACTAGTTTACTATAGGGCACCACATCCTGACCTTGTATTATGTTTATGTCCCTATTGCATGTCCGGGGATCGTCCAGATGGGAATCTTTTCGTGTAGTAGGTGCTGATATTTCTTCCAGACCCACAACAGCGGGGTTCTCAGTGGGTTCTCCCTGAAGCTCTTGTCCACCTTCTTGTCATACACTAGGTATGCATGCCAGCCATATAGTAAACCATGCCCTTCAACATTCAGTACTCTGTCATTCGTTATATTAATCCAGTCACTCAGCACCACCAGCGCCGCAGCATAGTAATATAACTTCAGATTGGGCATTTTTAAACCACCTGTCTTCCTTGTATCCTGGATGATTTTTAATTTAACCCTCGGTTTCTTGCCATCCCAAATAAATCTGTTAATGCCCTTCTGCCATTCGTCCAAGTCCACATCCTTTTTGAATATAGGTAGCATTTGAAAGAGAAATAGAAATTTTGGCAATACGTTCATTTTTACTGCCGCTATCCTGCCCAGCAGAGACAGTTGTAATGTTTTCCACCTGACCAGATCTGTTTGTATCTTGTTCCACAGCACATCGTAATTATTTTTATATAATTTCCCATTTGTAGCTTCTATCTCCACTCCTAAGTATTTAACTTTCTTAACTATTTCACAGCCTGTTATTCTTTCTAAGTCCTGTTTTGAGTTGTTATATAAATTTTTAACTAGCATCTTCATCTTAGATGTATTTACTTTGAAGCCCGATACCCTACCATAGTCCTTCATTATCTCCATCAATCTCCTAGCTAAATGTGCTGGTTGAGCCATTGTCACCAGCAGGTCATCCGCGAAGGCACAAAGTCTGTAGTCCTGTTGTCTAATCCGTATGCCTTTTATGTCAGCTGCCGCTCTTATCTTGTTCAGTAGAATTTCCAGCGTTAAAACAAACAGCAAGGGGGATAGCAGACATCCCTGTCTAGTACCTTTCTCTATGTTAAATGAGTCTGTTAAGTCCCCATTCACAATGATCTGGCCTGTTTGTTTCTGGTAAATTGCCAGTATAGAATTAATAAACTGTTCTCCCATTTTCATCCCCTCAATCAGTTTTATCAGAAACGGCCAATTCAATCTATCGAAGGCTTTTTCTGCATCTACAAACATGAGAGTAGCGGGCACCTGGTTATGCCTTTCCAAATACTCTATTATGTTCAGCAGTTGTCTTACATTAGTTTTCATCTGACGTCCTTGTATAAATCCAGTTTGGTCCAGGTGAATTATTTTTTGTAACACTGTCATTAATCTGTTAGCCAAGATTTTTGCGAAGATTTTATAATCCGTGTTCAATAGCGAGATGGGTCTGTAGTTTTCTGGTTGAGCGTTGTCTTTTCCCTCTTTAGGGATTAGAGAGATGTAGGCTGTTTTCCACGATGGTGGAACTTGACCACCTTCTTGTATGTTGACAAATAACTCTCTAAGGGGTTCTATCATTTCCTCTCGAAGATACTTGTAGTAGGTCGCTGTTAACCCATCCGTCCCGGGCAATTTTCCCTTTTTCAGTTGTCTAATCACTGAAAGTATTTCCTCTTGTGTGATCAATGCATTCAGACTATCTCTTTGTTCATCGGTGATTATCAATAACTTTTCATTTTGTAGAAACTTATCTATCTCCTTGTCTTGTGTCTTCTCTTCAGCGTATAACTTGGCGTAGAATTCTGTAAATGCTTTCTTGGTCATTTCCTGTTGAAACTCTTCCTTTCCTTTATACACTATCTTTTCAATTATGCGGGATTTTTGCTTCTTCCTTAATATGTAAGCCAGCCACCGACCAGGTTTATTGGAATTACGGAATGTCCTGTGCTTTGCCTATTGTATATTCCTTGCCACTTGATCTGCCATCAACAAGTCAAATTGTTTCCTTAAAATCTTGATTCCCTCTTTGGTGACTTTGTCCTCCGGTCTTTTTATTAATAGTTGCTCTTTCTTGCTTATCTCATCTTCTAACTCCTTTCTTTTTTGTTCTTGTTTGCAACGGTGCCTTTTGTTCATGACCATAAGAATCCCACGCATGTATGCCTTGCTGGAGTCCCATATCATTTCTATAGGTGTCTCTTTATTCATATTTATGCTAAAGAATTCCTTCATAACATTTTTGCATTCATCCACCTTTTCATCGTATTTAAACAGGTTTTCATTAATTCTCCAGGATCTCCTAGGTTTCTGTCCATGTCTTAATTCCATCCACACCGGGTTATGGTCTGATAGTACTTTGGGTAAAATTTTCACCGTCTTTAGGCTAATAAGCAAGTTGCTGGTTGTTAATATAAAGTCAATTCTAGAGAATGATTGGTGTCTGTCTGAGAAAAAGGTAAATTCTTGCTCTTTGCCATGTCTTTCCCTCCAAATGTATATCAGTTCGAAGTCATCCTTTATGTCAAAGAAGGATTTAGGCAACTTGGAGTGTTTTTGCGGGTTTGGTGCTGTCTTCTTTTTATCCAGGTCGACCTCTAAGACACCATTCCAGTCTCCCATTATAATACATGATCTGTAGTTGAGTTGTATTAACTTTTTATGTACCAATTTGTAGAATTTTCCTTGTTGTTGATTTGTTGCATATACACCCATCAAAAGAATTTTCTTATCTTCCTGTACTATTTCGATTGTTAGGTATCTACCTTGAGAGTCTGACTCTATTAATTTAGCTCTTATATGCTTTTTCACATAGATGACAATGCCCTTCTTCTTTACTGCTGCCGCTGCAACAAATTGTGTGCCTAGCTTGTTGTTGGTTAAATATTTCTGGTCCGTAGCTCTGATGTGTGTTTCTTGTAAGCAAATTATATCATTTTTACCTTGATTCAGATAATGGAATATTTTCTTCCTTTTCTGTGGGGAGTTTAACCCGTTAACGTTCTAAGTCAAATATTTACTTGTCATGATCGGCTTCGGGACACTCTTGCCAGACCACTTCCACTTTTTCCCCTGCTTTCTTCTTTGGTCTCGCTCCCATGGTATCCAGGTTGGTGTTCATGTTGCTTTGTGGGATCTTTTCTTGCTGTTCTATGCGTTTAGTAGTAGCCCTCATCTGTCTTAGCTCTTTAATCTGCCCTGCTTCCATGATTTTGTTGACATCCATCCTCTGTGCAGTCGCATCCCGAGAAGGTCCTTTCTCTTCTCCTGCTGCTGAGGCGGTCAGTGCTTCTGGGAAGTTTGATCGTTGTTCTAAGTCCCTTCCTCTTTCACGTGGCTGGTCTACATTATCCCGTGTTGTGGGCTGGGGTCCCCCCACCTTCAGTTCCTTTTCAAGAAATTCTTTTGCTTTCCAGATTGAGTTCAGATGGTATCTTTTGCTTTTATAGAGTACTGACATTCCAGTTGGGGCTTCCCATCGATATTGTAGAGTGCGTGTTTTCAGTTCAGTGACCAAGAACTTATAGTCTTTTCTTTCTCTTAGCATCATGGGGGGGATCTCTTTCAGTATCATCACCTCTTGCCCCTCTATATACAATTTCTTGTTGTATGATGTTGTAGAAATACGGTCTCAGAATCCCTTTGTTACAAAATGGATAACCACATCTCGGTAGTGGTAGTTTTTTGTTTCTTGCGATCCATGAGTTGACTCTGTGGATTCTGTCAATTTGCCCAGAGATATTTTCAGCCTCCTCTTCCAGAAATTGTACCAAGGCTTTTACAAAAATTCTTTTCAAGTCCTCTTGCTTTTCATTTGTTGATTCTTCCAGTCCCCTGACCCTGATAGCAGTCCTCATTTGCCAATATTGCATCATAGTTGAATGGTCCTGCATCTGTCTTTTCATCTCAGCCATCTGGCCCTCAGTTTGGCTCTCCACCTCTTCCATCCTTCTTTCCACCCCCTCCCAGACTTTGTTAAAATTTTCCTCCATGTCTTCTCTCATTTTCTTATTGTTTGTTTTTATTGTTTCCTTGATTTGGTCTAGGTCTTCAGTAACAGCTTTGCTTTGTGCCTCCATCCTCCTCTCCAAGTCTCTGCTCTGTTCCTTCAACTTCTGTTCTAGATCTTTGTATTGTTTCTCCATCTACATACCCATTCCCACTATCTTCTTATCCACTTCCTCCACCCTCTTCACCACTGCCTCTAGCTGTCTCCCCATTGATGACATTATCTCTTTTAATTCTTCCATCATATGCATTTCTGGAGAAGCTTGGGTAGATAGGGGGGCCTGGGGTTCCGTAGGCGTGGAGGAAGATGAGGGAACTGGTAGGTTGTTCCCTGGTGTTTTAAGGAACTGGCCTGGGAAGGGTGTTGCCCCCTTTGAGGCTATTATTTTGGACTGTTTGGTGATGGCCATCCTGGGTTCAGTCCACTGTTTG
Organism: Bothrops alternatus; assembly: GCA_034064705.1. Classification (NCBI taxonomy): domain Eukaryota; kingdom Metazoa; phylum Chordata; class Lepidosauria; order Squamata; family Viperidae; genus Bothrops; species Bothrops alternatus. The sequence goes on along the minus strand of JARGCV010000018.1, from coordinate 19,713,330 downwards.
CCAAGCTTTTTTATGCAGAAGATTAATCTTCACAGTAATTAATTATCTTATAAGTAGTGTTATGTCTGGCCTCTCGCAGCTCATTAAAATCCACGTAAATATGTATTTAAGAAATGTATTTAATACATTTCAAAAGGATTCATTTCAAAGCAAGCTGCTGGCATTATGTTGGCCTGAACGGCCAAATCAGATCTATTTACATTTAGATAAACAGGCTCTCCTCCTCCTACATCCCAATTAACTTACTCTTTCTTCATCACATTGTCCAAGATCTCATTATTCTTCGATAGGTTTTCAAAACACCAGAAAACTGAGTTCCAAAACACTGCCAAAGTTTTCAGCCCACTCCTTGATTAACGTTGCTCGTGACAAAAGCGTAGTCTTTCTTTCCCCTTCTAATATAGTGTCCGATACGTCACTTCCCCAATTACTTCCTTTTTCCAGTTAACTGACACCTTCGCTTATCAAACCTTCGGAACCTCGGATTAATCCATTTATCTTCTTGTTCTAAATCTGACTCATCATTTTGAGAATCTGATTCAGAATGCATACAAAGCTCTTCATTGTCTATCTCAGCTGCCGGGAGGGGAAACCACCCAGAGGGGCCTGGCTGCTGATCCTCGGCTGCCGGGAGGGGAAAACACCCAGAGGGACCTGGCTGCTGATCCTCATCCTCTGATACTTCCCAAGCTGGTTCAGGGACACTCACAACAAGTAGTAATCAATATTATGAGTTCATTGGCAGTACACAATACCATTTATCAATTATATTTATAGATGTATTCAACAGGGTATACAAATGTAAAAGGTCTCTTTTTAGTTTTAGTCACCAATTTTTTTTCGGCCAGTAGATGTCTCCCTTCTCCTTTTTCCCTTTCAATGCTAGCTCGAAATGTCGGCTTTCTCTGCTTCCTCGGCACTTTTTATCCCTCAGTTTTTGTTCTGAGTTCTTACTTGCTTCTCACGAGAAAGAAGAAGGGCTACTCTTCGCTTTTATACTTTTCAGCCCACGAAGTCCAGCTAGTTAAGGTAAAAGCCTCATTTGCCCCAACTTTTCTATCGCTGCTAATCCATGGGGGGGGGGGAAGTTCCACCCTTTTCTTTCTTTCTGAGGCTCCTTTTCTCTCCGGTTACTTTTGTTTTAAAGTAAAAGTCGCCATCTTGGCTACTTTTTGTGTATTGTGAACATAGTTAATCAGCTGTATAGTATAAGAAATACTTGCTTTTTTGGGCTCTTGCTTTCAGTCCATTTGTCTCCTTGCCTCTTTAGCGCAGTTTCCCTCACGCGGAGGTTGTTCTTAGTTTGTAAGTCTGTAAGTCTGTCAGCTCCTGGCTGGAACTATCTTGAGCGTCCGGGGGGGAGTCCTCTTTTTTTCTTCCCGAACTCTCTTCCAGGTAATTTTTAGAGGCTCTCGGCCCCCTCTCCCCACTCTAGACCCCTTCTCCGACCTGGGAGGGGTTTTTTTCTGCCGTGAAAAACAGCTGTTTTGTGCTGTTTTTGCTGTTTTTTAAGTCCCGGAGTTCGGAGCCTCACAGAAGCCGGCTGCTTCTGTGCCTTGCGCATGCGCCTCTCTAAAAAATAGGTGGCTTTGGCCTGCCTAATCTTAAGCACCTGATATATGTGTGTGTGTGTGCATGTGCATGTGTGCATGTATGTAGGCATGTATGTATAAAAGATATCAGTTGACATTCAAGAGTTTGAGCTATACATTAATATTGCATGAGAGGGAGAAAATCCATAATGTGGCTCTAATGAATTTACTGGAAACCATTTGCATTTTGAAGTACAGATAAAATGGTACCATATGTGTTAGGTTTTAACAGTTCTGGTCCATTTATGGCAGTACCAAAAATTTGGAAATTATCAGTCCAAGTAAAGATGAATTAATTCCAGCATATTTAACCTAGGATAACCTACTTCAGAATACTTGTTATGCTTCTCCCAAGTAAAACAAAGTTGATTGATTTTTGTGGTGAGCACAAATATATATTAAAAATTTGACATCAGATCATCCAAAAAGAATTTCAGCTGCTCCCTTCTTATAAAGGCATTAACTTAATTATAGGCTCTTTGACACCCCTGCCTCCATGCTTTCAGTACCTATTTCCTGCAAATAGATCTATATTGTATAAAAAAAATTAAGTGAACCATTCAAGAGTTCCTCCTACACATCATGATCCATAGCAATAAAGGCATCAGCAGGAAAAAATGTTCTCTACGCAACATCTAAGCAGATTTTTCAACTTTTACAATCTCAACATAGGTCATAAACTAAACTTTTAATGATCAGCAAAATAAATGCATATAGATATAACACCTTATCATAAAGATCAGATATACAGCTTTGATATGTGTTAAATGAGCAAAGTGCAACATCATAAAGTAAGTTTATGAAGTTATTATTATACATTTGTAATATATGGCACCTTCCAGTTACATAGCAGTGGTTTTTAGATTCTGATTTCATGCTTGAAAGCTAACATGATCTGGAAGTCTTCAGATGTTTTGTCTAAAACTTTATTCTTTTCTATTGTTTAGCACCAAAAATCAACAAGTGATTTCTCCTTGGCAGAATAAGAGAAAGTTTCAGGTGCAATGACAACATTCAGACAAATAGTTAAAGAAGGGTTTTTTTTGTTGGTTTGGTTTTGCTTTGATGCTCTAGGAGACTTACATTTCATTTTTTTAAAAAAAAATTGAAATGGCAGCCTTTTTTTCTCCTTCTAATAAGATCAAGTTTGACAAGTTTCAGAGTTTGGAGTTTAGGGTTTTTTTAAAAGTTTTTCTCTATCAGTTTGTGAGCAATTGTTATGAAAATTCCAGCAGCATGGAAATGGATTTCACAACATTTCAGATATATAGCAGATTTTTTTCCTTGAAGAGGGAATCTCCGAATTATTTGCGAGTGAAGAAAAAAAACAGCTAGCTTTCTCAGCCTCTCTCCCTGGGTTGTATTTATTGATTTATTTATTAGCAATTTGTATGAAAATGGTAAGTAACATACTTGGCAAAAAAAAAAAAAACCACTGGAGTTAGGGAAATGTGATGAATGCATAGTTCTGGTTGCTTTTTTCTGTGTATTCAGTTGGCTCCAAAATGAAAGTGGAATTGGATGGTGGAGCGTAGAGTGACTGTAGCAGAAGGAGTTTGGACATCCAGCCTTTTCTGATCAAGTTTGGGCCAGTTTGGTCTAGTTCAGGGGTCTTCAAACTTGACAACTTTGTGGACTTCAATTCCCAGAATTCCTCAGCCAGCAAGCCTGGCTGAGGACTTTGGAAGTTGAAGGCCACAAGTCTTAAAGTTGCCAAGGTTGGAATCCCCTGATCTAGTGGTTAAGGAACCAGGTTAGAAAGCAAGAGACTGTGAGTTTAAGTTCTGCCTTAGCCATTAATAGGTGACCTTGGGCCAGTCGCTCTGTCTCAGATCAATTCACCTCACAGGTTTGTTGTTATGGAGAAAATAGGAGGAGGAAGGTATGTTGGATATGTTCTCCACCTTGAGTTATTTCTAAAAATAAGAAAGGTGGGTTATGAAGGAATGAGTGAGTATATGAAGGAATGAATGAGTTCATAATGCTCTGTCTTGTCTTAGACAATCAATATGATGGGCAGCTACAACCCAGCACTTTGTTTGGAAGCATGCCCATTTGTCTCGAAAAGACAAGAAAGCAAGACTAGAAAAAATAGTTGAATGGGATGAGAGATGAAGATGGCAGACTTTGTGCTGCTAAGTCAATGCTTCGGAACTGATTCTGTTTCTCGTCACAACTATTGTGTGGGGGGATTCCCCCATTTTAAAAAGGACCTACAGGAGCTTTCCAAAATCCCAAATGTGCCACCACCTCTCCCAAAATGTGGGATTCCTGGCATAATGTACAATTAATAGTTGTTGGCTTTTGGGGGGGAGGGGGGACAGCTGAAGTTGAAACATTTCAAACCCTAGTCTGGAAAATGTACATACAAAACAAACAAACCCAAAACATTGATTGGAAGGTGTTGTCAGCAGAAAATCCTCTCCGCCTTGATGGAGACCTGATTCAGCAGAAAGTAAACAACAGCAGGAAAAAAAAAATTATCTATTTTGTCTCAAGTGCACATGGCAGGTCATCACTTCTTTTTGTTTATAGTATAGCTGCCCTTGACACTCTTAGAGCAGTTTGTTCAGCTGTATCTACAAATAAAATGATGTGCTGTGTTCCCTCTTTGGCCGTATTTTCAACTTTCTGGCAAGAGCCATACTTTTTAATATAGCCTCTCTCTCTCTCTCTCTCTCTCTCTCTCTCTCTCTCTCTCTCTCTCTCTCTCTCTCTCTCTCTCTCTCTCTCTCTCTCTCTCTCTCTCTCTCTCTCTCTCTCTCTCTCTCTCTCTCTCTCCCTCCCTCCCTCCCTCTCTCTCTCTCTCTCTCTCTCTCTCTCTCACACACACACACACACACATACACACAGAGAGACTTTCAGATAAAGAGTGATAACTCCTGTTGTTTAACTGTGTTAGACCACAATAGAATGCTTACAAAAGTCAATGCTACATCGAAGTAGAGAGTCAGGAACACATAGTCCATTCTTTGTAGATGAATGCACTACTTATGAAGTCCTCAGCAGCATGGGTCCTAAATCACTGTATTTTAATGGCCCTGCACAATCTCTGCAATCCATTATGACTGAGCATATTAATGGATCTTCTATAGAGTGCCCAAGGCACAGTCAGCACAGAGATGGGCTCTTGTCAGTTGCCCTCCTGCTTTGACAAGCCCAGGGATTTCTTAATGGTAATTCAGACCTCACTGTGGACCTTTCATTACATTTACGGTTTACATCATTATAGAGTAGATGCTAAAAGGAGCTTGAATGTGGGGAACCAAATCCTCATTTAACTAGAAGTCTACTGGGTGGCCTTGGACAAATTCCTTATTCCTGCACCTTAGCTTATATTATAGAGAAGTTGCAAGGCTGAAATTCTGCTTTGAATTACATGACAGAAGACCTGAATACCAATGTGGCAAATAAAGGATAAAGGCACTTTACCTTATTGTATTAGGTCTGTAATTGTTGCACTGAGCACCAAGAGAAGAAGCAGATAAATGATGTGGTTAATTCATAATATGCAAAGCAGATTTATTTTAAAAAATAGGTTGCCATTTGACTAAGAAAACTTTTTTTAAGTTTCAGAGAGAGAGAGAGAGAGAGAGAGAGAGAGAGAGAGAGAGAGAGAGAGAGAGAGAGAGAGAGAGAGAGAGAGAGAGAGAAAGAGAGAGAGAGAGAGAGAGAGAGAATGAAATGACATCTTTATTCATAACAAGTAAAAACAATTTTAGTAACTTATCACCTCTTTCACAAACTAGACTAGGCAAAAGATGGAATAAAAATCAATGGAGCCTATTTAAGTCACTTAAGATTTGCAGAGGATGTTCTCTTTTCACAAGACCCAGAAGAGCTACGAAGACACATACACAAAGCAAGGGAACCATTTGGCTTAAAAATAAACCTGAAAAAGAGCCCGGTTATGTTTAATAAATTCACCAAAGAAAGTAACATTTTTATATCTGGAAAAGAACTAAATGTAGTAAACCACTACATAAACCTTGGCCAATGCATCTCAATGGAAGGCAAAACAGTAAAGCAGAGGTCACCGACCTTTCTCAGTTGGTGGACCGGAGGGACAAAGAGGGGGGAGCATTTTACACGTGCTCATGGGCATGAGCAGAGGGCTGTGAGCACACATGTGATGCAAACAGGGCGGGGCTGGTGCCCACATGATACTCACTAGCCCTGCCCCATTCTTGCGTGGCGCAGTGCCCCATTTCTGCACCCTGCAGTGCATCATCATCCTATTTTTTCACCGCGAGGTACAGCGGTGGCCCAGTTTTGTCCCCCACGGTGCAGCAGCATCCTGTTTTTGCGCCCCACAGTGTGGCGGCCTGTTTTTACACCCCTGAGGTACAGTGGCAGCAGCCCATTTTTGCATCCCAAGGTGCAGTGTCCTGTTTTGCACCCCAATGACCACAGCACTAGCATGAGTGAGGAGGTGCATGCACATGTGCACACAGTGGCCAGCTTGTCCCGTGGCCTGGTGGCCAGTAAGCCATGGCCCACTACCGGGCCATGGCCCACAGGTTGGGGACCCCTGCAATAAAGGAATTTGAAAGATGTGTTAAATGTGGTTGGCAGACATTCAGCAAGCTAAGCATAATTGTCAAGAACAACCTCCCCCTGAAGAGAAAAGTTTTCGATCAGTCTGTGCTACTGCTCTAATATATGCTGACGAAACGTAGACACTAATACAATCGTTACAAAAGCTATTAGTGGTGCAAAGAGCCATGGAAAGATACATGCTCGGCCTCACGAGGCAAATAGAAAGAACTGCACATGGATTAGAGAACAAACGAAAGTATACAATCTCATCAAGAGAGTGAAAGAATTGAAATGGAAATGGGCTGGTCACATAGCAAGAAGAACTGATGGCAGGTGGACCAAGGCAGTCATAGTATGTATCCCACTTGATAAAAAGCATCCATGAAAGAGACTTAAAACAAGATGGATCAACGACATCAGCAAGTATTTTGCCAATTGGCAAAAGAAAGCTCAGGACCGTATTGGTTGGGAACATGCAGAAGATGCCTTCATCCTGCAATGGATAAACAATGGCTACAAATGATGATGAATGATAAAATGACCACCTTCTCTTTAAATACAATAAATGATCTTTTCTTCCCATGTCCCATCTCTTATCTATGAACAAAACCTTAAAAACCTCATAATTTCATTTGGATCAGCAAAAGTCCATTAAGTACTACCAGGAATAACAATGTGTCTATTTTAACCTTGATCATATAAACCTCTACATTTATTTTTATTTTTAACAGTCTTGATTTTTGGTCCTTTTAAATAGAGTTTGATTTCTTTTCATTTTTCCTTTGACCCTTCCCACATAAGAGAAATATGTGTGCATTCCTTAAATCATTAGAAATTAAATTCATACAAAGGGTGTTCAGAGTGGTTTGAATTGTAGATCTGTGCATCATTTAGGCTGGGTTTTATGTGCATTCCTAGGTTTAACTAAATCACTGAATGATTAAACTGGAAATCCAGTAGAAAAATCAAAAGAGAACAATATAAGCTTCCAGGGATCTGCCCTACCAAATATTCTCAAGCACCACTTGTGGGACTAAGGAACAAAAAAGTTATTGGTTGCTTTATTATAACAGGGCATATTTGGGAAAGGATTATGGGGAATGGATGCCAAGTCAATAATTATTGGGCATTCCAGAACTGTCCACTCAACAGGAAGGTCTGAGCAACTGAACCTGCTTGATTTTCACATTTTGCTCATGTAAGCAATAACTATTTGGAGGGTAGCATTTAAAAACCACAAACACACAAGATGCATTCGTTCTTTTCTTTTTTTTTTAACACTGTGAATATTTGACTGCCTAAATGGACATGTGATGGTCTCCTGCCACAAAGAAAATCGTTTTCTGCTATTTTGTTTCTGCAAAGTGCTACAGTCTGTGTTTATAACAAGGATTTCTCACTGTGCTCCTACTTTAAAATCCCAAGGTTTATCCATAGCAATTTCCCACATTTTTCGTGCAAAGCCTTGAAAAGATGCCTCAAGCAAAGACATGCAATCAAAAATAAAACATGCCAGTTATTGACTGTGTCTCCAGCTCCTTAGGGGGCAGCTTCTGGCTATGCTAGTCTGAAGAAACCCGTGTTATGAAAAGCAAAATTGAAAGAAAGCAGAAATTAAAGCCAGCAGCTTTGTCTGGGCCTCCCATGGCAATATATATGTTTTTTTAAAAAAAAACAACAACAACAACACAACCTTAAAATTCAAAGCCTCTCTTACTTCCCCCTGACCCAATTAGGTCATTTCTCATTTGGTCCTATATGAACTATAAATTCTAAGCAAAAGGAAAGGCTCCCGAAGTTGATCGCAGAATACTTCACACATTATATTGGTAATGAATCACAAAGATCTTTGAAATGTACACCTAAATTGAATACAGAATGCAAGGTGAGACAAATATGATACTTCCAGAGGTCTGTGACTGGCTATGGTTTCTTGCTGAGAGCAGACTCTCTCCCAGAATGTGCTTGTTTCCAGGTACCATAAATCAAAATTCATAACTTTTTCTACACTTGAGGGCTGCACCTGACCTCTGGGGAAGGTACACTCCAAAACGTTGTGAGTAGAAGCAGGGCAAAAATACCAGATTTCATTTGAGTTGAAATAGCCCATAGGTTTATTTTCAGGCTTCTTTCAAGCTGATGGTAGATTAGAATCTCCGCCCATGGTGATTCAAGGATCAGACCGTATTACAAAAACTGTGAAAACTGTTATAGAAATCTGAAAGTAACAGCTTTAAAATGCAGTATTTCTGCTGAAGGTAAAACAGAATTCATGTTTTGGGTTTTTTCCCTTCCCTACAGGATGCAATGAATGAAAATGTTCAAACTTTGGCCAGGAGGCACAGTTGCCACTAGTGCTTGTTCTGGTAGAAAGATCTAGCACTTGCACTTATAAATTTTGTAATTTCCCTGGTCTAGCATATTAAAAAGTACTACTCTGGGCCAGCAGTCTCATAGCTGCAGCCAACCTGATTTTGGTCTTCAAGGTTGGCTCTTTCTGTTGTAGCTGGACACCTGAGATGTTTTAAAAATCACCAGAGTTGGCCAAAGTCTTTGAAACAGGAATTAGATTATTTCATAAATCCTTTGATAAATAAAAATGGAAAAAGAAAAGAACTGTTCTTTTTTGAGTCATTGAAGCAATAGCCCCAAACAAACAATAAGGAACAGTAGTGAGAATGTATTTTAATGTTTGTTATAAGTAGGGGATGGTAACTGGGACTGGCAGGATAACGACAGTTTCTGCTTGTTATAAAAATATGAATTAAAGAAGAATTCCAGAGATGCAAAGGTTCACTTGTTTTAGAACTTGTAGAGTTGGTTTCTGATTGTGTCCCAAAGATGCTTCTTCACGAGGCAACTGAACTTTCTTGTTTCACTTCTTCACTTCAGCTCTGTAGAAGAGCTGAAGAAGCTTCTTGGATGAGAAGCGAAACATATGCAAAGAAAAACAAGAAAGTCCAGTTGCCTTGTGAAAAAGCACCTTTGGGATAACTATGCCCTGGATGACTGAGAATCTCCATAGACATTTCTGATTGTGGCTAGAGGAAATTTTGCTGGCTTTGCTAAAATCACAAAGTAAATGTGTAGGGTAACCAATGGCTCAGTTGAAAGAGCAGTCCTTCTTCAAAATAGTCAACAGACTGTACTGTGGTTAGCCTTCAACAGATTTAAGCATTCTGTCCCAAATGGGCAGAAAGTGTTCTTCATAAGCAGACAGAGAAACATACCCTGAAGTCACTCTGAAGGTGAGTGGGGAATTAATAAAGAGCCCTCTAAAAACAGTGGCCTACCTGTTCTGGTGATGGGGCAATGAGGTGGCACAGATAACTCTGCCATTAAATGTGCTTTGCGTTTCCATGAAAAAGGACATTTAATTCTATACAATTTTCTATCAGTTGTAGGGGAAGGCAGGAGAACCAGAAACATCTGCTTTTCTCATCTGGAAAGCTATAAAGATATAGCAAGTATTTGAAAATGGTGTGCAGGACAGGAAAATACCCTGACCAAGAATTGTGTAAACAGAGGAGGATCTCTTGGCTGTGAATGCAAACCATACTTAGTAGTCATAGCCATCACAACCATCTTTTTCTAATGAGTCATTTGGGATTCAGAGGATTTCACTGGAATGAAAGTAATGAAGCATTTGTAGTTATTTTAACATACTAAAATTCCAGTTCATGTTTATTAAATATAGAAATCTAAAACTATTCATGTAAGGCATTTACGGTAGATGTCTGCAATAAAATTATTGTGGTAGAATTTTGTATAACATTTTGACATTGAGATCCTAGATTTGACATTAAGATTTACTGTTTCTTTTGAATATACACTCCTATCAGGATCTGGGTTTTTTTGTTTGTTTTTGTTTTTTGTTTATGTATCTTTCCCCCAGGCTGGTAGACACAATTGTCTCCTGCTCTGTCTTCATGATAGCCCTATGAACTAATCTAGCTGAATGTGGATCAAGATTGTAAAATTATAAATCAAGATTATTTAATAAAGATCATGGCTGAATGAAAGTCTAAATTATTTCATAGTTCATAACTTCATCTTGGTAAAATGAGATGCATCTATGAATTTAGCATCAACATAAGATTTTTAACCAATATATTTATAGGTCTATTTTCTCCATACCAACCTCTCTGCTTATTAAAATCTGATGAATATTGTCAAGAAAGCTTTTGTTGGGACTTCTAATATTCTCCTTTGAGATGTTCATGGGATGTCTTTTTAGCTTCCATTGCCAGACTCTTCTGATGGACTCACTGTAACATTTGATATTTTAAACTGACTCTTCACTATCTGTTCTTCTTTGTCTTTATTTGTTGATTCTTTTATTGTGTTCTGAATATGTGTAGTCATCATTAGGAGGTGAGAAAACTGAATATGCAGCAGTCAATGCACATTGAACATCAAGAAACATTTCTGCAGTTATTTATTCAAAGAGGTATACTTCTGATGATAAAATTAAAACTTCATTAATGCAAATCTGGTTAAATTTTGCTTCTATTTATACTGAAGCCATCCTAATATAAGTTGCATTGATACTTCAAGGATATTTGATAATTCATTCTCTTGTTCAATAATTCAATAACTACTAGCTAAGATTTGCTGAATGATCCCAATAACTTCTCACTATAACAGCCCTGGTCCTGAAAGGAAGAGAATCATGACCTTTTTTCTCCATTTTGTACCAGCTTTGTTGGTGTAGGAAGCTGAGATTAACTTGATATTAAGGATCATGCTCAGCAAAGCCATTATGGATAATCACAGCAAGTAATCTCCACATGATTGAAATTATGTTCACAGGATTACAGTAAGTTAGATTGGTCCTAAATATATATCCCTATAGGAATCCTTGTATATGTTTTAAAATTACCTATTTTAATAATATAACTGATGCCTAGGCTTTAATGTCAGTAATTTCCTTCTATTCTTCATGGATTGGCATGGATTCTGATTTATCAAGATTTGAAACATTCTCTCTTTTCCACTAAGAATGAAAAAAGGACCGTTGAATATCGTTAGATCCATTATTTTTCTGCTTAGACTAGGAAGACTGTTTCAAACTGAATGTTCTGAAGACATTTGCTGTAGAAGAGAATACTGTTGACATATAGATTACATACAGATACTTAGTAGGCATTCAACATATATGTCAGCTTTTGTTTGGTTCTTATTTTGTGTTCTGTGTGAACATAGCTATTGTGTTTCTTAAAACATGTTTTTTTGTTAGCATGATATGTGAACATGGCCACTATGGCATATTTAACAAGCCCAAGTTAATATATGTGAGATTGTAGTGTTAACACAGCCAATGTGACAATGTGGAAGAAACAAATCCAAGTTGACTTTTAAATGGACTCCACTAGTGATCTTTTAGAGTAAAACATACAAAATGCCTAGTAGCTATATAGATCAATGTTTTTTGGTTCTACCCATAGGCCCATGGGATATCAAAGAGGTATGAACCCAATCTATCTCAGAAGTATTTGAGGATAAAAATGGATAAGGCTATACATCTCAAATTGGGGGCATTCATGCATAATTTTATAAATAGCACTTAAGCATGCCAGGTTTAGGTAGCAAGAACTGTAAAACCTATAGATATCCATCAATACTCATTTCCTCCTGAAACACATCAGGTTTCAGAATGATCAGATGTGTTACAAGTGTATATTCGGTGCAAATAATTTTTTATTGGACATCATTGGAGGTCCTAACATTGGGGAGGGGGAAGAGAAGAAATGGTAGATTAAAATTGTAATTGTCATTCAACCAAAGTATTATTTTATTTCCTATATGTTGAGTGTTTAGATATCTAGGAAGTAATTATCCATCCAACAGAGGGAAATGAGAAACATGCATTAGATTCTCCATGTCACTGCTCTGGACAGGTGTCTCTTCCTATGTGCCAACCTACCCTTAATATTGCCAACCAGTTTCTTATTATAAAGAATGTGAGGATGAAGCAGGTGAACTCAGTTCACTAAGACATTGAAGGGATCTACAAAAACCAGGAAGTTATCTGGCATTTTCTATCTGCAAAGGTAAGTAAATGTTTTTTTTCATCCCAATTTATTAAAAATTAACTTCTGTTTAGTATACTTAGGCTTATTTTCAGTTATGTGGAGAAAGATTGCAGACTATTATTTTCCAAAGTAAGAATATTTGATATAAACTTTTTTAAAAATCCCATAAAATCTGTCTTTAAGAATGTTCTTGTTACCTCTGAATTGTATCTGAAGAGGGATGAGAGGGAAGAAAGGAGAGGAGAGAGAAAAGAGTAAGGGAGGGGAGAAGGAAGTAGGAAGGTTGGAGGAGAAGAGGAGAAGTAGGGAGAAAGGGGAGGAGAGTGGTGAAGGAAAGAGAAGAGGAGAAGAGGGAAGTAGTGAAGAAAAGAAATGGAGAAAGAAGATAGAGAAGAAGGAGTGTGGATACAGTGAAAGGGGAAATAAATGGGCGAGCAACACCAAAAGTCATGCGTATGTATTTATTTCATTTTATTAAAAGTATCTTATATATGAATGTAAAAAGAATGTATGTTAACATCTCATAAATATCACAGTATATGTATGGGGGAGAGTTTGGAAAAATAAAAAAATATTAAAAAAAGAATGTCCTTGTTCTAGTAGTATCTACTAGTAGTCCTTAAGAATGTAGACTACTTAGTCTTAAGTAGTCCTTAAGAATGTCTTAGTTCTAGTAGTATCAATCAATCAGCTAGGGCCTTCCCTGGCAATGGTGATGGAAGTGGAATGGTGATGGAAGAAGCTGTAGCCAGTTTGTTTTAACATTCAAATCACAGGAAAAAGGAGGAGAAACAAAGAGAGGGATCAGTCTTCACTAAGAGGGTGCCCTGATATATACAACTTTGAATTTTTTAAAAGTTACAATAAACCCAAGAATTTTTCCAGCCTGCCTTTCAAGTGGTTTTATGCTCCAGGCCCTATACAGTTCTTTTCTGCCATTTCCAAGATCCAAAGAAGAGGAACACTTAAAAGCTCAGCAAAGCAGGACAGCTACCCATGTAGTGGGGATAATAATTTGTACCTTCCCGCAACCACACATAATACAGCCTTTATTCAATAAATAGCAAAGCCGTTTCACACCAAGCCAAAGGTCAGCTTTTGCTGTATTAATAGCTGCTCTGGGAGGGTCACTGTTGTGCTATCCTACTTTTTTTTTTTTTTCAGGGCCTGGAGATGCAATTTCCTACAATCTGCAGGCAATTTCCCACCAATTTTCTCGGGGAGCTAATAGGCTGTGACAGGAGATGGAGCTAGCAAGCAGCAGGCGGCTTCAGAAGAGACAAATTGCATCTCTGCCACCTAACTGGGCAATCTAGATCGACAGAGTTTATAGCTTTGTAGTGTTATTGGGCCCCATGCTAACACCAAATCACTCAAGCTGCTATCTGAATTTCATATTCTCCTTCCATCTGAATTTGCCGTCACCACATATCACCCACGGTTACAAAATAGATTGCATGCGATTAGTGGTTTAACGGCCTTTCAAATAGCTTCCTAGACATTGTTCAGATTCAAAATAGGGAAATGCAGAGTCTGGACATTCAGATATCATAATCATATTGTCCTATCGGTTTTCCGAAGAGGCAGCAAGTCATCCCCTGAGGGGATTTGCAACCACTGTTGAAATTAATTGTACTGTCATTTAATGGTGAAAGCTGAATTTTAAAGACTTATGGCACAGACAAAAAGATGGGAAGCTGTATAAAACAGAGTTGTGTAGGAGCAAAGAAGAACAGAGTTATCTGACAAGATAGAATTTATGTTCTTCAAAATCTGGATTGCATTAATTCCTAAATACATATAATTATCTCTGTTTTCTTGGATTACATAAAATAACAGGTAGTCCTCAACTTACCACAGTTTGTTTAATGACCGTTTAAAGTTACAATGGCACTGAGAAAAGTGACTGACCATTTTTCACACTTATGACAGTTGCAGCAACCCCACAGTCAGGTAATCAAAATTCAGATGTTTGGCAACTGGCTCATATTTATGACAGTTGCAGTGTCCCAAGGTCACGTGAACAGCTTTTGCAATAGTGACAAATATCTGTAACTCAGGTGTAGGATGAGGGTAAAGGTTCAAATTGGTTTGTCCCACCAATTCTACGTGGGACAAACACGTCAGCTGGCAGTAAAACGCCACAATCCCAAATCCTTAATCTCTACTCACACCAACACCAAACAGCACTAATTCGACTGGAGCAGCACAAAAATCTTCGGTCACGCTACCACCCACCACGCTCATGAGTTTATTGAAGCCTGACACTCCACAAGCAATTCCATCAACAGACACCTGACCTACAACCAGCCTATGAACCCCTCAGAATCCAAATCAACTGCACAGCCAACCAGAGACAGCACCGACCCTCAACAAACCCACGCAAGCCACCTCCCCTCACCAGTTCACCTTCCAGTGACCTTGACCTGATGTAACCTCTCCATTGCAAGACCCATCACAAGACTCACTGATGACTCACATCTGATCCATCACAAGACCCACCACAGATCCTCACTTGACACACCCACCACACCCGAAGCCCTTATAAACAGAAGAACACTGACACTGACATCCCCTAAACTCGGCTGAAGATGTTACCTAGCCTGGTTAGGAAATGCTCAGAAATCAACCCACAAGCTTGGAGAACGAACCTTCACCCTTTTGCAACATTCTGACAAGCAAAGTCAAGGGGGAATCCAGATTAATTTAGCAATTGTGTTACTAACTGCAGTGATTCACTTAACAACTGTGGCAAGAAAGGTCATAAAGGGGGGGAAATTCACTTAACAAATGTCTCACTTAACAATAAGAGTGTTCGGAGACTACAATTAGTGCAAAATGCAGCTGCGCGAGCGGTTGTGGGCCGGCCCCGTCGTGCCCACATTTCGTCAACTCTCCGCATGCTGCATTGGCTGCCTATTGGTCTCCGAGCGCAATTCAAAGTGTTGGTTATTACCTATAAAGCCCTTTGTGACATTGGACCAGGATACTTACGGGACCATCTTCTGCCACATACTCCCTTCGACCGGTGAGAGCGCACAGGATCGGCCTCCTCCGGGTCCCGTCAGCGAAACAATGCCATCTGGCGGGTCCTAGGGGGAGGGCCTTCTCTGGAACCAACTGCCCCCTGAAGTCTGCGTTTCCCCCACTCTCCCGGCCTTCCGGAAGAATTTGAAAACTTATCTATGCCGGCAGGCCTGGGGATGATTGTGATTGTGTCTGTATGATGAATGTGTTTGGGGGGTCTTTTAAATGCTTTGTCGACTCAGTTCTTGGTTTTTAAATGCTGTGATGTTGTTTTTTGTTCATGTTGTTAGCTGCTCCGAGTCCTTTGGAGAGGAGCAGCATAAAATCTAATACATAAATAAATAGAAGTTTTGGGCTCAATTATGATCCTAAGTTAAGGACTACCCGTATCAAAAAGTCCCAAATATAAAAAAACAAAAGTAAATTGAAGTCAATTATGGAATTAGTATTGATGATGTTCAAGAGCAAAGGATGTTCTGTGAGCTGGGAAGACCGTGTATGAATAGCTGAACATCAATCAATCTTATCAGGAAACTCTTGCACAGTTTCATTGAGCCTATGTGGATTCCAAGTTAAACACTGGAAACATTTCTTGGATGATGTGGAAAGCTTTCTATTTTTACTGCTAGCATTATTATTTCCCCTTTCTATTCAGTATGACTGGTAATTCAGAGAAACAGCCTATGTATCTCATAGTGAATCCTGCCCTATAAAAGCCTATGTCTTTAGCAAGAATATTAGTTTGCAGCATTTATATCATTAAATCAGTTTAGCAAATATCTGTAAAAGAAGTATTTATATTAATTTTTTAAATATGAATTTATGTTAAAGTTCAATTCTATGCACGCTTAAGAGGAAGGAAGCATATAGTAGAGCATACTTCTTTGGGGCAGAAAACAGGGCTTGCAAATTGAATAGAAACATGAGAATCTATTACTCAGATCTTCAGACAAAGGAAATGAGCCAAAGTAAGTTTTTTTCCCCCCACGGAATAAATATTTCCTATTGAGAGCGAAAAATACAAAATTATACCACATTTTATCTTTAGGAGCCTAATTACTTCACCAATGAAAAATACAAAGTTATAATGAAGACATCAAAAAAAACCTTTCATGCCAGTTCTTCTGTTTTAAATCATGCAGCACTTAATATCCTGTTTTGTATTTGGGTGGGGTTTTTTTTTTGTTTCTTTTTTTAATGAAGTGCTGTTCCTTCAAAGCATGGAAAAGTTAGTGACTTGCACTCAAACACCATTAAGAGGCAATCTATAATTACCATTCTAAATGCAATTATTAAAAAACACACAAACAGCTGCACTTGCGGAGAAGCCTATAGGAAACTTGAGTTGGAAGCTGAAATGAAATGAAATGATCATGGTTAATGGAATAAACATCTGGAGTAATTTGCATTTTGGCTCACCTGCAGCTGGAAGTCCTTCACATTAACAAGTCTTGAAGCATCCCTATTAAACATGATGGAGAATACAGCAACTTTCCTAGAGTAGTTCCAATATAGCTGTAACCCCCGAGGGGCACAGCAATGCCCTTAGTTCAAAGTAGTGGCAATATTAGGATAACTCTTTACATCCTCACTTCTGTACACGTCAAGTAAAAGTCTTAAGAACCAAGAGCCCTCATGGCACAGTATTGGAAGCATAGTCCGGAGTTTGATCCTGACAGGGCTTGAGGTTGACCCATCCTTCCATCCTTCTGAGGTAGGTAAAATGAGGACCTGGATTGTTGGGGACAATATACAAATAATGCTGACTTTTTAAACAGCACACAGTATGGTAAAGCAGTATGGAGCAGTATATAAGTCTAAGTGCTGTTGCTATTGGGGACACAGTGGGTCAAAGAGTTAAATCTTCACATGCTAGGTTCCTGATCAAGTCCAATAAGTGTTGGATTTATTTATTTAAAACATTTATATACCCACCCCTCTTCTAACCAACTCTTGGGGTGGGGGGGGGCTCCCAATCAACAGTTAAAACAACATGTAAAACCATATTAAAACTATAGAACTAAACACATGAACATGTTAAAAATAACAAAAACCTGGCTCCAAGTCAAACTTCTAATGTGCAGTAATCCAATCTGATCCCAGCACTTGGTGGGGGGGGGAGAGGGAGCCAGGTCTTCAAAGCTTTATGGAACACTAGGAGGGTGTGGGGGCTGCTGAGCTTCAGGGAGCAGAGTGTCCCATAGGGCAGAGACTGCTATGGAAAAGGCACACCTCCTAGCTCCCATTAGGTGGCAATATTTATTTATACTGTAGGAGCAGGCCCGTTCTATCTGACCTGGTGGGACAGGTAGAGGTCATTAGGGAAAGGTGATCCTGCAGATAAACAGACCCTGTACCCTATAGGACTTTAAAGGTGATAACCAGCATCTTGAATTGCACCTGGAAAGAAACTGGAAGCCAGTGCAGCTCGCGCAGCCAAGGTGTTACATGGATAAACCCAATGGGCCCCATTACTGTGCCTGCTGCTGCATTCTGGACCAGTAGAGGTTTCCTGGCAGTCTTCAAGGGGCGTCCCATATAGAGTGCATTGCAGTGGTAAGACAAAAAATTTTTTTAGCTTTCAGTAAATATACTTAACTAAATAAATTTCCACAGTCACAACACTTTGTAGGAGGAAGGGGCACAATAGAAGAAAGTGATGTTTAAAGAGTGAGATGTGCTTGAATCGGATGAGTAAAATCTTAATGTGCAATTTTCTCCAGTAATACATGAATGACATTTCCAAACAACAGTCTGACATTAAGGTTATGCTCACATTAAGAGGAAATACATGGCTGATTAATTAGGAGCAAGTAACTGAATGACAACATTAATATAGAATTTATAAATATTAAAATTGGGCATTAATTTTAAACCTAGTTTTTCAGTGAAACACTTGGCCCAATAGATGATTTGGATAATTCTGAAGAATGAACTGAGAGCTTGGAAGTGATCCAAATATCTTGACGCAGTTAACCACAAAATAAAGAGTTATTAGCTTATCATAATTGCAGCCAATTTTAAAGTAACAGAGTACTCCGCTGTGGATTGCTGCAAGGAAGTGGAACAAAGCATGTGAAATGAACAGATGGATTTGATTTTAAACAAATTAAGCTCACTCCCTGGGATGTAACAAGTGATTTTGTAGTTTTCCATGTTATGGGTTAACTTCCCACTGTGACCTTCTTGGTAATTTTTTTTTCTTGTCATTAAGCACAATCATTGAAAGAAGATGAGGGCTTATTATATTCAGTTCTAAAACTCTCATCTTCAGCTTTCAGGTCTACAAGGACTACTTCATACAAGATAAACTTTACCTACAGCAAAATGAATGTGCCTGAGCTGGTTCTCATATGCTAAATTGCATAATTTCCTGCGTGGGATTTGATTTGTGAGTAGATAATCCATCTTGTGTGAACTGGCCCCTAAAGCACCCTGATACATGAACAGGCGGTGAATTCAGCCATTGCATGGTGGAACTGGTTTTCATCCTCATGTATTCAAGACAAAAAAAGTAGAGCTAACTATGATCACACCAGACATCTAACAAGGGCAATGGGTTTATGACTATCAAATCCTCATATGAAGTTGGATCAATACCGTATTATCTAAAAATTAAAATGTCTGTTGCTTTGTAATGCTTCCTGCAAACCAGGGAATAGAACTTCCACTGGTATTTTCTAATATTTCATAATGATCGTAAGTGTAAAGAATGCATGAAATAGTTTCTTTAAGAGGTGGTAGAGATCACAAAAAATGTTTTATTTAGTAACTTTAACGAGCATCAGTCTTTCTACTCCATTCTTTTCTTATTACTGCAAGTTTGTATTAAAAATCAGTAATCAATAAATTTAAACTACAAACCACAGAGGGACAAAGAATACCAAATTAAATGCTATAATTATAGAAAGTCTCTTCCAAATTCTAGGTATTGCCACATTAAATGTTCTTGGGTACCAGTACCTTATCATCAAGAAACCACATAATAGTACTTAGATTGACAGAATCTCACAATCTGATTCTAACCACTTAGAGAAGTGCTGGCTGGAGAATTCTGCGAGTTGAAATCCACAAGTCTTAAATGTTTTCAAGATTGGACACCCCTGACTTAGAGCTTTATAGCACAAGACCAGCATCTGATTTAAGCAGATCTCAGCACAACACAAAGGACTATATATAGAAGAGAAAAACAGGAAAAGTCTGATGTTTACTCTGAAAATTAGAAAGGAAGACTTGCCTCCATGAGTCAACTAATCTAGTTCAGGAAAGTCAAGTGGCATTGTACAAAAATGCTTCTGAGAACTACAGTATATAAGTATGACAATTCACGTGTAAGTTAAAGAGATAAAACTTAGCTAAAGCTAAATTGGAGAACATTCAAATCAGCCTTCTTTGCTCCAGAAATGTCAGTTGTCGGTCTACTTCCCCAAATTAAAGAATGTTGATTAGAAGTTTGAGTGTGAGTAGGAAGAAGACATTGCTACTAGCATCAGCAGAAGTACATATTGGATATCTGAAATCAATGCAGTTATGTATATGTTTACATGGGATAAAGTCTCCCGCTGCTATGTTCTGCTACTTTCTGGTAGCAAAACGGGGAGTGGCAGAAACAATGGGGCCCTTTCTACTGCTAGTAAGTGGCTGTTGGTTGCGTGGATTTCAAAAACAAAAGCAAACCTCGTGGGTATTCAATAGCAGCAGGAATAGTTGTGATAGAACCAGACAACTATAGATAGAAGATATGAATGGGCGCACCACTAAGCTAGTCTGCACAGGGACCTCTAATCAGTATCTATCCTTCTGTCTGTTTATTGGAGTTTTATTGTCCCACACTTTGATGATCACATAACAAATCTTTGGTAAGAACCTTGAATTTCAGAGGGAATTTGGGCATCATCTCCTTCCTTTGTTTTGTTTCCATTTATTTATTTACTTATTTTCATTAAGGAAGCAGTATTTTATATCCTTTTAACAAGTAAACAGTAAGTTTGTTTACTTATTTTTTTATTTATCACATTTCTACACTGCCCATCCCGAGTGACTCCATCCACTCTTCTGCCCTCCAAATTGGGTTGCATTCTGCAACATTACTATTCTATAACATTTGCCCCATTGTTGCATATTATGCTAACCTTTTAGTAGTATATTTAGGGACCTCAGTCCATTAGAGAAAAAAATTACTGCAAAAACAAGCAAATTTGCAACTCCATTTCTGCAACTAAAAAAAAAAAATTCTGTAAGTGGAACAGTTACATGCTGATTTAAGCTGCCTAAGTCAGTGGATATCATCTTCATATTTGTTCATCCGAAGAACCAATACTCCCAACATTAAAAAAAATAAAAACCATAAACTCTTTTTAAGGTTTTAAGTATCCTGCTATGTACACACTGAAAAATAGAGGTCATCAGTTCAGGAGCAGTAAATTGTGGGGAGAAGGAGAAAAAAGAACTAGCTTGGAATATTTACCTCTTTATAGCCTGATACAGAGCAGGATTTGAAAGTGGCTGAAATGTGGGAACTCCATGCAACAAAAACGGCATATCAAATGAAAAACTCAGTCACCCATTTTCATATAGATGCATATCAGATATGAGTCTGTTGATATGTAGATATTGTGCTCATTTTAAAGACAATGCATCTAGGCCATTAAGAATGCTTAATATTTTATATTCCAGATGTGAAGTAATATATATTAGGACTATTATCATTTCATGCTGCTATAAAATGGATTCAGCAGAATGAGCATGTAAATTGGAAAAAAAAAACCTAATGTCTTTTCAGGCACGGGATGCAAGAAAGAAAATTTGCTCCCAAATGGAAAACATTGTCCAATTTTTTTAAGCCAACATTGCTCTGACGTATTTCTTAAATTTAATTTTCAGGTGACGGTCTTTTAAATCAGTACAGAGAAGCTGGTTACTTATCACAAATTGTGAGAGTTATATTTAAGAAACAAAATTAACATAAAAACCCAAATGTTTTCTTTTTCCTCTAATATGCTCAAATTTATCTTGTTACTAGCTGTACAAAATGCACATTAACTTTTGGAAGAGATGCATTTTGGATTCCAAAAGATCATTCAGATTGGGAATAGACCCATACTCCATATCTCTGAGCACCCCTTTAGAGGAGCTATGTCATTTCCTAAGCTGCCCAGGTAGTCCTAATAACTCTGCATTCTGGCTCACCTTTTCAGCTTCAGATCTGAAGCACAGTATATCTGCAGTTAATATTATACCCAAATTCTTCTTAAAACCTTAACTGTATTTATATCCTTTCAAACTAGCACACCTTGTGTAAGAATAAAATAGCTCAAAAACAGGAAAAGTCTCAACTACAGGTAATCCTCAACTTACAGCCATTCATTTAGTGACTGTTCGGAGTTACAATGACCTAACATTTTCCCCACTTATCACCATTGCAGCATCCCTGGGGTCACATGATCAAAATTCAGATGCTTGGCAACTGGCATGTATTTATGACAGTTGCAGTGTCCTGGGGGTTGTGTGATTAGCTTTTGCGACTTTCTGAAAAGCAAAGTCAGTGGGGAAGCCAGATTCACTTAACAAGCATGTTATCAACTTAACAACTGCAGGGATTCACTTGTGGCAAGAAAGATCATAATATGGAGCAAAAAACACTTAACAACTATCTTGCTTAGCAAGGTAAATTTTGAGCACAATTTTGGTTGTAAGTTAAGAACTCCCTGTACTCATTTTCTGCTGCAGCATGGTGAACAACTATTTTCTATCAGTAGTAGGAGTACTAACTACACTTTATAAATATGTACATATATTTCTGAACAGATCTGTACTACTTTCATTTGTTGTCAACATGAACTATGAATTCTTATGCAACATCCCTAAATAAACTTTACAGGTGCTCAAAATAGAAAACCTTAGCAAATAGTTCCCAGTTTTAGCCTAGCTTATAAGTTTTAAACCATATTGGGTTTTTTTCTCTTTTAAATTATTTAAGGGGCATCAGTGGGGGAAAGAAAAGAGACTGTTTATTGATACTAAAGCCTTTACTGTAATAAACCAAATATATTTACAATTTGTACAAATGTTTGATCTTCAACAAAACATACAAAACCCCATATCCCAAGAGGCAAAACCAGGAAACAAGTTTATCCAAGATACCACTGTTCTACACAAGACAGGATGCAGGTGGAATTGCAAGTGCTGAAACGTCATCCCACATCGTCAAGCAATGAGCATGATTCTACGATGTCATAAAGGAAGGGCCCAAAAGGCTGCAATAATCTTCAGCAGGCTCCGCTGTGAAAATCCATTAAAGCTATGCTACATAAGTCCTTCTCGCTAGATGTTGAGAAGCGTCATGGGGAAGATGTGGGAACCAAGTTCTTCGTTTCATCATTTTAAAAAAGTAGAGTCTTTCTACATCTACAGTTTAAAATCATTTTGGCCCAGTTCAACTCTTTTACGTTTCCAACACAATTTCTCAGTAGATAACTTCATAGACAGTAGCCTTTTTGTCTCCAGACCCAGTAACTATGTATTTATCATCAACGGAGATATCACAGCTGAGCACAGAAGATGACTCTTTGGACTAGGAGAGAAGAAAGAGAAGTATAAGAGTCTACTTGTGAACACACACCTATGCACACACCTTCCCTTGCTCCTATCTGCACAATGTATCGGGTTTTGGATTTAAATTCTAATGTGAGTGTAACATGTCATTTTTAAAAGTTGAAATAAGGCCAACCCATGCTCAGTTCCTTGAACCTTCTGGCATAGCAGAAGAGGTACTGGAACTACTAACAGCCCATCTCAAAGAATTCCATTTTTAAATTTATTTTATATGCAAATTATAGTTCTTACCTGGAATATACTGGCTCCATATGGGGTTCTCCAGGCATTTAGGAGATTATCTTTCCCGGTACTTACAAACCATTTGCCTGGAAAGTGATCATTAATGAGAACTGTTAGACATGCTACATAGACATACACTGTATTCATAAAAGCTCTCTTCTGAATTGTTTCCAGGTTTACTTAATACGAGCATCCCTGTGACTCAAACATCACAAGGGAGAGAAGAGAACAAGGGGAACAGAAAGTATAAAAAAGTGTCAAAGAACACTCCACAAAACTTAATACAACTTTTCATTTTGACAAGTGCTTGCTGGCATAAGTAACCCATGGAGTGTCTGAAAAGAACAATGTTAAATACAAACTCTACAAGAAGTCATCCCAGATGGCCAGACGTGTCACTGGGGAAAAAAGTGGCTCCGTGTTGAGTATTTGTGGCACTTTAGCTGGTAATAAGGACATGAACCACTGTGGTCATGCAGTCTATTCCAAGTAAGGTTGTAACTGGCACACCAGCTAAAATTGGCCAAAGATTCCACGTACTGATCCAGCAGGAATTGCAAGTCAAAGAGTACTCCAAATTTGTAGACTTCCTCCAGGTGGTTAAGAATACCATATGGTGACCCTATCTACTATATTATTCTTTTATAAGACTTCTCACATCCTTGAGAAGAGCTACATTTATTTTCTACTTCTTAAAGCAAAGTGAAATGGAATTATTCAAGGGCCTTGCCTTCTTCTAAGGGCAGCTGAGGCTAATTTACACAAATGTTGATGGCTGTTAAACATTATTCCCCTAACTTACCACAGTATGCAAATTTGAGTGATAGCACACAGCTTTCATGCAGATGAAGCTGGTATTTGTCTGGCTTATTTACATGCAGTACTTCCACATTGCTGCTTTCCATTCCCACAGCCAGCCATTCACCAGTGGGACAATAGCCAAGGGAAAATATCTTTAAAATAAAAAGAGAGAGCTATTTACAATCCCAGCAAAAAGGGGAGAGAGAGGGAGGGAGGGGGAGAGAGAGAGAGAGAGAGAGAGGGGGGGGGGGAGAGAGAGAGAGGGAGGGAGGGAGGGAGGGAGGGAGAGAGAGAGAGAGAGAGAGAGAGAGAGAGGGAGAGAGAGAGAGAGAGGGAGGGAGGAGAGAGAGAGAGAGAGAGAGAGAGAGAGAGAGAGAGAGAGAGAGAGAGAGAGAGAGAGAGAGAGAGAGAGAAATAGAAACTGTTTAGCATACATTCTGAAACATAAGATGATGATTTAGAGCTGGAAATCAGGGCTAATATACATTTATAATATGTATATATTAATTCCAGAATATGTAGACTAGGGCTAAACAGACTTGTTACCTATGAAGACATTGCTGCATTTTATCCTCCTTTGTTTTCCTCTCTAGCCTAAGTGAAAATGTCAAATAAGATTTGTACAGGCACTCACAGTTTTAAGGATTCTACAGGAAATACTCATTTTTTTTTCAAAGTAATTGTTACAGACAGGTGGTATAAATTCCTAAATACATCCTTGTTAGAAGTGATTTTATCCCCTAATAAATGGCTTCCCTAATAGTAGCTTGAGGCTATGACAACCTATATAGATAACAAGATTAAATTGTGAACACGGTTAAGCAGTACTTCTGAGACAAATGTTTGGTCTCCTCTCAAGAGTTACTAAATGTACTCAGTATATGAAGGATTTGAAATGCGCATTATTCACTGTCTTAGAAATGCTTTAAGAAAATAAAAGACACCTGGGATGTGAAGTCATGCTGCTGGAGCTGCCTTCCTTCTCTCAAGTCCCAGGATCTGACAGTGTTGTCCAGGCCTCCCGTCCAGAGCTTGGTACCATCATTAGAAATGTCAATACAGCTGGCTCCATCTGTGTGGCCTTGGAATTGCCTGATAAAACAAACCAGATTGAATAATGATTTCCTGCCAGAACTCAAGGTAAACACTGTTGTGTTGTTAGTTTTGGATTCTGCCTGAGTATCATCTTCTCTGCATTAGCTAATGTGCATGAAGCAGCAAACTTGCACCCTTCCCTACTGTGAAATGAGCTCCCTGTATGCAAGCTTTTCTTTTTTTGCAGGTGCCAAAGCACATGGAATGAACCACAAATTTGGGTAACGAGAACCAAACATATGTGTGCATTGATCTGTAAAAGGTGGAAGACTCTTTGAAAAGCTGTAATTCACTACTGCAACACCTGGAAATAAAATTAAGCAGATTACCAAGCTAAACTCAATATACAAAAGGCAAATTGGCTCACAGAGAGAGCCAGTTATTTATAGGCTTTGTCGAGCTGCGAATCAAGGACATTTTTTAAAATGCTTAAAAGATTTGGCTACATAAACACAAGAAGGCAGCTATCCAGAAACACGGCCTGACTAAGCCTTGCAAAACTCTGACCCAAGCCTGTCATCATTATTGAACATTTTACATTTTAAACAATTATAATTTTAATATAAATTTTGTATGTGAAACCCCTGTTCTCAGTAATAAAAATTTATTCAAATATATATGTTTAAAGGGATTGCCTTTTTTTCCATCATCAATTAGCTTTAGTTCCATGTCATAACAGCCGCTGAAGAAAAATTACTCTCCTGGGATAAGCTATGAATCAGTTTGATAGGCCCTAAGAGACTCTCTCTCTAAAAGTGAAAGGGGTTATCAGTGTACTCCTTTCATTTTCTACAACTTTTACTGACTGCAGGGAAGTCTGAATGAATCACAACAAGTTCAACCAATATTTATGTTCAGAAAACCTGGCAAGAACTCTGGTGTTTAACAATAGGGTTGAACAGCCCTTTAGAAATAATTTAGAAAAGGTGCAGCTCTATGATTCTGAAAATGATGCAGTTGCTTTAAAAGGCTGAAGGCAATGCTATGTTTGTATTTCAAAATAATTATCCAAATTATTCCCAAAGCACAACTCAAATATGTTATATGACAGTGAGCAGAGATCTTTGCTAAAGAAGCTCTCTCTGGGGATTTAACTTTATTTTTCTGTTGGACACATAAATTAAAATAGAAGTATTTTTCCCCCAAACTTCATACATGTAGAATATATATCATTTAAATAGAGTCATATCCAACTATTAATTGCTTGTACTTTGTCATGTTTTGAGTTAACTTCATGACAAATTGATTTTTTAGGTTCATCCCTCTTGTACCCATTCATTCAATTGGCTTAGTCATATAATTAACAACTATTCGTAGTAAACACCAACATGAAAAAGCTTCATATGTTTTGTGCTACTATTGTATAAGTGTTGGCTTCCCTCATCCTACACACAATGTGAGAGCACCTGTGTCATTTTATTAAGAGCATGGTTAAAAATATACTAAAAAATTGGCTTTCCAAGCAGGGGGAACATTAAAGCTAACCCTTGAGGCCATGTCAGATATTGTTCTTAGTTGCATTTTAAAAATAAAACAATCAAGTTATGGATGTCAATGCTAAATCAGATTGTTTTTCTAATGTAATGAAAAAGTTCCAAGGCTATGGAAGGAAAGTAATAATTATTCAAAAAGGAAAGCCATGACAGAATTTGAAAAATGTCTTATTGCTGTTTTGTCTTTTTTTCCAATATACACATCTTATTTTTCAGTACCACACTCCATTTTCAAAGGATCTGATCTACTGTGTAATTAGCACTTGCATAAGTAAAGCCCAAATCCATTTGTAATTACAGATGAAGGGAAAAAGAGATACAGAAGATGAAGGGAGATACAAATAATAATTTCCGCTTGAAATACTGGCCAAATTTTTCCTGTATCCACAGTGCCATGTAAATTATATCTGAAGTTGCTAACTGGACACTATTTCATGTTAACCTGATTTCAATAGCATTTAGGCAAGTCAAACAACTAAATGTATTGGACTTCCAACGACAACTATTGATCCTATAGCTTATAAATTAGCCTGCACACAAGTATCATATACTGTATGTGTCTGAAAATTTGGCATTGCAAAAGTAGAAATGCATAGCATTGGCTGATAGCATCAATACTATCAAATAACTTTATGAATATGGGTATCATCTAGGAACCAAAGGCAGGGGCGGGGATAGGGAGAGAAAGAGAGAAATTGAAGTTAGGGACTGAGTTTTCAATATCTTTACTTTTTGTTCTTCTACTTTATAGTCAGAAAAAAATATAATACAGAGCTGTCCATTTTCTTAAAAAAAAAAACACCACAGGCTGCAGAACTTAAATTAATTTGATTTTTGGCCCATCACTGTAGGGTTCACAGTCCTGCTTGTAATTAAGATGACTCATTCGGTCTGTAAGTGTCCAGAGATGCTTAAGTGGCCAAATGCCGATGCTTTAAATAGCCTCTCATTATGAAGGCAGGTGCAAATGTCAGCTGTGCTTGCTGAGATTTATTGTGCATCATTGCCAGTTTTTTTGTGATATATGAATAGTTGGTTTTGTGGTCCACCAAACACTCATATTACAAAACTATTTTGAACTGTTAAAAGTTGCTACCTTGCCAAAGCATTCCAACCAAGGTGTACCAAAACATTCTTTCTTTAATCTTGGAAGGCTTGAAAGGAAATTACTTATGTGAGCATTACGCTAATTACACACCCGGCCTTGCAAGTTTGGAAATATTAGATGTTGTCTGCAAAAAGAAGCCACATAACCTAGAAGAGGGAATAGGGAGAAACCCCTGACTAGAAACCAACAAAGGTGCTAAGAAAAGCAGGAAATTATATGAGCTAGTTTTTATTTTTATTTATCCTTTCGGTAAATGAATGGTTTAAGAGCTGTTCCATTCATTTACCCTTAAGTTGCCAATTATTTGAGGATAGTCTTAAATTTAATATAATAAACTGAAGAGTGGAGATTGGCCTACTACAATACACAGTAGTTAATGCCAGGAGATTAAAGCTCCTAGACCACCAAGATTAGATACTATCCAACTAGCATTCAAAGCATCATGACAAAAAGGTTGCTGATTTCACACTAAGGCAACAGAGTTCTGACAGTCTAAAGCAGGCATGTCAAACTGCCGGCCCACAGGCCGGATGCGTCATGCAGAAACCGTGCTCACCCCATGGCCGGCAATGGGGGAAAAGTCACAATACGTTGCGTGATATCACGAGTTTGACATGTCTGGTCTAAAGGTATAATTTTAAATTTTCAATAAACTTCATTAAATAGGGCAGGCAAAATAATGAGAGTGGTGCCAGAATACAGTGTAGGTAAAATAAAGTTTTGTTATAGTCTTTAATCACCTTGGATAGAAACTGTTTTAGCTAGCAAGCGGGTTAG
Source organism: Bothrops alternatus (assembly GCA_034064705.1). Classification (NCBI taxonomy): domain Eukaryota; kingdom Metazoa; phylum Chordata; class Lepidosauria; order Squamata; family Viperidae; genus Bothrops; species Bothrops alternatus. The sequence goes on along the minus strand of JARGCV010000018.1, from coordinate 19,685,027 downwards.
GATTGAATTACGCATCCAGCCTAAATTTCAGGGAGGATTTGTAGGAATGGGGATGGGTGGGGAGAAAAGCATATGAGAGAATGAGTAATGTTAAATGTTATGAGAAGTTGTTGACAGAAGATCAGGCCAAAAGGTGATGAATGGTGGATATGTTATTGGAGATACATGGTCACAAAATTGAAGCATGAGACTTGGGCGTAAGATTTGGAGAGCTGTCATCCCCAGATAGTGGTGAGGAAATTAGGGATAATTCAGGTTAGCAATTTTCTGATGGCCTCAGTCACTAAGGTTACAAATGGAAAATATAGCATCTGCCATTATTATTTCAGCAGCCACTAAAGAGAAAAAGGAGACCCAATCAGGAAAAAATAGACCCTCCCCCCTCTTTCTGGTAGAGGTTGGTAAAAGAGGTAGAAGATGTGATAAAGAGTTGACAGCTGACACTAAGAGACCCAAGCTCTTGTGGTTTCAATTTAGTTTCAATTTTTGTTGACACTAATATAAAAATATAGATGAATCAATCAAATGGGTTACGTATTGTTCTTAAGAATATGTCATCAGGAATAGCCTATGTCAACAAACAAAGCTACGGAATGGCCTACTACTCAGTGGAGTAGTAGTTCAAAATAAGCAGAGAGCCCACATATATCTGAATTAAGAACGATGATTGAGGAATTAAGAGGTCAGGTGGAATAGAAACTCAAATTAAAAGAGCCCACTAGAGAATGAAAAGCTATTAAAGTATGATGGAAAAATGGATGAAGAATGTCAACAGAGGATCCACTTCTTGATCAGGCACATTATAAAAGAGGTTAATTATGTAACAAGTTTGCCATCATTTCACTCTTAATGTTATCAGCTATCCCTGGTGGAGGCTAATTGAATGGGAAATCCTTCAGTCAGTGATTATTTGTACTTACATACCAATAGATTTGTGTTGTATTTTATACAGGTACTCCTCGACTTACAACCACAATGGGGACTAGAATTTTGGTCACTAAGGGATTCAGTTGTTAAGCGAGTCCAGGCCCAATTTATGGGCATTTTTAGCGTGACAGTTAAGCAAATCACAACAGTAAATGATATGGTCATTAAGCAAATCCGGCTTCCCCAACTGACTTTGCTTGTCCGAAGCCAGATGTGAAGACCACAAATCTTGATCACATGACCACAAATGTTGCAAATGTGGGCTAGTTGCCAAGAGCCCTAATTGTGATCATGTTGGTGTGACTATTGTACTTTTTCTTGAGGCCATCATAACTTTGAACTGTTGTTTAAACGAAGGGTCGTAAGTCAAGGACTATCTGTACTTTTCCTTGACACAAGGTATGCCTTGCGCAATCGAAGATAACTAGATAAGCTGAAAATAAGCTATTAATATTCTTAGCACTCAGTATTTTCAGGGGTTTGCAGAGCACACCTGCGGTGCTTCTGGAGAACAAGATGGCTAACAGCCTGCTTTCTTTTTTTAAGACAGGAATGTCACTTATTTACAAATGGTGACAAATAAACATTCTCTAAAATAAAACCCACTCCCTGCCTTGGTCAGACAAGTAGAACAATCTCCAAAAAAATTAATCTTTGCTCAAAGCAAGTGCAGAAATTGAGAATTGGTATTAGTTTCCATTCTGTGTAAGATAACTAAGGCTGTAAATAAACTGTATACAAGTAGCTAATGATTTATCTTCTCAAAGGTTCCAACTATTATTTTTTGTTTTTGAAAAAAAAAACAGAGGAAGGAATAGGACATTGTATTTCTGGCTTTACAGTACAATTTGAAGTTACAACAATCAGATGTGTCAGTTTCAAACAAAATCATGTCAATCATACAACTCCGTTTTCATATTGCTTATAATTATTTTGATAGCATTAGAAAATATCACCCACGTTCCTGATTGTTGGGGAAATTTTTTTTGCAATCATCTCATTGGCTTTTGAGATTTCAGAAGACATTATCAACAAAAATACAGCTTCCCACTCGTATCCTATCCCACTCGTATTAAAACATGCAGACAATTGGATGCTGTAGATTTTCTTGTAAAACTGAAACACATATATAATCCTGAAAAAACAGGTTTAAAAAAGAGGCAGACTCAACTTTTGATGTACCGTACTCAAACTTTACATTCTGAAAAATCAGTGGAAGATGGAGCACGTCTACATAAAAGTAGCTTTCAGAGTAGTTTGAAATGGATAAAAGTACAGCAACTAACCTGACCAGGGTCTGATTGTGCAGATCCCATACTGCAATGTTCCCATCGCTACAGCAGGAGAAGCACACCTTGGAATCAGGGCTGATTGCTAGAGCATAGCAGGCAGGAGCTGAGGATGTCAACTCTGCTTTTATACGTGGGGTGGGCGCTGCCAGGTCCCAAATAGATAACGTGCTGGCTTCCCCACCAACGATCAGGGTGCATCCATCGGGGAGTAGCTTACAAGACCGAATGTAGTTATCTCTATTCTGGAGAAAAACACATGGCCTCAAAAATATATACTGCACTAATGGGCTATGACACTTTTCTTATTGAAAACCACTACGAGAAAGAAGATGTTTGTTAAGAGGTTATAGGGGCTCTCTTCTACAGTTTAATAATACAAAAATAAAAAAGAGAGGGAAAAAGTAAGGGGTTATTATAGATTCCAATCCATAAACTAAAACAATTGTCAACATTTTCCCTTTTAAAACACACATTAGAATAGAAAAACTTGTGTAGCAGCTAGAAAATACAGTGCTATAAACAATTCCATTTTCTTAGAAGTGGCAATAAGATTGTTCTTCTCTGGGGCAGATGCACTGGATTTTAAGTTAAGTCACTTGAAGCACTGCAACTGAAAAATGTGTGTTTTTGTCATTATTGGTATCCTATAATATGGTGGAAGTAAAGATACAGTGGGACAAATTATTTATAACTTGCTTCTAACTACATTTCATCAAAATTATTATTTTTATAAGGCTCCCGTACTTTTAAACAGTACCTAGTTATGTCTCTATTGCACAATTCTAAAGACTGTTTAATTTGGGGGAAAAAATAGCATGTCATGTATGCAGTCCTCGGCTAATGATTGGTCACTTAGCAACCACTCAAAATTATGACAGATCTCCATGGAGGTAGTTATGACCTGGTCCCAAATTTCCAATGTCCACCCCCCCACAACGATCAGGTGCACAGCAACCATTTACGGCCATTTGCATATTATTATTATTATTATTATTATTATTATTATTATTATTATTACTATAACAAGTTTTACAGCATTTTACCTAAAAATTGGGTTTTACTTCTAGTTTTTGGCAAAATTGGCCTATAGGCAAACCATTGATGGGTAGGTGACCCGATTTATAACTGTTATGACTTGTGACCATGATTACAGTCATAAGGACTCTCTATAAAGCTTCTTCCAAATAACTATTTGCTGCAATGCTTCTAATTCATTATGAAAGTTGATAAAGTGTTTAAACAACCATATGTTTTACCAAAAAATTAAGTTCAAATAATTAGATTGAAAATAAACCATTCCTAACAAGAATAAAAACTTGGATTTGTTTTCCCATTTTTCAATTTTGTCTCATTTACATATAACAAATTAGGTATTGGAAACAGATGTCTCAATATGTAGTAAATTAAAAAATGACAATTCAAGCTAATTACAGTTAAAATACAATTTTTTAAAAAAATCTAAAGTACAATCTTTACATTTATTCAGAGAACTAAATTTAAAGCCCACATTATACTTTATGTTTAGTAATTATACTTTTGCTCCTTTACTTCAGAGGAAAACAGAAGGCTTTAGAAACGCCTGACAGGTTTTGCAAAACACAAGAGATAGGAACAGAATTGTTTGTAAGGAATGAGAGTAAAAAGGCAGCTCTTTCTTTTGTCCATTGATGCAGATCAACATTTTTTTAACTGCTTCTGAAATTCAGTACTCTCAAGAAACTTGCCTGATGTATCTCATTTATTGCGCAATAAAATTGGCAGAATCTTTTCTTCTGACTAGATCAGGGGTCTTCAAACTTGGCCCTTTTATGACTTGTGGACTTCAACTTCATTCTGGGACGTGAAGTCCACAAGTCATAAAAGGGCCAAGTTTGAAGACCCCTGGACTAGATGCTTCTTGCTCTTAAATTGTGTTCATTTGTTGCTGAGTTTTTCATTTGCTTTTTTTTTTTATAGAGGAGTGATAGATCCAGAAATAAAGACTAAACTAAATTCATCTGAGCTGAGATTTTAGTACTAGACTTCAATGAAACCATCTTATTCGGAATTTCTTACCAGACAGTCCAGTTGAGAAACAGGACTCTTATTGCCAGGTTGACTGATATCCCAGACTTTGACACACCCTTTTCCACCAGTATACACATGTCTTGTTGGATTGCTTATGGTAACAGCACACACCACTTCCCCATGGTTCAAAGTATTGATCTGGCGAGCGTGGCGAGGTATTCCCGGTCCAATGAGAGCATCTGGAGGGAAAGGAACTGGCTGCATTTGGCCATCTGCAGTAACATGAAATGAATATGCTCTGGTAGGGAAGAGAAGAAAGGGGCAGGCAATAGGGGAAGAAAAACAATGGTAAAATTACTGACACATTTCAGACTGTGAGTATACGGTAAGTCTATCTGTAACATGCTGTGGAGTACAGGCACTCCTTAACTTATGACTTAACCGTTCAAAATTATGATGGCACTGAAAAGTGAATTACAATCAGTCCTCACTTTGCACTCATTGCAGCGTCCCTGGGGGGGGGGGTCATGTGATCAACAACCAGGCACTTGGCAACTGGTATGCATTTATGATAGTTGTAACATTCTGGGGGCTCACCTGATTGCCATTTACAACCTTCCCAGAGGGCTTCTGACACAGTCAACAACCACCGCAAAGAAGTTCATTGGGTGTGACTCACTTAATGACCACATCACTTAGTGACAGAAGTTCTGGTCTCAATTGTAGTTTTAAGTCAAGGATTACTTATAGCTGTTTCCATCTGAACAAAGGCAACCAATAGCGCAGAAGAGATAACACAGTTATTTTTCACAGTGACACTACTTGGGAGTAGCTGCACATATCTCAGGTGAATTCCCCTGCTCATTCCTTATCCCTGACTATCCTTTCTGGCATATCTCAAGTCCAAGATCATGATGAAATCGATTCTGTTATTCAGTCAGAAGCCCTAAGCATGGCAGATATGCACCAAAGTGAAAAAAAAAATGGAGAACAAAAGCCTCTTTTCCTGTCCCCATCCATATTATAGTTTCATTTACCACTAGCTTTTTAAAAAATGTTTTATTGATTTTTAAAAGTTACAATCTTTAGTGCTTAGTAAACAGCGTGTTGTCTGGGTTCACATATTTAACATTAACTTCTTCAATATACATCTGTTCAGTACTGCACAATCCAGTATTTTTTCCCTGATCCTCCTTTCTTCCCCATTTTTTTTCCATTTCCCCCTCATTACACAGTTACAATTCTTGCTACTATTGATGTATACAAAGTTAGATATAAACATCCTCATCATATTTTACTAATAGTATACAAATAACAATAATATCAATTCATAAATCAATATCCTGTTTTTCATGCTCTTGTTAAGGTTTGATTTCCCATCAATATTTGAAATATCTTTATCAGTTATGATTTTCTCAATATTAATTACATTTATACAGCTAAAAGTTTTATTCATACCAGCCATTCTCTTATTTTCATATTTCCCATATCAAAAAGAAAAAAGAAAAAAGAATGCTATTTTAATTCTAAATCATATCTTTCATTATAAAAGTCTAATTATAACTAAGGGTCATCCATTCTTTTAATCACACTCAAACAAATATTTAAACATATAATGCCCCCTCTAATAGGTCAAATCTTATGTTTTTTTAAAATCTAACTCTTTCTTTCTTTGCAAGTATATTTCCAAACCAGGACAATTAAATCACCCAGGAATTTTCTTTCTGTTTTTGCAAAAGTTGCTTGGCATGAGGAAGACAATTTAGGTAGGGTATTTTTTGGGGGAGCATCCCACCCATTTATATTCCTTAAGCAACTCCCACTTACCTTCTCCCTCAATTTCTCTTTTCATTTTTTGTCTCCCAAGTTGTGACATTTCCCCTGACAGCTCTATATTCCATTTTTAAAAAATCTTCTTCCTTATCATCAGGTATATTTTGCAGACCTAAGGGTAAAGCATCATTTCCATTTTCATTGTTATGGCTAAGTCTTGCAGTATTTTATATGTATGTGATAGTTTATATTTCCCTTCTTTTATCTCTTCTGTTTCTAGGTCCATTTCCTCTGCTGCATCTTCTGACTTCTGGTTTATTTGTTCATACTTTGTAATCGTTGTCTGGGAATTTTCTAGTTGTATTTTTAATTTGGAGATTTGCTCATTTACATTATCTAAATTATTTTTAGTCTCATTATGGTTTCTTTTTGTGTCCTCTTTGTGTGCGACAATTGTTTGGTGAATTAGTTGTAGCATAGAGTATATTTCCTTCTGAAAGGTGTTTATTTTTTCTTGAGGCATCATTCCTGGAGATCCTCTAGTATCAGCAATCTTAATAAGAGTAGAACAAAGTTTCATCTAGTTTTCTGGTCTTTATGTGTAGCTTTTATAATCCAATAGGTTCCAGAATATGGGTCCAGTCCTAAAAACAATATTTTGTAGTGATCCTTTGTCTCAGGTGTCCAAAAATTGTCTGTCAGGCAAGGTTGTAATCCACAACATTCAAAGTGTTCAAAATGTTCAACCACCCTGAAAGCAGCTCAAAAGTCTCTTCCAGCCAGACGTAGTCAAAAATCAAATTTTTCTTCTTCTCCCAATAGTTCTTGAGATTAAAAGTCCAAGCTCAGTAGGTGCTTATAGTCCACGAAGGTCAGGGTGATAAATATGCCAAAATATTTTCCTTTATTGCCAGCTGTTCTCCATTAAGCTAGGAGTCACCAAGCAGCCAGGAAGCTAGTTGTAGTTCTATACTGAAATCCACTGCTAGATGTCATTCAAAATCCATTTTTCACCCTTAAGACAAAGGATTGATTTCTTATATTTCACCTCAATGTTTTTTTTCAAAGAGAAAATCTTAACAATTATCTCAGTTCTCAAATTTATCAAAACTGTAGCTTTATGTAACTTCCACTTCAGTATTATGTATTTCTGTCCCCCATAAAAGAAATTAAAACACTGTTTCCGTTCACGTTCAGAGATTTTACCTTCTTGGGAGCCTTTCCCAGGAAATTCAGTTGTAAAATAGTAAAGAAAGGATCAATATTCTCACCCAGTTCCAAACATGCTGTTTACAATGCTAATTAATCCTTTTCTTCTTCAGTTGTCAGCAGCTAATGGCTGGCCACAGGAATGTAGCCAGTCTTTCCCCTGACAGTTTGGAGGGTTTTCCTCAGATCAAATGGAAAGACCACCATCTCTCCATGATCAACGAGGCACCCCTCCTTCTTCATCACCTCTTCGGAGCGTTTTTAGGTCCTTTCAGGGCCCTCAGCAGGGTGAAATCGGGCACAGAAGGCGGAACCCTGCCTTCCTGCATCCGTCTCACCGCAACGCAAAACCGGAAGTCCATTTACCACTAGCTTTTAGTGTCTCTGTTGAATTTGAAAATCATAACAAACAGAACCATATAGCTATCATCTTCAACATATAAAGAAAAATAAATTTCCTTCCAGATAATGTCTAAAGATTTTGCAGATTTTTAATTGGTTGATCAAGCATGAAACGTTGGCCCTTTTCAGACATAAGAGCTGAACATTATTCATGATCTTACCAAGATGTGGATATTATTCATAATCTTAGCACATGACTATAATGCAGTTTTCCAGGACTAATATAATCAAAATGTATCATTAAAGCAACTGGGAAATTGTTGTCTTTTACTTGCTTAGGAACCAGGATATGATCCTGATTGCACATTCTAGTTTATAAACATAAATTAAACCAACTTCTTCATGCAGATGAAAAGTGTTTAATCAATCTTAACTGAAATATCAAAATGTGGCATGAGCAAGGAATGGACAAAAATGGAGCAAAGAGACATAAAGTACCGTATATTCTCAATCCAAGAACCTAAAAATATATTAAAGATATTATGTTTAGTCTGAAACACTATCCTTCATCCTAAAATATCACCACTACCACATGCCACTTCCTTCATCCAATGAAATGCATACAAGAACATATAAATGTAATAAATAAGTAAAAATAAATGAAAAAATGATAGTTAAGTAGCATCTGGAAGCCACAAATGGGGGGGGGAGAAGAAGGAGTATAATAGCAGCAACAGTCATGTGCCTTAGTTTCTCTTAGAATCTTGTCAAACACAAATTCACACCCATGCACACACACTCCACCCTATTGACTTCTTGAACTATGAAAGAAAGTGGCAAAGCTCCTTCAGTCAAGAAGAGACATAGCAAGGGATCCTGCATTTCATTTGCCGTATAAATTCAATGTGACATCCTGATTTGTGTGCCTGAAAGGAACTAGTTTTCAAACTCAAGCTGAAAGCTCTCCTGCTGTCAATATAAATTTGCAGTAGACAGGGCATTATCTAAACTCCTACACCAGAAATTTTCAATAGACTTATCTATCACAGATAAGACTATACCATCAGAAAGTTGCTATGGGTAACTGAAGACATCCTGCTGCCTTGGGGTGATCAGGCATAGCGTCAATTTGGTTTCAAAAGCAAATAATGAAAGGAGGAGATCAACTCAGCACCCAGGATTTTCAAAGTTTATCTTGTCTATTTATATAGTACACAAAGGTTAAGAAAGAAGCAGCTTTTTTTAAGGCAGAAAGAATATACAGTGGGTATATATATATTTGTAGGAGACAGAAAGAAAGGAATCAGGTAGTATTTTTTTTTTAGTTCAATCAGAGAAACAAGACTGGAGAATAATATCCAGGAGAACTGGGGCTTTTATGACCCTATAAAGTTCTCAGCTCCCGATTCATGAAGACTTTACTTTTCAATTTACCTGAATATTTTGCAACCATACTGTCAAAGAAAAAAAGAAATCCCCCATCCAAGGTCTGAGCATTAGGATTTTAAATAAAAAAACAAAAACAAAAATAACAATGCCATCAGAATCCAGAATATGTACTTAATACATAGTATATAGCAGACATGTCAAACTTGCGATGTCACGTGACGTTGCGCAACGTATCAGAACTTTTTTGCCATTGTCGGCAATGGGGTGGGCGCAGCTCCGGTATGATGAAACCGGCCCGCGGGCCGCCAGTTTGACACCCCTGGTATATAGAAACTTGCCTTCTGATGAGAGAGACATGCAATTGGCGAAGAATATGAAACAGAATTATGTTATAATGATTTGTTTACTGTAGGTAACTGAGAACTGATAGGATGCATATATTCCACATTTACAATTTAAGCCCGGATCAAATCTCAGAAAGGATCCCAGAAAACAGGACTTCAGTTCTTAGATGTCTGGGGATCTCCAGGGATACTAAAACCACACTGAATCAAATAACTAACAAGATATAAATAACAGGCCTTTGCAGATTAGCTTTGGTATGATTTGGTGGTCTGAGATTCAGGGACAAAGTGATTTTGATTCAAGACACTTTGTGATTTGATTTGGGAAAGAAATCATCCACAGGCTATAAAGGAAAGGCATATAAATACCCACAGCTGTTTATTTTTTTTGGCAAAAGGGGTTTTAAAAGATAAGGAGGATAAGGTTCTTTAGAGAATATTGATTCTGCCTAATTTTTGTTGAACATTTTATAGGGTTTCACAGGAAATTGTTTTTAAAAAATAAATAAATAATCCCTCATTTTTTCTAAAGCTCAGATCACCAAGAATAAGTATTTAGCAAAGTAGCCCTGAAATTATATCTCAGAGTTTAGGCCAGGGGTCCCCAACCTGTGGACCATGGCCCGTGGCCTGCTGGCCACTGGGCCGCAAGACAGGCTGGCCAATATGCGTGCGTGCGCACATTCCCTCACTTGTGCTAGTGCTATAGCTGCGGGGTGCAAAAACAGAATGCAACACCATGGGGCGCAAAAACAGGCCGCCACCGCACCGTAGGGTGCAAAAACAAGCCGCTGCCGTGCTACAAGGTGCAAAAAACGGCCGCTGCCATGCTGCAGGGCACAGAAACAAGGCACTGTGCCATGCAAGAATGGTATCACTCGGGTGCTAGCCCCGACCCGTGTGCATGCAGACACACATGTAAAATGCTTCCCCCTCCCTTTTCCTCCGTCCGCCAACTGACAAAGGTTGGTGACCTCTGGTCTAGGCTATAGATCCAAGGGTGTTGAGAGAGATTCCTGGGGGGGGAGAGGGAGAGGGAGAGGGGGAGAGAGAGAGAGAGAGGGAGAGAGAGAGAGAGAGAGAGAGAGAGAGAGAGAGAGAGAGAGAGAGAGAGAGAGAGAGAGAGAGAGAGAGAGAGAGAGAGAGAGAGAAAGAGAGACTCAAGCAAAGAGTTCCTTCCCTGTTGACTTTTACAGGAAAAACTTGAGTTCTTCTGGGCAGGGAACAGAAGAATTATACTGACTGGGACAGCTGCTTCTGAGTTCCCTTTTCTTTGTGTGTGGCGATATTGTCAGGAGTTTTTGTGTGTGGCGATATTGTCAGAAACTTTTATTTTGCAAGAGTGTTTTATAAAAATCATGCATAAAATATATGCAAACGTACACTTCCTATTACCTCTGTCCTTTATTCTATTACTATAACAATGTTTGCTTTGTGCTCTACCTATTATATAGCTTTCTGTTTTCTTCTTACAGAGCTAGTTCTGTCTTAATTCTCTGGGATTTCTTCTACTTTCCTTTCTTCTTTATTGTTGGTTTTTTAAAAAATTTTTATTTTATTAAAATCATCAACATTAAACATAAGATCATATTATAGAGCAATTATCATATAACCTGTAATACAACTCTAAGGATCAGTCTTTGTAAACGTCTGGTTTAGCAAACATTCCTCACTCCTCACGTCCAGCCTCAACTATACGCCTGATACATTTTATTTGATTGGTGTTTCTCTTATATATGGTCTATCTACTGTTTCTAGTCTAACACCTGTTGTTCATTCGAGCTTTAGAAGTAAATTCATCTCATTAGTAGTGCAATCTTTTATGATCCCTAACAAAAAAATCCTGAGGTAGAAATTCAGTATCCTGAGGTAAAAATTCAGTACGCCTTTCCAATATTAAAGCAATCAACTTTAGATCTGGGCTCATAATAATAAGCTGTCCTCATAAGCCCTGAAAAAACAGCTCTTGTATATGGTCTATCTACTATATCTAGTCTATCACATATTGTTCATTCGCGCTTCAGAATTAACTTCGTCTCAATAATAGTGCAATCTTTTATAATCCCTACCAAAAGATCCTGAGGTAGAAATTCAATAACCTGAGTTAGAAGTTCAGTCCGCTTTTTCAATATTAAAGCAAACAACATTATGCATAAAATCATTTATTGTTGGTTTTTAATGGTCAGCATATAGAGCTCTTGCACCTTTCCAAGTTGTTCTTTCTCTTACTGTGCCTTTATACTTTGGATCATCCACTCCCCTTCTGAAGGAAAAAACCCCTTCTTTCATTTGGCTGTGTACTCTGTTTACTGGTGGCTGCAGAACTCTAAAGCTCACAATTCCCCTGTTCTCTCCCACACCGGTGTCAAAGTTGCAGCTTTATTGGCAACTCTGCTGTCCTGCAGCTGGGGAAAAGGCTCAAATGGGACACAAGGAAGGTAGCACAGGAGACTGCTCTTCCCCAGACCAGAGACACCGGAACTTTGCAAACTGGGACTCCCCTACATAATTCTCTTCTCTAGAGGTAGGACTCAGTTGTGCTTGGATTATGCGTGCTAGTATTACTTTATGTTAATTAGAGAAGCAGCAAAACCAGGCTAGCACAACTGGTGACAGAGACAGGCACAACATATATAAAGAAGGCTACTCAAGATGATATGGCCCTGCCACAACTTGTTCTTAAGGGTAGCTAACATTTAGGCCAACCCTTGTGTTAGTCTAATATTCATTCGTTCATGTGTTCATTTTTGAGAGATTTAAACTATTTCAGGCAGAATTTAAAGGTATAGTTTGATCCAAATTGCTTATTGAACTGACTGGTCTTCTTTTCTGATTAACCTGAGCAAAGAAGCTGAGAACTGAAAGAGTAAATGGCACCCAATTGCTATTAACCTCACAAGTTCTTACAGAGAGTGCAGTAATGTGAGTGTGGGTGACAATAAAACTCAAAGGCCACTCACTCAAATCTGTCAGAGAGCTCATCATAGCTGCTCAATCCACCTGCCCTCCCTTTTTCTCAAGTTGCAACATTACATACTTTCCATAATACCCTGAAAGCACCAGAAAAGCCATTAATTCTGAAAAAATGTTGTGAAAAGACCACAAAACGTTTCAAAACCAAAGGTTTCAAGCAAGTACCCTCTTGGATTTGTGAGTTAGCATTAGTCCTTCACAAAGAAAATTCTTGAAGCTTGGCATAGCTCTAATAAACACATTTATTTTGCAGAGAACTACCTAGGTTGAAGAACTACTTTTCAAATGTGGCAGTTGGATTTTGCTTCAGAATATGTACATTAGGAATGACACATGCAAAGCAAACATTTTGTAAAGAATTGAAATGTGACTGACAGTTTTTATTTTTGAACTCTGAAATGGAATATTTGCCTTGCATTCCTATTCCACTATCTTGCAGCATAGGAACAAATGAGTAAACAATGTATCCAAATATTCTAAAATTATTTGAAACTTGAAAATGAAATTATCTTTTAGGTCATACTAAACTTAGAAGTGGGAATCACCGTGGGTGTGTTTTAGCACATACGTTTTTATTAATCAGCCAGTATTAAAATCCACTTTCCTTCAACCTTGTGGTGATGAAAAATTCTGAAAAAGAGACAACATATCTTGCCAGTATCTTCTACCAACTAACTGGCATAAAAACCAGTATAAAGTGCTCTTTGCAGGAATGGAAAAAAATATTCTTTAAAAATGTAGTACAGATAGTCCTTGAATTATGACCACAACTGAGCCTCAAATTTCTGCTACCAAGTGAGACAATTGTTAAGTGATTTCCTCCCCCCCACCCCACACACACCATTTTACAACCTTTCTCGCTATAATTGTTACCTGTATTTCTGCAGCTGTTAAGTTAGTAACATGGTTATTCAAGATGAATCTGGCTTCCCCATTGACTTTGCTTGTCAGAAGGTGGCAAAAGTTGATCACATGACCCCAGGACACTGCAACCGTCATAAATATGAGTCAGTTGCCAAATATCTGAATTTTGATCACATGACCAAGGGGATGCTGCAGTGATCGTAAGTGTGAAAAATGGTCATAAGTCACTTTTTTCAGTGATGTTGTAACTTTGAACAGTCACTGAATGAATTGTGATGCATCACAAGGAACCCGCACCCATCCCATTGCCAGCAATGGGGAAAAAGTTCCGCTACGTCATGCGACGTCACGAGTTTGACATAACTGTTGTAAGTCAAGGACTCTCTTTAGTAGAAGATGGTAGCCTTTCTGGGAAAATATATCATACTTGCATCTTGGGGTGCTCATCTCTTACTATAAACATTGTGCTCTGGCTAATATAAATTTCATTATGATTGTCAGAAATTACTCACGGTTTTCCACCAGGGATCCCAGCCAGATTAGGAGGGATTCCAGGTACTCTCATATGAGGGGGAGGATCAAACCCAACCTGATAAAATGAACAAAGAAATAGGCCAATCAGTTAGAAAAAGTACAAGACTACTGAACTTTGAACATACCGGTAGTAGATTTCACAAAATACAGGTCTACCAAAATTAAATAGTCATCCATTTGAAGGGTAAGCATGTCCTCATAATAAATCCACCATCATAATATATACTTCCTGCCTCATCTTTAAATAGAGGGAGAAAGTCTGTTCATTTAAGGAAACAAATATTCAATACAGTGATCAGCTTTTTGTATGTTAACTAATGGTAACATTTTAAAAATGAAGGAATTGAGACCTTATTTTTCAAATAAGGGGAAATAATATTTTGTGTAGGAACATGTAACACAGTAGGGGACAAAAATCCCATCTCTAGAACTGCCTTAAATATTCTTTAATGCTTAAAGACATGTATTGATATTATATCCCCATTCAACAAGACTGCAAACCTACCATAGGGGAGCGTCCATAGGCAACTACTGCAGCTGCTGCTGCAGCAGCACTCATTTGGGGGGACATGTTGTGGAGACTAGCATAGGCAGCTCCTGGACTAGTCAGCTCTCCATTCATGCCAGCATGGGGTACCATTCCAAATGGAGCAGGGTAGGGACCTGGTACAGCCAAAGGTGTTCTCAAGCCAGCAGCTGCAGGAAAAGGAGACAATCTCTGTATATTACTCTAAACAGCTCATTTTTTTTCCATATTAATCTACCTGCACAGAAAAACTCTGCTTACACTGTATGGGATTGCCATCTTGTATGAAGTAGAATAACTTCACAATCCAGTTTAAAGTTGAGTATTATTTATTTATTTATTTATTTATTTATTTATTTATTTATTATTATTATTTATTTGGGTTTGTATGCCGCTCCTCTCCGGGGACTCGGAACGGCTAACAACATATATATAACAATAAATCACAATAAAAAAACCCCAAACAACGATATCTAAAAAATACAATAAAACACACATTCAATTCAACAATCAACCACAATCATCCCCAGGCCTGCCGGCAAAGATGAGTTTTTAGATTTTTCCGGAAGGCCGGGAGAGTCGGAGAAACACGGACTTCAGGAGGCAGTTGGTTCCAGAGGGCGGGCGCCACAACAGAGAAAGCCCTCCCCCTAGGGCCCACCAGATGACATTGTTTCGCTGACGGGACCCAGAGGAGGCCAACCCTGTGCGCTCTCACTGGTAGTAGAGAAGTATGTGGCAGAAGGCGGTCCCGTAAGTATCCTGGTCCCATGCCATGAAGGGCTTTATAGGTGATAACCAACACCTTGAATTGGGCTCGGAGACCAATAGGCAACCAATGCAGCATGCGGCGAGTTGGTGAAATGTGGGCACAATGTGGAAGGCCCACAACTGCTCGCGTAGCTGCATTTTGCACTAATTGTAGTCTCCGAACACTCTTCAAGGGTAGCCCCATGTAGAGAGCGTTGCAGTAGTCGATCCTCGAGGTGACAAGGGCATGTGTGACTGTGAGGAGAGACTCCCGATCCAAGTAAGGATGCAACTGGTACACCAGGCGAACCTGGGCAAATGCCCCCCTCGCCACTGCCGACAAATGATGATCCAATGTCACCTGTGGATTGAGGAGGACACCCAAGTTGCAAACCTTCTCTGAGGGGTTTATAGATTCACCCCCCAGGGTAATGGAAGGACAGATAGAAGTGTCCTTGGGAGGCATCACCCACAGCCACTCTGTCTTATCGGGGTTGAGCCTTAATCTGTTAACACCCATCCAAACCCTCACAGCCTCCAGACACTGGCACATCACCTCAACCGCTACACTGATATGGCCAGGAGTGGAAATGTACAGCTGAGTATCATCAGCGTACTGATGGTATCTCACTCAGTGCCGATGGATGATCTCACCCAGTGGCTTCATGTAAATGTTAAAAAGTAGGGGGGAGAGAACCGACCCCTGAGGCACCCCACATGGGAGTAACCTAGAGGTGGACCTCTGACCCCCCACAAACACCGACTGCGACCGACCAGTGAGATAGGAGGAGAACCACCGTAACACGGTGCCCCCCACTCCCAATCCCTCCAGCCGGCGCAGAAGGAGACCATGGTCGATGGTATCGAACGCTGCTGAGAGGTCAAGGAGCACCAGGAAAGAGGACTGGCCTCTATCCCGGGTCTTCCCTGAATGACCGGTATACTCCAGCCCTCATTGACTCCAGAGTCCGCATCCCCCCAGCCCCTGGCCTCCCTCGAGCTCGGCAAGCCTGTGATACATTCTTCAGACATATCTCCATCCCATACATACATCACTCAACCGCCAATTTAATAAAGATTAAAAATTTAAATTTAAGAATTTAAAAATATAAAAAAACAGGGCGTATAAACATATTAATTAGAAGAACCACAAGCAGAGGTAAAGAAATAAACCAGTCGCCCCGAATAACTCTGTTATTCAAAGTTTTATGAGTTTACAAAGGTTAAAGGTTAAAGAAGTGGGGTGCCAACCATGAGCTTGGCCAACGTTTTTCAATCTAGCAACCTCTTGTTGAGAAACTCAGCCCTTCCAAGATAACATCAACAAGCATTTTCTAACAGAAATGTTTCCACATTTGATCTCACAACCATCCTTTTAAAAAATTATTCCAATCAATTACATTTGCAGTTTGCTATTATACAAGTGTACAAATGGCTATAATAAACTCATTTAGCCAGTCTGGAATCTGAACATTTTTAATATTATCACTATGTTTATTATATTAATAAATGTGGCCAAAATGCAAATGAAACATATTAGTCACCATGCACAATCCTCCTTTCCTTAAAACCCTTTTCTAGACTCCCTATACAGTTAGTCCTCCAATTACAATAGTAACAGGGACTGGAGTTTGTGCACTAAGTGATGTGGCTGTAGCATGATGTCTCATAGCTACATCGCTTAGTGATGGCAATCTCAGCACTTCACATTTCCACTGTTAACTGAATGCCACCATTCATTTGGCAAGGATCCAGCCCAATCTAAGCCATTTCTGGATTGGTCTCTCCCACGATAAGGGACTGCCTCCTCTTCAACTCACCCCACCCACCTATCTTCCGCTATCTATTCCCTTTTAGGCCTCCCACATCTATGCTCCCTCACCAGTGGGGGAGGGGGAGGAGAGAATTATAATCCTCAGATACATCACAACCACATCAAATTATATCAGTAGTAATAATTCAGTGCATGTCAGAAGTTTTTTTTTTTTTACCAGCTTGGTTGACCAAAGGGTCCATAGTTGGAGGTTTAGCAAGACCTGGACGAAGACCTGGTGTAGCACTAGTTCCTGGAGTTGGTACATCACTTCGTGGAGTTGGTGTGCTGGATTTAAGGACTGGTGTGCTAGCCTTTTCATGCTGGCATCATTAAACAAATCAAATAAGTACTGTTAGTAATCCAGGCAATTCTTGAGTATTCAATTTCAACACTATGTTGAATTTTGAAATTTTACAATTAAATTTCCTTGGGCAATCTCCTATAATTCAATATTAGTAGTGTCTGCCCTCTCTATTTCTGCTTAAAAAAAAAGAATGATATGCAACATTCTTTAGTTATATATATTATTGGCAAAATGTGAAGCTTACTTGTTAATTGTAATTTTAAAGGCTTCAACTATTTTAATTCAAATATAGGACTTTGAAGGAGGTAAATGAAGAGTAGGTCAGATCACAAAGATATATTTTACAAACCAGTTGAAAAAAGAGACAAAAGGCAAATGTTATGCTTCAACTAGAACTCAAAAAGGATGGTGATTTATTACAAAAGACTTGTTCTCTCTGCCATAAACTTCATGAGGAAGAAAGGATTCAAAAAAATTGTTCCAGATTAGAAGAAAATAAATTATCCTCATGACCTCATTAAGAATGGATACAGTTTTTATGTTCAATGTTAATTTTTATGTTCAATGTTAATGGTTTTAATAAAAGAATTTTTATTATTAAAAAAAAAAAAAAGAATGGATACAGAGTGAGCGATTTTCATCCTTTTATTTTTATTTTAACAGATATACAACTAAGAAACTAGAGAAATGAAGAATTTACAGATTTACAACCTGTGTTAAATTGAATACTGTAAGTGGGTTCAATAGAATATTAGATTAAAACTACATGTAAAATATGCTTTCATCATATTTGACTATTTTTAAAAGGAAATCAATAGTAACTAATTAACAAAGGCAACCATTATGATAAAAATGATTAGCCAGAATAAATGATTAACAGGGATTTCCAACTAATTTTAAACAGTTTACCTACACAAATGAAAGGAAATATATGTGTCCCAGGGTAATGATGAGAGATCGAATTTGGATTGGTCACCGAACTTTCAGACTGGAGCTGAAAGCTGGAGTCCATCTTCAGTTCACCCTCATTATAATAAGTTTATTATAATGATTAATATTTTAAAGAGAAATCCAAATTTATATGTCACACAAGTCCATGGTTAGAATTATATTCCATCAATGCTTTCAACATTAATTTAATTTCTCAATCAGATTTGAACAAAGTGTTTTTTGACAGTATAGCATCCTTCTGTCTAGTTTGCAATTCTTCTAAGGAAAGAATTCCATGCAATTTCCAGTAAGACACATACAGTATACTGACAGCTGATATAATTTATGAAGGCAACTATCTATACTTTGTAGGACTACAAGACTTAGAAACATTAACAGAAAAATAGCTAGCAGAGGAGTTAAATTATAGGGTGAATTACGGGACAATAAGAAACTGATAGAGGCTAATGGGAGTCTAGTTCTTCACCTGTTGTCCAGTTTTTAAAGAGGGAAAATCTACTTTCTATTAACCAAACTTTAGAACAGAATGTCAAACAGCTACACACCAAAAAATGAATACATTTATAATTTTAGTAAAGTGAACTCAGTTAAAATTACTTTAATTAAATGCACAATACAATTGTTCCATGTTATGCTTTTCTTCTGTCAAAATTAAGCAACAACTTTTCATGCCACAACCAAAGCCAAATACAGATCACATATTTTAATCCACATTTGGGCTATGTTGTGTGGAATGTGAAAAAGCTGCAGAAACCCACAAAAGTCAAACCCAAATGAAATCATAACTGAAATCCCAATATTGGTTTTGTGATCAGATTTCATGATGTGGACAGTGCATCAAAAATGGAAAAAAGGGGAACATTGTCCAATAATTAATGAGGAGATAGTTTTTCTATTAATAATGAACTGCTACTACAGTTTTGATCTGTCTCACTATGAAAACTATAGTTAAGTCATGAAGCTTACACACAATGCAATAATAAATAATGATTAGTTGTCAAAATATAATACAACTGAGAAGAATACTTACCAAACCTATTTCTTTAGATTTCATGGAAGCAGAACTTCCAGAAGAAGCAGTAGATGCTGGGCTACTTGAGGCATCTTTCTTCAAGATACGGGTTTTGTCTATGCCATTCTCTCGTGGGGAATGAGCAGGACTTGCTCGGGGAGACGAAGGGTCCTTGATGGGCCAGGGTAGCAACAAAGACATACAGTAAGTTGTTATTAATTTACGTGCAGTAAATTTTTTACCCACAGTTGAAAAGCTTTGACATTTGATGTATATTATGTTAAATATATGACTGTATTGTAATTTATTTTACACCACTTATAGGCATCCACCACGTGGAAAAATTATCTATGCTTTAAATGATGAACAGCACTATTTCAAACCATTAAGCACAACGTTTGGTGCATTTCAGATCAATTTCCCGGGAACAAAAGGAGGCAGTAAGCAGGATATATAATTTTACATATTACAGCCTCCTAAAAAGACATAAGTAGTGTGAGGGGGGAAAAGTAAAAGTACTGTATTAAATTTAGCTTTCTACTGATTATAAAATAAGCATGATTTTCTGCTTTCACATCACACCAAAAAGATCAGAATTGTTCTTTAAAGGGCTTCCTTTCCAGCATATTTCCTGCACACCATCCCCTCCTTTAATATATCCAGAATAAACACTGTTCATTTATCTATGATCATATGCACAGTAAGAACTTTGAATAAGCAAATAGCATCATTGTACCATTTGCAGAGCCACAAAAATACCAGTGATAATTTCTATATTTTTTTTCCCTTCCCATGTATTTAGTCTGCTCAGTTCCACTCTCAAATCAATACTGCTAGAATAAACACAGAGATCAAGGACTCCTAAACATCCATAAGCCATGGGACAGATGCGTTGGTTTCTAGAGTCTGTAATAAATATGAATTTAATAATATTGTAACTCCTCCCAACAGTTTGGCTTCTGCAATGAAAAAAATATTACTAATAGCATGCTTATTTGTTAAATTTATATGTCACCCATTTACCATCAGGTGTGACTCTACACAGCTTACAACACAATAAAAACAATGTAAAACACTAAAGTACTAAAATGTTAAATATTAACATTAAAATTAACAAAGATGCATATTTCTAACAAGAGATATTCACCCTATAGTCTAAAATATTTATATTCCTTTCAGCTTCAGCTATAGTAAAAGAAACACTAAGCAAGTTACCTCATTAGATACATCCACAACTAAGTTGTCATCACTTTTGTCTCCATCGCTGTCCTAAATTTAAAAACAATGCTTAGGTCAGTTAGTGTTTTGGATTTTAATAGTCTATTCACTGTAACCAACAACAAAACAAAAATAAAGGGTACCCACTCATAACTCCTTTAATATACTACCTTTAGCAGGGTATATGTAAGTGGGTACCCATGGCAGCGTTTCACCAACATTTGGATTCACTGAATGACAAATTGCAGGTGAGGAGATTCTTCATGTCTGGGACCTGTCAGAACAGCACCGTCCAAAAATCGCCAAACTGATAGGTCATAGGTGCAGAGAAAGCATACAATATATAGTGAGAGAAAGCCCTCCTGGGTAGTGGCCCGTCTGCCCGGCTTGCATGTTCGCATTCCTTTTTACTCTGTTTCTTGCCGTCTCACATACTCATTCTACCAGTTTCATGTTCACATGCCCTTTATTGCTCTTTCTCACACACACTTGTTTGCTTACATAGCTCAAGATAGTTCTAGACTTACTTTTTGAATACAAGTCTAGTGTGTTTTTAAAGAGTGCTAAACCTGCATATACAAAGAATATATATAAATGTAAGATCTACCAAGGATCTATCAGATAATGTATGTTAATACGATTCTGTGACAGGAAGGTCCAGTCTTTCCTGTAGACCAGTGGTTCTCAACCTTCCTAATGCCACGACCCTTTAATACAGTTCCTCATGTTGTGGTGACCTCCAACCATAAAATTATTTTCGTTGCTACTTCATAACTGTAATTTTGCTACTGTTATGAATCATAATGTAAATATCTGATATGCAGGGTGTATTTTCATTGTTACGGATTGAACATAATTAAAGCATAGTGATTAATATAGCAATGCTTGATGGAGAAGCTTACTCTTCCTTGCTCAAAAATGTTGGGAGGGAGGGAAGGGGAAGGAAGGAAGATTGAAGGGGAAAGGAAGGAGATGGAGAAGGAAGGAGATTGAAGGGGGAAGGAAAGAAGGAAGGAAGGAAGGAAGGAAGGAAGGAAGGAAGGAAGGAAGGAAGGAAGGAAGGAAGGAAGGAAGGAAGGAAGGAAGGAAGGAAGGAAAGGGGGAGAGAGAGATTGAAGGGGAAGGGATGGAGATGGAGATGGAAGGAAGGAAGATTGAAGGGGAAAGGAAGGAGATGGAGAAGGAAGGAGATTGAAGGGGGAAGGAAGGAAGGAAGGAAGGAAGGAAGGAAGGAAGGAAGGAAGGAAGGAAGGAAGGAAGGAAGGAAGGAAGGAAGGAAGGAAGGAATTGATCTTTGGAGAGTCATGTTTTCCCACATGGTGATGAACTGCAAGTCCCAGCATTCCCCACTCTTCCACAGTGCTTTTTAGGGCTGCTGGGGATGGTAGTCTGGAGCCCCCCATCCTCATCCCGGCACCTCTTACCTCTCCCAGCCGCCCCCCCGGGACCTACCCACCCCTCCAGCGTCCTGAGCGCCATCACAGAGGCGGGATTGTGGGAGCCCCTTTCCACACCGCGCAGCCCTTCACCGCCATGACTCGTCCCCGACTCGTCACAGGTGAGGGGCATGGCCGGAGCGCCAGCTCCTGCTCGGAAAGTGCCACTTCTCCCCTCCTGGCCCATCCTGCTGGCCTCCGACGCACATGTGGGCATCACCTTCTTCCCCGCAGCCTGGCCACTTCCGAGGCCTGGAGCCCGGCAAGCCGGAAAGAAGTCACTCCTGCCCGCCAGCCCCAGAGCCGCGCTGGGTGCCAGAGGGCCAAGGTGGCCTCTGACGGTGAGGGAGGTGGGCCAGGTGGTGCAGAGGGTGGCCGAGAGCGGAGCGTGGCCAGGCAGCCAGGAGGCATGGGGACCGGCTTGGCGCCACAGGTCAGCTCAGCCAGCAGCGGAGCAGCCCAGCACCAGCACCAGCAGCGGACCAGACCCAGCTCAGCTCGGACTGGCCGCCCATACAGCTGAGCCGGCCCGGGGCAGCGTCGGGGGCATGTGTCAAGCCCCTGGGCTTGCTATGAGCTGGGAGATGGGGAGGACACAGCCAGCAGCTGGCCGACGTCCGCGTGGCCCCCATGAGCACCGCCCGACTCCCAACAGTCAGCTGGGAGTCGGGTCAGCATCTGGACATCGGTGGGGAACTGGCAGGGCTGCTACACACTGCCCGGCTCCCGACAGCCAGCTGAGAGTCGGCCCGGCGTGCGTATGTCAGTTGGGAGTTAGCCCAGCCTCCGCATGTTGGCCCAGCTCCTGGGAATCAGCTGGGAGTCAGCCCGGCTCCCGGCCAGCAGCTGGGAGTCGGCATGGCCGCCGCGGGATGGCCCTGAGGTGGCAGGAGCAGGCGCTGTCGGAGGAGAAGGGCACCCTGGAGGCGGAGGAGCCGGAGGAGGACAGCGGCGGCCGGATAGAGGAGCGGTGTCTCAGTTCCTAAGACCATCGGAAATATGTGTTTTCCGATGGTCTTAGGTGACCCTTGTAAAAGCGTCGTTCGACCCCCAAAAGGGTTGCGATCCACAGGTTGAGAACCGCTGCTGTAGACCAAGCCCAAATCTTACAGAGAATAGTGCTCAGCCACCACAGAGGGGGACATGTCCACTGCAGCCTAAAGTGGCTGATAGGAACTGGGCAGAATTTAGTCTCTGACCATGTCACCAACCTATTATTAAAACATCCTAAATTGTGTCCATAGTCAATAGTTCATAGGAAGAAGGCATTGCTTCAAAATGGAACATCTAATGTTGACTCATGGGCTGAGAATGAGATAAAGGTAATGTCATGAGGACCCAGCATTTAAAAATGGGCATGTTCGTGCTGCTGTTAAAGGAATGTAAGAATCAATACTGAAGATATTTTCCAGTAAAAATTATATTCCCTCCTTGTTCTCAGCAGCAATACCTCCTATTTCGGGATATTTAAATTAAAAACTAAGATTTTAAAACATAATGCCATACATGCAGATATATGTAACTCCAAATGCTAGTTTGGCAATTATGTTCCTATTAGATGATTTATAAATAACTGTTTCTATTCTGCTATCAGCAGATGGCAAATTAATTAACACATAAATACCGTATCTTTCATCACCCTCTCCCCATTCCTCAGCTTCTTGTGAAAAAAAAAACAGCTAGGAAATCAGCAGCTATGTTAGATTGGTAATAAGATGATGAATAATCTTATAAGCAAGATCAGGCATGGAAGAAGAAAGATTAAATATAGAGCAACCCAAAGGAAGTGCCTTGAAAGGGATGATGACTATTGTCAAACTGACTACAGTTTCTTACATAGTGGCTTGAGTCCTTATCATCCACTTTTCTTTTCTTCATGTCATTGGAATATTCAGGTCCATTCCTTCGTTTATCGGTGTTCCTCAGACTCTCTGGGACCAAGAGTGAATTACTCTGCAAATACATAAAGATCATCATGTTTAGAATCCTTTTATATGGATATTTCCAACAAACACAAGTTGTTTTTTTTAATTCACAACACAAATGCCAAAAACAGACTGTAAGTGTTGTTTTGCAAGAAACTTGTTTCAGACCCGCTACATAAAGGATTCTACCTAAGGCAATCTACTCTAGACTGTTTTCTTCGTCCTTTTATATCAGCGGTTCTCAACCTGTGGGTCACGACCCCATTTGGGGTCGAACGACCATTTCACGGGGGTTGCCAAGCACCGCAGTCCGCCATTTTTTTGGTCGGCCATTTTTTTCCCTATCGCAATGCGGGCCGTCGCACCGCGCATGCGCGATGCACCCCATCGTGCCGCGCATGTGCGGGCCTGCCATTTTTTTGGGCCCGGCCATTTTTTGTTTTGTTTTTGGGTCGGCCATTTTTTTCCCTATCGCGATGCAGGCCATTGCGCTGCGCATGCGCGATGCGCCCCATCGTGCCACGCATGCGCGATGCGCCCCGTCGCGCCATGTATGCGCGATGCGGGCCGGGGTCAAGCCCCGGAAAAGGTTGAGAACCGCTGTTTTATATGGATATTTCCAACAAACACAAGTTGTTGTTTTTAATTCACAACACAAATGCCAAAAACAGACTCCAAGTGTTGTTTTGCAAGAAACTTCTTTCAGACCCGCTATATAAAGGATTCTACCTAAGGCAATCTACTCTAGACTGTTTTCTTCATACGGTTTCTATGGAACAAAGTAATGGTGGGAACAAGGTCGTTTGTTCATGAAAACATTGATCTCTTTCTATACGAAAACTATTAAAAATATAGTTTACCTTTTATCTTCTTTTACTGATTATTAACATGCTTTGGGTGGGTGGGTAGGTGTATCTTTGGGTCAGTGTTGAATCCTGACAACTATAAGCACAAGTTCTTGCCATTTTTTCCTGGTGGTTTGGCATTGTTTGCTTTCTAGGGCCTGAGACAGAATGGCTGGTCCAAAGTTACCCAGCTGCTTTTATGGCAAAAGTGGGACTAAAAATCACAGCATCCTGGTTTCTAGACTCGTGCCTCAACCATTACACCAAACTGACTCTCTATTAACCCATTAATAGTATTCATTTTAAACATACAGTAAAGCAGTGGTTCTCAACCTTTTTCAGGTTGAGACCCCACTTGCGCCGCCCATGTGCGGCGCGACCCCGACCCGTGCCGCGCATGCGTGCGTGACGGGCTGATCCGCGCATGCGCGCATGACGGGCCGAACCGCACATGCATGGCACGCATGCGACGGGCAAAAAAAATGGCGGACCGCGGTGTCCGGCGACCACCGCAAAACGGTCGTTCGACCCCAAATGGGGTCGCGACCCATAGGTTGAGAACCGCTGCAGTAAAGGGATAAAAGACTTTGAAGGCCTTCCCTTTCAGCTACATAAGCATGCTGTCCTCCAGCCTATGCGTCATCAGAAATTGCCCTCTCAATATAAAAATATTTTTTAAAAAAAATATATGGCTAGGCAGAACCTCTTGTCAGCAGAACAGAAACTCTGTAGTGCATTCACAGGGGGACAGAATAAATCAACTTTTTGTGTATGACAGGATTATGTTACTCACAAGAGAACACCAGTTTTAAATTCCTCAGCCAGCCCCAGGAATTCTGGGAGATGAAGTCCACAAGTCTTAAAGTTGCCAATTTGAAGACCCCCGATCCACAGGAATATCTACAGTACTGGAGCCCAAAGTGGCTAAGAGACCTGGGCAGATCCTAGTTCCTGTTCCCATCACCACCATTGTCAATGAAACACTCCAGATTATGTCCACAATGAAAAAAATATCCATGTTGGGAAAATATATTTTTGAAACTCAAACAGCTCCAAGTAACTTGGAAGCTATGTCCATTGTAGCTTGGGCTGAGGGAAAAGCATCATCTTTTATATTTAGATAATTTAGATAAAATACTAGTGGGCCACATTAGTGCAACAATGTGAGGGAAATGTTTTCTGAAGTCCTGAGTTTTATATCATTGTATTTGTCTGTTTAGGAATCTGTTGAACTACTGGAATGGTTTGGGATCAATAAAAATTTAATTTGTTTGAATTTCTTATTATTCAAGAGTGACAATTCTTAGTGTCAGAAATTGCCCAGTATATTGGATTGTAAGAAAATAAACAGAAGTGTTCATTTGCATGTATTTAACTAGAATATCTGGGGTTTGTTGGTTTCTCCTAATTTACTGCTAATGCCTCCCCCCCCCCTTAAAAGCCAACATCCAACTCTTAATCTGAAAGAAAGGCCAAAAAACAAGAGCAAGGACTAATCTTGTCCGCAATCTACAGGCTACTTTCTTTAGATAATGTTAAGTACAAACTGTTGACCCAAAGGGGAAGAAAGGCATTTTAGATATTTCTGGGTCACATGATAATTTGACATGCCTCCAATTCTCATCTTCCCTCCAGCTAAAGCATTAAACATGTCACAATGGGTTCTTTTAGGTTCAGGATTAGCATATGCAAGAAGGGCAATTTGTTCAGTGGTGTGTTAATGCCATGAACAGTGCTGAATGCAGGGCTGGGGGTAGGGTAGAATAGAAGATAGCTCTTTTCATAAAGGCCTGACAAACCTTTCTAAAAGCTGCTTGCATAAGAAAGCATCATGCCAACAACACGCTTTCTGAAATTTACACAAAAATCGCAACATGCCTCACCACCGTACTCCAGGGAATACATTTGTATACATTCAAGTACTTAAGAAGCAAAATCAAAAGCAGAATTCAGCTAAAGAGCTGGCTTCTCCAGTCAAAACATGAGGGTCAACTATGTTAAAGAATTATGGACATCTTAGCTGTATCCTATAATAAAAGGAAATCATGGACCCATACTGCCTAAAGTAATGTGAAGCATTTATTATGGCACCATGTATTACATTTTGAAGGCAAACTGCAAGCTCTTTTATTTCTGCTTCCTCAACCTCAAGCCATATGTATGGCTTTTTCAAAGTATAAGGGAGGGCCTTATGAAAGTAGCTGAAAAGCAGCACATCTCTTTAGTGCAATGTTTCTTGATTGAAAAGGTGGGTTTGCTGGGTCACTGAACTCATTAATCTGAGATGTGAGTTTGGATTCCACCTCTTTTAAATCTCTTGATGGACTAAGACAAATCAAAAGCAGCAGGGGGAAAATGAGAACAAATACTATTTCAGATTTGAAAATGGTTTTCAATATTAACATAAACATACAAATACGTTACAGGAAGTTAGCAGTATATGAAAAAGGGGTTGAGTGGTCATATTGCACTAAACTATAAATTAACTTGGTCAGGTTTAGTAGGATGTGCTAACTGGTTGCTGTAGCTTATTCTACAAACCATGTTTTGTTTTATTTTTTAAAAAAGAAGCCTTGATTGCATGTATGCATATCCAGCCAGTATTATAATTCTGGCAGAAAGATAAAACCTAAGAACAGTTAAGATGTAAAAATATTTTGGTGTTGCAGTAAACTGTATTAGAAGTATAAATAATCATATTAATGACCTCATGGTAAGGGTGAAAATGAAGTATATCAACTATGTATCTGGAAAGAGGGATGTTTTTATTAATTTTAATTGCTTTAATTCATTTATATTTATTTGTATCCCATTTTTATTATTTTTACAAATAATTCAAGGCAGCAAACATATCCAACATACCTTCCTATTTTCCCCAGAACTCACAGCCTCCAGCTTTCTAGTCTGGTGCCTTAACCACTAGACCAAACTGCTTCTATATACAAATAACAACAGAATAATTGCTATATATATTCATGGTATTAGCCTTGATATAGTTGTTTCATTATGGCAGGCAAAAAAAATGTGGATTGATTTGTCCAGGCATTGTATGAATTTAGATCACCCATATTGGCCATTTTAGAAGAGTTATCCTATGCACAATCTGGAATTTAGAAAAATATCCCTCTAAGCTACAGACTTGGGTTTGTGTGGCCTACTGGGACAAGTCCAATGTTGTTGAGTCTGGGATCCTTATGCAATGAATTAAGTTCAACTTTGGGTAAGTAAATGGAAATGTCAATTATTGACAACAGGACCATAGTTAATGAATGTATGCTCTTTTCTGACCAGAATCATTAGTACGTTTTATCAGCATCAAGAAAAGCCAAATCTTCTTCCATCCCTAGGGTTGAAAGCTCTTGAGCATTTCAGAACTTTTTAGAAATCTTTATATTATTTCCAACTAATGAAATCTTGGAAAGAAAGTGTTTAACAATGTCACTTTCTATCTGTCAAAGACTAACTCTTCAAAAGGTAAAGTGAATGGAACCAAATCTGCTTCAATGGGAAAAGCCAGCAAAAGAAAGATGATGTTCAAAAATGGCCTATATAAGGCCAGAGATTGCCTCAATGATCCATGGGGACAGGCAGTTGGGCTGCTACTCAGAATTTTAAGCCTCTATTCCTTTTCTGTCCAGTATGGAATATATGCAATCTGTCCTGTATTTTTCAGTGTATGCATGCGCAAGCATAGCAATACAGCAAAAGGGAGAGCAGAACAATTACATAGGGATTTGTTTGCTATTTGTTTATTTATTCGTACCAGTATTTAAGTGCTGTCTGGTTCCAAAGAAACTCTGAATGGCGCACAATAGAATAAGGAACAAAAATACAATGCAAAGCATCAGATTGGATCTGATGGCTCTGTATAAATGACAGAGAAAAACACAATAAGGAGGAACATCCAATCTGGGAAAGCAGCCAGGTCTTTAAAGCTTTCCAGAATACCATCAAGATGGGAAGCATATGGATTTCTGGCAGCACCTTGGTCCAGAAGGAAGGTGCAGAAATTTTCAGCCCCACCAGGTAAACTGGACCAGAAACCAATTCCATAGGGAAGTTAAAACTATTTCTATGGTGTTTGTAGTAACAGAATCTCATAAGACCGATTGTACGGTACCTCTTTCCCTTCTTATAGTCTGGTGAATTAGGAAGGTATCTGTTTGAGCTTCTTCCCTGTATTTTCTGTTTTTTTGTGATTTAATATATATTTCTTTCGCTTGTTGCTTTGGTAATGGATCTTGCCTGTGTCTATTAAGGTCTTCTTCCTTACTCTTTATGACATACTTCCTGGGTCCTGATAAATGGCAGTTAATTTGAAATAAACCTGGAATGTGGCAATTCTGCCAGCACATACCATCTTGGCAGAAACCATGGGAGACATGCAGTTCCTCAAATAACCTGATTCCATGCCATTTGGGGCTGCATAGATGACAATCAGCACCTTGAAGCATACTGACAATCAGCACAGCTCATGAAGCAGAGGTGCCATAAGGACATAGCAAGGCATGACTTTCCCTGCCTGCACTGCTACATTCTGGATCCACTGACACATCCAATTGGTTTTCAAGAGCAGCCTAGGGTAGGGTTCATTGTGGTAGTCAAGCTGTGATATGACTAGGGCAGGAGTGACTGAAGAGTCTTCCAATTCAGGAAGGGTGAAATTGGTACCTTTAGATTGATTTGGCAAAGGCCATTGGGCCACAGCTGTCCCCCTGCTGTTTTACAAACACCCGTTTTGTCTTTTTGCAAATGTATGTATTATGGTTGGCCATACAGCAATGGTAGTCAATATGCAGGAGTAGTTCAAAATGTACTCAAAATTTCAACACACCCATTGATCTTAAAAAGTGTGGACTCCCATTTTATTGTAGTTTTGACAAAGAGCAAGTCTTTCCAATAGTTTTGAATTCCAGGGCGCAAGAGATAGAATACTATAATGTAAGCAGGTGAAATTAAGAAAATGAGTTTGATCATGTAGAATTAATGAAAACAGAAGAAGAACAGTAAAAATGGAAATTTATCAAACCTAGTCACAATGGGAAGGATAACAGAAAAAACTCTGCTCCTTTGTGTGTATGTGTGTGTGTGTGTGTATTCAATTCAATTGAAAAAAAACTCCAAAAAATAATTCTCTCCACCTTGACAGATTTAGAGCACCTTGCAAGGGAAAGTGGGCAAAGATTCTCAAGACAAGATGTGCCATGCTGATAGGGTCTATCCCAAAAGACTGAATGATGTCATAAAATAAAAAGGTGTTGCAACAAAGGATTAGTTTAGGACAGGGGTCTTCAAACCTAGTCTTAAAGTTACCAAGGTTGAGAACCCCTGCCTTAGGTCTACCTACCTGCTGTTCACTATTATGAAAAAAAACCCTCACTGGCTTCATTTCATGCATCTAAGATCCTTCCTCACACACACACTTTATGTCCATTCATTCCCTTCACATTTTAATTCGCTGGTGTCACAAATTATTTTCAGGAATAAAGATTTGAAGCTAATTTTTAAAAAAAAAAATTCCACAGAAATATCAAGCACCATAAGCAACAACTCATTTATTCACTCCCAGAATTGTGTCTTTGTTCCTGAAGTATGTAGGCAGAACTAGCATTCTCATGTTTTATTTGTTTGTTTGTTTATAAAATTTATAGGCCACCCCGCTTACCTAAAAGATAACTACATCCTATTTGTTTAGGGCTGCAATAGTGGTTACGTTATCCAAATATATTGAGATAAGTTTCCCTCACACTTACACAGACATATGCAATTACTGAAAACTGGCTCTAAACTCAATTAATTGCTGACTTCATATTAAAATCCAGTTTGGGTCATCTTATTTTGTCCTCAAATGCCTCTTCCTATCAGACCAGACTTCATGATCTAAGAAAGATATACGTTCCATTCTGCATTATCTATTATGTTCTGACAGCGAGGAATCGAAAGCGAGATTTGAGGGAAACACAAGTTCCCATGGGATGACTTAACGCATTAATCTACCGCATTCTAGAAGTTTACACAACATCTTCATTTGTGCAGACTGTCTGCCCTGACTTTATCTGCGGGAGTTATTTTTTTCTACTTCTGCATCAGAAATTGTGTTCCATACTACAAAACCATCCACAGAAGTTGTAGACTATATTTCAATTCAATTATTATTTTTCTCCAATTGAAGAGGAAATTATGTGTTGGAACAATCCCATCATTTTTATAACTCCCACATGTACTTTCCTTAGGTACACAGCTCTGATAAGATCTTTAAACACTAGTAGATATAAATGCAGTTTTCTTAGTCAAGAAATCTTAACAACTAATGCCTTGGCAGACATCCTGACAGAAATGGAAAGTCCAGATATAAAGACATAATATTGATAATGTTCTCCAGGATTCAATCTATTTCCTGCACTTGATTGTTTTACATCAAGACAGGCAAACTTTGAACCATTGATTTCATGCAGTTGTTTAAGTTTAACTATATAAACCTTGCTTGCCTTTGTTCCTTCAGATATGGTGAAATTCTATAATGGAAAAACTGAAATCCACTATATCTGAAAATTGTCAAGGTGTGTGAAACTGATTCAAGTCAATGTGTTATGACTTATGTGATGAAGCAACATACATTTTAAATCTAAAAACTCATTTAAAAATTAGAAAGACTATTGTTCTTTGGGGGGGAATCCACTTGGAAATAAAAAAAAAATACAGGTAGTCCTCAACTTACAATGAACCCAAATTTTATGTTATTAAGTGAGAAATTTGTTAAGTGAGTTTTGCTCCATTTTACAACTTTTCTTGCCACATTTGTTAAGCAAATTACACATATTCACTAAATTAATGCCTGTTCAAATTGTCTATAAATAAGGAAACATCTTTATGAAAGTCAAGGTTACATATGTTAGCCATCTTCACATATACACAACATATGCGAATACCTTTCGGAGGAGGAGGAGGAGGAGGAGGAGGAGGATTAAGGATGGGGATGAGGCAAGAGGAAGAAGTAAGCAGACAGAAAAAGAAAAAGGGAGAGAAGCTCCATATAAGGGAAAGGTTCTCTCAACTCAAGCTTGACACTTGGCAACTCCACGGATTCACCATGTAATTAGTTGCTAAAGAACAAGTTGAAATTAAATTCAGAGAAGATAGGTGTGGCCAGCCATACCTTCAAACAATTATATCTAGTGTTCCAGTCATTCTCCCTAACTGACCAGATTTGGTATTGACCATACCTAGATGTTGATTGCCCTAGAATACTTCTGTCTTGGCTGCTACAATGTACTCTTCATGGAGCTACCATTAAAAAACCTCTAATAAATGAAAATGTAATTGCTAGGGGCTGCTGATCTATACAAGAAACAGAGATCATATGGTTCCTATACTGGTTGTCAGCAGTGTAATATTTATAGTGTTTAATGGTTTAAGGCCTGATTACCTAATGGGCACTTCTCCTGTTATAAATCTGTCTTGTGGATTAAATCAATGGGAGCAGCCACCAAGTGGTCCTGCTATTAAAATTTCATCTTTCTGGAAGGCTTTCCGCTTGGTTCTTCCCGGGTTATGGAATGCATTCTCTTGGAGTTATACTATTAGGGTTTAAGAAAGGACTAAAGAAGCATCTCTTTCCCCAAGTTTGACTGACTGATATGGCAATATCCGAGTACCACCAGTCGCCTAGCAAGGTGTCAAAAACTTGATGACCAAAAAAAAGAAAAGAAAAAGAAAAGAGTGATAAAGTACAGGTAGTTCTTGACTTACAACAGTTTGCTTAGTGATTGTTCGAAGTTACAATAGCACTGAAAAAAGTGCCCCCCAAGCCACAGGCAAACAAGATACCTACCGGCCGGCCGCTCTTCCTCCTGTCCGAGGTTTTCATTGTTATGAGCATTTCTGTTGAGGATTGGCAGTGGGAGTGGGGTGGGGGGTGTTTGGATTTTATTCCCCCCCCCCGTCTGCTGGGTGGTTGCAGCAGGTGTTGGTCACTTCACATGACCCTGGGACACTGTGACCGTCATAAATATGAATCAGTTGCCAAGCATCTGAATGTAAATCGCAAGACCCTGGAGATGCTGCAACATTCCAGCTGATCAGCGCTTCTTCTGGGCTCAGCAGAAGTGCCAGGATCAGCACCGAGCTCCAGCCGGAGCCTGGCTCTGGCACTTCCACTGAGCCCTGAGAGCCCTGCAGCTCCAACCATCTCTCACTCAGACTTGTGCGGTGCTGCCACCGGTTCAGCTCATTCCCCTCCCCCACTACCACTTTTCTAGGGTGCTCGCGTACTACCTGCCAGGTGCCAATGTACCACAGGTGGTACCCGTACCACTGGTTGAAAAGCCCTGCATTAGGGAATACACAGCTAAATCTCCTGATGATATTCTTCACCACATATAAAGTTATTTCTTTATTACAGACCATTTAGTACATTTTCTCCACATCAGCCTTCCCCAAGCTAGTACTTGCCAGAACGTCCAGCTAGCATGACCAATGGGAAGCTATTGTCCAACACTTTAGAAGAAGATCAGACAGGTTCATTTTGTCTCATTTCATACTATAAATACTGCCATAAGGAGGGAATATTCCAAATATACTTTTTTATCGATTTTGCACTCAGTGTGCTATAATATTGATAAATACACTAAAAACACCATCGCTCTATTCAAAGTGACTGTTATTTTCTTTAGTAAAAGAAAAGTTGCAGTTCTACAATTTTGTCATTTTTTTTAACAAACCCACTTTTATATGAAAGTATATATGAAATAGGGATTTATTTCTTAGCTGTCATCCTTTACTATTCTAACTTTATATAACTATGTATATCTTCTGCTGCAATCTGGTTACAAATAACTTTTTAGGTGCCTCCTGGGCAGTTTTGACTCCTGGTGACCGCCTGGACAAATTCAGAGTTTTCTTGGCAAGATTTCAGAAGTATTTTACCATTGCTTCTTTCTTAGGGCTGAGAGAGATTGACTGGCCCGAAATCACCCGGCTTGGTTCATATCTAAAGCAGGACTAGAACTGGTTTCTAGACTAGTGACTTAACCACTGTATCAAATTGACTCCTGCTAACATGACAGTAGACATTAAAACAGGTAAGATTAAGGTAAGATGGAAGGAAACCAAATATAGTAAGTCTCTGATTTATGATTGGTCACTTAGCAACCATTCAAAATTACAATGGATTCCCCTCCCCAGAAGGTACTTATCACCCAAATTCAAAGTTATGACAGCCGCCTCCCTCAAGGTCACATGACCACATTTTGGGCACTCAGCAATTGATCACATTATGACTTGCTTAATGACCATCACAACTTATGACTGTAGGGTAGTTGGTGTACTGATGTTACCTAGTTTGGTAATGAAATGTCTGCAAGAAAACTAGCTCAGAGACCACCGAAGACCCCACAGTCCTGAGCCACAAATATTCTTTTCTAACACTATGACTGTAATTGCAGGGTCAGTCATGGTCATAAATTGAGGGATACTTATACTGGTGGTCCTCCAGTTACAACCATTCATTCAGTGAACCTTCAGACTTACAACAGCATTAAAATACAAGAGGGTACAAAAGAAGAGGAAATTCAGTAGAATTTGCCACCTTCACTTCTCTATCAGGAGCAAACTCAGAATCCTAACTATATGATTAGACTGAGAAGCCCACCTATCCATGCAGGTTGATAGGCAGAACCCTTTTTTTGCCTACCTCATCTGTTACCTCTTTAGGAAACCTACATAATGTTTACTAACATTTACAGGTATCTTATTTTTCTTCTTATATCTTTTGTTTTAATTTTTATTGGTAAGCTGCCCAGAGTCACCATGGAATCAGAGTGGCCTTGAAGATGATGATGGAGGAAAACCTTATAGAGCAGCTTTAATAGGATATATACTCATAAAAACTTGATTCATTTTTTAAATTCCTCCACTTTAAAATTCAGCGTTCAGCTTCTACTCTGAAAAAAGTATGTTAAGAGAGGAGCACATTAATTTTGTCTCTCACAAACCACTTTCAAACCAGAATAAAAGCTCTGAGAAATCATTTTGCAAAGGGTATAAGAAAATCAAATTGTAAAAACTATATAATGTGTTACTCAATAATTGTTCAGAGGGTGTAACTACCACATGTTATCTCCATAAGGCCAATTTTTTTTTAAAAAAAGAGGATGACTTCTGATGTGCCTTGAATAGCATTGTTCTATATTGCTAAGGAATTTTATATATGTGAATAACATATATTATTGTTTTAAATGTTTAAAACAGTAGGACTCTTCAAAAGAATATTACAAAATATACATAACAAGATATTTTTTTTAATTAGCGATACATTTTGAATCAATATAGGTAACTCTGATTAGATGTGTAATATCTGATCACACACTTAAAAGAGTCAGGTTTGTGAAGATAAAATTATCAAAATGTTCTCATTCCTGGTGACTACCATATAATAGCTGGTATTGTTTTCCAAGCACATATTAGTTATAGAATTAGAAAAGCTGTGTCCTGAAACCAGATTAATTTGCAGGGATTTTATCCCCATAGCCACAGAGGCTATTAAAAATAAATAGTATTTTTTTTCATTCTCCCAACAGAGCACTGAGGTATCCAAAGAGGAGAAACTGTGACCATTATCTAAACTAGGAGAAGCAAGCAGAAAGTAAGTTTACAGGGGGAAAAAGGTGAATATCTAGACTATCAACTATCAATTATGAAAATGTTAACATTAGCAGGAATATTCGTACTTACAGTGCCTGGATCTCTGTCTGTTCCCGTAGTAACCAAGAAATGCACAGACATGCCCGTTCAGACACAGAGGCAAGAACAGAAATAAAAAAGGGGGAAGAAATTAGAACAGAAGCCGCAAACAGTTTTAAAATGGCTTTTATTTATATAAGTCATTGCACATTCCTAATACAGTGATTTCCTGAAAATTACATTTTGTAAACATGATTTACAGTTTAACCATACACAAGGCCTAGTTCTTTCCATGACAGAATAAATTAATTTTTATTCTTCAAAAATTATTCAAGTGCAATTCGCCCAATATTTAAAGGTGTCCTAAACAAAACTACAAAAAAGGAGCAATGCTTAAAATCTTTCATTTCAACTCATTCAACTCAATTTTATTCATTTGCCCACTCTTTCACCTCTTGCCCACTTTCCATTAGAGATTTCTTTAATTAAAAAAAAGGAAACAAAAATATTGCCCACTTATTCTGGTGTAATGATCATCCACAATATTGTGCTGGCCACTGAGGTTACAACTAAGCATCTGTAGGGATGTTAAAATGCCCTGCATTTCATCAAAGCAGGAGAACCCTAGTGCGCTCCAGGCTCAAAAAAATAAGTACCTCAAGCTAAATTTTGTTTCAGTGGTATAAATGCAGAACAATTTATTCTTAAATGTTTGGCATTATAATTGTTCTTGGCTTTCATTCTAAATAGCTCCTTAGGATTCTTTAGAGATGCCCACAATTTTCAGCAACGTGCGAACACTTATTTGAAATGTCCTAATCAGGCTTCCCATGCCTCTCACCTCTGTGGTGGTCTGCATCGTGATGCTTCTTGTCATCTTTTATTGCCAAGTGAGACTGCCCACCCAGAGCACTTGAGAGGGCAAGAAGGCCAGCACTGCTTCCAAGTGGAGGGATCCCAGGAGGCTGAAGTCCTGATGGGTGTGGAGTAAGAGGCACTGGAGGTCCATGGCCGTGAGAGAGATGCTGAGCCTGCAACTGCTGTTGCTGTTATTTATTGTGGTATTTCCAGATAGAACCAGCAGGCAATTGGAAGGAAGGAAGGAAGGAAAGAAAGAAAGAAAAGGAGGACTGGTTAGCCAATGAACATAACACCATTCCTTGTCTCAACCTCTCCCCTACTTCAGCCTGGTCTAGGTAACCACCCTGCGCTAGGTTTCACAACTCTAAGAATACTGCCTTGGATACTGATTCTTTTTTTTCATTACAGAACTAAGCCATGCAATTTAATCTACAGCCCAACTAACAAGATTTGTGTAGTCTAGACTCTGGTAGACAGCTGGCACCTTTCAAATCCATCTCCGTATTAAAAGAATTAGTGCCGACAGAGATATCATTGCTCTCACCTTCCTGTCTCCAAATGCTTGTTTTCACAACTGCTTCGAATAAAGATGAAAACCAACAACTTGAAAGGGCCCTATCTAAAATAAGTCTCTGTTACAGCTTCTACTAGGAACATTTCCAATACTTGAATCACCAATTGGAAAAGTGACCAAGCAAGTGTTCTTTTCACTTCATTCTTGTTGTACATGTATGCTTGACATTAAGACTGACAGAATCCAAGCAGAGTGTTGATCTGATTAGTCTTACCCTCAGGGCACTATATGACATTTACGTCAACAATTTCAAATCTATGTAGCTATTCCCAAATTCAGTTGAAGATCAGAATGATCTTTGCCAGATCACAATATATGCTAGCCTTTTCCAACCTCAATGCCCTCCAGATGTTCAGACTTCATGTCTCAGAATTCCCCAGATCACAGCTGAAAATTCTGGGACTGAAGCTCATGGTTCTGGAAGGTGCCTTGTTTGGAGAAGATGCAGTTATGTATACATAGCAAATATATATATTTTTCCCTTCCAGTCTACCCCAGTTTGAATGTTAACACTAGGATAACATAATCAATTTGACTGAGCTCCAAACAGAAGGCAAGAGATTGACTTAAGCTGCAAGGCTTCAAGTTACTATTTATCTTCTCAAAAATAAGCCCCTCTGTGAACAATGTCACGTACTTCCAGATAAGCATGTATTATAGCCTTCCCCAACTTAGCACTCTCTCCAGATAGACTGAGACTGGGATTCTAGAATTCCCAATATAGTTAGTGCCAGGTTGGAGAAGGTTAGTGCATAGAACTGCAACCCACACCTTGTATCTTAGCAGCCAGAAAGTCTACTTAGCCCTTTCCAATTTTGAAAGAATTGTTTAAAGTGCTTACATTTGTAAGCAAGGGTCTCTGCAGTATGACTTCAGCCAAGCTGCAACTCTCAAGAGCTGATAGCATTACCAGGTCCTGTGTTTGACACATGGTACAATCATATCAATTACATTTATCACCTCAATAGGGTAGTACTTACTGATTTTTTTTTAAAAAAACGATAATCATTACTACTGTGCTTATAAATAACAATATTTAACAAAATGTTAAGAGGCACTTAAAGGAAAGTACTTGTTTCATCTGTATCTTAGAACAAGAAAGTGAAACATCTGCTTTTCTGAGTTATTAATATTGTTTTCAGTTAAATTTTGTGCAGCAACTAGAGAAGACACATTTAAAATCTGTCTCAAACATGTTCATTAGAAAGCTTTGGGCTATTTAATCTTTTTAGCAGTGCTTCCTATCATCATAAAGCTGACCCAATCCATACAGTCATTGTGAGAACATGTATTACAAAACACTTCCATATTATAAAAATTATAATGTATATATTTTTACCAAAAATTTTACCATGTCTAAACGTACTCTGTGCATTCTAGCAAAGGATATGTGAGATATATATACACTCTATATATACTTTTCACATCAGATATTGTCTTGCTACTGCTTCTCCAGTACTTTTTCTTTCTTAACGTTAACAACATGTAACAAGCTAACAAGCAACAGGTAACATGCCAAACAAAGCACAGCACAATTTATGCTCTTTTCACAAGAGAAGCATCTCTTCGAGTTTAGGTATGATATACTTTTATAAATAAATTGGCATCTAGCAAATAAACCACGGGATTCTATTTTTTCCATAATTAAGCAAAAAATTTAAAATGGTTGCAACTGAGCTCTGCCATGTTACCTTGAATTCAAGATCAAAAGATCTCAAACATTGTTTTATACAGCTCTTTATATTTAGAGCTTCCGAGGAACACGTCCAAAAGGGGGGGGGCATGGCTACTTTTTAAAAAAAAGTAATTTTATTAAAAATGTAGAATTAAAAAGATAAAAACTAATGCAAAGTAAGAAAAAAGAAGTGCAGAAAAGAAAAAATAGAAATTACTTTCCCCCTCATTAAAATAGATATAAACATAGTAATTTATCACCTTCTATTAACAAAGTTGGGTTAAAAATTTTTAAGAAATCCCTCTTTCTCCCATTACCTATCTCTTATCAATGTACAGATCCTAAAAGGGCAAGGGAATCTAGCATTTTAAGGTGGAGCATTAACCTTGTGTAATACTTATTTGAAATGTTCTACATGGAAATGAAAACTCAGATATTTCCATAATGATTATTTTTATGTCACTTCAATTATTTCACCGCTAATGGGTTCACAAATACATATGTTGAAAGAGTGTATGAAAGGATTTCCCACAATATGCACACATTCCACTTCCTAGCTGCCACCAGCATGACATTTGAACAATATGTGAGGGGGTTCTATGCACATATAATGTGTGAAGGAACTTTCTGCTGATCAGGATACATGTAGTAACTCTTCCTTAGTATGAAGTGTGGAAAATGGAATATAATGGCTACTGCAAACATCCTTGCCATTCATTGGTGAGCAAAGCTGAAAATACTCTTGTTTTCTACTTTTTTAAAATGAATTTCCAGTTGAAGTTTCGTGGATTTTTTTTGTGGATTCAAACAAACAAGATATTATGACTGAAGGATTAAACAATGCTGAGAACCCAATTCAGTGTAGCACAAAAAGCTGCATGTTTCATCAGGTGGTTTGGAAGAAGTATTATCATTTGGAAACAGTCTGACTTACTGGAATAATAATGAACAAATAAAAGACTCATTTTGTCTTTATTTAGTAAACTTGAGCTATTATTGTGCAAACTGAACCAGATTCATGCAGATTCTGCATGAATTATCAAGCCACCTTACAATAAATGATAGATTAATTCCCTCCTTTTCTCTTCTTTTTACATCACTCATAATTTTTAGATTACAAATCTGAAGTTGGGTACTTTAAACATTGCACAAAAATGTGTTGAAAGTATAATGTGATTTTAGGTGTTTATTAATGCTTACAATGTTATTTTTACAATAGCATCCAACTTTCAACTCATAAAAATGCTAAAATTAAAATGCTAAAATTATCATTATGTTTATAAAATAAACAATATCTTGCCAACAGAAAAGTTCAAGCTTGGTTGTTAACTTGCATTATAAAAAGAATGAATAGGAGTCTGTATTTAAACAATTCAACATTACAACACGGTAGTAAAACATTATTGAATACTGTATATTGGACAAGGCTTTTTAAAAAGTGGTGTTGTTTTTCTGCTTGCTGTGAAGTGCAAAGTCAGTAGAATTGGCATTCTGATGCTTGCATATACAGAATAAAACAATATTTCAATAAATAAGTTTTACTTGATTCAGAAGCTGAATTTAGATGATCTCATCTCAGTTGGAGAGATTATGTTTAGATTATCAGACTGAGCATATATTTCCAGTCAACTAGAGTTGCAATCTCATATGAACTAGGAAACTATGTTTAGCACAACTTAGTATATTGGACCATGACTTGAATATTTCTAATCCTAGCCAATTCCAAAACTGTCAAGCTCAGTGTTCTAATTCAGAAACAAATGCAAAGTAGAGTTAATTTTGGAAGACTTCCTGATGTCTTTGCCAGAAACAATATGAGAGTTGGGTACATAGACAGAAGTTATACGTATTATAAATCTTTCATACATCAGAGTAACAGTTACTTCCTTTTTTTAGTCTCCTAAAATTCATATTCACAAGTCAAATTGGGCAATGATTCAATGTGAAAACATTATATGCAACTAGTATCACTGATTTGGGGTGACAGAATCACAATAGCATCATTAATTCAGATATGAAGAAATGCACGTGAGATCAATCATGTGCCCCATTAAATGATAAATATGGTACACAAAATCTTGTATATTTGCTTAAATGGTTAAAGGAGTTCTTTAGTTTTAATCATGTGAAGCAAACCACTATATTTACAGCAACTAAATATGTTTTAAACCACTTTTATTCTCTGCTCCAAGACAGAAAGGTGAAGTAGTCAAACTAACTTAAAATCAGTTTCAAAGGAACGTCAGTAACATTCCTAAACCTTATCTTTAGCAAGGTTCATTACAGAAATTTCTATTTGTAGGCTTTTGTGGTTTTTTTTAAACCTCTTCATGAGGATATGTATAAATTGTTTTATATAGTTCAGTATTTATTTTTCCAACTTATTGTATTTCTGTTCACTCCAACTGGCAATTCCTATCCAGACTGTTAAGTGGAGGACTATTTTCCCCCTATCACCTAGTCAATTATTATTTTTTAGCTGAGATCACTTAAGTTAAAACCTACTGTATACAAAGCATGTGGCTCAATGAATTGTATTCTGCCCGCTCCTAGAAAAGTGCATGTATAGTTTCTTCTTAAGTAAGGTGTTAGTAGGCGATGGTCTTCTCCAATCTTGAATTCAAAAGTAACATTGTACATTTGACAATATGCTGGATTTGCAATTAGCATACCAATAAAAAGGTTGATTGATGCTTACAGCAAAGTTTTTTGTATGAAAACCAGGAAATTGAGTGCAACTGGGAAAGCTGTCCTTTGATTCCTTGAATAACTTTGAACTAGTTTAAATACTGTGTTTCCCTGAAAATAAACCCCACCCCGAAAAAAAAGACTTACCCTGATATTTGGGGGTGGCTCTAATATAAGCCCTACTCCAAAAATAAGTCCTCATTAGGACCTCACCACTCCATCCCACCTGGCTGCTGCAATGGGGCAGGAGCCCACGCGACACATCATGCCACTGCCACTACAATGAGGTGAGACAGGTGGGGGAGGGGCTGGAGCTGTCTCATGCGCCCGCCCACTTCCTTCAGCCCCCCCCCAGCCAGGCCATTCCTTGCTCCCTCTCTCTCCTCCCAACCCAGACTGCCATGCTTCCCTACAGAGGATGGGTGGGTTAGGCCTGGTCCCCCTCTACTGTTTTGGAGCTGTGCGCTGCTGCAGGGGCTTTCTTCACACTCTGCCCCACAGATCACCTGTCCAGTGGCAGCCACCACCTCTTTCTCCTCCGCCATCTCTCCCATAGCAGCACAAGCCTCCCCTGCCACCTTCCTCCATCAGCACTCTTTCGCCGCCACTGAAGAGAATGGAGAACAGAAAGCAGAGTGGCTCTGTGCAGTGATGCAGAGCAGAGAAGAGCACATGCTTGCCATCCTGCATCGCCCCGTGTCTCCCTTCTCCGTTCTCGAAATGGCAGTCCCGTTTCCTGCCACTTCTCCTCCCAAAACCAAAACATTTAAACACTAACCTGCTTTCCAGCTCTGGCATATTTCTCTCCTGCTGAAACGGAGTTCGTGGGACTAAAAAAAGTTCAGTCAGACCTTCCAACTTCTCGTGGGGAAAAAAAAGCTCCAACCTCTCCCCCACCTGCCTCATGTTGCGGCAGCAGTGGCGCGATGTGCTGCACGGCCTCCTACTGCAAGCTACCACAGCAGAAGTGGGCCAGCAGCCATGCAGGCTCCTGCTGGATAGGACTGCTGGTGCCACCGCCATGAGGCAAGACAGGTGTCACAAAAAATATAAGACACTGCCCAAAAATAAGACCAATGCCTCTTGTGGAGGCAAAAATAACATAAGATCAGGTCTTACTTTCCGGGAAACACAGTACATCATGGTATTAGTGTTCTAAAACTTTATTGTAACTAATTTAATTAATGAATTTAAAACCATATTCTAAATCAAGAAAGTAACATATTTACTGCAAAAGGAGAAAATATTCAAATTAAATTGTACAATTTAATAAGATATTCTTTTATTATTATACTTGCAACTTTAATTCAGCTAAGTGACCTTTAAATCCCACTTCAGAGTAGCATCACTATTAACCAAATATTTTTTTATCCAGGATGACTAGTGAAATGCAGCAACAAATGTAAATGTAAATAAAGGAGAAAAATGTGCTGCCTCAAGAAGCTTAGTTCTTTTGACAGGAATTTAAAAGTTGCAACACAGTTATATCATTATAATTGAGTAATTTCATGTTTGGTTTTATGCTTTGGAATATTTTCTAGTTTAAATCAAATCCCAGTCTTTGTTCAATGGGAAAAGGAAAGAAAAAAAATAAACTCAAAATTGCAATCTGACCCTCACATATACAATGAAGTAATTCTAGATCTAGAAAATAACACTTAGAGCAATAGCACTTAGACTTTATACTGCTCCAGTGTTTTACAGCACTAAGTGATTTACAAATGTCACATATTGCCCCCAACAATCTGGGATCTTCGAAGGATGGAAGGCTGGGTCAACCCTGAGCTCCATCAGGATTGAACATGTGGCAGTCGGTAGAGT
This sequence comes from Bothrops alternatus, assembly GCA_034064705.1. Classification (NCBI taxonomy): domain Eukaryota; kingdom Metazoa; phylum Chordata; class Lepidosauria; order Squamata; family Viperidae; genus Bothrops; species Bothrops alternatus. The sequence goes on along the minus strand of JARGCV010000018.1, from coordinate 19,642,291 downwards.
TAGCTTGCAATACTGCATTCTAACCACTGTGCCACCAAAGCTCCTCAAAATTATGATCAAAATTATGATCAAAATTAATCATATATAAGTACATTTCAACTTGCATTTCTGAAATAATTAGCATAGGGAATAAAACACAATAGCATGGGTTTAAACAAGAACAGAAAAACTTCAAACTAAAAACTGGAAATTCTGGAATAGACAGATAACTGATTTTATAGTTATCTGAATAAATTTATTTTGTATCTCTGCACACTCCTATACTGACCTTTATGGCTCTTTAGCATTTGTTTCTATTTCTAAATTCATACCACCCATTGTCAAACAGCAAGCATATGTCTTATTCCAAAAGCATAGGTTGGTATTTAAAATGTAATATGCAAGGTACACATGGGGAGAAAGCAGAATTTTAAGAAATGCATACCAGACTCTGGTTTTTAGCATAATTTGTAATTTAAATCCCCCTAAATAGATAAATCCTTCTATTTGTTCAGCATCTTGTTTTGAGTTTAAATCTGCAGTATATTCCTCAGATTAAAAAAAATTACAATTCTTATAATCTTCAATCAGTATTAACCAATAGAGGAGGTGTGGCAGCTGGAATGTGTGCACATGTGCAAAACGGATGAGTTATGCATCTCAATGCTCCATCCATCATCTTTTTTTCCCCACTTCACCCCCAGATGACTCTAATTTTAACAGCTAGAGGTTTGGTGGGTTGTGAATTAGGTAAGCTGCAGCCTAAAACATTTGGACATCAGGCTGGAGAAAACACTTTTGCCCAAAGTTTTTAAAAAGACTTTTGACATTTTATCTCTGCGGTGGCCCCTTCTCCCCATCAACCCAAAGTCAGAATTGCAGATGATGATTCCAAAACTTCTGCAATAAGAAGCTGCAGCAGCAAATTTTTGTCTCCATATTTCTAATTTACAGGAAAAGATATATTCTAGTAATTTATAGGCAGTCAGAAGATTAACTACAGACTCATAATAAACCTTCAAGAGGTTAACCTCATCCTCTTAAGCTTCACACACTACCACACAGAGATACCACAGCCAAGGAAAGGAAAAATAATCCAGTGGTTTGCTAATCCTTTAGTCAATCACCTCATGCAATGACACAAAGCCCTTTAGATGCCAACAACTCAATCTGTCTCACCAATACCATCAATCCAACTGATACATTTCACAGAAGCACACAGCACACCTCAAAAGGGTAAGAGGAAACCCTTCTATCATTAAAGAATTAAATTCTTTTTCATCTCAACTAAAATATCCACAATGTCTTATGGATCCAAAAGATACTCTTAAAGAGTTCATTTAAAAGAAATCTGCAAATCTATATCAATCTTCTAAAGTGATCTAATTATCTATCAGTGTGGCCTAATTATGATTCTAATACTAATTTCCTTAATTATATATAGTATATAATCTCTTAAAACTTTACTAAAAAATCTATTTAAATGTCCACTCCAAGAAAACATTTATCACCACACTTGAACACTGAAATAGGAAGAGAAGGATTGCTTTACTTGCCAATTTGTTAGTTCACGTTGCAACATTTAAAATTGGTCATTTCAGTTTCATTGTCCTTCGAAACAAATGTGTGTGAAGGTATTCTGCCTATGAGCCTTTTGCCATATGTTCAAATAAACACTATCCAATCTGAACTACCTAACTGCATAACGATGAAGATGGGCATCCATACTGAACCAGACTACTGAAAAAGGAACCTGGATGCTTTTCAAGAGCATTACACCCAGGGAAGGGGTGTTTGTGGGATTGTTAGAATTTGTTTTATCAGGATTAAAAATGCACAGTTCCAGATCTTGCTTACAGATTTTTATGAGAGCAAGCTTTTCTCCCACAATTTTCTTAGCTGAATGTTTCCCAACACACCTTTCTCACACAACCTGTGCCTTAATTCTTGTGCCAAATGGAATACAGATCTAGACTTCCAGTAGAAGATCATTCCAACAAAGAAGTAAGGGCACCATTTAGAAGCAATTATTTCCCATATCAAGCAATGAAGCTCTTTTTTAAAAAAAATCTCATTAAGCATCACTAAACACACAGATCTTAACTATTTCCATACACTTCTTAGGAATATACTTTTCCCTCAATTTGTTGTCTCTCTATTGCGTCTTCTACTTTCATGCAACTCAAATTTCTTGATTTGTGTTTAATGTTGGAGAATTCAGCAGCCGATTTGCATTTTGAAAAGACTCTTGTGATGTTTCAGGCTCACAATAGGTGTCTAAACCGTTAAATTACTATTTCTTTTATTAGCCTGAAAGACGCTGCAGTTTAAGAGCATGGCCTCCACTATTGTTCTTTATACTAAGTTGGGTCTCTGAACAATACTGACAGCTGCTATTAAACTGAGCTGGCGTTTACTTTAGTGCAGCTGCTGCTTGTAAGAACAGACCGACTCCTGATGCTTCCTCCCCTCTAGGGACACAGGCTGACACAGTGAATGTTCAATGAAGAAGAGCAAAGGGCCAGTGAATTGTCAGCCCAATTTTATGCTACTCCAATTTTCCAGAGTGCACCCAATCCCTTTCAAACAAATCAAGCATATGTCAGAGCATGAAACTTATTGTGCAGCACAGGATAATTATTTGTGTATACAAATGTGCAGTGGAAGAAATGATCTCTTGCCAGACCAATATCTATGTGTAAAATGAGACTGCAGTTGCACAACACTTCTTGGATTATAACATAATTGTTAGATCAGCTGTGCAAGGCACTTTGATTGGGGGAAAAAGCTGGACAGTATGATAAAAAAAATATAATGCTTTGAAATGGTGAAAAATAAGATATATTTTGGTTGACAATGACATATTAATGCCTCAGTTTATTACAGGGCTAATATCCTATGCATACGTGCCATTGAGGGGACATGGCTGAAATGCATAAAGTCATGAATAGCTTGCAGAAAATAGACAGGAAAAAGGTTTATTTCCTGTTCACAAATTTCCAGGAATTATCCAATGGAAAGAGATTTAAAACAAATTATATAGAAGTCCATCTTCACAAGCTGGAAGTTAAGTCATAACTAACCCATTGAATTCATTCTACAAGATATGATGGGGTGGTTTAGATACATTCACCAAGGAGTGATTTACCAAAAACTATTAGACCTGAAGATGTAATGTTACCTTAGGATTTAAGGCAACATGCCTCCAAACAACATTGGCTTCCAGGGAAGCAACTGCAAGAGGCAAACTTCAGTCTCATGTCTGTGATCACCCTACTTTGATTTAGTCCAGCATTTTATCACATTGATAAAATGCTGGACTAAATTGATCCAATCTGACAGGGCGAATCTCATTTTCTTGCTATTATTCTTGCAATTATTTTTCAGGAGGAGTTCATTGCACATGAGGCAAAAAAAATGATGCTGCTTCACTTGAAATGAAATCAGCATATTAAATAAATGGATGATAGTCTTGATCCTTTAAAAATATACAAAAAAATTAATAAAAAAGCAGGGTTTGCACTGAATGTCCAATAAGCATTCAACTGGAGGTAATCTGCAAATGAATCAGTATTGTTCTCTTGGCTGCTGGGCGCTCTTAAAGAAAAGGTAGCACTGTATAAAGATATAAGCCAGATGCTTCACAAAATATTCATTGTCCAATATAAACATTTCCAATTTATTTTAAAAGCTATTTTGAGCTGTGTTAGCTAAACACACTTACACACATAGAAAATACACAGTTGAACTTCTGAACTAAATTCCAAGTAAAGACATCATAGGGACAAGTTAGGGGTCATGAAGACAAAGACTTTAGGGGGGAAAAAAGTAGTTGACTGGATGGGGAAAGCAGGAGGAACAAGGACCTAGTTTAAAGGGGGAGGTGTGTTTATGCAAAGCTAATCTGTGGCATATAATAAAACTGCCTGAATAAAATTTAAGTTGAAAATCTACTGACACTTGCAGAAAGGAATGGCTATTAAAAGGAAAATGAAGGTCATTCTCTCAGTTTATTTCACCTAATTGACTACCAATAGTTTACCAGAGATGTACAATTCAGAAATTGATTAAAGCAGAATTTTCAAGTGGAGGATCATCTTTTAATCCTCCTTAGGGTCTTGTGGGGATGGGGGGAGTTCCCCCATCTCCAGTTGGGATGTAATTTTAACCACAGATGGATTAACCGGTGCCATTGTTTGAACAGTCACTGGACTATTGCACTGTTAATCCATACAGCAGCATGTCTAATTATCATTACAAAGTGTCTCTGGGAACTATAAAGACCAGCAGGGCATCTTCTCACAAGCAATTAACATAAACTAGTAAATGAATAATTTGAATTTCTCATAGTACTTGCACATGAATAAATATCAGAAGGAAGAGGATTTGTTTCCAAGTTCTTTTGCCTACTACAGAAGCAATAGGATGGAAATACAAGTGATATTTCTTCAGTATTATAAAATGTATATGACAAGCAAAATGTCTGGTACATGATGCTGATAAATGCAAGTTATCTACTTATTTTCATATATTAGCAGATGATTTTTCCATGAGGTTAAACGTTGTATAAACATGACAGGTATACAAATTCTGGCAAACCTAAAGATTGTCTCCTATCTTTTCTCATTTTTTTCCCTATAATGTCAGGAGGAAGAGTTTAGATAACTATTTCTACTTTTATTTAAATACAACTTGTTGTGTTACATTTTGGGGCGTAACTATGACATTAGTATTACCAAAGTATATTAATTGGGATGATACAGCACACCATAGTTAAGCAAAAGCAGAAATAAACATTTCTTGATCTTTTCACCCAGTCATTTTTTCACTTATTAAATGTGAACAAAATAACTTTACTTTTATAACATTCTAAATTATTATTTTTAAATGTAGATATTCAGATTATCAAATGACTCAAATACCACAAAAGTCTGTTATCAGTCCTAATCAGTTTGGTTTCTTTTTTCAACCCACTCCAAATATTAATTTACAATTCAGAATCATTCCACACATAAAACTGGTCTTTGATATATAACAGAGGTCTATAACCTTGAGAACTTTAAGACTTGTGGACTTCAACACCCAGAATTGAAGTCCACAAGTCTTTAAGTTGCGAAGGTTGGACATCCCTGATATATAGGATAAAGCAATATCATTTGATAAATTAAGCTTTTAGGAATGCCACCAGTTTAAAAATGCACAGGTGCCAAGAAAATGAATACTTAAAATGTAGCCATTAATGATCAAAGATATTATTTATATGTCAAACATTAAAACATCAAAACTGTCAAAAGCAATAAGAAAGGAAAGCTGGTTATACACACTGTAGGAGGTAGACCTGGAAGGCCACGTACCCCGATGATGGCATTCAGCTCAGCCATGGTCACTTGTTTGGCACGTTCCACTGCTTGAGCCACTTGTTGTTGATGCTGGAAGGACAAATAAATGTCTATTATCAGAGAAACCCACTGCTTGCAGGAGAAAAAGGCATTTTTTTAAAAAAAAAAAATCAAACAGTAAGTATATTTCAGACTAGCAAACTTAGATGCAACTTCTTTTCAAATGCATAAATATATAGGTTTTTTTTATTATAGTTTATTCGCAAGTTAACTTTCTTCCAAAGCTGATAAGTAACGCTTCTGTTGTGCATACTGTGCTAAACCATACTATTGCCTGATGTTGGTCATAACCTCAGCCCTTGCCTTAATACTATCTGATTGGGGAGCCATTATTCAAAGAACCCTTGGGTGCCATGTGTGAGCTAGGGAAGTGTGTGTGACAAGGCATTAGGGCAGGATGTCTGGGCCATTCATGTTGTGTTAATAGGCATTCCCCCAATGCTCTGGTATCAATTTAGTCATCAGGTTTTTCCATACACAATACATCTATGCCAGTAACCTGGTTTTCCTACTCCCCAAAATTCACACCTGTGCTTTACAATGTGTCGTGGCACAATCCTGCCAAAGTTGCTGCATAAATGCTCATAAATGTTTGTCAAGAAATTAAGCACAGATTACAATTCAGGCCTTTTTCTTAGACTTCTGTTAGACTTCCTTTCTTAGACTTTAATGTTTCAAATGAAACATAAAAATACTTTCAGAATTTCAACCAATTCTTAGTTTTTTAAAAATGCTTTTGCAAATGTCACTCAAAAAGTTTAGTGTACTATTGAGCACTATCATTTGTATTTACAGAGGATTTAACAAATGGCTAGACTAGCAGCTGCTAAGCTAATGCTAGCATTAAAAAAAATCTTGATAATCTTTTTAGACTGCCTCCTCCTGTGTTGGAAAGAATAATTTTGTGGTTGAGCTATTTCACCAGTTATATAGTTGGTGTATCTCATCTCATCTGCTAGACTAAATTAACAGGGGGCCTGCATACTTCAACTACAACAGATGTTCCTCATTCTTCTGCATTTTTATAAAATTAACATTTTAAAAACTAATTTACAAACAAAGATGCAACATAATTTCACTTTAAACAGCTGAATATTTGTACTTACTTCTTGAGACAAAAATGGGATGACTTGTGCACAGATTGTATTCAATCTCTTTGCAATTTCAGTCTATAGAGAAAAGTAAATATTTGGATTAAAACACACACATTATATTTTAGTTTACAAGATCATCTGAAAGACAAATGTTATAAAAATGTGAAATACCCCAATATTACCTCAAATAATTAGAATATGTAGTTAAGCTGACAAGAGTTCAGCTTACTGAAGAACATCTGCTACAACTCCACATATATTCGAACAAATGTATTCTTACTACATAGGTCATTAATAAATAAAGCCTCAGTTCAAATCTAGCATGAGATCAGTAAATCTATTGTTCCTCCCCCTTGTTTTTATTATTTGAAGTCTTCCTAGTCCTGAAAGAGGAGAAATAAGTCACAGTGGATATCCCACAAACTGATATCCAAGTAGGTACTTTATAACAATCTATGCTTAGTTCTTGTGTTAACACAAGCTGATAAGGGCATCCTGTATCACTGCCATAAATGAGACATTTTAAAGAGAATTTTGGCCCATTTTGCTAGAGTTGTTAAGTGAATCACTGCAGTTGTTAAGTTAGTAACACTGTTGTTAAGTGAATCTGGTTTCCCCATTGATTTTGCTTGTCAGAAGGTCACAAAAGGTGATTACATGGCCCTAGGACACTGCAACCATCATAGATATCAACCAGTTTTCAAGCATCCAAGCTTTGATGACGTGACCATGGGGATGCTGCAACAGTTTTAAGTATGAACAACAGTCATAGGTCACTTTTTTGGTGCTGTTGTAACTTTGAATGGTCACTAAATGAACTGTTGTAACTCAGAGACTATCTGTATTTGTCCATTTTTCACTATATATGATTGTATGGCACTAATGCAAAGTCTCTTGTTCAAACCACCTATGAGCCAGAAAAATTTACACTTAACTTTAATTGATGACATCCTATTCTTTTTTTGAGTAAGAATTCAATCTACTTTCAAATATTCTACACCTAGCAATGAGAGCTCCAGATATTAAATGAAGACAAGCTTGCAGCATTTTAAAAAAGTCCTAAGAAATACTCATGAGGCCAGAATCCAACCTTTAAAAAGATGGGTGGGGGATGAATAGCCCCAAACCAGTCAATCAATCAAAAATATAAGCTATGCTTTAGGAATATGCAATATAGATAGCATTAAATCTCTGAAATGCCTGACACAGGCCCTCAGTTTCATGTAATATTCATGAATTCTGAGCTGTCGGTAGCTGGCTTGACACAGCTTATCGCTAGATTTCTGATCTCCAAATACAGAAGACAGTTAAAAACAATGTGGGATAAAAGAAACCATCCTTTGCAGACAGCAGATACATCAACACTAATTGCCCATATTCTCTTTGCTCGCCACCAAAGCAGATCTGCAGGGCTGGTGCCTCATGTGAAAGCCGCTCAAGTACCCTTAATTGTTTATGTTCTTAATGTTAAGGCCTCTTGAATGCATTCATTTTTAATAGCAGGTTGAGTGTGGGGCCTATCAAAGAGCACAACAGCAACCCCAGTCATTAGTCCTTTGCTACGGCAATGATGAGCTTTTGATTTATTTGCAAATGACAAGGTTGCTGGGGCTCCAGACTCAATCAGTGCCCTCCTTTCTAAAGCACCATAAACATGATGGGAGGATTCAAGATAAAGTTGAGACTGAAATTGTTTGCATTCTGTGGGAGGTATGCATGTATATTTTTTTACTAACTTAAAAGTGTTTTGATCTGAAACACAGTTAGCTTCAAGTATTGTTATTTGTCATTTTGTCAACATTTCATACTGAACTGAGTGACTAAGGGGGAAGAGGCAGGTGCTTGAACAGTTTCAAAAATGCCTGCTTCAAATTCTGTAAATGTTTGATCAGAGATTTTCTTTTTTCCCCTCTGCTTTCTACTGAAGGAAACAGGACATATTTAACCAAGATTAAAATGTATGATACTCGAGCTTCCCCCCCCCCACCCCAGAAGAATATAATATACATTGTTTCCTAATTCAGCAGTTTCCATGGGTCATTTTTCCTTTTAAAAGTGATTTCTCATTCAAAATTTAAAAGCAACATTAAAGTTAAGGTATTTCCTTGTATAAACTGGAAGCTTAGATAAATAATCACACTACCGAGAGCCTGTGTAACCAATAATCATCAGGCACCGTGACCTAGAGCAGGAAATGTTTGCTCAGTCTTTTAGCACAGAAAGTTAACAAGTTTCCAAACCTATCCTTGAGTGATGCCTTTGTTAGAATGACCAAAAAAGGTGTGAATGCTTCGGAGTTCTCCATTAGCAAAAATGTTATAAAAAAGATGGAGCAGGGAAGTAGCAAACTCCCACTATCACATATATAAATTAGGCCAATTTTTTTCCAAGCATAAGGACTATAGTGCTAAGAATGAATTATTTTACACCTTTTTAAAAAAAATCCATCCCCAGTAACTGCTGCTGTGCCATCTAGTTCCTGGCTTGACAAGTGTATGAAATTAGCAAAAAGGAACAATAAGCTTGACCTTTTGCTTCAGGTCCTATATTGCAGAATGTATATGTACTTATTCAGCCCCTGGCTTAACAACAATAACAACAACAAACAGACAACATCAGGATGATAAAGAAGTACTGTTTTCAATCTTATTTTTTAGCTACTTGAGAATAGAATTAGGCCAACTTTCTCCCAGATTTCTACACAGGAATATTCAAAATTCCACTCTATGTTAAAACAGTTGGATTTAATATATTTAGAACTGGAAAGTTTCAAGGACTTCAATTGTCTTAAATAATTACTGAAACTGGGATTACAGCTGTTAGTATTCACTCCAAATCTCTTTACTATGGCATATTAATAAAAACAATAAATTCAGGATGAAATATATGAACTATTTGTCTGTAACTTAGTTTTACTTATGTGAATTATCTTTTCCTGTCACAATCACCAAACTGCCCTTGTAATTTCAAGGCCTGTAGATGCTATATGATAAAAAGGTGTTGCTGCACTTCAGGCAGAAAAACACCAAACCTTTTCAGGGATTATCTATGATGTGATTAAAATAATATTTTGCCGTAGAAGAAAAGGAGTAAGTGCTTCTCACAACTCAAATACAAATTAGAGATGCATAAAAAGCTAGATGTCTTTAAAAATGCAGTTTCATCATGTTAATTAAATAGGGTATCATTGAAACCTTTTACTTTCAGCTACTTTTTTGTGAGAAGCAATGTTTTATTATCTGAAAGGCAATCCAGTTTCCTGACTTCAAAAGGCACCATCAACATTGTTCTGTGTTAGATGGGACAAATTAAACTAAATATTCCATTCAAATCCTCAAAAATTCATCTCACCAATTAGTTCTTATAAAAGAAATTCTTATGTGGAAGCAGTCTGTAATATTAATTTCTAATGCATCTCAGAATACATTAAAAAGCTTTCTTCATGCATAATTACATATGACATCTGTAACTTCACTAAACTAAAGATGTGTAGAGTTCCTGTGAGTCAGGTGACAAATAAATTTATAAAGCAATTATTTTTATTATGATGTATAACATCCATCATTGCCTTCTCTTATTGCCTATTGAACAATAAACCAAATATTTGATGCTTTTGTTTCTCCATTTTCTGAAATATATTATGTGTGTGTGTGTGTGTGTGTGTGTGTGTGTGTGTGTATTTGGCTATCTGGTATACAAATAATCAACAAATGTATACGTTACTGTTAAATTAGGTTCTGTTATATACAGAAATAATATTTACAAACATTTGGTAGTTTTCACCTTTGGCAAAAACGGCTTGCAAAACAACAACTATCAAGGAAGTGGGACTATACCCTTACTATTGAAACAAACAAGACAGATGTTCCCAAGTATCTCCTACTGACAATGATGCTATTCGAAGAATCCACATGAAGTTAGTCAGCCAGAGATGTCATCCCAAAACATTATCTCACTCTGTGCATAGAGGGCAGCTCCCACAGGAAAGGAATATATATCTCTCCTGCTGTCAAGAACTATCTTCCACCATCTGCAAGTGGCAGCAAATTGAGGAAACAAGAAACCCCCACACCCTGTACATAAATAGGGGACAGTGAGGAAGGAAAGGCATGCAAACTTCATTATGCCTACCGAAATGACAGCTTTCACAGAAAAATAATGAATCTCATGAAAATTCAATGCAGCTCTAATATGTCCATTGTTAGAACGTGTACTTGGTTCAATCTGACAGCACCCTTTTTATGATTAATGTAACTCTTAAGGTCCTCTTAAGCTGAAGTGGTTCCTGTACCTATTTGGATTATAGAGCCCTAAAAAATTCTGACAACCTTATGACATGCTTGTCATTATCATGCTGTTTCCAGAAAAGCCAGTCTAGAAGTGGCCTGAACTGTGTATCCTAGACATGAAACCCCAGGGGAAAACTCAGTGTGCCTTGGATTAAAATCAACAACAGCACTCCCACATTTTTTTAATTGTTTGCCACTTTGGGTATCGTATGGGTAGGAAAGCAAGCTCTAATCATGAAACAAAACATGCATTTTCCATTTCCCCCCCGTATTATTTTATGCAAATAGCAGCATTTGCATAATAATAAGCTTGGCTGTTTCAAGATGCATAGTTTTGAATGTTCCAGTTGCTCATAGCACCGTAATTGGACTGTTGTTTTGTGACTGCTTTCTTTCTTCCAGCATAGCCAATATCACAGCAGGGACCAGTCATATCTTTGCCGCTATTGCTTTAGATTGAATAAGGTGATGTGGGAGTGGAGCGTTGAGTGGAGAAAAGCAATTAAACACATGGTCAGACAGGAGAAAACTGCTTGTAGCTGCTTGACTGCCCAGTAAATTATTGCTTTTTCTTCCCCTAATGCAGTGTTTCTCGACCTTGACAATTTTAAGGCATGTGGACTTCAACTCCCAGAATTCCACAGCCAGCATTGCTGGCTGTGGAATTCTGGGAGTTGAAGTCCACATGCCTTAAAATTGTCAAGGTTGAGAAACACTGCCCTAATGCTAGGGAGAAGTTTAAAAATTCAAGTGGGTGGGTTGTACGGGCTCTCCAAATGTTGTGCTGTGCACTTGTTTTGCTTCTGTTTTTTTAACAAGCAAGTAATGTAAAATATCATGCACATTTTGTGCACACACTACTTTGCTTCACATACAAATGTTGCTAAGGTTGTATAAATGTAGATTATTAGCACAAGGAGGATTTGGTTAGTTAGTGGGTTGGTTGAACTTTGGTGTAGGTGTTCACTCTACATATATGTTCTTATGTCTTACAGTAATGATTTTCATTTTAATTTAATTTTTTCAACCTTTATTATTTTTATAGTACAAGGTGCTACACATACCTAATATTTCTTCCCATTTTCCCCACAACAGCAACCCTGTGAAATGGGTTGGGTTGAGAGACAATGATTAGCCCAAAGTCACCCAGCAGGCTTTCATGTCTAAGGCAAGACTAGAACTCAGTTGCCTGGTTTCTAGCTTTGTGCCTTAACCACTAGACCAAACTGGCTAATAATATTCACACAATTTAAAAGCAGTATCAGCAGACCTTTTTTCCAGACCTTCCACCCCTATATGCAGACAAAAATTTACAGAAAGAACAATGAAGTTGCTTTTGTTTGGCTGACAGCTAGAAGGTAGACTGCTACAAAAACAAGTAACAGTACCTAAGGAAAAACTGAGATAATTTAAGGCACATCAGAATTATTTTTTCTCCCCTTCAGTCATGTCCAGTTCTTGGAGAATGCCCAGAGAAGTTCCTGTAATTTTCTTGACAAGGTTTTTCTGAAGTGGTTCGCCACTGCCTCCTTCCAAGGGCTGAGAGACAGAGAATGATAAGTCCAGCTGCGTTTGTGCCTAAGGTGGGACTAGAACTCCCAATTTCCAATTTGATACCTTAATCACACCAAACTGGCACTCATCAAAACTCTTCATCATAAATTAGCTGATTTCAATCTCCCACTGGGAAGGACAGAAGAGGCTTATTTAAATAAACAGTGAAAAAAAAACACCTGTCCTTGTTGTAGGAAGTTGTTTTTTTTCTTTAACAAGATACTAACTTGCATATATTTTTTCAAATATATTTTTGCATTTCAATTGTTTTCTTTCTTTTTCATTGTGTTGATGTGTTCAAAACTGTTTTAAAAATAGTATCTTTAGCTTCCTGCAATCCAAATGGCAGATAGCATTGATCATGAACAAGCACCAGTAGCCCCTGCAAGCGGAGTAGAAGAGCAAGGCAGCAACAGCTGGCCTCCTCAAGTTGTGATGGTTTCTTATGGTGGAATACTCAACACATTGAATAATTTTGCTCCAATGGAATAACAGACAATTTGTAATATTTCAACAGAGTATTACAATTGAAATTCTAGAAACAAAATACATTTGTACTGAGCAACCCCAGGTTGAATATATTCCTATACAATATACTTGCACTATTTGGATTTTTGCATGGTATGGGAACTGTGAAAAAGCAACCACAGAGAGGAAAAAACAAATCATATCTATATTACTTCTATTTCCTGTATCGTTCAAATTCAAAGCAAACCTAGACTATTTTTACAATCTTTTTGCTGGCTATCAGAGCAATAGAATTTCAACCATAGATGCAATTATAATCTATTCTGGCCTTATTGTTGTTCTTAGATTATTTATGATGAGCGACTATTAGCTCTCATTTATTATATAAATTGGCCAAAACAATCTATTGAGCTTAGCTACTGATTCAGCTGACTATTACTCACAGTGAACTTAAGACATCTTTATTTTTTAAAAATCACCCTACAACCTAGGCAATTACTAAATAAATAACATTCTTTATAATCTCTAGAAATCTATGCATTATAATCTTGAAATATCATAAAAGATATTTTTTAAAAAAATCCATAGTAAATCATTTTCCAAAATAGGGGAAGAAAAACTTTATGGAAAAATTAAATGTCGCAAACATAATAAAGGAAGTATTTAAAGCATTAGTAGTAAGAATTAAAATACAAACAACTGCCAACTTCATTTACTATCAGCATTTTTTTTAAAAAGCAGTTTTTTTAAAAAAAGGCACAATGGCTCCTCAAGGTCCCAAGGCAGGGGGGAAAAAAAAACCTTTCAGAAGGACAGTATTATCACCTAACTGAAACTGAAACTATATATTTAGCTTTTCTACAAAACAAGCAACCAACTGTGTTCAAATCCCTGCACTGGTGCTATAGAGATTTCAACAAAATAGAGCTGAAAACTCCATCTGAATGAGCAAAATGTTCTTGCCATTTATACAGTGTAACAGTAATCCACCGGGGAATAAAGGTCAAGGCTGCCCTTTTGGTCATTACCGAATCATTTGAGATGATCTGTGGTAAGGAAAATCGAAGGCTGTGAGTATGCTGCAAATGGCTTGACCTCAGTCCAATTTTTGTCTCCATCTGTCTAACCGATACGAGGATGAAAGCTTTTTGTAGGGTTCTTTTTAAATCCATGTTGTAAGGCATGAATCGGCTTGATATAGCGTTAATAAGGGGGAATGTAGGCTTCTCTGACACAGAAACACATTTAGATTGTTATTCTTTAACACATGAAGTATGTCCTCCTCTCAGAAGTTACTTTCCTTACATCTTTAAATTGTTAACAAAATGGCTTAGAGATACCTTCACTTTGCCAGAAAGGGCAGAAAGCATCCAATTTGCAGCCTTCCACAAGACTGACTCGCGGGACAAAAGAGTCTTCCAGAAAGACAGTACGTGGAACCAAGTTACTTTTATGCAGCATAAAACCTTTTTTTAAAAAAAGGTTTCATTTGCTCTGGGGGGAAAAGAGTGGTTTTCAGGATAACCTGAAAGAGCCAACATAAACCCAAGTCCAAAGGATATGATCAGGGTAATGGCCATCATAACTTGCTTGCCTTTAAAGAGCTGTAAGAAAAGTTGTCATACATTTAAAATTGAGATGCTAAATAGTCAGGCATTCGAAGTCACTGCAATTTCACTTATTCAAAGATATACAGATAGTCCTCGACTTACAACCATTCAGTGACCATTCAAAGTTACAATGGCAATGAAAAAGGTGACTTTATGACTACTTTTCATACTTATTGCAGTATCCCCATAGTCATGTGATCAAAAGTTGGACATTTGACAAGTGGCTCATATTTATGATGGTTGCAGTGTCCCAAGGTCATGGGATCACCTCTTGCGACTTTCTGACAAGCAACGTCAATGGGGAAGCAATGATTCGCTTAACAACCAGTAACTTCACAACTGCAGCAACTGTGTTACTAACTTAATAACTGTGGCAAGAAAGGTCATAAAATAGAGCAAAACTCATTTAACAACTGTCTTGCTTGGCATCAGAAATTTTGGGCTCAGCTGTGGTCATAAGTTGAGGGCTACCTGTACAACTATTGCTGTACTCACCTACCTCACAATGCCTTTATTAACCACCATATTTTTAAAGCTAATATGCTGGCTAGGATGATGGGAACGGAAATCATTCACCTCTAGAAGGTGCCAGTTGGAAAAAGACAGCATTGTTTTCTTATTTTGGCCAGGCTCCGTGCCATATCTGGAGGTTTAAGCCCCCACAGTATATCAATGTCAAGCAACAGCATGTCAAACTAAGACTCAATTCAGGTAAGTGCCATTGCCAAATGCTCTTGTTCCCAGACGTGCTTTAAGATTATTTTTATTGCTTAAAATTTAATTTGTTCCAACTCACATCTCCATGACAACACCGGCTAGCCCTGCAAATCATTTGGGTAATTGGATACCTTATCTCTCTATTGCTCTCAAATCGAATGATTCTGCTAGAATTGTAACAGCCAATCATGTTTACAGGCCTCCTGAGTAATAGACTTTAAAAAGTAGCCACATTCATCTCCTATTTACAGCCATATTAACCATTACACAAAGAAGTTGTGAAGGTGGCCTCCCAGTATATTTCAAGTTATCAGTATTGTCACCATTAACATTGCAATCAACAGAAAAAGTTGTGAAGCCATAATCAAACAGATTAAATTCAGACTGATAGAGGTGTGTGTGTGTGTACATATAAACTAGATGAGTTTGATCAATGACTTTCTACAAATATTAGTAAAACGGTGCATCACTTCAGTTCTAGCACCCTTATATCCAATAGAACTGTGCACACACTTTAAAAATGGTTGCTGCATTGTAATTATATATCATGACTCCATGTTAAAACAAAATCAAACATGCATATGATACAGATCTTGATATGTCAGAAACAAAACCTACATGTTCTGGGCAGCACCAATGCAAGTGGGTACTAAATTCAAAAAGCCACCCACATCTTTGAGTAATTCATTCATATTTTGGATTCACAAGAAGTTGACATGTAATTTGACTGAAGCAGATTTCATTCTCTTAACTGGTTAATGGATAAGACTGTTAATTGATACCTTTTTACTTCATATCATACTATGAGTTCTAAACGTTCTGTTCTTTATCAGAACAGCTTGACTGATTCAGTGAATTGTGGGTCAAGTCACATGCCAATGCCTTCAAAATCCTTAAAGTAAGAGGAACATGGGATTTGGGGGTTTTTTTTGATCACATATATTTCTGTATTTAAATAACTACATATATGCTGGCATGTCTTTTCTTGACAAGCATGGGAAATAATTAAGAGAACTACCGGTATTTTCTCTATTCTTAGCACATGGTACGTAGTATCTTTTCCAATCTTTTACTAAGCAACTTCATATACGTTTTATAAGAGATATTGCTACTGCTGTTAAAGACAACGACAATGAGTTTTCTACCCAGATCCATTCTATGAGTTCATCTATTTCAAAGTATTAATTCATATAATTAAAATTAATTATATTATGCATATAATTAAATATACCCTTCAGTTGAGCTCAACTGCAGATGACTACATGGGCAAATCCATGGAAGTATATTGAAATGGGTTGCTACTGCTGTCTTCTGTAGTGTTTGTGTGTGTGTGTTTATGTGTGTGTATACACTAAAAATGTTTTTGATTGCTAACAAGCATTAAAGCGGGACTGGGATAGCTATTTCGAGCTAATTAGCTCTCATCAGCCAGCCATACCCTTCTGAGATTCGAACCTGGGCTGCTGTGCATATATATATGCACAAATAACCATTATTGTTTCATGCAAAGTCTGATTACATATTTAAATATAAAATATTTTATCACCCATTTTTAGAGCAGAATGCATGAATTGCCCCCCCCTTAAAGGTGCAGCACTTGAGATTGATAAAAGCAGCATGAGACCATTTCTTTGGCTTTGATTGCACATCCATTTAAGAAGGAAACGGTTAAATGGAAAACTCACCCCACAAACAACTTCTGTCTCCTCCCATTAACAGCAAGGGCAGAGTTCCTTGAAAGTTATCACTGTGGTTTGAAAACTAGTTAAGTGGGGAATCCAAATTTAGAATGACACTACATCAAGTATATTATAGCTTAATCAATCCTAAATTGATGTGCCATAACCATGGGTAATAACTCTGGTTTTCAATTAAGCCAGTTGTAATATTAGTTACAGATTTGGTTAGAATATCAACATTGAATAAATCATCACCATCATCTTGTTATGGACATCCATTTCCTACAAGTATAAATAAGTTTGAAAACTACAAAGGTGATTTGCAGGTCATGTTATTTTGGCTGCACAAAAGTGATAGTGACAATTCTATATTGAATTCTAATAAAGCATTTGCTGCCAAGTCATTTTATGGCTATACATGAACCATACCTTTTATGCTGTAAGATGTCAAATATTAAATATAGATCTCTGAAAGTACCGTAAGTATTTTTTATCAAGTGTTAAATAGGAACTCAGTTAACTTAGTTTTGAGTAAACACATATAGGACCAAGTTTAAAGGGAAGGAGGGAGGGAGCAATATCATGTGCAGCTTTGATTTGTTTATGTGGGTTTTCTTAACAAAGTGAAAATGAATTTGTTAATTTAGGCTACCTCTATTTAATCTAAGCAGAATAATCCAAAGAATACCTTATAGTAGATTGGGGATAGTCTTCATATATCTTTAGGCTTAGCATCCTAGCCAGACAGCAAACAAAATCCTTTTTGCTCTGTTCTTCCACAAAATGGAAATGTACCTTTTGTTTTTTATTCAGTAATCCACAGAAGTTTTAAAATGGCTCAAAACAGAAGCTGCAGCAGTTTGTTCTTTAAATCCATTCTCTTCTTAACCATCCACTAGATGTTCCAGTACAGAGAAAGAACAGTCCTTTTCCCTTCTAATTCAAAAATCCATACTGCCATTGCCCTTGCAAACTGCTAAACAAGCAGTATTGGCAATTCACTTGTGTTCAGTAATATATTTACTGCAAATCCCAATGGCTTGTCTCTTAATGCAGTTTTCTTCCTATTGTGTATGTTCTTGTCAATACACTGACTGGTCACCTTATTCCATAAGCTACTTTGACCAATTGTTTACCCAAGATAACAAAAGACTGAAAACAAGGGAGCGGATTTTCCTTGATTTTCTGCCCAGCAATTTCTGTCACCGGTCCAAAAGGAGCATACTACACAAAAGATCAGGCATATCCCAATGGGAATCACTTTTAATCGGTTTAATTTGGGAGCTATTCTGATTAACCAAGATAAGACTATGCTATAGACATACTGACCAGTATGTAATAACTGTGGTTTCAAGAAGCAAAGAGAACTACAAGGAGTTCCTCTTTTCAAACAAAGATGTGGTTCATTTCATTTAGGAGTTTATTTAAACTTTTGTTAAGGGATACTGATAGAAATCTCTGCTATGAATATAACAAATGCCAGTGATGAATTAATAGTGCAACCGATTGTCTTATTTGCTAAAAATTACACAAAATACTATAAAGAATTAAGCATCTAAAAGACAGGAGTTTAAGATCAAAATATGAAGAAAAACTAGAACTGAAGAGGTAGGATTGTATCTATTGCAACCTGTTCTCCAACACTAGGCTTCTGATATGAACTTTGGGGTGTGGGACAGTGACAAAATTCATTAATGGTCAAATGTGTTCACCTAATATCTTGATGACAGAAAAGCAAGATACCAAGAAAATCAGAAAGCAGGTCATGTCAATAACTGAAATGCAAGCAGCCAAGCAAAAGGAAATGTGTTTTTAGAAAGCCAATCTTTTGCTGAGATGCTTATTCTGGGTTTGAAAATATACTGCATCACAATTCAGAAAGATGCTTTGATTTAAGCTACTCCACACAAAACTATTTCCATGCATTAAAAAGGCAATATTTAAAATTATATGTGCCTCACATTAACTTGCTATAAAGAAGTTATTAGTTTCACAAATTCATTTGGGTTCTTGTTTGCAATCTAAATTATTGAAGCCACATTAAAAAGTACATGGATGAAGACTAATCCAATACTATGACCATTCCTATCCAAAGAACTGTGCCAAATCAAGAAAATCTCTAAACTGTCTGAAGCCATTTACTACCTGTGATGTCAACAGCAACCATCAGAAGATACGGCTGTTGAACACAAGACAGCTTTGTGAGTGGCTCCTTAAAAGAAAAGACTGGCACTGTTAGCACTATGCTCCATTTTTGAAGTTGTAATTATTTGGAAGCGAGAAGGCAGCAAGCCAAACAGAAAACCTCAGCAGGGCAGAGTGACAAGCTTGCCTGAAGGCAGGTCAGAGAGATCATTGCTGTCCCCTCAGAGGAGACAAAGGCCCACCTGTCACTTTTAGAATGGCAGGAACTCAAACACTGTAGTAGTTTATATAGTCTGTCTGTGGGTTCAGTCGTGATCAACCTTTATTTGACTGACTGCCACTGAACTAAGGCTAACCTTACCCCTAAACAATTGGGGTTTTAACACACAAGGTTTACTTTCTGGTTTACTCTGAAGGCCATCAGGCAGGAATGATGAGAATGACACAGAGAAAACATTTCCCAGGCAGCTACTAATATCCAAGAAACCCTGTATCTTGGCAGAAAATTTACCACAGTAATCATTGCTAACCCCAACTGCCATAATGAGTAAGTATTTTGTAAAAATGAAACTTATAACCTTTAAGCAATTCCCTAGAAAGATCCATATCAGCCTTAGACTGACTACCAGCATAGTTTTGAAATGCTAATAGTAAGGTGACCAACTTTTTTACAATGAGGAGGACACAAATAAATTGAAGAAAAAAAGTGAGTCTAACGCGTGCCGCGTGTCAGTAAGAACTAAACAAAACCACTTGCGTGCGGTGCACTCTTGCGCACAGTGCACTCTCTCAAAATAATTCTCCTGTGCGGAGTGCATATGTCTCATAATCGCGTCTTGCCGCACTGTACCGAGCCTTGATGAATCGTCATGTCAAATACAAATACGTCACATCACACGCAACGGATCGGATCGGCATCGATCGAATACAGAGATTTACAGATTTTAGTCTTCAAATATAAAAAAGGAGGACATGTAGGAGGACACTTTTTGAAAGAGGACAGAACTTACAAAAGGAAGACTGTCCTCCCTAAAGGAGGACGGTTGGTCACCTTACTAATAGAGAAGCAAAAGAAAGGATGAAAGTACTACTATAAGCTGGCATGGTTTAAAATTATACATACATAAGCAAAATATGCAATCTAAAGGGGAAAAAAAATTGCTGCAGCTCTGTGTCAGATCAAGGATTAAGCTTACCACTGGTTAAATTAAAGCAAGACTTCATTTCCTGCACTATTCCCCTGTTCTCTCTACTTTTGTCCTAAACAAAAGAAAATATGGATCCAGAGATCCCACAAGCAGTCAAGAATTCCCGGGGCCAACCACTGATGAGGAAGGTAGAGGAATTTTTCCCTGCTTCCAAAGTCTTAACAAAGCAAAGTATCCTTGCATGGCACTCAACTCTTAATGGCTATATTCACACAGTACAGAAGTAGTTTGCAAGTCCAATGCGTTTTTAAGAACCGTGAGAGCATCAAGGACTCCATAGTTCAACCCTGAAATATAGGTACTCTCTTCCATTATTTTTATTTTAACTTCCCAATGTATTCAAAGAGATTTGGAATTACAGCACTCGCTTATCCAAGTAGTAACCAGGGCTGACCCCGTTTAGGTTGAGATCAGATAAAGGTAGTTACATGTGGACACCTGTTTAGGCGCATTTGTCTCATGCCCTAAATAATCCATTCCAAAAGATTGGAGAAGAACTTTTCCCACAGATAAGAGTAACTGCAAGGGAAGATCAGTGAAATTTGCTCTTCTCCTTGATGGATCCTGCAAACAGAATTTCTACCCTGTATCAAAGGCCAAAGAAAACTGTGCATTAGTCAACCCAATAAATAACTGTAATCAGTAGAAACCCATTTACAAGTACCAGGTTTTTGTCTGAATTATTATGTTGGCCCTTAGCTCATTACTAAAATACAATGAAAAATACAAAAAAAAAAAATCACAGTGTTTCTGGAAATCCTGCTAAAATGGACATCCAGCTCATGTTATGTCCACAACAATCCTTTGAGGCAGGTGACATGACAATGATTGATTCAAAGTTATCCAGTAACTCTGAGGTTGAGTGGGCTCTTGCCCAGTCCATTACACTACATAAATGAAAATAAGTAATGGCATATTAAATAAATAAGTAATATGTGTGAAAATCATCTTAATTTTACAAAAGATGGCCTACATCAAATTATGTTCCTACCATGCAGGTAGAAGCCTGTTCAAGCAATGTTAATTTTCACTTTTGGAAAATACTGCCAACATGAAATAACAGCTATGGAAATAAGGACAAAATAATTCCCAAGATTAACATGACTTTTTGTGGTTGTTCTTTTGCCATGCTACTGCAATTTCCTTTGCTAAAGTTTGGAGTTCAGGGGACATAGATTTCTGAAGGCATCTATTCCCATTTATAACATTAGATGCATACATCGGTAACATTACAATCGATGAAAAAAAATTCCCATCACTACATTTTGTACAAAAAAAACGTTGTCGTTTGTGACGACTTTTATGTCTCCTGATGGTGCCTTGCTAAGCATTTGGTTATAAGCCATAAAACAGGAATAATTTTCAGCCTGTCAGGAGTCTAGCTAATGCCCAGTTTCCCCCTAGAGAGAATTCCTGTCAAATGTAATGAGAGCTCTGAAGACCCTCTCTACAACATAATGAGCACTTAGGCCAGGCTGGTGATCAGCCAGCAAAAAGCATCAATTGGAGGGAGCCTAGCTACTCCCTAGGGGATACACATCAACAGTTTTAATAAGAATTATGATTACTCTCCAGCAAATGTCTAAGAACATACTGTTCATGTTTAAATCATGAAATTCTCACATACACACATCCTCTTTTCCAGGATGAATTCATTTTCTTTTTTTCAACAAGATTGTTAAGATAGAGAAATAGTTAACTCTATTAGTTAAAGTATTGGCAAAATCAATAATACCGCTGTTGCATACTATAAAAAAATGGAAAACTTCTACCAAATATATTATTTTGGCAATTACCTTTTACAGAAATAATATAGACCATGCTTGTTGTATCTGAAAATGTTATTTATAAATTTCATATTCAGATTAAATAAAATTTGGTACAGTAATTGCACAGGCTATAAAATAACACTCCCAGTTCCAAAGTTCTTTGTTTTCTTTGTTTAATCTTTAAATAAATCCAGTTTTCAATTCTAGTTTCCAATTTACACATTTGGTTTCCTGTTAAAGAAGAAATTTTTAAAGCTAGTCACAATATCAGATGAAAGTATGACCAATTAACCTCATAAAACCTGTGATCTGTAACAAGCTATTAGTATGTTTTAAGCAAATGGCAGCCTACACATTTTTGGGGCTTGTTTGTTTTTTGAAAAACATTAGTATTTAATACAATGTAATAATACAATTTTCAAAGCAAATAAAGAAAATTATGAAAGGAAAAATGAGAATTCTTAATACCTAAATTTCAACAATATAGTTAAGGTTTGAATGTGCCATTATTTATGTGACCAAATGTTTAATATGTAAATATCAAATACACTACCTATATCTAAAAAGCATCCATTTTTGAGAGAATCATAATTCTAGATTACCAAATGTTCTTGCATCTGATGGATTTTACACATACTCCCCCCAAATCAAAGAGTTCAGAATTACAAAAGCAGAATTCAGCATTCAAGCACACTTGCTTAATGGGAGCCTTTGAATACATTGAAGATGTGAAACCTGAACGAATCAATTTCTTCACTTTGCCTTAGCTGGTCAGCCATGCTCCTTAATTTAATGAAACAAGAGTTTCAGATGAAATAGCACATATACATCAAGAAAGAATTGTATTGTTGCACTTTGAAATGTATCCAACTGTGCAACTTCATCTAATGATAATTTTTTTAAGAGGCCATCGATTTCTGAAAGACTTATTGTACCAGCATCTTGATGAAAAAGTGGATGTCAGCATATCTACAGAATATTTACACCCTGCCATTAATGCTTTCTTTGGCAGACAATAACTACTCAATTGAAGGTCCTTTGGGCTGAGCAATCATTTAGCTTTCTTTCTCTTATGAGGTCCTTAGTGCCTTGTTCTAGTTCAATACTCTTTTTATTCACCATTATAGTAGCCATAAGTGTGAATTTTATGGGAACTTGCAAACTCAGTCATAAGGAATGCTTTCTAAGACACTAATCTTTTCATGCTTTTAAATGGCTTGGATTTGAGCAACCATCAACATAGGCTGCCTAGACATAAAATACTAGTTAGGCAGATTCAAGGATATTTGCCAACCCCAAATATCCACCTAGAAAACTATTTTCTTGAAAATATTTAATTTTAGCATCTCTCATATATAATGGTGAATGCCAAGATAGTATTTATAAAACTAAATGAAAATTGGTAGGGAAATTTTTCCTATATTTCTCTAACCTTTTAGATATTCATGTAATGTAATATAGCAAAATTGCTTGCATTTTGTATAACACGGAATTCAATAATAACAATTTCTTACCTGTTTGTGCATTTCAATATTTAATCCATACGACATTTCATAATACTGTGAATAAAACAGAGAAAAGTTTAATTAAAGCACAGATACAAACACACAAGCAGCAGTTCTGTCATGCCCAGAATTTCATTTTCTCTTGTTCCAAACAAGCAGAAGTAAACCACACGTTAAAACTGTGGTAAAGCTGATTTTAATGAACAACAAAATGTATTCAGCAATGGAGGAAGCTGCTAAGGGAGATCCTGAGTCTTTTACTGGAGGAAGTTAAACAGAAGCTGGACTATCATCTGTCAGGGACACTAGAGTGTATCCTGCCCTTAACAGGTTAGACCAGACATGTCAAACGTGCGATGTCATGTGACGTCACACAACGTATCGGATCTTTTCCCCCATTGCTGGCAATGGGGTGGGCGCGGTTTCCCAGTGACGCATCCGGCCCGTGGGCTAGCAGTTTGACACTCCTGGGTTAGACTATTCTCTCTGGTTTCTTCCAATTCTGATTTTACATCTCAATAAAGTAAATAGATAAACAAGATTGTACTTACCATAACATAGTGCCTTTGCATTTCTGTCTTTTCACTTGCCAACTTCTCACATTCCAACTTAAGGCTATAAAGATAAAGTTTATATAAATATATGAATTTAAGATATGCTTTTATTTCCATTCTGAAAAGACACTAGTTATGGAAACTGTCCTGGGATCTCAAAATAGAAAAACAGAGATGTTTAGCAACCCACTTTAATAGATGACACTTGAACATGCAGAGGAGACCAGAACAGATAACAGATTCCTGACATATAGAAATAATTTAATACGGTGGGAAAATATGTTGTTAAAAAGGTACTAACATAGAATTCTAGCATTCCTATGAAAGATTCAGAAAGGACATTTCTATAGAAATCCATGTGAATTATTAGCAAATAACACTTCAGTTTGTCTTTTCCCAAAATCAATTTTTCAAATATAAATGGCTTTGGCCCATCATGTGAACTACTCAGAAATAATGAAAACTGTAATTTATAGTAGCACACATATACTTTTAATTAGACCCAAACATACATTATTTATGGCTTTCAGTTGAAGTAAAATAACTTAAATCAAGCTGCCAAGCTTCAAATTCATTTACAAATTATCTCCAATGGAAATTTACTTTTTAGGATTGGGGTTGTAATTCTATTAATTCAAAATAAAAGCCTGAAGGTCATCAAGCCAAATCCTTTAGATAATTAAAGCCTTTCAGTTTTGCTGCTATGATTAAAGGGTATTTGTATGTGCGTACCATAATTCCCGAGAATCTCACACTATTGTAAAAAATTTTACTGTTTGAATACTACTTATTTGAACAGGCTTGATCTTTGCAGTTATGACTGTGTACACAGTGTGCTTGAGCTATGGAACAGCTGAGCTCAATTTTATATATGTTTGTTTGTACAAACCAAATCAAGATAATATACTAACCGTCTGGCCCTGGAACATGTTTACTTTAAAGATATATTGCTCAGATTTTTATTAGACATGTATTTTACTTACATGTACATACATGTTAATGTTTCAATAAATAATCCTAACTTTATTTCTTGTTTGCAAATTATGCATTTGAGAACTTTTATGCATGATATCTTGGGAATATTTTTCATAAAACATAATTCTAGGTAGACACACCAAAGAATCAAATAATGGCCAAAATAAGCATGCAAACACTATTTTTGTTTGTAAAAATGTTTTACATGCAAATTAGCATGCAAATAATTTCTATTCTTTTGGGAGCTGTAGTGACACAGTTAAATAGGCTTTTTTATTATTTTATTTAACGATGGAATGCTGGAATATGAGGACAGGAACCCTGGTTGACCAAATGTCAACTCAGTCTCTTAAAACTTTCCAGAGCAAAAATATTGACAGTTCTTGTAAAGCTCTGAAAGCACATAGGGAGATGGAGGTAGCAAGAGAGCAGCTCATACACCTAAACTGTATTAACTTACACAAATAAAAACAATAGCTGGGTCCACCAGCCTGCTGCACACTCACCTTCAGTGTGAGTGACAAGACTTTTCCCTGCCTCCTCACGCCACCACCTGGGCATAACTACTAAGTACATTTGGAAGAAGCAAAACACACCCTATATACTAAGGAGCACATTATGAAGAGCGCCTCAAAAATCTCAGCCCAGAAGAAAAATCTTCCTTCCCAAGCATGTGGAGGAGGGGGGCGGGGGGGGGGGGAAGGGAAGCGATGCATTTCAAAGCTGACCTGAGCCATTCTCACCTGTGATACTGAGCTTGGAGAAACTGGAACTCTTCTTTGATTCGGTCTAGAGACTCTGGGATGGTGAACTTAAAGGGCTGTCCTGCAGCTTGATGTGGCGTCTGAAGGGGACAGAAGGAAATGGAGGGAGAGGGGGGAAGGAAGGAAGGAAGGAAGGAAGGAAGGAAGGAAGGAAGGAAGGAAGGAAGGAAGGAAGGAAAGAGTTGTGAGAGAACTGTTAAGACAACAGGCAAAGTTGTAGCCACAGCTACGGAGGGAACAATGCCACCTGGCCCAGAAAGAGCACGTGGCAGGGCAAAGGCAAAATCCCCACGAAACCGCCTTTGCAGGGATGCCCCATCTCGGACTCGCTGTTATGCATTTAAAAACCACCCCGGGCAAGAGATCGCTCCCTCCAACGTCCTTGCCCTTCCAGGAAATGGCAGCAGCGGCGTCTCGCATTCGGTCGGGGGGGGGAAGGGGGAAGTACCCGTCGCTCTCCGCCTCACAGGCCGGGTCCTGAGAACAGGGGAAAGGCAACCCAAGCGGCTCGGCTCGGCCCGGTTTAGCCGGCCGCGAGTAAACAAAAGGGGAAGCCGCACGCGCCGCCGCCCCCCTCTTCTTCCCCTCCCTCTCCCCGCCCGTCGCTCCCCCCAAAAGCCAACGGAGGCTTTTCAAACCAGCCTCGGCCAGGCCAGCTGACGAGGCAGAAGTTTCCCAGGCCTTTCCTCGCCCGCCCACACCTCGCTTCCCCAAAGCTCGTTTTTTTTTCGGCCCCGGAAGAGTCAGGCAGACGGCCAACAGAGGCAGCCGCTTCCACTTTCCGACTCCTGCGCTAGCCCCCCTTTTTTTTGCCCGGGAAAAGGAGACGGTAGGGGGGTTGGGGAGGGCGAGGAAGCCAAAGGCCACTTACGGGATGCCGGCTCTGAGGAAACATGGCTCTGGCCGCCGCTTTCCTCCCTCGCAGGTCTCGCCTCGCCTCGCCCCCTGAACTTTTAGATTCCGCAGAAGCTCCAGAGCAAACGCCAGGTGGGAGGCAAGCGGGGAGGGCACTACTCCGCTTCTTGGCTCAGCTGCAGGCTCATCCTCCCCCCCACGCGGCTTCCCTCCAGCCCCAGCCCAGCCGCTTCCTTTGTTGTTGGCTCGAGAGAGCGAGGGAAGGAAAAAGTCACCGGGAATCTGTCCGAGCAAGCACAAGCGATGGACAGTCCGGGATGGGTCCTTCCTCGCCGCGCCGTTCTTCTTGTTGTTGTTGTTGTTCTTGTCGCCGCTGTCGCTTCTTGGGCTTCCTGGGTTTTTCGCTTTCCTCCCCCGTCTTTTTTCTTTTCTTTTCTTTTCTCCCCCCCCCCTCAGGAAATAACCTTCCTTTCCTCGGCCGCCAAACGCACTTAGAAAAGACCCCACAAACAAACAACCACCCGAAAGATCGATGGCTTTGGAGTCGAGCGGAGGAGAAAATCCAAACAAGTCAAGGGCTCTTTCCGACGATCGGGTGCGGGGCTAGAGCCGCGGAGTAGCCCCTGCCGAAAGGCCGCGCTCTTCTTACCCGCCTCGGGAGAACGAGTCAAGGCCAGATCGGGCGCGGGACGCGAGGAAGGAAATCGAAGGGGAGGGGGGGGAGAGGGAAGTTTACGAGGGCAGGAGCCGGACTGAAGAAAGAGTCCTGAGTGTTACACGGAGAAGAAAAAAAACCACCCCACCCTCCCCTTCGGCCGCTCTTCTCCCTCCTGGTACCCACTCTTCCCAGCGCCGTCGGTCTCCAAATCAAGAACTGCCTCCCCCTCGGAGTCGTGCCGTGGCGGTCTTCCTAGGCCCGCAGCGCATCGAGCAGGATCCTCACGTTAGAAACCCGAAACGAAACCTCCTCTTTGGAGCAGAAGCATCCCGGGCAGACTTCTGGCGGCGGCCTCTGGTTTCCCTTCCGCTGCCTTTCTTTCTCTCTTGCTCAATCCCGGGCCAAAGTTCTTCTTTGCAAGATCCCTCGAGGAACCATCCAGGCGGAGGTGGGGAGAAGGCGAGACCTTCTCCTCCCCCCTCCCCAAAATTATCGTAAGGATTTTTTTTCCATGGAGACAAGACCAGCACGTAATAAGAAAACTCCGCAGGATACACAGCCCGGCTCGGCGGCGGCGGCGGCGGCGGCAGGATCTCAATAAACGGGACACAATGTATCCGCCCGCGCTGGTTACATTAACACGCGGTTTCACACTCCTCGAGCTAACCAGCCTCTTGGCTCCGCCCCGAGCGAGAAGGAGGGCGGCGTGGGGCCAATCGTCTGCTTGGGAACCAACGTGGGGCAATGACATCAGGCCAATGGCAGCTGGCTCTGGTAACCGTCACCTCCCCTTCTGCCTCCCTCCCTCTTTCCTAGGAAGCCTTTCTAGTTGAGCTGCAGGACCCCTCCGAGCGAGCCAATGGGAGGCAGCGGAACGTTCAGGCAGGCAGGGAGAATAGGAAGGTCGGGGAGAAGGAGAGTGGAGAGGCTGGGCTGTCAATCAAAGTAACGTGGGGTAGAATATGCGAAAGAGAAAGAGAGAGAAATGACTGCTAGTCTCTCTCTCTCTCTCTCTCTCTCTCTCTCTCTCTCTCTCTTATTCTTCCTTTATCTTGCCCCACTCTTTCCAGAAATCTGTGAAAATAACGTAGAGAGATAAATAATGCATTCCTCATTCAGGACAAGCATGTACCTACAGTTAGATGGATGCTTCCCTGTTTAAGCTAATGGAGGTTCGAGGGGGCATGGTGTCGCCTTGGAGGATGAAGTGTTCACAGCGATCTATATCAAAGTTTCCTAGGAACAAGTCTTCTGTAGTGCTTCCGGAAATGTAGCCTCTTCTCACAACAGTTTTCTCTTTAATTTTGTCAGATCGGGGAGAGTGTGGGCTGAAGTGCCCCAGGTAGCCATAAAGACTAAGAGGCACGTTGGTATCCATAGATTTAAAATATATTCAACAAATATCACAGATGTGAAGTGGCGGCTTGTTTCCTAAGGCCTGTTGGAGGTCTTCTTATCGGCTGATTTTAAACTGCTATTTCAGCTCAGGCTGATGGCCAGTTCTTTGAAAGTTTCCGAGTGACAGCTATTGTGATAACTCCTCTTAGGAAACTCTAGCGTATTTTTGTTAAAGATAGCCTGTAACAAGAGGCTGAGGCTCCATTCCAGTTTGGCAAAGAAATCCCTCCATTATTGAAACTTTGGCAAGACAGGTCCCCAGCAAAGTACTTGAGCTTTTGCAAACATCTTTGGTGGGCTCTATTGTCTTCTTTTAGAGTTTCACCCCATGATTATTATGCTAAGGAATTTCCTTATTTATTCCTGTCCCTTCAGTTGAGGAAGGAGAAAGAAGAAGCAGAATACTTTCTTTCTGATACCCTATTGATGGTTCCTCAAGTCTACTAGGACATCCTGAAGTGAGGATTTTGTTCTCTTTTAATTTGCTAAGTTTCCTGGTAAAGGCTTGAAAAGACCCTCATTGGTTCAAAATTGGGAGCAGAACAAGGACTCCTGTCATTTCTTCAGAAGAAGCTTGGCCAATCCAATCCTAGTGTATCCAAGCCTGCAGACAAGGACAAGTTTACTTTTGTACATTCTTCATTTTGTTCCCCGAACCATCTAGCATCTAATTGCTTTCACTTTTTTCTTGAATTTTCACTATGAAACTAACCTCTGCATACTCTCTTTAAAGTTTGCAGCTGACAGGTCTTTAACTCCTTCTTGTATGAGTTGTTTCCATTTCTGGGATTAGATTAGTGCTAGGCTTCCTTTTCTCCATATTTCTCAATCAAACCTACAAATCCTACTCTTTTATGTTTATTGTATGATTCTAAATCCCCTGATTTAGAAACATTCTCAGTTTATGTTCAGTTCTAATCCCCCTGAATTTATTTTACTTTTTTCTGAAGTTCATGGGTTGGTTTTTTCTTTTCTTTTTTTTTTTTTTTTTTTTTTTTGGCTTTAAGCTTTTATCAGGGTTCACCAAGCCACAAGATACTTTATATGTGGGCTCAATTTACATATATTATACATAGTGAGCATCCAGGCAGGTTAATGAAAGTATTTACAGGCTGATGGAGAATGCCAGGCAGACATGACTCAAAAAATCAAGGTAAACCTGTGTCATTAAACCTGAGTAGCTCTGGAAAATCAATATCTCACACTGTCTTTTGTTCTTTGCAAGTTTGCTTTGTATGTTCTGTGATGCTCTTGTCTCATTGTTTGTGCTCTTGGTGGGGAGAGGTTGAAGTGTTGATTATTGAAAATATTCCTGAATGTGATTCTTGTACTTGAGGCTAACAGGGCAGTTGGGAAGTTGTTTATTTTGTTTGACAGAGAATGCTCCATTGCTTGCTATTCGCTTAATGGAAAATACGGCCAGCATTCCCTGAACACAATGCCTGCTTTTATCTCACCTCTGACTTTCCTGAAATTCACTTAAACTGCACTAGACAAATTTACCATAGTCGTTGTGTCGGATTAACAGCCGGACAAAGTACGCCTTGGTCTCACCTTGGTTAGACAGGGAGAAGAGAAGGTCTTTTATCTGAGTCCTTTGTCAGTTTTGAAATCGGAGCTTAAGTGCCCCTACATTACCCGAAGCTCCAAAAGCGGGTTAATTATGTGGGGGATAGAGATCGAAGAGGCACAAAAGGGTTCATCTAGAAACAGGGTAGGCCGCCTTAAGCAACACACCTTCCCCTTCCTCATTGTTGTGGGCTTTGGGAAATTTTGTAAGCTATTCCCTTCTGAGAGCATTGCTCACTTCCTCCCTTTCTGTTACTCTGAAGTTAATTGAACTGCACCGGGTAGCATTAAAAGGTTATTCCAGGGCAGGAATCTGGATCTATGGTTAGTTTAGAATCCCTGGATTTGAGTTGGAAAGTAGTAGTGTGAAATCTCCCTTTTGTCCCCCACAGATAGCTTCCAAAGTTCTGGCTTCGCTGCTAAACCATATTGGGCATCTCTGAGCGTAAAGAATCTGGGACATTGTGGCTGCATAGAGGCTTAGGTGCCCTCAGGTTGGCAATGGGCCTCCTGAGCAGCACTCTTCCCCTTCCCTCTTTGGAGACGAGTGTATGCTTAGTTTGTTTTTGGAAGAAGCAAACTGAGAAATCATCTTTAGGATTTTTCTGCTTTGCTGCTCAGTTTTGCTTGCTTTAAAGCAGACCAGCAGGACATCTTTTTGGATTAAGTGGCATTTGGGTGTTGCGCAGGAAAAACAGTACTAATACATCTCATTCTTCACAGTGTATTTTCAGTTGTTGATATTGTTCCTTTGTTGGTGTCCCGGGGGATCCAATGTTTGCTTTGTCTGTGCATGTGCATTTCATGTGAATTTATACTTCATTTATCTAGAAGAGATAACTTTTGTTATTATTTTCGATGCCTCTCTTTCCTCCCTTTCCAAATAAATCTGGCAAGAGGCAAAAGAGTTCCTGTTTCATCCCTCATATTTGTTTTGAGTAAGCCTAGCTTTTCTACTGGTGATAAGATAGTAATGCTAAGCACTTGGAAACCAATTCTTAACAGGCTAATTGGGGGCGGAGGTGTCTGTTATTGACAAAAGTCCATTGAACCAGAGAATAAGACATTGGGGAGGCTATTTGCATAATGTGCATAAATAATACCTACAAATAACAAATTGAAGTCAATTGCATTTTTATGACAATATTTCTACAATGATTCAAATTGCAATGGAAATTGGGTCCACTGTAGACAAAGTCCCTTGTATCAAAATCCACTAAAACAAGGCTTCACTTTGAACTGAAAGTTAAAGTTAACTTTCTACTTTCAAAAGAACAGAAACATTCTCTGAAATTGTTTAAACTGAATCTACTTTAAAACCAAAGGATAAACTTCCCAAACTTGAAAAATTTGTAATAAAACAAGGAAACTGTCCCTAGGACCACTCTGATGCTATAACCACTGCAAAAGAACACTAGATTCAAACCTCTAACCAATTTAAGCTTGGTAAGAATAAAAACAAACAGTATCTCATAGATACCTCAGAGTGCTTCAGCAGACTCTAGAGATTTGTTACATGTCAAGTAAAGAACTGAAAGGTAAGAGGAAAAAGCAGGTGAAGAAATGTAAAGAAAATGAGAGAAATGTAAAAAAAATAATAATTACACGAATAGGAAAAAGTATGTTTCTGTATGTTGGAGGTAGAGCTATGGAAGAAGCAATAGAGTGATGATCTTGTTTTAGGAAAGCACAGGTGGGAAGCATTGTTAGAAGAAACCTACCGGTAAATAGCCAAAGATCAAACTAGGCAAAGTGCCGAATCTGCAAAAAAAATGAGCTGCAACTTCAAGGATGCTGTTTAGATGACTCCAATGATAGCTATATTTTTGGCAGGTCAGCCAAATTTGTCAAGTTATCAGGAAGCCACTTGCAAGTTGGTATCTCAGAGAAATACTAGCAACAGGCATAGAAAATGTAACTGGATCTCTGGCTGGCATTCATCCACGTAGAGGATGCCACCCCATTGATTTCCTTTCACTCAGAATGGCAGGCACCCAAGTTCCAGAAGCTCATCCTCAACCTCTAACAGAAGAGAGAACAATCAATACAAGACCCCGAGAAGGAGAAAAGTAAGACAGAGCCGTTCTCAATAAAATGCATTGCACTCCCTACTAATAGGTCTGCTGAGTAAGGCCAGAGCCTACATTCATCCTTCAGCTGATGGCACTGATTTATCCCAATTAGCCACTTCTGACTCTGCCCCATTTAGAGTCAGGAATTACCATAATAGACTCTTTCTTCAGAAGAATGGGTGAGAACTGCAGTGAAACATCATGTTAGCAAAAAGAAAAAAAAAGTTCTATTCAGGAGCATAAAATATGCTGGACTGAAATTCTGAACCTTGTTAAATACAGAAAAAGCACTTTCAATAGTGACAGTGTTTGATAATGAGATGTTAGCAATCCTTAACCCTTTGGGGGGCATTTTGGACACTATATCTGTGGAACCTAAGGCTTTATTGCTTTGACATACAATTAATTTAAATGGGGCTGTGTTCTGAAAACTAGAGATTCTGTATAGTGTAGGCAAAGATCTTGAATGAAATCTTTTCATACATTTTTGCTTAGTTGTTTACTGCCAGTTACAATGTGGGAGGAGCAGGGATGGGAATGGCAACAATTTTTAATAAGATGCCTTATTAACTAACATCTTGTTTGTGACAGCATTGGAGAGAACGTTCTATGGATTAATGTTAGCTGTTAAAAAACAATAGCCAAATTCTACCAACCAGGTGGATTTGGAACTTGCTGTCTCCAGGATGGCCTTAAGGATCCAGTAGTTATGCTGTCTTGTTAAAACACACAAGAAGCTCAGTTTTGGTTTGACGTTGTGGTGTATTGGATGCAGGAAAATGGGGCTCAGTCTTCTGCATTCAATTTCAGCTCACCGGGGACCCTAAAAAGAGTCGAAAGTTGCCCCGGAGAGGTGACGAAAAAGGAGGGGACCCTCGCTGATCATGGAGGGGTGGCAGCCCTTCCATTTGATCCAAGGAAGCCCTCCAAACTGGCAGGGAAAAGACTGGATGTGGAAATGAGCACTAACAAGCAACTTTTGAGCAACGTGGATGAGACTCTATCCTCTCTTTATAACTTTTCCTGGAAAAAAATGCCCAAAGTAAGATCCTCCCCAATGAGAGAGAGAGAAAGGGAATTTCTGCCCCATTCCCTCAGGAAAAAAAAAGCAGCGAACTAACTGCTTGGGGGAAACCAGAGAAAATTATAAGATTAATCTGGAATCAATATAGATATATAGCCTTGAAATTTGGAGACTAAAAGTGCTTTTGAGACTTTCTTAGAAAAGAGATCTAAAAAGCTTGCCATGTAAGTTTGAAGCTGGAAGAATGTGTTAATGACATCTAATGGCAAACTATGGCACTACAATTTATTATGCTTAAAAGAAATTGGCCAAATTCTGAAGCTCAGACTCAGATAAAACTTTGGGTGTCCTTGGAAACTTTCACTTTTGAAAACTGCAGTTGGAAAAGGAAAAAAATTCTTGAGCTGCTTATCTACATGGCAGAGACAATAAACTATTTTGAAATTGGCCTGCTTGGATTATGAATATAAATACTAACTGACTTTTAGACTATGTTGTGGAACTATTCCCCTGTATAAGAAAAAGGCATGACTGATCGAGATGATGGAACACTTTGGATTATAAACTTTTGATTGATGAATAACTTTTCTTTCTTTTCTCACTGGACAGAAAGGATATGTTTTTTATAGGATAGAAAAACCTGGACTTTGCTTATATTTGTTTAGGGGAGGCCTAAGGATGGACTGACTGGCTGGTTGGATAATTTGGAGTTCAAATGACAATTGACTGAAACATTTTAAATCTCAAAATAGATTGGACTATAAATACCACATACAAAAGCAAAATGGATGTTCCACACACTTAATCCTAAATGGTAAAAAACCATCTGTAACATTTCCAAAACCCCCAGCTTCATATACCAACAAGAAAATGTTGATGAATCTCAGAAAGAAATTATTTCTATGTTGAAATCAATACAAGAGACAATTGTCTTATCTCATGATGAGATTAAAAATAATGCAAAAGAGATAAAAGAACAACTTTTTAATCTAAACTTACAAATTCAGAAAATGACTATAAAGAAGGAACCAGTAACCCAGAAAAATAAAAGGAAAATTAGAGGAAGTAGATCCAAAGATGGAGGGAGGAAGGAATTAACAGACAGACACAGACAAATGAAGAATTAGAAGATGCAGCGATAATACCGGAAATGGAAAGGATATCTTACTTGTCAAGATCTCAGAACACATTTGAGGATAAGGAAGAAGAGCTGATTGAATGGAAGATAGAGCTGTCAGGAGAATTGTGGAAAATTGGAGAAGGAGGGAGACTGTTTAATGAATATAATGGGCTGAGTGTTCTTCCAAAAATTTTTTAATTAAATTGTGTTTCTTACTTCAAACAATATACGCAAAAATATGGGATGAACTACTTGAGGATTCAAATGCATTGACCTAGTTGGCAAAGGAAGAAAGCCAGAATAAGACTGAAGAAAATAGAGGTTTTGACCCATTAGATGGGACATTCTTCTTCTTCTGCCATATCCATTATCGGACGTTGGCGATCACGTTGGAGATCCTGTTTTTATCAGCAGCCACATGAAAAAGTGCTGCTGAGTTTTGTCTATTATATTATTAAATAGTTTTGTCCATTATATTATTAAATAGATGTTTGAACATGGCTAAGAGAATAGATAATTGTTAGAAATAAAGGTATTGCTATATAACTAGAAAGATAGGATATACAACTAGAATACTATATTTTGGTATGAGAAGGAAAATATGAAAATGCTAAGAGGGTCTGAATAAGGGAAACTTTTGATTACCCAAATATAATTTACCATAAGAAAACTATAAGCGATAGAGATGGGATATTATTATATTTTTAAACAGATGCTTGAATATGGTTAAGAAAATAGATAATGGTTAGAAATAAAAGTATTATCATAACTAGGATAGGATTTCTAACTAGAATATTATATTTTGTTATGAGATGAGAAATATGAGAATTCTAAAAGGGTTTGAATAAGGGAAGCTTTTGGTTACCCAAATATAATATATTATGAGAAAATTATAAGCAATAGAGATAATTGGACATTGATGGAAATTTTTTTTTAAAAGAAAAAAAAAGCAGGAAAAACAGGATACTGATGGAACAAATGGATTTTTTAAGTGCAAATGCAATTGAGATATGGTTTGGTTACAATATACGGTATATTATAAACTGATATTATCAATATTATGTATAATACCAGAAAAATGTGATGTAAATGTCTATATTTAATTGTATTTGTATTAACATCAACAAGAATTGTATTTGCCCGGTGTGGAAAAATGCATATCACCAGAAGAAGAGAGGATCAAAGAAACACTGGATGGTTTAGTATTGGAACTAGTCTGAAAAAATTAATATGTGCCACTGAATTACCAATAGACCCAGACAACACATTGTTTATTAAGTATTAATGATTGCAAAATTAGAAAATTAATAAAATGTTTACAAAAAAAACCCACACAAGAAGCTCAGTGTTAATATCAATTCCATAAATCTCAGCAAGCAATTGTCCTTTGGAACGTCTGACAACATTAAACTATTTTGTTGGAATTCAGTTTCAGCTGTTCCAACCTGCTTCTAATTGTTTTGAGAAATCCAAAAATCCAAAACCAAGCTAATGAACCATATTAAGTGTATATGTATATATATCAGAATATATCTTAGTTTGGCAATCTTTTCATTTTTTTTATAATAAGAGTTTGTGGTAAGATGTAATTGTTTTTTAGATGCCAGTTTAGACAACACATGCCTTTCCCTTTTTAAAAAAAATATATTTAGAATTCTGGGAATTGAAGTCCACAAGTCATAAAAGAGTCCATAGTTCCCCAACTCTGCCTTAAATAAACCATTCTCACCCTTGCTTATGGTAAAAGCTATGAAGTATGAGAGAATTAGAAACTGCTACAGTATCAGAAGGTGATCATGCTAATCAATCACTTTCTAGCCAAGTGGAAGTAGCTGATGATCTTTCTTGGTGGAGAATATACTTTGGCTGGAGCTCTACAGCATGTAGATTTTTTTTTCTATTGCACTTCAACCCACAGCTCTGAGCAGCAGTGCTATTTCCAATCTGCCTGAGGATTGTAAGAGGTGCTGTCCAAATACACCAACATGATGTTAGATTAGAGAAGGTTTCTCTAGGGCTATATAGATCATAGATGTCAATGGGACTTACTTCTAAGAGGACATGTATAAATATGTACACATGATACTAGAACCATTGGAGTTGTGAAACTCCAGGTTAGACTTTATGATTTACACACTGATAGAAACTGGTAATATAGCTCAATCAAACTGAAACCGTATATTCTGTAAAATGACAAGAGCTTTGTTACTTTCCTGCTATAGACACTTACCCATGCTCAGAACATGGATCAAACTTAATTTTTTGAAGGCGTGTTTTGACATATGCTGAAGATACATTTTATTATTTATATTTTACTGAACAAGCAATTATCATTAAGCCAGCTGAGATTTTACTTTTGATATCAGGAAACATTTCTCCCTTAATCTCTGCTGTTGAAATGATGCTGGTAAATACTATTTAAGGGGAAAAAATACTGGCATATTTCCATATTTAACAATTATTTTGTTCATTTGATGGTTGGTTGATAAAAATCTATCTTTGGTATGCTGATTTACAAATTAAATTGAAGAGCTCATCTTTGCAATTGCTTAAATACATGCACTGGAGACCTTTTAAAAAGTATTCCTTCTGAGAAGATTTAAATAATAATCTGTGTGGCTTGCAATTTTCCTACACACAAATGTGGAACAACTTGTGGAACTAGACTGTTCATATTATTCCACATACATCTTACCATGGAGTCTATTTCAAACTAAGCCCATTCACATCCCACTTCTAGAAGAATTCTATTGCTTTCTAACCGGGGAAGGGTAGGGATAGGAGAACAACTGAAATATTTCCAACAGTTTAGCAGTTACATATAAATTTGCAGGTTCGAAGATGTCCATAAGATGTCCATAAGATCTTCCAGGTGGAGGAACAGGTCATGTTCAGAGCCCCATATCTTTTTATGCATGTAAAAAGGGAGTGAAGTTTTCATGATAAAGCTGTGCCTGTCATCTTGCCAGTTTGTATTTCCATCCCCACAAACATTGTCATGTAGTTTGAACAATTATGACTGCAACTAATATTAAAGCTTAAATTAATATTGTCTTTAATATTATGGAAATATGACACGGAAGATGAACTTTTCTTTAGTAAATCAATGATTAGCATTGAATTAGCATAATTAAGATCTTGAAGTATGCAGAACCAGAAATTGCCACCATTATAACAATATAATTCATCACATCATCTATTTATATTACAATATTAATAATGAAAAGTAGGTCCAGTAAGAAGTGAGTTTCATTAAGTTAAAGAAAATTATTCATAGGTATATCTTCAAAGGACAGCAATATATGTTAACAATTTTGAATACTATATGAGGTTTACATATATTTTCCATATGCTGAAATTTATAGTTACATTTCTATAGACAGCAGCCCATTTAATCTATATTTAATTTAATTAATTAACATATTTTCATCAGTATTTTCCACTTAAAATGCATTTAGTGCCTTATTGTTACTAAGCTTTATTACTAATTAAAAGGGCCATGAAAAGTTCATATTCAAATAAAGTAATTTAGACTTTAAAGTATATAAAGTATTTGACCAATAGCAAAACATGTTGCATAGATATATGGGCAAATGAGTCATGCAGTCTCTGGAAGCATTTCAGAAAAAAATGCTTGATACCTTGTGAGAATGCAAATATAGTACCGACTTTTTAAAGCAATTATCTATTTCATATAATTTTTATTGTAGTAAGATGTAATTTTTGATCCTGGTTCTAAGTTTCTCTAAGAATCTTTAGTTTTTATTTGTTTCCAGCAATAAAAAATATACATGTCCATTAATTTATTATGAATAAAATCCTATTTCTAGGGTCTCACATGCAATTTCTTTTATTGAAAAAGCCCTCTATTTATAAATAAGCAAAAAAAAAATCCTTTATGTAGATTCTTTTATGCTCAGGTAAAACTGCTTGCTTTTTGATGTTGGTCAACTACTTCCAACTTTGGTAACTTTAAGACCTGTGGACATCAACTCCCAGAATTCCTCAACCAGCCATGCTGGCTGGGAAATTCTAGGAGTTGAAGTCCACAAGTCTTAAAATTGCAAAGGTTAGACCAGGGGTTCTCAACCTTGGCAACTTTAAGACTTGTGGACTTCAATTCCCAGAATTCCTCAGCCAGCAAAACCAGAATTCTGGGAGTTGAAGTCCACAAGTCTTAAAGTTGCCAAGGTTGAGAACCCCTGGGTTAGACACTTCTGATCTAGACTGACCTTTTAAGCATAAATTAAATGTTGCTAGTACTATTGTATACAAAGTTTACAGTCACAAAACTTTAATCTCACTCCTGATGGTTTTGTGATGCTTGGATGTAAGCTAATAAAGGACATAATGTGAGTTTTTATAAGTTACCGGGTTTAATATAGTGCTTCACAACATCATCATACCTGCAAGCCCAATGGTACTTTTGGTGGCTTTCTTCAGGCCCTTACTTAAACTCTTCCATTAATCCATATTATTAATTTTCCTTCCATTTTATCCTTACGGTAATCTGTAAAGTAGATTAGACTGCCCAGCATTATCCAACAAGTTTCAGGTAGTCATCAGCCCTGTGCATCCACATCAGCAAGTCCCTGTGCAAAACATCAACATGACTCTAGGTATCTGAGTCTTGAACCACTTTATCTCAGACTAGATGGCAGTCTATGGAGTATGCTATAATATACAAGTATATTCCTTGACTTAACAACAGTTATGGGAGGACCAACTGTCACTTTTTTCAATACCATCTTAACATTGAATAGTTGCTAAACAAATGGTTGTTTAGCAACTGTTCAATATTAAGACAGTATTGGAAAAAAGTTACAGTCAGTCTTCACATAATCGTTGCAGCATCCCCACGGACACATGATCAAAATTTGGGTTCTTGGCATATATTTATGGCAATTTCAGCATCCTGGGGTCATGTAATTGTCATTTGCAATCTTCCTAACAGGCTCCCCCCCCAGTAAAGTAAAAAGTTGGATTTATTTAGTGACCATGTGATTCACTGAACAAACATGGCAAAAAAGTCTTAAAATTGGACATGATTCACTTAAAAACTGCCTCGTTTAGCAATGAAAGTTCTGGTCCCAATTGTGAGCATAAGAACTACCTATATTTCAAAAATTGGAGTTCTAGGAATAATTTAAAAACCAACAGATATCCTGTTTTTCTGATATCCTGTTTTTCTCCTTCTGGAGCTGCAGGACCCTCTTCTCCCTACTAAGATCTGATGGAATCAAGATTGGAGAGACCGAGAGAGCGGAGGTGAGAGACGGACGCAGGACGTGGAGGCGGAGAGGGCCGGGGCAGCCGGACAAAAGGAAGAGGCCTCGGGCGGCAGAGAAAGGGTGAGAAGAGAGGCGAGAGTGACATCGGTAAGAGAGGTGAGGGCAACTGGGGGGGCCTCCCAAACAAGACAGAGCCCCCAGAAGAGCCGAAGAGGGTGGAGCAGCCGAGAGGACAGCGGAGCGGCCTGAAGCGGCGGATAGGGACGGACGCAGCCAACGGAGCTGGAATCAGGCAAGCCAGAACAATAGAGGGGAGGAGAAAAGAGCTAAGAGGGAAGAGGCAAGAAAGCAGACGGCAGGAGAGGACACAAGAAAAGGGTTCCCTGGGTTGCAGGGGGACAGGGAGAGATACCCCACAAGCTGTGCCCCAGACCCCCCAGAACGGGAGCCCCAGGGATACTGAAGAGAGCAGAACCCACCAGGGAGAAAGGTGGGCATAGGAGGAAGACAAAAAGGCATCCTGGGCTGCTGTGGAGGGAAGGCAGAAGGGGCCTGGAATCCCAGACAGGCAGAGGCACTGAATAGACTCCCCGAACACGGACAGACCTTCCTGCCTACAGGCCCCTAGACCTGCATTGCCTGAACCCTGAAGCCTCCCCTCCCACTGAAAGGTCAGATTACTGGACCAGCACCAGATCACAGTCTAGTGTCTAACCTGGTCCAAGCTAGAAACCAAAACAGTGCCAGAACAACAGGAAGACAAGCTCAAGATGGCCTCCAAACAGACCACACTGACAGAAACGAAGGGAGTTGTATCCTCCCCAGCTCAGCGTACCAAACCATCAGGACCTACTTTACCCGCCCCCACACCCTCCCATCCAAATACAGGCCCCCAGACCCATCTATCCCCACAGGCCAGCTCAACAACACACATGTTACAAAAATTACAAGAGGTAATAGAAATGCTGGTTGAAAGGATGGATGGAATGGATAAAAAGTTGGTGGAAATGGACGCAAAGATGGAGAGGAGGTGTGTAGAGGCAGAACAAAAGACGGAGAAAAGATACAACGATTTAAAACAAATGCTGAAAGAACAAGGTAAAGAGCTAGAGAGAAAATGGGAGGAGCAACGCAGGGCGATGGCCACAGACCTGGAACAAATGAAAGAGGCGATGCAAGCACACTACAAAGAAATAGGGGAGGAAATGGAGAAAAACTTCCACGAGATCAGAGAGAAGGTGGACAAGCGGATGGAAAAAGTGGAGAATCAAGTAGAGGGACAGATAGCAGAGATAGCAGAGATGAAAGGAGTGACCGAAGACCAATCCTCCATGATACAGTACTGGCAACTGGCATCCGCAATCAGGTTTAGAGGTTTGAAAGAGACATCAAACGAGACCCAAGGGGGCCTGCTCAGAACCTTCATAGAGGCCCTGGCAACATTTCTGGGAAAGCCAATCTCAGACATCGCATGGCAATTCGACAGAATTTACAGAGTGGGCACACAGACGACAACAAACAGGCGCCAACCAAGGGACGTGGTCATCCACTTCGCGACGCAGGGATTCCGGAACCTCATCTCAGTCACATCGTACAACAAGAGTTTATACATAGAGGGGCAAGAAGTGAAAGTACTGAAAGAGATCCCCCAGACGATGCTGCGAGACAGGAAGGAATACAGGTTCCTGGT
This sequence comes from Bothrops alternatus, assembly GCA_034064705.1. NCBI lineage: Eukaryota > Metazoa > Chordata > Lepidosauria > Squamata > Viperidae > Bothrops > Bothrops alternatus. Next base: position 19,600,965 of record JARGCV010000018.1, on the reverse strand, counting down.
CGACGAACTGAGATCACGTGCTCTGCGATACAGATGGGAAGCCCCTACGGGGATGACACTTTACTATAAAAATAAAAGATACTGCCTGGACTCGGTCCAAAAAGCCAGAGAATTCCTTGAAAAGGAACTGACGTCGGATGGACTTCAATACACCATGAGAGAAGAGGCAGGAGAGCCACCAGAACGACAGACCGAAGCAGGAGCAAGAGAAAGGGAAGGACCAACTCAAGACACGACGACACAGAGAACAGGAAGCAACAACAACAAGGGAACAGGACAGACTGCAGAGGGCAGGATAACAAGATCTACCGCCAAACGCACGAAACAACACGATATGATCCCTCTAAGCAACTTGAGCACCAACTTGGATACCATGGGAACGAGACCAAAGAAGAACACAAGAGATAAAACAGAAGCGGTCTCGGAAGACTATCCTGAAACCGACAATGACAACTAAATACTTGACATGGAACGTTAACGGACTAAATTCCCCACAGAAAAGGAGAAAGATATTTCATTATCTGCTTCAAGGAAGAAACGACATAATTTGCCTACAAGAAACACACATCAGAGCAGCAGACCAGAAATACTTAATCAACAACAGACTAGGTACACACTTTGTCGCAGCGGCACCACGAAAGAAGAACGGGATTGCTATATACGTGAAGAAACACGTAATAGCCAAGCTAATAGAATCAGACTCCCAGGGTAGATACCTAGCAATCGAAGTGACACAGGAAGACAAGAAAATTCTAGTGATGGGCATATATGCACCAAATCAACAACAAGGAAAATTCTACAAAAAGATACACAAGAAGTTAACACAACTCAACTACAAATCATGTATTATTCTGGGAGATTGGAACGGGGTCATAGAGATTGCCCTAGACAAGAAGAAAACAAAACCTAGCCCTCAGAAGCACTCCAAGTTGCCTAAACCTTTCTTTGACATGAAGGAAGACCTTGTACTGACAGACGTCTGGAGGGAACGGCACGGCAAAGAGCAAGAATTCACCTTTTTCTCCGACAGACATCAATCATTCTCCAGAATTGACTTTATATTAACATCAAGCGACCTGTTAGTTTGTCTAAGCGCGGTGAAAATCCTGCCCAAAGTGCTAACAGATCACAATCCGGTGAAGATGGAACTAAGACACGGCGGGAGACAGAAGAGATCCTGGAGAATTAATGAAAACCTGTTTAGACATGGAGAAAAGGTGGCAGAATGCAAAAATGCTATGAAGGAATTCTTCAGCATAAATATGAACAACGAAACACCGATAGAAATGATCTGGGACGCCAGCAAGGCGTACATGTGTGGGATTCTTATGGACATGAATAAAAGGCACCATCGCCAACAGGAACGAAAAAGAAAAGAGCTAGAAGAGGAGATAAGCAAGAAAGAGAGGCTATTAATAAAAAGACCAGAAGACAAAATCACCAAAGAAGTAATTAAGATCTTAAGAAAGCAGTTCGACATGTTGATGGCAGACCAAGCGGCGAGGAACATACAATATGCAAAACACAAGACATTCTGCAAGGCCAACAAACCGGGTCGATGGCTGGCCTACATCCTAAGAAAGAAACAGAAATCCCGCATAATTGAAAAGATAGAATATAAAGGCAAGGAGGAATTTCAACAAGTAACCATTAAGAAAGCCTTCACAGAATTCTACTCGAAGCTATACGCCGAGGAGAAGACACAGGACAAAGAGACAGAAACTTTTCTACAAAACGAAAAGATAGAGGCAATCACCGACACACAGAGAGAGGCCCTGAATGCCGCAATCACAAAGGAGGAAATACACTCAGCGATCAAACAGCTGAAACCAGGAAAATCGCCAGGGACGGATGGGATAACAGCGACTTATTACAAGTGTCTCCAGGAAGAGATGTTAGAACCCCTTAGACAGCTATTTGTCAATATACAAGAAGGAGGCCAAGTTCCACCATCCTGGAAAACAGCCTATATTTCATTAATCCCCAAGGAGGGGAAAGATACTACACAACCCGCAAACTACAGGCCCATCTCACTACTTAACACGGACTACAAAATATTCACAAAAATTCTGGCCGATAGACTAATGACTGTACTACGAAAAACAATACACCCGGACCAAAGGGGATTTATACAAGGACGCCAGATGAAAACAAATGTGAGACAGCTGTTGAACATAATAGAGTACTTGGACAGGCACAAACAGGTACCAGCCGCCCTTATGTTTGTGGACACAGAAAAAGCCTTCGACAGACTGAATTGGCCATTCCTGACGAACCTGATCCAGAAGATGAAAATGGGAGCACAGTTTCTCAACTCCATAAGGGCAATTTACCAGAAACAAACAGGCCAGATCATTGTGAACGGAGACCTAACAGACCCATTCAACATAGAGAGAGGCACGAGACAGGGGTGCCCGCTGTCACCCCTGCTATTTGTCTTAACACTGGAAATTTTACTGAACAGGATAAGAGCGGCAGAGGACGTACAGGGCATACAGATTAAACAGCAAGACTACAAACTATGTGCCTTTGCGGATGACCTGCTGGTGACAATGTCGCAACCAGCACAGTCAGCAAGGAAATTGATGGAGATAATGGAAGACTATGGTAGGGTGTCAGGCTTCAAAGTAAATATATCAAAAACAAAGGTGCTAGTCAAAAACCTAGACAACAAAGCAAAACAGAACCTGGAAAGAATAACGGGTTGTGAAATAGTCAAGAAAGTCAAATACTTAGGAGTGGAGATAGAATCAACAAATGCGAAATTATACATGAATAACTACGAGGTCCTGTGGAATAAGATACAAGCAGACCTGGAAAGGTGGAAATCACTACGTCTGTCCCTGCTGGGCAGGATAGCGGCAGTAAAGATGAACGTCTTACCCAGATTTTTATTTCTCTTTCAAATGCTACCCATACTCAAGAAGGATGCGGACTTAGACAACTGGCAGAAGGGCATCAACAGATTTATTTGGGACGGCAAGAGACCGAGGGTGAAACTAAAAATCATCCAAGACGCAAGGGAGAGAGGGAGACTTAAAATGCCTAATCTAAAGCTATACTACTATGCAGCGACGTTGGTGGCGGTGAGTGACTGGATCAACATGACAAATGATAGAATTCTGAATGTTGAGGGGCATGGTCTACTATTCGGCTGGCACGCATACTTAGTATACGACAAAAAGGCAGACAGGAACTTCAAGGAGAACCCACTACGAATCCCATTGTTATGGGTCTGGAAGAAATACAAGCACCTCCTACACGACAAGATTCCCATCTGGACGATCCCCGGACATGCAACAGGGGATATGAACACATCCCAAGGGCAAGAAGTGGTGCCCTACAGTGAACTTGTACTGGGAGAAGAAAATGGGTTCCTCTAGAAACCCCAAGCAACGCTAGCAAACAGAGGAATAGGAGGTACCTGGCTATCATATATACAACTGCAATCAAGGTGGCGTAAAGATAAGAAGAAGGGCTTCTCCCAGACCGACGAGAATCTAATTAAACAGATTAGAGAACAGGGGATCAGACACATCAAACGAGTGTACAGCATTCTGATAGAAATGGACTCTGAAACCGAGCTAGTCAAGAACTGTATGATAAGGTGGGCACAAGACTTCGGACACTCTATCACCATGGACACGTGGGAGAAAATCTGGGTGAGGAATGTAGAATTCACGAAATCGCAACACTTAAGGGAAAACTTCTACAAGATGTTCTATAGATGGCACCTAGACCCGAAAAAAATATCACTCATCTACCCGGACTCCCAGCCCAAATGCTGGAGGTGCGGGGATGGGGAGGCTACTTATTTTCACATATGGTGGACATGCAGAAAAATCAAAGCATTCTGGAGGAAGATATGGTGGACACTCCAAACCATTTTCACAAAGCGTATAGAATTTCTACCTCAGGCTTTTCTGTTAGGGATCACAAAGGATTTCACTACCTCAGAGACAAATTTATTTTTGAACTTAATTACAGCAGCAAGATTGTTGGTGGAACAATACTGGAAGAATCCGGAAATACCGCCTATTGAAGAATGGACTGTGAAAGTAACAAATTTGGCGGAAATGGCGAAAATATCAGCATACTTGAAAAATCGCTCCAATGAACAATTTTTGACGGACTGGAAACAGTGGATAGACTATATCCAAGAAAGACACCAATCAAACAGAATGCAGCTGGCGTTTAGCTGAGGCTCGATGGGAGGAGGGAAGAAGGGTTAACAAATCAAATGTTTACAAAAACTAACACCCAATGTTGAATGTATATGTTCTATAACTAATGCCTCTTAACATAACCTTATGACTAATGTTGTTTGCTTTAATATTGTTAAAGCAGACTGAATCTCTACCTCAGGATATGAAACTTTTACCTCAGGATCTCTGGTTAGGGACTATAAAAGATTGCACTAGTAATGGGATGAAGTCAATTCAGAAGCGCAAACGAACAATATGCGATAGACTAGATAGAGTAGATAGACCATATATAAGAGAAACATCAATCAAACAAAATGTATTCGGAGTCTACTTGAAGATGGAAGGGAGGAGGGAAGAACGTTTACTAAAACAGATGTTTACAAAGATTAATACCTAATGTTGTATGCTATGTTCTAGGATGATTGCTTAGCAATAGGATCTTATGCTTAATGTTGATCACATTAATATTGAACCAGATAAGAGAAACACCAAACAAATAAAGTGTAACAGGAGTATAGTTGAGGCTAGACGCGAGGAGGGGAAAAAGGCCTACTAATTCAGACGTTTTCAAAGACTAATACTTAGTGTTGTATATCAGGTGCCATAATTATTGCTGCATAATATGTTTTTATGTTCAATGTTGATTGTTTTAATAAAAGAATTTTTATAGTGAAAAAAAACAACAACAACCACTCTCAGCTCTGAACTTCCTATCCACTGATATTTAATACTAAGGTTGAATGGATAGATAATCAACTACTAAACCAAACAGCTTCATAAAAGCTGGCCTCGTTCATAGGAATGTATGACTAATTCTAGGATATTTGTTTAGTCTTTGTGATATTGATAGTGGTCAGTGGTTGCTGCTAAATGTTTAAGAACCGGCTCTGCTAGCTCCATTGCTACAGCTTTCAAACTTCTAGAAAATTTAACAATCTACTTTGGCAAGTCAGTACAAGCCAAAGCCAGTTCCAGTACACCATAGGTGGTAATAGTATTACTTGTTTATCTGCTTGATTTTTTGTTTTAACCATATATAATAGTTCTAGATTCTGTTGTGCTCTTGGCTATTCTGAAGAGCAGACCAAGATGAAGGAGGAATACATAATGCTACATAGTCCCTAGAAATAACTGTTATAGAAAGCCAAATGGTAACATTCCTTAAGAATCTTTCTCCATTCCTATTATAAAGTACTGTGTTAGATCATCCATTGGGGGAAATGCTTTCTAAATACAGTCCAATGTTTTAAATGGGAAAGAACAAACAAAAATCAGTAGCAGAACTGGTGAGTATTTAAAACATAAATAATATCGATTCCAAAGAATGCCTTCTGGTTTCACACAATAGAGTTAAATTAAAGATTTCAGGAAACCAGCTAAATTAAACTGGGAGCAAAACTGAAATTAAACTGAAGAAAAATGACCAGGTTTTAGGAAGACGACACATTCACTGGACAGTGTGTGTGTGTGTGTGTGTGTGTGTGTGTGTGTGTGTGTGTGTGTTTGTATACTGCTCACAAAAATAAACGGAACGTAAACACACACACACACACACACACATATATACACATACATACACACACACACACACATACATACACCAATAATTTCTTTGTTGAGGACGACACATTCACTGCCCAGCGTGCTATATACATACATACATACATACATACATACATACATACATACGTACACATACACCAATAATTTCTTTGTTGAGGCATAGATCAAAAGAACCTGCATATGTTTTCATTTTGTTCTAAGCCAAACTGGAAAATTGCATCCAGATGTTTAACAGGCATTCTGTTGGGGGTTTCTTTCTTTCTTTTCTCCCCTTTTAGCTCCCTCCCTTTCTCCTTTTCTCTTTGCTTTGATTAGGTATGTTGCTGTTGTTTACTTACAAGTGTATCTGAATCATTAGCTAATACAAAAAATGTTTGCGAGGAGTTGCTAATTAGGCATGTGGAAGCCCTCCATGCTAGTGAGTAACTTATACCCTGGATTAAAGGAAGAAGTTGCAATGCCTGAGAAGTTGCTTTCCTTTCTGTTACTGGGCAAATGTTTTCCAATCTTCCTTTGCTTACAGGGATTAATACTTCATCCTAATAGGTTGAAGTGAAAATAAATTTAGACCACACATACCGAGAGAGAAAAAGAGCCTTTTTAGCAATAATATAAAAAGCTAATATGCTCCTTGCATGGCAAAATAATTGTGGCAAATATGGTAAACTTTGAACCATAATATTATCACACTCTCAATAATTTTTGGAGCATACTTCAGAGACAGATGGAGAAGTCATTTAAGATAAATTAGTGCACTTGAATTCATTACAGTAGTGCTTATAATTAAACCAACTCTTTTAAAACTTCAGTACCTTTGCAGAGTACTTAAAAGAGAGAAAAGCATTTATTATTGGAAGTGATTTTGCAGATCGAAGAAAAGGAGAACTGAGATTTACAGAGAATCTGGAAATGAAGTTGGTGTAACTATTTTCAGAGTGCCTCATACCACACAGACGTTTGCTGTAATAAAGCAAGTTTTAATGCTTGAAAATGAAATTAAACTTTGAAAGTTGACAGATATAATAATTTTGTAAAATAGATTGTTTTATACCCTTTGGCATTAAACTGATAATCTTTTATTGTGTCATGTCTAGGCTGCTTGACTTGATAAATCACTTGTAATAATAAAGGGCACCTGTCAATACAAGTTTCTTTTTCTTTTTTCGGTGGCTGTCTATTCATGTCAAACAAACAACATTTACTTTTCTATGCCACTAACATTTGTCCTATTTCTTCCCCTTTTTAATTCTGATTTTATGCCTAATATCCAGCCTGGATAAACATCTGCACAATTGGAAAGTATGCACATTATTACTCAATATGTTTAACATTATTTAGTATTATTTAAAAGTAAACAAAATGAATGGGATAGTAATATCCTGAAAGAAAGACATGAAATTAAGAACAGTCTTGATAGATTATTAGAAAAAATGACAAAAATGAAAATAAAAAGTAGATAGTTAGATGGGTGCCATATACATTTTGTAGATAAAAAAATAAAATTGATCTAACAATATCAGAATGAACAGTGTGAAATATACTTGATTTAGCAATATAGCCTATAGTAATAATAATAATGGATTTAAGATTGGAGAGAAACTTGGCTTAAGCTGATGATTCATGGTGAATTAGATGAAACAGTGTGCATGGCATCGCAGTGAAGATTAGCCACCCGACAGCGAATTCTGGCCCATGCAATCTTTCTGTGAAAAGGAGAGATTGTGAGATTGCCCACTTTACTCCACACGGCTGTTACTCATGAATAGATAGTAGGAACCGAGGTTTTTGTAGTAGGTTCATAAGTTGAACGGCTGGAAGTTGAGGGATTTCAATCAAACTCACAGTCATAATGCAGCTTATATAGACATAAGGTTCATGAGCACCTCATTTCTTAAGTACATTGAAATGTAACTAATGCACAGCTAAATAAATTTTTTTAGCAACATCATAAGAATATTCCACTTGGAGAGTTAACATTCTCTTCTTGGTTACAAAGGAAAGAAAAGGTTTTAAAGATTTAAAAACTTTTGGTAAATGCTTAATATGGAGCTAAGGCAAGAAAGTTTAAAGATAAAGGAGATAATTATTTTGCAAAATTATTTTTGGGGAAAAAGCTTTTGAACAAATTGGAATTAAAATACATAATGAACCAGGACTTCATGGAAATGGTTTACATTAAAGTGTGCAGACATTTGATAGATTTTACAAAACAAAAGATAAAGGTAATTTGAACCAGAATGATACTGACTGTGTAACCATGGATGCTGACTGTGGTGCTGACTGTAATTATGGAGTACCATTTAAGATGAAAGTATTAAGGGCACAGGAAGATGAAATTGAAAAGGGAGGAAGCTTGCCTTTCTTCTTTATCTTAGCCAGACTTTTTTATTTTTGAATTATGATATTGTAATGGCAACCGCCAGAAAAATAAAAGCAAAAAAAATATATTAGAGTGAAGGAAGGGATCCCTAGAACAACCTGCAGAAACAGGAAACACCCCAGATTTGCTTCAAAAACAAATTGAGCATCAGGCCAGTAATTTAGTTGAAACACTTGACATATATTAGCAAAAAAGGCATAAAATATTTGATTTATAAAAAATGTGGATGAAAGATTTATTTTAGCAGAAAGGAAAGAAGGAAGATGTCTTGATAAACTGTATAAATCCCCAGATAAAACTACAATTTCTATTTGTATTTGTGAATGTGACAGATTTATTTAGGTGGAAGTTCATTTGTTTGCTCTAGGAATTTATGCCAAATGAGGGTAAAGTACTGTTCTGGAATGAAGAGACATGCACCCCACAACTGTATAAAAGTTCTGAGAAAAAATTAAAAGTTATGGAACTTTGTTTTTGTATATGATAACTGTAATAAGAATATTGTAAACACAAAGATGGAAAGATTTGGCTCTAACTGCAATGGAGAACTGATTGATGAAAAGAATAGAACTTGCTGAGATGGCTAAATTGACTTCTTTGATCAGAGAAAAGACAATATCTACTATCAATTTATTGCTGACTGGAAACCTTTTATGCATAAAACAAAAAAATGTATTATTTTTGAAGTAGACAGGATAGATTATAGAAAGAAGATTATGTGATAACTATAGAGTGAAAGGTAATTTTATAATCGTATTTATAACTGCTATAAAGATTGGAAGTTTCTTTGCATCTTTTTTCTTTGTTTTCTATTTTCTATATATATATCTTCACCGTTAGGACTTTGCTTTGTGGCACTTCAGGACGGGCAAATTTGGGGCGGTTATGAGGAGATAGTTCCAGCCAGGCCTGTGCAAAAGCAGAAGCCGAAAGCACCAGCCTAAAGATGACGAATGAGACTTTGTCAAAACGTCGCCAATATATATATATATATATGTTTGTATGTAGGTCTTTGGTTCTTCGGGTTTTCTCCCACATAGAATTTGAACTTCAAATTCTACATGGGAGAAAACCCGAAGAACCAAAGACCTACATACAAACACCCGCGAAAACCTCAGAAAACAAATATATATATATACACACATAAATACAAATATAGACTGGAGAAGAACCAGTCTATCAAAACAATAGTTCAAGGTTTAAGTAAAATTCAAATAACCTGGAACAAGTTCAGAAAACTCTGTGAATGACTGTTGAGCTTGAAATTAATTTCCACGAAGAAATTTTTTTTTTGGGAGTGTTCAGCCTTGAATAGAGAAAAACTGAGAAGCATATAAATAGCATCTTTCAAATACATGAAAAAAAAAAACAAATAGAAGAAGGTCAAAACCTGTTGTTTAACTCACTGGAATGTAGAACACAAAATAATATATAAACATGATGATGATCCTCCTCCTAACAGTAATAGTGTATGCCGGCTTGCCATTCTTATGGCCCTGTTTCCCTCCCCCCCCTTCTGCCGCCTGGCCACCAAGCTACAAAGGTTGGGGACCATTGCACTAGAATAAAACATCTTGTAACTCAGGCTAGCATTGAGTGTCATCAATATACTGATAACATTATATCCAAAATCAACAGACAACCTACCACAGTGACTTCATCCAAAAGTTTAACACTGGGGAGAGAATCAATTGCTATCACAGGACTGACCTGTCTTGTCCTACAACCAGTAAGGAAAGAGCAGAACCATTGCAAAACAGTTATTCCGGTCTCCAACCCTCATAGGTGGTCCAAAAGGATACCATGGTCAGATGTATCAAAGTCTCCTACATGACCTAAAAGGACCAGAAGGGGTGCAGTATCTCCATCCAGTTCACAACAAGGGATCTAAAACATGCCTGTTTTTTCTGATCTTATGGGAAGCCTTTGTGTATTTGGTGATAACCTGCATCTTCAACCAGGAAGCTCATGGATAACCAGTGCAATTTGGGTAGCAGAGGTACTGAGCTCAACCCCAAACTTCTGTAGCTTCCAAATATCCTTAGGGATAATTCCATTCGGGTACATTTCAATAGTCCATATATAAGGTGACCATGAGTAAGACTTGATCTAAGAAAGAGATCATTTCACACACTAGATGAATCTGAGTAAAGACCATCCTGGCCCAGCTGCCAACTCCTTCCTAACAGGAGCTTTGAGGTCAGTCTTACCCCTAAACTGTTCACCAGTTCTACCTAGGAAAGTGCCACATCAATCATGGAAAATCACCAAGGTCAGAAAAACCATGAGCCTATGGTCACTCAGTTTTGTCAGGGTTAAGTTTGTTCCTTCCCATCCAGATCTGAACAGCCTCCAGGCAGTAGAACGTGACCTGAACAGTATCACTTGTCAACTAGAGATCCAGAAATACAACTAAGTATTCACTATTGTATCTGACCCAATGTCAAAGAATGACCTCAGCAAGTAGTTTCAGTAGATTTTAAACAGGAGAAGCAAGCCCATCAAGTTCTGAGGCATCCTGCAAACCAGGAGCTTTGGCTTCAACTCTTTGTCACCTGTCAACATTGATTGAAATAGGCTATGGATAAAGGAGAAAACATGCTTCCCATGGTCCAGAAAAATACCATGTTCAATTATATCAAATCTGCTGAGATAAAAAAAGAACTAGGATAGTCACACCACACCCTCTTGACTCTACCAAAGTCATCAACAAATATGATCAGTGCTGTCTCCATAGTGTGTCTCAGCCTAAAACATGACTGAAGTGGGTCAATCCATTTTCTTCAGATTGTCTTTCTAGACAATCATCTTTACAATCTCACCCAAAAAGATAAGGTGAAATATTGGATAAATATGTCCATAACCATTATATTTAGTGATGACTTCTTGAACAGATAGAATTACCCCCTCTCCATGGATGACTTCACTATCTCATTCATCCAACCACATGTTAATTTTCAGGTGGCCCTAACTAACCATTAATAACAACAACAACAACAACAATAATAATAATAATAATAATAATAAAGTTGGAAGGGACCTTGGAGGTCATCTAGTCCAACCCCCTGCTCAGGCAGGAAACCCTATACCATTTCAGACAAATGGCTGTCCAGTCTCTTCTTAAAAACGTCCAGTGTTGGAGCATTCACCATTTCTGGAGGCAGGTTGTTCCACTGGTTAATTGTTCTAACTGTCAGGAAATTTCTCCTATTTCTCCTATTTCAGTCTAATAAACAGGTGGCTGGACTAATAGTAAAGAGAATTCTGCCCACTTCCTCAGGAATTACAGGATCAAATAGTGGCGAGGGAGGAAATCCTTTGCCACTCATTACCCTAAATTGATACATCCTGTTTGTCATGTTTGAAAGTTAAATGTGACAAAAGATTCTCTCCCTCATCCCTAACCTTCTCCTCATAGTCCATCAGCCAAACAAAGTCATCTATGTGCACAGTTGCCCAAGTCTGAAAAGAACTTAATTTCTTCTCATATTCTCTTCTCACATTCCTGAGTCTTTTTTTGTGGCGTAGAACCTTGAGATATTACAGCCCAGGGTTATGGATGCTGCTTTTAATAATGAAGAAGGCAATTACCATCTGCATTTCACATATCTCGGTTTCTACCCTTGGTAGATTAATGTAATGCTTTTATACACAAACAAAATTTACAATAATGCTTTCAACTATCTACATGCATGTTTACTTTATGGAGAAGAAGTTGTCACACTTTAATATGCTGCTGAGGAGTGCTCAACATATAATTACCATGGGTGTGGCCCAAGAATCTGAATAGTACAGATCAAAAGAAGATTGAAATTTTAATTTACTGCCTCTCATTGCAGATGTCAACACACATCTTGTATGAAGCAAATTTAGAAAATGAATCACAAACATGTTTCAGATGAATCAATTCAACCACCACCAGGTAGGTCTAGAGATCAAAGGGCTTAAGGTTATGAGAAAGATCATTAAAAAAACCCCCACTATTTATGTATTTAAAAACCACCATTATCCTAGAACATAGAAATTGTCTTTCCAATGAAAAGCATCTATCTGACCTGGTATAGCCTGTTGACTCATACTGGCAGTGGTTCACCTGCTCCTTTTTAAGCAGAAATATCTATAGAAAGAGCATAGAAAAAGTATACGTTGTGTTACTAAACTGTGTTAGATGCTCACTTTTGTCTCAGTGATACTAGACAGGCATATAAAACATGCAAGCCTTCTATGTCTAATTTTAATTTTAAGGTGCATGGGAACAATATGAAATATAAGTGAGAAGTTATGGTGTTGATTTTATTGATAAATCCCAAAACCAATGCATGATCTAATGCAGAGGTCCCCAACCTTTTGGGCACAAGAGACCGGTTCTGTGGAGAGAGGTTTTTCTGCAGACCGGAGGGGGCGTGGTTTTGTGTGTTGCCTGCATCTTGTGGATGGGGCTTTGCTTGTTTGTGCAGACTGGTTGCTGGCATGCCGCAGACCAGTCCTGGTCCATGGGATGGGGGTTGGGGACCCCTGATCTAATGGAAGCTTTTTTTGTCACTAGTAATCTTACACATTCTTCTTGATCAAAAGACCACTCTTGAAAATTAGGCTCAGGCTGTAATTCAAAATACACTCACATGGGAGTAAGATCCGTTAGGTGATAGAATCTATTTTTTGTGTAGGACTTTACTAAGGGGTTTCCACAAAGCAGAAAACATTTTTTTAAACCCAGGCAGCTTCTGATAAGCAAAGTCAATAGGGGAAGCCAAATTTGCTTAGTGACCACATGATTCACTTAACAACTGGAGTAATTCCCTTAACAATCAAAGCAAAAAAGCTTATAAAATTGATTGCAACTCACTTAACAACCACCTTGCTTAGTAAAGGAAGTTCTGGTCCCAGTTGTGGTCATGAGTTGAGGACTACCTGCATTCGTGTTTTAGACCATTTGCCTTCTGTGGCGGTACAGTAGGGAGCCGTGGTTAGAATGCAGTATTGCAGGGCTAACTTTGCCCTCAGCCAGGAGTTCGATCCTGACCAGCTCAAGGTTGACTCAGCCTTCCATTCTTCCGAGGTCAGGGGGGCAATATGCTGACATTTGTAAACCATTCAGTGATTTCATTTGTAAACTACCATGGAACAGTATATAAGTCTAAGTGCAATTGCTATTAGAACTGCCCTGAGAGGGTGTTCCACAGACATGCAGTATTTATTTTCCACATAATTTATGTTCCACATAAATACACACTAATGGCAAAATTTTCATACACATACTAGCGTACATGTACCTGTTTTATGAAATAATGTTTGGCTAGAAATAACATTTTGGAGCCAGGTTCGGTATGAAGACTTTAAGCTAGACTAAATCCAGAACGAGTCAATTGAATTTAAAATGTAATGGCAAATGACACAATTGTAGTATTAATACTGTACTGCATGAGATAGGCCAACAGCCCTGGCCTGCCAAGTAATTTTGCTAACTGAAACAGAGTTAAAATATTACTTCCATCAGATTTGGATCAACTAATCTGTCCTATTCAAGCATTAATTCTGCTTTCATCTGTCCCCTCTAATCAGGCTGCTGCCTAAAACAAGCTAATTTGCACAAGCATTTTATCCCATAATTATGATCTCTGACATACTCAGAAACTACATATGGCATATATTGCATTTCCCTTCAATATTCTGAATTTACCAGACTCCTTTTATGATGGCTCTGGTAGACCACCACTGGTCTTCTGCATTACTAATTCAAACATCTCATTATAGCTGTTACTTATTCAAATGGGTTTAAAGACCATCTGTCAGGATGGGTAAGGTACAGATTACCTGAAAGTGAATTTATGATTGCTAGAACACCACAGAAAATGCAATCTGATGAAAGAGAAACTAAGCAGAAAAAAAGAGGAAAGTATGTTACCTAGCAGAACTATGGACAACCATGGATTAATTTTCAAAAATAAGATTGACATTTTACTGCTGGATGAATTTCTGGCAGAAAACTAATGATTTATCCTTTTTTTAAAAAGACCTAAATATTAAGAGACAGCTGACTTCAAATAAACCAAATATGGCAGCAATTGGAATCTACAACTGCAACATTATACAGCTAATCCCCTTTCAGTGACTACAACTGTGACTGTCAACTCAATTGTTAAGTCACTAAGTGAAACCCCAATTGTGCTTATGATCTTATTTCAGCTTTCCTTTGCTTTATAGATCTGCAAAGATAAATGCGAAGATTCGTCACAAAGGTATTTTTCATCACCATTGCAACTGTAGATGGACACTAAATGAGGCAGACCCTAAATGAAGGTTACCGATTTAAGTATGCAATATTTAAGAAAAGTCACATGCCTTTCCTGAGATGCTACATTTCCTCCATTTACAATGTTAGTTACTGGTGTGTGCATTCAGATCCTTAATGATGTGTTGCATTTATTACAAGATCTTACTCAGTAGCAGTTGGATTTGAAAGATATACCAACCATACAGTACTTTTAATTTAAAAAGTTACAGGTAGTTTCTGAATACGTTAGGAATATGAGTCCTATATAAGTTTATTTGTATAACCTTATAGCTACAGTATCTATTCTTAAAGAAATCATTTTGAATTCAGTGGGGTTCACTTCTAGGTCAGGTTTTCGGAATTAATTGTCACTGAAGTAGATTCTGAATTTTCACAATAACACGATAAAGACATTTTTTTGTTTGTGCTTCAAAAAATAAATATGAGCTCATTTTTATTTGCATTTTAAGCAGCCTATGAATTTAGGCAGCGGCCCACTTTGAAAAAAATGAATGGGTTAGAATTCATACCTGAGAAACATAATGAGGAAGCTAAGCAGTTCTTTTCTTGTAATTTGCCCCTGTTAATTAGGTTTTTTTTTCTAATGAAGGAAAAGGAAGAAATTGAAGTAAGCATTATTTTTCAGCTGAAGTAATTTTATTTCAGTCCAACAGAATAAAATATACAAAAAATGAAAACCTCTTCTGTGTCGAGCAAGTGTTTCCCCAAAAGTAAGGCCTACCCTGAAAATAAGCCCTAGCTTGATTTTTGTGGGTGGGCCTAATATAAGTCCTACCCCAAAAATAAGCTCTAGTTTTGGGGTGAGGCACATACCTAAAAATCAAGCTAGGGCGGGGGTGTGGGTGTGGAGCTGCCCTATGCACCCCGCACCCACTTCAGCCAGGCCCCTCCTTACTGGCCCACTTCTTCTGCAACTACTTTGGCAGCCAGGCCTGCATTTCTCAGTCACAGACCTTTGACTGCAAAATGTAGACCAGAATGCAGCTGCAGAATGAAGCTGCTCCTTCAGTCGCAGAAGAAATGGACTGGCTGGGTGGGGCTGTCAGTGCCAGAGGTGAGTATAAAAGACACCCTACTGAAAATAAGACCTAAAGCCTCTTTTGGAGACAAAAAAAAGACCTGGTCTTATTTTTGGGGAAACACGGGTATGTGCACCCATCATTTAATACCAGCCATATCTCAGCAGGGAAAAATGGATGGGTCAACACTGCAAAGCAGGAGAGAGGAAAACCTCTCTTTTGCTTCTTCACAGTATAATTTTCCTTCTGCCTGTCAACTGCCTTTTGAGCTATGGATCTAGGGGACAAAGAAAAGAAGAGGAAAAAGTGTAGGGGGGAGAAAAAGAAAAGCGTCTTCTGAGCACAGTAGAATAAGGTAATAACACACAACCTCAACTTTTTACTTCTACATAGCAATATATGCTATTTCTATAACAACAAATGTATCTAATCAGCAAAACCCAAAATCAAAGTTTCATTTTTTTCCCACCCCAGGCACAAAGCCCAGAAGCGGTTTCCAGATTTAGTGCTATTTCATAATAACATTAAACCTGTGTTACAAAGCAGCTGAATTATGAGCTGACAGTCTCTCTTTCAGTGCAGCTATGCAACATACCTATGTCAAACAAAAGTAAGTTTTGTCAATAGCTAAACCTGCTGATCCAGCCATCCACCAAAACTCATCTTTTTCTTTCCTCAGTCTCATTGCCAATTGATCTTAAAGAGAGGATATATTTTAAGTAGCTAAGAATCTGAAAACCAAGTTTATAATCTGGTTATAATATACATTCCAATATTCTCCTCATGAGGTTGTGGTATTTTAAAAAATCAACAAATATGTGATGATGAAAATACAGTAGAAAATACATCCTTCTTTCTAGTTAATTCTGTGGAATTGTCACAGACTTTATGAGGCCACATATAAACTACAACCCACTTCAAGAATATCTCACATGGCTTGTTCCCTTGATTTCTGACTATAATTTCACAGAGTTTCATTAATTTGCACATACTTGGGGGAAAATCCTTGAATAAAGAAGAACCTCAAAGCTTGTTTAACCTAGTCAGATAAAATATTCGTGTATATGTTTTTACTTTATGGTTGAAATTTTTTCTCATGATCCTTTTGGTGCCTAACAGCCTACACTGCAAGTGCTGAGATAATTGAACAAACGTCAGCGTGAGACTAAAATAATCTAGCTAACTTTAACTGAATTTGAAAAAAGAGACTACTAAGAAATCTGAGGGCTGTAAACTGGATTGGAAAGTCAGAAATAAGCACCCCAGAAGGCAATGATTCACCCCTGTTGTACTGTTGTCAGTGAAACTATTTAATAGGTAGACTGGCAGAAGTAGATGTGAGCAGATAATGAGAATGATGGGAGAGCTGTTTGTTGTGAATCTTCTAAGAAAGTTAGATAGCAGATGCTCTCATTAAGGGAGATGGATGGTTCAGAAATGTAAAAAATAGTGTAATGTAATGTAATACATCCCCAATTATATAGATTGTTTTATTGTGACTATAAATATATCATAATGTATTTTGTTATTTTATGTAATTTTAACTATTGTTAGCTTTTATTTGTTTTTATTGTTTTTATGGGGAATGCATTATAAATTATGTTTGCTTGTTTCAGATCTTTGAAATGCTTTGTTTTTCCCAAATTTATTTTTTTGCTATGATTACTCTTGCACCCTTGTTTCATACAATCTGATTCATCCAGTTGTGGTTTCAATACAAAAAAGATGTTGAGACTTTGGAAAGACTGCAGAAAAGAGCAACAAAGATGATTAGGGGACTGGAGGCTAAAACATATAAAGAACGGTTGCTGGAATTGGGTATGTCTATTTTAATGAAGAGCAGGACTAGGGGTGACATGATAGCAGTGTTCCAATATCTCAGGGAGAAGAGGGAGTCAAGCTATTCTCCAAAGCACCCAAGGGCAGGACAAGAAGCAATGGATAGAAACTAATCAAGGAGAGAAGCAATCTAGAACTAAGAAGAAATTTCCTGACAGTTAGAACAATTAACCAGTGGAACAACTTGCCTCCAGAAGTTGTGAATGTTCCAACACTGGAAGTTTTTAAGAAGAGATTGGACAACCATTTGTCTGAAATGATATAGGGTTTCCTGCCTGAACAGGGGGTTGGACTAGAAAACTTCCAAGATCCCTTCCAACTCTGTTATTCTATTCTATTCTATTCTATTCTATTCTATTCTATTCTATTCTATTCTATTCTATTCTATTCTATTCTATTCTATTCTATTCTATTCTATTCTATTCTATTCACTATTACTTATGCATTTATTTTAATTTCAAATATATTACCCTTTAATCAGTAATGATAATGATAAGGATAAGGATAGAGAAGCTCTGGAAAGAGTGGAAGAGAACAGGTGGGCCATTCAGGAATGGCAGAGCAGGAAAATTTGGTAGGTGGACTGCTATACAGTTTAAGAGCAGGGAAGAGATGGTTACTAGATTTATCTTATTCTCCTAGGACTTCTTTAGAACCTGAATTGATGACATGGATTCTGAGAAGTGTTGATTGTTGCTATCACTATGATTTTATTTTTCACATATTCTTATTATAATATACACAGAGCTCATGCCAAATATATTTTTTTTGCCTGACACAGACCTGAAATGATACCCCAGTGTCCACAAGGTCATCATACTACCAGAGAGAGTGCAAGGAGAGGGATCAGGCTATACTATTCAAACAGCAGAACTTACCTTAATCTCTTGGTTACTGTTGGTTATTTCACTTTATTTCATAGAGAAACATGGCCTGGGTTTAACAAATGCATATATTTGGGAGGGAAATTCAAAATAAAGTATCTATTCAGACATATGTATTTGTATAGAAGTAGACAACCTGTGCCCTATTGGGTCATTCTTTCAAAGATGTTTCCTTATCTAAACAAAGAAACAGAATGACCAAGAGCTGGCAAAAAAAACAGTGGGAGCAGGAGTGACTTCCGACTTCCTGTGGCTTCCCCACTGAGCTCCTTGTGGGAATCTGGTAGGGAGCATCAGAAATCTTCCCTGCCCTGCCCTGCCCCTCCCTGCCCCTTCCCCCTATATGGCTGCTTCTTGGTAGCAGAGGGAGAGATGGATTGAGAGACTTACTGTGAAACTGTCACAGAATGAAGAAAATTAAGATCACATGACTGCAGCAGCAGCACAGGAATAGCCAGTAGCACTGAAGCAGCCACGACTTTCCCAGATTTCATTCCCTCAAATCATGGGTCCCAGGTTTGGAATGTATTCTGTAATATAGCCCATTTGAGGTACATTGGTTCAAAAATTGTTGCCCTGTGATATACCATTTCATTGTTAAAGGCCACAACAACTAGACCTTTAGTAGCATATAGGTTCATACTTCACTTTTGGGTGGGAAACAATGCAAAATCTCTCTTTTATCATATGTGTGATAAAAGAACAATTCTCTCTTTTTCTAAACAAATCCTCTATCATCTCCCTCTTGCCAAAGTTTTAATATACCTAAATATGTCTGGGATTTTGCCATTCTAAAAACCCACTAGATGTTGAAATTAGCATTTTAATTAATTAACAATGAGCTCCTAGAAAAAGTAGGGAAGACACTTCCTGCCAGTCAACAAGAAATAATGATGTGTCTCATAAGGAAGGCCAAGAGGTGCCAATATTTTCTGTTGCCATGAACCAACTAAAAACAAAAAACTGTTGCACTCTGCTACCTTGCTACCATGTGCGGCTTCCATTACCTGGATCTGGCAGTAAATTCTAGTCTTCTGATCTCATGCAACTTAAATTTGGCTGCTAGGCTTGGACTCACTTGAACTCTCTCAGATACATGACACAATACGGTTTATTTAGAATGAAACTAGACCAAGTGGTTAATTGCCCTCTATTAGCCTGAAGGGAGAATTCTCCACTTATATCCATACAAGTTCCAACCCTTGCTTTTTCTCTAAGGGAATATCTAATATCTAAGGGGATGCAGAAAGAAGAGGGGGTCAAAAGGGAATCAACCTATTTTTATTTTACACTATATATTTTCCGATATTTATTTGGTGTGCTACACTGCATTAATAAGCATGTATAATGACAGATAATCTGATCATTCATTCTTCATTCATTCATTCATTCATTCATTCATTCATTCATTCATTCATTCATTCATTCATTATCAGCCCAAATAGTCTCCCAACCTCAGCATCTTTGAGATGTATAGCCTTCTACTTCTAGAATTCTGAGCAATGACCACGCTGGGTGGGGAATTCTTGAAGCTCACAGGTTTCTGAGGTTTGGGGAATATTAGACTAAATCAATCCATTGCGGGCCTCTTCAGCTGCTTCCAACTGGTTTGATACCGGTATTTTTTTGTGTTTAACTTAAATAATTTAACTCTAAATTATTTAACAGCACCTTCATCTGAAAAGATTTTTTTAATGCCAGATGTGAATATTATGATTAAAACCACAAATAGAGCAAATTCCAGAAGAGTTCTATCTCAAGTTTTCCAATCTTATGTCAGCGCATATAGTATACTAATTGAACTATTTCCTGAATAAACAGCCCTCTTTTTGGCACAGAAATCAGCTGGATGACTTGAGCAGTCAATCAGTCTCTCAGTCCTAGACAGGGAAGTTGAAAAACATCTATTTAACAATCCTCACTGGATCGGTGTGGTAGATTACCCTAACCTTAATGAGGGGATTTTTATCCTGCAATATTTTATTCAAGATGATTTTATATAGATAGACACAAATATCAGTCAAATTAATACACTGTGGGTTAGTAGCAATGATATAGATAAGATCCTCACTCCAGATGCTCTTCTTTTGGGGGGAGTTCAAATAATAATCCTATTTTTAACAATGTCAATATCCCCCTTTCTCCTACTAGGGAATTATTGTCAAGGATATATAGTGGTCCTGACATTATGAAAAACTTCATAATGCTGATGCGGAGATGAGGAAGATTTTGCAAGGTGACACCTGCCTGTTAACTTTCTTCCACTGGCCTCTTGCATAGCATGAGTTCATGTATGGACCTCAAATCTGCTGAAATAGCATCTAGTTCCACTCTTAATTTTAAACCTAATCATGCATTCTAAGTCTCTTAAGTGATGGAATAGAGAAGCAAGTGTACTAACTCCATCTGTCCATCATTGCCATACAAATTGAAGGTGACTTTCGGTCATGGAAACATTTATACCTTAATTGTACTATTCTAATCCATGCTGAGAGCTTTCTTAAGGAGCCCAGATTTCTTCCCAGCAAATAACCACCCTCCCAATCCTAAGAAAGATAGGAATAGTAATGGAGGAGATAGAACTCTTCTGGAATTTGCCCTACTTGTGGTTTTAATCATAATATGCAAATCTGGGATAAAAAACAACTTTTCAGATGAAGATGCCATTAAATAATTTAGAGTAATGCAGGAGTTAGAAATAAAAAATAAATCTGTTTTAAGTTTTTATTTTTTAATAAAAGGATATGATATTTTTTAGACGATCTCTTAGAATAGCTTGACTCTCTCTTGACATTTTGACTTTTCAAAATTGTGCATTAATCTAGGGATTATGAGCATCACTTGTACTGTTCAAAGATGCCACAGGCTTTGTGACTGTCCAAATTAGTCTCTCTCTTTCTCTTTCTCTCCTCCCTCCCTTCCTTCCTCCTTCCCTCCCTCCCTCCCACCTTCCTACTTTCCTTTCCTTTTTTCTTGACATCATGGAATGCGTTGTTGACAGGTATGCTGTAATGCTTCTTAATTCTCATATTTTCTCTTTATACACAATGAACATTATTATGTTTTATAGATCTTATTCTAATCACTCGGTTCTATTGTCACATGCTTTAACAAATTAGCTGTAAAAACAACACTATAATGTTTTTATCATTCCAATTTTGGACCTCACCCCACGTATTATTTTGCTTTTACAGTTTATATGAAATACATGCTCATTTGGCAACAACGTAGTAATTTATCTTGTGCCTTATGAACAATAGCTCATCCATAACTTTCATTAACTTCATTAAGGAGCATATTTACTATATAAAATATGTTTGATATAAGAAAACACCTGAAGTCAAGGAAGTTGTGAATAGTGCTCCTTTTGATAAACTGTACTTTCAAAATAGAGTATTTGACCTCTGTGGGATTATCTTCATAGCTGACAATGCTTTCTTAAAGTCTGGTAGTCTATAAATCAGTGTTGTCCCAACAAAATCATGTTGGATCAACAAGGAAACACCCATTTAGAATTACAGTAAATCTTTCTCAGGAATCCCAAAGTTCAAAATACCAAGAATGATATTGTGCCGACTTTTAAATGAATCCAGAAGAGATTGTTCCATGAAGAAGAAAAAAACCTTACAAATTTCTTACCAGTATTGCTATATTTTAAATCTGGAAACAGAGGACCTAGCATATGGGCAACACAGGCATAATTTATTTATTTTTACTCCTTTGTCAGAGCAAATCTATCATTAAATTACAAGAAGTGTGGTAGTGTAGTAGTTAGAATGTAGTATTGCAGGCTAATTCTGCCCATTGCCAGGAGTTCGATCCTGACTGGTTCAAGGTTGACTCAGCCTTCCATCCTTCCGAGATCAGTAAAATGAGAACACAGATTGTTGGGGGCAATATGATGACTCTGTAAACCTCTTAGAGAGGGCTTTAAAGCATTATGAAGTGGTATATAAGTCTAAGTGCTATTGCTATTAAGCATTCAATCAGCTGAAATGAATCAAGTATTCTTTCATAGCCTAAATCTGTAAAACCTAAATCAGAATTATGTGATTCTAAGAAACAGTACAACTGAAGTCACATTTTCAACAGAAACCAAATTTATCTGCTTTTAGCTGATGTTTGAGATATGAAACACAAATAAAGGTAAGGTATATGGCATGACATCACAAATTTCTGCCAATAAATCTATTTTAGCTATATGAAATCAAAAGTCTTTGAAACCTAAACCAACATTTATGGTATGAAATCAGAATGCTACCACTAACCAGTGTCTCCTCTACAAAATTTTCACCCTTGTAATCTAACATGTGTTTGTGGTTTGAAATCATAAGTCCCCAAGAGGTAAACAAACCAGAGTCTTAGTGACTTGAAATCACAAATCTATGCTACCAAGTCAGTGTTTTAAAACTCTACACCTTTGAAATGCCCACCCAAATGTCAAACCATGACTTTTGGCTTCTTGTGGATAGAAGCATCTTAGATACTTGCTGGCCCCACCTCTCCATCATGCTTCAATCTGGAATCAGCAAATGTGACACTCTGTTCTTATTACTGAGAGAGACTCTGACCCTCTGGCTACTTGGTATCCTTGCCCTGCTGTCATTGCCTCTTGCACTCCAGTCCAGATGTTTGGGGTATTTCTTCCTGCCCCTTTCACTTTGCAAGATGTAATATAACTAGAATGAACAGGCAATCCAAATATGCAATTACCCCATGTCCCCTACTGTTTCAAATAGACCCGTCTTTTTCTTTACTTCTATCAGTTGAAAACCAGTTTAAAAGTGGAGGCAAATGAGCAGGAGACCTAGATGTGTGCCTCCAAACTTTTCTTTACAATTATGTACACTGGCAATATTACTCTTCCAGAAATAAATGAAATGCTAACATCAGCACTGAATTGCCCCTGGTAGTAGATTCTTGTGGGCTGATGGGTTTTGAATGGGTTGATGGATGGTTCTTTCAACTTAATAGAGCATCTTAAGAATGTTCATTGTTTATTCATGGCTTCCTGTCCTTTACAATCTTTACTGTGAAACATTTATCAATATGTTCCTGAAAGTGGAAAAAAAATAAGGTTGGTTTTTACATATAACAATTAGTAAGCGAAAGGCTTACTAAGCCCCTAACCAATCAGAACACACCTCCACCCAATCAGAACACAGCCAAGCACCCACCCAATCAGTTCATACTCCCACTGGCAGTTAAAAGGAAGAAACACATTGTTCCTAGAAGCACGAAGCCGAAAACACCAGCCTGAAGAGGACGAATGGGACTTCATCGAAACGTCACCAAGACATTTCCAATTTTACGTGGGAGAAAACCCGAATAACCAAAGACCTATATACAAACACCCGTGAAAACATTTATGCAGCAGGTTGACAGATGCAGCTTTTTTGTACTAATTTACAATGTTGTTTTTTAATCTGTGGTGGTAGTTTGATATGTTTTCTAAAATAAGTAAGAGGAAGGAAACAATGGTGTAGATAAAGGGAGAAAAGTCAGAATGACAGTAAAAAAATCTGTGTTGATATGTTTTTAGAAGCAACATCTTTATAAAAAAGACATCCACACAGAGATGCACATTTAATATGAATGCAAAGCATGTAAATGCTGTATAAAGATATTGGCTAGTAATGTGGTCTATGTGAGAAATGAATGTTTCTCAATACAAATCGCTTTACTATATGGAAGTGGGATTAGGATGTATCAGGAAAAATATAAAAGTAAATTGACCTCAATGGTTCTGGATACTTAAGTAATTTGTGTGCACAGAAGCAACCAGGAACAAATCAGCTAGACAGAAGTTATGGGGGATGTTATTTAACTAATTTGCTGCCTTTGGGATCTACTATACTTATAGACTATTGTAACCAATTAGGATTTAAAGTTTGTACAGGTTTCATAAAATATTTGGATTTAAATCTTTGTTGAAATATATCACGATTTTAAAAATTAAATATATCTAAATATATAGATGGTACTTTAGTAGTTATAGCTCAGTGGTTAAGCTCTCATTACATGTTTGAGGCAGGATTATTATCAAAATGAATATTACATTGAGATCAGTGGTGGGATTCAGCCAGTTCACACCTGTTCGGCAGAACCAGTAGCTAATTTTTTGTTGCCCAGGTCCAGAATGGACTTCCAGAAGCAGCATCCACACAGAGAACCGGTTGTTCACATATTTGAATCCCACCACTGATTGAAATTAATATACATTTTAAGAAAGATGCCAATGTTAGTCCCTAATAGATATTTTACTGCTAGATTAGTTATTAATAACATCTTTATGGTGGGTTATAACCTTGGCCAAATTGAAATTGCTCTATAATGATGGTAGTTTCATTCTATAACATTGTGTTTTAAACTATACCATTGGGTTTTAAAACTATGTAATCATCTATATTGTTTAGGAATGAGACCTTTTAAGAATATTTTCCTCTGTAGGTCTATTTTGATAACAAATGTATAACAGCTCAGAAATCTTAGCAAGTCTTAGCATCCAGGTATATTAAACAAGGGCCTTTATTCCTCTTTCAACAGTCATAATATTTTGATCCCAATTCCCATGAGAAAATCACACTGTGGAATAACCCAAATTTCAAAATAGTGGAGAAGATGCTACATTGGAATCTTGAACAAATAAAGGATCAACATCTTAATTTACTTTATTTCTAATAGCTGTTTTAAAGTCTTCGAGAGCTTGCATCTTAAATATGATTTACTTACAATATTGGCCTGACAAAATATACAATTTATAAACATGTTTGACTTCAGATCACTTCATATATAAACACTATCTTGGGAAGAAATATTATAGATAAGAATCTTAATGTTATATTGAACTATATTCCAAAAACATGGAATTTGTCATTGCATGAAGAATGTTTAGTTTTCTCATGCTTTGGGTTCTGCAGAGGGTTATTTAATATAATTGAAAGAAATATACCTGTCTAATTTTAAGGAATGGCTTAGGCAGGGCTTTTTTTTGTCATAGAATGCCCAGAACGGAGTTCCGGCACCTTTTTTGGATGGAATCTTGTAGGGTAGGCAAGGCGGGTTGTATGACGTGTGTGAAAAACAGCACTGGGTTTAGGATATGAGTATCAGACTATTTTTTAAAAAGCTCTCTGTGTTAAAAATGAGAAAATTAAACAATATGTTTCTTCATGGTCTAGATTTAATGATAATGCTAAGAATTGAATTAATTTTAAGTTCCTTTTTAGTTATTATATGGATTTCCCCTTTTTTTCTCAGATAGTTTTATTTTTTGCCAAGTTTATTTTATTTTAATAATCATAATCTATCTTATGTATCCTATGTTATTGTATAATCACTATCGAGCACTATATTTGTGTTTTGTAAATTTTAAATGCAAATTTTGAAATGCTGTACTTATGTCTGTATTTTTCATACTTTCATTGTAATGCTTCAGACATTTATTTAAGTACAATAATGTAAGTATTATGTTTGCCTCCTTCTCTTTCTCTAGCTGATTCTTCAATGTTAAATAACAATCAGTGGTTAACATTGCCCTCTAAAACCTGAGTGATCTTCTTTCCCATCAGTGACATTGCTATATTTGCCACCAAGTCTTCTAGAATAGAATAGAATAGAACTGGAAGGTACCTTGGAGGTCTACTAGTCCAGCCCCCTGCTCAAACAGAAGGACTTATACTATCTCAGACAAGTGACTGTCTAGCCCAGGGGTAGGCAACCCAAAACACTCAAAGAGCCGCTTCGGACCCGTTTCCCTCTGAAAACAAAATGCTGGGAGCCGCAAACCCCTTTTGATATCTAAAATGAAGATAACATTGCATATATCCTTTTTTACCTATGTGTGTCTGTGTCTCTCTGTGTGTGTGTGTATACACACACACACATAAATATATATTAAAGGTAAAAAAGGATATATGCAGTGTTATCTTCATTTTAGATGTCAAAAGGGTTTGTCTCTCTCTCTCTCTCCTATCCCTGGCAAGCTGCCCTCCTCTCCATCCTGCGCCCCCTCCCCCAAAGAGATTGGCTGGCACAGTTTGTCAATCGCCACTCTTCCTCTTCCTCCTCCTCATACCCCCTCATTCTGGCTTCAGCAGAGTTTGCACCAGAAGAAGAAGAAACAGGGCACTTCCCCCCCACCCGCTGTTTCTCTTCCTCTCTTCCTTCTCCCCTCACTTCTTTGGCGTGCGTTTTCTGGGAGCCACCCAGATTTGAGCATCTTGGATTCCGACTCTTCCTCCCACACTCCACACACCCCTTCTGCCTCCTCCCACTAACTCTCCTCCCCCCAACACCGGCACTGCTCACCCCTTTTGCCATCCTTCCCGTGAGCGTGCAGGGGCGTGCCTAGCTTGCGATGGGACCAGCATGGGAGGTGATGCCGCTGCTATAAAGAGGGTAGCAGCCCCAGTGCCCAGGCGCAGCAGCCAGAATGGTGGCTGAGTGTCCCCCCCTGCGCCCCTATTAAGCTCTCCCCTCCCTGGGCAGGCAGCGAGCTTGCAATCATGCTCAGAGAGAGAGAGAGAGAGAGAGGCAGAGAGCAAGCCTGGCCCGGGACCTCCCCTCTTTCAGCCAAGATCCTGGTGAACAAACCTATCAGGTCCAACCTATCAGGTCCATACTGGGACTCTGGCGAATGACTGGGGTCCCCTCCTCCACCCTAGCACTTGGTGGCAGCTCCTCTGCACCCCCCATGCCCTGTCTGAGCCCCTCCACCCGGCCTGATCCAGACCGGATGCGGATGCTCAGCTGGGCAGCACTGGGGACGGCTGGCATAGCACAGGCAGTACCAGAGCCAGGTGGGACCCCGCAGAGCATCCAGCCAGCCTCTCCCCCTCCTGACCTCCATGACCACCTGGACTGCAGGCATTTGTGCAGGGCCGGGAAGGTGCGTCTCTCTCGTCAGCCCCGCCCCACCCCACTTCATTGTGTGAATACCAGGCTGGCCAGTGTAAAAGATGGTCAGGGCCTCCGCTCTCAAGCCGGGAGTTGGGGCGAGTGGGCGGCCAGCACTGAAGGGGTGGGGAGGGGGCAGGAGGCAGCAGAAAGGCACCCAGGGCACCGCAGACTGGCTTGAGAGGCGGGGAAGGCAGGCGAGGGAGCCATCAGCCAAGTTGCACTTGAGCTGAGGGCGAGTTCAGCACCTGGTTCGGCACCAAGAAAGCCAGGGAAGCACTCCGCATTTGGCCGAGCATGGCCCTGGCGCGGGTGAGGTGGATCTAACAGGTGCGGTGAGAGGGCACCATGAATGGCTCCGGCTCCCCGTATCTGTACATGGGCGGCCCGATGGCTCAGCCGGCCCGGGCGTCCGTGTAACGGATGCCCAAGTGCACGTGCTGCTGCAACCACAGCGTGCTATCATGGCTGAAGGGCCACAAGAGTAGCAGCACATCATGGCTGCCCAGATGGGGCTGCACCACCAGCAGGCCAACAAAAGCCTGGAGAGTCTTTTGCCCGACATGCTGTGTGTCCTGCCTACTGCTGCTGCCGCCCCTGCGCCCACCTCTGCTACGCTGCCTGGGCACCTCGGAGCAGCGCTCGCCCTGCCACCGCTGCCCAGGGGTGGCCTGTCATGGCACTAGCCCCCCTGTGGTGCCATGGCTACATCCCATGGGCAGAGGACAAGCCTGAGCAGCATGGAGTCTGGCTGGGGTGGCAGCCAGCAATGGCATCGTTCTCCGGGCCGTCCCCAGGCCGCCTGCCTTCTGCGCTGATGGCGTCTTCAGGCTGAAATCACTGCAACAGCCCACCGACTGGTCAGCTCTATCCACCGGCAATGCTGGAGCCTCCCAAGCTAGCGGAAGCTTCAGTGGGCTGCTCCCTGGGGGGATCCTGGGGCTTCCCCACACGGCTCCCCGGCCACGTGCACCTTGGACTGAGCCAGCCTGGGAAAAGGATTTCCTGGCCACCCTTCTCCCAGGGGGTGGGGCACCTGGGTGCAGGGCCAATCAGGAGCCCAGCGAGGGGGCAAGTCCTATGAGAGAGAGAGAGAGAGAGAGAGAGAGAGAGAGAGAGAGAGAGAGAGAGAGAGAGAGAGAGAGAGAGAGAGAGAGAGAGAGAGAGAGAGAGAGAGAGAGAGAGAAGTGAAGTACCTCTCTGTCTCTGTCTCTCTCTCTTTGCAAATGGCAGAGCAGGCTCCGGCTTGCCAACCCGTGGTCTAGCCACTTCTTTAAAAAACTCCAGTGATGGAATGCCCACGATTTCTGGAGGCAAGCTGTTTCACTGATTAATTGTAGTCACTGTCAGGAAGTTTCTCCTTAATTCCAGGTTGCTTCTTTGTTTGATCAGTTTCCAACCATTGTTTCTTGTCCTGCTCTCTGGAACTTTGGTGAATAACATAACCCCCTCTTCTTGGTGGTAGCCCCTCAAATACTGGAATACTGCTATCATGTCTCCCCTTTTATTTTTTTTCTTTAGACTAGCCAAACCCAAGTCCTGCAGCTATTCTTCGTGTGTTTTAGTCTCCAGGACTTTAATCATCTTAGTTGCTCTTTGGATTTTTCCCCCAAACTCTCAACATCTTTTTTATGATATGGTGACCAAAATTGTCTGCAGTAATCCAGATGTGGTCTTACTAGGGTTTTATAAACCGTAATAATACTTCATGTGATTTTGATTCTATGCTTCCGTTTATACAGCCCAGGATTGTATTAGCTTTTTTGGCTGCTGCTGCTGCACACTGCTGGCTCATGGTCAAGTGATTGTCCACTAAGACTCCAAGGTCCCTCTCACAGTTACTGTTTTTAAGGCAGGTCTCACCCAATCTATACTTGTACCTTTGATTTTTCCTGCCTAAATCTAAAACTTTGCTTTTCTCCACATTGAAATTCATTTTGTTGGACAGGGCCCATTATTCAAGTTTGTCAAGATCTTTTTGGATCCTGAGTTTGTCTTCTGGGGTGTTGGCTACTCCTGCCAGTTTGGTGTCATCTGCAAATTTGATGAGTTCCCCTTCAATTCCCTCATCTAAGTCGTTGATCAAGATCTTGAAGAGTACTGGGCCTAAGATAGAACCCTGTGGTACCCCACTGCTTACTTCTCTCCATGTGGATGTAGTGCCATTTGCTAGCCAGCTACTACCTCACATTCTAGATACTTCCAGGTCTCATTGCTTTGACTCAGTTCTTCCTCCAGGTTCTCCTCTACCAGCCACAAATGTCAGTATTGGAACTTCTTTTATAGTCTAACCTGCTGCCATTGTTGCCCTCAACCACTGTTAAGTGTGAACAAGACAAGTTAACCAGTCTTTCTCAGTCTGAAGATGTATGTTGAATGCCTTTTTGGTTCTGAAGGGCAAAAAAAGAGAGAATGGTCTATAGAAGAATGTCTCCATAGTAGGAAAAACAGGGTTTTCTTCCAGTTTTCTGAAGGAAATTGAGATAAATGTGCAGTAAAGTGCTACAGGCCTATTGTCAAAGCACATTGTTTCTAAATTATGAATGCTATATTTGCATTATAACAACTTTCAGTTTAATATGACATGTTTCTAAGACAGTAGAAAGGTCCCTGGTTCCTTTCCTTGTTCAGTTTGCGGTCACCTCATTAAATTCTCCATATTATTTGAAAGCCAGGCCACAGATGCTCTCATTAAGGTGTGCTTTGTGATCATCGTAATGGAGTATAATTGTTCCTTTATTTATGAAAAGGTTAACATATCCTGGAGGTGCTGTTAAAGAATTATTCACACATACAATCATGCCAGCAGAGTGATAACCATTATTAGCCATTCGTCATTCCCCATTCTGTTCTAGAAGATCGGTTCGACTGTTTGGGGAATTGCCATTCATGGAGACTAGTGGTTTTCTGGGCATTTAAATATGAAAATATATGCATTCTGTATTTACTGACTGGCATTCATGATGCGTATCTACTGATTGGCAATTATAGCATATTGTATTTAAGACTGGCTCTCAGATTACATTGTCCATATAAATAATATAAAAATCAGATGTTGTCCTAAACAATGCCCTGTCTTGCATATGTATCATATTAACTCAAATAAATTGAATCAATCAGTTGGCTAGATTGTTTGCAAAATGAAAAATAAACTATGATTTACAAACCTCAGTAGCCAAATTCATACAGTAGGCTAAACCAAAGTCACACAAACCATATTATGGCCTCATAGTTGAGATAGAAACTCAGCTATTGTGTAAAAATATACTTCCATTCTTTTCCAAGACCAAAAAAATATATTGTACCTTCATTTTTATACAGAAGCCATGAAAGCTTATGAAACTGCAGCACATATAAACAGAAACGATTCTTTCCTTTTGTGAGGTTTCCAAACCTTTCTCCTCAAATCTATATTTGCTTTTGAGGTACCTTTTTTTTTTTTTACAATGATGGGAGAGTTTGATGTAAGTATTGTTTCTCAGAAGCTCAACTGACATCAAATAAGCAGAACACTTAATATCTTCACAGTAGAAATCCAATCAAATGATTCAACTCTTGTATATAGTAAAATAATTAATCATAGAACAATAAAACTTTATGTATTCTGCTGATAGTTCTGCTTGGAGCTAGAAACCATAGTACAATGTTCTTTTTTTCTCCCCAATTTGAGTAACACTGTATATAGAAGCTTCAGAGGACAGTTTTAGATGGACACAAGGATATCATGGATAACCAAAGTATGTCACCTGGTTTTCAGTTCTTATGATTAGTTTTCTTCAGGGTCTATGAAGACCAGTTCCATCATTCAGCTAGATTTTCCCCACACTGAAAAATAATCAGTCTTTTTGTAATAATTACTTTTCAAATTACAACTTGATAAATAATATTTATGACAGGCTCCCTGAAAGATTTAATAAAATGATAGACTTGCAATATTTACTTTGTACAACATGGAAATTATACACCACGTTGTAGAAATCTGAAATATTTGGGTCCAAAACAGAGAACCTTTTAGCTGTCAGCTGCTTGTTAAAGGAGTTGTGCCTTTTTCTGAGTTTTTAATCACCTGAAGGATGGTATAACCATATAGTTACCAGTGCTATTTGATTTGTGTTTCCTTGTGTGATGTTGTATAGTTTGGGCAAAGAAGATACAAATGGAGGTAAATGGAAGATAAAGTATGCAAAACCTACACAGAGGAGGCCATAGAGGCAGAAATGTTTGTTCAGGCATTTCTCAGCTTAAGTAGTATAAAAAGATAATGTTTAAGAAGACTCAAACAAGAGATTGTTCTCAAATGAATAGGGTATGACAATGATATTCATTCTGAAGGTTAGAAATCCATACATGTGGAGGACACCCAGAATGGGTAAGAGGCATGCTGGCTGAGGAATTCTGGGAGTTGAAGTCCACAAGTCACAAAAGGGCCAAGTTTGAAGACTCCTGCTCTATGCTTTACCTATTTATACTGGCAACTGGAACTCTCTGTTTTTTCTCTATATTCATCATGCTTGGTATATTTGGTAGTCAATTCTTTACCAATGACTATTTAAGTTGCATAGGAGCAACTTCTACTTATCTTCAGGGTGATTTGGACAAATATGTTAGAATGTAAGTTGGACTTGTCCTAGTCCCATCCCAGATGCTGCATTAAGTAACCCTGGCTACCTTAAAAAATTAATCAGGGTCAGATCTGGTAGTATTTGTAAAGTGAGCATCAGGAAATCCTGGCACTATAGGCTAAGCTGGAAAGTTGGAAAAACATCCTGGAATAAGGAAATGGCAAACTTTTCCAATACTGTTGACAGGAAAATTGTATGATGAATTCATGAAGTCAGCAAGAATTGAGCTTGACTGAAATGAAACTTTATCTTTTGCCAATGCAAAAGGAATGTAACATGAGGGCTTAATTCTGTAACCCCCAAGGCTTCAATGCATCACATTTTTTGATGGTGGTTTTTTTTTCTTTTGTCATTTCACTTCTCTTTTGATGCATGTGTTGATTGAGATGTTAACAACCTGCCAAATACTGACAACTTGGCCAAGGCAACTTTGCTTAGCTAATTGGCCAGTATGTTTCCCAATATGTGTACTACTGACTTAATTAGATAATTTAATAAATGTTTGTATGTATTGTATGGGACAGTGACTATCCACTGAAGTTTTATTTACTGGCAACATATGGCAGCCTGGTAGATTATTGCCAAAATGACATTAACATTACAAGACTATTATTTTTAATTTCCTTGACAATTTTCAGCCTGTAATATTGTTCTGCTATTCTTCTTATCTTCATCTCCAAATTGCTACGAAGCAGATTGGAATGAAAAGCTTCCCCCTCCCCCCTCCAAGGCCACAAAAATTGCTTTATGTCATAGGGCAAAATATCCAGATGGGCTACCCATGTAGCAGTACAGAATACTGATGAAAAGACTTATAGAACTCAATGGAAGAATTTTGTATGGAACTCTTCAGTCCTAGCTAAAACTATCTCATTTTTAATAGCAAGAAAAGAAAACTGAGGCTTTGGAAAGCCATTGTAGCTAGAAACAACAATGCAGGACCAGATAGTTGTTATAGTTTGAATCATAAGAGTGTATTTCCATAGGGTGTCAGGTTTATGTGAGTGTGTACTTGTGTATTTGAAAGAAGAAAAGTCACTGTCAAGGTCCCCCATTTTTGTTTTTCTCTTGAATGCTTTTCAGAGATATTTTCATGTCAAGTGGCAGCTCCCTTCTACACCAAAGAAAAATCATCTTTCCAGTTGTGATATGCATGCGGATAAGAGCCCTTTTGTGCAGCTATACAATGAAAAAAATATAGAAGGAATGTACAGTATTACTGGAGAGATTAGAAGTTAATATATTGCATGCTTGACTGGAGACATTCCTTCTCAAGAACAAGCTTAGAAGGCAACACTGTAATTTAGCTGGGGAGAAAAAAAGGACAAGGTAGGTCCTTAAAATAGTGATATGATTGGTATGCAGTCGATTAGAGCAGACCATCCTCTTTCAATCTAACCTGATAGAATCTAGGAAGTCATAGGGAGGCAGAATTCTATTAGGATACCATCCTGGTGCACTATTGATAATAGAAATACCGGAATAAATGGAAGAATTGAGCCTCAAAGCATTTTTCTTTGGAGATAAAAGCAGCATTGTTATTCTAACAAGACCACTGCTCTTAAAATATAGCATTTTGAAGGCAATACTTTTAAAATTTTGCAAGGGTTGTAACCTATCTCACTCTCTAAATCCTATTCAGGTTGTTAGTAAGCCACACACCTTCCTTTACAATATTACCCTTCAGTTTACACATGTCAGTTTTCTGATTTTTTTTTCCTTTGTACATCTGCCAGAGTCATTCTAGGGCAACTTGTGCTGTACCACTCTCTCACACATACACACACTTCCAGGTATAAGGAGTCTTTATTAAGGCTTCCAAGTCCGAATTGATATTCCTCAGGAATCCCCTGTGCCGGCACCAATGAATGAAACCAGTGAATTCCACAGGCTCTCAAATCAAGCCAACACAAGTCCTCAAGGCAACAGTGAGTTCAGTCCACTAGGCCAAGGCAAATTCCAAGACAAAGGCAAGTCCACAGGCAAAGGCAACAGCTGAAGAGACATGATCCAAAGTTCAAGACAAGAACGCACAGCAAGAAAACAAACACATTCTTCCCAGCATTATCAACATCTGTCTGCTGTGCTAAATAGCCAACCTCTGGTGCAGTTCATCAAGAAGGGCAAGGCTTCCTCCTTGCAAGTAATTGGGCTGACCTTTGCTGCTCCTGCTTTTTCTCAGCTCTATGTGTTCTTGGATCAGGCAGTTCCTCTTCTTCATCACTGACAGGCTGCAACTGCTGGCTTTCCCACCTGAAGCCTCAGGGCTGTCCCACTGCAGCTGTGCTTCAGCCAAATCACTCTCAAATGGCTATTTGGAGCCATTGACCAACTCACCTCCTGATGTGCCTGGATCCATACCAGTCGGGCTTCAGGCCTGGTTACAGCACGGAAACAGCATTGGTCGCGTTGGTGGATGATCTCTGGCGGGCCCGGGACAGAGGTTGTTCCTCTGCTCTGGTGCTATTGGACCTCTCGGTGGCTTTTGATACCATCTATCATGGTATCATGCTGCAACGGTTGGAGGGGTTAGGTATGGGGGGCACTGTTTTGCGGTGGTTCTCCTCCTTCCTCTCCGGCCGGATGCAGTCTGTGTTGACAGGGGGCCAGAGGTCGACCCCGAGACCCCTCGTATGTGGGGTACCTCAGGGGTCGGTCCTCTCGCCCCTACTGTTCAACATTTATGTAAAACCACTGGGTGAGATCATCCGTGGTTTTGGTGTGGAGTACCATCTGTACGCTGATGATACTCAGCTGTACATTTCCACGCCGAACCACCCCAACGATGCTCTTGCCGTGCTGACCCGGTGCCTGGAGGCCGTCCGGGTTTGGATGGGGAAGAACGGACTCAAGCTCAACCCTTCCAAGACCGAGTGGCTGTGGCTACCGTCATCCCGGTTTAGTCAATTGACTCCTTCGTTGTCCATTGGGGGCGAAACAGTGGCCCCCGTGGAAAGGGTTCGCAATTTGGGAGTCCTCCTGGATTCACGGCTGTCTTTAGAGGACTATTTGACGGCCGTGGCCGGGAGGATGTTCTATCAGGTTCGCCTGGTACGCCAGTTGCGTCCCTTCCTAGACCGGGACTCGCTATGCACAGTTACTCATGCCTTCGTCACTTCTAGGCTGGACTACTGTAATGCTCTCTACATGGGGCTCCCCTTGAGGTGCACCCGGAGGCTTCAGCTGGCCCAGAATGCGGCCGCACGGGTAGTGACCGGGGCGCCATGGCGTTCCCATGTAACATCGCTCCTGCGTGAGCTGCACTGGTTGCCGGTGGCCTTTCGGGTGCGTTTCAAGGTGTTAGTGACCATTTTTAAAACGCTCCATGGCATCGGACCCGGATATCTACAGGACCGCCTTCTGCCAGCAAATACCTCCCGCCGTCCGGTACACTCCCACAGAGAGGGTCTCCTCGGGGTGCCGTCGGCCAAACAATGTCGGCTGGCGACCCCCAGGGGGAGGGCCTTCTCTGTGGGAGCTCCAACGCTTTGGAAAGAGCTCCCCCCCGAACTCCGTACGATGACGGAATTGCGTTCCTTCCGTCGAGAATTAAAAACATACTTATTCCGACAAGCCGGCCTGGGATGATAGCTCCAGCTCCAACAATGGCCATAACTGTTTTTAGGGGATTGTGTTTTTAGTTGGGTTTTTAAATATTAGGCCAAATTGTTTAATTTATTTTTAATAATTTTAATTTTTGTGTGTTGTTGTTTTAATTGGGCTGTACACCGCCCCGAGTCCTTCGGGAGGGGGGGCGGTATAAAAATTGTTAATAATAATAATAATAATAATAATAATAATAATAATAATAATAATAATAACCGGTTCATCTTCCACCAAGCTTACATCTGGAGAGGTATCAGGGGAAGCATCCAGGGGAGTTATCACACTACTAAACATGCTGAGTTCCCCAAAGATTTTTCAAGTTTGTTCTGTTTTATAATTAAGCAGATCAGCAGGCTCAAGTTCACCGTCCATTGAAACAGTGTTATCCAATGAGACATAGGGAGCATGATTTGTTGCACTTGCCCTCTGGAATAATATTTTTCCTGAGATTGTTCCCCCCACTTCTTATGCTTACAAGAGTCCTTAAAGCTTGACTGTTCCCCCAGGCCTTGGGTTGGCCTGAGTGCATTGATTCAGTTTAGAATGGCTATTTCTTTTTCTGGATGTCTGGGGTTTTTTACTTTTATTTTAGTGATAAGGTTATTGTTCACTGCCAGTGTTACAATTATTTATTTTATTTTATTGCAATGGGGAAGGAGATTGGTTCATTAAGAGATTTTTTTAAAAAAAATGTATACAGCAAAACTCATGATTTGATGAAAATGTCTTCTTTCTCAGGAACTCCATTTGGTTCCGTTTCTATTCATCACTTAGCTCCTGCCCTCCCTCCCACTTAGTTTAAGCTGGTACTTACACATGAGCAGTTCATGAACTGTT
This sequence comes from Bothrops alternatus, assembly GCA_034064705.1. Taxonomy (NCBI): domain Eukaryota; kingdom Metazoa; phylum Chordata; class Lepidosauria; order Squamata; family Viperidae; genus Bothrops; species Bothrops alternatus. The sequence goes on along the minus strand of JARGCV010000018.1, from coordinate 19,564,817 downwards.
TCACTGTCAGTTCCTGGCCTCATGTTTAATGTTATAACAGAGCTCTACCACCTCCTTGTTCTGATAATATAATTAATTTTATATCTATGGGCTTCATCTGGAGATGCCCACTTTTATAGGCATTGTTTTGGTTGTTTGAAGACTGTGTCAGTAATAAAGGAACCATTGGATTGGCAGCAATTCTTCTGCTATGTTTCTTTTTCCCAGGCCAAACACTCCAGCTATGTTTTCCTTTTTACTGTTTCCAAATTTGCCTTTCTAATCCAAGCTCAAGCAGCACATCTTGCTTTCATATTTTTTTGATTTTAGATTAAACTTGATCATGAAATTCTTCAGCCTCCTCTTCTTAACCATCCTATTAAAGACTTGTTCACAAAGCTGAATTGACATTATTCAGTCACTGACTGCATTGTAGTCAAGTACTGTCTTTGCTGCATCTGTTCTGAATGCTACATTCCTTCATCTTTCATGCCATGAACAATAAACAGTACCATATAACCCCCTGATTAGAAGTGTCCAATTCTAATCCATTTCAATTTGCTAATGTCTAAGATGTCAATGTATAGGAGATTCACTTTATCTTCCACTGTGTTGAGTTTCCTCATGTTCATGCTTCTTATGTTCCATGCTGTCACTGCAATTATATCTTTGCAATTTCCCATTTAATTTTCCTGAAACATCAGCAACTAAATCTCCTAAAGCAGGGGTTCTCAACCTTGGCAACTTCAAGTTTTGTGCTGGCTGAGGAATTCTGGGAGTTGAAGTCCACAAGACTTGAAGTTGCCAAGGTTGAGAACCCCTGTCTAAAGGCTTTCATTTAGCCACATAATAAACAGTACTTTGAAATATCCTTAACTCTTCCTCATTAGTATATTGAGTAGCATCAGACCTAAAGGGTCTTTATATTGTCTATCGGTGTGCTTTCTTATTAAAATATATGAGCGGCTTACCATTGCCTTCTTCTGTACAGTATGCCACTCCTTCAACTTCAGCATTTGCCTTTGCCACTGATTCAACTTCAGCATCTTCCTGCATCATTGCTGCCTAATAAACGTTCCTGCTGGACGTAACTGAGCAATGTAAAAGAATTTAGAGCTGACCTTGGGGAAATAATGAGCAAGCTGTTAAGGAGGGACTTGGAAAAGGGATTAGGCAATCTAGAGACAGAAAGAAATTCAAACACACCTTGAAACAAACTTGGAGAAGCTCTCAAGATTCAATTAATACATCCTACAGCAACAAAGCAGCCTTTTTTATGGAATAGATGTAGTATCTTATTATATATTTGTTCCTCTCTGAAGAAAATCAGGAGCCATTCTTTTTCTATTTCTTTTTTCTTTCTTTTCCCCCTTTGATCCTCTCTGGGGAGGGAGCTCATGGTCTATAGCAGATCTTCAAGCTATAAGCTGCCAATAGCTAGAACATATACAGCCAATGTAATTCTAAGATTTATTTGGGTTTTTTTATTGCCAGATGTATTCCTGTTTTAAAGGCAGAGATCGAACTCTGCAATATGCACACGTGTCTGATAGTAGGGTAGCACAATGAATATCAAGCAGTAACTTTAACTAGATGGAAAGTACTGTAAGAGGCATTCAAGATTGGTATGGTATTAATAATCACCCTACCTCTTTGGTTTTGTTTTTTGCACAAAATATTCCTTAATTGAAATAAGTGTGGCAGTCTCAGAATATTGGACTCACCTTGGGGTGGTGGTTTTTCCATTTTAAAAGAGAATTAATTGAAGGAGGCAAATGTATGGCTAGTTACATGCAAGTGGCTGTATCCATATGTAAACAGATCTTTATGATTTTATTTAATAGTATTTACAATGTTATAACATAATATTTTGCTGTTATAAGGATATCATTAAATTATTGCAATTAAGCTATTTTATTGATGCAGTATTATACTGTAAATTAGTAATTTTAATTGATTTTATGTTATTTTTTATACTTGTATTCTTTTTTTTGGAGTTGTTTTTTTATTTTATTTTAAAAAAATTTTTTATTAAAGCAATCAACATTAATCATAATATCATTAAGAAGCATTCATCATAGATCATAAAATACAACAGTAAGTATTAGTCTTTGTATACGTCAAATTTGGTAAACATTCTTCACTCCTCACGTCAAGCCTCAACTATACGCCAGATACATTTTATTTGATTGGTGCTTCTCTTGTATATAATCTATCCACTGTTTCCAGTCTGTCATATATTGTTCATTTGAGCGGTCCTTCAAATATGCCGATATTTTTGCCATTTCTGCCAAGTTTATTACTTTCAAAGTCCATTCTTCCATAGGTGGTATTTCTGGCTTCTTCCAGTATTGTCCCACCAACAGTCTAGCTGCTGTGATCAAGTTCAGAATTAAGTTCGTCTCTGTGGTAGTGCAATCTTTTATGATCCCTAACAAAAAAACCTGAGGTAGAAATTCCATACGCTTTTTCAAAATGGTTTGGAGTGTCCACCATATCTTCCTCCAGAAGGCTTTAATTTTTCTACATGTCCACCATACATGAAAATATGTAGCCTCCCCATTACCACACCTCCAACATTTAGGTTGGGTGTCTGGATAGATATATGATAATTTTTTCGGATCTAGATTCCACCTATAGAACATCTTATAGAAGTTTTCCCTTAGATGTTGCGCTTTCGTAAATTCTACATTTCTCACCCAGATTCCCTCCCACGTTTCCATCGTGATAGGATGCCCAAAATCTTGTTCCCACTTTACCATACAGTTCTTGAGTAGCACAGTTTCCAGAACACCGTACACTCGTTTGATATGCATGATCCCCTGCTCTCTAATCTGTTCAATTAAATTCTCATCTGTCAGGGATAAGCCCTTCTTCATGTCTGTTTGCCACCTAGACTGCAGTTGCAAATATGATAGCCAGGTACCCCCTATTCCTTCATCTGCTAGCGTATTTGGTGGCTTTAATGAAAACCCATTTTCTTCTTCCAATACAAGTTTACTATAGGGCACCACTTCCTGCCCTTGGGATATATTTATGTCCCGTATTGCGTGTCCGGGGATCGTCCAGATGGGGATCTTATCGTGTAGAAGGTACTTATATTTCCTCCAGACCCACAACAACGGGGTTCGTAGTGGGTTCTCCCTGAAGTTCTTGTCAGCCTTTTTGTCATACACCAGATATGCGTGCCAGCTGCATAGTAGACCGTGCCCTTCAACATTCAATATTCTGTCATTCGTCATGTTGATCCAGTCACTCAGTGCCACCAGCGCCGCGGCGTAGTAATATAACTTCAGATTGGGCATTTTTAAACCCCCTCTCTTCCTTGTATCCTGGATGATTTTTAATTTAACCCTCGGTTTCTTGCCATCCCAAATAAATCTGTTGATGCCCTTCTGCCATTCGTCCAAGTCCACATCCTTTTTGAGTATGGGTAGCATTTGAAAGAGAAATAGAAATTTTGGCAATACATTCATTTTTACTGCCGCTATCCTGCCCAGCAGGGACAATTGTAGTGTTTTCCACCTGTCCAGATCTGTTTGTATCTTGTTCCACAGCACCTCGTAGTTATTTTTGTATAATTTCGCATTCGTTGTTTCTATCTCCACTCCTAAGTATTTAACTTTCTTAACTATTTCACAACCCGTTATTCTTTCCAAGTCCTGTTTTGCTTTGTTGTCTAGATTTTTAACTAGCATCTTCGTCTTAGATATATTTACTTTGAAGCCTGATACCCTACCATAGTCTTTCATTATCTCCATCAATCTCCTCGCTGATTGTATTGGTTGCGACACTGTCACCAGCAGGTCGTCTGTGAAGGCACATAGTCTGTAGTCTTGTTGTCTAATCTGTATGCCCTTTACGTCCTCTGCTGGTCTTATCTTGTTCAGTAGAATCTCCAGCGTTAGAACAAATAGCAAGGGTGATAGCGGGCATCCCTGTCGCGTGCCTCTTTCTATGTTAAATGAGTCTGTTAAGTCACCATTCACAATGATCTGGCCTATTTGTTTCTGGTAAATTGCCATTATGGAGTTAAGAAACTGTTTTCCCATTTTCATCCCCCCGACCAGTTTTGTCAGAAACGGCCAATTCAATCTGTCGAAGGCTTTTTCTGCATCCACAAACATGAGAGTGGCGGGTACCTGGTTGTGCCTTTCCAAATACTCTATTATGTTCAGCAGCTGTCTTACGTTAGTTTTCATCTGACGTCCTTGTATAAATCCAGTTTGATCCGGGTGAATTATTTTTTGTAACACAGTCATTAATCTGTTGGCCAAAATTTTTGTGAAGATTTTGTAATCTGCGTTCAGTAGTGAAATGGGTCTGTAATTTTCAGGTTGTGCGTTATCTTTTCCCTCTTTGGGGATTAGAAAAATGTAGGCTGTTTTCCATGATGGTGGAACTTGGCCTCCTTCTTGTATGTTGACAAATAATTTTCTGAGGGGTTCTATCATTTCCTCTAGGAGATGCTTGTAGTAGGTCGCTGTTATCCCATCCGTCCCGGGCGATTTCCCCCTTTTCAGTTGTTTGATCACTGAGTGTATTTCCTCTTTTGTGATCAATGCATTCAGAGCATCTCTTTGTTCATCGGTGATTATCAGCAACTTTTCATTTTGTAGAAACTTATCTATCTCCTTGTCTTGTGTCTTCTCCTCGGCGTATAGCTTTGAGTAGAACTTGGTAAAAGCCTTCTTGATGGTTTCCTGTTGAAATTCTTCCTTGCCTTTGTACTCTATCTTTTCAATTATGCGGGATTTCTGCTTCTTCCTTACGATATAAGCCAGCCACCGACCTGGTTTGTTGGCATTACAGAATGTCTTATGTTTTGCGTATTGTATATTCCTTGCCACTTGGTCTGCCATCAGCAAGTTAAATTGCTTCCTTAGAATCTTGATTCCTTCTTTGGTGACTTTGTCCTCCGGTCTTTTTATTAATAGCTGCTCCTTCTTACTTATCTCATCTTCTAACTCCTTTCTTTTTTGTTCTTGTTTACGACGGTGCCTGTTATTCATGTCCATGAGAATCCCATGCATATATGCCTTGCTGGCGTCCCATATCATTTCTATAGGTGTCTCATTTTTCATATTTATGCTAAAGAATTCCTTCATAGCAGTTTTGCATTCAGCCACCTTTTCTTCTTATTTGAACAGGTTTTCATTAATTCTCCAGGATCTCCTCGGTTTCCGACCATGTCTTAATTCCATCCATACCGGGTTGTGGTCTGATAGTACTTTGAGTAGGATTTTCACCGTTTTCAGGCTAACCAAAAAGTCGCTTGTTGTTAATATAAAGTCAGTTCTGGAGAATGATTGATGTCTGTCTGAGAAAAATGTGAAATCTTGCTCTTTGCCGTGCCTTTCCCTCCAAATGTCTGTCAGTTCAAGGTCCTCCTTTATGTTGAAGAAGGATTTAGGTAATTTGGAGTGTTTTTGCGGTTTAGGTGCAGTCTTCTTTTTATCCAGGGCAATCTCTATGACACCGTTCCAATCTCCCATTATAACACATGATCTGTAGTTGAGTTGTGTTAACTTCTTGTGTATCATTTTGTAGAATTTTCCTTGTTGTTGATTCGGTGCATATATGCCCATCACCAGAATTTTCTTATCTTCCTGTATTATTTCGATTGCTAGGTATCTACCTTGGGAGTCCGACTCTAATAGCTTAGCTCTTACATGTTTCTTTACATATATAACTATTCCATTCTTCTTTCCTGCTGCCGCTGCAACAAATTGTGTGCCTAGTCTGTTGTTGATTAAATATTTCTGGTCTGCCGCTCTGACGTGTGTTTCTTGTAAGCAAATTATATCGTTTTTACCTTGATTCAGGTAATGAAATATTTTCTTCCTTTTCTGTGGGGAGTTTAACCCGTTAACGTTCCAAGTCAAATATTTACTTGCTATTATCGGCTTCAGGATACTCCTACCAGACCACTTCTGCTTTTTCCCCTGCTTTCTTCCTTGGTCTCGCTCCCATGGTATCCGGGTTGGTGCTCGTATTGTTTTGTGGGATCTTTTCTTGCTGGTCTGTGCGTTTGGTAGTGGACCTTAATTGCCTTGACTCGGTAATCTACCCTGCTTCCTTGTTCTTGTTGCCATCTGCTCTCTGTGCCGTCGCATCCTGAGGTGGTCCTTTCACTTCTTCTGCTGCTGCCGCGGACTGTGCTTCTGTGTAGTTTGCTCGTTGTTCTAAGTCCCTTCCGCTTTCATGTGGTCCGTCTACGTTGCCCCTCAATGTGGGTTGAGGACCTTCCGCCTTCAGTTCCTGTTCAAGAAATTCTTTGGCTTTCTGGATTGAGTTCAGATGGTATCTTTTGCTTTTATAGAGTATTGACATTCCAGTTGGGGCTTCCCATCGATATTGTAGAGCGCGTGATCTCAGTTCATTGACCAGGAATTTGTAATCTTTTCTGTCTCGTAGCATCTTCGGGGGGATCTCTTTCAGTATCGCCACCTCTTGCTCCTCTACATAGAATTTCTTGTTGTAGGACGTTGTGGAGATAAAGTCCCGGAACCCCTTTGTTGCAAAATGGATGACCACGTCCCTTGGTAGGTGCCTGTTTGCTGCCATCCATGAGTTAACTCTGTAGACCCTGTCAATTTGCCACGAAATATCTTCGGTTTCCTTTCCCAGAAATTTTGACAGGGCCCTTACAAAGATTCTTTTCAGGTCCTTTTGGTTTTCGTTTGTTGTCTCTCTCAATCCTCTAAATCTGATTGCTGTCTCCATCTGCCAGTATTGCATCATAGTGGATTGGTCCTGAGCCACACTTCTCATCTCCGTTATCTGTCCCTCCATGTGGCTCTCCACCTCTTCCATCCTTTTTTCCACACTCTCCCTGATCTCCTTAAAGTTTTTTCCCATTTCTTCCCTCATTCTCTTGTTGTGTGTTTGCATTGCTTCCTTGATTTGGTCCAGGTCTGCAGTCACCGCTCTGCGTTGTTCTTCCCACTTTCTCTCTAAATCTCTGCCTTGTTCCTCCAGCTTCTGTTCTATATCTTTGCACTGTCTCTCCATCCGTATGCCCACTTCCTCCAACTTTTTATCCATTCCCTCCATCCTTTTTCCCAATGCCTCTATCATCTCTTTTAGTTCTGTCATCATGTGTGCTGCTGGAGAGGCCTGGGTTGACGGATGGGTCTGGGGGCCCGTGGGTGGATGGGAGGGTGGGAGGGTAGGTAGAGTGCTCCCTGGTGTTTTAGGAAGCTGAGCTGGGGAGGATGCAGCTCCCTTAGAGGGTATCAGCCTGGTCTGCTTGGTGGCCATCCTGAGTTCAGCCTATTGTTGGCCCGGCTTTTCTTTTGATTTTTAGGATAAACCAGATTACTCCCAAGGCAGTGTTCAGGTGATGCTCTTGTATTCTGACCTTTCAGGGATGAGGCTCCAAATTTAAAATTCAAACAGCTCAGGGGTAAGGGTCAGTAGTCAGGCAGATCCACGATAGGGGTCATCTGCGATCCTAGGGCCAGTTCAAATTGAATCTCACCCTATTAGGGAACCTCTTTCAGCTGATATTGCTCCTACCTTCCTTCTGTGACTCAATTCCATCCGTTTTTCTTCCACCTGGCTGTGCTTTGGCTCCCTCCAAGCTAAAGCCTGTCAGCTTCTCTCTTCTCTTCACTCTTTTCAGGGTCCTTTTTACCCTTCTGTGTATTCCTTTCCCAGCTCAAGTACTGGTACGTTCTGGCCGCTTTCTCTCTTTCCCCCTCCTTCCTCCCCTGTAAGTTCTGGCCGCTGTGCTGCCCCTGGGACTCTGATTCCCTTAACTCAGGGGCGCAGCTAGGAGGGCTTCTCTCCCCACGTCTCTCTGCCGGCCGGGGAAGCTCTCTTCCAGGCCTTCCACCTCCTCCTCCCTCCTTGCTGCTTTGTCTCTGTACCTTCCGCCTCCGCCTCCATCGCTCGCGCCAGGCCCCCTTGGATTTTCTCGCGGCGTTCTTCACCTTTTTAGGCTCGTCCGAAGGGTCCTCTTCAAGCCGGTAGTCCCTCCCGGCGGCCCACGCTCCTCGAGCAGCTGTTTTCTTCCTTTATACTTGTATTCTTGTTGTGAGCCGCCCTGAGTCTTGGGAGAAGGGTGGCATATAAGTTTGATTAATAATAATAATAATAATAATAATAATAATAATAATAATAATAATAATAATAATAATAATAATAATATAATTGGAAAAAATATGTACTTTTCAGTTGACAATTACAAAACTGAAATTATCCATGGCAAATATCAGTAACTCGGAGATTTCAAGTAGAATATTGTCACAGTGGAATAATGAGGCAAAATAGAATTTAAAACTTGTAGTGGTTGTGAACTATAAATCCTATATTATGCAACTTAGGTTAAGCAAGGGTAGCCTCATTTCCTATCAACAAGTCCTTGTGGTACTTGAAAGCTGCTTTGTCAAACTAGTGAGACAGAACAATATGGTCTAACCAAAATAATGTTCAGGACCTTCAAATCATTATAGCTCCTAGTGTCTAGGAGAGAGGTTGAGGAAAAACAAGTGAGCAATTAATTGGAAGAAGAAGAAAGAAAAAAGAAGAAAGAAGGAGGAGGAGGAGGAGGAGGAGGAGGAGGAGGAGGAGGAGGAGAACCAGAGTTAATAAAACAATAAACAATTTAAGTTAAAACTGAAAACAATTAACAGAGGACAATGAGATCCAATTATTAGATGACCTTCGTGTCTTAAAATCTCTCTCTGGAAATACAGTCTTGTACTTGGAAGCAATTAGGCTTCTGTCATTGATTGGCAGAATAGCTGCATGTTATTAGCTAGGATGGCTACTATTCCTCTTTTTTTGTCAAACTGAGTACCGCCTACAATAAATGGATCCTAAACTGAATGACAACTCTCAGAAAATTATTGAAAATGGGGGAAAATATTAAGCTAGAAAACCATACAGAACAATATCAGCAACATAAATCTAAATAAATTAATCATCTAAAACAGGGGTGTCCAACCTTGGCAACTTTAAGATCTGTGGATTTCAACTCCCAGACTTCTGGGAGTTGAAGTCCACAAGTCTTAAAGTTGACCAGGTTGGACATCCCTGGTCTAACACAATCCAAAACAATTCAAACCAGTAGTTGTTCTTTCTCAAAAAGAAACATGCAACCTGCCATGCTGCTTTGGTTCATTAGGTCATTCCATTATTCCTTGGCAGACAACTCTAGATATAAACAACAGGGGGAAAACCCCCAGTAACTGGTAGTTAAATAAGTCATTGTTTTTTAATAACTGCAAGTATAAAAATCCCTCCCAAATGCTAAAGTTGATTCCCCATTGCAATTAAACCATAAATAATGTAACAAGAACCCATAATGATTCATATTTTGCTTCTGACCAAATCAACCAATCCTTTGCTTCATACTGAATAAGAACATAACTTTTTTCCAGGTGACCCCATGTAATTATTGAGGTTACAGTTTTGCTTTCTCTTTTTTTAAGGAGACTCCTTTCTAAAGAACTGCCTTCAATATCTGTTCCTCTCTTATTCTCAACCTCCTCTGAGGCTCCTTTGTAGAACTTATGCAGATTTTAAGGAAATCACATTTGGGGGAATACAGATGAATACGACAGTTCTTCTCTCAAGCTTCTTTGACAATGCATAGAAGGCAAGCAATCTTAGCAGAGAACTTCCTCCAGCTATAGAGGCTCTCCGTACAATTGGGCATTTGATTTTCTATTGTACTGAGTTCTATGGAGAATTTCCATAAATAAGAGAGGCCTTTCCTTCTAGTGATAATGGGCTCTTTGCAAGGCAAGAAATGGGACTAGTGAAGTTGTTTCCTATTTCCATGTAAGCTGTCACCAGATTTTCCTAATAACTTCTCTGGCCTTTGATTTAAAGCAGCTTCATAGCTCAAAAGGGCTGTGTTCTATGCTGTACAGGATGATAGCACTGGGCTATAATAATTTTTTGCTTGTCAAATTCTATCAAAGATGAATTTTCTAAATATGTGTTAATGGAATTTAATGAAATAACAGAACTCTTTGGAAAAATGTACCATTAGCTTATCTACTTTCACATCACATCACATCCACCTAGCACAAAGATTGTTGAATTTTCCCTTCCAAAACATTTGTTGACAAATAGCAATGCATACAGAGGTGATGGTTTACCCTAATACTGCACCTTTTGTTCCATACTCTATTGAGAATAGCTTACCTTTTTCTTATCTTTAGACATATTACTATTCCAAGGCCAGTATTGACCTTGATATACAGCTGTGATCATATAGTATGTTTTCAATGTTGAAGAACAGAGAATGACTATAGAAGATTCTCTTCTCCTCATGTTTCTTCCTCTTTTAACAAAGTAATTAATTATGCTCCCTTATGGTGGTAAAAACATATGCAGTTATTTTCCCCTCAAAGCCACCAATGCAAGTATTCTATGATAGTGCATCTTGCTACTTCCTATCAAGACTATTTTGAAGAACCACCACTAGGATGGTGCAGAATTCTTCACTGAAAATAGATAATAAATGGATAAACGTGTTAAGTAAGTGGAATGGGATAGAAGAAGCTTAGAAACATGCATGGGAATAAAGTATATGTTAGATTACTTACTAATTAGCCCATAGCAAAAAAAAAAACACCCCCAAAAACAACCAAAGGTGTTTACTGCTTAATTGGACTTTGAAAAAACAGGACAGAAAATAGGATAAACTGTAGAGAAAGAAGATTGATACTTTTGAACTTTGATATTGGAGAATACTGTTGACAGCCAACCCCCCCTCCAAACAAATGGATTACCAATGCAGAGTTCTCACTTTTGAGGCACATGACCAGGCTCAAATTATCCTATTTCAGATATATTATGTAAAGTCCTAATTCTCTGAAGAAGACTCTAGTCCTAGGAAAGGTGGAAGAAGAAGGAGAAGAGGATGAACAGCAGGAAGATAGATGAACTCAATTACAGTGGCAATGAGTGTACCATTGTGACCCGGTGAGGAACAGATCACCATAGATAATGTCTATATATATGTGTGATCATCAAGGTCAACAAAAACTTGATGGCACATATTCAATCAAACACTAATATAACATTTTTTATCCATAGTGCTACAGATCATGATAACTCCTGCCTAAAAACAAAAATTCTCAAATCTCTAATACTCGCTCTTTAGCAGAAAATTCTTTAGCTTTCCCAGAAAATGAAAAAAGTATAGCACCTTGAAAATTTGTTAATATAAGTCACCTTACACACTCTTATCAAAAGTCTATAGAACTATAGAAAGTCCTTGACTTTCAACAGTTTGTTTAGCGATCCTTTGAAATTACAACGGCACTGAAGAACGTGACATATGACTGTTTTTCCACACTTATGACCATTACAGCATCCCCATGGTCATGTGATCAAAATTCAGATGTTTGGCAACTGGCTCATATTTCTGACGGTTGCAGTCTCCTGGAGTCACGTGATCACCTCTTGCGACTTTTTGACAAACCAAGTAAGTGGAGAAACCAGTTTCATTTAACAACTGGGTCACTAATTTACCACCTGCAACAATTCACTTCACAACTGTGGCTAGAAAGGTCATAAAACGGGCAAAACTCACTTAACAAATGTCTTGCTTAGAAACAGAAATTAAGATCTGCTCCCCTTATCTGGGACCTTAGATTAAGAGGGGGGTGTCAGGCCACTTGGAGAAATTTTTATTTAAAAGAATTGCTACTTTGGTCCTCCTGGATACATGTTATATGATTTTTTGGGTTTTTTTTTTATCTGATTTCATTGGTGTATGACATCCAAAGTGAGATGGTTTTACAAACTTGATAAATGAATAAACTTATGATGAAGATGAAGATAATAGGTATTGTATAGAGTGTGCTTTTCTGTCATGATAAAACCTGTAAGGAATCATGTGATCTGAGCACTCCATGTTACCTGCCCTGAATATATTATTCCTATTGAACTAGTTTCAGACATGAAGCATTTCAGTCTGGTGAATTAGGATTCATCAGAGACAAAATGTTGAAAATCCATATTCACACAATTCTCTAAAACAGCATCTATGATCCTGATGCCAAATGAGCATTTTAAAGATCCAGTGATAAAGGTTCAAAATATGAAATCGGTGAGAATCATGCCTCAGATTATTGCCTGATCCCGACTAAACTGGAGTTATTTGCAGCAAGGCAGCACAGCATGGCAACGAAAGGTTTGTATAGAGGAGTGCTTAATGCATGAAAGCCAGCTCATTTTATAAAGCAATATTCTTGATTTATAATCCATCAAGTTATTATTAGGCATGAGATGAAACATAAAGCTGCAGCTAATCAAAAATCTGAACCAACCCTCTGCCATTGATTACAGTAACAGCGAACAGCTTTCCAAAGAGGATAAGACTTAACAGATTAATTCCCTTCTCTTCCAGCCATTCTGTTAACCTATTTTGCACACTCCAGCCTCTCATCAGGGCTTGCCCATATGTCTAAGATGAGTATGTCGGGGAGTTTGCGTGAGCATTTCAACCCAGTAGAATTGGGATGTAGTGAATAGGTCACTTTATAATGGAGTACAGATTAGACTGTAGAAAGCTTCCCATTATAAATGTCATATACTTGGAAATCAGGATTCAAGGTGAAATGTTTGTCTGAATAAATTGAAATACGATAATTCCCCATTCCATTCCCCAAAATCTTTGTATTTCAAAATTGAAAGGAAATAGAACTTCACCAATTTTTTTGACATTTTTAAGGTATCAAGAAGGGAACGTTGTTTTATCTATATTCACAAGTCTGCTGTTAGCAAGGAATGAGCAGCCATTGCAACTCAGCTTTCCTGATCATGGATGAGCATGAAGATAGCTAATCAATGCTCATCTGCCAGCTGGCAAGGTGATCTTCATCCCATCTACTTAATTTTGCACTGAAAATAAAACAAAACCTCCATTGGCTAATGCACGTCATTCTAGGGAAATGCTACTGCTTCTGTAGTGATATTTTTACTTACAAATAGGAATTCCCCATTGTGTATATCTATAACATTGCAAAAGAAGGAAACCAGGACTGGCATGTTTGATGACTAGAATGGTGGGATCTGTCAGATTGTTCCATAACTAGATTTGCATCCTTTTCTGGATCTACCCATAAGGAAGTAGAATAATAAACATACAAATAACTATCAAAGATAAAATAATCAAATAAGCAATAAGGAACCTCCAGCCAGGAAACATCCCTCCCTTAATTCAGCAGAAAAGAACATAAGTTAGATCCTACCTCCTGCTCACTTCCCTCTTTTAGAGGCTTTTGGGTTAGACAAAAGGAACCCAAAGGGATGACTGTTTATTACAGGTAAATGGGGAACTGGGAAGCAGAGAGAAAAAGAAAAAGTGGCAGCAGAGAAGAACTAGAAGTGAAGCTCCAAGGAATATACTGGTAGAGGATCCCTTACAGGACCCTTGCAAGAGCCTCTCATAAGTCTTGAAGTAAAAGGTCTAATCAGCAAGGAAGGAGGGATTGTGGACCCATCTGAATGAGATGGAAACCTGATTTTAAGCCGGCAAAAAGATCCAAGGTTGATCTGGAAGTATTTAAATCCCAGTCAAGAATTAATGGACTGAAAGAGAGGTCAAGCAATGCTCTCCCTTCAGGATTTTAGAACAGTGGGACTATCAAAACTGAAAGCGAGTCTGATTTGCAAGACTGCAGGATGATGTTGCCCGTTTTTCCTATTTCTCTGGCTCATCTCATCCTACTTTTCTCTATGCCTCTGGACTGTTCCAATTCTGAATACTGAATCATGTGAAACTATGCTCTCAGTGGGATATAAAATACTGGTCAAGTCTAAAATGTTCCTTAATCAGTGCTGTAATTCAGTTTCCTAGGTATTCCTTATTTCATTGAATGGTTTCTCCATTAACATTAGATTACCTCATTAACATTGACTTATTTAATAAAGAGCTGCTAATTGAAATAAAGATCAGAACTGATGAGCATAGCTGAACTACAAATTAAAAAAAACAATTGGGAGTTTGTAATACTTGTTTCAATGACAGCACAACTAGAAGGATTGGTCATCACCTTAATCTTATTTTTTTCAAGGAAAAATAATGGCCTGACATCAAAGAAAATGATCTGTGATCATTCATGATAGCGGAATCAAATCAAATGATGTCTACAATTTTCAGATGGAAGTATGTAATATTTTTTTTATTAAAAATCATTTTTGGATTAAAAATAGATTCCTGGGGGAAAGCACAGTAAAAAGTTATATTTCATTCTGCTTGAAATATAGTCAAAAGTGCCTTTATAAAAATGTTTAAGCACATTAATGATATGTTATATATAAATAATAATGTTCAGTTTATTTGCTAAAGATCAGTGAACAGAAAAAAATCATTTGGAAACTAGAAACTAGAAAACGTATCACACAACAGCAAAAAAAAAATGTGGCACCATAATGTAGATATTGTTTTGGCATAACCTTTTCTGGATTAAATGTCTATTTCAACATATGCTGTTGAAACATATTTGCAAGGAATACTTTTAGAGTGAGGATGGGCAAACTGAGGATAGGAGTACAAGGTAATGGGTCTTTGGTGCTCTCTGTGCTTGGTTATTTTCTTGCAGCATACTGATGCTGTTACCTAGTTTGGGTAATGAAACATCTGCAAGAAAACAACCAAGCTCAGACAGCACCAAGGACTCATCATTTCAATCCTGAGCTATAAACATTCTCCTTTATCGGTGTACATAATGACATATAAAATAGAATGCCAATTGCATTCTTGAAAATGATCATTCATAAAATAAATTACTGTGAAAACTGTGAATTTTAATTGAGGGTGTGGTGTCTGTTTTTCTGAACTATCCAGTAAATCAGATCGTATATCATCTGCTCTGATGTCATTACACAAATGGTGCAAAGTACACTATTTGCATCCATTTACATCACGGGTGTCAAACTCACCACATCATGTATCATGTCGCGACGTATCGCGACTTCTTTTACATTGCCGGAGGTGGGGTGGGCACGGCCTCTGTATGACGCAACTGGCCCGTGGGCTGGCAGTTTGATGCCCCTGATTTATATCCTCTCCATAATGACAGCAGTAGACAAATCATGTAAAGTACGTCATTAATGTCATTTTATGCCATTGTCCTGATTGTATAATTTCACAAATGATTTATTTATTTATTTATTTATTTATTTGATTTGACTTCTATGCTGCCAAATGATTCAAATATTGCAAAATGACATAAATAGAATTAGAATTTTTTCTATTGCACCCAAAATCTATTGCAGTGAAGGATGCTAAATCAAAATTTCAGTGTGTTTGATGCAATACAAGAGTAATTATAGTGTATATCTTTTTGATGATTGCTTATCTGTTTGTTTAATCAGTGATGACATCAAAGTAAAGAAATCCCACGTCAAAACCCTAACTGGAAGTGATGTGCATAACTCCCACTCCCCCCAGATATGATGTCCATAACCCTCCTTCCCCACATGATCCTGGACTCATAAAATCATCACCCAAACCAGATACAATGTGTTGAACCTAACCCTATTAAGAAAAGGGTGACAGTCAACCCTGGGGTACATGATTCACTTACCTAACCCTAATCTTATTGCTAAGTAAAATGAATAATTAATAGAAGTCTAGGCTTCACTGACTTTGGGAAACTAACCTTATGTTGTGCATTGTAAGATAAATAATAGTCTAATGATATTTTTAATTTGGGGACAATTTTAAAAATCAGCACCCTGAATGCCAGAAAAGGGGTCCCTAAAATGTAGTCACTTGCTTTCATTGCCTCCACTCCTTCCTAAAGGGACTCTAGTTCCTACAGTTTTTGCAGTCTGCTTGCTATAGGACTTGGGAGGAGCAGGCATAGATTCTGAAATATCCTTTTTTTCCAAGTTGTGTCTGTTCTAAGAAATGTATTTGCTTCCAGCTCCTCCCTGGCAGTTGCTGGCAATTTCCTAGCCCCCCCCCCCAGTAATCCTGTTCCTGCTTAGTCTCGAAATACTCATAACAAGTTATGTGTAGATGACTAGGTAGAAACAGAGGGAGGGGTCAAATGCATCATCAGTTTCGAGTCTCTTCACACCCACAAAAGATCTAAATCCAGCCCATCTTGAATTCCATGACCCTTATCTATTGCCAATTTGCTTTGACAGTTAGTAGTTCAGATTCTTGTAGAATGTGTTAGCATACAATAAACTTATATCCATTTGAACTGCGTGGACTCCTGATTTCTTGCACTTGACATTTTGTTTATTTTTGTTTATTTCTTAAATTTATATGCCAACCATTTCACAATCAAGCGACTCTAATTTTCCTGGCAGCATGGTCTACTTGCATTCTATTATCTATATGCTCTTCTTTCTAAATCTGCTCCATAATTTTGAAAAGAGGAACTGGGTTGTTCTCTAATTGTGTCTGTCTCATGTCCTTGTGCCTTGCAGTTTGTTGCTGCAGACTTAATTAATATGGTGCAGTTTCATTTGTTCTCTGAATTAAGCAGACAAATTACTCCTCAACCTGATACGATAGAATCTCTTTTAATTTCCTCCTTATAACCCTATGAATCAATTTCTCCAAAACTTGGTCAACCAAAAGTTCTGTTTTCAGGGGCAGTGTACTATAAGTAAACTCATAGATACTGAGAGCAGTATATATTATGAAAAGGAAAGGGGCCTTTGGAACAGCCTAAAGCCCTTGGATACTAAAGCAAAGGCCTCCAACCTTTTTGGCTTAGCAGACTGGCAGAGGCACCAGTGGTGGTGGTGGGGTGGAGTGGGAGAGGGGATGGTTGCACATGTGTGTCGCTTTCACAAATGCAGCTTCGCATGTGTGTGCACATGCACCCATTACTTCTGCGGCCCAATTCCAAACAGGCTGAAGCCCAGAACTGGGTTGCAGCCAGGGATAGGCTGGGATATGCAACCAGCTGCCAAACATGTGCAATTGGGAGAGATGTAGAAAGTAAGGAAGATGTCTTAGACAGAGATAGACCAGATCTGCTACCAACAAAACAAGATGTAAAACATGGCGCATTCTTTTTGTCCAAATAAGAAGAAAGTATGTTCACACACTTCAAGCAGACACCTCCCTATTTCATATGAGTATAAGATGTGTGTGTGTGTTGTGGGGGGGGAGTGGGGAGAAGTAAAATGCACTTAGATCTGAAAAATTCTGTTACTATAGCCAATATTAATGAAAGAAGTTTGGTTTTTTTCTGGAGTTGATTTCTTGGTTTGGTCTTAATGAGACTGATACCTCAGGTGAGATAACCTGCTCAGATTGCTTTCCTCAATCAGATAGTCATTGCAAACTACACTGCCTAAAGTTATCTAAAACATCATATAAAGGGATAATTATGCATCCCTAATGGATGTTTATTTCAAAGTCAAAACAGAACTTAGTAAATTCTAACCATAGCTTCAAAGTTTCTTATAATGAAGAAGTTCCTTTGGGTATATAATAGCACAAGACCAGGCCGTCTTTTTTAAAAAAGATTTTTCAAGAGTTTATTCATGAAAATGCACATGGATTTTTATTGTAAAAAACAATTAAAAGGCAATGTGGGAACTGTATTGGATGTAATAGAATATTTATAACAACATGACAAAAAACAAGCCACATTAATCTTCTTAGATGCAAAGAAAGCTTTTGGTATTTTGAGCTGGCCTTTTTTGTTTAGGGTTCTGGACTTTGGCATGAATTTTACTCAAGAAATTACATCTATACATCTCAGAAGGCTCTAATTATGATTAATGGTGATCTAGCTAAACCATATGACAAAGACAAAGCTTGCTTTGTCCCTCTTGTTGCTTATTTTGGTTCCTTAAGTGTTGAATATAGACATCAGACAAAATGAGAAGATAATAGAAACAACAATTTAAAAAAAGACAAGCTGAGACAGAGTTTTTGATGAAAAACAGAGGGACAGAGTTTTTGATGAAAAAATTGAAGGACTTTGGCACACTAGCAGGTTTTAAGATTAATAAATAAAAAACAAAGTTGTTGGTAAAAACATAAATACAGAAGATCATGGAAATCTGTTGAAAACTATCTGATGAAAAAGACCAAAGATGAAGATTTTTCTAATTCAGAAAAGAGTTAAATATTTGTGTGTTATCTTGACTAATAGAAATTGTATGTTGTTTAATAATAGCCGTGGGATGAAGTTAATAAAAATATGCTGAGATGAGAAAAAAATGTAATTGTCTTTATTAGGAAGTCTGTAATCAAGACAAAATTTTACTTAGAATGCTATTTCTATTTTAAACAATATCCCAAATTGCTTAATACACCATTTAAGCAATGGCAAAAAGATATCTCCAAAACAAGTAAAAAAACCAAGAATTAAATATAAATTGCTGCAGGATGCCAAAGAGAGAGAAGAGTTAGGATTACCAGATTTGAAATTGCATTTTGCAGTTTGTTGCTTAGTATGGATGAAAAGAGTGGATGACTTTGAGAAACAGGAGGTTATTAGAACTAGAAGAACATGATTTAAGATTAGGGTAGATTTTAAAAATGGAATTATGTACAAATGATTGTATTATTGTTGAGATGTATGAACTTTTATTGAAAATGAGGATGAACAAGCTAAAGTCTAGAGAGAAAGAGCAAAAATTAGATATAATATACAGTTGGATCAATGGGAGAATATGTGGAACAAAGTGTTGAATTTTACACTGAAAAAAAAGAATATTTATAAAATGATGTACTGCTGATATTTAACACTGGATAAACTGTCAAATATGTATACAAAATTTTATAAAAATATTTGCTGAAAATGTAATCAAACTGAGGGTACTTTTTTTTTTAACCTTTGGTGGTTATGTAAAAAAGCTAAAACATATAGGGATCAAATATATATATTGATTCAGTAGATTTTAAAAGAAAATTTACAATTGAAGTCAGAGATGTTCCTTTTTGGGTTAAAAATATTGAAATATTTTATGGAACTTTATATATGATAACAGTGGTGAGACTTTTATTTGCACAAAGGTAAAAGGATTTACAAACACCTATAATGGAAGGTGAATTGATTGAATTTGCAGAGATGGCAAAATTAACAGCTTTGATTAAAAAAAAAGGGTTTGACCAATTTTATTTCACTATAATTAAACAAGCCAATCTGTTCTTTCCCCAACACAAGGAAATGTGCCTATATATCAGTGCTGTTGTTGGTCTAAGATTTCACAGCACACAATATGACATATTTTCATGAGATGGTTATAGGAATGAGCATTTGCCACAGCACTAAGGCAGTATTATTGGATTACACAATATTGTGTGTGATGGAAGAATAATCTGATCTGGCACCAAGTAAATTTGTTATTTACTTTTTGTTTCACAAACCAGGAAGTCACATTGCAATGTGCCATGAATTTCAGGAGTAATTTAGCATGTTTCATTTTTTATCTGAACAACAGACACCAGAGTCTGGCAACCATCTGCTGAGGCATTTCACTTTACCGTCTATAACCTCACAAGTGTCTTTTTGGAAAGTGCAAAAAGGGAGTCTTTGAGCTTCTGATTAGTAGTCTCAAGGAACAGATCCAGGAGATCACCTCAGCAAATAAATTGTGCCGACCTAAAAAAAAAACAACAGGTTTGTGAAACCACACATGCTTCCTGTCACCTAAGTAGGAGGGTAAAATAATCTCAATACTGATTTATAGGTCTGTTATGATTTAGCCTGCCTATAGTATTTGTGAAAATAAGATGACAAAATGTACATTACATGGACCTTTTTCTTTGCATCCCTACATTTCATTCAGTAGGTGAATTTTCTCCCCCTTTTGTCTTCTCACTCTCTTGCCGCCTCCTCTTTCAATTTGTTGCGATGCTGAAATCTGCTTTGTGTGATTTATGAAGGAACTTGAAGCGATTAGTTTCACAGTGCATGAAAATTCCTAGGTTCAGAGGGATGTCCAATCTGTTACACTATGAGCTGTTGACTAGATGAGAACTTGAGCAGCACAGAGCCATAAGGAGATTGTGTTGGGTTATTAAACACTTGTGGTAAAGCTGCTTATTCTTAATTCCCCAGTGTCCTGCCAAAGTGGTTGGATAAGATCAGATCAGATTAGATCAAAAAGCCTGGGAACTGGTCTTTTGAACAGATTCATTTAAGAGAGAGAGAGAGAGAGAGAGAGAGAGAGAGAGAGAGAGAGAGAGAGAGAGAGAGAGAGAGAGAGAGAGAGAGAGAGAGAGAGAGAGAGAGAGAGAGAGAGAGATGGGGAGGAGGGAAGGGGAGAGAATGCCACAGTGGTACCAGGATCACAAGAGATTATGAAAAAATAAGAAGAAAGAGCATGTTTTTTTCTCTTCTGTTCTTAAAAAAAAAAGAATTCTTAATATCAAGGAATGGGGTTATTTTTTTCCTTTCTTTTCCTTTTTCTCCTTCCATTTCTATAAATGTATCAGCATAACAGTGGTATCTTTAAAGCTTCATTATTGAGCAGACAATTTAATGCCAAACATTTCCTAATACAGTAATACTTAATAAGTCAATAGGTTGTGAAAGTACCATAAAAGCAATTGATGATCTAAAACACCTACTGTGAAAAATGTATCAAGGAGCAGTTTTTCCTTTAACTGTTCCACAATGATTATCATGATGATGATGATCACGAAGATGGTTTTGGGCTAGGTTAATAAGAATTCATAAAAAAATATGAATATTTTTTTTTACATTGTAGGAGGGTAAAGATGAGGAAGATAAATAGCTAACTTGTTTTCCTTATGCTTATTCAGAACCTGATGCCATAGAGCTCTGGAAATAGAAATGTATGTAGTCTGGAGTACATTTCAATATACATAAATTCATCAAAACTATATACAATTTATTAATAAATCATATTTCTGTTTCCTGTTGAATTATGAATCATACAGCATGTAGTTAAACAAAAATGGTAACTTATGGCACCTCTACATGCTCATTCATCTATCACAGCAATTTTACAAGCAGTTTTAAAACCAATAAATTCAACAGTCATGTTAATAAAACTGGAAAATATTGAGGAATTCCAGAAATAACTATTCTTCCTGGCAATGATAGGCAAATTCTCTTTGATGCACAATGAAATTGGATTCCAAATGAATGAGCAGTACAGGTGCCTTGAGAAAAATGATCGGTCTTAATAGTATTATAAAAATTAAGCCTGCTTTAACAGAATACAATTTACATTCAGAATTAAATACGGATATGTATTTATAAATCCATTCTATAAAACTTAATTTTCCATCCAGATATGCTGATTATTTCAGGCCTTCCATACCTTCACCAATAGTTAATTACTTTGGAACGCTTTAACTCTATTTTCCAAATCAGCATGCATGCATAAAATGACTGCAATCTAATTTGACGTATTATTAGTGATGATTATTGTCATAGATAAATTAGATTGAACAGAAAATAACCTTCATCCTTAGCATGTTTTAGCTCTCAGAATTAATGTGATTTGGTGAATACACATAAATAAAAGTCTGATGAGTCCCTGCTGACTATGGAGCCTGCTGGTGCTGAAGTGTATCAATTTCATGCAGATGATGAATTCCTTAAGCATTCAGTGATAATCATGCTTGATTTGACAAGCCTTTCTCATGCTATTTTAGGGCCTTAATTTTCTGTGAAGTTCTGTCAAGTGCTCATCAAGCACTCACTTATCTCCCTATCTTAACCTGGCAGCCAATCACAAGGTTGCCTAACACTGCCGCTACCAAGTGCTGAGCTATTAATATGCTGGTCATGTGACTGTCCAAGGAGAGAAGCCAATCAATGACTGATTAACATTCAGGTCATGTGACTCCCAAGGAGAGTAAATGAGTTACACAGTAAGACATCAAACAAATTTTCATCTTGAAAGAGTGATTGCTTTTCTGCTGCTGTGATGTTTGTCAAATTCACTCTAGCCTTGTCCAATTAAGCTCCATGAGATGAATTAATAATGAAGAGATGTAAGCACTCTGCCAGCATGGTATCTACAAGTAGAACCACAGAATGGAAGCTGGTGGAAAGGGAAACTTATTGGAAAACGCATTACTGAGGTGCTGAAAAAAAAAATGGTTCCCAAAAATTGCTTCCCAAAAAGTTGTTTTGTCATATTTTGTTTGCACCAGCATCCGATTTAAAGGAAATATTTGGGGAACCTTCAGACAACTGCTTGTTTGTTTATAAAATTTATTGGATGCCCTTCTTACTATAAGGTAACTCTGGTTGGTTTACAATTATGCATACAGTTAAAACACAAAAAGACATTAAAACCAAGGACACCTGGGGAGGGCTGGGTGGAGGGGGGGCACTGGGGCCCCAAGCCAACTGGCACAGCCATGTCTTTAGGCCCTTATGAAAACATAGGAGGGTTGGGTCTGACCTCCCTTTGGGGGGGCAAAATGTTCCAGAGGGCAGGAGCAACAGCAAAGAAGGCCTTCCTCCCAGACCCTGCCAACTGGAATAATTGGAGTGATGGGATTTGCAGCATGCCTCTTCTACTGGCACGAGTGGGAATGGCCAATCCCAGCAGGGTGGGATGGTCTCTCAAGTAAACTGAACGAGTTGATTTTGCCAAGTATATTGGAGTTAGTTTTGTAGTCACCAAATGGTAGGAATTCAATGGGACTAGGAAAAGGAAAAATAATGGCATTAGCACCAAAACACTTGGGTCTCTATTTTTCCAGCTCATTGGATGAATTTATATATATTGCTGGGATTGCTAACAAAGAGTTAAAGGGAGACTGGGATAGCCATTTTGAGCTAATTAGCTCTCATCAGCCAGCCATACCCTTCTGAGATTCGAACCTGGGCTGCTTGCAAGTTAGGCAGCTGGCTCTTTCTCACTTTGTCAGGTGTATCAGGGAGGGAAGAGACAGGGGAAGAGATATGTCAGTGATGATGAACCTTTTAGAGACCAAGTGCCCAAACTGCAACCCAAAACCCACTTATTTATCACTGAGTGCCAGGTGGGCATAGCCCACTGGGTGGACGTGTCTGTGGTGGTCATGGAAGATTGGGTGGGTTTGGCCAAGGCGGGCATGATCACCTCGATGTTGCTCATGGGGAGGGACACCTGGGGGGCCGGGCAGGGTTGGGGGGAGATCCAGGGGGTCTCTGGCAGGTGGGATGGTGGGCAGAAGGCTCGTCCGGGGTGAGGCGAACCAAGGCGAGGCAGGGCGGGGGTGCCATTGTTACAGGGCAAGGTGAGGCAGGGGCCAGGGCGGCTGCTGCCTGACACCATTGGCCCCTGCACACAGAGGCCAGTGAGCGCATGGATGCTGGGATGCATCCGGCCATATGGGAACTTGGTGAGTTAGGGGGTGGCTGGTTGAAGACGGATGATTTCCATCTCTGGGGCATGGTGCACGTGCCCACAGAGAGGGCTCTGAATGCCGCCTCTGGCATGCATGAGATGTCTTGAACCTTGTCAGCCCAATTTGGATATATATATCCAAATTTCTTTTTTGTTGACAAAGAGTTAAAGAATTAAGTGGGAGACTAGAATAGCTATTTTGAGCTATTGCAAAGCAAAAGTGATTATAAGTAGAACTGCAGTATAGCAATCAAAATACCAAGGTGCATCAATCAGACCGGTCTGTCCAGAAAAAACCTTTTTGTATATATATACACACACACACACTAAAATAAATCTTTATCACCCTGTGATATATACACTAAAATAAATCTTTGTCACCCTGTGATATTTTGTTGCTCACCCAAACTTCTTTTGTCATTGTGAAGCTCATGAAAGTAGATTATGTGAGCTTACACTACAATTTATGACCACAACTGGTTCCACAATTTGGTTTTCATCATAAGTCAGTGTGATCATAAAATGAGTTATCACTGACTGGACTTGATTTTATGGCCATTTTTACCAAGGTCATTAAGCAAATCACCATCCTCATTAAGGAAATCATGTTGTTAAGTAATCATATGATTGTTAAGCAAAGCCAGCTTTCCCCCACTGACTTTCTTTGTTGGAAACCAGCTCTAAAGGTTGCGTATCATGATCATATGAATGACCATAGGATCATACAAATTTATGTGGTCACAAATGCGAGCTGGTTGCAAGTGTCCAAATTTTGATCCTATGGTGTGATGGTCCTAATTGCAAGGACAGATCATAAACCATTGTTTTCAAGGCCATCATAACTTTAAAGTGTCATTAAATTAATGTCATAAGTCATAAGACTACTTGTAGAGATTCTTTAATTCAACAGAAAGAAATCTGTTCTTCACAGAGGTTGGTTCTCAAAGAGTAATCACCATTTGATAATATCATCAGGTGAATGATGAAGATTCATCACTATCAATGAATATGAACAAGTTACAAAACTATATTTTTCATTGGGTGATATCATTGTACTTTGTCACTGGATCATTTCACATTTCAGTCATACACTGGTTCTGTGTGCATATTTTGCAGCAACGTAATGCTGTTGCTGAAATAAAATCCCCCCCATTATTATATAAAGAGAACAAATCTATGTTATAGACTAAGCATCTTCTTGCACAAATACAGAACAAGCTTATATTAAATCTCCTACAAAGCTATCCACAAAATAGGTGCTCTTGGGGACAATTTCAAAGACTATCTCTTGCTTTTTCAGCTGAAACCTGATAATTAAAAGGAAGTCTCAATCAACTTTAGAGGATACTAGACAGCATATTATCCACTGGGTTATTGTTTCAGAAATACTTCCTTACCAGATTCATCAATGCCTTCAACAGTGGCAGAGTTAGTAGTGTACTAGAAATGTTGTTTAAAAATGCAGAGAGATATTAAGAGATGTATCTGCCTTGAAAGTAGTCTATGTTGAACTGTATAGCCTAGTCAAACTGAAGAAGTTGACCAGAGGAATTTTAAAATGAAATTTTGTGTTATATCATAAAATGCTTTATGATCATTTTATGTTATAAAATGTTTTATAAAAGTGCCACATTTCAATTTCATGGGAATCATGGGTCCCTGATTTTGGACATATTCTGTAAATTAGCCCAAGTGAAGTACCGTGGTTGAAAAAAAATTGTCCTATGATACACTGTTTCACCTATTTAAAGATTACAGACATGAGAGCTTCTGTAGTAGTGTTTCCCCGAAAGTAAGACCTTCGGGGTACGGCTTATGTTAGCCGACCCCCCCCCCTGAAACCCCCGATATGTCTTACAATTGGGGGTGTCTTACTATCGGGGAAACACGGGTATATACATGATGGTCACAGTAAAACAAAGCCTAACACTTTTAAAGATTTTTAAAACCAACCATAGCATTAAAGATCTATATCAAGAGCTACTTTAGCCAAACACTGACTGACAACAATACAATAGCAGTAGCACTTAGACCAGGGAATTCTGGGAGTTGAAGTCCACAAGTCCTAAAGTGGCCACGTTTGAGGAGCCCTGACTTAGACTTCTATACCACTTCACCGTGCTTTACAGCCCTCTCTAAGCAGTTTACAAAGTCAGCATATGGCCCCCAACAGTCCGGGTCCTCATTTTACCAACTTTGGAAGGATAGAAGGCTGAGTCAACCTTGAGCCGGTCAGGATTGAACTCCTGGCTGAGGGCAAAGTTAGCCCTGCAATACTGCATTCTAACCATTGTGCCACCTTGACTAAATCTTTTTCTTAAAAGAAAAACTTGGATGCAAGGTTTCTTAAAATGGGATGCTAAAATCTATAATGCAGTTACTCAATTACTCCATATACAATTATACAAAGAATATTGCACACATATACTTTCATTTAATTAGGAAAGCTATAATAATAAACTTAATTTGTAACTATGTGCTATGTTCAGAAAACACATTTTAAAAAGAGGGAAATTGCTTAAAACGGTCTATGAATCAACTGCAGAGTCACATAAAAAAAAATGCCAAAGTGAGTCAGGAGTAACAATTTATTAATTATACTTGTTGCATTTATTCTAATTAGCCCACTTCTTTTGGCTTGTCATTAAATGCAATTCATAGACAGAACCAGAAGTGTACAATTAAATACAATTAAAAGCCCATTTAGCATGGGTACGCTTAAAATGGATTTCCAACCTCTGAAAACATTCCTGCAATTTTTCTTCAGCTAGAAAATAAATTGTATTTCACTGCCAATCCTATGTAAAATTTTGATGACATGCTTACCATAGAGTCCCTATGACTAATAAAGCTTTCATCCGCTCACTGAAAAGAGTTAGTCAACTAATGGATTTCTAGTGATATGAAAAAAATTGTTGGATCTTACTTATTAAGTTCTAGCATGAAATTAGATAAATTCCCAAGGCATCCTCAAGCAATATATTCTGGTCGGTTTAACAAGGGTGTTAGAGCATGCCAATTAGCTAGCAATCTGAAATAAACAGTAGTTACACAGAGAGAGAGCTTATAACTGCAAAGTTAATAACATTCTTAATGGAACTTCTTGGTATGGTAGTTCAAGATGCTGTGAGGAAGCAAGATGTGGAACATACTATATTCAAAAGATTGTAAGCCAATTCCCAAAAGTAAAAGATTAAAACATTTTCAAATAGAGAAGCAGAAGTTATTTTTTCTGGATGTTGATTGGCAAGGAGAAGGAGAGGGAGACAGCAGAGAATTAAGTCTTCTGGCATGGGGAAGAGAAGAAAGGAATCAAGGATATGTTTAAATACCAAGCAAGCCATAAAGAAATTCTCTTGCTGCAATTGTCTATCAACACAGCTTTAAACAGAGGCCCTGCTGTGACTTATAATGTGGCGCACTTAGAACATGCAGGCCAATGGTACTTAAGACTACTTTTTTGCAGTATTACTCTGCAGAAGCAGAAACTGGTCTAAAATTAGTAGCCCTTTTCAGCTAAAGGTAATCAAGATTAACATGACCCAGTGATTTCAATAGCTTCCAATAATAAGGAAACTTAGACCAACTTGGACTGTCCATTTAGTTCAGTGTTCACTGGAGCTGGCAACAGGTCCTTTGGAGAAGACCTTCATATCATCGGTTCCTTGTTCCTAAACAAAAGATAACTGGAAATAATTAATGAAAGTATAAAGAGATCCATTGAGCTATGCTCCATCCAAATGCACAATTTCAGTGGCAAGGATGTAAATGTAGGAGGTTTCTTAGCATATATTAGATGGGGGGGGAATTGTTTATACTTGACAAAGTTTGTATGCTGGGGCAGGATGCAGTGCAGAGCTTTTCTTATAAACTTTTGCAGGTGACATTAGCATTTCTCCACACTCTAATCTAGCTCTTCTCAGATTCCATGACTTTCTACCTTCTTTTTGGATGTATTTTATGTTTACCAAATACTTAGAAGATCTGTTTTTTTTTCACAGCTAAATAACTTGTAGAAATAATCACTGTATTCCAGTTATAGAATTTGGATTCCCCACTTGAGAAGAATTTAAATTGTTTGGGGCAACACTTTAAATCTCCGAGAAACGGGCTTTGCATGGCAAACATTTTATAGATCACAAATGAGGTTCATTTAGAGTTAAGCATACAAACGTTAATATTGTGTGTTAAATTTCCAAGACCATAATTCACTTTGACTTCTTATAACATACTTCAGAATTTAGCATTTTCTCCAAGCGAAACACCACTTATTAAGCTGTGGTTTTACTTACTAGTAGTACGACTGTGCCAAGCAGAACACGGGTGCTTAAAATGCTTAGCTGATTAAACATTAAGAAAACCAAACAGAAACACTCAATATTATTACAAGCATCACCAGGTAATGCAACTTTTAAATCCACAGCTGAAAACTGGTCTGCCTTGTGTTTGAAGCAGTTAGGAAAAGAAAGCGAGTTCTACCTTTTTAGGAGAGGGAGTCCCCGACTTACAAAAGTTCATTTAGTGACTGTTCAAAGTTACAACGGCACTGAAAAAAGTGACATGATTGTTTTTCACACAACCGATATATAGCATCCCCAGGGTCAAGTAATCAAAATTCAGACGTTTGGCAATTGACTTATATTTATGACACTTGCAGTGTCCTGGGGTCATGTGATCACCTTTTGTGAACTTCGGACAAGCAAAGTCAAAGGAAAGCCAGACTCACTTAACAACTGTCATGATTTACCTAACAACTGTGGCAAATTCTTTTTGTAAAATTGGGCAAAATTCACTTAACAAATGCGTCACTTAGCAACAGAAATGTTAGGGCCAATTGTGGTCATAAACCCAGAACTATCTGTAGAAGTTTACTTAATAATAATTATTTTTTCTTTCCTATGCTATCTATTGTTCACAATACTTTCATTTTTTTATGTATATATATCAACAGCCGTTTCATGAATTGTGAAGTTCTTTGCACCTAATTCTTTGAGCTATGTTATTGAGAAGAAGAATGCTCTGCAGCAGCTAGCTGGAGAGGAAATGGGTCCCTGCCAAGCTGGAAAACAATCATAAAGCTACTGGAGAAATAAGGCCTACTGTGATAGTGGCTGTGTAGCTAATCCATCCGTCTTTTATAAGGAGCCCTCTCTGCACCCTGATGCCTAAATTGACCCAACAACCAATCAATGTCTTTATTTGCTGGATGTCTGTCCCTGAGAGGTTTTATAGCCGGATCCAACCGGTAATCAAAGCTTCCATCAGTATTAGGCTGCTGATGACTGAAATGGCCAAACTTTCAATGAGGTTGGCTCGATTCCAATCATACCATTTTGAAGATACAAAGAGACTGTGTTGTGCTGTGGAATTCATTTTCTTGTTTACTTCCTACCGAAACAAGAGCATAATCAGCACTCAGTGCATCGGATCAGACCGCTGAGTTGTTGACAGAAGCTTGGAGAGGCTTGCCAGCTTTCCACATGAAACACAGGCTTTCTTCTGATACACCCCCTACAGTCTGTCTGGCTGCCAATTGTAGCACATCAGAGCTGGCCATTGAGATAATGACCGTGAAGTCTCATGATACACTTTGATGAAGTGTAACATTTTTTGAGGGATCCTTGTCTGTGCCAAAGTGATAGAGACAGCTGACTCAAAATCACCTCATCAAATTTGAGGCTGATGAAGAGCAGGCACCTATACATGCTTCCACAGAAAAGAAGGGGAACAGCTTGCCATTAAAAATTTCCCCGGTTGTGACTATTGTACCACCATTTACACACATCATTTTATTTAATATATAAATATATTAAATATATTAATATTTAGTATATAAAATATAAAAAAGAAAGAAAAAAAATAAAAATGGGGGATTAAGGGAGGGAAAAAGGAAAGGGGAAGAGGTACAAGGGAAAAGGAAAAAAAAAGGTGTCGACTTCCAACTCCTTTTAGCACAGTACAAAGTAAAAACACTCTAACCTCAACTTTTTGTTTTTACACATTATTATATAACTAGCCATTTCTATAACAGCAAATCTATCTAATCAACAAATCCAAATTCAAAAATACATTTTTTTTTCATCACAAGCGCAAAATCCAGAAGTGGTACCCAAATGAAAAACATACTTAAGTATATTCTCCTCTTTAAATGGGATGATCAATTTAGCCATTTCTACTTTACCTTGCTATGGAAATAGTATATCTTTCTATTTGACCCCACTAATCTTTGTAAACTATCACCATTTCTATTAACAAAATTAACTGTATACTTTTTCAAATTCTTTGACCTCTTTTAACATTTTCTTAAGGAAAAATATTTGTGGATTGAAAGGTATGCCTCGTACTTGGTGATACAGATTTATACAATAAGGACCTCGTTCGTTCCTCATTGAAAAAAAAAATTCTTGGTGGACTATCTGCTCTTTACTGCATTATTACAAATGCTAATTTATGTTTTGTTTTTAAATTAAGGATAGATATGCTTACAATTAATTGAATCTTGTTATTAGTCTATTTCAAATGGCATTTAGTAGGTAGAGGGTAGAAAATAGAGATGGGGCAAATCTGTCTTTATTTCATATTTTTTTCCCTACTGTTATTTTATTTATCCTGTTTCTATACTAACTTGAATTGTTTTTAATACCTAATATATGCATATTTCTAATGTACCCTTTTCAATATCATGTAATATTTTGTTTATGTATTTATTAATAAAATTTATATAGCCATCATCCTTCTCATGAAAATATACAGGGGACTGGAGGCTAAAACATATAACGAATGGTTGCTGGAACTGGGCATGTCTAGTTTAATGAAGAGAAGGATGAGGGGGGACATGATAGCAGTGTTCCAATATCTCAGGGGTTGCCACAAAGAAGAGGGAGTCAAACTATTCTCCAAAGCGCCTGAAGGCAGGACAAGAAGCAACGGATGGAAACTAATCAAGGAGAGAAGCAACCTAGAACTAAGGAGAAACTTCCTGACAATTAGAACAATTAACCAGTGGAACAACCTGCCTCCAGAAGCAGTGAATGCTCCAACACTGGAAGTTTTTAAGAAGAGACTGGACAGCCATTTGTCCGAAATGGTATAGGGTTTCCTGAAGGACTAGATGACCTCCAAGGTCCCTTCCAACTTTATTATTATTATTATTATTATTATTATTATTATTATTATTACTATTACTATTACTATTACTATTACTATTACTATTACTATTACTATTATTATTATGTTTTATATACAGTTTTCCCATGCAAGTTTTGTATTTTATAATATATACATTTTTGTATAGAGTTTTCCCAGTATTCTTTTTAAAAAATTGCATTGTAAAATGTGGAGAAATGCAAATGAAGAAGGATGAAAACTTTTCATTTTGCATACTGGAAAATAAGGAAACTTCCCAGCAAATTGAACAAATTTCTTCCCCGTCCAATGTGAAGAAAGAGACTACAATATTATCCACTCTTCCTGTTCTAGACTTGTGAATGTTAATCAAAGTCTCAAAGATACACCTGAATATATATATTTGGGTAACCCTTTTTTCAGCTGACATGTGTGTGTGTGTGTGTGTGTGAGAGAGAGAGAGAGAGAGGGGGGGGGGGAGGGAGGGAGGGAGAGAGAGAGAGAGAGAGAGAGAGAGAGAGAGAGAGAGGGTTGCACATAAATGCTTTATTTATATATTTAGCTGAATGGTAAATGGCTAGACCCACAATATCCTTCCTCTGGATAATCTGTGTTAAATCCTTCATTTGAGTGCGAATGATGAAAACACATGGTGACAACTAACAATGCTTTATTCTCCTACTCCAACTCCAAGCAAAAACAAAAGGCACGCAGGCCTTTTTATAGGGCTTGAAACCCGGACAGAGTGAACCAATAAGAATTCTTCTTTCTTCGCGCCTTGCGCATGTGCACAAAACTGGCACCGCTCTGTCTGGTCCCTGGCAGCTTTTAGAATGCCCGGGACCATTTGCAACAATTCTGGGCCTGCTGAGTTTCCTCATCAGGCCCAGAACACAACAATCTGAAAGCCCATCTATTTATTTAGCTAGTGTCATCTGTTCACATAACATCTCATTAAATAAAAGGAGAAGACTCTAAATCAGTCAACAAAAATGGACCAAACACAATAAAACAATCAGCGTGCCATACAATAATATCAAAAGAAATTTTAAAATAGTGAGAAAATCCTAAAACAGCAGCTAGGAGTTAATAGCATGAGGGAAGATCCACATGGTTTCTAACAGCTATAGCTATGGACAAGAAGTATGCAACTTGCTTAGGGGCTTCTGAGGAGTTGTCACCCAAGAGAAAGATCACAGACCCCTTGTTGCAATGGGAATTCGAGTTACAGGCAGTCCTCAACTTACAACAGTTCGTTCAAAGTTACCATGGCACCGGAAAAAGTGACTTATGGCCTTGTTTTCACACTTATGACCATTGTAGCATCCCCTTGGTCATGTGATCAAAATGCAGACACTTGACCATTGACTCATATTTATGACGGTTGCAGTGCCCCAATGTCACTGGATCCCCTTTTGCGACCTCCTGACAAGCAAAGTCAGTGGGAAAGCAATGATTCATTTAACAACAGTTTGACTAATTTAACAACTACTGTGATTCAATTAACCACCGTGGCAAAAAAAGTCATAAAATGGGCAAGCTCACTTCACAAATGTTTCACTTAGCAACATAAATTTTGGGCTCAATTGTGGTAGTAAGTTGAGGACTAGCTGCAATTGGATGATTTAAACTTGATTGCCATTGGGTGTACAATGGACATTTTAAGAATACACGTGAGGCAGATTCTACCTGTGAATATGAACAGAAATAAAATTGGCTTGGGTATAAGTGTCTTATCCAACAGTTGCTGTCCTAAGAACAATTTAAGCTAAAATAAATAGTCTTCTACATGGATATAAGATGTTAAAGAATTATCTAAGGACATACCAGAGATGAGGAACAATGGTGATATAAATAGGATGGGTAACTTTTGGCCATGCCATTTTTGATATCTAGATCCTAAATCCTCTGCTTTAGTTCAGTCAGGGTTTTATTAAGTCCCCAGGCAAGTAGTACTAACAGAGTAAAACCACAATATACCAAATTGTCATTGATTTCTCTTCTATGGTTGGAAGAAAACTTATCCAGCAAGTGAGATGAACTAAGGAAATAGCCAGAAACTAAGATGACAGAATCTTAATCAGGCCCTCAAGGAAATGCTTAGTTCTCATCATGTTAAAGCATTGGAGATTGAATGAGGAACTCCTAAGATTTTCAAGATTTTTTGACTGGATTGTTTCTAAATTAGGAGACTCCCTATAAATACAAAGCCAAGATCCATTAGCATCCGATCCATAACTAACGTTGGCTTTATATAGTGTAATAGCTGGTGAGACATAACTTTTATCAAATTGACCTGCCAATTTAACAATTACAAAGGATGCTTTGGAGGCCTTTACTAAGAGCTCTCTTGTTTGAAAAGATCAGCAGGTAGAAGCTTGAAGGTTAAGAACTAGACATTTAAAGGATTTTACCTGCTTAATGAATTAGCTGCTAATTACCCATCTAATTGGTGCCTTAAAACATTTCCTAGAGAATTCCAGTACTTTTGTTTTGGAGTAGTTTAGTTCAAGATGCTCTCTAGAATAGTAAAGTGGTAGAGCTTTAAGGCACCTTTGGACTCATATTTGCATTATGTACATCATGGTTAAATCATTAGCACAAAGGAAAATAAAGATGAGGCAACTTTAACTTTACAAGGGCTTATGCTATTGCTGAAGGGAAAATGCTATAACAGGCATGCAATGTGTAACATTCTTATTATGAATACATTGACAATTTTGTATAGTCATGATTTTAAACTACGTAGTGGCATGCTCTGTAGCCCAATAGAGAGATTAGAAACAGAAGCAGAATTGTCCAATCTTTTCAAAACCCCATAAGCTAGCGTTTCACATTTAAGTTATTGAGAGTCATCTGGTAGTAGCATAAACCATGGCTGCAAATATTGTAAATTATTTATTTATTTATTTAAACAAGAAGCAATAGCAATGTTTGCTGGCAACTCTACTGTGAATTTTTCAGGATAGCTTACAAAATCAAATTCAGTAACTGTTACAATAGTAGTAACAGTCAAAAGATTGTTTAAAAAATATCTTCTCTATTCAAGTCGAACTTGCCAGAAGATTGCATTTCACAAGGACCATCATTAAGAAGAGGGCAGTGTCAGTGGTGGGATTCAGCTGGTTCGCACTGGTTCAGCAGAACTGGTAGCTAAATTTTGCTGAGTTCGGAAAACCAGCTAAATGCACAATGCTTCTGGAAGTCTGTTCTAGGCCTTGGAGGCCTGGTGGAAGCCTCCCAGGCCTAGAACAGCCCGCCGGAAGTGCGTGGTTGCCACTTCAGGAAGTCCATTCTAAGTCTTGGAAGAGGCCTCCCACGCCTAGAATGGCCCACCGGGAGTGCATGGATGCCACTTCCGGAACTCCATTGTAGGCCTTGGAAACCCAGGCCTGCATCCAGTAAGAGAACCGATTGTTCAGGTATTTGAATCCCATCACTGGGCAGTGTCCTTTACTGTCACTGTTATACTTGTCTGGGCAAATACACTTAGAGAAGAACTTCTGAAAATCTGAACATCTGAAATGATCTTTGCAATGGTTTTATTTCAAGACTCCATAAAATCTTGAATGCAATCTATAAACAGACCTGGAGCCACCTGACTTGGTATAGCACAATCTCAAAGCAGTGTTCTCTTATCTCTGAAACCCCAATTAGCAGTTTCATAGCAAATTCTGCACTGACCAAAGTTACTTTTGGCAAAAGTCATTCTCAGCAAATAACCTGCACAAAAAAAACCCAAGCTTAATTGACTACTATTAAGGCCAGTGTTGATGAATTTCTTAGAGGCATTTGCATACACCAAATTCCAGAACTCTTAACTACTGTAAAATACTAATAAATAGAAACATCTGCACTTGCTAACACCACAAAGCACTTTTAAAATAACCCAAATGCCAAACTTGTCAACATTTTTGTAATAAAGAAAAGCCTTTCTCTGATTTCCAACAAATTATTATGATGTCTTCTTCTACATTTTGGCTATGCTTAATAAATAAAGTGCTAAGGGCATCTGGAGCCAGTTTGGTCTAGTGCAGAGGTAGGCAACCTTGACTCTTTTATGACTTGTGGACTTCAACTCCATAGCTGGCTCAGGAATTCTGGGAGTTGAAGTCCACAAGTCATAAAAGAGCTAAGGTTGCCTACCCCTGGTCTAGTGGTTAAGGCACCAGGCTAGAAAGCAGGAAATCATGATGTCAAGTTCCACCTTAGCCATGAAAGCCAGTTGGATAATTTTGGGACAGTCCCCCCCTCTCTCTCTCAGCTCAACCCACCTCACAGGGTTGTTGTTGTGGGAAAAATAAGAGGAGGAAGAGGAAGAAGATGTGTTGGATATGTTCATCACTTTGGTTTGTTTGTAAAAATAATAAAGGCGGGAAATAGATAAATAAATGAAACTATCTACATGTTAAGTGGAGAAATTATGCATTTTCCCTCACCAATTCTTATCCAGTTTGATGGAAGTGAATTTGCTTTTGAATGAGGTATTCATATCCTTAGAGTAATCCTGCACTGCAGTGTAGCTGCTACAATAAAGTGCTAGAGCCAGGGGTCCCTACTTCCTGGGCCACAGAACCAGCCTGTGCAAGCAGTGAATGAGTGTGCAAAGCTTCATTTGTGCATGTACGAGATTAGGTTGCACATGCGAAACCATTCCCCCTCCCCCCGCCACCACTGCTGCTGGTGGTCCATGGAGCCAAAAAGATTGGGGACCACTGTTCATTCTGAAGGACTTAATAGAGCTCCAATTGGGGAACCCAAGTTTTAAATCAAAACTGAGAAACTCTGGCAGGGATGCATTTGCAAATAAGCTTCAATTTGGAGGAGGAGGGGGAAGAGGAGTGGGGAGGAGGAGGTTGCCCATTCCTCTACACAGAAATACAAAGTCTTTATCGTCCCTTAGTTTTGAGATAGACAAGGGGTGTATATGAATATCCTGTCTCTCCACTCACTGGATATTGCAGTCTTCAACATTCCTGGCTTCCCATTCCAGGGGAAGCCACTGTCACTAATAAAGGAGAAACTTGTCCTTGAAAACTGAGCCTGAATATACGACATCCATAAGGAATGTAACAGTTGTATTTGTATCTGGAGCAGCGCACTTCTTATATGCCATCTTAAGCTGTGAAGTTATTTTGAACAACAAAGAAGCCACAATGTTTTCTGAGAAGAGTATCAGATACCACTAATTCATTTGTGTTAATTATGTTAGTTATGTTCATAAATTAAACTGTGTGCTGCTTAGAGGTTATTGGGGCACAGCTATAAAAAATCCTCAGATAGCTGAACACAGTGAAAACTGGCTAAAATGATCAAAATTTAAAAGTAACTAAAAATGCTAAAAGAAACTGTGGGAAGAAAATGGATTGCAGTGTGTGTGTATGAATACTTCAACTTTCCTGTAGCTCATGTTGTATATCCTATTGCTTAAAACAAGCTGTCTATTATTGAATAAGTGTAAGCATCTTGTAATTTCCTTTCTACATTTATCCATTTGTAGCCTGAACTTGGATTTATGTACTACAGAATACAAAGTAAGCAATGTTTAAACACAGCTGAGGCCAAATAATTCAATATTTCCCTAGCTTAGTGGTTAATGAGGTAATAATTTCCAAATATCTAAGTTGATTTTAGTTAAGTAACTCCTTTAATTTCACTCAGGAACATGAAGCTATAAATTATTACCAGCAGAAATGCACATTTAAAAATGTCCCTAAGTTAGCAAGGGTGAAATAACTTTAAATCCCATGGTAGTTTTGCATATTTTTAATTTAATTTCCCTACTTAGGGAATTTCATGCACATGGAAAATAAATACAATAGAATGTTGACTCAATCATTAATGTTGTAATTATTGATTATTGCAATATTCTCTGTCTATAATAAACACTTGAATTTAATTGGTAAAATTGTGATGACTAGTTTTCTTGATGTTCAGTTCTTTCTTTTCAACCATCAGATAGATTCATATTTGTTGGGACCCTATTTAAAATATTAATCAGTAATGCTATAAAAGATCTGGGACAGCCATCCCCAGGTTTGTGGTACCCAGAGGTGTCTGTCTTTAACTCCAACTAGGAATTTTGGGAGCTGTAATCTAATATATTAGGAGGCCTTCAGGTTGGGAAAAGTTATTCTCATTTATGATTACTTAAAATTAATCACCCCGATATAGATGTGTCCAAGAAAGAAAAGTCCTGCACACTATATTTTTATTTCAGACAATAAGCAAGCATGGCAATAAATAAGCTCTTCTAAAGCAAGGATCCTAGAGGACATCTAGAGGTATCCCAAGACCCTCTCAGTAGTCCATAAAATCAAAAGTATTTGCCAGCTGATATTGAAAAATAATACAATTTTAAAATCCCAGCAAACAATTGTGAGAAGTAGTAATGGCAGCAATTGTATTAATTTTAATTTTTAATATGATAAATACCAATAACCCACACAAGCAAAGTTCTTTTTGGGTCCTCCATAATTTTTAAAACTGAGAAGTGTTCTTGAGGGGAAAAAAATTAGTTTAAGAAACTGTGGGGTCCTTGGTGCTCTCTGAGCTTGGTTGTTTTCTTGCATCAGTGCAGTGATGATGTTACCTAGTTTGGTAATGAAATGTCTGCAAGAAAACAACCAAGCTTAGAGAGCACCAAGGACCTCACAGTTCAGCCCTGAGTTACAAATATTCTGTTCTAGAGTTATTTACCTCTGATGTAGACTATAGGACGAAATACAGATAATAGACTGCACAACAATAAAGGCTGCTTTATATATAACAGACCAGGAAGGAAAGATTGGAAAATCTTCCTAAATCTGTGGAAAGCACCTGCCAGTCACCACAGCTTCCTATATTTGTTTTTCCAATACAGTTGCTTCTTATCAAGTTCTGCTCAGCCCCCACCCTGTGGATATATTTATAGGCAACATAGAGCTATGGTGTTCTGATAACCATCTGCCACTGCCAAAATGATTCATTCAGTTCCACGAGGCAGGGGCTATCACCAGAACATTTATTATGGATGGTCGGTGATCCATCAAGGCTAAACCGACACCCACAATTATGCCATCTCCCCTCCCTTCCTTCTCCTCTGACAACTGAGAAGAAAGAACATGATGTCATGATCTAGCAATAAGATTATGGTTAATACACATTATAAAGCTTATGAAATATTACTGTAAAGGAAATGTTAACTCCCTGGTGCTTGTAGCAATGATCTTTAAATGAAGTAGAAAAGATATACTTGTTTATTTCTTTCTCAGACAGTAAGTGCTTTAGGCATTGTCTGTTTTTTTATAATCAAGAAATATGTTTTAAAAAAATATCACCAGCTGCTGAAATATTCAGCTACTAACCATGACTTGTGTTTGAAATATATTAAAACATTAATTTAAAGTTTAAGATTTTTTTCATTCTAAAACTTTAAGTTAAAGAATACCATATTAGATAATAGATGGATGGATGAATATATTCTGTCAAATCCAAGCCTGATATTTATTTTAGCTGTTATTTCTTCAGCTATTCTAGAAATATTAGAAAGAGATATCCTAGTCTCAGGCTATTTTCATTTCAGAGAATTGAGTTAGGCCCAGATTTTTTATTTTTTTAATTTGGGCAGTGGAACAAATAAAATTTCTTTATTCGTTTCTTGATGTAGTTTAAATTTTCAAATTTTTAGACTTTGTAATTTTTATTTTCACATGTAAAAAATCTTGTTTCTTTTGTTAAGCATCTAAAAATGTTTTATTTTCTATTGGAAATTCTTCATTGTGGTACTTAAACAATTGTTTAACTATTGTTTTGCTTAAGCAAGATATGTGCTCAGCAGAGACATCTTAAAGGTAAGTTGAGACCCTACAAATGATATCCCAAGATGTCCTCCTGTCTGAATCAGTGGATCTACTGTCCTACCCTTCAGTGTGGTGCTGCACAGGAGAAAACAATGTAGCCAAGATATTTCTCAAGAACATGACCAGGCCAGTGAAGCTCTTCCATATAGTATTTCAGTATCTTACTCTGAGCAAGACATCAGCGTAGGAGGTCCACCTCCCTGAAGGTTCTAAGAGTCAGCATATGTCTTTGGGACATCCGTCCATATGATAGGCATTTTAAAGAGCTACACTGGATACTTTCCTTTCTCCAACATTATTTTTTGGGGGAGGGAAAAATCAATGGACCAGGCTACAGTGGTTAATGGATGCCAGACCTCTCTTCCAGTAATAAATGGGAATGACAAGTATTCCAACACTTCTCAACAATCATCTGAGGCAACAGTATTATCCTAAACAAAGAAAGGCCACTCCTTTTTCATCCTCTTCTGAGCAGGTAAGAGGAACATAATGTGCACCCTGAAGGAAGAGCAGTTAGTATCTACTCTCTATTTCGGTTTTCGCCATTACACTTTGGAAATAGCTATATAATGTAATAATGAATTATTGTTGTGAGTCATCAGTTTGAGCATTCATTTGCTTCTAGACTGAGCTATCTCATTCAAATGATGAAAATACAGAGATGGCTGCCAAACAAAAAATCCTTAGATATTTCTCTTTCATTCCCACTCAAGCATGTAGTCATACATTTGCTATTTCTTCGGAAGGCCACTAAATACATGTGATGTAAAATCAGCCCAACAGGATGACTTGATTTTAATTTGTAAAAAATTGTTTTTTAAAAAAAGTAGAATCTTTTATTTGGCCTACTCAGGAATGACTCAAGTTTGTTTTTATATTGGGAAGGGATTTCTTTTCACATTGAGAAAGCAGAGAAAAATGCCAGAATACTCTTTTTTATATATATATCCTGTGGATTGGAGTACAGAAATACTAAGACTGCAGTCTTATATTTATTACTGGAAGTAAATTCCATCGAACACAGTGGGCTTTCTAATCAGTAGAGGACTGCACTGTTGTTGTTTTTTGACGTTTGCCAAAGATTTCCATTTTTTCGCATTTGAAGAGCATCATTGCTTGTTTTCAATTTGTATTACCTTGTTGCTTTGAAATATGTCATTCGGGCTCTGACCAAACATCCAGATTTCATTTCTCTTCAAATATTGCCTCAAGAGGCACACAATTCATTCAACGGAGGTTCTGAGCATTGGAAGAATTTTGTGGGAGATTTATTGGAAAAGATTAGGTGGCAGCCTGCATCTGTGAATAATGATTTAGCACACAGCAGTTCCTTATATACCACCAGGCTTTAAGTATTCCTGCTGCCATTTTAAATTTAGTGCATCAGTGGGAGATGCTTGAAGCAACTCTGCAAATGGAGTGGCTGTATTTTATTGCAAGGGATCTCATTTCCAAATAATTCTTATGTGCTGTAAATGAAATTGTTATTCTGAGAATTCAATTAGACTTGACATATGCCTGAAAAACTCAATACCTCTCAGCAAGTTTTCTTAAAGTCCAACTTCTTGAGAAAAAGTATAAGGTCTGTGTAAAACTCACACATGGCTTCAGAAAAGGAGTAAAGTTATTCAAAACCCAAAGCAAACCGTTTCTGTCAAGATTAAATTAATCACAGGCACTTTCAGATTTATTTTGTTATTTTCTTTGCTGCCATATTAGACTGCTCGCAACAAACAAGCATTATATAAGAACCAACAAAACAAACTCTCTCTGATAAAAGTATTCATTGTTGAGATACACCACACCTACACTTTCAAAAAGAAAAATACACCGCAGGGAGGAAGGATTATAAAATGAAAACATTTAAATCAGAAAACTCTAGCTAGACTAATGACTGAACTTGGAAGTAAATTTTTATTCTAAGTCAGAGATCTCCTAAATTAGAATATCAAACTCTCTTCTAAATCTAAAATCCCTTACCTTGAACTAGATTTTGACTGGATGTCAGTAGTACATCAGCCCAACCATATCTCCAGAATACACATACACAAACAGACAGACAGAGAGAGAGAGAGAGAGAGAGAGAGAGAGAGAGAGAGAGAGAGAGAGAGAGAGAGAGAGAGAGAGAGAGAGAGAGAGAGAGAGAGAGAGAGAGAGAGAGAGAGAGAGAGAGAGAGAGAGAGAGAAGCAGCATACAAACACTCTCTGACCCAAGAGTGGACATTTTGGAGGAAAATTAGAGGTTTCTCCACCAGCCAATCATTCTGTGGATAATTGGAACTAAACATCCATTGTACTCAGCCAACATAACTGTTGTAACATTGAAGTATTGGCATACAACTATATGGTGCTGTGTTAGGAATGGTTATGGATGATATGTGGAACAAATACTATGACCAAGACATTGAAGTCACTGAGCTACACCCATTAAATTAGAAAAGAAGTGACATGGAGCTATTTCATCATCATTATCAGAAGATATGAAAGTGTCTTTTGCAGCTGTTCCTTGAGCAGCCTGTACAAGAAATTATGGGATTAGAAAAATGAGGAATGAAAATGGCTATTATATGTGAACTTGAGCCATATCTTTATCTCCCACAAAGCATCTACAATCCAGCATTAAAGACACACAGTATGAGAGTCAGAAAGAAAAGAAGCGAACAAGGATTGCCTTAAAAAGGCAAGTAAATTTCTATTCTCTCTACATTTCATTTATTTCTACTTAGGCATAGAAAATTCTGGAGAAGATCTGAAGATAGCAAGGGTAAAAAAGCTGAAATTTAATCAAAAGAGAAGAACTAGAGGCAAGGAAATCTATCACATTTGTACTAGTAACCAAGAAAACGTGTTATCAGCTAAAGCCACCAGATTAGCTGTGACCTTACCTACAGAGGACGTGACCTTATTTGAGCGTGCTCTATTAGTGACATTCAAGTTAGATTACAATAATGTGCTAGACATGGTGGGGCAGCTTTTAAAATTGGTTCCAAGATTTTTATCAATAGAAAATATGGCCACCTCTCTAGAAAGAATTATTGATTGTTGTGACTGATTTGGGCTCTTTATTTTAATGGATTTCTGGCAGCCTCCATTAAACAGGCCTTAATAGCAGCTGTTTGCCTTGGTCTATAACTGAGTGAGCAAACTACTAGAGCCTTTGTGCCTATATCTTTTGGGTTATCATATTGATGCATTCTCTTTGTGTTTTCATTGTTTATTTTATTGTTCTATTATTTTACTTCTGTTTTGTTTATACTCTTTTTGTTTCCTTCTTTTTATTGTTGTAAGCTGCTTAGAGTAACCTTGTAATGAGATAACAACAAATAAATTTAACAAACAAAGGGCACAATATGGTTTGACTATTCATTTTTATATTTTTTTGTAATAATGGTTTTTATCACCTAATGTTTAACAGACTCACATAGGGCATTATGTACTGTAACTAAAAACAATTACGCAGACAATAGGAAAAAACAAGTGAAAGGATAGTCATCCCCAAATAATGCCTATGTTAACACTGCTTCAAATTTGCACTTTAAATCCATGGGTGCAAGACCTCTGTTCTGAATGAGTGCCACATATAATACACATTATACAGCAAGGCAAACACAAACACAGAAAGTATGGTTTTTAAAATTTATACTGGCAAATACTGCAAATCAGTTGGATGAAAAAAGCAGGAAGTCAGAAATCATATATTGATCTATTTTGGGGGATATTTACCTAATCCTACACAATATTCTGGGACATGTATATTTGTTTACCATTTCTTTTATCTTTTCTATGTTTAACATTTATACATAATAATAAAGTGGAGACTTTGCTATTCTCAAAAGTTCGCATTTCTTTTATTTATTTCTTTTTTAAAAAAATTGCAGCAACTCAATGTACTCCATTTTGTATCCTTTATTACTGTTCTACTGAGCATTAATTGCATGATCTCAGTAATTATCTCTCCATCTATAGAAATTAGCATTTTCAGAAACATATTGCTGTTTTTAATAAAATAAAATTACAGGTAGTCTTTGATTTATGACCAATTGTTTAGCAAACATTTGAAATTATAGTGCATTTACAGCCATTTGTAGCATCCACTATCATGTGATGGCATTTTATGACTTTTTTTTTTGAAAACAGGCATTTTCTTCACCAAAGCCACACCTATAGCAAGCCATTGATTCACTTTATAACCATGGCATTTGCTTAATGACTTATTGCATTCTTTGACCAAGTGACAAAATTAGTGGATCAGAGGAATGCTGTGGATATAATGTAAGGCATTTGATAAAGTAGATCACAACCTACTACTTGATAAGATAGAAAAATGTGGGTTAGACAGCATCACCACCAGATGGATTCATAGCTGGCTGGCCGGCCATACTCAGTGTGTGGTCTTTAATGGAACTGCATCTACATGGAGGGAAGTGTGTAGTGGGGTGCCCCGGGGCTCTGTTCTGGGCCCAGTGCTCTTCAACATCTTCATCAATGATTTGGATGAGGGGATAGATGGGGAACTCATCAAATTTGCAGACGACACCAAGCTGGCAGGAATAGCCAACACTCCAGAATATTGGCTTAAGATACAGAAGGGTCTTGACAGACTTGAACATTGGGCACTATCTAACAAAATAAAATTCAATGGTGAAAAAAGTAAGGTTCTACATTTAGGCAAGAAAAACCAAATGCACAAGTATAGTATAGGTGGTTCCTTGCTCAATAGTAGTAAATGTTGGTCACAAGATGGACCCATTTTACAACTATCACAACTTAACAACCATGATGGTCAGGCTCCATTACGGTTGTAAGTCAAGGACTACCTATAAAAGATGTATGTT
Source organism: Bothrops alternatus (assembly GCA_034064705.1). Taxonomy (NCBI): domain Eukaryota; kingdom Metazoa; phylum Chordata; class Lepidosauria; order Squamata; family Viperidae; genus Bothrops; species Bothrops alternatus. The sequence continues at coordinate 19,521,760 of JARGCV010000018.1, read as the reverse complement.
CTAAGTGACATATAATATTTCCTGCCTTTCTGCAACAGCTATACAGTAATGATTTAAATGTATTTAAATCTAGACGCAAAGCCATTTTTTTAGACTATGCCACTGTTTTATAGGTATCTGTTGTACTTCAAAGCTATGAAGTCATTTAGCTGCTTATAGAAGAAAAGAAATGCTTACTTCCTGACATTTTCACTTCCCTTCATTATTCTATTTTGCTGGATAAATTTCTTGCTCAATTTTATGAGATCATTTTTCATCAAAGACATGCTGTTCTGTATAAAATATGCCAGTATCAATAGCAACATATGAGGAGAAAGGAAGAATTAAACAAGTGAGACGGCCCAAAGGAGTAATTTCTACCTAATTTATTTCTACCCAGCACAATGATTTGGGAAGTAAATTTCTAATTTTTGCAGGAATCAGTTTGTTAAACATTTTTTTCTTTTACTAAACTCTCAGTATGGATAATGCGGACATATTTATAAAACTTTGTATTTTGAACATTAGAGGATCAAATTGCCCTCAAAGAAGTTTAATTCCACAATGCACTGAGCAGAAATAAACTGGGTAACAATAAATCTTCGGGAGAATTGTTTTTTTCTTGTTTTTCTCACACATACTAAATCCAACTACATACCGAGGTAGTTTTAATGATAATTATAACATTGGAATGTAACAGTCTACTCCTGAAATATCTATTATTCCATAATTCTGAAAACGTTTCTTATTTGTATCTTTTTCTCTCCTTCTCTCTCCCTTACTGCAGATAGCTTTTAAATCTAAATACCACTTAAATATTTCAACATTATGAAGTTAGATTTCTGCCAGTCATTTGTGTAATAGGCATTAGCTCAGGGAAGTCATTATATCCCTGAGCAAAGCATATTTAAATAAAGAGAACTGCTCCATCTAGAGTTCCATCTTGAACGCAAAAACCTACTTAATATGGTTAATCGATTATACCAGATTTCGATTTTTCTTTAATGTGGTCTATATATTAGTTTTGCTATTCATAAAACACAGGAATCAAAAAGAATGGAGAGTTTTCTGTTTTAATGTTTATATGAATTAGCATCAGTAATAAAGACTGGGCAATATAGACAGACAGACAGACAGACAGACAGACAGACAGACAGACAGACAGACAGACAGACAGACAGACAGATAGATAGATAGATTCTCTACAAATAATAGCAATTTGCCTTCAGATAAAAATATAGTTTTAAATGCTCACTATTTTTAAAAAAGCAGTTGCCCAGTCTTCATTATTGATGCTTTTTCATTACTGGTGTGTGTGTGTGTGTGTGTGTGTGTGTATTGTTCATTGTGTTATCATTATAGATAGTCCTCAACATACAACCACAACTGAGCCCATAATAGCTGTTGCTAAGCAAGACAGTTGTTAAGTGAGTTTTGCTGCATTTGACAACCTACTTGACACAATTTTAAGTGAATCACTGCAGTTGTTAAATTAGCAACACGGTTGTTAAGTGAATCTGGCTTCCCCATTGACTTTGCTTGTCAGAAGGTCGTAAAAGGTGATCACATGACCTACAACCGTCATAAATATGAGTCTGTTGCAAAGCATCTGAATTTTGATCATGTGGCCATGGGGATGCTGTAATGGTCGTAAGTGTGAAAATTGGTCATAAGTCACTTTTTCAGCATCATTGTAACTGTCACTAAATGAAGTGCTGTAAGTCAAGGACTACCTATAGTCTTAAATAGATCTTAGCCTGGGTTTACTATCCCAATGGATAATTCAAAAGCTTGAAGTTAAAAAAAGATTTTTAGAATGCATATTTCATTCATTCATTCATTTATTTATTCATTCATTCATTCATTCATTCATTCATTCATTCATTCATTTATTTATTTATTTATTTATTTATTTATTTATTTATTTATTTATTTATTTATTTATTTATTTATTTATTTATTTATTACTTAGATTTCTATGCCGCCCTATTTCGAGAACTCAGGGTGGCATTCCATTAACCTGCTAGCCTTGTATGTTTTTGATGGAAAAAAAAACAGTACTTATCGGGGAGACGTTCCTTCTTAAAAATTTTGTTTAGCAGCAAATCCTTTTAGATATCTTGCAACAGCTTATTTATATTTTAAAGAACATTAAGACAAGTCTCACAAAAGAGGGCATAGAATAGGTATAACTACATAGAGTTGTATTTTTCATATCAGTAAATAAAACATTTATAAAAATTACTTTGGCACTAAGAACCAAAGCATTTTCAGTTAAAATATTAGCATTGTCATCAGATATTTTGATTGTATCTTTTCTGAACCATTAATTAAAAACTTTAGAAACTGTTAGCCCTTGGCAAATTGTGATTCAGTTGTGGGTGTTTACACACAAACATACACACACACGCACGCACACAATTTCTGATGTAGGAATGCCATTCCAGTATTCTATTATGAATAGAATTTCATATTAGTGATCATTAACTCACTATCTCCACACTTCTTTTTTCATTTTACAGTGCAGTATACATCTCTTAAATATACATGTAGATGCTATATATAAAGTGTGTGTGTGTGTGTGTGTGTGTGTGTGTAGAACAGCTGGATAGTGTAATGGTTAGAGTACTGCCATTACCAGGGTTCAAATCTCACCTGGTACCTACTTTTCCACTAAGGGATCCTTGGTCAAAGCCTCTCCCCCCCCCAATGCTCCCCCTCAATACTTCACTTGCTTACCTTGGCTATGAGAATGACATGAACCAAGAGGCATGACCCAGATGAACAACATTCACACCAAACATTGGGGAACCATCATATTAAAGCTGCGCTTAGCAACTAGACCATACACATTACATCCCAGACTCAAGAAGGCCTGGAAAATATTCTGTTATTTTTATTTCCTTTTTAAATGTTAAAACTAGGTGGATTTAATCAAAGGGTATATCCACCTGCTTTGCATCTATGGTTTATTTTCCAGAATTAAGATCAATCAAAAATATACCAATACAAGTTTATGTTGCTACCCATTATGTTACTACCCATAAGCAACTCCCGGAGGTACGAAGCATAACAAACATAACAAACAAGCACAATCTTTGCTATTGGTTTTCCTGCCTGGAGATGATAGGTGTGGAAGTCCAGCATGTCTAGACAGCATCAAGTTGCCCAATCATTTTTCTATTCTTGAGCAGTCCTCGACTTACGACCACGATTGAGCCCACTTCTGTTTTAAATGAGACATTTGTTAAGTGATTTTTGCCCCACTTTATGACTTTTCTTGCCACAGTTGTTAAGTAAATCACTGCAGTTGATACGTTAGCAACCCGAGTTGTTAAGCGAATCTGGCTTCCCCATTTTCTTTGCTTGTCAGAAGGTTACAAAACGAGATCACATGATCTTGGGACACAGCAACGGTGATAAATATGAACCTGTTGCCAAGCATCTGAATTTTGAGCACATGATCATGAGGATGCTATAAAGGTCGTAACTGTGTAAAATTTATTTATTTATTTATTTATTTATTTATTTATTTATTTATTTATTTATTTATTTATTTATTTATTTGTTATTTATATGTCTATGCTGCCCTATTCCAAAAACTCAGGGTGGCTGGTCATAAGTCACTTTTTTCAGTGCTGTTGTAACTTTGAATGGTCAATAAATGAACTGTTGTATATTTTGTAGAAAAATCCAGTTCAAATTCCCACTTAGCTATGAAATAGTCTATCACTTGGACGTTTTGCTAATTATGATTCTCCAGCCTATACTAATTAAAATATTCCTTTTCATAAGGACAACACTGGGTATCTAAATATACAGTTTTGAGTTCCTGCAGAAAGGATAGGTTGAACCAATATCTCCAAACCACAATAGAGGTGGGATAATGGTTTATCCAAAAGTAGTTCTATAAAACAAACTTTCCCTTTTGGGATTTGCACCTTGTTTAGAAAGCTAATGGAGCCTTCTTCCAGGACTGGATTGCTTTTCCTTATATGTTGTACTGTGATGCCAGTGACAATAAGTACACCAATAAGTACAACACAGTGGTCTGCAGGTCTGTGAATGTGGTTGATTTTAAATTGTTGTTGTGTTTTTGTTGTGAGCCGCCCCGAGTCTTTGGAGAGGGGCGGCATATAAGTGCGAATAAACAAACAAACAAAGAAACAAACTAATGCTATTGCATAGATCAGGGGACCCCAATCTTTTTGATTCTGCAGACTGACAGCAGAGGTGGTGGCTTCAGCAGTTTCAACAACGGTGGGGGATGGGAATGGTTTCACACGTGCAACCCGTGCATGAGCAAGTGAAGCTTCATATGCTTGTCCACTGCTTTGGTGGCCCAGTTCCCAATGGGCCGTGGCCCGGTAGCAGTAGCTATGGCCCAGGGGTTGGGGACTCCTGGAATAGAGGTGCTATATCCCTGAAAGATTTTGTGGAAGCTTAAACCCTTATAGGGCAGAGCAGAGTTCAAAATCATGGAGAAACATGAAAACACTTCATGGATATGGACTGGTGCCCTGGAGTTGTGGACCATTGATGGTTCATTGATATCATAGTGCAGCTTAGAGAAGAAAGGGGCTGCTCATCCCAGCTCCGGTGATGAGTTTACTGCACTTGTTTCTATTGCCTGAGTGAGTCTATGAGAGACATAGACGTATTCAAATGTATTCCTTGTTGCCTTGGAAGGGAGCATATGCATGCAATAATTGAATCTACACATCTGCTCTCCTATTCACACTGCAGCAGGCTGGTACTTGTTCAGCTGTTGTCATTTGGATACCAGGTTTCTAGTACATGAGAAACTAGTTCACATTGGGAACAAAAGCTACGGTTTCTTCTAAGGAATCAGTAATGGTTTTGTAACACTTTGCAAGTACTAATTGTACTTCCTTTGTCTGTGATTAATCTCCCCTCCCATGTTTTCCCTGAAAATTGTTCAGTACTTATTGATGAAAGAGAGAATGAAGAGTTGCTAGGGGGGAAAAAAGATAAGGATTTCAGAACAGGAAACAATTTACCATCAGATTCTGTTTCAACAGACTTTAAAAAAAAAAAAAAATCAGTAGCATCTCCTTGTCAGTGATTCCTTGCTTTGCTTTCCATTAAAAACTGTCTATTAAGTTATCAATAAAATTTCATTTAATTTATTCCAGATGTTGGCTATGCTTACAGTGAAATTATTATGTTTTTGGATCTTTAGTGTTCTTGTATTAATTTTTTTTTTAAAGAGTCCAATCATACTTGGTTTATAGAACCAGAAGTCTTAAGAAAGCCTTAGATAAGCATTTTTTCTTACTAGTGCTTGCAACAGTTATGCAGTTCTTTGGAATAATTGGCCAACTTATTGACATTCTCACCATCAAATTATTTATCACCTGGGAATTTGCAGCCAAACATCTTGATTTCTACTTGGGAAGCCAGTAGTCACCAAAGAGGAAAGAAAAATGCTTCCTCTTCTTGTGAAAAGTAGTGACATCACTCCCATGAGTAATCAAGGAGGAGTTGTATGTGCACTATCAGCAGTGACATTATCTGAAAGAAAGAGACAAGGAGAGTAAAGAATATAGTGATTGCTCAGTCTTACAACCATTGGGCCTTAGGAGTTATTTTTATAACCTTGGCACAGGCATCAAAAACTTCTATGCAAGTCAACGGTGTGTAAAATTCTAGGCTTAAATAAATGTCATACTTTCCACTGACGATAAATCACTCTACACATATATTTTCAGTAATGCATTTCAGCAGGGAGCCAAAAGTATACATAAAGCCCTTCCATATTTTATTAGTCATATGTCATATATTTAGTAGACACTTGTGAGTTTGAAGTTTTGCCATAATCAGCTCATATGAAATACTTGCGCTCAGGAGAATGAATCCCAAAGTAAATGGGTCATATACTAATACAGTATGTTTAGTCTGACTAGACTAGAGATTCCCAAATGGGGTGTTGGAGCCCACTGCTATGCTGGGAGTGAGCTGTACTGAAAAAAAATTAACTTACCCTAGCAATCTGCCTTTGTTAGATAGAGAGGACCTTTTTCAAATTGGCAGATCTTCTATGAAAATGGCATCAACAAGGGAGACAGTAACTTTGGAACATAAGTCCTTCATGAAGTTTAAGAAGTGTCTATAGATGCTCAGAATTATCATTCTATCCTTGATTCTTGGCTGGTTAGCAAAAGAGCCAAGAGGTTGGTGGATGTCAGAATGCCATATGTGGAACTCACTAAGAATACACATAAGCTTTCTAGGTCAGAAATGAAGTTTTAGATTTTATGGAACACCGGGCTTTTGAGAATTCATGGACTATAAACAAATAATAAAATATTGCTGTATTGAAATTAGAAGGAAATGAGCTTAAAGACTTCTCCAGACGTGAAAGGGTAAAATAATTTCCTCTTTGTATGTTGTAAGGCAATTCCTTTTTGGGAGGGGGAGACAAATGTAGCAGTAATTCAAGATTATCGGTAGCTGCCATTTTAAATGCCCTGACGTTTCCCAACATGGTGTCTCTCCAAAAGAAAAGGATTAGTGGCTTGCAGTTCCAACTATCTTTTTAAAGAGGATTGGGGTAGGGCAGTGATGGCGAAACTTTTAGAGACCAACTGCCCAAACACTGGCCCACCCCCGCTCCACCTCTTGCCCCACCCCTGCTCCTCTCCCACCCCATCCCCCACCCCACCTGCCCACAGGGCCACTCACCGCCTCCAGGGCCCACCGCAGATTGCCCAGGCAGCCCAGCAACGCCATTGCGGCCATGCACTCTGCCCGCACCCCGCAGCATCAACTGTGCGGGATGGGGCATGAGGGCAGAGTCTTGTCTATGCTGCCTGGCTGCCATGTCCTTGGCTGCCCTGCTCGGGGGTGACTCTCCTCCAGGGGGGCTGTTGGTGAGGAGGGGGTCATGGGGGGAGGCAAGGCTGGGGCAATAGCACATGTGCCCACAGAGAGGGCTCCGTGTGCTGCCTCTGGCAAGCGTGTCATAGGTTTGCCGCCACTGGGGTAGGGGGCTGTCAGTGGGTCACTGGAAGATGCCATAAGATATTAGGTCTTGACATCACTTCTGAATGGTCATTGGGGTTGATGTATAATTCAGTCTGCAGCTTTTGCTTGTTTATTTCTATATGTTCCATTTGTTTGAATCACCCATCTCCCTCAGTTTATTTTATGTTATTGACCCCATTTTGCATGACTTTGTACCTAGAAGGCTGCTAAAATCGGTGTCCCTGTGAAGGTTATCTACCAAGCATTAAAAGCATAATCAAGAATCCCTGGATTTCCATTACTTGGCAACTGCAAAAGCCATTATAAAATGAGGAGGGGGGAGAAGCAAAGGGAAAAAAAGGAAAGAAAAACCTATTATTTGTGTTGACTCTATGATCCTTATCCAAAGTTGCAAGAGAATCCCAGTGTGCATACTAATGTACCAAAAAAATTAAATGGGGAAAAAAAAACCACATTGTTATGGATGGAATTGAGTATATAGTGCTGGGTAAATATTGATTTTAGAAAATCTCCCAATGGTTTTTTGTCCTTGTAATCATCTGCAGCATATTTTAGGAAGCAAACAGCTACAAATTCAGATATGCAGAATGCTATTGTCAACAAATTGTCAAATATCCGTCTATCCATTGATCATTATTGCTTTTAATATTCATTAAAGTTACCTGTGAAGAAACTGATGGGTCAATTCTGATTCATAGCTTGAGAGTAAGGGATCTCAGTTAACAGCAGAGTACCTAGCACAGTTAGTTAGCAAATACTTAACTTTATGAGGGGTCCTTTGTGCTCTCTGAGCTTGCTTCTTTTCTTGCAGACGTTTCATTATGCTAACTCAATAACATCATCACTGCTAGTAAGTGCTGTTTGCTCTCAGTTTATATTCTGGTGTCTTGCCTGTCTGTGTGGGTGGGGACAGTCTTAGGGATTTTTTGGTTGGTCTATTTACTAATGGCTCTTGATTGGGGTATTGCTTACTTGATTGTTGGTCCGAAGGTGGTCTTAACTTTATTTCATATTTATATATTAGCCAACGGGCAAATAATCATAATCAATATTTTTTTATTTTAAAAATAAATTATTGTTTTAATTTTAAAAAAATTAAAATTAAAAACATAATTTAAAAAATAAATACTGTAGCAGGGGAAGAGAAGAGATGATTTTGCTATTCAATTTGCAAAGCAAAACACATGTTTAAAATTCCACACACTATATAGCACTGAAGATAATACCCCAAAAATATAATTAGAGAGAGAGAGAGAGACAGAAAGAGAAAGGAAGATTATATATATAAAATATACTGATTATTTTTGTCAAATCCACAAACTGATATGAAAATGGGCCAAACCTATTGAAACATAAGTAAACATAGAGTATTGATAGATTTGTTCATTATTACTCAAAAATATATCATCTCTTCTGGTTTCAATAATGTTTTCTCAGTGAAAAATATCTCTTTGAAATCAGACTTCTTTCTTAACAAATGTAGTTAGTTCTCTTATTAAGCTTCTGAGTAGCCTTTGCCTATTCCCTTATGCTGAGTGTTCATGTCAAAAGATTACAGTATGTTTTGTAGAAAGCGAATGAAGAAAGTGAATACGAATACACAGCAAGTCATTTGTTTTATATAATATGTCACTCGTATAAGGTGTCCCTGGCCTTTCTGTGCTAGACTGTGTGGAAAATATTTAGTAAACTTTGTATAACTTGTTTCCTGTTTAACTTGTCTTGGCCCTGAAATATAACAGCTTTTGATTTCCTACAGGTTTCTTTTTACATGACATCTTAATAAAGTAAGTAAAATTGCAAGTTAGATTTCCTTTCTGAAATAGATTTACAGAAGAATTTTTTTCAGCACTGCCAATTGAAATGATATATTTTGCCTTCTTTTTTTCTCTCCATTGCCCTCCTCTTCCTCTTCCTTATACAGTATTCATAATGTCTTTGTTGGACTGAGCTTACCTGAACTCTTATTTGATGGATTGAAAACAGTGTTTAGACAGGATAAATGATTCAATGGAAATTAAATCTTATTTCATTCCATGCTCTGTAAGAAAAGCCCTGATGTGAACAGCAGTAGCAATGCTGGAAATAATGTTTGTTGTTGTTGTTGTTGTTTTTTGCAGCAAAACATTCTTCAGCAGTGCTAAATATAAATAAATAAAAATAAATAAACTAAATAAATAAAAAAATAAACTCATGATGTTTCAAATAACATAGGCGGCTGTTAAGATTCAAGATTTTCATCAAGTTTATAGTGGATAGTTGTTGTTTTTTTAAAACTTAATCACAGTGCAAAGTACAGTTAAACACAGAAACCTGGATCTGGATTTCCAGGATTTACCCTCATTAACAGTTACAGACAAGAGTTATTATTAGACTACTGACAACCTAGGGCTACTGAAATTTAGTGTTCTTGGTTTTAATGTTTACTTTATGTAACTAATTCTAATGACTTTCAGAATGTGAAAAGCATACAAAATATGTAGCTTCTTCCTTTCTAAGAATGGAGAGATTAAAAATTAGGCACTATGGTACAAGATCTACTGAGATCCAATCTACATATATAGAAAGATCCATCTCAAGAAAGCAAAACTGAGAACATAATTGCCACTTGATCATACAGCACTTGTAAACCCCCGTGTTGTTCAATGTCTGTATGAAGCCACTCATTGGGTTCCTCAGGATTTTGGAAAGATACCCTTATGGGATCCCAATTTATTTCTATTATTTATCCACTCAGAGTTGCTTTGTACCACAAGATATGCAGCAAATAAATTTAATAATAATAATTTAAGTAAAGTTCTGGGGATGCTTAGGCATCATAAGAGGTGGATGATGGTCAATAAAGCCTGGTAGGAAGAATCCATCCAGATTCCTTCCTCTAAGCCAGGACATGTAACTATGATCCCTACATGATCCATGGACTTCAATCCCCAGGGTTCCTGAGCCAAGAATTCCTGCTGGCTCAGGAATTCTGGGAGTTGAAGTCCATAGATTATAAAGAAGCCATAGTTGCCCACTCGTGCTCTAAGCTTAGAGAGAAGAAACTATCCAATGAGACATTATCTCTAGATCATACATTTGCAATGTAAAGATGATGAATTCAAGTTTAACCAATCAGTATTAATATTTTTAAAGAAGGGTAGACATTTTTTTTAAAAAATGGAAGAAGCCTTGACAAAAATGTAGGAGGATTAAAATTACAATACAGTGGTAGTCAGCTGGACTCCCCATGCAATTCCACGAATGAAGAGGAATCTAGAAATATCTCATCTCAATCTATAATCAGAGCATTAACAAGTATCAAGAAACAAGCTTTTCAGCATGGCTATGCTTTTCCTGTGCTTTCAGAGAAAGTAATAGACGACAAATTCTCTCCTCAGCAGTGCTTGCCAGATATATTTTAAGACAAAGAGTTGATGATTCCATAGAAATTGGAAATAAGAGATTAAAAGTACTGTAAGTATTTGCTTTTAATTTGCCCATTTTAATCTTAATGGTTCTTAATCAATTCACCATCTGAAGAGGTTGAGGTGATAAAGGTTTTTTTTGTCAGCCTTTATCCTATCTAGATACCAGTTGTTAGATCTGCTCTGTGACACCGTTATATTACACATAGTCCTTGACTTATAAACACAATCGAACCTGAATTTTCTGTTGCTAAATGAGATAGTTAAGTTTTGCCCCATTTTATGACCTTTCTTGCCACAGTTGTTAAGAGAATCACAGCAGTTGTTAATAACATGATTGTACAGTGAATCTGGCTTCCCCATTGACTTGGCTCTTCAGACGGTCACAAAAGGTGATCACATGACTCCCTGGACATTGCAATCATCATAAATATGAGCCAATTGCCAAGCATTCAAATTTTGATCACATGACCGTGGGGATGCTGCAATGGTTACAGTGCCACTGTAGCTTTGAATCGTCACTAAACAAAAGATTTTCAATCAAGGACTACCAGTACAGCAGAAGAGAATGGTCATAATTTCTTGGTCTGTTGATTTAGGCAGCCATGATGAAATAACCACAATACATCTCAATTCGGAAAGTCCCTGTCCAGTCAGAACAGAATGACAGAGTTGGAAGGGACCTTGGAGATCTTCTAGTCCAACCCCCTGCTCAGGCAGGAACCCCTATACCATTTTGGACAAATGGCTGTCCAGTCTCTTCTTAAAGACTTCCAGTGTTGGAGCATTCACAACTTCTGGAGGCAGGTTGTTCCATTGGTTAATTGTTCTAACTGTCAGGAAATTTCTCTTTAGTTCTAGGTTAGTTAACCCTAACCCTTGATTAGTTTCCATCCATTGCTTCTTGTCCTGCTTTCGGGTGCTTTGGAAAATAGCTTGACTCCAGTGATGGGATTCAAATACGTGAACAACTGGTTCTCTGTGTGGAAAATTAGCTACCAGTTCTGCCGAACTGGTGCGAACTGGCTGAATCCCACCACTGCTTGACTCCCTCTTCTTTGTGGCAACCCCTTCTTCCCTAAAAGTCTTCTCATCCAAAAGTGGTTTTGTAGAAGAAAGGTTCTAACCCTTTTCCTGGCATTTAATTACATCCCCTTTAATAACATCTAACTCAAACCTTTCTGTGCTGACAGTACAGTTTTTAAGAATTGCTGTAGCCATGCATTTACACTAAAACACAATATTGGAAACCTGACTGAGCACAGGAGGAAAAGCTGGCACATTGACAATAATCAGAAAAGCCTTAAGGATGTGCCGGAGTTTGCACATGTATATAAAGATTTCCTCTTTTGAAAAAGGGATTAAATTCTTCTGTTTCAACCTTGGTTTTTCAGTTAGGTTCACTTTTGGATAGAGAAGACTCAAAACCATCATTAAAGGTCCTCTGTATAACTGTGTGGCCCTTTTGATTGAACCTGTTGGCTTCATAATAGTCTGTCTATTTGAAACTGTGGTCTGGCATCTTAGCTTTTGGCTTTGACTGCATCTTTGATGAAGGAGGATTGTAGGTTGTTAAAGCATCCAGTACTTTCCTTGCACAAGGAGGAGGGAAAAGACATGGGAATTTGGTCCACTTTTGTGTCGACTGCCAGCACATTCTGTGGATTGATTCCCGCTAAGCCTAATTGTTGGGCTGTCTCAAACTCATCTAGTCCCATTCACACAAAGTACAATGCAAGAGCTGGTGCCAAAAGCTTTTCAAATTTGGGTAATTCCCCAAAATATGTATTGTGGTGCCTTGGAAAGCAAAGTATATCCAACATTAATCCCCTTCAGCTATTTTGGCTTATTTTGTTTGGCTTGGCAATGGGAAAGTATAAATCATGAATCTGGAGAAAACGTGCCAATCTGTATTTAGAGGAGACCATAGTGGTAGGCAATAAAGCTTGTTGTTTGTCATAGCTCATTCATTGCAAATGAATTTGTTCCTATGGTAACTGGCATTCCCATGTCCAAAAGAATTAAGGTGCTGATGTAACATGACACTTGAGGCTTTAAACAATGTTAAGAGCATAAAATCAAGCATGGTTTTTACTGGATTGGGACATCAAGAAGATACTATTGCAATAATAGGAATAATGAAAATGACTCAATTTTTGTAGAGTACAGCACAAAATGGAACACCCAATATTTGTCTTCCAAAGAGGATTCAGTTCTCCTGGCTTCCCTGCATGCAAATCCTTTTTATTTTAAAAATATGGCTACTGACTGGCATCCTGTAATGAAAATCAAATCTTCTAGAGCAGTGTTTCCCAACCCTTGGCAATTTTAAAATGGATGGACTTCAACTCCCAGAATTCCCCAGCCAAGAACAACAAAGATTATCAGGGGACTGAAAGAACGGTTGCAGTAAGTGGGAATGTCTAGTCTGGTGAAAAGAAGGACTAGGAGTGACATGATAGCAGTGTTCTAATATCTAAGGGGCTGCCACAAAGAAGAGGGGGTCAACCTATTCTCCAAGGCAGGACAAGAAGCAATAGATGGAAGCTAATCAAGGAGAGAACCAACCTGGAACTAAGGAGAAATTTCCTAACCGTGAACACAATTAACCAATGGAATGGCTTGCCTCCAGAAGTTGTGGGTGACTGGACACCATTTGTCTGAAATGGTATATAGTCTCCTGCTTGAGCGTGGGGTTGGATTAGAAGACCTCAAAGATCCTTTCCAACTCTGTTATTCTATAATTCTGGTGTACAGAATCTTCTTAAACTTTTTGGTGTATTTAGTTGCAGCTCCCTATAACATGAGTACTGTTGTTTGTGACATGCAGTTGGCATCTCAGTCCTTTTCATGTGCTTTATGCATATCAGGAACTCATAATTTCATGGTCCAAGTCTTTAGGCCTGTCTCTTTTTTATTTGAGTCAACACTACATAGGACATTCAAGCAAGTTATTACTGACATACTTAAAGTTATTTAAAGCTATTAGGGAGGGGAAACAACACCCTAGTACTGAAATGCTCACATGTCTACTTAAATTTTATATTTAGCAGGCAGCAAATACTTACCTTTCTCACATGTAGTGCCATCATATATAGGCTCCACCAGCCATGCTGGTTCAGGAATTCTGGGACTTGAAGTCCACAAGTCTTAAAATTGCCAAGGCTGGAAACCCCTAATACTTCCATACAGTATTAACCTTGTGAACTCTAAAGCTTCCTCTTTCCACTATGTATTCAAGATAGACAGTGATTAATATTTACATGTTATTTATATGTAAGGATGTAGGTTTATACATATGTTGTATATAGCATGTTTAAATGTGTGTTATATATTGTACACCTTTGAGAACAAGCTACAAAATTTCATTTTTAATGAAATTAATTTTTTAACCCTAATCCTAACCATATCTATCTATCTGTCTATCTATCTGTCTATCTATCTATCTATCTATCTATCTATCTATCTATCTATCTATCTATCTATCTATCTATCTATCTATCTATCTATCTACCTACCTACCTACCTACCTATCTATCAGAAAAACCTCTGAGGTAGTATGCCATAAAGATTAATCCTTTTTCCTCACATGTAGAGAAAAGCATTGCTTCCTTTTCATTTTTTAATGATTCATACCCAACTCAATATAGATATATTTTACATTTTATATTCGGTTATATTTTATACCTGGGTATCTTGTAGCGTGCAAAGCTGCCCACAGTCACTAGCATCTGGAAAACTCATTAAAACTCTTGTTTATGTTTCTCCCCAACTAAAAGGAAAATGTTGAATAGTGCCAGGGTTTAGTTGTTATAAATTTCAGCAGATTTCTCCCCCCCCCTTTTGATTACTTCTGCGTTTCTGTAATGGGAAAGAAAATTGAAGCCACGGTATAAATTTGAGAAGCTTTTCCTCTGCTACACTGAAATTTTATCACCAGCCATGTACCAGCCTATCATCATTCCTGTATATGGAAATAGTTGAAAAAGATACAGAATGTTGTGCATTCTGCCAACTCTCAGCTCTTGTCTTTGTTTGTCCCAAACGTCTCTCTGCCAGCTTCACAATCGCCTCCTGCCAGATTTGAGCTTTGAAAATTAACATATTTTGTGTATGACATATGTTTGAAATTAGCAGGAAATGCAGCCAAGGACTAGAAATTAACCGGGAAAAAGTTTTTATCAAACATTTGGGAGGCAAAAAAGACTTCTGTTGGCTTCAAATGTTAGGATAAGCTATTGTCTCTTAAATTAATTCAGTATGAATCACTTAGAAATTGACAGCATAATACTGCCTATCGGTCTGTATACATCTGCTCTTCCATTTCAGATAAATTACACATTTGTGTGCAAGAGAGCTCTCCATGTCTATGTTGTGGGCACACATTGTTCCTGGTGTATCTTATTTTTACCCTAAATATTTTATTATAGTTGTTTCTAGCACATCTTGAGGACTATTCTTTCTTATTTGAATCTGCTCACCAACTGAGGTTCTCAGTTTAATATAGCAATTTGTTTACTGAAAGTATTTTTAGTTCCCCAATGACTTGTACATGATCAGTAAAAAAAAAAAGTGAACTTCCCTGGAGGTTTATAAACCTCAAGGCATGGCAGAGAAAGAAACAAGAGACAGACATAAGACCAATCTAGAAGAGAGTGCTCAGACAGTTTCAGCAGTTGTTCCCATCTTTTAAATTCCATGCTTACAATAATTAGCTCAAAAATGCAACAAAAGATATTGGTAAGATTGAGTGAGTCCAAGACTGGCAAAAAAAAATGGTGGAAGGTCTGAGGGACAAAACGTATCAGGAGAAATTGGAAGATCTGATTATGTACAGCTTGGAGGAGGGGAGGGGAGACATGATTGAAACCTTTAAATATATTAAGGATGGGAATAAGATTCTAGAAAGTAATCTTCTGAGGTCGGTAAAATGAGGACCCAGATTGTGGGGGAAAATGTTGACTCTGTAAACCACTTAGAGGGCTGTAAAGCATTATGAAGTGGTATATAAGTCTAAGTGCTATTGCTATTTTTAATATTAAGCAAAAATCAAGAACATAGGAACATAACCTCAAACTGATAGGAGGGAAGTTCAAAAGCAATGTTAGAAAGAGTAATGGAAGCTTGGAACCAACTTCCAGTGGAGGTAATGGGTCAATCCTTAGTAACTGAGTTTAAACATGCTTGCTTTTTCTACTTGTAAGGGAGATGAAATTTAATAAATAGGAATATATTAAATAAACACATGTCTATCATCTGACAAAAACTAAATAAATAGGAATTAATATAATAATAAAATAAAATAATTAAAACTAATAAATATATTGAAAAGAAAACACAAAAACAAACAAGCAGGCCGGTTCGATGGACCCCTGGGTCTATTTCTTCCATCAGTTTTCTCTGTTTCTAACTATTCAAATGGAAAATTTAAATGCTTATAGTTTCTATTCTTTTGTTAACATCCAACCACATTTTTTTCTTCTATAGACACCATTTTTAACTACCAGGATAGTACTCTCGTACACCAATGACAACACCTTGGTCAGTAAACGTTGGATGTCACATCCTTTTTAGTAGGTATTTGTAAAATACGCGCCAATCCCTTTCTGGACATCCTTCAATTTTGCAGGTAAATGTCACAATAGATATATAGCTCCCATCAGACTGAAGATAACCCAAAAATGTTATTCATTGAATTCATTGTGAATCCTTCCTTAGTAAATGTGTTCAAGCCAGCCTAGAAAACTACTGGCTGTTCAGGTAGCTTCTCTGATCATTATCCAAACTATTTAGGACAGATGTGTCTGTGGAGTGACATCAAAAATTTCAAAGTAGTAACCATGACTATGCAATTAAAGGACCACCTTAATTTTTTATGTGCATCACATAAAAACCAGGATGACTGCCATCTTGAATTTTCTAACCACATTCTACATATAACCATGATGCAAGAGTTTTGATTCAGCAACTTTGAAAAATCACACTGACTCATACTGGCATCAATTATTTTCTTTACATTGACTGGGGCAGGGAAGGGAAGAGAGTTGACATTTAGTCCATCTATAGATAGGCCAAAATCAATATGCTGGCAGTGGGAAAATGGCAGACTTTAAGCAATTCAGAGAACTGGCAATAGGCAACAATCATTAGCATCATTCAAGAAAAAAGAAAAAGGAAACTGTCACTTGAGCCAAATCAACATCTGGAAATCTTATGCCTCCCAATCATATCCAACCTACGGTAGCTGTCTGGGTACCATTAAGTATCATGCAGGGTTTGCAAACTTTTTTTGGGATATTCAATAATTTTGACAACATTCTGCTGTGAAAGTCCAATCCAGGCTGGAAATTGTTATCATTCAACCAAATATTAAAGCCCTTCAAAACTTCTTGTCATACTGTTCTCCTTCAGGCTGCATTGCCTAGTTCATTTTAATACGATCACTTAATATAATTTTAATATAATATAATAATAATCCAGCATTTTTATATGCTAAAAAGTTGTTTTGGATTACAGTAGTCCTCAACTAAAGATCACAGTTAGGACAAAATTTCTATTGCTACGCAAGGCAGTTGTTAAGCAAGTTTTATGACCTTTATGCCATAGATGTTAAGTGAATTACTGCAGTTAAGTGAATCACACAGTCATTAAACTAAGCCAGATTCCCCTATTTGTATGTCAGCTGGGAAGATTTGCAAATGGTGATCACATGACCTCAAAAGCCGCAGCCTTTATAAATACATGCCAGTTGCCAAGTGCGCAAATTTTGATCACTGGACTGTGGGGATGCTGCAACAGGCGCAAGTGGGAGGACGCATCCTCAGTCACTTTTTTCAGTGTGGTTGTAACTTTGAACAGTTGCGAAATGAACGGCTGTAAGTCAAGGACTACCCATATCCTTATCATTAAATCTGATGAGGGGGAAATGTTCCTTTTGTCCAAAGGAAGAAAAAAAAACCCTGATGCGTATTTTATAAAAGAAAATGGTTTGGCACTCTTGGCATTGTTCAGTTTTGACATAGATGGCCTCTTTGACCCCTCTTTCAAACCAGCGGTCCTCACTGTCCAAAATGTGGACTTTACTCTTTCAGCAAAGTCCACATTTTGAACAGAGAGGATCGCTGGCTTGAAAGAGGGGTCAAAGAGGCCATCTATGTTAAAATTGAACAGCCCTCTTTCAACAGAGGGGGGGGAGGGATACGGCATCATCTATCTCCAGTCTACAACAGTTCCAAGAAGGTTCCACATCCATTTGCACTCTCTGACGACACAGATAAATCTCCAGGTGGCCTCAATGACTCTCTAAAAGAATGCAGTTGTCTGGTGAAAAAAGCACCTTTGGGATAAGGAATTCGGAAGTAGTCAGATAGTCCAATGCACAGACTGAAACCTCTTTTGCAGGGCCTGCAATTTCTCAAGCAGCCGAAAGATTGATAAACAGCTTTGCCGCAGGTCTCCCCTACAGTTTGCCATTTTTCTCAAAACCATTTTAAATATGTAATCATCGAAAGAATTTCTTCACTGTCTCCAAGGGCTCCAGGGCAAAATGAAAATTTAAAATGCAGTCTTTTTTAATTTCATAAAACAAACAAACAAACAAAAAAGAACTGTAAAACTTTCAAAATCAATACTGCTAATCCATTAGAATAATGTAAAGCAGAGGAGCGCATACAATTCAAAACCCCGCTTCGTGATTCTTATATAAAGATCTACTGCCTCCTGTGTGGAGCTGACAGACCATTTTAGGATGACTCAATATTTTAAGGCAACCGTAATAAAGGTAACAAGCAAGAGCATTCCCCTTTAAAAGATTCTGACAGCTTTATCATTTTGACATTAATTCCTGACAGTTAACTAGAATTTTTATTGGATGTGCTATATTGGAAGAACATAAAGTATTGGCTTTGGAGGTGGGATAAAGAACTCAAGAAGGAACTGATACCTTTTCAAGTGTTGTGTGTGTGCATCTCTGGCAAGGCCATTTATTGGCACAATTTAAAAAACAAATGTTGGACCCAATAAACTAAAAATGAATCTTTTTATACCCAATCAGAATAATTCATATTATTTGATTACTTAGTTGTCCCAGTTCTGGGGAAGACCTGAGCAACCTCTGATTTTTTTTTAATTATTTTGCAAACTGATTTATGGTATGGTCTTTGAGGTTTTCCACGATTCCCAAAAATAGCCAGAACAGGGACATTTGAAGCAGGGAACCTACAAACATTGCATTTACAGTACATATCTAAAATAGGCTAACAATATTTTAAAAATATGTAGGAGTTGAGCAGCTATATAAATTTGTTTAATAAAATAATAATATAAATAAATAAATAAATAAAAATAATGCAAAAATAATACAAAAAACGTATGACAGTTTTTCACACTTACGACGGTTGCAGCATCCCCAGAGTCACGTGATCAGAATTCAGATGCTTGCCAATTGACTCATATTTACGATGGTTGCAGTATCCTGAGGTCACGCGATCGCCTTTTGTGACCTTCTGACAAGCAAAGTCAACGGGGAAGCCAGACTCACTTCACTACGATGTAACTAACTTAACAACTGCAGTGATTCACTTAACAACCGTTGGCAAGAAAGATCGTAAAATGGGGCAAAAATCACTTAACAAATGTCTCACTTAGCAATAGAAACTTTGGGCTCTATTGTGGTCATAAGTCGAGGACTACAGCTTAGGTGACATGATGAAGACTCGTGAAAGAGTTTCAGGTTCTAGAAACTGGAAACCGCAACATTTTTTTTCCCTTAAAAAAGGGTCACGGCTTATTACTTATCTTTGCCACCATTTTAAAAGCTTGCTGAAGCTTATTATGTAAACTTTTCAATTTGTTGGGTTTGTGCACCGACAGCCCCAGGCTTCAATTTATAATTTAATGTTCAGAAGCACGCTGCTGTATATTTGCAAAATTACTCTTGTTGGAAGAGGAAAGTCAATTATCCACTTTTTGAAAGAAAAAAAAGAAAAAGAAAAGAAATATAACTCCTTTTTAATAATATGAGGGGAGAAGTTCACAATCTTCCCAAAGTTAGGAAATGAAGAAAGAGCAAAATAGATTATCTACAGTTGGCAAAGGAACTTTTGTCACATTTCTAATTTAAGCAGTATGTTTAATAACAGTTACCTCCCCCCTCCCTTTCTCTCCCTCTGTTTTTCAGAAACACATTGACACCCTCCGTGCATTTCCGCTAAGTATCCCAGTGTTTGTTAATACATTATGCAAGCATGCAGTTTATTACATTTCCTGAGATGGTAAGTTGATGGTTGGTTTCTGTTCATTCCTTTCCTATTCTGGAAGATTTATCTTTGCACATGAAGCCGCACTCCCAAACCAGGCCTCCCACATTGTGGTGGCACACAAGCCTATGTTACATGAGTCATTTTATCACCTCCTTTAAGCGGTTATAATTTCAACCTTACAACATGCTTATTGTTCAGACGGTATCTCCAAAGCCTGTCCTACTTTCTGGTTCTTCCTGTTTTTACTCGCTACTAGCCTCTGAAAACACATAGAATTGTACATACCTGTTTTGACAGTCTGATTCCTGTTTGACTTGCCATGCTGGTTTTTGTATGTATTACAGTGAATTCAGGAAAAGGTCTTAGGCAAGACATGAAAACCAAAATACCATTATGGGAAATGATCCTCCAAATTGGTAAACAAAAATATTATCTACTCATGTCCCAATGTACTCCATATAGAATTTATTTAAATGGGTGGTTCAGATTTTTTGATACAGTTTGCCACAGAGAAACTGTGAATGCTCTTTCAAGCTCTGAAAATACTGTACTTGCTTCCAATGAAATCCAACAAAACCTATGGAGCAGGAACGTCTACAGATAGTTTCAAGGAAGGAAGGGAACTCAATTTCCATTAGAACTGTGAGCTGAACTGGAGGGTGGGAGTCGTAGTTTGATTCAGATAAAAATTTAAGGTAATGTCTCCCCATATTTCCTCTTCTTATGTTTGTAAGAAGGATACTTAAACAGTCTCTGCTGTGGTTCTCTACATTTTAGGAAAACATGACAGTGTTGTAACCATGGTTTGAGATTGGCTGATGTTTTGTTAAGCACTGTTTCTTTGGGTACAGGCATCATGTACTTCAAGAAAAATTTACAAGCAAATATATCATCTCCTTATGTTACTGTCATAATTTAGTGTTATTTCCAAAATGAAGCAATGTGATTTCCATGGTCTTAAGTGGATTTTGATGGCTACATCTCATGGGGTCCATTAGTGAGACTCATTTGTTGCAATAAAGGTGGACAGATATTAGCAGAGATGTTCAGCAAATGTCACTGTAAAGTCTCACCCTTGAGTATAATTAAAGTTAAATTGCAAAGTGCTGTGTGCTTTAAGATATCTCAACCATGACGACACAAATAGCTATCATATTAACAGAGAACAAATAGTGATCTCATATACCGGTAGTACTAAATATGAGATAAATAAAGTTAAAAGGATTTCTCTCTTTCCATAACTTAAAAATATAATTTTAATAAATTAAAACATGTCTCTTTATCATGCCCCAAATCAAAAGCTGAGGTGGCATCCCAAACTGCCTAATTATGAAACCAATCATAGTTTCTCAAGCAACATCTATAGTCTTAGTCAAGTAAAGCTCAAATCCTGATAACTTCATGGATATGTTTATTGTCTTGGCAGCAATATAGAAATGTTTCGCCACTGTCTTTTTCTGGATGCTTGCACTTAGATACTCATAAGTTGCAACTCTCAGCATCTCTGTAAATATGGACAGTGATGAACAATAAAGTTCAGCACATCTGGGGTATGATAGGTTACCTATCTTTGATATAAGTATCCAAATCATACTTGTATCTTTTATCTAGTGCCAGAACTCCGAGTGAAAAGGGAATTCAGATTGCAATTTAAGCATAGGGAAAGCTGATGTCCCTTCTTCTCTCATGCTGTGTCCACCTTATGAACCACAAGCTTATATAGGATATTTTTTTTTAACAGAGCAGGGGACCACTTATGCTCATTCAGCATTTACCTCTAGTTTAATCCTTCATGGCCCCAATTATCACAGTTCATCTTAAAGTTTGAAATAGCAGAAAAGCAATTTTTGTTACCATTCACTCTTAGAAAAGTTAGGGATGGGATTTAGACCATAAAATGGAACAAGAAGCATCTTTCACCCACTTATCACTGCCAACAGAAAAATAGCACTCCTTGGAGAGCCTTGATTATGGATTTTCCATCTTATAGAGTGTCCATTTGGGACCTTCTCCTAAGAAGGGCATTACTCAGGCTGAGCAGTAGCTTGTCCTAGAATGTTTTGGCTGAGGGACAAAAGCTAATTAGAAAGTTTTTATGGTGTAGAGATGGTGCAAGCTTTATATAAGAGAACTATAGGTAGTGCCTAGAACTAAATGCATTGTGGTCAAGGGCAATTGACAAGCATAGGAATAAAAGGAAGGTAGGATGAAGCAGTTTAGCTGAAGATGTCAAAGGGATGATGAATCTAAGCACTTTTGGAACAGGAGTGCCCTTTTACCAAGAAGAGTATTTGGAATAGACATACTCTCTAACAGCAATAGGTTCTCACTAGAAGTAATTTTCCTCCAGTAAGGACAGTTCTTGGAATAATTTCAAAATGTGATGGATCAACACATGGGCAGATGTAATAAGGCTTGCTAGTATTTAATGGTTCCAGAGATTTGTTTTAGTGCCATCACTTTGCTGGCCAGAAAATCCTTTAGCCTGAGTGGGTCCTAATAAAATTAAGTTACAGAAAGCTTGCATGCAGAGGTCTCTTTTCTTTTATACACCACTGACATTACTGCCCTCTCATCTGGCGTTTCTCCCAGTTCAAAAGCTGCTAATAGCACATTATTTCTTTTTCAATTTCATTTTCTCCATATTATCTACCACACTGGCAAGTGGGAGAAAACATTGTTCTAATAAAAATGTCCTGATCCTATTTATTTAATAAGTTAAAACTTGGGGTCACTGTGAGAATGCCATGTTTAATAGAGGTCTTAAAACATGGAACTAAATAAATATCTTTCAACTTGAAAACCCTATGCCCTAAATTTTTAATTGCTGGAACAAGCTGCTTCTAAATGGATTTAGTAGAGACAGAATTATTGCTAGGATTATAATTTAGAACAAATGCTAGCTGAAGTTCAACATGAAGATCTTATGCCATGTGTAATCAATAACACAACTGCCCTTAATCTCTTAATTACCACTGATGCATTTAAGATTTTGGAAATAAATAAAAGGAGTACATTTTGTCAAAATCAGACAAAAGGCATCATTTACTATTAAAGTATTTGTTCAGTTGCTTTAATAGTCTTTGAAAATCCAATAATTTTAACAGCACTGGATAAAGTGTCCCCCCCCCGCCCCACAGGCTAAATCAACAATTCAAAGCTATAATTAAAAAATATATTGGAAACTCTACAAGAAATATGGGAAAGAACATTTGAGTAGCCTATGCTGCCAAACCATGGTCCCAGGTTTTAAGAAACTTTTTTTTAATCTTGTGGTTTGAAATCTAGGTTAACTTAGCACAAAATTCTTGTTTAAGTTGTGGGATTCACAACAGATATTTTGAAAGGTTGGTTATATTTCTTCCTGTGTTGGAAATGTAATAAATCTGAAAAGGCATTAATTCATGTGGCTTGGTAGGTCTTTTTGTTTAGATATTATTATTACCACAGTGAGCTAGGAACTTGGGAGGAAATTAAGGTTGAAATATGTGTTTAAATAATATCCCTCAAAATCCGAATATGAGTATATATGAAAAGCTTTACATATATCTTACTACAACTGGATACAGTTGGGGGAAAGGGTCATTATGTACTCATGAAATAATTAATTGAATTATAAAGAGTAGTTTTTTGAAATTTGGTACTTCTCATTCCTCAAATTGGCTTTATATTGACAGAACGTCCAGGAAATATGATTTCATCTTATCCAGGTTTAAATTTGTTTAAAAATACAAGTTAATTTTCTTGTATCACAGAAAAGTAAGAAAAAATAACAATTATGTCTTTTTTCTATGCTTATTTTTTTAATCTTATTTTCTTACATCTGTGTTGCTTTGTTAGTTTGATACATTTAGTTTGTTATATATGGTTTGTTGTTAAAATAGTTTAAATCATACTCATTAATTTTGAACTTCTGTTATTCTTATGTTTAGTTCTCAAGAGAATCAGTAAAATAATGCAGCTTGCCACTCTGAGTGATATCAGGTGCCACATATTTTTAATTGATTCCCAAAGATCTGGGCTGCAAAAATCTGGGCAACTATCAAAAGACAGCAAAAAACCAAGATTTTTTTAAAAAATCTTTTTCACAGTAACGGCATCTGTTCACCCTCTCTCTTTGTAAGTATGTGAGTTTGAGACCAGTTTCCTTAAAAAATGACATAGTTGTACTATTAGATCTTTTATATCTGGACTGCAAAGATACAAGCAACTTGATACAGAAACATCTGTGCTACCATCTAGTGGTCATTAGGATTTCTGCAGGTGAAATATGGGAGACCTATCAGTGTGTGGCATTAGTATTAACCATCATACAGGTTAATTCCCCAGCAAGTTGTCTAGAATAGATGATAATGTACTGTTGTTAGTACATTGTCCATTATTAGTATTGTTCATAATATAATACAGTACTAATACAATAAATTATATAAGTTCTGATATTTTCTAGAAAGCAATAATCACCTATGGCAACATGGTTAATGAATCTATGGTTGCTTCTATTCGCTATTCCAATTTCTTTCTTTCTGTGGATCTGCAATGGCAATTACAAGGCAGAATAACCTACTCAGCAGTATGTGGGACAAGAAATATCAGGTGATTTCCCCCTCTCCACCAGTTTTGTCTCATAGACATTTGAACAAAATGTAATGTCTGTTCTTCCCAGTTGCAGAGATTTCATGAGAACTGGGGATACGAATGATGGGCCTGGAAGAGCTGCCCTCCATGACCTTTTCATGGATGTAAATATTTGATTTAAATATGGAATCACATTTGGGACTTTTGCTTACTTAACAAACACACTTAGAAACAGGTCCTATCTCCTATGAGGGTGCATAAACATATAGGTAGTTCTCAACTCACAATCTTTTGTTTAGTTACCATTCAAAATTAGAACAGCACTGAAAAAACTGACTTATCATGATTTATCACACTTATGACCACTGCAGCATCCCATGATCTCATGATCAAAATTTGGACGCTTGGCAACTGACTTGTATTTTTGACACTTGCAGTGTCCCAGGGTCAAGTGACTGCCTTTGGTGGCCTTCTGACAAACAAAGTCAACAGGGAAGCCCGATTCACTTTACAACCTTTACAACTTAAGAACTGCAGTGATTTGCCTAGCAACTGTGGCTAGAAAGGTCATAAAACAACAACTTAGCCAAAGAAATTTTGGGCTCAATTGTTGCCATAAGTCGAGGACAACCTGTATTTGCTTTGTAAATGAATCTAAACTAAACAATGTATTGAAAATATAATCTGTTTAATAATCAAACCAACCTTAATAGTTCATCTAAACCACGGGTGTCAAACTCACCACGTCATGCGAAGTGTCATTTTTCACATTGGGGTGGGCGCGGCCTCCACATGATGCAACCAGCCCACAGGCTGGCAGTTTGACACCCCTGATCTAAACCATATTGAAATTTTAAAAAAAATCAAGAGCCTTTTGCCAACAAAATGGAAACAAGTACATATATCTTGTGTGCCAGTTCTGTAATTAGTGGGTCACCTCCAAGGTCCTACCTTACAACACACTAAGGTTTGATGAGGATATTAAGGTCAAGGAAGGTTTTGTGTCAGAGACAGAAATATCTCAGAATCCTGTTTTCATTAGAATACTGAAATAAGATTTATGATGTCATGAAACAATTGTAGGCCTTTACATATATGCATACAGCATTGCAACACATGTAAAAGTTTGTGTCATGATGGCATGATGCTTGTTTTGTCAATGGCTGGATGCCTCTAGCCAACAGCCTGCCTTTCCTAAGATGGCACCCAACAGAAAGGATAATTTCAGAGCTTTCAAATTCCACAAACATTAGAAATCTAGTCTCAGCATACAGTATCTAGAAGAGACCAAGTGTCATCCTTAAATAATGTAGCCTGAAGCTGTATGGGGTTATATTCTATGTTGTTTGATATTTGGGCATTGCAGAGGAGACTATATAATTCTAATTATTCTGTATCTTCTCAGTATCAGGACAGTTCCTTGTAACCTCTGAATTCTCACAAAGCAAAGCTGCTTTGTGAACCAGAAAGATAAATTCGTCTAATTAGAGTTATAGGATGTTTCACCAACAGCTTTACCAAACTAGTTTCTAGATTTATTCATGCATGCCAGTCTCCTATAAATATAGCAGAAAAAGAATATAAAAAGAAGTTAACACTCAAAGCCAAACCTGCTATAATTAGTTAACCAAATTACATTAAACCCTCCATCTGTTTGTTACATTATCCTGACAATGACAGCGGTAAAGCAAATTTGCTGACTGGTTTATTGAGTGTGCTGCTTGTTCAAAAGAGAAAATTAAAATAAAGTCCTCCCCTGCAGTACATATTATTTCTACTTTAATTTTAAATTTACACAGATTGTGAGGTTTGTGGGAGGTATGGCGGGGGGGGGGGAGGAGAGAATGGCTGCATATTTATTCTTTATTTTTTCTTCTGACTTCTATAGCGTATCTTTCTCCATAGTAACAAAGCAATTATTGTTTTAATCATAATCATTAATGCTGTTCATGGTGAGCAGCTTTACCACACTTTTTTCCTTCTGGTTATCTAAGGCCGTTGCAATTGATGCTGAGAAATTTTGTTTCCCAGTTTGCACAGACCATCATGTAGCAGAGGCATCTGTGGGCTCTCAAAATCTGTAAAGTGGTGCATGCAGTATCGCAAAGTTCTTCCCCATTTGTGCACGCATGAACATATAAAAGTGCCACATCTGGAATCGACTAGGGTCACTAAGAGGTGGAGTGGCAGCAGCAACAAGCAGCATGAGTCAGCTGTTCAACAATGGTGAGGAGCACTTGTGTTGAGTTGGAGATGCCACTAATTAGTTGGTGGGGTTTAGCTAAGTGTAGACTGCAGCTGAGGTGTTGGACATCTTCAATTTGTCAACAGTAGAAAATCTGGCCACACCCAATCATTCAGTGACTGTGTTTGTGCTCAGTGGCAGCAATAGCAGTGACCCAGGGGAGCCCAGCTTTAGTGTTTTGGATGGCCTGAGCACCTGGATGCTGAGTAGCTGTCATGTTGGGACCATTTGAATCTGGGGATTTGCCACCTTAGGGTCTGAATAGGGTAGCATGTGGCCTGGCAGAGCTGGTGCACAATGTAAGATTGTCCCTAGACTCTTGGCTTCTGTTTGAAGATAGGTAGGAGCTACAGCTGGGGGGGGGCTGTATAGAAATCCACATTTTATGCTATTTGTACCTATTCCTAAACCAGGAGGTCCTTCTTATAGTCACTTGTGCTTTGATCACTTTCTGCCTGCATCATTGCAATGTGTGTTACATAGTGGTTTTTTTAAAAAGTTCACTTGGAAGCTACAACCGGTCCAGAAAGGAGGAGTTATGGGGACATCTCTATATGTCCATGTAACACTTTAATTTTATAAGTTGTGCAGGTTTCCAGCGGATGTCTGGATTAATTCAAGATGCTGATTATCACCTAAAGACCTTCATGATACAAGGCTAGCTTATTTATGAGACAGCCTGTGTCTAATTATTTCTGCCCATCCTTTGAGATTGCTACAGATCCCTTCTATTAAATTAAATTATTCTATTCTATTCTATTCTATTCTATTCTATTCTATTCTATTCTAGTCTAGTCTAGTCTAGTCTAGTCTAGTCTAGTCTAGTCTATGCTGAAAAGCATTTCTTTTCTATCATAGTGTCTGTCCTATGAAACAGCAGATCCCCTGCAATTCAGATAGTCTTTACTTTCTGAATCAGGATGCTGCTGGCCTTTTACAAGGCTTTGAAGACTTGGTAGCTCTCCCAGGCAGTAGGGCAGGCTATTGGGCAAGCCTGTGATATTATTGTTTGTCTTGTACTTATTTGTTTATTCTTATTTATCACATTTCTACACTGCCCATTTCACCTAAGTGACTCTGGGCAGTTTACAACAAAAACATAAAAAGTAACATAAAGGACAAATAAAAACAAAGATAAAGCAAAGTTAAGAACAAGGTTAATATTAAAATATTACAGGCAGATGGAGTGCTGTCATATCACAGACCACCCCCCTATGTCACATGTCACTCTTTGATCCCCATGCCAATTGGCAGAGCCAGGTCTTAACATTCTTTTGAAATGCCAGAAGGCCAGAAATCTTACCTGTTGGGGGTAAGACATTACAAAGGGTGGGGTTAACAGCACAGAAGGGTCTCTTCCTGGATCCTGCTGGTCAGAATTGTTTAACCAACAGGTTCTAGAACATATTTTCCCTGCCTGACAAAATGGATGATGTAATTGGGATGAGACAGTTTGTTGCAAAACTTAGTCCCATTCCATGAAGGATTTTTAAAAGTGATAAACAACACCTTGAATTGAACCTGGAAGCCAAATGGTATCCAATGCAGCCTGCAAAACAGAGGTGGTCTGTGCGCAACTCAAGAGGTGCCCCAAAACTGCTCTCATTGCCAGATTTTCCTCCGAATACTCTTCAAGAGTAGTCTCATGTACAGCACATTGCAGTAATCCATATGGGAGATGACCAGGGTATAAGTGACTGAAAGGATGGCTTTGAGGGTTTTTTGTTTCTGCTTTTTAATGGATTGTTAGCTATCCAGAGTCTCATGAAAGGTAGACAGCCATATAAACAAGGGAAAGAAAGGGAAGGGGAGGGGAGGGGAGGGGAGGGGAGGGAAGACTCTATGATGCAAAAAACAAAAAAACAAACCGCGTCTATATAATTAATTAAAAAATAACTATTTGGATTTTTTGCAGGCCAGATACAATTGTCCTATGATATGTGACAATAACAGGAGCCATATGCTCATTGTTGCATTCAGGGGGGAGACTTAAGTTAGCATTTCCATGAATTGACAATGATCTTGCTGGCAAACAGTTATTTCCATAAGATCACATAGGTGTGGTGATGTTTTGGAGTATTGTAAGGAGCCCCGGGTGTCAAAGCAACAGAATATTTCTGATGTTTTCCAGTGATGGAAAACTCTTTCCATGAACCCAGGCTGATGCCAAGACTGGTTTGTTTGTTTTGGTGCCAAATAAAGTTTTGTCTATTCCAACATTTTAAGAATTGGTAGCCACAGCTTGAGATTCTTTAAAAAAAAAAAAATTAAATAATGATGCATGATACCTTTAACATAGTACCCATCAAGTGTCAGGTGTTAGCATTCCTGAATGTTTGAACTATTTGCACTGAATAAATCTCATTCTAAGGTCTACTGATACCAATCAGGACATTTATTAAATATTGATTTAATAGCAACTTTCATAATTAATACATACTGGTCATAATTCCTGCCAGCTCCACATTCACCAATGTGAATGGGTTAGGATTGTGAATTCACCCACTCCTTTAATAGATTATATTTATATTCTGCTTTTATATCCAATAGGAAATCAAAGCAAACCATGAAGGCATTTCCTGGTGTCATCTTTAGATTGCCCTAGGTTAAACAGTGAAGTCTATGTTTGCAAGTTGAATCTTAGTCTCTCCAGTCACAATCCAACATTTTAATCGCTATCTTACATTAATATATGTATGCTGAACATATTGTTGACCAAGAAAAGAGTCACAACTTTGCAATCCATCTTTATGCTAAGTAGCCTGTTTACTGAATCAAAATTTATCAATGCTGTCAGTACAATATATTTCCCAGGGAATAATTTCTAGACAGCTAATTTCCCCTCTTTATTTCATTAACTGAATTATTATTGTAAATGATCTTCTGTAATTTAGATGCCAAACATTTATGCCTGCGGGTGCTTTGTTTATTGGTTATTGTTTCTTTATTAACACAGGAATATGGATATCCTGTTCCATTCTCCTAGGTTTAAAGCAGGAGTGTCAAACCCGATCGCATTGCAGGTCTATGTGATGTATCGGGATTTGTTTTGCCCTTGCAGGGCTGGGATGGGCATGGCCTGTGGGGTGGCAGGCCATGTGTTTGACATGCCTGGTTTAAAGGATGATGAACCAAGAAGATGATTGTATACCAACTGCACTCCGAGAATTTTAATGAAAAGTATAGCTTTGGAGAAGAAAGGGATTCAAAAAACATAAATACCATATGCACTCAAGTGTTCTTGAAATAATAAAAAAATAAAATGTTAATCTATAAAATAATACATGGGGAACTGCTTTAAAAGAAGAAATATGCTATCAGTCTACCCTAATTCATGAGGCTTTTTATAATCCTATCATTGGCTGGAATCTAAGATGTAATCAGGAATGGCTAAGTTCAAAAATATTAATGCACTTGACAAGTCAAACTCTGATTTGGGCTTGGAAGTATTAAATGTATTTAAACAGCCCCAAGACTTCCATCTCCCCAAAGCTACTGAAAGCCTACTTGGTTTTTCAAAAGTCTGCACAAACAAGCTCGACCTATTAACGAGGGTTGAACAAAAGAGAAAAGAAAATGTGTTGGCCTCATTCTGTTTTCCATTTCAACTGCTAATTCAGTTGCATGGGAATGCAAAACTGGCTCATTTCTTCCCAAATTGCCTTCCTGCCTTATACCTGTTCATTTGGATTTATTAATTTCAGTTAAATGTACTGCTGTGTCATTGTGCACAAGGAGTATAATTTTGCTTCTCTCCATCAGAGTCAGTTTTTTTAATGAGTGAGTTTGTGGCAAAGCATGTAGCATCACAGCATCTGTACAGCAAGTATTAACTCATTCAGTTTGCCCTTCCACGGTCTTTTCCAGGCTCTGTTTGTTGCCATTTCCTTTCCAACACAACTGAAGCTAATGTTTGGCCAGGAAGTCAACATCAACGTGATGGTTTAACTTATTAAGATATTGAGGGTAGATTTTTTTTTTTAAAGGAAAAGAGTTTGTGGAAGATTGATTGTCCACAAAAAAATAAGAACTGACTGAGATAAAAGTGCTATGGTTAAAAGTTTTCATTTTGCGTTATAACAGGTTATTCTCAAGAAAAAGTGATTGGGAGAGAGAGGGTACAAAACATCAAAAGGACAGCTATTGCCATGCCATCAAAGGCAGCATCTCAACTTTTATGACCTTGCTGCAGATGTCCCAAAAGTGGTAATTCTGAAAGAGAAGGAGAAAAGTCTGGAGGGAGAAAAGTTCATAATATTTTTAACACCATAATGATTAAGCCATAATTATTTTCCCTGTTCCATTGTCCATTGTTCACCCAGGAGAGTAAGACTGTGTGAAAAAAAATTGTTCCATGGTATTGCATATCAAATTTTCATATGTACTTCTTCAAGATTTGAAGCTGTCAAACCTTCCACCAAATTGGGATACTTATCATGAATCTGTTTCACACTGAGTTCTATTATTTATTAATTTAAACTTATTGGCCATCCAGTTAAAAGGGTTTTTTTCTTTTTTGTTTGTTTTAAAAAATCCCCTATAAACCATTACAGATCAGCCCTTAGCTAAACAAATTTGCTAACAGATAATACTTCTTTGTGAGCAGGACCCATAAACAGTATCAGATTTTTCTCCTATAAAAGAAGAAAATATAAGACTGTAGCCTAACTGTTTGATATGTTATAATAAAACTCAATTTGTCCTTCCAATATCAGTGTTAAATTATATGGCCATATTATAAAACATTTCAGCATGGAAGAGAAGATTCCCACAGCCCGTCTGTTACTTCATCATTTTAACAGTTATTCCAGACAATATAGTTGCATGAACCGATTGATAGAAAATATATATCATGACTTTTTTTCCTGAGTAATTATAAGGCAATCAGACCATGATAAGTTCCCTTGTGATTATCTCTTTATAGCTCATTCATTTAAAATTAATAGGTCAAAGTTATGCCGTTCTAAATTAGAAATGCTGGCTGACAAATTCCTACAAATCAGCCTTCCATTTAAGCCACATAGTAATTCTTTGCTCAGTTTTGAGCTACTCTCCTACTTAAAATAATCAGAACTACAAATGGTTGAGGATTAAAAATATTATCCATATCTGCATTTATTCTGCAGGCACTGGACTTTCCTTTCTGCTTTAATCTTGCCCTAGACATCTCATTCCATAAGTCAAACAGACACTGTGAAAACATACCTTTTTCCTTTTGTTAATTGAAGATTACAACTGTGCAATGTTTTGAATTCAAGAGATAAGGAGGCTGCAGAGGGTGCAAGGGGCACATTCAGTCCCTGGCATTGACTCACTAAATCCAACAATTTTTCCCCCAGATTCTTGCTCCAGCTGCAGAGGAAAGTCATAGAATCCTGGGGAAAAGAGACAGATGTTTTAAGGAGTTGCAGAGATATGTTATCAAGAGTATTCTCCTATTGGTATCTTACGATTTATCAATTGTTGTTTGTAACATATGATTAATAATTGTAATTATAAATTATGATCTATGACCTATTACTTGCTGTTTATATGTACACTGTGAACTTATGCACCAGAGACAAATCCCTTGTGTGTCCAATCACACTTGGCCAATAAAGAAATCTACTCTACTCTACTCTACTCTACTCTACTCTACTCTACTCTACTCTACTCTACTCTATCTTCTTGTTCTTTCACTGGGTGCTGGGTGCTCCATCACTGGAGGTTTTTAAGAAAAAGATTGGACAAACATTTATCTAAAATGCTATAGGGTTTCCTTCTTGAGCAGGAGGTTGAACTATGATCCCTTCCAACTCTGTTAGTCTGTTATTTAATTGCCTCTTTCTATCTCAGCATATCTTAGAATGCAAAGGGAAAGTTACACTGTATAGTGTATGATTTGTCTTGCCATCATTATTTATTGCCTAATGGTGGGACTGGTCCTGCTTGTCTCTATTTTTGTTTGGATGGATGAATCTATGTATGTCTATTTGTATATGTCAGGGGTTCTCAACCTTGGCAACTTTAAGACTTATGGACTTCAACTCCCAGAATTCCTCAGCCAGCAAAGCAAAGCTGGCTGAGGAATTCTGGGAGTTGAAGTCCACAAGTCTTAAAGTTGCCAAGGTTGAGAACCCCTGATATATGTGAATGCATGTCACAAAGAGACAAATACACTCCCTTCCATTCAAGACCAAATGAAGGAGTTAAAAGAAACCACACAATCAATAGTTAACAACAACCTCAATCTGCATGATTCTGCCTTTTCTAATATCTTATTTGGGTTCTGAATCACTACAGCTATTCTCTTGAACTAAAACCAAGATATTTTATTTATCTGAATAGAATAAAAGATTGGTTCTAGCAGCTGCACAACTGATAGAATTTTGTTTTGCAGCTAACCTGATTACTGGATTGCACCTGCTTTCAGATACAAATATTCTCAATATCACCATTGGTTTTGTTCCTCAAATTTATCATCCAATCTCATTAAGACCAGTTATAATGGTTTTTATATATGTCATTTGTGGTTTTGTTTTGTTTGCTGTGGTTGTATTTAATTCATAAGGGAACCAGTGGAAGATAGAAATAACACTATAATCCTCTTTTGCCAGCTCCATTTATAAAGAAACAGAGCAATGAAAGAAAATTGCTATCAGGACAGAGTAGAGCAATTCATGTTACCACCTCTTCACCAGCAGGCATCTAGTAGGATTTTATACCACACAAAAGAACAAACAAACTGGCTCTCTGCCTTGCACAGTAGAAAATCACAGTGGTCATTCTAAGGAAAGATGGAGGGCTCTGACCTTCTAGCAAACAGATCTCTTGCCTATCTTAACTTGCATGTTATAAACCAGTGGTCCCCAACCTTTCCAGATCGATGGTCTGGCAGTGGTGGGGTGGGGAGGGGACAGTTTCACCTGCTCAAATGGAGTTTGTGCATTCGCCTGCTGCTTGGATGGCCCTGTTCCCAATAGGCTGTGAACCAGGGATTTGAGACTCCTATTATAAACAAACCTAAGTGTTAGCAGCCTCGGCTTGTATCGAGAGCAAACCACTTCCAATGGTTCAAGAGCTTCTAATGCAGGGGTTCTCAACCTTGGCAACTTTAAGACTTGTGGACTTCAACTCCCAGAATTCCTCAGCCAGCAAAGCTAGCTGAGGAATTCTGGGAGTTGAAGTCCACAAGTCTTAAAGTTGCCAAGGTTGAGAACCCCTGTTCTAATGGAATTTGCACAGCAGGTTGAAGCCACTGTACAAAAATGTGTAAGGCCAGAATCTCAGTTTTCAAAGTATTTCAGTGTTCTCATGAGATGAAATAGTATTTTACCCCATTTGCACCTTAAGGAACCCCAAGATAAAAATAAAAGAAGCCAGATGTTAGGCTCTACCCTTTTTATTGGAGCTATAAACAAGTGTTAGTTGGCCATGCTTTTCACAATCTTAACCTATGGCAGGTTACGTGACATATCGTGACGTATCGTGACTTTTTTCCCATTGCTGGCAATGAGGTGGGTGCAGTTTCAGCATGACGCATCTGGCCATGGGCTGGCACTTTGGCACCCCTATGGCGTTTTCATGTTTTCCTCAGAAGAATCCTCAGAAAGAGAAGGTGGAGCTATTAATTGATCATGAAGAAGAAGAACCAACAATTTCACAAGCACAGATAAGACCAGGATAATGTCCTCCATCCCAAAAGATAAAGATTTCACTTTCCTAAGCAGTGTCAGGAAACAAAATCATAATCGAATTTGACAACAACTTCAAATGTATACCAATTAAATGGAAATTCATGACACAGCTAATGATATTCCTTATAACTGAATAAGTAACTAAATGAATTGTAAATCAGTCATAAGTATCAACATTTGGCCGGGGCAATTAAATAAGAGAATTAATCAGAATTCAAATTTATAATTAGTAAACAACCTGAAATTTTGACATCAAAATATGGAAAACAGAAAGTCATACAGTAGTTGATGATACTACATCTTCAAGATATACTTCAAAATGGATTATAATTAGGAGAGTTGATTAAATTATGAATCACATGTATGAATAAATCAGTCAATCTTGTACTCTAAGTAATTTGAGGCAGTTAATTGATGGCACCATTCATCATGGACAGGATCCAAATAATATATGCTAAACTTGTTTTTCGAAGAACGTTTTTTTTAAACTTTCTTCTCTGAATGCGAGACCATCTTGATGTATTGTATACAATTCCTAATAGTAATCTAGTTTCTAGAGTAGCTTGTCAATAATTTACAGATTCTCTTTATGAAATATATGTATTTATTTATGCATTTATTTATATCCCTTTATTATTTTCTCAGATAACTCAAGGCAGCAAACATATCCAACACCTTCTTCCTATTTTTCCCAGAAGAACAACCCTGCAGTTGAGCTTTGGATTCTAACTGTACAGGTCACACCCCAACGATGCAATTTGTTTTGACTAGTTTGGATCAACTTCAACTCAGACATGGAAATGCTTAGCACGAGGTTCCTGTTTTTTCCCTTATTGATTTAATTCCCTTTATTTGCATCTCATTCCAAATCCTCAACAGCAAGGATAACAAGAGTTGCTGTGAAAGGACACATCCAAATAAGTCCCCTCCCCTTTCCAATGGACTTGACTCATCCACCAGGTAGGCAGAAGTATTTATAATTCTTCTGATTCCAGTGAGAGAATACTAAAGAAAGTGAAGAACAACTATGGAATTTCCCACAAAGATGGATGTAAAGTGGCATTGCAACGACTAATGAAGTTTATTCCATTCCTGAATCTTTTGATTTTATGAGGGTATAGAGTTGCACCACTTTAATATTATATGATCAGTAGATTGAGCAATCAGCATGAAAGCAACAGCAAGGTGATGTACCAAACATTGATGTTGGCACAGAATTTACATTTTTATGATAATAACAGATATAATTACTTAATTCACCAATCTAAGAAAGAAGAATGGGATAAGTCTGTCTCCAATACATTGCGGAAGAGGGATACATCCATTTCTCAAGAGTATAAGACAAGACTCCATAAGTAAAAGCATCAGACAAGACATTACAGTGTTGGCCATACTCCAGACTCCATCTCTATGCACAGTCTGAAGAATGGATTGTAAACTTATGTATCACATTCAATTAGATAAGGAGCCTTGGGCGTTTTATAGTCTTAAAATGGAAAGGTGGATTATACTCTTCCTTTTGGGTGAGAGCCAGGTGTAGATTCTGTCTCGATTATATTTTCTGCCAACAACAAACATAAAAGCTATAAATGACTTACCTAAGCAGTTTGATAGTCCCATTAATACGAAAATTAATCTACATTTTTTACTATATATATATGTTTGAGGAAAAACAGCATGCTTGAGAGTAAAGAAAATTAACCCCCAAATTGTATGTATAATTTCCAGTCCAACAAAGAAAATACATGATTAAGGGTTAATATTTGCTAGTAGGTTAGCAGTAGGATTTAAAGAGAAACTTTAGATAAATTGCCTTAATCAGTTTATAAAATGGGGCTCTGAAGTGCAACCTGATCTAAGGAGTACATGCTGCAAAGGAGGTTGGTTTATATTCTCAAACAGTGGATTATTTTTTAAAAATAAATAAATAAATAAATCCTGAATCATTGAATTCCATAGCTTAAATTTCCTATATTAGATTCAGAAATACAGATATGAAAATGCTGTCTGCTGCCTTTTTACTATATCCAGTCAGCCTCCAACTAAGGAATTAAATTGATTTTGCTTTGCGTCTTCCTAATTCTGGGGAAATTACTTATATTCCCTCACATACATTTGTGCATATAGTCATATACACAATGGTGGATTCGTGATAATTTGTATGGAAGACATAGACACACATAGATACACACAATTGAGCATCAATGAGTTTAGAATAGAAATTATAACAGTGGCCTTTAAACCTGCTTCTTTATGGGGTAAAACTGATACCTCAGAGGAATCACAATCCAGCTTGAATAAATCAATACATTGGCTTTCTCTTGGCAACTCTCCTTGAGGGCATATTTCTTTTTTTAGATTTCCAAGTGGCAACTTGTGGATCTGAAGAACTAGTTCCTGCCTACCTTGTGGACAAAGTAGATTTCTATTGTGTTGTAATTTCCCTTTTGCACAGTTTCGTGTGAATTTCAGACAGAGTCCTCTGATAACAAAGTGTGAGTTTAGGTCGCTGTATAGAACTGAACTGCTGCTGTTTTAATTGTTTTAATTGTGAAGAGACTATAATTCCAAGAACTCAGCTAGCATAATTCTAATATCTTTGAATGGCACTCAGTTGTACATGATTGATATAGTGCTAAAGCAGACTCCTTTTGAAGCAGCCCTGTCTAAAAAGAGAGAGACCTAGCTGCCTTCAAGCACCAGGCAAGTGGTTCTCCGATTCCTTTCTCCCTCTGATTGGTCCTGGCTACAGATGTGAGAGCATCCTTTTCAGATTCAGGCCATGGCCCCTTATATACTTGTCTATTTGCACTGTTTATAAACAACCTTTTGTTTTACAGGAGTATATTGGCTACAATAAACTTCAGGGCTCCAGTAAAATATTTGTAGCCAAATCTCCCCATTGATTGTTGTTGAATTTGGAACCATCACAATGTTCTGAAAGATACACTTTGTGAATACACTTCATCACTTGCCATGGCAGCTGCTGGTGTGGTAGCACTCTGCAGCGAATTAGATGGCAGTTACAGTGAGATTTTCCACAATCAAGAACAAAACAGGACTGGTTAGTATGAGGACAGCTTGTTCTTGCTGCTAATGTGCTTAAAACTTACTGTGCATAATTTGAAACAGCTTCTGTGCAAGGATGCTGCTTTTGGTTTCTGCGGTCGAGGGCTAAATCGAAACCAAATGGAAAGGGCTGAAGATGATGATGACAAATTAGATACTGACATCTTCTGCTTTGCTACAGAGAGATCCTTCTTCTTTCATTCCT
This sequence comes from Bothrops alternatus, assembly GCA_034064705.1. NCBI lineage: Eukaryota > Metazoa > Chordata > Lepidosauria > Squamata > Viperidae > Bothrops > Bothrops alternatus. The sequence continues at coordinate 19,484,336 of JARGCV010000018.1, read as the reverse complement.
AGTATTAGTATTGATTTAAAAGTTAATTTCCCACAATATTAAAGTACTTAATGGAAGACAGATGACTGAAAGCTTGAATTTCCAGATAGCTATTTGCTGAAGGAAAATTCACACAGACAAAACTGTCTTACTCACCCAATGCAAATTATTTAAAGGTATAGAAAGCTGAAACAGAAAAAGTTGTCAAGTGCCTCCTTTAATGGTTGGCTGTGTTAAATCACAAGCAAAGCATTTCTCTCCCTTTCCTTCTCTTGGACAAAATAATATTGAGTCCTTTGATAGAAAAATAAGATGGATAGAGTAATCAATATGCATACCTTTGGTGAGTGTGTGACTCTTTGTTGCTTAAGATACAATGTGTTGCTTGAGATAAGATATAATCTAGAGCAGCGACCCCCAAAGTTTTGGGCACCAGGGACCAGTTCCGTGGAAAAGATCTTATTTTGTGAACCAGAGGGCTGGGGGTGGTTTTGCATGCTGCCTTCATCCTGCGAATGGGGTTTTGCTTGTTTGCGCAGCCCGGTTCCTGGGAAATGTTGGACAATGGCCTGAGGGTTGGGGTCCCCTGGTCTAGAGGAAGTGTGTGGAAAATGGAGGGGAAAATTTAGAAGATCATTTTATCCTGCTTTTATTATTTTTATAAATAACTCAAGGCAGTGGACAAACCTAATGCTCTTTCCTCCTATTTTCCTTGCACAACCATTCTGTCAGGTGAACTAAGGCAGAATTAGAATACAGCTTCCTGGTTTCTAAGTGGTGCTTTAACCAATTTTCATCTACTGTACTTCTGAGACAAATGAAATTGATTTCTTTTAAAAGTTAGATTGCTGGTAGGTCTCAGTCCATCAGGCCTGCCATCCTTTTATCCACCCTTCTCAACAGAGATCCTCCTATGATTACTGACATGCTCATCAGATCTTGACCAGAATTATTTCTTAGAATCTGTATTAGATTTCCCATTAAAGTTTTCTTGTACCTCCTCCATTAGCCTTCTGTTTCCCCAGATTTATTAACATTTCTCCTATGCTTCTTAACTGTAATAATCTTTTAGCCAGTGGTGGGATTCAAATATGTGAACAACCAGTTCTCTGTGTGGATGCCACTTCCGGAAGTCCATTCTGGGCCTGGGCAACAAAAAAATAGCTACTGGTTCAGCCAAACTGGTGCAAACTGGCTGAATCTCACCAGTGCTTTTAGCTCTGTTTTGTTGGCAGACATGAAATCTTAGCACTATCTTCTTCTGTAACTTGCTTCTTCCTGTGCATTGTTGTTTGTGTGTTTTGTTTCCTTTTGGATCTCTTCCCATAGATGAATAATATACAGTTTAGTCTGCTGCCTTGTTGGAGATGGCAGGAGACTGCTCCGCTGGTGGTAGTGAAGTTTGCTGTTATGCATCATTCCACTATTTTGAAGCTTCTCTAGCTGGCTGCAGTACTCAATCTGAAAAAAGTCCCTTGAGAGGAGTTTTCCCCATCATATAATCAAAGAAAGGGATGCCTTCCGTTCTACACATGAAAACTTCACTGAAGCCCTCTTCTTTGAAAGGCATTTCAAAAGCAAATTCCCTTCTGTCGGATTGACTGAGAGCTGGTAGGAAAAAAATAATAACACAGGACTAATGTTCCACAGGCATTGAATCAAAAGGATTCTTTCACAGTCTTGGTCCAGATCCTGAAAACTGTTCTAGTGCTATGAAGGGGGCATTGATTTTTAGTGTTCTCAAAAAAAGCAATCTCCGTGTTACAAAAGATGCCATTATAATTCAATAAAGTCAAGCAATCTATCAAAAATATCTGTTCTTCAAAGAACTGTAAGCTATTCTCATTGGAGGCAGCGACAAGACTTTGGGTGTGTCTGAATCAACTTTTTATATCCTGATATTTATGATCGGTATAGCTAGAAGTTCTTACAAAATGGTAACAATTAAGGGGGGAAAACCCTTAAAACCAAGGCACTGTGGAAAAGGCTGCTTTATAAATGGAACAGAAAGCATAATTTATATCACTCTTCAATAGTTGTGCACAAGTTATTAGTGCTGTATTCCAACCAAGAGTGAAGTCAATGCACTGCAGCCAGTAGAACTTTCTACAAAGAGGCTTTTCATCTGGGATTCATTGGAAAAAAATTGTTGACATTCATCTCTTTGCTTTTCAAGTAGAGATGTAAGAAAATAAGATTAATTGGAGTGATCAGTCCGGCAATGAAAAATCCAAAGTTGTGCCATTAACAGCTCTAAGCATGGGTTTTCACGGCCCCATGTGGCCTTTCCTCTGTTTAATCCATGCTGTTTTTGATTTGTAGCTGCAAATTACATGAATCAAAAGAGCGTGCAGAAATGGATAGATTAACATTAGAAATGAAAGAAAAAGATGATTCAATTTATTTTAGAACTTGGGAAAATTTTATCAATGGTTAGAGACATGTTAGAACTTGAAGGATTCAATATTTTAGAATAGATGACTGATTTTTAATCAAGTTCTAACTAGCATTTTGATGATATGATTATTTTGCCTGATTTGCTGATTTTCATTTGTTACTTTTGATTGTTAGGATTTTTGAGATTTCATTAGCAGTGTTTACTTAATAGATCAACGTATTTGTTTACTAATTGTTTTTAATATGTTATAGTCTAAGCTTTGGTAAAAATGGTTGAATATGATATTTACTCATTATTATGATCCGGATGATAGCTTGTTTGTTGAAATATGTGATTGTACCTATCCTTATTTTATCCTAATTCCTTATTCCCTTCCCCTTCCCCTTTCCTTCCACCACTCCCTTTACCATACCTGTATTGTTCCTATTTTTCCTTATCTATATAAACTTAATAAAATTTTGTTTAAAAAAAAGACTGTGGTGGTGATTTGGTTTCACTGAATTACTATTTACTGCACCTTTCAAGCAGAGAATGTAGGCACTTTGGTTGTTCCCATTTGCTGAGATAAATACCTGTACCCTAAGATAGGAGCCAAATATTACTGAAAACCTGCAAAGAAGGAAGAACCTATTGAACTTTCAAGTGGATCTAAAGGGCACCCCAGCACCTCTTACTTCACCAGACAGACCTTTCAATCCCCCCCCCCACACACACACAGAGACACTTGGATCGGACCTTCAATTCATGGTTCTACTTACAGGAGGCATAATATAATTAAGTGGCACTGAATGCTTCAAGTGTAACTAACTTGTTTGAAATCAAGAGCCAAAGAAAGGATGAGATTAATTCCACTGCATATTGTTACTCAGTAAATTAAGCTTGTGAGCTCCAGAGTTTGTCTTTGTACTTGTGTGCCTGTCATATGCAAAATCAGATGCTTCCAATTTGTACCCTTTTCTCTAACAGATGATAATCCTAAGAACTAAACTCACACAAGTGAAATGAAAGTTTTAAAAAATCCTTCCTTTCTTTTGAGTGTATGTGTGTGTATTTTTAAATTAAAAAAAAATCCTATCATCAAACCATTTCCGGAGGTACAATCATATTTTTGACAGGATTTTGTTTTGTTTTGTTTTGTTTTTTGTGGGAATGAAAGCATTCTGAAAAGCACAATGTCTGCTTGTCTTTTCCTTAAGTCAAAGAATTATTGCCTCTCTCTGCTACAAAGCAGAGCCATATAATTAATGTGGCCGCTTCTTTAAATGCAATGTTTCAAGTGCAACTGATGTGGTTTTCATTAAAGGGATATGCAAAATACAAAAGATGAAGGACTTGCAAAAAAGTTGGGAACAAGATGGAACTATGTCATCCAGCTAATGAATCTCTGGATTTTCTTTAAAAGAATAATTCATTTGTGATTTACTACAGTTTAATAACTTACTGTCATAATTAAATCACTTTGATATCCCACATTACCTTAATTCCCATTTAACCTGAGCACTGCAGTTTCATTTACTCTTTTGACAATTAGCATGTTGTACCACAGTTCTTTTTAAGCGTTGGAAGGAGCAATGGCCCTGAGCTAGCAGTGACCTCAAGTAAAGCAACCGCATAGGCCTCACATCAGATCAAAGGAAACTGCTCACAGAGCATATTTATCCAGAACTGGAAAATAACTTAGATCTTTAATCCTAAATGAAACAGTCTTTACCATTCTGGTTCAAGGAATTCTATTTTGTTGGCATTCTTTCCTGATAAAATCATTCTCTGAGTAAAACAGTGCTAAATGCCACTAAGGGATGTGATCCAATGAAGTGGTCTACAAAGGATTAAGAAAGTAAAGGCATCTGTATTTATTTATTTCTTTACTTATCTATATCCCACCTTTATTATTTTTACAAATAACTCAAGCTGGCAGAGACATCAATCAATCAGAATAGATCTGGAAAGGACCTTGGAGGTCTTCTAATCCAACCCCTTGCTCAAGCAGGAGAATCTATATCATTTCAGACAAGTGGCTGTCCAGTCTCTTCTTAAAAACCTCCAGTGATGAAGTACCCACGACTTCTGGAGACAAGCTGTTCCACTGGTTAATTGTTAGGGACTTTCTCCTTAATTCCAGGTTGCTTCTCTCCTTGATTAATTTCCATCCATTGTTTCTTGTCTTGCCTTCTGGTGCTTTGGAAAATAAGTTGACCCCTTCTTCTTTGTGGCAGCTCCTCAAATACTAGAATACTGCTATCATGTCACCCCTAGTCATTCTTTTCTCTAGACTAGCCATACCCAATTCCTGAAAACATTCTTCATGTGTTTCAGTCTCCAGGCCTTTAATCGTCTTAGTTGCTCTTCTCTGCACTTTTTCCAAAGTCTCAACATCTTTTTTGTAATGTGATGGACAAAACTGGATGCAATATTCCAGGTGTGATCTTACTAAGGATTTATAAAGTGGTACTAATACTTCATGTGATTTTGATTCTATGCCTCTGTTTATACAACCAAGGATTGTATTAGTTTTTTTTGCTGCTGCCATACATTGTTTGCTCATGTTTAGGTGACTGTCCACTAGGACTCCAAGGTCCCTCTCACAGTTACTTTTTTTGAACCAGGTTTTACTTAATCTTGTACCTTTGGTTTTTCCTGCCTAAGTGTAAAACAAAATTTCATTTTGTTGGATAGAGCACATTGTTCAAGTTTGTCAAGATCTCTTTGGATCCTGAACTTGTCTTTTGGGATATTGTCTATTCCTTCCAGTTTAGTGTAATCTACAAATTCAATGAGTTCTCCTTCTATTCTCTCATCTAAATCAATATCTAATACATCTTCCTCTCCTATTTTCCCCACAACAACTGTGTGAGGTAGGTTGAGCTGAGAGAGAATGATTTGCCCAGATTACCCAACTGGCTTTATGGCTAAGGCAGAATTAGAACTCACAGACTCTTGCTTTTTAACCTAGTGCTTTAATCATTAGACTTTTATTTTATTTTCAGTAGATCTCTCCTGCCCAAATAATGCACTCTGAAAAAAAAGAATGTAACCTAATAAAGTAAGATTTATCATAGTTGATGTTCCAGTTGATGTGATGATTCATAATTCTTTTTCCCAGGAATGCTACTGTCTGAAGACACTGGACATTAATAAAAAATTTTTTTAAAAAAAAGAGAATTGTCCTTAATATGTAAAATATTCTCATATTTTGAATATCTTATGATGGTTACCAAAGATAAGACTAATAAAACTATTTTGCTAATGAAATTCATATGGACAAAGAGATTATATCAAGAATTAATTTTCTTTTCACATAGCCCTCAATGGTTCTGTCACTGCTGAATATTTAAAACTCTGGGTCAGATTTTAATAAAATCGTAATGTAATGTGACACACAAAAGAAATACAAGGGTAACACAGGATAGGCAATCTTCAGAGTCCAGTCAGTGCATTCAAAATATTGAGAGCAAGTCATGGGTCTTGCCTAGTCACAAAATGGCTGCCATAAGTGGTTATTAGCAATACAAAATGAGCCCATTTCCCCAAAGGTAACTGCAGGGCATTGTACAAAAAAATTGAGATTGCAGCCACAAGGATGCAGTGAAAGTTCAGTCTGCTTTTTAATACTGATACACTTACTCCAAGAAAAACAAGTAGGGTTGGTTTCCAGAAACTCTCATTATCTTCCCCCAGGAAGTTGTCTACATCTCAGCTTACCTTTGTGTCTTTTCCTGAGTAAGTGGGCAAGCTTCCAAGTAAAGCATCCTCCAGTAGCCATCTCCTGGCTTAATTTTCTAATAATTCCAATGAATTCTATGTGTGGCCCAGAGAACTAAAGATGACTTAGAGATTGTACTTCTCAGATTACCACCATACTATTAATTTGGAATTTAGTTAAATCTTTCAGAATTAAAATCAGGTTAAAAAAAAGATGCCTGACCACCTATCTCTGACAGTTGCTATGATCTATGAACATTATTTGTTAGATTTTTATCCCTCCTTTATTACTTGATAAATAACCATTAAAAACACAACTTCAAGTGATTCAAGTGGAAACCCGCCCCGATGCATTTCATAATTCAAGATTCTGGTGGCCCATACTAAAAGAACACAGGTAATGAACCACATGGCACTGCCTAAGTTAAACCCAGCATTTTCAAGTGATAGTAGTATTAGCATTATGCTATTAAAGCAGCTCACTCCTACTGGTAGCAGGGCCATTACATTTTAAACCAAGTGCTTTTTACAAATAGTCTTCAAAGTCAGGCCTATGTAGAATGCATCATGGTAGTCTAATTAAATGATGATAAGGGCATTTACTGCTGTCATAATAATTCTTGCTCCAGAAAAGTTGCAGTTATTGAACCAGCTGAAGATGGACAAAGGTTTCTATAGCCATATATTCTATCTACTGTGTAGAACAGAACAGAACAGAACAGAACAGAACAGAACAGAACAGAACAGAACAGAACAGAACAGAACAGAATAGAATAGAATAGAATAGAATAGAATAATTTGGCAAGGGTGATTAGACACACAAGGAATTTGTCTCTAATTCATAACCTCTCAATGTAATATAAAACAACAAAGTAATATTAATCATAATAACAAAGTAATAATAATCATAATAATGATACCAATAAGAGAAGGTAGTAGAACAGATGAGAACAATAATAGTAAAGCTTCCAAGTTGTGTGCCTTTTCCTTCATAAGGAGTGCAGCCCTACTCAGGGCTATCTTAAGAGCCAGGATGGAGCCAGACTGCTCAACCAGAAACAACATCATTAACTTATTGGGAAACAAGTTAAGCTTAATTTATCCCATCTGGTTTCTCATACCATCAGATACTGGGTAGTACCTACATGTTACTTCTTGATTGGCTAGGCTAATAATGCATAGCTGAGGATTAACATACTAATGATATTTTAACTGAAACTGATAGATCTCCCCCAGCAGTAACTAACATGGGTAGCAATCCAAGTCACTAGCAATAGTAATAGCACTTAGACTTATATACCACTTCACAGTTCTTTACAACCCTCTCTAAGAGGTTTACAGAGTCAGTATATTTTCCCCAACAATCTGGGTCCTCATTGTACAAACCTCAGAAGGATGGAAGGCTAAGTCAACCTTGGGCTGTTGAGAATCGAACTGCTGGTATTTGGCAGAATTAGCCTGCAGTACTGCATTCTAACCATTTCATCACACAGCTCTAGGTACTTCATAATGGAGCACTGCGCCACCATAGCATAAGGTACTTCATAATGGAGCAATCACAGGAAACCATTTCTCCCAGACCATTAAGTGGAACCAGCTTTTCAAGAAGGGGAAGAAACACTATGGAAGGATACCACCAACTCTCAGCCCTTGCAGGCACTTCACAACAGTATCATGATCTACTTTCCTAGCTTTTACTGTATGAATTCCCAATTGATTTGCTAGACATCCTAAATGCAGGTTAACCCAAACTTAGGGATCAAATTCCCAATCAAACTTACCATCTTTGGCTACAACCTATATACCCTATATTGACAGAATTAGTGGGAGTGGGTATTACAGGGAGCCAGCAACTCCAATGATAAAGCAAAGGCTTGGGGATCCATACTTGGAAGCACTGGACTCCTAACATGGAAGCAGGGAGGAAAATCCTTTGCAATAATAGTAAAGCCACTTCATATGATATCATGGATATGATGGAGATGCCTCCATGACCAGTGGTTGTCCTAAGTAGGACTGTGTAAGATACTCAACAATATACCTTCCCTTTCCAATTATCTCAAGGTCTTTTCATATTTCATCTACAGTCACCAGTATAATGTAAGCTCCTCTGAATGTTTCAGTAGCTCAGAAACAAATATGTACTGGCATGGAAATTCTTACTGGAATTTCCAAGCACAGGAAATCAGGAATTCACCTGAAGTTTCATTGCAGACCTTTACTCCCTCACACACAAAAAAGGTAAGACCTAAGAAACTTAACGTGACATGGAGCAATAAGGTATCTGAACCTTTTCCCTCATCATTCTGACTGCTCCAGGACTAAACTTTCTCTGTCTGTAGGGTGTTCTTTATTGAATTTGGCCTAACATTACAGAGGTGTTAGGAATACAGTACAATTTGGTTTGTAAAAACCATGGTGGCCAGGAGTTCTTTGAACACCCTGCTGTGTACTCGAGTGCAGGGCAAGCGCAACCACAAAACCGCACTATAGTTGAAGCAACTGCTGTGATAATCTTTTGAGAGGTAGAATGAATGTGGTGCTATTTTGTGATCCACCCTAAGGTCTCTTTCAATGTTAATAGGCTGATTTTGCTTAGTTTGGCCAGTATGGTTCCTAAGACTCATGCTGGCAAAGTCAATTTTAGTCGGTGAGTTATTCAATCCCAAAGCTTCCTCTCTCCCTTGGTCTTGGATACACAGCCATCATTCAGTATTCATTCAAAGGCTTTTTTTTCCAAATTTGGGGGGAAGGAAGGTTCACTTTTAAATAATTTATAGTGCTATTGCACAATTAATGTTTTATGCCCCAGCCCTGCAGTAATAATGTGATGAAAGCACTTTCAACAAGCCTTTAGTCCAAGAATGAGAAAGAATTCAAAGAGTGAAAAGTTAAGTTGTATCAAATATGCTTAACACTAGACTTCATTGAGATCCAATCAAATATTCGATGTCCTTTTAAATGCCAGATAATTGTGCCAAAATATTTATGAAGCATTAAGAACAGTGTTACAGTGTCACGCTTCTTAAATAGCTGTTATGTTTTCTAAGTACACGATTAATAAAAATGTTCTTATGTGTATGAGTATTTTTAAAATATATTTCATACCTCTTTCTTCCCTTTTTGAGCACGACTTTAAAAAAAATGTGCCATTGATGTCAATCAGTTTAGAAAAATAACAGGCAAGCTGACTTTTGTAAGAAAAGTAATACAGATGCAATGCACTGTAAATAGGGTCTATCAACATTGATGCATAGATGAAGGATATGATTCATAGTCATTAATTTTCTGTCTTCCCATCCAGGGCTTCTAGTTCAACCTGAGTCCAGTCCACTATTCCAGATGTGCATCTAATGACTGGAATGCCCATGTGTTGATTGCCTTAATGGTATTTCCTCCACTGGGTCCCACAGTTGAAAATGAAAATGGTTCAGTGGAGATGCTAACTTCTTACTACCAATTCCTCCCCCCCACACACACACAGATTCTCTCTACTGTCTGAGCTACTTCTGGCAAGGCTTTGATTTTTTTGCACTTCTTCCAATGCTACTTCTGTAAATGTTTTCTTTTACATTACAAATCAACGTTGATATGCTAGCCTATTACTTCTGATTTTGGATGTTGATTTTCCCACAACTGGTCCTTTTCTGGTTGGATTTGATTATCAACTCACTATTTCTTTGTTTCCAGTCTTTCCAGTTTCCTGTCTTTGTACAGTTGCAATGGGTAAGCAACTTTTCTTCCAGTAGTTTTTGGCTGCTGAGCCAAAAATCATGAATCCTGTACACTACTTGTCCCCAGATATCCAGGAACTTCAACACCTAGCATGTATTTCTTGACCTGGGTGATGACCAATTTGGTGAAGGTTTCCGTAATTTACATCTCATCACGTTGTTTATGGGAAAGACACTCTTCATCTAGCTCCTCTAATGAGGCCTGTCCAGTGTGGTTAAACCTTTGGCATAGCTCTCACCTTCCTTAGAGCCACAAGCCCTATAACAGGAGTAGGCAACCTTGGCTCTTTTATGACTCGTGGCCGAAGTTCACGAGTCATAAAAGAGCCAAGGTTGCCTACCCCTGCCCTATAACCATGTTATCCCACTTTTTTTTTCCTCCAGCTATTCTGAGCAAATCAGTATGGAATGCCTCCTACCTCTCCAGCTGCCAATTATATTAACATAGCATCTCAAAGGTTTAAAGATATTTATTGTTGTAGCACTATACTTAGATATTGAAGTAATACCTTCTATTAACTTTGGCTAATAAACCATTTGTAGCCCTATCAGATAGTCCGGCCAAGTTAAAGATCGCCCAGCCATGCCCCATGCTATTCCCAATGAGACCACAATGTATTTTATGTAAACTAACTTTCAAAAAAGGTTCAAAAAATACAGATAGGTTAAAATGGTGCCTCCCCCTTAGTGGCATTGGAGAAGGGAGTCTGACTCATGTCAGCCGTTTTCACAAGTTTCTTTTTGCTGGGAAGTTGACAGCTCCTTGCAAGCTACCTTGGGTCCCTAAAAAAAAAAAAACACCCACAGATCTAGTGTATGAATAAATAAATACATTTTAAATACCTTATATAAACATTGCAGAAAACATTTATTTATTTCTGTAACATAACCCCAACCTCAACCTATTCCATTTTACTGTAACTGTCCCATAGTTAAAAGCAATAATCTTCTGCTAGATATTTTCAGTAACCAAAACCACATAGTTATGGAACAAGACTCCGGGAACTTTGACAATCATTTTTATCCCCCTTTGTTTTTTTAACCTGCCATATTTTGTGTGTATAACAAAGCTATCCAATCACCAGTTGCAATGGATAGTAATTTCTCTTGAGCAGTGTGTGGGTCAGATGCTCAGTCATGCTAATCAGATCAGAGATGTAGAAATGTTTTTACAAAAAGAGGAAAAGAAACTGCTGCTTTTTAAAAACAAATGACTTTTTCAGAAAAAGGTGGGTTTTATGAAGGCCACAGTAGGAGAAAGGAAAGGATTAAATTCTCCTCCCTGTGGGCTGTTACCCTAATCCTGACTGAGATTTACTTCCATTATTTGTTCAGAAACAGAATATGGGTATTAGACATGGATACATGTTTAACCTTATACATATTTTTACATATGTGCAATGTTAGATAAACAGCAATTTATTAAAAAAAACTTTTATTCATAATAAGGTTTTGGGTAACAAAGTTAAATCATTGTCTCCTAGCACTATAATTCTAACCATCTAATGATCTAATTTTGATCAATTCCACCTGCCTTTGAAACTGACCAGGCTCTGCAGGCCTTCAAAATCAATTTGTTATACAGGTAGTCCTTGATTTACAGCCACAATTGACCTCAAAATATCTGTTGCTAAGTAAAACATTTTTAAGTGAACTTTGCCCCATTTTATGACCTCTCTTGCCACAGTTGTTAAGTGAATCACTGCAGTTGTTAAATTAATAACATGTTGTTAAGTGAATCCCCCGTTGTCTTTGCTTAATGATCACATGACACCAAGGCTCTGCAAATGTCATAAATATGTGTCAGTTTCCAAGCATCTGAATTTTGATCATGTGGCCATGGGGATGCTGCAACGGTCATAAGTGTGAAAAATAGTCATAAGTCATTTTTTTCAGGCCTGTTGTAACTTCAAACAGTCACTAAATGAACTGTTGTAAGTTGGGGACTGCCTGTATAGCCCAAGAATCTGCTACTAGGATCAAAAAGATTCCAAAGGGCAGTATGTAAAATGGTCCTTGGATCTTGGATCTTCTGTTATATTCGTGGTCTTTGACTGCAATAAAGGCTTGATTAATTTAGTTGTGGTAACAAAATATCTCTTTCAGTGTCATAAAATAGTGAAAGCAAAGATAATGATCAATCATTTAATCAATCAACTAACTATCTCTTTGAAAATCTTGATAATTTCTAATAATGGAATCCCATGCATCCCTTACTTGTAAGGAATATTTAAAAGAAAAAACAACTGGGAACGTGAATCAATCTATTATCAGAGGACATCTTGGTTCATACTATTTCTGCCCAGAAGACTAATGAATATTAAGCACTGATACGATTAAAAAAATCAACAAATGTTGAAGAATTCTTGAGCTGCCAACTGATCCTAAATCAGAAAGTATTGCTAGAGGATGCATAAAAGTCTTGCAATTAAATCAAATCCTTTGAAGGCACTTGCCTTTTATTAGTCCAGCATTTAAGCTTTCCTTTCAGGAATTAATCCCCTTTTCCTCCCACCAACTCCCCTCAGTTGTAGAGAGCCAAATTAATTATTTTACTGCTTATCTTCAATCTACACCTCAAGGTCAGTGTGTGTCTGTCAGCTTTCAGCTGGGTAAATGATCCTTTATTCACTAGACGGCAAACCTGCTAAAGTCTTTTCTTAGGATGTCTAGTCTATTAATCCAGTTGCTAATTGACTCTTTAATGATGCAGTGAGAAAACAAAGAAAATGTGAAGTTCTGAAAGAGCACTGAGAAAATCCATGGCAGCTAGACCAGCCCCCTTTGCACAATGATGAAATGGATTTCCATAAGCACAAAATCAAAATGCAAAAAAAAAAAAAAAAGCTGAGGGGAAGGAAAGTGCCCCAATGGTGTTTATCCCAGTCAGGAGACTCAGTCCCAGTTTCCACATTAAGGCTTTGGAAAAAGCTAGTGTGCTGACAGGGTTAAAAGCAATATGCTCAAGAGACCCAGGCATTTTGGAATCCAAAATTCCAACATAGCTTCTGAGTTAACTAAGTGATTTGCAGCTGCACATTATCAGTTCGTTTAAAATACAGATACAGCAATTTGTGCAAAGTCAAGAACAGCATCTGTCCGAGAATCATTCCATGTGATCTAACCCACATCCCACATCTTGGGTGCAGAAGCAACAGCTAATAAGATTGCCATTTTTATTTTAAAAAAAACCACTGGAAACCGACATATTACAATATGAAACGCATAAACACAGTGTATAGGAGGCCCTCACAATCCACAGTTCTATTATCTGTGGTTTCTTGTATCGGAGGTTGTTTTATAAAAACAGTCATTTTGAAACTTTTCTAGCTAACTTTATAATGTTTGTAAATCCCCTTTTTATCTATTTTCTGATCTTGTTGTTGTTTTCTTTATTTTCCCTTTGATTGCACTTTTGAAATTAATGTAGTAGATGGCCAAAAAGGAAAAGAAACCAGATTTTGGTGTGCCTTGACAAAAGTTTAGTCTGCTTACAGTTTAAACCTCATGCTTTGTTATTTTGTGCATTTGCAAAATTGTTGATGTGCTTTTCTTCGTGTATACATATTTTAAGGCCTCATGTTAACAGCAATAAGGAGGCAAGAACAGAATCTATGCAACTAATGAGGACTACCATACAAGTCATTTTTTTAAAAAAGTGCTACTAATATAAACCCTATATTTACTGATAATCAAGAAAAAGATGCTGAATTTAAATTATATAGATACAATTTAATACTTCTAACATGAAAGAGATTTTATATTTTAAAATCTAAAAAAAGTTAGTTTGATTTTGAAAACCCAGAAGGAAGGAACTTTAACAACCACAGTGGTACTGATGATGAAACTGATAATACAATTGAGAATTAGAATGTTAAGCATTTTTAAAAAACATTTTTGTTATTTTTTTTCATGATTGCACCTACAGATCTCACACTCTAGATGCAAAGGCAATCTGAAATATTCTATGTGAATTTTTTTTAAAGGCCTTTTAATGTGACTTACTTAAATCTGGGTGTTGCTTCTTATGTGACAAAGACTTTCTTTGTATAGACAACCATTCATTTCCTAAAAGCTACGACGCACTATTGGGGCTGTGTTCAACACGACGCAGAATAATCTATGGAAGGATTTTGAAAAAGTTCCTTCCATACCACCCACAGTTTCCACCAGTCATTGTTGCCTAGAAGAAAGAGAAAGAAAACCAACAGAAGCCAATTATGTGCTTCAGGAAGATCAGACTAGCACTTCTTTTGAAATTGTCTCTCTAGCTTCTGCTGCCCACTCTTAGATGCTCGGCCTGGCTCTGTAGCGCCATTCTTTTAAACTCTGGCCACACTTCCCCCCCCACACCCTCATTGATTGACAATTGCTTCCGTTTTAAAAGCCACACAGTTGCATCCCTCCTTTTTGCCAGACACAACGAAGCACTTACACGGTTAAACCACTCACAAACACACCACAAATATTTGGCTCTTGGAAAGTAAAATGTGGAGAGAGCACAGCAGAACAGAAATCTGACTCATTAACGGGAGAGCTGAAAGTGCCGTGGTTACAGTCTGGCAAAGACCCCAAATAGTACAAGTGTTTGGGAAGTCATCAACCGGGCCTTTTTTAGATCAAAAACACATGATATAACCACACAGAGCACTTTATGACATTTGAAACTGTAGGATGAAAAGTGGCCTAATTTAATCCATGTGGTTCTGGACGTTTGATGTTAATAGACCTATTCTTGCTGTGCAGGGATGTAATATGGTCTTTAATAAAACATGGCATGGCTTGTAAAATCATTTACCCTTGGAAATTAATTTTGTTCATATTTATGCTCAATAATGCACATATGCGGGTAAGAGGTTTTGCCTGCGTGCCCTACATATCCTTTATGAAGGGATAATGAATTTCACTCTTCAAATACTTCTCTGCATTTGAGTAAAATGACAAAGTTGAGTGCCCATTTTGTGGGGAGAGGTTGGAAAAGTATTAAGCATTAAAGTATTAAGCCCATAAAACCACTTTATGTTTCCCTCCATATCAACAAGCTTTGTTTCTTTACAAGTGGTCAGGTAAACTGCCTTGAATGTAGTGTTGAATGTAGCGTTTCCAAACTACTTTAACTTGGGTGAGTTATATTCTTTGTTTTCTTAAATGCTTGAAAAAACTTATTGTCCACAAGAATTTGGTTACCAACTTATGTATTTTGGGAAGATCCACTAACCCAGGGGTCTGCAACCTTGACAACTTTAAGACTTGTGGACTTCAGCTCCCAGAATTCCTCAGCCAGCTGGCTGAGGAATTCTGGGAGCTGAAGTCCACAAATCTTAAAATTGTCAAGGTTGCAGACCCCTGCATTAACCTGTTAATTGGAACCTTTTTAACTGTCCAGTTTAGATAGTTAACTTCTGCACAGTTACTCTCCTCTATCTTGAATTATACTTTTCTTAAAATAAGCCTGACTTAGACGCCATGTGATTCATCGAGCCAAACTTTGTGGTTTTCAACCTTGTAGGTCAAGAAGGAATAAGAATGAATCTGTCATAGACTGTTTCTGTCAGCTTCTCTTTTTTTTCCCCCAGATACAATTTCTGTAGAATAGGAAAGGAAACATGCCTACACATACAAAAGTCTGTGCAAAACTTATACTTAATTATTATGGCATGTTTTCCAAGTATATCCATTATGATATGTGTTTGGCTTAATATCTACATTTTTGCAGTGGTTTTGCTATGATATAATGTGTTGTTGTGCAGTAGTGTCACTATAATTTCATTGTTGCACCTACTTCCCTAATAAACAGATTTCTTGTGTGTGAAAATTGCATCCCAAAAATCAAGGGAATATAACTACTGAAAGATAATTATAAGGTAGTCTTCAACGTATGACCACAATTGAGCCCAAATTTTTGTTGCTAACTGAGACAGTTGCTAAGTGAATTTTGCCCCATTTTATGATCTTTCTGAAGTTAGTAAGACACTGCAGTTCTTAAGTTAATAACACAGTTAAGTGAATCTGGTTTCCCCATTGACTTTGCTTGTCAGAAAGTCACCAAAGGGGATCATGTGATCCCAGGAAAACAGCAACTGTCATAAATATGAATCAGTTCCCAAGCATTTGAATTTTGATCATGTGACCATGGGGATGCTGCACTGGTCATAACTGTAAAAAGCTTTTTTTAGTGATGTAACTTTGAATGGTCACTAAATGTAAATTGAGATTACCCATATTACTGCTACCATATTCATGCATGAATTTGGTAGGGTTTGTCCCAAATCCTTTAATATCAGGTTGCACATTAATTCTTTTTTTTCTGACCATGATAGCTACACAGTGGTGTCAAAAGAAACAAGATAAAATTTTAAAACTGAACAGCAAAATAGAACTTCACAGAACTAATCAACTAAACTCAAAGTGCCAGAATAAGTGCTTTGAGCACTCTCTTTCTGGTTCAGATGGCTTCAGCACTTGCAAAAATTTTAATATCTGTTTTATAAAGGAATGTACACATTTTACATATAAGTGCCCAACATGACAGATTGATGTCTTATTAAGGATGGAATAAAAGTATATACTCAAATATATGCTCATTTATACTGTAAACAGAAAAACCTATGTCTTTGCTAATTATTCATGAGCAACCATTTGTTTTAGGTTATTATATCCTTTGGACCAACAATAAGGTAAATGAAAATGATTCCATAAGAAATCATTTATGATTAGCAAATCAATCCAGTGGAGGGGTGTGATAATTGTGGTTCTAGAACGTTCTGATACAATTTTTGCTCTGCCATCTGCAGATCAGTCGGTTGGAAAGAATGAAGAGAAGTATGAATTTTTCCGTTCTTTTGGGGGTTCCTTTTGCCCATGTCTGGCAAATTACAAAAGGCCTGCAATGTCTAAGATCCCTTTTCAAGCTTTCTAAACTTGGGGTTCCCTAATTGTGATTCTCCCAGTAGTCCTGAAGAATGATGGGGAAACCAGAAGGGAGATACAATATTGAGTCATCTTTTCCCAAAGTCAGAGGTTTAAACCTGACCTTAAGGATAACAGAATAAAAGAGCAGGAAGGGACTTTGGAAGTCCAACTAGTAGGAATAGGAGACCCTATACCATCCTGGACAAATGACTGTCCAATCTCTTCTTTAAAATCTCCAGTGATGGAGCACCCACAGTTGAGGGAACTCAACGAATTCTATGACCTTATGAAAATTTTAGCTGGGAATATAATCTGCTGAATCCAGTGAGTTTTAACTCTGAGCAAAAACATACAGATTGTCCTGTAAAAAAATACAGAACCAGTCTGTTAATGATTACCCAAAGCACAATGTACAAGTGAAATAGCCCTCCTTGAAGTCATGTTGTCTGGAGCTATTGCTGCAGCTACTATGAAAACTTTTCTGTAAGAAGAAAAGTTCATGTCCCACTTCATCTGGGACCGCTAGCTGGGGAAAGGCCTCAAAGAAGACCGTGAACCATAGGGAAGGTGTCGTTTGTCCTAACACATTCAAACATCTCCTTTCTAAGGCTTCACATAGCCTTTATCATAAATTCTCACCCTGTTCTTTCATAGGTAATTCTTTTTTTTTTTTTTTGCATTGTTCTTTCTTATATTTATTATGTGAACTTCCCCCCTCCTCCTTATTTTTTTTTCTTTTTCTTTTTTTTTTTTAAATTCTTTTATTAAAACCATTAACATTGAACATAAAAACATATTATGCAGTAATCATCATGACTCCTGGTATACAATACTAAGTATTAGTCCTTGAAAACGTCTGGGTTAGTAAGCCTTTTTCCCCCCACTCCCCGTGTCTAGCCTCAACTATACTCCTGTTACATTTTATTTTGATTGGTGTTTCCCCTATCCGTTTCAATATTAATGTGGTCGACATTAAACATAAGATCCTATTGCTAAGCAATCATCCTAGAACATAGCATACAACATTAGGAAGATTTTTTTTTGTGCAAATAACAGAGAATTGTGTAAATATTAAAGAAAAGTTAGAAAGAAAAAGAAAAAAATAAGAAAGAAAGAAAGAAAGAAAGAGAAAGTGCAAAAATGAGTAGAATTAAAGAAACAGAAAAGAAAAAGTATATATAGTTGCTTCTAGTCTTCTTTGTATCAGTTAAAAATTAATGACGCCTCTTTCCTCTTTAGGATTATAATACAGAGGTTCCTACAATCACATATTCAAGCTTTTTTCAATCAGCAAACCCAGAAATCATTATTTCACCTTTTTCCCATTTTCAGCAAAAAGTCCATAAAAGGTTCCCAGTCTTTTATAAAATTGTTTTATCCCTAACTTGACAGATCAGTAAATGTTCTTGCTTTTCTGAACCGGTTCTCTTTCTTATCTCAGAGTTTCCAACAATTACATGTTCTTTTGTTCTTAAACAGGGTCCACATTATTTTCTGTTTGGTATTACAAATTAATTTTTCCAATTGTGACATTCACTACAGATAAATATCTTGGATAATTTAAGGGAGCTTGCTTCCTAAATATATGCTAAAGTGCACACATATTGACACATATGGATCCAGGCTCTCCAAACTTAGCAATTTTAAGACTTGTGGACTTCAACTCCCAGAATTCCTCAGCCATTCATACTGGCTGGGGAATTCTGATAGTTGAAGTTCACAAATCTTAAACTTGTCACGTTTGGAGACTCCTGATATAAATGGTCAGTATGCTTTTATATAAGGTATTTGCTGTGTCATGCCTAACTCCAGACTTTGTCTTTGCCATGTAGAGCAGATAGGCACTCCTCCTAAGACTGCTCAAATACCTTAGCACCATTTCTTCACTACTTCTTGGTGAATCTAAATGATTCAGTCTGGTGCCACAGCACTGAAAGTGATATGGAAAATAAAACAATGTATGTATGCATGCATGCATAAGTATACAATGCTTCTAAGAAAAATGTTCCCTTTTTGGTGTAGCCTTCCTTGCTTAACTGATGTTATTAATAGACTTGACTGCTTTGTTGGTTAGCTTTTCTTTTAAAATGAAAAGTACTTTAAAGGCCAAATGGCTTTTGGTTTGTATATCAAATATTATTAAAATATATTGGGAAACTATTATATTGGGTGAAGTAGTTAAACCAATGATAGTTCTGTTTTACTCATATTAGTGACTTACATGATAATATAGTCTTGTTGCATTTTTCCATTTCATATTTTTTAAAAAAATAGAGAATTGAATAAGGTAATCAAATATTACATTTCTGTGAACAGATTTAGATAAGATCTGCAAATGTTAAAATAAGAAGTCTGAACATGTCCATGGTAAGCAAATAAAAGAGCCTTCCTGTGATATTATATGGACTAAATATGAGTGTGAATGTGAGAAGGAAAATGCTTATTGATATTACTATTGGGTAATCTCACTCCATCGGCAAGTCCCATGACTTTCTGGATAAAAGTCCAGTGAAAACAAATGAAAAAGAAATTTTAAAATATCTTAAAAGAACATGTATAGGAATCAGTATTGTAATGTCCCTTTTTATTGCTGCTCTTTATGGCTTGGTTTGAAAAATATTGAATTTAGTCATTCAGAAGAAAATTTCCTTGTCTTGTGCCCACATTTCAACTGCACCTACAGGGGGAAAAATGCTAGGACAAAGAAAAGTTACATGGTATTATCAGAACGTTCACGCTATCTTAGAACATACAACATTAGGGTTTTTTTTCTCATAGAATGCCCAGAACAGAGTTCCGGCACCTTTTTTGGATGGAACCTTGTAGGGTAGGCAAGGCGGTTGTATGACATGTGTGAGTTCTGGCACCTTTTTTTTTTTTTTACAAAAAAAGCACTATACAACATTGAATAATAAGGTTGGAAGGCACCTTGGAGGTCTTCTAGTCCAGATATCCCCAGGGACCGTTATATGGAGAGTGGTTTTTCCCCAGACCAGAAGGGGTGTGGTTTTATGTGCTGCTTGTATCCCATGGATGGGGCTTTACTTGTTTGTGTGGCCCGGTTACTGGCATGTCACAGTCCAGTACCGGTCTATGGACCAGGGGTTGGGGATCCCTGTTCTAGTCCAATGCCCTGTCCACTGGAAGAGTTCCTATAACATTCTGGACAAATGGATGTCCAACCTCCTCTTAAAAACCTCTAGTAATGGAGCACCCACAGATGGAGTTCCACAATTTCTGGAAGTGAACCATTCCACTGATTAATTGTTCTCATTTTTAGGAAATTTCTCCTTGGTTAGAGGTTGGATCACTCTTTAATGATTGTCACCCGATTACTTTTTGTTCTGCCCTTAGGAGAATAAGTTGACTCCCTCTTCTCCATGACAGGCCCTCAAATACTGGGAGACTGCTATCATATCACCCCTAATTCTTATCTCCATTAGACTAGACATACCTGATTCCCTCACTCTCTTATCTGATTTAATTATTGTTTGTTAATCTAAAATTTATTTACTTCATCTCTCTTTTCTATTTTGCCCAACATGAGATCACTACCAGTAATGTTTATTTGGTCAATGATCAGCAAAATTTAAAAATGTATGGGAAAATAAAATCAAATGGGTGAGAAAAAAATGCAACATAATGTATGTAATAGAGTCTTGTATGTAGAGCTTCAGAAATGGCCTGAATAGTCCAAGGCCCGTGTGTATTTTTTATTCTGTTTCAAAAAGATGATTTGGCCTTGCTTTTGACAACTGCTACACAACCTGAAGAGGAAAAAAAACAACTTTAAAAAGTTGGAGATGAATGCCTTGTTCACACTCTCACATACCTATTGAGAGTGAAGCACTTTTTAAAAAAATAGACTCCAAAATAAAGCATTGCCCTAGAGTTTTATATAAATGACAACACTTTTTTTTAAACTACAGCTGCCATGACACCATGTTTTGCAGTCCTGGTGAAATATAGTACACTGGATTGAACCCCAGTATCAAAACAGTGTAGCTTCCCACTGTCCATTCAGCTGGAGAGTAATTAAAATCTCTTTAATTAACCACCTTCTTCCACCTCAGGCTATGAGATTTGCCTGAATTCAATACCCAAACTTAGCTGGGAAATAAACAATTAATTGTTTATTTCTTCTTCCCAGCAAGTGTTCAGAAAATTCTTGGTGCATTTCAGTAGTTGATAGGATCTAATTAGTACATAAGTCTTTGGACTTCTTCAGCACTCCTCCTAAAATTGAAATCCAATGGACCAGCTGCAACTGTATTTTTTCCTTTCTCCTCTTCGCTTTATTCCCCTCAGTCCCAATTTTAGCTATTTTATCTAACAAAGAATTAGCAGAAAATCCTGAAATATATTTGGCTATTTTGTAAATCTTCACTTGTCTGTTGCCTTAAAATGGATTTTATTTTAGTTTAGTTTTTTCCTTACACACAACTCAGTTTTTATTTGTGGAGAATGACTTTAGATCAAATTAAAGTTCCTTCAAATCTTCTTTTCTGTATTCTTCTCTAAAATTGCCTATAGGATTTCCATTCGCTCATAGAAATTTATTATAAAGAAACCATTTTCTCTCTCTTAGAAATCTTTTCATGAAACTCATAAAAATGTAACAGTGTTAATATGTTGCTAATAAGGGGGGAGCCTCCTCTTAGGGGGAGCCTGGAACCCCCACAGAGCGCGTCCCTGGGTGGCGGATTGGGGGGCCCTACCAAATATAATATCTCTATATTGGGAGTGAGTGAAATGCGCTGGCCTGAAAATGGAATGTGTAGAATAGGAAATTATACTATCTACTACTCTGGTGAGAATAGCAAACATCATCGAAATGGAGTAGCTATAAATGTAAACAATCTTGTAAATAAATGCATCAAGTCCTTTATTCCTGTATCCGATAGAGTGATGATGATCCAAATAAATAGTACTCCAGTAAATATGAATGTTATACAAGTTTATGCTCCCACAGCTGACAGTGATGAGGAGGATTTAGAGAAGTTCTATGAAGATATAAGCAGTGTACTGAAAACCCTAAAAAGTAATATATCACAGTACTCATGGGGGACTTCAGTGCAAAAGTGGGAGAAGGAAGTGATGCTCCTGTAGTTGGAAACTTTGGTAGAGGTGACAGATTTGTAGACTTCTGCAAGGAACATAGGCAATGTGTGATGAATACTTTTTTCAAGTTGCCAAAAAGACACCTCTACACTTGGAGATCACCAGCAGATTATTATTATTATTATTATTATTATTATTATTATTATTATTATTATTATTATTTATTCGATTTCTATGCCGCCCTATTCCGGAGAACTCAGGGCGGCTACACAAAATAATATAGTAAGGAACCAAATTGACTATTTTACAATAAACAAAAGATTTAGAAACTCAGTAAAATCAGTAAAGACATACCCAGGTGCAGATGTACCATCCGATCATAATCTATTACTTGCCGAAGTCCAGCTGAAACTAAAAAGGATGAAAAACCCGAATCCTGCTAAACTAAGAATTGACAGAGACTTCATCATTAAACATGGAGTAAGATAAAAGAAGAACTAGAAAATCATTTAAGAGAAACCAACAACCTGAATGATGAATATGTAGAAGTGAACTGGAATAAATTTAAAAATGCAGTAGTAGAGGTAACAAATTCAAAAAAAAGAAACAAAAGTGGATGACAGAGGAAATTCTTCATATCATGGATGAAAGAAGATCTTATAAAAATAAAAACAAAGAAAAATACAATGAATTGCAGAAAACAATTAGAAGAAAAATTCAACTGGCAAAAGAAAAGTGGTTTGCAAAGAGATGCAAGGAAATAGAAAAGATAGAATGTATGCATGACAATTTCAATCTACACAAAAAGTGAAAGAAGCAGCAGGCCTCTACAAAAAGAAAACCAACAACTTAGTTGACAAAGAGGGGGAAATTATCTTAGATGAGGACAAAAAACTAAAAAGATGGAAGGAATATATTGAAGAACTTTTTGAGGACATTAGGGATAATATAGATATGGGAAGTATAACAACTGGACCAAATATCACTATGGAAGAGGTTGAACATGCAATAAAAATATCAAAAACAAGAAAAGCCACAGGACCTGATGATATCCCAGTAGAAATTTTAAAATTGCTGGAAGACAATGGGAAGAATTTTTTACTGCAGCTCTTCAGTCAGATATATGAAACAGGAAAGATACCAAATGATTGGCTAAAATCAACCTTTGTGACAATCCCCCCCCAAAAATGCAAAGAAGTGTACCGAATACAGAACAATAAGCTTAATGAGTCATGCTCTGAAAATATTCCTGAGAATAATTCACACAAGAATATACAACAAAATTGATGAGCGTCTAAGTAACACACAATTCGATTTCAGAAACAATCTTGGTACACGTGATGCGCTATTCAGCATTCACGTTCTTGTACAGCGCTGTAGAAATGTCAATCACAGTGTTTACATATGCTACATTGATTTTGAAAAAGCATTTGATAAAATAAGACACAGCAAACTATTAGAAATCCTGAAACAAGGGGGACTAGATGACAAAGACATCCAAATCATAAAGAATCTATATTGGCATCAGGTAGCAAATGTGCGACTAGGCGAAAAATACTCAGGTACTCTGAGTCAATCTTCAATGAGGCACTGGAGAACATCGATGCTGGCATCAAAGTAAACAGTGTTTGGATCAACAATTTAAGATATGCTGATGATACAGTTCTGCTTGCCAGTAAGCATGAAGACCTTCAGCTCCTTATTAACAGAGTCACAGAAATATCTGAAAAATACAGCTTGAAGCGTAACACTTCAAAAACCAAGATCATGGTCATCAGCAAACAACCCGTTAATTTACCACCAATAAATTCGGAAGGAATACCATTAGAAAAAGTTGAAAGGATCACCCACCTCAGTTCTAATTTACATGAAAGCTGGGACATGACCATTGAAGTAAAGACAAGGATAGAGAAAGCTCGAACAGCATTCTTCAAAATGAAAAAGGTCTTCTGCAGTCACGACATAAGCCTAAGACTGAAAATCAGGCTTTTCAGATGTTATATTTTTTCTATCCTGCTCTATGGAGTAGAGAGTTGGTCTCTGACAGAAGACCACCTGAAGAGACTAGAAGCATTTGAAATGTGGATTTACAGGCAGCTGTTACGTATAAGCTGGGTTGACAAGATCAGAAATGAGGAACTGATAAGCGCCTGGGAAAGCCAAGGGAAATCATCAAAACAATTAAAAAACAAAAGTTAGAATATCTCAGACATGTGATGCAACACCCAGAAAAATACCGCATATTCCATTTAATCCTCCAGGGAAAGATTGAAGGCAAATGAGGTCCAGGCAGAAGAAGAACATCATGGGTTCAAAATCTAAGGGGCTGATTTGGACAAAACTCAGCAGCACTTTTTCATGCGGCTGCTGATAAAAACAGGATCGCCAACATGATCGCCAATGTCCGATAATGGATATGGCAGAAGAAGAAGAAGAAGAAGAAGAAGAAGAAGAAGAAGAAGAAGAAGAAGAAGAAGAAGAAGAAGAAGAAGAAGAAGAAGAAGAAGAAGAAGAAGAAGAAGAAGAAGAAGAAGAAGAAGAAGAAGAAGAAGAAGGGGTTAGAAATCGAATATAAATATTCTTAGTACTCCCCAAACGTGCACATTTTAAAAAAACCTTTTGATTTGGGCAATGAGCTGCCCACATATTCCAGAAATAAAATATTGTAATATGGTTTTCTGAGCCAAACTCTGCAATTCAAAAATGAATTTGACTTTCAAGAGTTTCCCATGCCTTATTTGCATCATTTTATATTTTTATGTAATGTTTGCTCACATAAGACAATTTTACTGTCATACTGTATGTATTTTTTTATTGGTGCAACTATATATATATTGCCCCTCACATGACTGTATTCATATATAATTACATTTTGTTCATTCTAGAATATATTTTACTGTAGGCAGTCCCAGCATTTTACCCCTTCATAACTTATAGTAGCAGACCACTGGATGTGATGACTTATATCTAACAGAATTAACACACAGGGTGTGGCCCCTAAAGCAAAGAATTTCTGAGCCAGCTTAATCCAAGAACAAACTGATCAAAGTGTGAGAAACCCTGTGCAAACACCAGAATTTGATAGTGGATGGCACTAGACCAACTTGCTGTAAGTTCAACATACTTATACATGAACTTCAGGATAATGTCTGGGAAATTATTCATGCATAAGATTGTATTAATATCTTGGATCAAAATATGACTGATCATATTTATAGACAATGTTTCTATACATTGCACAATGCCAATGCTTTTGTGTATTTATCCATGCTATTTTTAAAATCATGAGACATTTTGTCTCCACGTAAATATCCTGTTTGACTACTTTTATACAGAATTACTAAAATCTGAATAAGCCAAGTTAACTGTTGCTTCTTTGCATTTTGATAAATCTATATTGTATATTTAATTTATGAAAATTTAAAAGACTGTCTGAGGGAAATGTCCAATCACGTAATGCAAAGGATGTATTTGTTGACAAACCCACTTCTACAAGTACTGTCCAGTTGCTTCTTCTATATTTGATTGGCCATTAGAAGCGATGGATGTAGTTAGGTTAATGTGGGGATTTCCTCTCTTGAATTCCTTTACAACCATAATAAAGTTAGATATTGCAGCAATGGCCACAATATTATGCAGAAAAGTTAAAGTGCTTGCAAAGAAAACTCAGACATCAATTGAAAGCATAGGAAGGAGTTTCATTTTGCAACTGAAATAACCTGCAGTCAATCATTCCCTACTAGTAACTTGCATGGTTGCAAGCCAGGCCAAGGTCAGAGAAGACTGAAAGTCTACCAGTAGTCATTTTAGGGAGCTTTAGTTGGATTAGACACAACCAGTACTTGCTGTCTCCTTTGATGACCAGGCTATACTAGCTGCTGATAGATTTTGAAACTGGGAAACCAAAGCCAACACAGATAGGAAAACAACATGAATTGCATTCTGTTTTCCCAATCACAGAAGGCAAAGCACATTAATGTATACATAATATACAACTACATAAGATATTCATTGCAAGGGACTTATCAAACTGAGGAGCACTTCATTGACAAAAGAAATGATGGCAGGTAACATCACCAAGCTACTTCCTCAATATCAGTTCCAGCAACTCAGGAGAAGTGATAGAAGCTATAACTCCAGACATAAGCAAACGAGAAGTGGAGTCCTTGGTGCTGAGCCTGATTGTTTGCTTGCAGGTAATGTTTACTTAACTAGGTAATGTACTGATGATATTACTTAGTGGGGCAATGAAAAATTTTCAGGAAAACAACCAAGCTCAGAGAGTACCAAGAACTCCACAATTCAACCCTCAACTACATATAATATCTTCTATTGCAGGGGTGTCAAACTCGCAACGTCACGTGACGTGTTGTGACTTTTTTTCCATTGCCGGCAATGGGGTGGGCATGGTTTCGCCATGATGCATCCTGCCCACAGGCCGGCAGTTTGACATCCCTGTTCTATTGGAGTCAAAATAGAAGTGTTTAAATAACTATTTCTGCATGCATCATTCGTTGCATTCTCTCATCCTATTGCTTCAAAGTTTCTAGTCAAAGATTGGGTAGTGACTCCTGTCCTAGGGTTTCTTTACATTCTCTCTTTGACATTGCTTAGCATGCCTCTAATTGATTAAGTTTATAAATTCTGGGGTATTCTGATCTTGCTTCTTGTTCTTGCAAACTTTCTTTCATTTGTTAATGGAGAAGATACCATATGGTCCAGCTACATGTGGTACATCAAATCACATGGCATAAAACTTTATTGTTTTATTTAGAATGCAACTAAAACAGATATTTTGGAGTTCTATCTAAATGTAATTTCTTAATAAATATTTTTAACCTAAGTACACTCTCCAGAAATATTACTGTAAATTGCTTTATTCTCTCTCTCTCTCTCTCTCTCTCTCTCTCTCTCTCTCTCTCTCTCTCTCTCTCTCTCCCCCCATGCATATTCTACTGCAAAAGCGACTCCAGTCATCATCTAACCTATTTACTTAACTGTTATAGTTTGAAAGAGCTACACTCTTTATAAATTCCTTAATGAGTATTGGTAATGAGATGCCAAAATGCATTTAGCCAGAATAATGAGAGTCAAGATTTCAATACTTCATGGATCACACACACACACACTCCTGTATCGGAAAAATCATGGTAAACAAAGGCTACCATTTGTCCCAGTTCAATTGCCATGATGCTGTAAAAGTAGACCCAGATGGAAAAGGCTTTCTAAAAGACTATAATCATGATAGTGTGTTTCTAAATTGGATGAAGGAGAATAAAGGATGACATTATAAACAAAATGCAAGCATTAGAACATTTGAAGCTGAATGAAGCTGCTGCATGTTCCTTATATCAGCCAGTATGAAATAACCAATTATAAGGCACCATTACATTTTTCATTTGTATAAACCAATGAAGCTGAAATTACCATTCATTCACCACATACACACATCATAAATCAAGATCAACCATGCAAAGAATCTACCAAAATCCAAGCCAAGAATATTCCATTTAGCACGTGCATAATTTCTGTGTGCAAACACAAACGGTGTCAATACTTTTAACAGTGCTGTCTGTATGTTGACATGGCATATGGATATTTTACACATAACTAATCCAACAAGCTCAGTTTGCTAAGCTTGACACTAATTTTTTAAAACTAAACCTTGTTAATGCTGTTTCTGTACAATCAGATTACTTTGCAGTTCACAAACTTTAATAGACTTCAGTGTACACCCTCACAAGTTAATCAGAACTTTATTGTGTTTTACAGTAATAATGAGCAGTTGCTACAGATGTATGCCCATGCTATAAGACATCAAATTGCTTCTATAGGTTGAATCTGTCTGATCTGTCCTCCTAGCAACTTCCCTTCTCAAATGACAATACCAAGGTGTCTCTTCTCCTTATCATAGTTCTTTAATCACTTTTAGTCTGAATAGACTTTCAAACAGAAGACTGTGTTTTCTGAAGAAGGACTCATGGACACCTTAAAAGCAACAACCACTCTTTCTAGGACAAAAGAAGAGAAATTGCCTAAGACGATTTCACAGGAACAAAAACCTACTAATCTTTTGGTTATTGTATGCTTCTCAACCCACAAACCCATCCACTATGTCAAGGTTTCCAACCTGCACTAGGCTTCAAAGATATCTCTGAAAGCTTGTTCAGGGTTCTAGGTTTTCTTCCACTGCCTCTCCATTTTACCATAATGAAGTTGTTTCCTTTGCCTCAGATTATCTCATACTAGTTCAAAAGCTAAACTGGTGGGTGTAGCCTCTGAGTGGGCAGAATATTTTCCTCATTGTAGCTTCTTCAATGGTTCATATTTGAAGACAGCTGGGTACAGTGTTTCCTTGGCTTTTCTCATTCAGTGCTAAAATACCTTCAGAAGACATCCATCTGTTTTAAGAACACTATAATAAAGATCTAATTCCAACTCCATTTCTGAATATTGCCATCCTTGCTTTTGTGAGAAAGCAGGGGAAGGCGCTATTTAAATTTTCACATCATTGCTAAAATTACTTTCAATGTTTTATGAGCAGGCAAGTTATCTGGATTTTGTTCTATATGCTGGCTTTAACAATCACTTCTATATTTGAATATTTCCTTTTTTTTTTTCATTTCAATCCAATTTCCATGACTCAAAACCTTGTGTTCAACTAGAATATGGTAATAGAGGCAATTATGTCATTGAGCATGCGGCTCAGCTCTCAGGTTAAGGTTTCACACCTGGGCATCATTATTCTCTTCCATATCAATTCATTATTTAAGGACTTATTATTTGAAAGGTCTCTCAGTGCTCCAGCAATTAGAGCCACAGAAATTCTGTCTGCCTCAAATATATTTATTTTGCTTTCCTAGCTTTTTAATGCCAAAATAATTAAAGCCTTTCTAATGTAGCACTCCTTGGTCATTTACAAGTTGTCAGAAATGTCCATTGTCTGTAAAAATGGCCATTTCTTGGAATGTATGAGATTATATATGTCTGTTTCTACATGCATGCGTGTTTACAAATGTACAAGGAATGAATCCAGCTAAAATGCTAAACAGGAACATAAGATAAGAAAACCCTGCTAAAGGGTTTTGTTATTGATATACAATCCAGAAATCTTATTATTTTCTCACAATATTTTCTCACATATAGCAAAAAATGGGTTTTTGTTATTACTGGAATACATTTTCTTCAGCCTTGATATGACAGAAGAAATGAATAAAATGATTCAATCAAGATATCTATGATTTCCAATCAAACCACTGATAGGGGTTTGTTTGCTTTTTGGCGTATTTTATGTATTGATGGTTGAGGGTCTTCCATTATATTATTTAATCTTAAAGTTCCACCTATGAACATTAGAAGACAAGGCTGTTTGTCAAGAATTCTCTCTTTCTTCAAGCACTTCCCAGAATAACCAAGGGAATACTTATTATCATAGTCACTAAGTGATTCCAAGAAGCATTTAAGATTATTGTTAATGCATCTTCCATTGCTATATATTATGCAGGGTATTTGTATATTTAAAGTCATCCTCTATCTTTATTGCAAATATTTGTTCTAGAGGAGTACCGAGCTACTGAGAAGATCTGAGTAGCATCTTCAATATCTTCATAAATGACTTAGATGAGGGAATTGAAAGGGAACTCATCAAATTTGCAGATGACACCAAACTGGCAGGAGTAGCCATCAACCCAGAAATCAAACTCAGGATCCAAAAAGATCTTGGGCCCTCTCCAACAAAATGAGTTTCAATGTGGAGAAAACCAAAGTTTTACATTTAAGCAGGAAAAATCAAAGGTACAAGTACAGATTGGGCAAGACTTGGCATAGAAACAGTAACTGTGAGAGGGACCTTGGAGTCTTAGTGATAATCACTTGACCATGAGCCAGCAGCAGCTAAAAAAGCTAATACAATCCTGTAAACAGAGGCATAGAATCAAGATCACGTGAAGTATTAAGTACCACTTTATAAAACCCTAGTAAGACCACACTTGGAATACTGCAGCCAGTTTTGGTCACCATATCACAAAAAAGACGTTGAGAGTTTGGAAAAAATTCAGAGAAGAGCAACTAAGATGATCAAAAGCCTGGAAACTAAAATATATGAAGAACGGCTGCAGGACGTGGGTTAGCTAGTATAAAGAAAAGAAGAAATAGGGGAAACATGATAGCAGTATTCCAGTATTTGAGGGACTACCACAAGAAGAGAGGGACACATTATTCTCCAAAGCACCAGAGGGCAGGACAAGAAACAATGGTGGAAACTGACTAAATGGAGAAGCAACCTGGAATTAAGGAGAAACTTCCTGACAGGACAATTACCCAGTGGAACAGCTTGACTCAGAAATCGTGGGTGCTCCATAACTGGAGATTTTTAAGAAGAGACTAGACAGGCACTTGTCTGAGATGGTATTAGGGTTAGGGTTATGTCAACATGAATTCGGAAAGCAAAATAGATATTGCCAACAAATTCGGAGTGCTTGGGCACTGATTTTTCTAGCATGCCCTATGTATGTTTCCTGGTAAACTACATGAGAAAATCCCATTGGAGGAAAATTCCACTTAGGGTTAGGGTTAGATCACCATGAACTCGGACAGCAAAATGGACATCACCAACAAACTTGGAATACTTTGGTATGGTTAGGAAGGCACTTACCTTTCTAGACTGCCCTATGTATGTTTCCTGGTAAAATACATGGGAAAATCCCATTGAAGGAAAATTCCACTTAGGGTTAGGTCACCATGAACTCAGAAAGGAAAATGGACATCACCAACAAATTCAGGGTGGCTTGGGTATAGTTAGGAGGGCACTGACATGTCTAGGCTGCCCTATGTATGTTTCCTGGTTAAATACATGGGAAAATCCCATTGGAGGAAAATTCCACTTAGGGTTATGGTTAGGTCACCATGAACTCCAAGAGCAAAATGAACATTGCCAACAAATTCTGAGTCCTTGGGTATGGATAGGAGGGCACTGAATATTTTATCCTGCCCTATCTATGTTTCCTGGTAAAATACATGAGAAAATCCCATTGGACGAAAATTCCACTTAGGGTTAGGGTTAGGTCACCATGAACCCAGAAAGGAAAATGGACATCGCCAACAAGTTTGGGGTGTTTGGCTATGGTTAGGAGGGCACTGACATTTCTAGGTTGCCCTATCTATTTTTCCTAGTAACATGAACTCATAGAGCAAAATGGACATCGCCAACAAATTCAGAGTGCTTGGGTATGGTTAGGAGGGCACTGACTTTTCTAGCCTGCCCTATCTTTCATGGAAAAATACATGGGAAAATCCCATTGAAGGAAAAGTCCATTAGGGTTATGGTTAGGCTTCGGTCACCATGAACTCGTAGAGCAAAATGGACATTGCCAACAAACTCGGAATACTTGGGTATGGCTAGGAGGGCACTGACTTTTCTAGGGTGCCTTATATATGTTTCCTGGTAAAATACATGGAAAAATCCCATTGGAGGAAAATTTCACTTAGGATTAGGTCACCATGAACCTATAGAGCAAAATGGACATCACCAACAAACTTGGAATACCTGGGTATGGTTAGGAGGGTATTTACTTTTCTAGGCTGCCCTGTCTATCTTTCCTGGTAAAATACATGGGAAAATTCCACTGGAGGAAAATTCCACTTAGGGTTAGGGTTAGGTCACCATGAACTCATAGAGCAAAATGGACATCGCCAACAAACTCGGAATACCTGGGTATGGCTAGGAGGGCACTGTCTTTTCTAGCCTGCCCTATGTATGTTTCCTGGTAAAATACATGGGAAAATCCCATTGGAGGAAAATTCCACTATGGTTAGGGTTAGGTCACCATGAACCTGGAAAGGAAAATGGACATCACCAATAAATTTGGGGTGCTTGGGTTTGGTGAGGAGGGCACTGACATTTCTAGAGTGCCCTATCTATGTTTCATGGTAAAATACATGGGAAAATCCCATTGGAGGAAAATTCCACTTAGGGTTCGGGTTACATCACCATGAACCCGGAAAGGAAAATGGACATCGCCAACAAATTCGGAGTGCTTGGGTATGGTTAGGAGGTCACTGACATTTCTATCCTGCCCTATTTATGTTTCCTGGTAAAATACATGGGAAAATCCCATTGGAGGAAAATTCCACTTAGGGTTAGGGTTAGGTCACCATGAACTCATAGAGCAAAATGGACATCACCAACAAACTCGGAATACCTGGGTATGGCTAGGAGGGCACTGTCTTTTCTAGCCTGCCCTATCTATGTTTCCTGGTAAAATACATGGGAAAATCCCATTGGAGTAAAATTCCACAGGATTAGGGTTAGGTCACCATGAACTCAGAAAGGAAAATGGACATCACCAACAAATTTGGGGTGCTTGGGTTTGGTTAGGAGCACTGACATTTCTA
Organism: Bothrops alternatus; assembly: GCA_034064705.1. Taxonomy (NCBI): domain Eukaryota; kingdom Metazoa; phylum Chordata; class Lepidosauria; order Squamata; family Viperidae; genus Bothrops; species Bothrops alternatus. The sequence goes on along the minus strand of JARGCV010000018.1, from coordinate 19,452,158 downwards.
GGTTGCCCTATCTATCTTTCCTGGTAAAATACATGGGAAAATCCATTGGAGGAAAATTCCACTTAGGGTTATGGTTAGATTACCATGAACTCATAGAGCAAAATGGACATTGCCAACAAATTCGGAGTGCTTGGGTATGGTTAGGAGGGCAATGACCTTTCTATCCTGCCCTATCTTTGTTTCCTGGTATAATAAATGGGAAAATCCCATTGAAGGAAAATTCCACTTAGGGTTAGGGCTATGTCACCATGAACTCGGAGAGGAAAATGGACATTGCCAACAAATTTGGGGTGCTTGGGTATGATTAGGAGGGCACTGACTTTTCTAGCCTGCCCTATCTATCTTTCATGGTAAAATCCACGGGAAAATCTCTTTGGAGGAAAATTCCACTTAGAGTTAGGTCACCATGAACTTGGAAAGTAAAATGGACATTGCCAACAAACTTGGGAATGGTTAGGAGGGCACTTTTCTAGCCTGCCCTATCTATGTTTCTTGGTAAAATACATGGGAAAATCACATTGGAGGAAAATTCCACTTAGGTTTTCCTGCTTAAGTAGGGGCTGGACTAGAAGATCTCCAAGGTCCCTTCCAGATTCTATTCTATTGTATCTTAGTTTTCTAGCAGAAATATAGCTCCATCCTGCAAATGAACATCATGGAGCCAAGTTGATAGTGGAAGCTCACACTGCTTAAGATGAGAGACAGGAATGACAGTATACCAGAAGAGTCGGTTTGGGATAATTTATCATGGAATGGAAAAAGCTACGTTCTAGCCTTTGAATAAAAGACAGAAATCATTTATTAGCATTGTATTGCAACTGCTAAGAAAAAAGAGAAGTGCATGTGAGATACTTTGCCTCTAATGCCAAAATACTTGGTCAGCTTTAAACTTATGCATTTTGACTTAAGGGAAGACATTTGCTGCTTTGTTACAGATAGCAAAATATATTGAATTGGGCCTAGAACAGGCATGTCAAACTCGTGACGTTGCGCAACATATAGTGACTTTTTCCCCATTGCCAGCAATGGGGTGGGTGCAGTTTCAGTGTGATGAATCTGGCCCGCGGACCGGCAGTTTGACATGCCTGGCCTAGAAAGTATTACTAGACAATGCTGTTGAGATGAAATTCTATCCATTTATTGCTTCCTTTTAGCACATCAAAAACATGAAATTAGATGTTCTTTGTCCTTACTCCAAGTTTGTAGAATTTACCTCTGAGAAAGCTTATGAAAATCTCTCATTGCAAAATTATTGTAGCTGAAGTTTTAAAAGAGCCTAACCATTTTACATTTCCATTGGTATTCTCTCAGTATCTCGGCAAGTCGCTAAGAATCTATACAGATATCTTGATCAATTGGACAATCCAGCCTTCTAATCTATCATCTTTTATCCCCTGCAATTATTACAAGATCCAAAGCAAAGCCAAAGATTTGTCAAACAATTTTTTTTGAATTTATATCCTTTAAACTTTAAATGCTCACATATCCTTTCATAGAAATCTTTGTTTGCTGTGTTGCTAACTGGTGCAGAGAACAAGACATAAATCATTATATGAATATGAATAATTTCTACCTTTCTCATCTAATCCCAAGTAAGAAATAAGATAAAGTATACAAATGATCTGAAATCAATAAGTCTTTACTAATGATTGGGTGGGTAGGAGGCTGTTTGAAAGGGATGAAATTTAAGTTGATTTGACCACAATCATTTAAAGCAATTGAAATTAAATTGATCTGGAATACATGTTACAGTAAAGATGAAATAAAAGAAGAGACAGACTATGTGCTCAAGACAGGAAAAGTACGTGCTGCAAAGTATAATAAAAACATTGGAAAACATCTATAAATAATTGACAGTTGTCATCTAGCTATTTCTTAGTTATTCATTGGCTGGGTACTGCTCTTTTGTATTGGTGTTATGTAATCTTGTTACATCCATTGCCCTTTTCAACTCAAACATTAATATGTCTGTTTCTGACGTGCGATATAGCTTGACTTCTCAGAGGCATCACACACACTGAGGCATCACACTAGTGCTGAACTGCACTAGTCAAGAGCAATCCAATTGTCACTGGCAGACAGAAATATTCTAGCCAGATAGAACAGTGTAAATAATGAAAAGGAGAATCTTCAATACAGCACAAAGAAATCGCCATAATTATCAAAATCTTTTCAGCTGTACCCAATGTATGTCATTGAATTAGAATAGCAACACATTAAATGGAAAGATTCAGTTTGTCACGCCAACACCTGCATAGTTTTGATTACACATTACACAGCTCCAGAGCAGGTGTGTGGATCACAGAGAAAAAAATTGGTATATTACATGTAAGCGTTTTAGGTTTCTGCCTTTAATGCTAGTTTTAAGCACCTGTACAGGTGGGTGGCACAGCAATTTAGCTGAGAATACAATACAGTCATATATAGAAAGACTAAGCACTTCTAATTGCCATATCTTAATGATGTGCAGACAATCTCAGGACACAATTAACCAGCAGGATACATTCATAAAAAGGAAAGCCGAAAGAGAGGTGAGGAATTTGAATGCATGAACTTGAAACCTACAATGAAGTTGTGATTAAAAAAAAAAGTAATTGTGCCTCTACTGACAACAGAAGATAATGCTAAAAAAAACACCCTTAATAGTAGAGAAATTAAAGCTTCAAATGTTGAATATATGGTACTTTCAAAGCACACAAAAGCAAAAGGATTTTAATTCAGGACCTTTTCTTGGTAGCTTTTGGGAGGATAACTGTTTTTTTAGATCCAGCTTCCTACCTCAAACAGCTAATTGACAGCAAATTTTCTGTATGGTCTACAAACTGGTAAGAAGCACAAAAAGGGTACAAATGGAATAGGTGTTTTTTTTTAAGACTAGTAGACAATGTAAGAGAAGTGAAGGAAAAAGAATGAGGATTGTTATTTGCTTGGGCAGTTCACATTCTTGCTTTTTGATTTGGTATGGTTTTCACTCTTGAGAAAGTTCAACCATTTTAAAGGATTACTTCAAGGAATTATAGTTTCATTTTCAATTCTAGGATGGAAAATTCCTTGCTTATATACTCAGCTGCTGAATGCTTCGCTTATGACAATGCTTAGGTTTTTTTTCACATTTGAACTTAACCTTGGCTCAAACATGACCTGGCAACAACTTATTTTCCATTCTTTCCTATGACATTGTTATCATCTCATCCTCAGCCCTTTAGCGAGACAATCTTAAGTAGTCCTTAGCTTTGTCAGCATTAAAATAGTGAAAATTTTAACTGAATTTTTTTCACAGAAATTAAAGGTAAACTTGAAATAATCTAGAGTAAAGAAAAGAAAAATGTGAAGATGAATATAGAAAGATAAAGAAGCTAATTCTAATTTGCTTCAAACAGTTACAGACAATTTTATTCCTCCAACATTAAAATTATAGTGGTACCTCAGTACTCACTGTTAATTAGTTCTGGGAGGTGTGATGAATATCAAATACATTTTTTCTATAAGGAATAATGCATAGCTGACATCAAGAGGTTCTAGTTTGTGTATTGAATACGAAACAAATGATGAGTACCGGGACAAATTTTTCGCATCAAAATGCGTTGGGTACCAAATTTGAAGAGTTTCAAAGTAGTTGAGTACCAACTGTACATCTGAATTCTGTTCTGCCCATATTTAGCACTTTTCAGTCAGCAAATCCATCAATCACCAGTTCATTTTTTTTCCATTTTCAGCAAAAAGTTGCTAAGAGATTTCCAGTCTCTGTTAAAAGCACTTGTCTTATTCCTGATGAATCAGGTTAATTTTGCCATTTCTGCCAATTCCATAATCTTTATAATCGGCTGTTGATATATACATAATCTATGTTTCTATGCATGTTTGTCTTTGTTCAGAAACCCTTTTTGTTAATAGAAATTGATGCAACTTATTCTCACTTTAACAAACTTCTTCCTTGTCTCACTCCCTTGCTTCAGGCAAATCCATGTAGGCTGTAGGGATTCTTCTTTTCTTTAGAAGCACCTAGAATACAATTCAGAATCCATGACCACTGAACAGGCTTTCTTACTCAGTGATCATTCTCCGGTGTATTTAATAGGAAGAGACCTACTACGTAATTGGATGCTAAAATTTAATGTATCCCTGATGTATCCCTGATGAAGTTTGTTTGGATATGCTAGAAAATCTCTTACCAGAAATTTTGTTAGTCCTTGCTATGGACTATGGATGGGGAGATAAGAGGCCACCCAACTGAAAGGTCTCTCCAATCTAGACTCCTCTTTCTGGATGACCTCTTCTCACCCTATAAATCGTTTCAAGGAATTACCTAAGTAAAAATTAGGTCCCTTCCTTAGGGGGAAAAAATTCTTCTGATCTACAATGTCAAATATTTCTTGGGGTCATAATACTCTTGATACCTCAGTAAGGAGATATTAAATCAAAAGACCCTCATAAAGAAAAGTATTGTTCAGTCACTAAATGGTGTCCCATTCTTTGCAATCCCACAGACCAGGCTCCCCTGTTTTCCCGTCTCCTGGAGTTTGCCCAAATTCATGTTCATTGCATGATGACATTATCTAACCATCTCATCCTCTGCCATCCCTTTCTCTTTTTGCTTTCAAACTTTCCCAGCATCTGGGTCTTTTCCAATGAGTCCTCTCTTCTCATTAGGTGGCCAAAGTATACTTTTATTTATTCTATCTCACATTATATATTTTGATATCACTATGAAAGCACTCCATTAGTAGGTTCAAACCTTACCAATCATACTGACTGCTATGGCCTATTGCATAATTAATGGGTTTCTGTCATTGTAATGTAACCAATTAAATAAAAGTATCATTTGCATAAGTCGGTATAATTTGCACAAGTCTGTAAAGAGAACTTGAAGCCCTGCTCCTCTTTAGGCTTCCACTTTCATGCCTCAGGTCCCGTACTTGTCAATAAACCAATTTATGCTTCAGTATAATTGTATCCTGCTTTCTGGTTCAACATCTCCCTTGAGAAAATTTTCCTTCAATAAGATCCATTTGCAGAATCATTTCACTCTACTTAATGTGAACAGTATATAAATATTTTATCTGTGATTTGTCAGAAACCAAAGAACCCACCAAGCTAGCCCAGCTAGAAAGAAACAAAGAAAGAGCAGGTGCTTTCTCCACAAATAAATGTGAGGGACATATGACTTGGTTAAGCATATATACAACAGCCATACTTGTACTTTAGCTGCATCAAATTAGGTTTCCTGACATTTCTAAAACAAAGTAAGAGACTATAAGTAAGAGTATTGCCATAGAAAATGTTGAATGTTTTTAGTCTTTCTTTAGTTCAGTTTGTTCCTTATTCATAATTCATGTTGTATCCTATTGTATTTTATTCAATATTGACTGATTCCAGGAGCAGGTTCCAATCCTTGCTGTTGTACATCCCCCACCCCCCAAAAAAGTCTTTTTCTATAATCTCATTTAAACTAGTATGTGAAGAATACTTGGATTTTGGCAATCAAAGCTGACTAGGTTGCTCCCCACAGTATATCAGCTGGTAAGGAAGTTTCCCTTTGAAAAATGGATATATGGTAGATAATTTTTTTTCTGTAGTAACTTCAGGGAACTGTTTCCTCTCAAAGTGATTTATTATTGCTGCTGTTATTGTTATTATTTCATCCCACAGTCAGCCAGATGTTCAGACTGGATTTAGATAGATTTCATCTATCTAAATAAGCTGCCTGGGAAAGCCAAGGGAAATCATCAAAACAATTAAAAAATGAAAATTAGAATATTTCGGACATGTGATGCGACACCCAGAAAAATACGGCATACTCCATTTAATCCTCCAGGGAAAGATTGAAGGCAAATGAGGTCGGTTTGGACAAAACTCAGCAGCACTTTTTCGTGCAGCTGCTGATAAAAACAGGATCGCCAACATGATCGCCAACGTCCGATAACAGATATGGCACAAGAAGAAGAAGATCGAGTCTTAAAGGTATCATCGCAGGATATAAGCTGTTTCAAGAAAGCTGCCTTTTGCAGCTGACTGATAGTAAATTTGTCAATGCCAATGGTGTTTAAATGGTGTTCCTATTGTTTTGGGATTGTCCCCAAGGCACTGTTTAGTATTGGTCTCTTTACTTACTTTTGCAACCATCGGTCTACTTCTATTTGCAGATCTTTGGATTTTGTGATTTGCTCCAGTTCTTTCTGTTCTTTTCTGCTATCTATAGGTACTTCAATGACTACTATCCAGAGGTTTTTTTTTTCTTTCTCATTGACAATTGTTAAGTCTGGGGAGTTACAGGGCAGGTGCCTGTCTGTTTGTATCCTAAAGTCCCAGAGCAATTTAGCTTCTTCATTTTCTATTTGTCTATTTTGTGGTTCCTGCCAGTTCTTGCTTGCAGATAAATGGTATTTCTTTGTCATGGCATTGTTTATAGTCGGTCTGTAAGATCTTCTTTGCAGCAACTAACCAGGTGGTCTAGCTTCTTTGCAGAGGGTTAGAGTTAGGATGAAGAGCCTGATTCATTGTCATAATTTTTCTGGTCTTCCTATCCAGGGCGTTTAGTTCTTCTTGAATCCACTCCACTATTCCAGTTGTATATCTAATGACTGGAATTGTCCAATTGTTTATTGACTTGATGATATTTCCTCCCCTGAACCCATAACATCTTCTTCACTCTCATGATGTACTCACTTCTAGCCTGCTCCTGGATTTCAGTGAGATTGATGTAGTCAGCTTTAAGGATACACAGATATTTGTAGTTATTGTCTTCATACAGAATCTTGGTCTTAATTCCATTGTGCATCTTGAATCCTTCAGTTTTCATTATTATTTTTCTTGTTGATGGCAAGATGGCACATTTGTCAATTCCAAACTCCAAATTCCAAATATTGCCCTTGCAATATTTTGGCTGTATATACAAGAGTGTTGAGCAGATAGCTTTTTTTACATACAGCTTCAGATTATCCATGTAAAGGAATGGAATAGCCTGGCAGATGTTTTTTTTTAGGTTTGTTAGTTCTGGCCTGACTTGTTCAGTATTGATGACAGAGGAATCAGTGTGGTAACAAACAGTAGTTGTCATAGTGAGTCTCCTTGAAATATCCTCTCTTGATATTAACCTCTCCCAGTCTATCACCATTGACTATCAACTGTGTCTTCCATTGTGCCATTTATCTTTGCACAAAGCTTCTGATGTTTCTACTGACTCCTGTAATTATTGGTATTATCTATCCCACTGTCCATATATAGAGTAAAACCTCGCTTTAATTTTTACAATTACGTGATCAAGTAAGATTGAGCTGAGAGAACATAATTGGTCCAAAATTATTCATGGATCCCCCAACTAGACTATTGGGAGTATAAGTAGACTTCTTAATATTCCATTCATCACATGGTATTAGATATCTTCGATAGTTTAATTAGTATAAAAGAGCTACATGGATTTTTTTATATCTTTCCAAGATATTTTCATTCAGTTCTTCTGTGGCTACTAACTACACCAACCCCCAAAATAGTGAATGGAGGCCTTTTTATTTTAAAACATGCTTTAACAAAATGAATCCCACCTGGGGCTTGAAAGCAAGGAGAATTGGTTCTATTCCTCTTTAAACTAATTAAAAATAGTTCTGAAGATCAGTTGCTTCAAGATCCTAGGAGCATTCTATCAAGGTCTATTGATTTTGAGCAGACCTAAAGTATCTTGGAGCCATTATAGTACATCATTCTGTATCACCCTAGTAGTGTTCTTCATTCCAAAATGAATCAGCATTGTGCAAAATAGAAATGTTATGTCAAAAGTGTGTACAAATGTGGCAAAATTGGAAGAGAGACATGCAAGGAAAACAAATTGTTGTTTAAAATGTCATTAGATAACTTACCTTCCAAAATAACTTCGTAAAAAATTCACATTTTGGTATAACGATGGTCAATAAATAGACATTTCTAGATTTCTAGTATTGTCAGAGTTCTAAGTGTATAGAGAATCATGGTGAAACCACAGGCTTTGTGCTGATTACAATAAAATAGTGGCATTATGAGGATATCAGGATAACATACATAACATCACGATAATAGCATTGGCAAGTCAACTATACTAAATATTGGTACGTACCAAAATACCTTTGCAGATTGATAACATAATATTAAATTGCATTTGCCACTAAGATTTTCAGGAGGGAGAAAAGGAATCTAGAGATAATTGTAAATGAAAACACTTATTTGCATGCACTTCCCTCTCTTCCTCTTCAGCTCATTGAGTTTTCATTTAGCTTCTTGGTTTTCATTTAGTTTTGAGTATTGATGTCCCTGATAGGTCTTTCTACTTAAACTTGCAAAATTTCAGAAAGCTAGCAGCATGGATTAAGAGTGACTAAGGTTGGCTTTTTTGTTACCTCTCACTTAGCAGCTTTTTCGCGAGGGGTGGAAAAAGGCTTACTAATTCAGACGTTTTCAATGACTAATACTTAGTATTGTATATCAGGTGCCATGATGATTGCTGCACAATATGTTTTTATGTTCAATGTTGATTGTTTTAATAAAAGAATTTTATATATTAAAAAAAAGAAAAAAAGAAACACAAACCTGTGTTAGATGTGAGAGATAAGGCTAGATAAGGCTAGATAAGGGGTCTAGCCTTCCCCCCCACTAAATACCATCCTTCATTCTCTCCTGAAGTCATCTGTTCTAAAAACTTATTTTCAGAAGGTGACAGGATAGAAAATATTAGATTACTGCAAAATTTCCTCCTCTAATAGCAGCTCCCCTCAAACAATTTCATGGTTTTCAAGAAGGATTCTTGACTTTTCAGAAGAAGATAATTACAGAAAGCCATCCTTCAGTCGCACAATCCTGTACATGCTTGCCTGTGAGGAAGTCTGACCTACCTACAGATAGATCAACATGGAATAAATTCCATATCTACTTGTTTTAAAATTACACAACTTCCTATGTGACATGCCAGATTATTTCATAATATATCATTTCCAAGTCTATCTCCAATTCTTCATGAAACAGTCATTTGTTTATCAATTGGTAAATCTAATTTCTGCATTATTCTGAATAAGAATAATGGTAAATTTTCTTGCCATGCTGCATTTATTCTTAATTTGGTATAAAACCTAGCAAAATTCTTAATGAGTAAATAGTATTTGGTAAAATCTAGTGGGTGGTGCATTTTTAATGCTATTAAATCTTCTTTTAGAAAGATATTACATTGCGGTCACCAGTCAAGATATTTTTTATATTTTTTTCATACCCTTAAGCTTATAATATGCAATATTTTGTGCAAACCCTGCATCTCATGGTTTATGCAAAATAGTTTTTAACACAATTTTACAAATAATCTGTAGCAGCCCTGAAACTGACACTCCATACAATCTCAACGTAGGCCTTTCCACTTCATTTCTCAGAACTGATTTTTCTCTCCTGTAAATATATCATAATAAAAGCTATGCAGAGCAGCTACACATTTCATCATTTAGGGATGCCTTATGGTTTTGAAAAATCCATTCTTGTATATTATGGCCAGTCAGAGTCAGCCTACCCATTTGATGGATGGAATGTTTGCCCTAATATTGTTAAGGTTATCTGGAAGGCTGCTGCTGGCACTTCAGCGATGGCACCCGGAGCCATTTTGCCAGGCCTGAAGAAGTTCATATAAAACTAGCAAAGAACTTGAGCCTTTGGTGCAGTGTTCAAAATACCTACAATTTATGCTATTGATTCTTTCAAGTGCGTAAAATATTTGCCAATAAAATAAATTCACATACTATAAAATAATTTACAGTATGACCGAAGGGCCACATGTGTGCAGAACATTTATTTATTATTAGATTTACATGCTGCCATGTCATTCTACAAAGTGATTTGGGGGCTCTTACAACATTAACTTTATCTACTTGTTTTAACTTTAATTATAGAAATAGCACTTAGACTTATATACCACTTCATAGTTCTCAAAGTTGCAACCTATGCTTCAGGGACATCCATAGAGAGAGGTCAAAAAAGTCAGGATGGAGGCTACAATCACACAAAGCACATAACAACCGCATTGGACGTTGATTGCATGGTAAACATTTGAATCTATTTGACATCACCACTCCTATCTTCTACACTTCTCACTTCTAAAGGATTGACATTATTGAGGATATGTTCGTATAAATTAGTTATTCTGTACAATTGCAGTCTATATGCCTAAACAATATGCACAAGCCCAACCAATATTTATTCACTGAAATGGATTTCAAGGACAATGCATGTTTTTATAATGCATGTTTTTGTAAAGTTCATGGCTTCCAAAGGTTGTTATTGTTAGCTGTGAAGTCGTGTCCGACCCATCGCGACCCCACGGACAACTTTCCTCCAGGCCTTCCTGTCCTCTATCATCTTCTGGAGTCCATTTAAGCCCACGCCTACTGCTTCAGTGACTCCATCCAGCCACCTCATTCTCTGTCGTCCCCTTCTTCTATTGCCCTCAATCTTTCCCAGCATTAGGCTCTTCTCCAGTGAGTCCTTCCTTCTCATTAGGTGGCCAAAGTACTTGAGTTTCAATTTCAGAATCTGGCCTTCTAAAGAACAGTCAGGGTTGATCTCCTCTAGGATTGACTGGTTTGATCGCCTTGCAGTCCAGGGGACTTGCAGGAGTCTTTTCCAACACCATAGTTCAAAGGCCTCAATTATTTTCTGCTCAGCCTTTCTTATGGTCCAACTTTCACAGCCATACATTGCAACTGGGAAAACCATGGCCTTGACTATATGTACTTTTGTTGGCAGGGTGATGTCTCTGCTTTTTAGTATGCTGTCTAGATTTGCCATAGCTTTCCTCCCCAGGAGCAAGCGTCTTTTAACTTCTTGGCTACAGTCCCCATCTGTGGTGATCTTGGAGCCCAGGAAGATAAAAACTGTCACTACCTCCATTTCTTCCCCATCTATTTACCAGGAATTGAGAGGGACGGATGCCATGATCTTGTTTTTCTTAATGTTGAGTTTCAAGCCAACTTTTGCACTCTCCTTCTTCACCCGCATCAAGAGGCTCTTTAGTTCCTCTTCACATTCTGCCATTAGAGTGGTATCATCTGCATATCTTAGGTTGTTGATATTTCTCCCAGTAATCTTAATTCCAACTTTTGATTCACCTAACCCTGCCTTTCTCATGATGTGCTCTGCATATAGGTTAAATAGGCAGGGTGACAAAATACAGCCTTGCCAGACTCCTTTCCCAATTTTGAACCAATCAGTGGTTCTGTGTCCAGTTTGGTACTGGACTCCAATTTCCATAAATTCAAATAATGCAGTTTAATAAATAGGGGTTAATCCCCCCCTTTTTTGAGGGCACCTAGTCATAAAGATACTGGAAAAGCTAATCTAAGCAATCATTCTTCTTCCTTTTTTTACATCACATGGCAAGTTAGCATGGGTAAATTTCAAATGGCTGGCTTCTAGGGGTACTAAATTCTGTCTTTTAAAAATCAGTCCCACAATGGGTCAACAAACTTACTGAAATCACTAAGGAAATTCTCTGGGTTTGGACCAAAGACATACCTTGCCTTGTGTCAGATTCAAAATATTTTAATGTGAAGTCTCTCAACGCTTTTATTCTTATACAACTAGAACATTACAGGTTTTTTTTTTTAAGAAAAAACTATTTAGAGAAAAAGAACAGCTTGCTCAAAAGCTGCACTGATGACATGCAAATAATATTTTGGGATGCTGGATCTGACAGCCCAATTTGAAAAAATAAGGCTTGTCACAGCCTCTACATATTCAATAAGAGGGCATAAATGCATCATCCTTAGAGCTCTTTCTTGAAGATTTGATTATACCACATTACCAATTATCACAGTCATTACCATGGTGAGCACTGCTTCTCACATGGCTTTTGAAAGAGATAATGGTTTAAAACATATAATTCTATCTTGGAGAAAAGAAGCACTATTTTCAAAAACTATAGTTTTGATTTCAGCTGACATCTTCAGGAACACATGTGGTCACAATGCAGCAAACATAGGGATCAACAGATATACACAAAGAAATGTCTTTATTTTTGAAACAAACTTCTTCCCTTGTATAAAATTCACTTCTACTGTTACAATGATGCTGGCTTGAATATTAAAAATAATTGCCCTGGGTCAATAGATAAAGACCAAGAATGAACTTAAGATCAGCCATAACATTTGTCCAGGATGGTATAGGGCAGTGGTGGCGAACCTATGGCACGGGTGCCAGAGGCAGCACTCAGAGTCTTCTCTGTGGGCACACGCACTGTCGCTCCAGTCCTTCAGCTGGGTTTTATAAAACCTTTTCGCTTTAGGCCTCTGCCGCCGTGTAAAAAAAAAAGGTTCAATCAATCAGTCAATTTCAACTTCTCATGGGGAAAAAAAAGATCTTGCAAAGTTGGAATTGATTGATTGAACTTTTTAGTCCCACCCAGTCTGCTGTTACCACCACAACCACCCAATGGGCCACGCCCATCCAATGGGCCACACTCACCTAATGGGCCACACCCACCCGGCACCCGATGATGCATAAGTGGGTTTGGGATTGCAGTTTGGGCACTCAGTCTCTAAAAGGTTCACCATCACTGGTATAGGGTATCCCGCTGGAGCAGGTGTTTGGACTGAAAAACCTCCAGCATCTCTTCCAACTCTGTTATTCTGTATTCTGATATTAATTGGAAGCAGCTATCCAGCTAAAATATCATGATTAATTGGAAACTACAGAAAACCTGTAGTAAAATATCATGATTAATTGGAAACTACAGAAAACCTGTAGGCAGAACATGTGCGTTATTGCTAAGCTGCAGCCTCTCTGTTGTAACACCACCTACCAGTGGTGGAGAAACATCAGGGACTACATCAAGAAGTTATGAACTCAATACTTACCACTGACAAAGTTGTTCATAGAACTGTCCAGCAATTCTATTACTCAGAAAAGGCAAACATCCTGTTAAAGGGAACTCCAGCCATATTAACACACAGGTGGCCACAATCTAGGACAACCTTAGTTGCAAATTCAGATTACTTGTCTGACCTAGTCAGCCTTTATTATCATCTCCAGAGTTCCCTGTTTCCACATTACAGGCTCCCAGCTATAGGAGATATTTTGTAAAGACATTCCAGTAAATAGCAATATAGCATATCTTTCTACACTTTAATATTAAGATAATACCACCAAAGGATCTGAGGCAGACAAAAAAAAAAGACCTATGTATCTCCATTCTGCTATAATGAGATCCAGTCACATCAGTGGGTCCTGGGAAATGTAACAATAAAAAAAATTCATCACAGTTATATGAAACTCTTATACTAAACATAATAGGATTTTTTTAAAAATCTTTTTGAAAAAAAAATTCTGAGAAATTAATTGGAGAGGTGAATTTCACTGGAACTCCTTGTGGCATGGAATCCCTTTTAAATTTGTTTTAGCAAATTTAGGAATTGACAGTAATTCATAGAATAGCCTTGAGTTATGCTAAACTCATTGTATATACCTTGTAAACTTGTTGCTGGCAAAGTTCTATATAGTTTGCTATATATTATCTGTTTTGTGGCACTCCGTTAGCTGACCCACAGGATGAGAACTTTTGAAGAAAATCAGTCAACTATTTTTTATGCCAAATCTTGTTGGCTTCTTCTATTTCCTAGGCCATATAAAATCAATACAACATAGGAAATTGCTTAAATTCCTGTTAGCTACAAAGACTCTCATGATTGCAAAACACTGGAAAATTACAATAGATCTTTTACTGGATCAGGGCTAATTAAAAGTATGGGAAATTCTTTTGACTGAAACATTGAGGCAACAAGAAAGAACTTCACAAAGTCCTATAACAGAGGTGGGGAACTATAACCCCTTTATGGCTATAGTTCCCAGCATGGCTAGTTCAGGAATTCTGAAAGCTGAAGTCCACAAGTCACAAAAGGCCCTAGCTCCCCACTCCTGTCCTATAATGAAGAATAACTTATACGTATCTGATGGCTATTTATTAGCTATATTAATAATGTTTTCCTGATAAGTTGTCTTCATCTATTTGCATTGCCTGCTCAGCCTTTGGTAATTCTAGAACAGTGGTTCTCAACCTTTCTGAGGTTGAGACCCCACTTGCCCCGCCCATGCGCACCGCGACCCCGACTCGGGGGCATGCGCGTGTGCGCGCGTGTGCAAAAAAAAAATTAAATTTTTTTTAAAAAAATCAAAAAAACAAAAAAAACAAAATGGCGGCTACGACGGGCGGATCTGCGCCTGCGCGGATCGGCCCATCGCACGCGCCGCGCATGCACGGATCCGCCCGTTGCGGTCCGCCATTTTGTTTTTATTTTATTTTATTTTATTTTATTTTATTTTTTTTATTTTTTTAAAAAAAATTTTAATTTTTTTTCCGGCGCGATGGGCGGATCTGAGCGTGCACGGCACGCGCGCGCCAAAAAACATAAAAAAATGTAAAAAAATAAAAAAAATTAAAAAATAAAAATAAAAAAACAAAATGGCGGCCGGCGGTGCCCGGCGACCCCCGCGAAATGGTCTCGCGACCCCAAATGGGGTCGCGACCCCAAGGTTGAGAACCACTGTTCTAGAACCTTAATTAAGATGCCATGTAGAACAAGGAATAGGACAGTGGTGTTTGCAACTTGGTTAATCAAGCAGGTTGACTTAGTACGCACATGGAAATGCTCTTTCTAGATCTATGCCTTGAATATTCTTGTGTCAGGGAAGGCTTGAAATTCATCCTTCATAAATGGCTAGGTATGGTAAGAACTAAAGAACTGTTAGGTGTGTATTGTTTCTAAATTACATTTTCACTTTTCCAAGATTTTAAAAACTACCCAGTAATCCAGCAGTTTTATGCAACTTGTGGAAAAGCACTGAATCTTCTTAAAATTTTCTTTAAAATAATATCTGCAATTTTAACAGCAAAGGGCACAGCATTTTAGAATTAAATGATAGAGAAGATTGCTTCTCATTTTATGTTGCTCTCCCCTGCCTTGACCTCTCTCTTTTCTTCTAAAGATCACAGCTCTTGTTGCCTTTTATTGCTAGTGAAACCAATTCTTTCCAATCACTCTACAAAAACCCTGGAGGACAAGCAGATTTAGAGGCTGGCTTTCCAGCATTACAGTTTGCATGTTTTTTCACTTCCAGACTCAAGTGGGGGAATATTTTCCTCTTTGGTAACTTTGCTTTTGACTTCTGAGAACAAAATGAAGACAGTGGAAAGGTTTCCTTTGCCCATAATTGTTTCAGAGTTCAATAAGTAAGTTCCTTTTGTGAAGAATAAGAAGAATCTCATGAGACAAGGAAGCAGTGGGTGGATTTTTTTTTCAAGTAACCAATATTTTGTGTGTGTGCTGGCTTAAAAAAATACATTTCTTCTAAAGGAATACCAAGCTTTAAAATGCAGGTTAATCATGTCAAATCAACTTGTCACCCAAAACTTCATTAAATGCCATCTTTGCCATTGAAAAAAAAACAAAAACAAATCCAAGCCCAGCTGGGAGACGGAAACAGGGAAGATGGCTCCAGTACAAGCCCGGCAGACACAGCAACCTACTTTATGTGTTGACTTTCTGTTTGTGAGATATATAGTCAGCATTTCTAATGAATCTGCTGGAAGCGGCTGGAATATTATGATTTATAGCACCTTCCTACTCTCTATCATAGCATTTTATTAGATGGATGGGAAACTGGTAGTAATGAGGTTAGGAATGAGAAAACATCCATCAAGCTCAGCTAGGACTCCTCTGGAAAGGCAACACACTATCTCGTATGTCACAGGCAGTGATCTGGGTCACGATGATATAAAATGCATGATTAAAACCAAGCATTTGACACCAGATAATAGGCATCCCTTTAAAAAAATAGCTCCAGTGTTCCTAACTTTAATTAAGTCCCACTCGTAAATATGCACCATGATAAATATATAGCAGAATGGGGCTTGTTTATATTCCCCAACATAACAATTACCTCTAGAACAGACCCTTTATTTCACTACATGATGTTATTAGCCAGGAGAGGGTCAAAATACAAATCTTAAGTCAGTGATATCAAACAGTCATGTCAAATAATACCTCGCTCCCCTCCTTCTCCTATGCCTTGTCTTTGCAGTTATCAATCTGGAATAAAACATCCTTAATCATCCTCAACAATTCTTCAGGACAGTTCTGATTGCATCTGCAATATTGAAGCCAAACACAGGCCTCTTAAAGATATAGCAGGAGAGCACTCTGTGTTTTTGTGTGTGGTGTTTTATTTTGTTTTCCTTTTCACAAGGGGCTGTGACTTTAAGAAAATTTAGGTTTAAGTGTATGACAGAAAGAGGGAGATCTTAATTTACAACAGAATTGTATCCCAGCAAGCTCTCTTGATTTCAATATGAGACATTTTAAGACTATAATCAAACCCACCTGTCACTTTCAACTGGTTGCAGACTGGTGGTTAAGAGTATCAGCTGGAAATTGGACAATCCCACGATTCCAATCTCACTAGTTTACACTTTATGGGCAGCCTTAGGCAAGCTATTATTATGAATCATTATTTGTCCTTTTTTCCTTCAATTACATTTGATTTTTAATGGCTTTGAGAGGGTTGCCCAAAATACAGAAGAAGAGAAGATACAATCTGTATAAAATTTCCATATTCTAAAGGCAAATTTAGATATGATGAATATAATTTAGAAAGAAATATGCTATATCTCAGTTGGGAAGAACACAATATAAAATCATCCAGGGAATCATATAGAACAACATCCGAGGATATGTAGACCTCTCTTGTCTTCAGTAAAGTCAGTTTTCATGACTCCATAATCATCATCATCCAGCACTAGGTAAAATGGGATTCACAGAAAACTATTGAAGATGAACTTATTACTCACTGAACTGATGCTAATCTCAAGTTGATATTTTAAAAAAGCCTTTGCATGACCTCCAGACTCTGGAGGAAATGTTTTTCAAATACATGAATGTTGTTATACCTTGTAAAAGCCAAACACTTTATTCTACAATAAATACTTTATGCAAACCTGTCAAACCTGTAGGAGATAATGTCATTGGGGATATTTGCTGCTCTAAGATCAGGATAGCTTACTTCATTGACAGAAGCATGAAGTCTGCTTTATATAAGACAATTTTACAAAAGAATATCCATTCATCTATCCATCAGCTGAAGTACAAATGGATCGTACAGCAATGATCCCAAACTTATAAGCAAGATGTGTTCATAAAGAATATTTCTAGTTCAGGGCTGACATCTTGTATTATTAAAATATCCAAAAAAAACTAACCAAGACACACCTAGTAGATGGCCACAAACATTCCATCAGCTCACCTATACAATATCTTGAAAAAATAAATGCCTTAAATCAGGGGTCCCCAAACCCCAGTTCGTGGACCAGTACCGGGCATGCCAGCAACTGGGCTGCGCAAACGAGCAAAGCTCAATCCATGGGATGCAGGCAGCACACAAAATCACACACTCTCTGATCTGTGGAAACCTTTCTCCATGGACCTCTGCCTTAAATAACAAATAAGAAAAGATGAGATTATGAGTATTTTGATGTCACTGCTGTGTTCACACTGATTCATGTGAAACAATGAAATCAGTTAGGGGACAATCGCAATGCTATCTCCACAACTCAATCAAACTCAATACCCCCAAAATAAAATACTCAAATGTATAGAATTATTGACTACAGCTCAATCCATACTTTTAATTTGTTGGTAAAAAGCAACAAAAAGATCAAAGGAATATCAATGAAATATTCCACTTCTGGATTCATAGTAGAAATAATAATCCAACAACTAAAAATTATAGTTCTTCCATAATACAACCCCAAAATACAAAGATGGTATGTAAACAACACTTTTGTCATAATAATTAAATAATTAAAAAGGAACCTATAGAAAACATACTAATCAACCATGTATTTGATGGAATCAAATTTGCAAAAGAAGAAAATAACAAACTTGATATCCTCATCAGAAGAA
Source organism: Bothrops alternatus (assembly GCA_034064705.1). Classification (NCBI taxonomy): domain Eukaryota; kingdom Metazoa; phylum Chordata; class Lepidosauria; order Squamata; family Viperidae; genus Bothrops; species Bothrops alternatus. The sequence continues at coordinate 19,434,207 of JARGCV010000018.1, read as the reverse complement.
AAAACAATGCCATATTACAAATCCAGGTTAACAGGAAAATAAACCATACAATCCAAATCTTCAGGTAAAACAGCAAGTACCCCCCAAAAGTGTGTAAAAATCCTATTTAGACAAGCCATAAAGCATTGCAGGACACTGTAACTACAAATAGCAGGAACACACTATCCTACAAGACATCCATCAGCATAATTGATACTCATGCAACTTCATCAAAACATACATGCCGACTAAGCTGAATATAACAGAAACATTACAAGCTATTGAAAAGATAATAGTCCCTCATATTAAAGGTTTTTCATATTCCACCTGATACTATGATCTTTGGATTAACTGTAGGATGCAGGCTAACAAAGTCCATACAGAACATTCTATGCAAGGAAAAGAGGAGTTATATACTGGATAGATAGTGAACACAACTACATAGGACAAACAGGCACAGAAGACTGATAGAATGTATCTATTAGCATTAAAGATCACTCAAAAGACCCAATGCTATTCACTGCTCTTTCTCCGCACAGATAATCTAAAAAATTACCTTCAAATGGGAAATGATAAAAAATTTAGAACTAGATTGAGAGATGAAAGAGAATTCTTAGAAGCATGGCACTCCAACCAAACCATGATCCACAAACGTATAGGTTTAAATCCTATCTATGAACTTATCAAAAATAAATAACTTTGTATAAAAACTCTTCGTTGCCCAATAAACTCTCCACCTAAACAGATACATAACTGAAGTTATTCTGTATACATTCTTTGTCTATCAGTGAATCTCTATTCCACACATCTTCTGGACTAATGGGGTTACTTAACATGGTAATGAAATGCCTGCAACCGCAAAACCTAGTTCAAAGAACCGTAACCATACTGAAAAGTCTATAATAGAACAACTAGCAAGGGGGGAGAACATTTTTAACATTGAGGAATGGTCAAGTCAAAATGCAAACCTAAACTTCACAGAAATATTGTAGAAACTCAATGTAGCAGTTCATGATGGAAAAACCTTCAGATATTATGGAATTGAAATGTTCTGCCATGGAGAAATTGGCCAGAACTTTTATACAACAATGTGAACAACTAATCACCAATTACAGAAGTTCCAGTTATTGCTGCTAAGGGTTTAGAGGGCAAGATTCCTTTTTTCATATCAGAACATGGCGTGTGGGATGCTTTTACTCACAAAACAAGAGGGACCCATCTGAATCTCTAATATCATTCAGTGCTAATCCTTCCACCCCAAAGAAGGTGGATATCTTTTCATCAGCGGTATACAAAACAGAAATTGTACCAGCAAGCACAAACTTGTAGCATTACAAGATGCCAGTTGCAAGTCCCTCTAATGCAAGAATTTTAAGTGTGTATGTGTATGTGTATGTGTATTAGATTACAGTAATTACTACAACTGATAACTGAAAAGTGAACAAGTTAGAACAGTGCCTGCCGATATGCTTTCCTTTGCTTAGGCAGAAAGCAAAACCAGCCACTGGTGTGATGAATATGTTACAATGGGTGAGAACTTGACCTGGCCTCATCTGTCATTTCTAGGGTAAACTAGGTTCTCTTTATCATGTCTGACTCTGGGGATCATTCTCACTCCCAACTGCCACGCCAAAGGAAGCACTGCTCTTCTGGGAAGCCAGACAGAGAAATCAAAAGGAAAATGTCATATTAGGTGTTGTGTCCTGAGCCTGCAAAAGCAGACTCGGGACGTTGCATTGGTCCCAGGCATTCCAAAAGATGCCCGGGACCAGACAGAGCAGCGCCAGCCTTGTGCGCATGCGCAAGGCATGAAAATGCTCTGTTCCTATTGGTTGACACTGTCCGGGCTTCTGGCCATGTAAAGAGGCCTGCGTGCCTTTTGCTTTTGCTTGGTTGTTGTAGAAGGAGAATAAAGTGTTTGTTCAGCATCACCGTGTGTCTTCATCATTTGCACGCGAACGAAGTATACAACATTAGCCATATATTCTGTTTCCTAAAATAAGATTTATTTCCACTGGATTTTCAAAAGACAAATGCATGGAGAGGCCATAGGGAGTTTTCACAAATAATAAGATATTGTCTGATTCTATTGTTAGTCTCCCTTTCCCAAACAGAGGCAACACAGTGGGTTTGCTAGCCCATGCTTTATTTTACTTTAGATTGCACATTATATAATATAAGGAAAGAAAAATACCTGGTTAGCAAGTAAAATAGTTTTTAACATTAACCTGGGTTACGCATGATAAAAGCCTTCCATTGAGACAAGAGCATTTTGCTATTTAACGCAAAAGCTTTTTCAGGAATGCATGTTTTTCCGCAAAGATTTATAGTACAAGGTCTGTATAAGCCTTGTATAAAATATTGCCTAGTGGCACAGGCTTTATTCTTCTTCCTGAATTTGAATAGTAAATCATACCGGATCTTTTACTCAGTCTTTATATTAAAATACTATTATATTCCCCAAACAGTAACTTATGATCTTCTGAGACACCTTAGTGGAAGTGATTTACTGTCTGAATCCAAGACTGGGATTTACATACCAATAACTTTAGAACCTTTTTCAAATCACGCATACTGCTCAGAGACCTTGTCTGCATGCTCCAGCTAGCCAACCTTACACAACTTTCTCACCAGAAATACACCAGGGCATATCCTAATCATGCCTACTAAGCCATATATCACATTGAGTTCAATGGAACTTGAATTCAGTGGCAATTCCCTGAGCAATCAGGTTCAGTTGAGTTGAGGAAAGAGGGAGAAGAGGGAAGACGTTGGGAGAAGAAATGGAGAACGCTGGCTAATGGTTGCTCCTGCTACTTGTTTCCTGACTGTTCCTGCATATGCCTTGTAAATGTAAATGTTATGCTTCTAATAGGATATTGCTCATGACTGACCTAATAGAGGCAAGTTCAGGCAATTTCAGGGATAAGTAACTAAGCCAGTTCACCAGAGAGTGAACTTATTGAGCAAGCAAATATGGAGAGCAAACAGGAATTTATTTGGTGGCAGACAGATTAATACTTAAATTTTTAGTGTGTAATGAATAAAGAAATCCCATAGTATAAGCATTAACTGTACCTTCCTCGACACCGTGTTCTCTCTAGTTTTTACCTCCCTGAATTATAACCCAAGTTACTTTATACCCACAAAATAATTCTTTGAAGCAAAATTTGTGTGCTGGAAAAGCCAACCAAAAATCCAAGAAATTTTTCACTCTGAAAACAGAATGAGAACAGATAAATATAATATCTGTGTAGAACAGGGGTCTTCAAACTTGGCCCTTTTATGACTTGTGGACTTCAATTCCCAGAATTCCTCAGCCAGGCACACTGGCTGAGGAGTTCTGGGAGTTGAAGTCCACAAGTCATAAAAGGGCCAAGTTTGAAGACCACTGGGTAGAACCAGGAAATAGGTTATGTATTTTGCATTTTGCATGCTGAGAATTTAATTTTAGGCAGCAAACCTTGTGAGCTGAGATTTGTTAATGGCTGAATATTAAATTATGGCTCTTTTTCATCATGCGAAACATATTGAATGCCGTGGAGAATTCTTTCACATATAAATGGGTTCCCCTTCGTTTGCCTAAAATTTCTAGTTTTCAGAACTGGGTAAGCTATAAGCCTTTTTTTAAAAAAAAAAATCATGCCTTCTTAACATAATAGGTGAACAGAAGGTGACTTATTAGCCTTGTGTTTCTTGCTACAGAGCCAACATGACAGGATAATGAGGCAGCTGGTTTGGCGTAATGGTAAAGGTGCTGGCCTAGAAAGCAGGCAAACTGTGATCTCTAGGCATCCCTTAGCTATGAAAGTTGGCTGAGTAACTTTGGGCCCATCAGTCTCTCTCAGGCTTCACAAGGTTGTTGTTAAAGGAAAAATAGGATGCAGGAGTATTAAATATGTTCACCGCCTTGAGTGGACTAAATTTTAAAAAAGGACAGGATAAAAATCTAATAATAGCAGTTATGCCAAACTTTACCTAAAGAAAAATGTTTTCTATATTCATTATATAATTCTACTTGTATGTGAACAAACCACTTTATAAAACAAGGTTCATCCTTTCCAAAAGATGGAGGAATATGGCTAAACTACAACTCCCAGCATTTTTCAACACTAAGTAGTTCTAAGTAGTTCAAGATTTTTTTCATATCCATAGTATGATTGAAGTTTTTGTTTAACTATATTTCAATGGAAACTGATAAGAATTATACATCTCTGGTTCAGAACTCAATTACTACTTTCTTTCTTCTTCTTTTTTTTTCACTTTCCATTTGTTTATTTCTAGTTACCAATGGCCTAGGAAACATGGAAGGAATATACAACTTACAGGCAATGAACCATGAGGTGAAAGGCTTAACAAAGCAGATGGCCCTCTAGAGCAGTAGTTTGGAGTGGAAAGAAAACAGGCCTTCAACTAGTTTACAGAGAGTAAAGACCAAAGCAGAAGTCCCTCTCACCAATATAGAGGAAGCAAATGAAGTATTGCTTTTATGAAGGAACACAATATTCATATATTGGCATCCACATTTAGCAGTAGAGGTGAATGAAAAAGCTGGGAAAAGGGACTGATGGTAAGGCCATTTCACTTGCGTGCAAGTGTATCTTTACAGTATTTCTCTTCCAACTAGGGTTGGTTCTCCCTCCAGCTTTTTTATTTCAGATTCTATAGATTTCACTGTTTTGCACTGATGATGGTTACAAATTCAGTCTTCAGGGAAGCCCCACCAACAAGGAAGCCATCTACATCATGTTGGGAGGCCAATTCTTTGCAGTTGGCACCAGTAACTGAACCTCCATAGATGATTCGAGTTGACTGTGCAACAGCTTCAGAAACATGGGTCTTCAGCCAGTTCCTCAACTTGTCATGAACTTCCTGGGCCTGCTGGGGAGTTGCAGTTTTACCAGTCCCAATGGCCCAAACTGGCTCATAGGCAAGAACCACTTTACTCCAGTCCTTCACATTGTCAGCAATAACCTTGGTCTGTTCGAATACCACCTTCTCTGTGATACCAGCCTCTCGCTCATCAAGTTTCTCTCCAATGCAAGCAATGACCCCAAGCCCTTCAGACAAGGCATGGGCCACCTTCTGTCCAATGAGCTCATCTGACTCGCCAAAGACATGCCTTCTCTCAGAGTGTCCTAAGATTACCCAGGTGACGCCAACATCTTTTATCATGGCTGGGCTGATTTCACCTGTAAAAGCTCCTCTGGGTACCTTGTAACAATTTTGTGCAGCCACCCCAATCTTGGCATCAAGTTTCTGACGGGCAAAGTCAAGGTAGATGGAAGGGGCACCACAAACCACCTCGGTCTCTGCAGGGACCTTAGCCTCATTGAGAGTGTGGATGAGCTCCAAAAGGCTTTTCTTATCGCCGTTCATTTTCCAATTCCCGCCCACGAAGAATTTCCTCGGTGCCATGATAGGGGTGTCTGGGCCGTCCACTCAGCAGCTTCAGAGGATATCAGAAGGTCAAAGAGCGCAGCGGCTCAATTACTACTTTCTGATTTTATACCAACCAATTTCAGTTTAGAAATGTATATTCTATAAGGAAATAGTGCATTTTTAAAATACTTAAATGGAATTTTGGTCAGATTAAAAAATTACCACGCATCGGTGCCAAAACACACTATAAGGACTTATGAACGAATATATGACTGAATGATTGGGTTTTTTTAAAAAAAAAATTAAGAGGTTTTATATTTATATGTATTTTTATGTTGATTTCTACTGTGTTGTGAGCCGCCCTGAGTTCTCCGGAATAGGGCGGCATAGAAATCGAATAAATAAAATAAATAAATAATAAATAAATATTTAATTTTAATTAAATAATTTTGAAGTATCATATATATCATTTTAAAACAGATCCCATATTCTAGTTTTGATTAAATCAGAAACATCAGAATCAGAATTTAAAAATGCCATTCGTATCTTTAGCGAAGACATTTATTCACACTGCAAGGATCAAGACTAAAGAACAGAGCAGTTTCTCAAGGGGAAAAAAAAACTTTTTCTAACTGTTGAGCAACACGCTAATAACCAGATCGATAAAGCCAATAAATCAGGAGAGACAAAAGGCATGCCAGGGTTTGTTCATTAAATTCATGGATATTATTTTATGTTCACAGTGAGACCATTGCCCAAATACGTTTCAACTGTAAAAGCCTAAGAATTTCTTAAAACTTCTAAGTTCACAAGGTCACAAATACATCTGAAACTGAGTGTTAATGTCAATTCTTTAAGCCAGACATGTCAAACATAAGGCCCAGGGGCCGGATGCAGCCCACAAAGTGGTTTCATGCAGCCCCCGAAGCCATCCTGGAAACAGTGAGGGAACAGACCCCTCTGCCTTGGCCCTGGCCCAGGCCAGCCGGGAGCCAATGTACAATTTTGTGGTGGCCATCTATACGAAAACACATTCAGCCTTAGCTGCATAAGCCTCCCTCCCCCCGGTATGGCCTGAGAGGAACAGTGCGGCTCCTCCAGTGGACCATGCCTTGGCACTTGCCCTGGTCCCACCCCCTTCTGCCAGACACCCTCAGATCTGTCCCACTCCTGCCCAAGCCCCCACAGGCACCCTCCACACAAACGATGTAGAGCTGACCACACCCACCCAATAGGCCACACCCACTCCATCTGTCCACCCAGTAGACCACACCCACCCTGGCCACACCCACCCATCCCCCTGAGGGCAACCACAATGCTGATGCGGCCCTCAATGAAATTGAGTTTGACACCCCTGCTTTAAGCACTTGGTGAGCCCTCAAATACAAGATTCATTTGTGGAGGCTGTTTCGTTCTTTTGCCTAATCTTTTTCAGATCAATTTCATTCATGCTGAATCAAGGACATATCAGTGTTCGCTGGTTTCAAACTGAGAGTGCGAGCTTCAAGTTCAAAGCCCCGCCTCTTTTTAATGGGCATTGCACCCCATGCTTGCCCATAAAAAGGGCCAGAGCTTTCATCATCCAGGTTCATCCGTCATTTTGAAGCCAGCGAGTCTCACTGTAGACTCTCGTCTGAGTTCAAAACAAATGCAAATATTAGGATATACTGGGAGAAAAGTATGAAATATATTTTCTTCCAGGTACAGGTAGTCTTACAACCATTCATTTAGTGACCATTTAAAGTTACAACTGCACTGACTTATGTCCATTTTTTGCACTTACACCATTGCAGCATCCCTATGATCACATGATCAAAATTTCGATGCTTGGAGCCTGGCTCACATTTATGATGGTTGCAGTGTCTTAAGATCAGAGAAGGATGAGGGGTGACATGATAGCAGTGTTCCAATATCGCAGGGGTTGCCACAAGGAAGAGGGAGTCAAGCTATTCTCCAAAGCATCTAAAGGCAGGACAAGAAGCAATGGATGGAAACTAATCAAGGAGAGAAGCAATCTAGAACTAAGTAGAAATTTCCTGATAGAATAATTAATCAGTGGAACAACCTGCCTCCAGAAGTTGTGAATGCTCCAACACTGGAAGTTTTTAAGAAGAGACTAGACAACCATTTGTCTGAAATGGTATAAGGTTCCTTCCAACTTTATTATTATTATTATTATTATTATTATTATTATTATTATTATTATTATTATTATTATCATCATCATCATCATCATCATCATGTGTTCACCTTTTGCAACCTTCTAATAAGCGAAGTCAATGGGGAAGTCATCACTTACCAACAATGGTGGCAGAAAGGTCGTAAAATGCAGGAAAACTCAATAACTGTCTTGCTTAGCAAAAGAAAGTTTGGGCTCAGTTGTGATCATAAGTATTCTTAATATATGTATTATGGCATATTTGGAGAATTAAGACAGACTGATTATTAAGTCTGAGCAAGCTCTGCCTCCTCTATAGAAAAGTCTGGATTTAACTCCTTCTGTCTTTGCTTCCCAACAACATTGGTTTCTTTGGGGTGAAAGAGTTGAAAGTACTATAAGATGACATCTACCCAGTGGTGGGATTCAGCCAGTTCGCACCACTTCAGCAGAACCGGTAGCTAAATTTTTGTTGCACAAGCCCAGAGAACCGGTTGTTCACATATTTGAATCCCACCACTGCATCTACCAATGGTCACCTTGAAATGAACTATGTATTCTGATGGAATCTATTATACATCCATTTGCAGAAGAATGAATGACAGGCTTCAGCTGCCATCTGAATGACTGTAACATGGCTATAGCTGCACATACTTTCCGAACTATATTTTCTACAACGTTATCAAGCAAGATGAGGGATTACAACACAGATATTTTAATGCCTTCAATATAAGGTTAACCCTATCACCAACCATAGATTCTTTGGCCTGTTTATTTAGTACTAATGTGGAACTCACCTTCTGCTGGGTGACATAAATATGAAGGCTTCTCAATGAAAACAGGTGCTAGCAGAGGTGATCCATATCAGTTTTCAGATATGGTCTAAAATAACTATCAAGCATGCCTGTGACCTCCTTTCACCAACCTGGTTTGTTTGCCAAGCTTTTCTGGGTGTGAATCTAATCGACTTATATTTGGATGGCAAAAACTGAAAATAAAACCGACTGGCATCTGGGTGGTGTTAATACTTTGGCATTTAAGTGTGGGTAATTTATATCCAACCGTTCTGTCGTTATCACTCTATGCAGTCTATATTCAGCAAGCAGTCTGCTTTGCTATAATATGATATATATATATTTTTTGCAGCCTAGTAAGAAAGTTACTTAAAAATAATATTTGAAAAACACATGGAGGTGGGGATGTAGCCTAAAAATGTTAAAAGACAGTTAGTTTGGAGTAGTGGTTAAGGCATCAAGCTAGAAATCAGAAGTTCTAGTCCCATACTGGGCACAAAGTCAGCTGGGTGACCTTGGCCGAATCATTTTCTCTCAGCCCTAGTACTGAGGCAATGGCAAATCACTTCTGAAAACCTTGCCAAGAAAACTGCAGGAGCTTGTCCAGGCAGTCTCTAAGAATTGAACACAATTGAATGGAAGGGGAGGGGAAAGGTTAAGAAAAGTTTAAGAAGACCAAGGTTCAAATTCCCACTTTCCCATGGAGCAACTAAACAACTTTAGAGAGTCACCTTTTTTTTAACCAAAACTACCTCATTTTTGTGGTGATAAAATATCTCACCATATTTTGAATTCCCAGAAGATATGTATGCTATAAATGAAATAATAAATAAAAAATGAAATATAATCTTTCACATAGCTTGACCCAATTTGATATTTTTTTTTTGGTACAATTGTACTGTTTTATACTGTTCAGAAACATCTATTTGGTACATTTTCTAAAGCAGGTTTTTGTGGTCTTGTGGAGATTGCATTTTAGTCATCTACTCAGTTATCAATTACCTTTTAAAAAGTGCCAACCAAATAATATTGCCACCATTTGTGAAAGTTAGTTTTCTCATGGTTAAATACACCTAACTTGATAGTAAATCAGACTGTTTTCACAACAACAAAAATAATAGATAGAAATTCCCAACTCAAACAGTATCATTTTTAGCCTTTTAAATAGAACAGATAGGAGAAAGAGGCACAAGAAATACAACAGCTTTAAATAAAACTTGCATTTTCTGGACCACAGTCACTGAAATACATTCATGACAGTTTCTTGGCATTTCTACTATAAATTTTATTGAACAGAAGTTCTTGGATTCCTATGTAACTGCTAAATTGATTCCAATCTAGTCTGCTGTGGGGGGGGGAGGAAACTGTCCGATTTAAAGATTTCCAGGGTGATATATAAAAATATTTGCATTTGATAGATCAACAGTTGTTCTTATATATTTTTTCCTAAATTTTTCATCAAATTTATAATGTTGATGCAATTGCTGAAATCAACATTAAAAAAGGGAATAAATTTTATTATTTATTTGTTATCACATTTATGTACTGCCAATTCCATATAGACTCCTGGCTGTTTATGCAAAATATATTTTCAAAGACTACTGAAGATCAAGCTGATTCTATAGCTGTAGCCTATGTCTAGGAGACATAATGGATATTATTAAATCAGTGAAGTTAAATAAAACTCCAGTTCCAGATGGCTTTCCTATAGATTGATATAACACAGTGATGGCGAACCTTTTAGAGACCGATTGCCCAAAAACCAGCCCCGCCCCCACCCCCATCCCGCCCCCACCCCACCTGCCTGCAGGGCCACTCACTGCCTCCACGGCCTACCCCAGATCGCCCATGTGACCCAGCAGTGCGGTGGAGGGCATGCCCTCTGCCCTTGCCCCACAGCATCAACCGCACATGATGGAGCGCGAGGGTGGAATCCTATCCCCGCTGCCCGGCTGCCATGTCCTTAGTTGCATTTCTCCACATGGGCCGCACTTGGGTGCAACTCTCCTCGGGGGGGGCTACTGGTGAGGAGGGGGCTGCAGGGTGAGGTGGGGCTGGGGTGATGGCACGCATGTCCACAGAGAGGGCTCTGAGCGCCACCTCTGGCACACATGCCATAGGTTCGCCACCATTGGTATAAGATATTAATTGACTTTCTCACTCCCATGCTGTTAGAATTATGCTTTCTTTATAGAAAGTTTTCTTCTCTTTTTCAGAGGAGGTTTTTACAACTTTAAATAAAAGGCAGAGATCCTGCAAAATATGCATGGTTTTGCCTGATTTTGTTTTTAAAAAGTGCATGACAAAATATTGACAGCAACTTTCTTTCAAAAGACTCTAAAAGTTTAAACTATACCATACATCTAAACCATATCACCATGTTCAGCCTGAATAATGTAGATAATGTAGTTTTGTGAAAGATGTCAGTGGATAGTCAACATTAGACTATTAATGGATATATTCTCCAGCAGATACTGTAAATTGGCTAAAATGCTGGATTTTATATCTGATAGTGGTGAAGGCCTTCCATTTAAGTACACCTTAAATTTTTTAGAGCACAGCTAAGATAAATGCAGTTATCCTTCCAAGGTTATTGATTATATTTATTTCTTTATGAAATTTAAGTGATCTATCTCAGAAACCAGTATGGGCACAAATATTGACTCCTTTGAAATCATGCCAGGAATTTGGTTTTTGTTTCACTTTGTCTCAGGGCAGGTGGCTTCCATAGGGAGCTTGGAGTTTTCCCTTGTGTTCTGATGACAGTTCAACCAAGGTCTTGGTGGCAGCCTGAAATAGGCAGATAAAAAGAGGCCTGGGACCATATTGCTTGCATGTGGCCTCTCCCTCAGTGCCAATTCTGGGATACGCCTTAGTTTCTCAAGGAACTCTGGGATACAAAATGCCAGAAGTAACACCTAGAATCCCATTGGAGGAAGACAAAGAGGAATCTGAACTGAACATGGATAAATAATAACATGGTATTAAGACCAGAAAAACATTGCTATTAAAAAAACCCATGTTACATTTACCAGTGGCTGTGCAGTGGCCCTGGTTAGGAAGATCTGTTCTCTACTGAGGAAGGATGAACTAAAAAAAAGTGTTTACTCCAATGGAAAGACCCTGTAACCTCCAGTTTGAAACCCAAGATTGAAGTCATGTTAATTTTCTTTTGCATTTTGTTACTGTTTCTCTTCAGTTTATTCACACACACCCAAAACAATGCACCAGATATAGTTATAAGCACTTGTGTTCACTTCTGTTTGCTCAAGGAGTAGGCCATATGGAATTGTGGGTAGAAAAATAAAGACTGCCACATCATTTTTCAGATGGAATGCCAGATTCAGAAGCATCTTCAACCTGCCTACTTTATGTGTCTGAAAAAAATATTATCTTGAGCTAGACTGCATAATTTAACTTCAGTTTCCTTCCCTACTTAATTTCTTCTGTCAAATGAGACACTATGTCAAGGTTCCGACTGATGATCCCAATGAAATAAGCACAGCTGGGACATTCCAGTCTCTAATGCAAAATTTTATTGAGCACACCATATCTGCACAGATGAATAGAAAACCAGCTCTGCTTAAATTGGTGCCAGAACAGTAAATTAAAAGTATAGAAACTCTCCTTCCCTCTGACAGTGCACAAGTCACATCCCCCAGTTTAACATCAGACAATTGTTATGAAAAAAATCTTTCATTACTTAGGGAACAATTTGAATGATCTTGATTCCTAGACTTACAGCTCACAAATGCGAACACAGATTCCATTCATTCCCCCCTCCCCCCTGGCTCTATAGGCAAGCCAAGAAACAGAAATAGCGGAAGCATCATGAGGTTTCTTTGAAGCTTGACACACTAGTTTTAAAAAGGAGTGAATCACCTGTCAGGTGAAGTGATCACCTTTAGGCTTTGGTGAGGGTCACAGAGCCATCTCCTCATTTACCACCAAAATTAGCAACGGTGCTGAATTTTGAAAGTGGTAACACAGTATGCTGCTGAGTTTGAATTGGCTTTATTTTCTGCTGAATTCTAGCACCCCTGCCATGATTAGGAAAAAGATTAAGAATATCCAAATGTATATTGTGCTTTTTTTACCTTAAGGTAAAATCAAGCAGGTTTTGATCTAGCTTTGGCATCATCACTATTCCCCCATCCCCTTGCAGTCTGCTATTCTCCCTGAAAATCTGCTCTGAAAGTTTGGCAGATTTCTCCGGAACAACACAAGAAATAATAGTGTGACCAGCAAAAGTAAAAAACAAAACAAAACTGAAAATTACTTCTCTCCTACAAATGTGGTGAGTAGAAATGTATTCAGGGCCTCTTCCATCTAGCAGGACCAATCCTCAGATCTAATTTTAAACAGTAACATTTGTTGTGGACAGATTTGGTTGGGGTTCCCTCCCTTTTTTGGATATACAAATGAAAACATGAATTGATTTTATTTCAGGATTCATGGGCATAGTGTAGCGAGGGAACAGTCCATTGATCAAGAAGTAAGTTTTCCAGGTGTACTGTTCTCACTAGAGCCAACGCAAAAGACCCTTGTCATCCTGTACAAGTAAATTAATTTCAAACAAGTGGCGTTCACAAATATTTAAAACTACCAAGAAGGAAATACAAGACTGCAGAGCCTTTTCTATAATTCTTGTGGAATGGAGAAATAATCACATATTTACATTTTTCTCCTGTGCTTTTTCTTCACTCACAAGTCAATATGTCTGGGAAGAAGTTAAAGTTGCAAGAAAGATGGGAAAACTGGGAGACAAGATTTTTTAGAACACAGCCTGGAAAGAACCAAACCTTTTTTCCTGGGATTTTTGTAAGAAAGCTCATGGAGAATAATAGACTACAAGGTAAACATGGAGATACGAATAGCAGTGATTACCCTTGGAACATATATTGCTTATTGGAATCATTTTGGCAAGGTTTTCTTTCCTTTGAGAGCAACAATTATTTTCCCTGCATACATTTGCTTGATTTTGAGCTTAGACCCTAATCACTTATAAGGCCTGGTTAGTATCTGGAAGAGAGACACACTCACCCACCCATTCCAGAAATATCATAACTGTATAATAGACCAAATATTTGAAGAAAACATGCCAGAAGAAGATAATGGCAAATTACTTTTGCAAAGCAGCTTAGAAAACTGCACAGATATACAGGCAGTCCTTGGTTAACAATAATAATTGGGACAGGAATTTCCATCACTAAGTGACATAAAATGCAACATCACACCATGGTTGCTGTCATTAAGCAAATCATTAAGTGCAACATCACATGGTTACCAATTGTGACCTCTTGTCAGATTCCCAAGTGACTCTGCTTGTTGTTGGAAGCCATCAGTGAAAGTCACAAATGGTGATCATGTCACCTCAGAACTCTGAGACATCATAATTGTGAGTCAGCCACCAACCACCCAGATCATAATCAAGTAACCTGCAATAGAAGTTATGACACTGCAATGGTCATAACTTAGGACTAGTCACAAGTCCCCTTGTTCAGCTCAATTGTAAGTTCAAACAGTTTTTGGATGACTGCTCATTAAGCAAGTCATCCAACAGTCATCATGACCTGAGCTCAGTTAGAAGGAGACTTTCTTATTTACCTGTGGATGGAATACATCCATGATGCTGATTGAGCTAAGTAATCTGCCCAATCTGGCATCCTGTTTCGCAGGGTGACCAACTGGACAATCTTGAGAATCCTGTTCTGCAGTTGTTCCCTCACAGTTAGAGGTACAATGGCTCAGTGGCTTAATGATGCTGGAGATGATCTTTGTTCCAACAGTTCAAGTTCTAGCACTGCATAGTGGGGTGAGCTCCCATCATTCACTTCAGCTTCTGCTCAGTTAGCAGTTCAAAAGCATGTTCTATGCAAGTAGATAAATAGGTACCACTTCAGAATCAGAATTCTGCCAGCACTGAACCTTCTTGGTTATGACCCCTGTTTGTGAGGCAATTTTGGTGAAGGGAGAGGGCCTTGGATGACACTGCAGAAAACCTGCTCATCCCACTGGTGGGAAACTAGATCACTCTCCTGTAGTGCACATTGGGAAACACATGAACATGAACCAAACAGAGCTAGCAAACAGACAGCCAAATTACTTCTCTGCATTAGCATTGTAGTCTCCTGGGTAATGTAACATTGCCATACACTAAATAAATAAATCCCTCACAGTTGATTCTTGGAGACTTAAGGTTTTGGCAGTTGCGTATAACTTTTCATGACAAATAGTCTTCAAAGATTCAACTTCCCAACCTACTTTGAATTCTTTGAAAGAAAGATTTCCTTGCATGTTGCTAACACTGATACAAAATAGCTGCCTGAAAACTAAAGTATACACTTTTAAACTCTTTGGTGTCATTGTAATGTAACCTCTTTTTATGCTATTTAGCAAGGCTGTGGTTAAATGTCATTGTCCTGACAAAACCTTTCTCACTACCACTGTGTTTACTTCCTTTAACTCAGGGAAGTTAAACAGTGAAGTATGTTAATGCATAAACTTTTCACTCACCGAGATATTGAATCCTGATCTTTAATAAACCAATAATTATTTTCTGCACGGCTTCTGTTTGCTTATTTAAGCTCTGTTGCCGTAAGAAAAGGTTGACATAATTTAATCAGATTGCATTTTTCATTTTATTTTTTATTAATGCTGCCAGTGGGCACTGAGCATAGTGATTTTTTTTTGCAGTTCTCAGAAGCAGAAAATTCTTTCCTTATTAGGCTTGGAACTGTGAGTGGCTGGGGAACGGTGGTTAAACACACAAAAAGGAACACATCAATGGATGGAGCCACTGCTTGCTTCAAGCTGGCATGAAAACGTCTTCATTGGGCAAGAACATCAAATACCTGGATCTCATGGACATCATGTGGACAAAATTCATTGGGTAAGATTTCTAGCTAAATAAAGGAGGATTAAGAAAGTAATTATGAAACAAAGCATCTGCAAAATCTAAGATCTTAGGAAAGATCTTAGGAAAGGTTCACAACATGGAGCACGTGAGGATGATCAGTGCTGGATGTAGCTTCTACATTTCTTTAAAGTTATAAATCCAGACATCTCATGGAAGCAAGGAAGGGATTCATCGTTCCCCATTTGGTCAAATCCACAGAAATGAGGAAGGGGAGGATGGAAATGGAGGAGACGGAGGAGATAAACAGAGGGAGGAGAAGGTGGATATTTAATATTTTCAGTAGTTTGACATAGTTCTGTTATCCCCAGTTTGGGTCTGAGCCTAATGCTGACGCCAAATGAAGAACACCAGACCTGAGGTGCAGGTTTTGTTTTCTTTTATTGAAGCACTGCAAGGAAAGGAAATCTGGCCAAAGTGCCAAGGAACCTCGAACCACAGAATTAAGAAAGCTTTATACATTTTCAGTAAAGAGAAGGCGGGATAAGGTGGGCTATATAAGAATATCATCTAATAAACACAACTTATTTGTGTCGGCAGATCTGGGAATGATTGGTGCTGAATGTTGGATGAATGTTTTTTTTTATTAAAAATTTGGGGTATTGTTTTATTTTATGATCATTTTAATTTAATTTATATTAGACTTTAATGCGATTGTTATTATCTATGTTGTAAGCCGCTCTGGGTCCCCTGGAGAAGAGCGGCTTATAAGTCTAATAAATAAATAAATAAATTTCAATAATGATCTAACAATTATTCTATTGGTCTCTAGCTGTCCCTATTCCTAAGCCTTGGCTAATGAATGCTTCAGGAGTTATCTAATACACATCTTATTTGCTCTAGGCCAGTGTTTCTCAACCTTGACAATTTTAAGGCATGTGGACTTCAACTCCCAGAATTCCACAGCTGGCTGGGAGTTGAAGTCCACATGCCTTAAAATTGTCAAGGTTGAGAAACACTGCTCTAGGCCTTTTGTGTTCCTAATTTGTAGCTGAGCTTGCAAGATACCTAAGTCTTTGTTAATTTTATCAGCTTTCTAACCACCCAGAATTGTTACAAGCTTGACACGTGCATATTCCCTGTGAAAAAGCATTCTTTGTTCTTGCTAAACTCCCCAATTACAGACTTCCTGACCTCCTTTCAAGTGTATGCCATAATCTTGCTTTGTTTTGGCATCCAGACAGTTCTTGCTGTGACTCTTCCCCCATCCCACCCACCCCCCAAAAATACCCTAACAATTTGATTTTGGATACCACTGTCCATCTCTACATTCTGGTATTATTTTTGGAATATGAGGCCAACTAGTTTAACAGTTATACTGTATATTGTGTGTTATGCTTTATTGGGCACCAATTTTTTAGATTACCACAATGCATTTAATAAAAGACAATGTTTTTTTTCCGGGTTCTCATTCCAGCCATTTATTTCTCTTGCCCTGCTTCCACTTGTAGTGTTGGGAAAGTCACAGTGCATAGGAGATGTACCAGTTTTCTTTGATTTCCTGACTTTATTGGTCTATGTCTTCCTAGGCACATCATTCCTTTGGATCTATCAGGCAAGAGAAATTTATCTGCCAAGATTACAAGCAAGAGTAGCATAAGAACATTAATCACAAGAATATGAAAAAAAAAAACACAGCTATAGCCCAAACCTTGTCCTATCCTGCATTCTCAAAGACTGGACAGCCACTTGTTTGAAATGGTCTAGGGCAGGGGTTCTCAACCTTGGCAACTTTAAGCCTTGTGGACTTCAACTCCCAGAATTCCTCAGCCAGCAAAGCTGGCTGAGGAATTCTGGGAGTTGAAGTCCACAAGGCTTAAAGTTGCCAAGGTTGAGAACCCCTGGTCTAGAGTCTCCTGCAGTAGCAGGAGATTGGACTAGAAGACCTCCAAGGTCCCTTCCAGCTCTATTCTGATTGATTGATTGATCTCCCAAAAAATTTCTAGTGGTAAAATATCTTAGGTCTCAATTCAACAATGCTTGGTCATTTCTGATCAAATCTATTCAATCTTGGGTTTGCTGTAGCCATTCTCTCTCCCAATACTTGCACTTTTCGTGTTCAGTTTTTCATTAGGGAATTCTAGCACAAAATTTGGAAAAGAAAGAATAGAAAATGCATTTTTGCCACATGTTTTGATCTGGCAAGGGCAAGTTAGATAAAACAGGAATGAATATGCCAGGGGTTTTCAAACTTGGCCAGCATGCCTGGCTGAGGAATTCTGGGAGTTGAAGTCCACAAGTCATAAAAGGGCCAAGTTTGAAGACCCCTGGAATATGTGAACTCAATAGTCTTCTCTCTTATTGCTAGTGAAGAACTGAGTTATAAAAATATGCTGAAGTAATATTCCAAGTTAAAACGTTCATTGTTTCTCTAATCAAAGTTGCATTTGGAAACGTTATGTTCCATGTTCCATGGAAAAGCACAGTAAAGTATAATGTTGCAACAAATCGATTTTAAAAATCACTAAATATGCACTTGGTTCCTTGCCTGCTAAATACTGAGAAGAGATGTGGACAGAAATAATTCCATCAGGAATCTTTGGCATATCTTTGAATTACTGTAGACAAAGATGTATTGAAATTCTGAGTTGGGAAGGCATTGTGTGAGGGAGTTGGAGAGGGCAAGCAATAGGTCACTGATAATTTATTTCTCTTCTTAGCCAGTTTGGTCTAGTGGTTAAAGTGCCAGGCTAGAAAACAGGAGACTGTGGGTTCTCCTTAGCCATGAAAAACATCTGTGGGTTCTCCTTAGCCATGAAAAACACCTGAGAGAGAGTGACTCTCTCTCAGTCCAACCAACCTCACAGGATTGTTGTTGTGGATAAAATAGAAGGAGGAAGGTGTGTGGATATGTTTGCCACCTGTAGTGACTTATAAAAATAACAAAGGAGGGATATAAATAAAAGCAAAAAAATCTGGAAAATGGTTTGGAAATGATAAGAGTGGAAATGGTGATTATGCCTAGCTAAGAGTGAAGAAGGATATTGGGAATCCCACTTCCTGAGAGAACAGCCTTTCCTCTAGAACAGGGGTGTCAAACTGCCGGCCCATAGGCTGGTTGCATCATGCGGAGGCGCACCCACCCCAGCTCTTGCAATGTGAAAAAAGTCATTATACGTCACAACACGTCATGTGATGCAGCAAGTTTGACACCCATGCTTTAAATGTTCTGGAAAGGGATAATACTGTCAGTGTGTTACATGGAGGGAAGCAAGCAAGGGAACAAATTCCCACTGTGAATAGTAGAAAAAAACATGGAGAGGCAACCTTGGCCCCAGGAGAACAAAGATGTTCTCCCAATTTACTGGCATCCCAAAAGCTGTATTCCAATTCTCTTTTATCGTGTTTCATTCTGTTGTTGGCTTGGTTTAACCCGGCCCTCCATCATTGGACAGCTCCCTTGTGAAAGTCACTAATGATATTTTACAGAGCTGCTGTAAATAATTCAGTGCGAGTGTTAATAATATATAGCAGAGGAAGAAAGGAATTAAAAGGGATAGCCAAAAGGGAGAAGGTAAGTGTTTGGCAACAATATGAAACAAAGTCGAGAGAGCAAAGGAAGGCTGCTTGTACAGAAAAGAAATTAAGTCTTGATGGAGTAGAGAGAAACAATTGCTATTTGCATGTAAAATCAATAGAACTTTCCATCAAAATGAAGCATTTGGAAATCTTATTCTGCCTTAAAATAAACAACAAGCTGCATGGGAAGGAAAGAAAGCTTTGTTCAAGAGGTGATTGTAGAAGGAAAGATCAAACATTCCCTGCATATAGCCACTATGGGTGGAAATGAAAATCCACATGACTTCCTGTAGCTTTTAGGAGAGGAATGAGTTAAATAGGAATGCTATGCCCCCAACCTGGTTATGCCTTCTTTGCAGCTGTGAAAACATGTACACAAAGCAGCATGTTTAACATCATCTTGAATATGTCCCTGTTTGAGTCCACCAGTGAGTATACATTTAAAACCCAGGGTGGGGAAATTGGAAGATTACACAGATTCAAATCAAATCCATTGTGTCAAAATGCCATGCTTTCACTTGTTATTTCAAATAATTTATAATATTATAAAGATGTGCTGTAAATCAGAAAGAGGGGTAGATTGTACAGAGCAAAACATTTGTAGCAGGTGTTATCCTGCCTATCGGCAGACATTTTCATGTATTTATGTTTGCCTGAAATTACTTGCAACAAATGATTTTGCAGAAATAGATCCCACAGTCTTTAACTGGGAGCCCTGCCAAATTCAGCAACTGCATAGGATATCAGCTTTAAATGATAACTTAATTCTTTTATAGTCATTTCTGTGAATCCTAAAAAAAAGCCAGTGCATTTGTGTGGTTTTATCAGCCAAAATAGAACACCTTTCAAGGTATCCTGAAAAGACGAGCTCAGAATAATCATTAGCGATTAGCATAAATTATTGGGTCAAACAAATATTTGATCCTTTCAGTTGAGAAACACACTCTCTCTTTTTTAAATGCATCCCATATAAAATAATCACAGCTAGGACTTTTTAAATGTTAGGTCTTAAACAATAGGATCTCCTTATGATGAAATGATGGTAACATATTTCATGTCAACTCGAGGCACATGACCTGATGTAACAATTCCTTGGTATCTCATTTGACAGGCTGTCCCCTAAATGGATTTGTTTATAAGCAAGGAATAATGAAGATCTTGATGACACATGATGTTTAACACAAAAATAGCCTTATATTAGGTGTTGACACTTCCGAAACTCTTAGGAATGGACAGAGAAGCCTGGAAGGAATTCTAGGAAGAAAAAAGAAAATCAGATCCACTGATTTCTCTTTTATCTTATCTTCCATCTTCCATCATCTTCCATCTTCCATCTTCCATCTTCCACCTTCCTCCATCCTCCTCCATTCTCCTATATCATCTTATATCATCTTTTATCTTATATCATCTTATATCTTATACCATCTTATACCATCTTATATCATCTTATATCATATCTTATATCATCTTATATCTTATATCATCTTATATCTTATCTGTAACGGTTATTTTTTTCTGGATTCTGCCTAGCTTAATAGGTCAAGGACAGTTAACTGCTAAAAGGTAGAGCAGGTATGTGGAACTCTGCCCTGTACATAAGCAACCTAGAATTATTAAGCATTTTATAGTCATCGATCTGACAAATTTTATATCCCATAGTATTCATTTGCTATTGGCTTTTCTCCTTATTTTGGTTTTATTTTTTAGAATGTTGGGTTAGTTTTCCAGAGTTTTAGGTTCAAGTTTTTTGCTCTAGTACAAAACCTACTACCTGAGGGGGTTATTTTTGAGCCTGCCTTTCTCACAGAGGTGGTACAGGAGAGAACAATTTGTAATTGCCTGAGCAACTTTAGGAAAGATGAATATGAGAAGAACAGAACAGTTCTCATAGCCTGGATTTCAGCATCATATACACAGGATTATGTTCAAATAAAGGAATTTTCTCTCTCCTCCTTCACCTACAGTCTACCTATGCAACCCCCCCCCAAGTTGCTAAGAAGTATCCCCCCAAATCCGGGGAGAGAGGAGGTAGATGCATGGAGAAGTATCATCCACTTCCAATCCTCTAAAAAGAACATGTCCAATGATGGTTCTGAGAATATAATCCATCCTTGGCTTTTATCTACTAATGAACTTAGCATCAGTTTTGATAATAAAGGCCCTTGTTGATATGCAGTGGAAAATGCAGTTGTCTTACTATTGGATAGAAACATAGGTTTTCTTCTTGAAAATGCAAAAAGAAAATATGCTAGAAGCAAAACAAACTTCCAGAAATGAAGGACTAGGATAATATTCTAAGACAGAGGAAAATATATGCAAATCCATCTTTTCAGGTTAGGGGGCTTCTGAAGAGGGGATTCTGACATAGGATTTCCTATTTGTTGTCAAAGAGAAAGCCTTCCAAGAAGGTATAACATAGAGAGCAGGATAGGGATGATCCATTGGTGCCCAAGTCCCTTTCTAAATGAACTTCTGCCCTATTCACAAGCTTCAGTAAATGTAGTGCAGGGCATCTTCTCTTTTTTTTTAAAAAAAAAGTGATTTGTTTGTTTGTTGTTTGCAAAAGAGGTATGGAAGGACACTGGGAAAATCACTTCTGCCATCAATAACTTACTTACATATTTTCTTCCGTATATTGGTGAGGGAGGGGATGTTTCCAGTAATCACACTCCAGTCTCAAGTAATTTCAGAACAAGGGTTTAGCATCCAGTAGGAAAGATTAAATATCTTTAAAATGCAAACAAGATGAATCTTTTAAAAGCTTCCAAAGAGTTCTGGAGCCATAAAGTCCTCTCAACCATCCAATGCCAGTTCCCTTTAGAAAAGATGCTCTTAAGTTCGCTGAGCTTCTCATTTGTCAGTTCAGAGAATTCTTCCTGTCTCCTCTGCTGGCTGTATAATTTAAGATGACTCATTGTACAGAAAAAGTTCACCTTCCATTATAATGTTTTCTTTAGTAAGCACTCTTCTACGAGTGCTGTAGTGTAAACAGGAATAGCTACGCATACGAACATTTATTAAATACTGATGAATATTTCAATACCTAAGGGACAGCAATTCACAGCTCAATCATTCAGGCCATTTTAAGTGCAGCACAAGACAATTCCTCTACATCTTCCATTAATATTTTATTGCCCATTTTATTCTGTTTACCTTTTTGGTTAATATATAATTTAGAAAGGAAAGGAAAGGGAAGGAAAGGAACGGAAAGGAAAGGAAAGGAAAGGAAAGGAAAGGAAAGGAAAGGAAAGGAAAGGAAAGGAAAGGAAAGGAAAGGAAAGGAAAGGAAAGGAAAGGAAAGGAAAGGAAAGGAAAGGAAAGGAAAGGAAAGGAAAGGAAAGGAAAGGAAAGGAAAGGAAATGGCAGGGGAGGGAATCCTGCTTTTAACAACCTGGCCTCTCTATTTACAGTTCATTGCAAAGAACCGTATTTAATGCAAACCTTAGATATTTGAAAACAAACTCAGAAAATTGTCAACCATAGGCCACATTGTGCCATGATTTTCAAAGATACCAATCTGTGAATGACAGCAGGATCTATAAAGGTATATTGCATTCTGACCTGGTAAATATGACACTACAACCTGCAGTGGAA
This sequence comes from Bothrops alternatus, assembly GCA_034064705.1. Classification (NCBI taxonomy): domain Eukaryota; kingdom Metazoa; phylum Chordata; class Lepidosauria; order Squamata; family Viperidae; genus Bothrops; species Bothrops alternatus. The sequence continues at coordinate 19,411,865 of JARGCV010000018.1, read as the reverse complement.
CATTGTGTCTTGCCCTAAAGAGAGAAAGTCCTTCTAACATGACCCTGTGACCACAGACAAACAGTAGGAAATTGATCATCCAACTGTGCATGATTATCCCAGAGTTTTATCTTTTAGTGTACAAAACACATAACACTTCAAAGAATGAAGATCAGTTTAAGCTGGGGTGTTCTTTGTCCTCTGCAATAGAAATATGTCAGATTAAAAGAAACAATATAGAGATACAGAATGCACACTGTACAATAAAATATATGGCCCACAGACTCTGATCTTTTGACCCTCTTGGTCAGGTAAACTTAAAAATTAGTCTTTGGCCTATCATATCAGCATGTTTGAATATTTTCTGGAGGGGGAGAAAGAAAGATACCACAATGCAGGCAATAATAATTAGAAAAAAACATCCACCCCTTTCCCCCCAAAGATATGTTATGAGCCTTTTCCCAAAGATACGTTATGAGTGATTATATTCTTCTGACCCAACCTAGGTGACTTTCTAATTCATACTATTGGGCATAAGAGAGGGAAGAAGGAAGTAAAAAAACATTTTTGGATGACAGCCATAAAGGGACTTTAAGAGACAGTTTTGTCTTATACCTATTCCAAATTTTCAGTAGGGCAGGTTTAAAAAAACGATTTTTAAAATTCACATTCAGCTTGATTTTTTTGTCCCGCAAATAATCGTATCAGTCTTTTCTGTTTAGTACTTATGCTGACTTGACTGTAAACTGGCTTAAGAAAGTCCTATCCAGATTGAGACATTTGGCAACAGGTATTTAGTTCAAAATACAGGCCACTATTAAAATGTACTCACAATAGACCATGCCCTGGCAGCTGGTATCTTTCCCCAGAATACTCGTACTATAGATGCAGGCACAAAAAGAAGTGCTTAAAAATAACCTGTAACTCTTGTCTTGTGAGTAGAAGGTTGCTAGTTGAAAACCAAGCATAAATACAGGGGGTATTTTTTAAAAGTTACTACTTTTCTCTGCCTACACTTCCTACTTTTTCTTGTGGATTTTTTTTTTTTTTGTAATTTTAGTAGTGCAGGGGTAATTATGAATAGGATAATTATGAAAAGTTATGCTTTGATAACAAATTTATATATGCACAAACAAACAAGCAAGCAGACAACATACAGGCGGAAATATTTTTGTACTTCTTATAGATTTATATATAAACCTTTTATTTCTATTTTACTATCCCTTGAAAGAAAGATCTGTACAGTTTGTCACAGTGGCAATGGAAGACTGTCAATCATTATTTATTAAATTAATACTCAGAACCAATTATTTTTCAGAAACCATCAAAAGACTATTAGAATCACTACAGTGGCCTGTTTGTAACCGGGCCACGCAAGCGACAGGTGAGCATGTGTGCAAAGCTTCCCTTGCACGAGTGCCACCCGTGCATGCCTGCTGCTCCCATAAATGGAGTTGCACACGCTTAGCACATCCACCTTCCACTATACCCTTTCCCCCCTCCCTGCCAGGCCATCAAGCCGGAAAGGTTGGAGACCACTGTAGTAGTACACATGTTATTCTTTTTCCAGTCACCTAAAGTAGAAGGTATCCCCCCCCCTTACTTCCAGCTAAGAATAAATTTTCTTCAGTCAATTTCTGGGTAACTCATTATTTAGCTATTGAATTGTTCAATTTATAAGCCATTTCAATTATCCAAGCAACTCTAGGCACGTATACTATATTACAACAATAAAACAAGCAGAAAACAGTAATAAAGAACAGAAGATCAATATATATTTCTATATCAAGGAAATAAATATCAAGAACGAAGGAGTAAGATCCCAGTATCAGTGTGGGATTATACCACTATATAATTGTGTGTATACACACACACACACATATATATACAATTATACCTTTGACTAGATAGATAGATAGATAGATAGATAGATAGATAGATAGATAGATAGATAGATAGATAGAGATCAGACCTAGTTAATTAGAAAATAATTCATAAAGAAGAAGTATATAGGCAGATGCTTAAAGAGGTAGTATTTAATTTAACAATTTTAACTACAGATAATTATGAAAAGTTATGCTTTGATAACAAATTTATATATGCACAAACAAACAAGCAAGCAGACAACATACAGGCGGAAATATTTTTGTACTTCTTATAGATTTATATATAAACCTTTTATTTCTATTTTACTATCCCTTGAAAGAAAGATCTGTACAGTTTGTCACAGTGGCAATGGAAGACTGTCAATCATTATTTATTAAATTAATACTCAGAACCAATTATTTTTCAGAAACCATCAAAAGACTATTAGAATCACATGACATCACTAGCACACAAATCGACATCCTCTGAAACATCTTAAGTAAACCAAAAGATCCAGTAGCCCCAGAAGAAAAAAGAGGAGTCATCTACAACAGGGCTTTTCAACCAGTGGTACAGGTACCACCTGTGGTACATTGGCACCTGGCAGGTGGTATGCGACCATCCTAGAAAAATGGTAGTGGGGGAGGGGAATGAGCTGAACTGGTGGCAGCACTGCACAAGCCTGAGCGAGAGATAGCTGGAGCTGCAGGGCTGTCAGGGCTCAGTGGAAGCGCCAGGATCAGCGCCAGGCTCCAACTGGAGCTCGGCGCTGATCGTGGTGCTTCTGCTGAGTCCTGAAGAAGCACCAATCAGCTGGAAAGGAGCACTGATCCTGGCCCTTCTGCTGAGCCCAGAAGAAGCGCCAATCAGCTGGAATGTTGCAGCATTTCCAGGGTCTTGTTATTTACATTCAGATGCTTGGCAACTGATTCATATTTATGACGGTCACAGTGTCTGAGGGTCATGTGAAGTGACCAAAACCTGCTGCAACCACCTAGCAGATGGGGGGAATAAAAACCAAACACCCCCACCCCCACTGCAAATCCTCAATAGAAATGCTCACAACAATGAAAACCTCAGACAGGAGGAAGAGTACGACTGGGCGAGCAGGCAGGTGTCTTGCTCGGCTGTGGCTTGGGTGGCACTTTTTTCAGTGCCATTGTAACTTCAAAGAGTCACTAAGTGAACTGTTGTAAGTCAAGGACTACCTGTACTTTATCACTTTTTCCCTTTTTTTTTGGTCATCAAGTTTTTGACACCTTGCTAGGCGACTGGGGGTACTCGGATATTGCCATATCCTAAAAGTGGTACAATGGATGAAAAGGTTGAAAAGCCCTGATCTACAACATACAGTATGAGGACTGCAACAGTAGGACAAACAGGTTGAAGACTAGCAAAGTGCATCCAGGAACCCCAATTAGCTAACAGGAAACATGATGAAAACTCTTTAATTGCACAACACATAGATTGATTTTGCCATAGTTTCAATTGGAGGCTCCGTGGTATCCGAAGCAGAACATCCGCATTCAATCACAGCTTTATTCCATACGGTATTAACCTTGTGAACTCTAAAGCTTTCTTCTTCCATTATGTATTCAAGATGGACAGTAATTAATATTTGTATGTTACTCATATGTAAGGGTGTAAGTCTATACATATGTTGTATATAGTATGTTTTAAAAGTGTGTTATGTATCTGTACACTTTGAGAGGCAACAACTAAATTTCATTTTTAATGTGTGCCATTGTGCCCACAGAGAAAAATGACAATAAAGGTTATCTAAAAAAAAAATTGGGAAACTACAGGCATCCTAGATTAAGCTAAATCCAAAAACACTAGTTAATTTCTAGAATTTCTAGAAGCTACACACAGCACTCACAGCCTTCAACAAGCACATGGACATAAACATCTATACACCATTCAGAAAAGATAATCAACAAGCCAAAAAGAGAACAAAAAGACCAGAACACTTCCTCACTACCCAGGTGACCAGAGATTAAGACCAAGATTAACATTACACCAGCAATTAAGTGGTAAATAATACCCCAATCAAGGAACTACCAACTCAGACAAACAATTAAACAGTAAACAACAGCCTAATCAAGGAACCACCAAGAACACTCCCAACATTGACAGGACAAGCCACTTGTCTATAAACAGTTCAGAGAGCACCAAGGACCACACAGTCCAACCCTAAGCTACAAATGTTCTCTTTTATTGGTCAAGTAATACTACCCATCTTTCCCTGAAAATAAGACAGAGTATTATATTAATTTTTGCTCCACAAGACGCATTATTTTCTGGTTAGGTCTTATTTTTGGAAAAATATGGTACTAAATGTGTCCATCTGCCTGATGATCTTAACTAGGGCTTATATTATGAGCATCCTGAAAAATCATGCTGGGTTTATTTTTCAGTTAGGTCTTATTTTCAGGAAAACAGAGTATTTATAGCCCAACTTTCTACAGTGGAACATAGATTTCTTTGGCCATTTCTCTTCCATATCATGCTGACCAAACTTGACCTGTTTAGTTTCAGTCATGTCACTGCTTAATATGTCTTCAAATTACATTCATGGCACAATGCTACATTCCTGTGCAATCTGATTGACCAAGAGTTTTCATGAAAAAAAATGTGAGTCCCACAGACCAAAGGACTAAAAAATCCAGTCTCTACTTTAGATGAAATTTTCCCTTATTGTCTGTTTTGCCTGTTTTTACCTGTAAACCTTTTTTATTTTATGTTTTAATGTAGTGCTTTATTTGCAGCTCAGGGTTATCTGTTATTAAAGTTGGTCATATTTAAGCATCCAATATGTAATATTTAAAGGATATCCCTGTTCTATCCAGAAGGGATATTTTAGTGTTTAAAAAATTGCAAACAATTTAATTTGGGTTGTCTCTCTTTCTTTCTTAGACGAATGTTCCTATACTATATACATGATGTAACAACCCTTTTATTTCTTCTTATTACAATATAATTGGTAGCAAAGATTAGCCACAAATTGGTTCTGAGAAAATATTTTCTTGCTCTTGAAAATTATATTCCTTGCTGGTTTTGAAGACATATTTGTATATTAATAATGTAAAAATAGCAATCTGGCATTTTAGTACTGTTTTTTTTAAAGTTGGCTATCCCTTTGCACTAGAAAATGTTGTCTTTCTCAGTCCAAGGATGCAGATTCAGCATTGATGGGACAAGCCAATAAAAGAGCAAATGAGAGCAAACCCTACTCCTACTAGCACTGTTGATGTTACCTAGTTTGGGTAATGAACATCTGCAAGAAAATAACAAAAGAGAGCACCAAAGACCCCTCATTTTAATCCTGAGTTAAAAATATTCTCCTCCATTGATGCATACCCAGCTGGGATTTTAAGTTATTTATATTTCTAGTTATTTGATGTCACCCTAGTCCTGAAGGACTTTCAGCAGTTAGTAACAATAGTGTAAACATAAACAACAATGAATCACATAAAGTGCTAAAAAATAACAGAGAATAGATTGCACCACCCAGTTATTCCCCAATACATTTTCCAGAAAAAAATCCATTTTGACAGGGGCTGCTAACTTAACTTCTAGAAGTAGCCTATTCCACAAACTGGAGACTAGTAACTCCTCTCACAGAAGTAGGAAGCCACTTACAGCTTTTCATAGGTTACGTGCACTGGATGGGTTGGATTTGGTTGAAGGAGGTCATCAAGAGGTATTTGAGAGTCAAGCCATATAAAATGTATAGTTCGACCTTGGAATTGCACTCAGAAATCTGTTGGAAACCATTCCGGAATCCACAACATTAGTGTTACTTGACTGTAGCAGCTTGCAAGGACATAGTCTTCTTACTGATCTTCAGCATTCACCCCACCTGATTTATCTTCCTTGGAACCTTTGATCAAACTACTTGTAGATGTTGCCAGAAATGTGTGATTGGTTCTCTGGGATTGTAAAAGTATTCAGATAATTCCGTGCAGAGTTGGAAGTAGTAACCAATTTTGCCTAAGCTTGAAAAGAGATTCCTCATTTCCTGTTGATTGATTCCTTTTCAACATCAGGGTTTCTTTGTGCTCCATCATAGTACAAATATGCCCATGGAAAAAATGCATTCTGATTTGCAAGGCATGGCTGAAGATGGACTTAAACCTGTATATTTACAGTTTTGTTCCAATGCCTTAATCTTTATATCACATTATGCTTTGCTTTTACCAACTAAACGGTAAAGGGGGAGGAAATCATCAGTGGAATGGTGGTCATTTTCCCATACCATTCTTCATGTAGTGTCCTTCACAGCCAATTTGGAAGGATGCACAAGGCTAGGAGGCCAAGAGGAAGTTTCACTGTGTGAGTGAAAATCTGTTCATGTAATGCTGCATGGAAGTTGGCCAGATGTTATGTCATCTATTCTTATTTTAACATTAGCGCATGAAGAACACATTAGAAACATCATGTGACCTCAAGGGGAATAAAATTATATAAACACAAGATAACAGCTACTGCATATAATAAGATAACTGATTCCAGTGTTATAGACTGAAGATACTCAATTAAGTAAGTATGTATGGCTTCATTATGACATATGCATATGTATTGTGCAAAATTATAATATATGCCCAAAATGTAAAATGTGCACAATAGATAACAGCATCCTTTAAACAGTTTTAGATATGAATATTACTTGGAGGAGATATTTGCAGACATTGGTATATCATTTTAAGTATAGACTTCTTTTATCTTTTTTAGTATTTTTAGTATATTTAGTATTCTTTTGTGGGGAAAGAATATAGCCGTTAAAGGCATTTATAAATAATAGCCAAATAGGTTTCTGTGTAAGTGGAACAATGTTTTGTTTATATTGCAACCAATTTATATTCCAAACCACATAATTACAAAGTTCTGTAATACTATTATATAAAACACAAGAAGTGTTGGACAACAGATTATTCTTATTTGAAAACTAAATAATGCTTGTGTCTCTTAATTTATGCAATTACTGAAAATGTAAATTATCTGATACAGTATATAGCCAGTCTTAAAAACAGACCGGTTGTTTTAATAAACATAAAGCTGTTATTTTTCATCATGGAAAGATAAGGCTTGACTGGTCAGCTGACCATATGTCAGTTTGGTCTAGTGGTTAAGGCAGCAGGCTAGAAACCAGGACACTGTTCTAGTCCCACCTTCGGCATGACAGCCAGCTGGGTGATCTTGGGCTATTTACTCTCTCTCAGACCAACCCGCTTCATAGGGATGTTGTTGTGGGGTAAATAGGAAGAGTATTAGGTATGTTCGCTGCCTTGAGTTGTAGAAAGAAAGAAAGAAAGAAAGAAAGAAAGAAAGAAAGAAAGAAAGAAAGAAAGAAAGAAAGAAAGAAAGAAAGAAAGAAAGAAAGAAAGAAAGAAAGAAGCAAGCAATTGGAGCAAGAGAAATTTGCTACCCATATAGTACTTCACACTAGGATCAATATAGAAAAAGCAGTGTAGGCAGCTGCCTTACAGTCCATAGTCCATAAAGGGAACCTCTGTTAAGCTACTCCTTGATGTCCACTGTGGCATCAAACAAATCTGGCCAACCAGGGCAGTTTTGCCATCTCTGGGCTGCAAAAAGCCAGACAACCCTTAGAGGGCAGCAGAGATTAAAATTTCATCTACTTCTCTGCTACTATTTAGTGGTCATCCAGAGCACATAGCTGATTATTTTTTAAAGGACAGAAAATGTGCTTTAAGAAAAGATAGAAAAGGATAGAAAAATCATGACCGATATACAAACACACACTTACACACACATTTTAAAAGCTGAATTTTCAAACATAGCACAAAATCTTATGCAGATAAAGAGCCATTCATAAGCATAGAGAGATCTTATATCATCAGTCCAAGGTTTTAAATTTTGAAGTGCATTTCCTTTCAGCATAAGAGCAATTTTGTTGTTATTATTATACCTGTACTTAGAAAATCCACATTTTTTATATGGTGTACATTTTGGCATATAGTTCAAAATGACATTAGTTTTTTTTTATTTTTATGTTTTAAAAAACATATTACTCTTCCCAAAACATTAATCAAATTATGGATATTAAACCAAAATGGAACTACAATGAGACAAAGCCGTATCACCTGCATATATGTCCCTCCTTTGATTTTCTTTATTTCCAGCATAATTAAGTTGACAGTCAGCACTTTTTAAATATTTTCAATGCTGAAAAAACATCTTTTGCTGAATTAATATCATTTGAAAATCATAAGAAACTTTTTTTAAAAAAACATAACAAAGGTCCTTAAACAATCAGTTTAAATATTAAACACCAATAAGCCGGTAGATCAGTTCCTGTTGAAACCAATGGATCAACATTTGGTTGATCCAAAAGCAATGGAGCCTGTGCTTGCAGGAAGATGCCAGGAAGAAAAAAGAAAATTGATTTAAAAAAGAAAAATAAAAGTACACCCAGCAATGAAGTGAAAGAAAAGAAAGTAAAAAGCTCATCATCACGTCACCTGATGTTTAGTTTTTAAAAAAATCTTGATTGATTGATTGATTGATTGATTGATTGATTGATTTGCATGGCTGTTCCCCTTACCATTAATGATTTATTAATCATGCATCACTTTCTTTAAAACATCTTTAAAAAATTAACTTGGGAATCCCTGTAGGTACATATATTTACCTGGAAGTAATAATTTTTTTTATAATATGAGTTTTTTCCTGATAGGTTTATTGGCATTTTTAATCATTATTTACTGTTAAGCATTAGCGGATGATAAGCTAGAGAATCTAGAGAACAAGTAACCCTTTTCCAAATGGCTAAAGGAAAAGCTTACCATCCTCAGTCAATTATGAATTAAGCCAAAACTATTTCAGCCTTCACTAACTTTAACTACCCTTGTACAAATATCAGCAGTCTAATAAGTTAATAAAAATTGCGTTGAACAATCCAACTAAAGATCTGTTTGGTGCAGAGAAAAAAATGTGTCTTCCTCCTTCTAAATGATGTTGGATTACAACTTTCTATCAGCATCGTTTATGATCAGGGATGTTAGGAATTTGTTACAAAAATGATTTAGTGCAGCGGTTCTCAACCTATGGGTCGTGACCCAATTTGGGGTCGAACGACCGTTTCGCGGGGGTCGCCGGACACCGCGGTCCGCCATTTTGTTTTTTTTTGTTTTTTCGTTGCGTGTGCGCCGCGCAAGTGCAGATCGGCCCGTCGCGGTCTGCCATTTTGTTTTTTGTTCTTTTTTTGCCGCACGCGCACCACGCATGCGTGGATCAGACCGTCGCGGTCCGCCATTTTGTTTTTTGTTTTTTCCCGGCGCACGTGCACCGCGCATGCACGGATCGGGCGGTCGCGAGTGGGCGGGCCAGGGTTGCGCCACGCATGGGCGGCGCAAGTGGGGTCTCAACCTGAAAAAGGTTGAGAACCACTGATTTAGTGGCTCCCCCTCCCATTTAGTGCATTGCTCTGGTTCCAACCATGTACCATTTCAGGTAGTCCTCAACTTTCAACCATTCATTTAGTGACTGTTTGAAAAAAGTGACATGATCGGTTTTCACACTTGCAGCATCCCCATGGTCACATGATCAAAATTCGGATGGTTGGCAACTGGCATGTATTTATGATGGTTGCACTGTCCCGGGGTCATGTGATCTATCACCTTTTGCGATCTTCTGACAAGCAAAGTCAATGGGGAAGCCAGATTCATTGACCAACCATATTATGAACTTAACACCTGCAGTGATTCACTTAACAACTGTGGCAAGAAAGGTCATAAAATGGGGGCAAAATCATTTAATAACTGTTTTGCTTAGCAAAAGAAATTTTGGGCTCAACTGTGGTCATAAGTGGAGGACTACCTGTACATATTCCTAAGAATTACACCATTAATCAGAAAGTCCAAAAGCATGCTATGATGTTTTTTGGGGGGGCTGCTTTATGTCCCCCACTGATCCGCTGAACTTGCAGCAATCAATTTTAGCCAGACCATTTGTGTCCTCCATGAGATAGGATGATTTTCTCCTGAAAAGCACTTCAACATATACTGGAGCCAAGTATTTTTTTTAATATCAGAAGGCACATTTTTCTGTTCATTTAAGTTTCTAGGTATTCATTAACTGCAGAAGTTCTTGATAGCTTACTTGTCTCTGTTAGAGGTTTCCTGCACTAATTCCAGCACAGCAGAGATTGGTCCTAACTAGAGAGAAAGATATACAAAGATCCATGAAATTTTAATTAATGCATTCAGTATGACAGGCAATATAGGAAAGACTGTTGTGTTCTGGTGCTCCTCTTGTCTATTGCTTTTTCTGTTTGCTATTCTTACCAACAGGGAATTTACCACCATTGGGGAACATTTGAAGCCTTGCCTGACAAGGTTAGTTCAAATTATATAGCTGATCCTTTTTTATATAGGGAACTTGTTAGCTGGATACATGATAGGGTGGTACCCTTTGACAGCTTTTTGCTGGAAGTGAGCAGTTTGGTTTTCCCAAACATGAGGATAATATTACCATTTAAAGAAAATAGTATGTATATAATGATATGGGGGAAATTGCCAGGGGAAGGTTGTTACTTAAATTGTCACAAAGTTCACATCGTATTCCTTCTTTGATTCCCTGTGCTGTTGACTTCTGAAGGAGAACAGCGACAAGCGTGTATCTTGGAGTGAGACAGCTAATTTTATTATGGATGAACACAGTGTTGTGACAAAACAGTGGCACAGCTGTCATAACAGCTGTCACACATTAATCACGACACTGACAAATAGCATAATTACTTTATCTGGTATTCCTAGCATGCAAACTCAGAATGTGCTGCTTCAGTTTAGGCATATCAACCGTGCTTTAATTAAAAAGACATCAATTTCAGTTAGACAGACAAGGGCTAGGAGGCACGGGTACAAAATGGAAAAAAAAATAATTGATGGGATTTTTTTTTTAAGAGATATCCAATGAGCACTTGTTTACGAACTAGAAAATACAATTTGAACTAGTTTAGGTCACTTTTTCTTTATGACTAAGCTGCTTGCAACCAGAATATTTGCACAGGTGTGCTTTGCATCCAATTCCATATTCCTGAGCAAGTGGCTCCATACAGTATATTGTAAATGATCACATCAATCCTGCAGCCTGCTTACATTTCCTTATAAAGCAACTTGGGATAAAATTGCTATTATGCCATTATCATCACTGAATTTGAGGCAACAGCTATGAATATGGAAATTGGATGACGCAGAGTTTGAGAGCCTATTGAAACATTGAACTGTACGGCAAAAGAGCTAATGAAGGAACAAAATAAATGACAAATGGAAAAAGTGAATCAAGGTGCATTTATATCAAAAGTGCAAGAAAAGCCCATTTGATATTATTCTAGACTTACAATAATAATACTTAAAATTATATAATAATACTTAAAACTGACATAGTATATAAAAGAGTTCCCCAACCTTTCTGGTTTTGCGGATTGACTGGGGTGGTCGGAGAAGATGGTTCTGCACATGGGGTGGGCAACTATACACACATGACTCCATTTGTGTGAACAGGGGGCACGCTCCTGCCCACTGCTCATAAAAGTGGAGATGTGCGCATGCTTGCCCGCCACTTCCACAGCCTGGTTCCAAATGGCTCAAGGCCCAGAAGTGATCCATGGGACCAGGCTTTGGAGACCCCTGATTAGGTTAGCTTAGACTGGGAAGTAAAAAAAAAGTCCCCAAGAAGTCAGCAGCAAATCATTCCCATGTTGTTGCCCAGGAAATAGCATGGACAAATAGAGTGGACCAATCCATGAAGTAGCAGAATCAAGCTTGACCTATCAAACTATGAGATGCAGCAATTACCACAAGCCATTATGTTTAACAGAAGTTTCAGAGAGGTTATTTGGCCTGCCTGAAAATTTTTGATTGGTCATCCAAGATGTACTCTGTTCTCTGTAATCATCTCAAAATTTGAAGGTCATACTGATAAATCTTATGTTTATTATTTTTTTAAAGGATGCTAACTCATGTATCAGGTTGCCAAATAGCTCTATCACCTCACACTGTTATTGCAAAACTTTTAATTGGATATGCTGTTTTATTGTCTTATTTGTATAAAGAAACTTGACTTGCTTGTCAAAGAGGAAAGGGGGGACCTGGAATCAGCTGAATAGTACCATTTTTTTGTTGTAATTAGGAACCTTGAAGGGGAAAGAATGCATCATGCAAGTCATGACTGTGCACTGTCGTACACACTTATTAGGAAACAGTTCAGGTAGCAAATCAGAAATAGTGGATCAAGGCAGTTAAGTGGCAACTACCTGTGTGCCACTGATCTTTTATTGCAACTATTTCATAGCCTTTTAGTTCAACAGTTGCTACTATTGTTTGCTTGCTCTTCATGTTGTGTTGGGTTAAATTTGGGGATTCCCTCAACCAGTACCTTTTGCCTATTACATGTACTTGCTTTCCAGTTGTGATTGGGTTGCAAATGCCTACCACTCTTGCCTTCCTTTACTTGGCTGTGCTGGCACTGCTACTGGTATTTATCAGGTCATTTCTTTTGAGCCCATCTCTACCAACAGCACTTGAGGTTTTATCATACCATTTGTCATCAAGTGGCTACAGTAAAGAAAAAAATGAAGAAAGTTCTGCTGATGAATGCTACCAGATTGGTATGTTTGTATGCTATTCTTCTAAACCCAGCAGAAGGGATAATTTATGGTAGATGGCCAGTCATGATTATAGGTTAGGTTATATACTTCCAATGTCCCTAACCCATCATCTCTTTAAACCAACTAGTTAATTACTTTGCATCAGTTTCCAGTAATTTCCTCTTTACTGCAGCCAATCTCTTTTGCATATTTACTCAGAACTAAACCTCAGAGAGCTTGCTTCTAAGTGTATTTCCCACCTAACCATTCATGCTGTTATTTTTCCACCTACAATTACATTCGTAGGTGGAAAAATAAAGGCATGAATGGTTTAATAAAAAAAAATCCCCTGTGTTTCTTGTTCCTCCTGTGTTTAGCTATAGTTTCCACTTATCTGCTTGGAGATTTCGTGATTGCAACCTCTGTGCAAGTTTTGTAAGACTATGTTATAGCTTTAGAACCATGATGTCCTGGATTATAACACCACAAAGTGCTAATCTTCAATAATTAGTTAAGGGGATTCTCACAAAATGGCTTTAGAGGAAGACGTGGTAAGTCACTCATTTATCAGAAAGCAAACTGGAAAAACTAGCATCATTGGGAATATGGCAGCCTTTTAATTTTATGTGTATATGATGTATAGGTATAAATAAATAAATGAAGTTGTTTGGAAACACTCATTTTGCTTCCCTTCCCCCAAAACCTTTCCATTCCCACAACTTGTGTCTTTTTATTTTCTAAGAATACCTGTGTAATCTGTGTAAGCATCATCACTCAAACTTTTGTCTCATAATCCAAATGTTGCTGGTTCCAAAACTATCAAGATATTTTTTTAAATGAATGAGGTTTTTTTTAAATCAGAGTTTCCTTTTCAATTTCCTTTATTTTGTATTTCCTAATATGCAGGTTCCTCAATTGTCCAGTCACCTGAGGTGGTCAACCTGACTTTTTAAATAACCCAAATAATTTATAGGCTGTTTGGGGGAATGTGGTAAATGTTTTCTCAGATGCATTTCCTAAATTTTTATGTGAACAGGAAAGCAATTATTATCAATATATGATGTTTTCAGCGTATTACAAGAAAGCTCTCTAACTACTGTTAAATGTGAGACATATCAGTGCTAATAGGAACAATAAACTGGAACTTCTTATGGTCAGCTTTAAAAATCCAAGTAACTGGAAATCAAAGTATCCAAAAGAAATCTCCAATTGTAAGAAATGTTTGAGGAATTTGACCATCATGCAATGAGACCATTTATCTTGAACTATATCATTTCATCTTGAACTACACTTTTAAGACTGATATGGCCATCAATAAGGATAATTAAATAAAAATAAAAAGCAAAATGCCCACTCAAAATGGTGATGGTAAATGAGGTTTGTATTTCTAATAGACCAAATAATTAAAACTCTCTGTAAAGATTATGAAAATATTAAAACTTCAACTTTTTTTTTAAAAAAAGCCAAAAATAATAAACCACATTAACAATGAAGATATTGAGGTAGATTGGGATGAGACAGCTTTTGTGCCTCTGGGAGGATTTGAGCATATGGTCTCTCAGTTTGTAGGCCAGCATCTTAACCACTCCCCCAAAATTTGCATTTGTCTGAAATCTCAGTTCGTAGTTTTTAAAAAATACAATCAAACTGCATTTTAAATTGCAGACCTTAAGAAAAAGCAGAATAGAAGCATTTTTATTTTTTAGATTGCACCCTGTAAACCCAAATATGGGAGGAAGGAATCATTCTTTCCTTTTGCTTGTTTCAGCTCAACCCAGAGCCATCCTGCAAGCACAAATATATATATATGTTGTTTAAAATTGTTGACAAAGAAATAAGGGATTTCTGATATAGCTATTTCGAGTTTCTTAACTCTCTTCAGTCAGAACTCACCCTTCCGGGATTCGAACCTGGGCAGTCTGCATGCTAAGCAGATGCTTTAACCTATTGAGCCACAAGTTCTCTCCCGCTTTGTCAGTAGTCAGGGAGTAAGGATATATGTCAAGTGTTTATTTTTATTTTTTAGATTGCACCCTGTAAACCCAAATATGGGAGGAAGGAATCATTCTTTCCTTTTGCTTGTTTCAGCTCAACCCAGAGCCATCCTGCAAGCACAAATATATATATATATCTGGGTGACGTTTCGACGAAGTCTCATTCGTCATCTTCAGGCTGGTGCTTTCGGCTTCTGCTTCTAAGAGCAATGTGAGATTTTAGCTGTTTCTTCCTTTTAACTGCCAGTGGGGGTTTGAACTGATTGGCTGGGAGCTCGGCTGTGTTCTGATTGGGTAGAGGTGTGTTCTGATTGGTTAGGGGCTTGGCTGTGCTCTGATTGGATGGGGGGTTGGCTGTGCTCTGATTGGATGGGGGAGTGTTCTGTTTGGGTGGGGGCTTTGTTGTGCTCAGGTTAGTCAGTGTTACAAGGGGATTAGAGATGGTGAACTGTATAGCTGTTTGGCTTTGCGTTCGTGGTCATGCCTCATCTTCATGGTGGGTGTCAGTTTGCTTCGTGTATGGATTGGAGGGGTTTAAGGTGGCTAATGATGCAGCTGTGGTCTGGCTTCTGGTTTGTGGTTGTGCCTCCTCATCGGTGTGGGTTTGGGTTTGCTTTTTGCCTGGATGTGTGGTGGTGACATCCTGTGTGGTTTTTGTGAGTGTAGGTCTGGTGTCATTCCCCGTGCTATGGACTCGTCTGTCGATAAGGGCGGGTTTCCAAATGGCTGGTAGGTGGGAGGTATCATCTCGTTTGTTCATGCTGTGTGGGCGTTTTTCTATCTCGATAGCTTCTCTGATTATTCTGTTATTAAAGTGTTCAGTTTTGGTGATAGTTCTGGTCTTTTTGAAATCAATTTCATGTCCTGTGGCTTTGAGGTGTTGGACCAGGGAAGAAGTTGGTTCCTCTTTTTTGACTGAGTTTTTGTGTTCTTCAATGCGTGCACTTATTCTTCTGTTGGTTTGTCCAATGTATGTGGTGGAGCAGGCAGTACATGGGATTTCATATACTCCTTGATTTTCTAATTCAATTTTGTCTTTAGGGTTGCTTAGGATGGTGGATATTTTTCTGTTTGTGCAGAATGCTGTTTTGATATTATGTTTGTGAAGGATCTTGCTGATCCTGTCTGTGGTGCCTTTTATGTATGGGAAGAAACAGCTAAAATCTCACATTGCTCCTAGAAGCAGAAGCCGAAAGCACCAGCCTGAAGATGACGAATGAGACTTCGTCAAAACATCACCAAGACACGATATATATATATCGTGGGCGCAAATGTCCCACGTCCGTAGTCCTCCGCCCACCCATCTTCCTCTCTTTTACAGTGTGAGTGAGTCACCACACCACACTCCCTTCTTCTACATATAAATCACCCCTCTTCGTTACCGTAAGCAATGTTAGGCTCTATAGTTTCGTTGCCCGATCTCCCGAGTCCCCCACCAACGCCATGGGCATCCCTCCTCCTTCGATGGGTGGGTGGAGGACTACGGATGGGGGACACTTGTGCCCACAACTAGAGACTTCTCTGGTGGAACATAGGCATGGGAAATTCATCCCGAATAAGAGCGATGACCTCCAGCAATGCATGGAACAGCAAGAGACAGTTAATATAGAGAGCACCAAGGTGTGGGGTGAAGGTGGCTGTGCCAAGCTGTATGACATCTAGATAAGTGCTACCCACATAGGAAAGGGGAAGAGGATAGAGAATGTAGAACAGGGAGAGACGCCCGACCCACAATTGAAGAGAGTGGGAGGAAATATTTGGGGCCTCAGTGGAACATATGACAGCACCAAGGGAAAATCAAATGACCCACCCCCCAAGACCTGTGGCAAAGAGAACTGGGTGAGGAAAGATGAGGACATTACAAAAGTAAGCATCACCAAAGGGGAGGAAGATGAAAGGATTTTAACAGACCTAGGAGCCAGTATTGAGAGAGCAAGTAAGAATATTCAAAGGAGTGACAGAGAAGGGCTGGGTGCAGACATCAAAGAAACAACTATAATACAATTTAACCGGCTGGGACTGATGACGCAGGCCAGGAGCTGGGTGCAAGCGTTAGTTAACCTTATTTAAGGCGTTTCTGTCAACTAGCTTTTAACCCTGACGATGTCGGAAGTTTCCGATTAAAGCTCGGTTTTATTAAATATTTTTCCTACTTGGATTCTCCTGGTGATCGTGAGTCATTTATTTTATAATAAGAATATATCCAGGAGGGAGGGGGCGTGGCTGCCTCAGGGTCGAAATAGCCTTGCTCGGAGGCTCTGCGACACGGGACTTGTAAAGCCGCCAAAACAGCACAAACCAGCTGTTTTTTGTGGCGAAAAACCCCTCCTCGGTAGGAGAAGGGGCGAAGAGCTGTGAGTGTGCGTTGAGATCCTCTGAAAACCCCCCAAAAAAATGCTCAGGGGGGAAGAAAGAGGACTCCCCGTGAGCTCACAATAGCTCCAGCCCGGGGCAGCATCTGTCAGCTGACAGACCAAGACGCTGAGACCAGCCACCACCCGAGGAACACATCTCAAAGAAGCACAGAGATTGACAGACTGAACCCAGGAGCTTAAAAAGCAAGTATCTCTTATATTTTACCTCAGATCAAATACGTTCACAATGAACATAAGGCACCCAAAATGGCGACCGCTTTTAATATAAAGTGAGAGCTACCAGAAGAGAAACTGTAATGCGAAAGAGACCTCTAGAGGGCAGCAGAGACACATAACTTAAAAACTTTGCAAAATAAACCTAAGGATGTATACTCTCCAGAAATGACGATGAAAGAATTGAAAGATGAAATATCAACAACTTTTGAAAAAAGGAGGAGAAAGATGGACATGATAATAGACATGTTTGCAAAAAGATGGGAAGAAAGGATGAGGACGATGGAGGCAGTGGAACAAAGCAGAGAAATGGAGAAGATGGTGGAAGATCAAAGCAAAGCAGTTATTGAGGACTTGGACCAAACCGCAGAAACGCACAGTGGGGAAAAGAGAGAAGATACTGGGAGAAATTCTAAGAGGGTCTGGGAAGGGGTTGAAGAAAAGATGGAAGAGGTGGAGAGACAAGAAGATTTGAAAAGAATTGTTATAAAAGCATGGGAAAAATATCCAGGAGAGGAGGCTAAAAATTTCTCTTGGCAAACTGACAGAATCCATAGAGCATGGCTTATATGGAACCAAGGGACATTGCAAGCAATAAAGAGAGACTTATTACTTGGAAGGGAAGCTGTGCTATGGAAATCCACCTGGCAGAGGAAGAAACCCAGAATTCAACTGAAAAGAAGAGAAACTTAATATTTTATGCAAGGAATTAAAGGCAAAGAATTATGGACTGATTTAAGGACTTAGTGTAAGAGCAAGAAACATGAGAGGGTGATTAATGGAAGATATATATTAAATAGACTAAGAATGTACGCGTTGAAGGGAGGGGTGTATCGACATGATAATTATTAACTTTAATAAGAAGACTTGTTTGTTTGATGTACAATGGATAGATCTGAAAAGAAGTGAAACTTAAAATTTATAAAATGTAGTTGGCTTATAGTTAAACTTCGATATACGGAGTGAGGAAGGTCTACAAATTTAAAATGATTGTATTAAGTTGAATGGCTTTAACTTGAATTTTTTCTTTGTTTGCATGTACAAATGGATATCTAATAATTAAAAAATTTTTTAAAAAAAGAATATATCCAGGAGTCATATTTTTACTTGGAAGGGACCTTGGAGGTCATATATATACATATATCATATATATACATATACAGACAAACAGACAGACAGATAGAAAGACAGACAGACAGAGAGAAGACATAAAAATATAGGTCTAACATTCATATTTTGATATGCAACTAAAATCTAAAATTGTACATCCAATTTGTTTTATTTTTAAAGTGAACTTCAAACTGGGCATGGAACAGGTTGAAATGAAGAGAAAATAAATACAAAACTCAATTGTCCATTCCTGGATATATTCCATTAACTAGTCTCCTCAAAGGGATTCTTTTATTTTATTTTTTTCCTTTATTTCATCAGACGCCCCTTGATAGCACTCGACTCTCCTGGACAGTGAGAATCGGCAGGCTGTTGAAGAAAAAAAAACAGCCATCACCCAGCGTAGTTATCTCCTTGAGTAAGAGGTTTATTATTTATCTTCCCTGATGCAGTACCCATGTGGCAGAATTGATACCAAGCAGCTGGACAGATTAGACCCTGGAGCCACATCTGCAGCTGTATAGATCAACACTATTTTCCTTGCCTTTGCACCGAGGAAGTTTATCTCCTGTCACTGAGATTTATTGCTACTTACTTCATGCATTGTTAAGGATTCCACCTGCCCCCTCTCTTTTATTTGGCTTTCAAGCCAATCTAAGACCCAATTGTTAACAACTGATTCACTAAGCATTTGTTTACTTCCCTCTTCCTCTCCACTTTTAATTAATAGTGATTTCCAGTTTGGCTTTATGAAATAAATAATGATAGGACTTGTGGAAATCAAAAAGAATAACAACAATGAAGTATTTTTTATGAAACAAAAAATAAAAACAGTAGCAAGAAATGTCTCATTAGCAGCTCAAGGATCATATGCATTTTCTTACGGGTGAGTGATTTTGGACAGCTAGAGTTTATATGCCCATCACGCTTTACAGAGAGGCAGTTGTACTAGGGGTAAACCCTGCTTACTTCACTTGTGCTTACATTTATGTTACTAAAATTCTACCTCTGAACCAAACACTATGCCTCTGCCCCCAAATAAACAATCAGGAAAAAGAGTCACATAATTCCCACCCCCAGCTGAACATAGACTTTGCATGCAAATGCATAATTTAAGATGTCTATGGAGATTCTCAGTTATCCAGGTTGTGGTTGTCCCAAAGATGCTTTTTTCATGAGGCAAATGGACTTTGTTTTTCTTTGAAGACATTTCGCTTCTCATCCAAGAAGCTTCTTCAGCTCTGACTGGATGGTGGGGAATGGAAGGATTTATACTTCTTGCAGACAGCTGGTCATTTGCATTCATTTAGAGAGTCATTGAAGGCCCTGGAAGCTTATCTGTGCCAACAGGGTCACCTGAGTAGTGTGGAGCCTTCTTGGAACTGTTGAAAGGAACTGTTGAAAGGTTGAAAGACTGGAGATAGATGGTGTTGTATCCCTCCCCCCTCTGTTGAGAGAGGGCTGTTCAATTTTGACATAGATGGCCTCTTTGACCCCTCTTTCAAACCAGTGGTCCAAGCTGGTACCATGAGTGAAAACAAGAGTGAAGAAACCTGCTAAAACAAGCCTATAACGTGCAATATACAATATATTTTTTTCAAAGTTGTTCAAAGAGATAAATACATGGTTTATATTAGAACAGCTGCCTACAATAAATTTAAAATTCCTTAGTTTTGATTTTAGTCAGTCATAATAGAAATAGATTCATATCCCTCATCGGTTTGTGCTGCCTAGCAGGCATTTTTTCCAAGCATGGCCAGTGGCATTCTTAACTTCTTACAGAGTACAATTTTCAAGGCTCCAAGGGTTGATTTTTGCTTTAAGTACATAACTGGGACATTATTTGAATTGCATGAATAGAGCCCATTGCTGATTTGTTGAAGAGAATTAAACAATCATATCTGGCCCGATTAGAATTGCTTCTTCTCATGCTTTAAGTTCCATTTCAGGCAATTTTTAATCACTATCAACTGGTTTTCCTGGCCTGGCACTGGTCAAGTGCACTCTGCATTTGAAAGATTGGAACTGCATGTTATAAAATCCTGGACATGAGGTTTGCCTGCTCAAAACCTCATTATAGCCAAATGTTATGCATAATAAAATGGCACAGAGGCCCACTGATTTTTTTTCCCTTCCTTTTCCATCTGCATAAGTATAGTCCACGCAACACAGTTAATAAAGTGGCTATCTAGTCAGTTACCTGTCTTAGGAAAAGGTTAGCTCTTTGCCTTAAGTACCGCATAAAATCACTCTGAATTAGCATGTTAATCTACATGAAAAGTACTAATCATTATAAATTCATGTGGCATTCATGAGGAAGTCAAATGTATACCCAGAGGACTTTAGATATGTTGGGGAAAAACCCTTACACCTGACCTCTTCCTATCATTCTGAATATGTCATTGCATTTAACTCATGTAAAGCTCAGGAACATTTGATTGTATTTTCTCCCTGTTTAAGACTGCACAGAAGCAGTACAAACCATTGATACATCTGGCTGGAAGAATGACAATTGCAACGGTTTTCTCCCACTTTAGATCTCCCTTTCCATGGAAGAGTCTTTAATAGATCTCAGCTTTAATAGATCAACCGGATGCTCATTTCTAGAAGTGTAGATAGTTCACCTCAGCTTGTGAGAAAGTAAGTTCTTTGCTGGAATAATGAACATTGCACAATAGAGACTGAAAGAGGTAATCCTGGTAACACACTGTTTTAACTGTATCCTAAATCCATTGTCTAGCCCAGGGGTAGGCAACCTTGGCTCTCAGGAATTCTGGGAGTTGAAGTCCACGAGTCATAAAAGAGCCAAGGTTGCCTACCCCTGGGCTAGACAATGGCTTGCACCTCTTACTCTTTGAATCAGTGTTTTTCAAACATGGCAATCATGTGTGAACTTCAAATCCCAGAATTCCTCAGCCAAGATTCTAGCTAGGGAATTCTGAAAGTTGAAGCCTACATGTTTTCAAAGTTGCCATGTTTGAAAAACAGTGATTTGAATGGAGAAATTCTCTTGCTACAACTCCCAGTTTTCTACTTTAAAACATCTTTCGGCATTCTGTAATCCGAGCCTTCTACCACTGAAGATATTCTCTCAATGAAAGTGAATTTTTCATGGGTGGGGGAGCAAGACTTTCTTGTCTCCCTTTATGGCCTGAACCTCTGCTTTGCAGATGAGAAGAAGACTTTGGATGAGGAGATGGCAAATCTACACAAACTGGGCAAGAAAGCTCAGGAGCGATTAGGTTTGCCTTATTGCTATTGTGATTTCTTTGGAAGCAAGGTTGACTAAGGTTGGAATCACCTTGACTAATTGTAATGGAAAAAATGTGTCAAAGGAAAGAAATTTCGGGCAGCTTTTAAATATGGATACAAAATAGAAAACCTAGAGACAGTTCCTTAAAGTGCAGCATACTGGTAAGAGTCTCAATTAAATGTAATTTGAACATAAGCTCTCTGTCTCTGATAAATAATAATAATAATAATAATAATAATAATAATAATAATAAAGTTGGAAGGGACCTTGGAGGTCATCTAGTCTAACCCCCTGCTCAGGCAGGATACGCTATACCATTATAGACAAATGGCTGTCCAGTCTCTTCTTAAAAACTTCCAGTGTTGGAGCATTCACCGCTTCTGGAGGCAGGTTGTTTCACTGGTTAATTGTTCTAACTGTCAGGAAGTTTCTCCTTAGTTCTAGGTTGCTTCTCTCCTTGATCAGTTTCCATCCGTTGCTTCTTGTCCTGCCTTCAGGCGCTTCGGAGAATAGTTTGACTCCCTCTTCTTTGTGGCAACCCCTGAGATATTGGAACACTGCTATCATGTCCCCCTTCATCCTTCTCTTCATTAAACTAGACATACCCGATTCCAGCAGCCATTCCTTATATGCTTTAGCCTCCAGTCCCCTAATCATCTTTGTTGCTCTTCTCTGTATTCTTTCTAGAGTTTCAACATCTTTTTTACATCGTGGTGACCAAAACTGGATGCAGTATTCCAAGTGTGGCCTTACCAAGGCATTGTAAAGTGGTATTAATACTTCATGTGATCTTGATTCTATTCCTCTGTTAATGCAACCTAGCACTGTGTTGGCTTTTTTGGCAGTTGCAGCACACTGCTGGCTCATATTTAAGTGATTGTCCACTAGGACTCCAAGATCCCTCTCACAGTTACTAATATTGAGCAAGGTACCCTCTATACTATACCTGTACATTTGGTTTTTCTTGCCTAAATGTAGAACCTTACTTTTTTCACCATTGAATTTCATTTTGTTAGATAGTGCCCAATGTTCAAGTCTATCCAGATCCTCCTGTATCTTAAGCCTATCTTCTGGAGTGTTGGCTATTCCTGCCAGCTTGGTGTCGTCTGCAAATTTGATGAGTTCCCCATCTATCTCCTTGTCCAAATTGTTGATGAAGATGTTGAAGAGGACTGGGCCCAGAACAGAGCCCTGGGGCACCCCACTACACACTTCCCTCCATGTAGATGCAGTTCCATTGAGGACCACACACTGAGTATAGCCTGTCAGCCCGCTACAAATCCATCTGGTAGTGATGCTGTCGAACCCACATTTAAAAAAATATTGTCCAGTTCTAGGTGTTTTTACTTGGAAAGAAAACCCAAGTGTATATACAGACTATTGCAGACCAAGTTCTAGAAAGGAACAGGAGAACAGAGAAGAGAGATGGCTTGGAGACTGAAGGAGAAGGATGGGCAAGGAAGGTGGGTGGATAGTTTGGGTAAGATATACATGAATGCCTTTCAACCAAGTTGAGCTTTCTTTTGCTTTTCCAGGAAAGGAGGCTTGTTCTACAGATTGAGAAAAATATTGGATGGAGTGACCTCTTATAATATGACAAATTTTACCTAGGTGTTACCTGATGGAGTTTATAGCCCTCCCTGAATCTAATGCATGAAAAGAATAGCAAGGTTAGATTTTCAATCAAAATGAATTCTGTAGGTATAGTTACATATTCATAGCCCAGAGGCTCTTACTCTTTCTGGGTTCCAATCCCCATTATCACCATACACCCAATACAGTCCTTGCATGATAGGAACTCGTGTAAAACATCATGAAAGAGGTATATTGACAAAAGCTAGATCATTGTGTTTCTCTTATTTTATTGCTGTTATTATTGTATTTCAGTGTGAATAGGATAAATTAAGTCTGAAAGTGGATCTTAGGAGTCTGCCACAGCTTTCATTTTCATTTCCTCTAGGCAATTTTGTCTTCTGAAATCAAGCCAGTTATTAAAAACATCACACATCATGGAGAAATGTGGATGAGTAAAACTCCAACAGTGTTTCTAACTATAATTTACCTCTGTAACTTTCCAGTTCAGTTTCCAGTGTCCTATCTCATCTCTTAACCCTTAAACCTGCACAAGAGGAACAAATTGTATGTTACTCCTTGTCATTTTTTTGAGTATGTTACTCCTTGTCATTTTTCAAGAAGAAATGTGAAAGTTGAGTGGCTATTAGTGCTAGCACAAGACAGAGTCAGTACAGAGTCTTGCAACACTAAATTACCATAGGTTTTCTGACTCAATAATTTTTGCCTATCGATTTTCTGTTACCGTTTCAGAAACTACTGTTGGTGTTCATCAGACTGAACAAAGCAGATTGAGGGACTTTTTTTATTTATTTCAATGAAATTCTTACATATAATATTCATGACAATTCTTACCTGCCCAGTACAGTTAGCCTTTCAATATTAGAGGTAACTAATACTGTAGGAAACCAAATGGGCTGAAATCAACTGAATGAAACTTTACAGAAACAAATGCCAAATTCTCACTTAGGAAACACAAATCAAATAAACAGGTCTAGAATAGGGGAAATACTTGGCCTTGGCCTTGGAAAAGATCTTGAGTAGTCACTGGCTGCAAACACAATTTAAGTCGAAAGTGTGATGTGGTTACAAAAAAGGCAAATATAAGTGCATAAATTCACAGTTATATGTTATTCTGCACTGGTCAGATCCCTCCTTGTTCCTCTTATTTGTCCCATTGGAATTTTTCTTTTTCCAATGATCCAGAAGGGAGGAATCTATTAATGAGGTGCCAGGAGTTTATAGGGAATTCTCCAATACAATGTAAACATTTATTAAGAAAACTATAGAATTAATACAATATGCACCATACTAAGTGTTACTTGATATTTACATCAAATATAATACAAGTGTAATGTTTGAATTTCCACGATAAAGTATAATAAAGCTTCTGGGATGCATTAGATTAACATATGAACAGAATTCCTTATTTTATGCTCTTTATCCATTTTGCCAATTGTTTTGTGGAGTGTAGGCAGATCTGAGGACTATTTCCAATTATTTAAATTGTTAGGACTTTCATTAAAGAAATCCTGATTACATTTAAGCACAGATGAGGGTTCACAGGCCACAGTTGGTCCACTCAATTTAGATGTCAGTTTTTCAGGGCAAATCTTCAACCTAGGAATGTTTTCTACTAACTATTTATTTAAAATCCATTTAAGAATGGGTCAGATGGGACCTGGGGATGTTGAAATTATGTCTACAATATAAGAATTGGCTAATAGATCTCTTCCATCTTTCTTAACTTTTAGGAGGATTAGCATGTTGCAGCATCATATCAATCATGGTCACATGAGACAGCTGATCAGTTAGTTTAATTAATAGATATGTTCCACATGCCAACAATACATTAACTCCAGTAACCCAATCAAGGAGTGGCATTTTCTAAATTTACCCAGTAAAAAAGGCAGAAAAAAAATTCACTTCTTAGTTTTTAATTTCCACCAGTGTGAAAGTCTACAATGGCTGAAATAGGACAGTGCCATCATAGAGCTGGTGCTTAGACGGGGAAGGGCTGTAAGGTATCATGATTTTCTGCCTTTCTCATCTAACACGCAGCCACAACAAGGAAAAATTAAAGTGGTGACAGAAACAACATTTCTGAGGAAGTTGCATTTTCATGAGCTCTCTCTTTGTCTCAGACAAGGAAAGGAAGCTTCTGGTAAATTGTTCAAATTACACATCCAAGAGGGCAAAATTATTTAGACTTAATTAGTCTTGCAGCTCTTCTGGAGCAAAAAACTAATTATCTGATTCAGGGACATTGTCACATGGTTGCTCCAATTAATGACAGACAGGATTAGCCTTTTGACTGTGGCACATTGTTCAGAAAATGCCTGGCCACGCCCACTATGAATTCTTCCAAGGAAGGACAAATTTTGTTCTACTTCATTCCAACTCATGTTTATCCAATTACAGATACACTGGAAGCAACTGTGGGATACCCAGCAGGTGTTATGGCAGTGAAATTTTTTTTAAAAAAAAACCCATACACAAACACAACTATCTCAAGGAGTTTCCCTAGAACGGATTAGATAAGCTTTAGAACATCAGTTGCACATCATTTGAGAAATTGTCTGAGCTGTGAAATAGTTTAGAGCCCATGCTTTTGCTTAAGTAATATTTTCACATATTATCCAGATTTTGAGATAAAAAAATAAGGGATATTTCCAAAGCTTACTAAAAACTGCAGGCAATTTTTCCACGATAATGTGCCATTTGAAATGCTATTTTGAATCAACTCTGATCTGACTTTTTTTTCTTTGTTCATATTTATGATTGTGCCCTTAAAAAGAAAAGAACATGACAAACATAATATGTAAGAACATTTTATGAATCTTCTCTTAATTATGGTATTGCACTTGCAATATTTCAAATGAAATGCTGAATCAGAGATAAAGCCTGCACTGCAGAATTAGGAGAACAAGTCATTTCATTACATTTAACTTTAGATGTCTGACTTCAGGTTCTGAACTGGTCAGCAATAAAATCCATTAGTTGCTTTGTTTATTTTTTTTCTCCTAAAGCACTATCAACTGCATTAAATAATTAAAAAAACCCTTGAAGATACAATGCAAAATATGAATTAAAAGGCTCCAACCATTCTATTCAAAATTACAGCTAACCAAAGAACCTCCAATTAAAAAATTAATAGAGAGATGAAAGTGAAGAGAAATGCGGAAAAAAATGAAAAAGAAAAGAAAATGACTCTAAGTTTTGTAACTCGGGACAGATTGTTTCATAGGATTGTTAGAATTTGGAGGAAAATATTATTTTCTAAATTGAATTGAATTATTTATTACTGTTCTTAAAAGTATTGAACACAAAGATGATTTTGAGCAAATATTAGATTAGACTGGGAAATAATGTTTATGAGAGAAACAGTTCAAAGATGAATCTCTATATAAACATTACAAATATTAAATTCTACTTCACATAGCTCCTACCTGATAATACCAGCATCCCATTTTGTTACAGTAATTCTGCAGAAACAAAAGTGGGTCACTTCATTACAGGAACTCAAGAGTCAATGTTTAGGAATATTGTTTTTCAAGTACTGTTGTCAGAGGAACTAATTCCTGGGAAAATGGCAGATTAAGACCAGATGAATTCCCACAATACACCAATGGAAGGAATTCCATGCCACACATCATGAAGTAAATGTAGATCTTTCAAGATATCTTACCATTGGTTACGCAACATCTAGTAAGCCATAGTTTCCTGAGTTTATGAAAACAACAGTAAACCAAACCCAAAGAGGCCTTCTCTTTGATGACCACATCTCCTATTTAATAGAGACCATGATGATGATGATGATGATGATGATGATGATGATGATGATGATGATATCCATTCAATAGTGTCTGACTTTTGGCGATCCTATGGGGGTCTCTCCACATCTTCCAATCTTGCACTGCTTCTTTGAGTTGCTAAGAGCAATGGTGGTACAGTGGTTAGACTGTATTGCAGACTAAGTTTGCTCACTGCCTGGAGTTCAATCCTGACCAGCTCAAGGTTAACTTAGCCTTCCATCCCTCTCAGGTCAGTAAAATGAGGATCCAGGCTGTTGGGGGCAATATGCTGATTCTGTAAACTGCTTAGAAAGGTCTGTAAAGCATTACGAAGTGATATATAAATCTAAGTGCTATCGTTATTGCTACTCTTAATGCTCTGACTGGTGTCAGCTTTAATGGTGTCCACCCACTATGTTCTTTGATAGCCTGGTTTCCTTTTACCACTAATCCTTTTAAACATAATTGCTTTCTCTACTGAAATGCAGGCCATAGATTATCTCCAAATGAAAAGTCTTTGCACATAGACCTTAATGTGTAGAAATTTTCATGGGATATGAATTTTGTCCAATGTCCGTAAGCGTTTATAGCAATAGCACTTAGACTTATGTAAAGCTTCACAGTGCTTTACAGCCCTCTCTAAGCAGTTTACAAAGTCAACATATTGCCCCCAACAATCTGGGTCTTCATTTTACTGACCTCGGAAGGATGGAAGGTTGAATCAGCCTTGAGCTGGTCAGAATCGAACTCCTGGAGTGAGCAGTACTGCATTATAACCGCTGTGCCACCATGATTCATATTTAACTAGATTTATCTATTTATGTAGATAGAAGATTAGTAGAAAAATATATAGGCACAAAACTACAACCTTACCCTTTTAATCATGTGGATGCAATTCCTATATATAATGTATGCATCAGTGGCTATGTCAGCTCAGGCTCTCAGCCATTGCTGTTGGCGATGACAACAGGAAACCCAAAAGTCTGCTCAGAAGATGTGAGGTCAGTAAAACTACCAGAAGAGCTGATTTCCATTAAATGCTTGTTCCCTTGCCCCATGAGCTAATAGCACCACCAAGAAACTTCCCCTTTATCCACCAAGAACATCCTTAATAATAATTGAAAAGATTTCTCCAAAGTTGAAGATATGTTAATGGATTCTTTCTGAAAAACACCAAAGCATATTTGCAAGGGAGATGTAGACAAGTACACTATTGTAGTATAAGATTGCAATGGGAGGGATTGGCCCTTGCTGATATAGTGAAATGTACAACAGAAGGTAAGAGGGGCAAAACCAATCATGCTATAGAAGTGCTCTTAGTCTTTTGCTTTCTCTCTTGGGCCATAAAAAAAGTAGCTTAATATAATTGTTTTCTAAATCACCCTCTGAGATTGGGAAGGAAGCCAACAGAGATCTCTCCACTGTTCACTTTCAGAAAGAGATCAGCAGGGAGTTTAGAGTAGTCTATAAAGTTGCTGCGTTTCATTTGCTGTTATGGGTCCCCTACACATTTTGATCAGTAAAGAATTGTCTATAAACAATTTGCAAAAATAATTTCCAGGAATGAAAAAGGCAACCTATATTAGCACCCAATGACACTGTTTATCTGCATCTTTAAACAATATTATGAGTAAGAATGTCCAGTATAGATAAATAACCTGTAATATAGCATTTCTTCTCACAAGTCCAGTTCGCATACTTCCTGAAATGTACAAGTTGAACAGATAGAAGAGTTTATGGCTCCGATTATTCCCTTAGCAGTATTACTTCAATTCTGGTGAAAAATAATTCACTTCAATAATTCATTCCATTGAAAAGAGAGAAAAAATCAGGGTAAAATGTGATATTCTTCATTATGTGCCATTGATCAGGATGAACTTTTAACAGCCACATGATAGATCTACTCCAGAATGATTTCATTCTGGCCCTTCAGGTTTTCCAAAGGAGCACCCATCTCCACTCTAACCGAGCCCATCTGCCTTGCTCTTGTCCAACCACTTATTCTCTTTCCTTCCATCTTTCCCAAAATTATGGACTTCTGAAGGGACCCCAGTTTTCTCACAATGTATCAAACATACAATAATTTGACCCTGGTTACCTGTGCCTTGAGAGAGAAAAATCTTGACTGATTTGTTCAATGATCCATTTGTCCATTTTATTATTATTATGATGATGATGATGATGATGATGATGATGATGATGATGATGATGATGATGATGATGCTGTTTTTGGGACACTTCTTCAGCATCAAATTTCAAAAACAGCAATATTCTTTGCAGCCAATATCTTTCAAGTCTAACTTTTGTTTCCATAAAATATCAGAAGGGATACCTTTGCCTGCATGATTCAGATCTTTGTACATATAGGCCTGTGACAGTGTGACAGTATCTCAATATCTTTTCAAAGGCCTTAAGTACATTTTTTTAAAGTTCTAGTTTGTGGTATAGTATGCTTGTCTGCTAGTTCCTTTACTGTTGATTGACAATCCTAATAGATAGATGCTGTCAGAGTCTTCACTGTCACTTCTAAGAGTTGATGGTGGTGACTGTGGCCATAAATATGGTCTTCTTCATATTTAATTGTAGTTCCACTTTTTCACTATAGCCTTGACTTTCATTATTAGAACTTGCAGATGGTTTGTATTTTCAGCTATCAAATCAGCACAGCACAGGTTATTGATGTTTCTTCCTCCAGTTTTAAAATCCCACTCATCTTCTTCCATATAGCCTCCTTCGAGATATATTAAGCAACAATATTCTGGCATTTATTTTATTACAAGCTAAACCAAGACATATGTGTCTACAAATATTTTATCTTTCATTCTAAAACAGTTTCCAGAAGTCAACAGTTTCTCTAATTTCTTACACTTTACTTAAATCCTAAGGAAAGACATCATAAAGGAATTCCTGCCACGAATCTTTTTTCCAGTTGTGGAAATTAGGTTAGATTTGAAGTGAGAGGAAAACCAAAACCAGCATCCTCTGCAACTTCCAACAATAAAGTCATCTATAAAACACCACCAAAGAAATTCCCCAGGGCCTTGGGCAGAATATTGAAAAACAGAAGCCTCTTTGACAGAGGAAAAACATTTGCAAAATGTTTACAAGGCAGATTTCATCACAGCTTTATGCAAGATGTTTACCAAAGAGTCATGCCGGATCAAAAGGACCATCTAATTGACATTTTGTTTTCACAATGACCACAGAGATACCAACTGGAAATTCACAAGCAGGATTTCCACATGGAACAAACATTACTTCAGATTGTTCTGTTGTAATACATGAAAAGCATTAAAAAAGCAGAGATGTATTCTTACCCATAAAAGAGAGAATTTCAGAGAACGTTGAAATAGCATTTGTACCAGTTTGAATAGTCTTAATTAAAATCAAGGCATGACATAATTAGTAACTTTATAAGAAATTTCTTGGTTCAGAGCATCTTTTCCAAAGGAGTCCTGAAAATATGTTGGGATGACAGTCACCAGAGTTTCTGAAGAAAAAGGTTTGTGAAAAGGCAATATCCTTCCATGTCTATTTTTATTCTCAAACTGTTTTTCTTCAAAAACAAAAAACAACTTGGAAATCATGGAAATATATGAAAGTGTGTATTTGTTTCAGTTGACCATTTTGTTGTTTCTTAATTAACTGGTTTTGTTCATTTGTCAGATAATAAAAGCAGAAAGGAAATCACTTATGTCATTTCTGGATAAAAATGTATTTAATAAAGGCAAGAACATGAGTCAGCATTGGCAGGCCATTTCCACACCACCACAAACACACAAACTAGAGCAGTGATTCATGGGAGCATTCTTGGAAAAAAAAAGGCAATTGAATGAAAATAGTCTCTCTTCTGATGGCATTGCCACCAGAGATGGTGGCAAATAAAAGAGTTATTTAAGAAGGATGCAACTTCCAAGTTCACACAACTTATCACAATAAAAGAAGCAAAAGATTAAAGAAATTCAGTGCAAATAAATGACCTGCAAAACAAAATTGCATTTAAATTAATATTTAAGTTGTAAGCCAAACTTTCTTGTCTTTGTCAGCCTACACTGAGAATGAGCCCTTGGCATGAGATTAAAGACTATATGTAATCCTTTGCTTGGAAAACTAATATGGTGTAGCCTTGCTCTGTGGAGAAGCTTGACTTTTAGAATCCAATGTTGTTTGTATGGTTTGAGTTAGAAACTCAATTTACTCTAATCTGAAAATAACCTATGCTTTTGTATTTATGGGAACTGAAAACCAGCACATCTGAAGGATACCAGGTTGGGCAACCAAGATGGATCCAATTCTAGCTGTATGTTGAAGATGACAAGGCCTGTGAAACAAAGGAACGTTGCTGCCACAGTCCTGGCCTGACTCTTAAAGAGAGTATGCCTTGTCACTGACAACCGTAATGGAGTCTGTTCATCATGGTTGTTATTTATGATGGCCATTAAACTATTGTACAATCTTTTTTTGCAGTGGTTGTTAAGCAAGTCACTGCACTTGTTAAGCAAACCAGTGGTTTGCTATGAGCATGGTTTTGCCAAAAGCTGGAAGTAAATATAAACATGGCCTGGTTGTTGAGCGCCTGAAATATAGTCATTAATCATGGATGAGGAGAGCAATCCAACCATCAGGACTTCTAATCTAGGTCATATCTACCCTCCAGACATCTGTTGGAACTTCAAGTGGTCATTAAGTGATCAATTGTAGGCCAAGGACTACTGGTATATCCCCTCTGAGAAAGGAGTTAGGAATTTGTTCATTGCGTGGGGACAGTTACTTTAAAGAGTATAATAACTAAAGCAGGCATGTCCAACTCGCGACGTCACATGACATCGCACAACGTATTGGGCCGGTTTTGCCATTGCCGGCAATGGGGTGGGTGCGGCTTCCATGTGACATGTCCGGCCCACGGGCCGGCAGTTTGACACCCCTGATCTAAAGGATATTGATGTTTTCTATATTTTACAGATCATTTGAAGAACCTTAAGTCACATCCATGATGATGGCTGCAAACACCCATTGCGTAAGTATAGCTGATAGTGCCAAGTTGCCACTGAACAACAGTCACAAATCTCCCAGATATTCCTATTAACCTAGATTACATTGAAAACTCCAGACTTTAAAAGTGATGCCTTGTATTATAACATAATATGACTCCTTCCTTCCCACCCTCCCTCCACCAGCCTGCAGCAGCAATTGGGGAATTTTCAGGTAAATGCAGAGAAAATGTATTGTAATTCTACCCAACCCATCTGCAAGTTGAAAGTGTTTTGCTGTTATTCTTTCTCCGTCTGGCATGCAAGACAGCTATTAAAAAGGAAAGAGAGTGGACAATGAAATCTCTTAAACAGCTGGCAAATTTCAAGCTGCTGTTTCTATTAAACAAAATGCCTAAGGTCTCTTCCAGTTATAAAGCAACTGCACAGGCTTGATAGTCTGTGGCTATGTATTTCACTGAGGTTGGGGGAAGGGGGTGAATAACTTAAGACATAGAAACAGCTACAGAGGGGGAATGATAAATTAGCACCAAGAGGCAAAGACTTTAGAATATGAAACATGCTTGCTAGTTAGTTTCATTCTCCTCGATTCATACATCATTCAAACAGATGCAGCTGCCTTTCTTCGATTCCGGATCAAAATCCTGCAAAGGTAAATCTCTGCTGCCTCCATAGGGTTGAGAGAGAATTATCATCATCATCTCTGTGCCATGAATAATATCAAGTTCCATGAAAATGGCACCACATTAATTTCAGCATGAAATTCCAGGTGACTTGTGAACTGCACCTGAGGTTAGGCTAAACCTCAAATTATCTGGTGGGGTCATCAATATAGTAGTATCACATATCATAAGGCTATCAAGCTGTCATTCTATTAAATGTATTTTACATGAACAATCATCTGCGTTTTCACCAATCAGTTAAGTATAAATGTATTTCTTTCCTGCCTCAATCTATGAACCCATTTCAGATAGATAAGAATAAAGTAACTTCTATAGCATTTCAATCCTTGACCAGGAGCATCACAAATTTAATTTGACCTGTGGGATGCCACCAGGATTGGTGCTCTCTCCTCTCCTTTTTAACTTCTATATGAGGCCACTGAGTAAGCTCATCCATTGCCACGGGATAAAATATCAACAATACACTTATGATATCCAACTCTGTGAATTCTGTGAACATCCTATCCTGGTGTCTGAGACTGTGATAATCTGATTGGGTAACAAAACTTCAATTGAACTTTGGCAGGATTCAGTGACTCTGGGATGTGAGACCTACTGCATCTTGGACTATACCATCTTTAATGCTGAATTGTGACCCAGTGCACAACTTAGGAGTCCTCCTACATTCATGGATTCCGCTCAAGGAGCAGGTAGCAATCATGAGTAGATGGGCCTTTGCACAGCTTCAAGTTCTGCACCAGTTGCACCAATTCCTGGATCAGGAGGAAATGCTTGTGTTCATGCCCTAGGCACCTCCAGATTGGACTATTGTGATGCAATCTGCATAGGGTTGCCCTTGAAGAGTAGTTGGAATATTCAGCTGGTGTAGAATGCAGCTGCGTGGACAATTATGCATGCTCCTAGATCAGCACATATTACATATCTGGTCCACAAGGTGCATTGGTTCCAGGTCCAATTTAAAGTGCTGGTTTTAAATTTTAAAGCACTTCATTGTACATGACCAGATGATATGAGGGACAACCTTTTCTCAATTATATCACTCTTGCCCATTAGATCTGGCAGATACCATGTGCTACAGATACCATATTCCAGATTTGGTGGATCCCAAGCAGTGGGCCTTCTTTGTCTGACGCCCACTGTTAAATCCTTCGTTCGCGTGCGAATGATGAAGACACATGGTGACAATTAACAATACTTTATTCTCCTACTTCAACTCCAAGCAAAAAAACAAAAGGCACGCAGGCCTTTTTATAGGGCTGAAACCCAGACAGAGTGAACCAATAAGAGTTCTTCTTTCTTCGCGCCTTGCACATGTGCACAAGGCTGGCGCCGCTCTGTCTGGTCCCGGGCAGCTTTTAGAATGCCCAGGACCATTTGCAACAATTCTGGGCCTGCTGAGTTTCCTCATCAGGCCCAGGACACAACACCCACCTAATGAAACATTGGGTCAGTTCCATCCCTTTTGAGTTTCAGAAGTCCTTCAAGACCTGGTTATGCCATAGGGCCTAGGGGCTCAGGGAACCAGAGACTTGTTTAGATGGTTCCACTATTGAGACTGGGTAAACAAATATATATTCTTTTTATTTATTATAGTGTGCCACCCACTTTTTATGAGTTGGGTCACTATATAAATTTAAATAAATAAATATAAATTCATTTAAAAGAGTAGACAAGCTTTAGGGACAATCTAGTTTTTTATTTAGAATGATCTGAGAAAGGCTATAAAACTATGAGTCAAAGTATCTTGAGAATAGAATCAGGATTCTGTTAGTAGCATTTGCTCCTTATAGCTACTCCTCATTTCATAGAAGGGTCTCACTGTCCACACTTTTAGTGTGAATCTGATTAGTTAATACATGTATTAGTTCTGTTTCTTGGCAATTGCTTTTCTTTATTTTTTTAAAATTGCCTCAGCTTTCCTTCTTTCAATTCTTGTGAAACACTTGATTTACTAACATTCAATTGTTTGGTCCTTGCTCTGTTCAATTCCTTCTTTCCCTAATATGTACTTCCTCATATAATTTTGCAGCCCTTTAAAATTAACCCAACAATATTCAGATGTCTTGGCAAGGATCATTGCCCCTTATGAATTCTCCTTACTTTTGTAAAAAATAAAAATAAACCATTCTGCCTATCTATCTGAAATTTGGCATTGTAGTTCCCATATGAGGGACTGCTAGTGCTGCAAATTATCTTTGAAAGCAACTGTCAGGCTCTTAGACAGGTATTCAAATCAAAAGTAATCCTTTTCTCAGACAAGGTGAATAAAATCTTCTTAACAAGATTTGTTGAAGTGAAAGCAATAGGGTTACAAGAATTGCAGCAACTGAACCATTTCCCATTTAGAACTGATTTATCTCCTAAGACACTCGGTCAGAACCTTTATTTATTTCTTTCAAATGATTTTTCTGGGAATAGATGATAATGGATGAGGTTGCAGATGTCCATTACATAGGCTCCTAAATTTTTATCAGACCAAGAATTGATGCTTACACCAATAGAGTTACAAGTTCCATGCTTCCCGGAAAATAAGACCCAACTGGAAAATAAGCTCTAGTATGGTTTTTCAGGATGCTCGTAATATAAGCTGTACTTCAAAAATAAGCCCCAGTTAAGATCCTCAGCCAGAGGGATACATTTAATATTGCATTTCCCCCAAAATAAGACCTAACCGGAATTAGCCCCTAACGCATCTTTTGAACCAAAAATTAATATAAGACCCAGGTACTAGGGTGTTTATTTGTTTTTAAGCAAAGTTGAAAAGTTGAAATTTCTGCACCTACCTTTATAAAATGTAGTTTTAGTGTGCCTTGAAAAAGACCCTACTTTCTTCTCGATTTATGGCAAGAGAAACTCTGCTTAGGATAATGATCAAACTCATGCCTTCTTCAGTCTAGCTATTTCTGAACTGCCAAAGCAGACCAAACTTAATGGCTTGTGAATGCTATCATGGGAATGCACTTCGTGTTTTCACTTGGAGTTTCAAGTCTATGGTGAAAAAGTCTCTTGTGGCTTTTCCGCAGGTATGGAATGTCTTAGCAGTCCCTGGCAATGTTTCATAAAAATTAGTTGACATATGCTATAGAAGCGATACCCACTGGAATTAGATCTTCCATATGAAGAGGAATACAATTGAATCTATGATATTTCCTAGTTACGATTTGTAGTATGCAGTTCTCTAGCTTAGTAAATATCCTCTTTTAAAATATTATTGGTATAAATTTCTATAGCTGACCTTTATCTTAATGTTTACCAACTTTCAGTTGTTTAGCGTGTTAGTCATATGGAGCATTAAATGAAATACTTTGTTATGCAAGTGCTGCAATGATTAGTGAGGTTTCTGAGTAAATTATGTAATTGAACATCTGCTATTAAACTTGTGCCCACATTTATTGCATCATAACAATGTCATTACAGAAGAAAGCTACGCTGATAAGCAGCATGTAATAAACACGCACTATGTATCTAAATGTTTGCTCCTCCATAATTCCTGTTCTGTTTAATTGTGACAGTCAACACTCCTTCTCTTTTTGTTAAACACACTGATTTCTCATCATTCATCACAAACAAAGGTTGAACTGAGCATTCCTTTACATCAATTATGCTAGAAGTGGGGAGGGGGTTTCCATGCTATAATTGTACTTCTAGGAAGGTCATTGTGCCTTATATCCATTCATCCTGAAGAGAAGACACTCTACTAGAAAACTGAACAATTAAATATGTGAGCACATCTCCAGCAATCCTATAAAGGCAGGTCACATCCCAGCAGGTTTATTGTACTTCCAAATATTACTTTTCTCCATCTCTATATAACACACTATTTCATTTGCCCAGTTGCCAACAGTTTACCATCTATTTATACTGCCAAGGTCTCCCACTCATGGTCTAAAGCCCCTGAGCTGCCAAAACCCATCAGGTTCTCTTCCAACTGCCTCTGAAGTGTCCATCCTTGAATCCACTTGAAGCAATTAACTTGTAATGTGGGAAATGGATCTCTATTTACCGTTTCCTCCAACAAAGAAACAAGACAAGCCATTTTCATTGCTCTATATCCAAGAGCAAGTGATCTTAAAAAGAGAAGCCGCTCTATTCTAACTCCTCTTCAGATCCACCTAGAAGAATCCCATTGATAATATCAGTGGCATTACCTTACTTTTTCTACAAAAGGGAGAGGCTGCTAATGAAAATAAAAGGCTTGTAGGTGTTGTATAAAAGATTAGGGCCATTTAAGCTTAAGAGGTTTACAGGAATTATCATCACGTAGACCAAAAGCACATAGATCAAAGGTATCTCTCAGTCATTTTCTGTTGCCAACAACGATACGTAATTAGACAGCAATAACAGGGTGTTATGTAGCCAGTTTGTTCTAGTTCATGCAAATTTGTTGTTAAATGTTGTCTGGAAAAACAGGAACTGTAGTTGGCTATCTTGTCTGATTTTCTCTCTCACACACACACACACACACACATACACACACACACACACAGAGATGCATGAGTGAGCTCCAAGTCCTCAAACATTCCTTAAATTACTGCTTTGCCACCAGCTATATCCTGGGAAATGTAGTACAGAGGCAGTTGGAAGATCCAGAACATCCCAGTTATTACAATTGCAATTAAAGGTAGCTGTGAATCTCAGGAAGCCTCATTGTATATTCTGCAAATTTAAGACCTGAACCCAAGCTAAAATTATGGTTAGTTGCACTGTCATCCAGATGTTTAATTGTATTTGACATTTTTATCCACCGATCAAGTCCTTCCCAAGGACCTGCTATAAGCCGTAATTGTTTGATGGTATTAAAGATATCACAGGATGAAAGCTGGTCACAGTATATTAACAGAAGATTTTGAGATTTTAATCTTGCCTTTATTTATTATTATTGTTTTTCTTGTTAACTATTTGGTCATTAATATAGTATATATGTGACAGGTTAATAATATGCAAATAGATTGGTGGTATAATAATAATAATAATAATAATAATAATAATAATAATAATAATAATAATAATAATAATAATAATAATAATAATAATGTTGAAAGTGACCTTGGAGGTCATCTAGTCCAACCCCCTGCTCAGGTGGGAAACTAGCATTATAATAATGTTATTGGTATTCAACCAGAGGGGATAATATGTATAGGTATTAGTTGTTTTTTAATGCCAAGTTTGTTTTATGTTTTTTCTTTTTTTAAAAAAATGGAGTTTTGTATTTTAACTTTCTTTGAATAAAATAAAAATACAACCAAAAAACAATTGTGTTGTGTTGTTTATAATCAGTTTGTGCAATCTTTCTGCATTAGCTGATTATATATCTACTGCTCTTCTGCCTCTTCTCCTCAATCTATACTTTGAATCATTTGACAATTTTTCAATTTCAGCTTTGATTGCATTAAGTAAATAGCTTGCTCTTGAAAAATCAAGCCTTCAGTTTCTTTTTTTAAGTTCCAGTTGTAAACCATTGCCAGGTTTTATCTTTATGTACTTGCCTCTCAATTTTTTGTATGTAATTTATTTATTTTATTTATTTATTTTACTATTTTTATACTGCCCCCCTCCTGAAGGACTCGGGGCGGTGTACAGCCCAATTAAAAATATCAACATACAAAAGGTAAAATTATTAAAAATAAATTAAATAATTTGGCCCAATCATTTAAAAACCCAATACATAATCTTAAAAACAATTAAAAACATCAAAACATAAGGTTATTAAAAATAGATTAAGTAATTTAGTCCGATCATTTAAAACCAATGCTTAATCTTAAAACTCAATCCCCTAAAAGCATGTAATGCTTTTCCTTGCCAATATTCTGTTAGTGGGTTGTTGTTTTTTACATTATTTCAATATTTATATTTTGTTTTCTATATATTCAGTGATTTCCAATTTTTAACTTGCATCAATGTTTGTTCTTGGTTGTCTTTAAATAATGCATACTTTTCTTCTTCAACACTTTGTTGATTTGAAATAAACCTCTGCCTCCATTTTTGTAAGGTACGTATGATCTATCAATATCACTACAGGGATAAAATGCATAGTGAATAGTCATATGTTTTCTTCATTTTTGGTCCAGTTATTATGGTTGGACATTCAGTCAGCTACATGTTTACACTGGATTTACCATTTTTATCCACCTATCAAGTCCTTTCCAAGGACCTGGAATAGGAAAAAGTTGTTGTTTGATGGCGTCAAAGGTATTGCCACAGGATGTACATTGTTCCAAATAAAATTGCCTTTTGCAATTGACTGGTGGACATTTTGTAGATACTGATGATGTTCAAATGGTGTGTACATATATATATAGGTCTTTGGTTCTTCGGGTTTTCTCCCACGTAGAATTTGAAGTGTCTTGGCGACGTTTCGACGAAGCCTCATTTGTCATCTTCAGGCTGGTGCTTTCAGCTTCTGCTTCTAGGAGAAATGTGAGATTTTAGCTGTTTCTTCCTTTTAACTGCCAGTGGGGGTTTGAACTGATTGGCTGGGAGCTTGGCTGTGTTCTGATTGGGTGGAGGTGTGTTCTGATTGGTTAGGGGCTTGGCTGTGCTCTGATTGGCTGGGGGAGTGTTCTGTTTGGGTGGGGGCTTTGTTGTGCTCAGGTTAGTCTGATTTACAAGGGGATGGTAAACTGAACACTTTAATAACAGAATAATCAGAGAAGCCATCGAGATAGAAAAACGCCCTCACAGCATGAACAAACGAGATGATGCCTCCCGCCTACCAGCCATTTGGAAACCTGCCCTTATTGACAGACGAGTCCATAGTACAGGGAATGACACCAGACCTACACTCACAAAAACCACACAGGATGTCACCACCACACATCC
Source organism: Bothrops alternatus (assembly GCA_034064705.1). Lineage (NCBI taxonomy): Eukaryota > Metazoa > Chordata > Lepidosauria > Squamata > Viperidae > Bothrops > Bothrops alternatus. The sequence goes on along the minus strand of JARGCV010000018.1, from coordinate 19,372,604 downwards.
AGGCAGAAAGCAAACCCAAACCCACACTGATGAGGAGGCACGACCACAAACCAGAAGCCAGACCACAGCTGCATCATTAGCCACCTTAAACCCCTCCAATCCATACACGAAACAAACTGACACCCACCATGAAGATGAGGCATGACCACGAACGCGAAGCCAAACGGCTATGAAGTTCACCATCTCTAATCCCCTTGTAAATCAGACTAACCTGAGCACAACAAAGCCCCCACCCAAACAGAACACTCCCCCAGCCAATCAGAGCACAGCCAAGCCCCTAACCAATCAGAACACACCTCCACCCAATCAGAACACAGCCAAGCTCCCAGCCAATCAGTTCAAACCCCCACTAGCAGTTAAAAGGAAGAAACAGCTAAAATCTCACATTTCTCCTAGAAGCATAAGCCGAAAGCACCAGCCTGAAGATGACGAATGAGACTTCGTCGAAACGTCGCCAAGACACTTCAAATTCTACGTGGGAGAAAACCCGAAGAACCAAAGACCTACATACAAACACCTGCGAAAACCTCAGAAAATATATATATATATATATATATATATCCCTCTCCATGCAAAGATGTTATTCTTTTAACAAGAAACTTTTTTTTTCTGCTTAAAGAAAGTTCAAGGTATTTTCATGGTCTTTCTTTTAGAGAAAGATGTCACCCTGGAAAATATACCCTGTCTTATTATAAAATCATAATTTCAGCAAAAGAATAGTGAAAAGAAAGACCATTTATTTTCACATATTTTAAATTCAACTTGTAGTCAAAGGTTACCTGGAAAAACATGTGTTTTTATTTCTATGCATAGCTATAATATTACTTCCAGCCAATAATGAAAGTCTCTATGGACAAGACTTTCTAAACAGCTGGAAACCTCAGTGCCCCTGTTCTATTAATCTCCTGCTGCAGAGCTAGGTAGACACTAGTGGGAAATATTACTAAACTGTACAAGTCACAGCTAATCTGCCTCTTCCTGTAATAAGATGATTTTGAAAAAAGATCATAGTATCAGAATCTTGTAACTTGGTGCATTGGTGTATTGATGTTCAAATGGGACAGGTATGGAAGCAGATTGACATATAGTATTAATGAAATTATAATCAATCCATAATACAAAATACTAAAAAAATTGACTTACTGCTTTCCTTCATTCATTCCCTCCCTCCTTCCCTCCCTCCCTCCCTCCCTCTCTCCCTTCCTTCCTTTCTTCCTGTCAACTATTCCACTACCATTCTTTGACAGTATTGTCCTATATCTTAAAGATTCAGCCAAATTTTCCTTTTCAAAAAAATGTTTTAAAACACCCCCACGAATTTCTATAAAAATTATTCCAATACTCTCTCTTTTCAGGCCAGAAATTAAGCACTCTATTTTTTAATCTGACTCATGCCATCCTGTGAATTAATTTGAAGAGTGCCAAAAAAGTAAGAAAAGATCCATGGTAGTTCCTGGCATTGTGTAAAAGTACACATCACCAATACAATAATGTTCCATGATGCCATTGATACTGCTCCTTATTTCTTTCCAGGAATCTCCAGCTATAGGTGATACAACCACTCACCTCATCCTATTTTTTTTACCACTTCAGTTTTTCCGCAGTTTATATTGGGAGGTTTTCAATCTTCTTATGTCAACTGTGGATTGCTCTGGCTTTCAAAGTGTGTTAAAGCCTAGTATTTTGAATGATAGGCATCTCCCTCTGTGTGCTGCTTCTCAGCTACCTCATTAGCTACTGTGTTTTCCCTATTTCATCACAGACATATTCCTGCTCTGAATACACATAAAAAGCTATTCAGGTATTACTTTATGATGTGAAGAGGATGCAACATTCCCTTGGATGTTTTCTACGACATCTGCTTCTGTGGTGTTGGATTATAAACGGGAAAATTCATCAGGAATGGGTTATATTTTTAAGTAACACACAACTATGCCAAATTATTTCTGATGAGAAAATTAAAAAATGATCACCATTCCCCAAATCTATAGAAAGATAGACGTTTTTTACCTCAACCTCAGATATTTTTCTAACAGCAATTAACACATAATGTTCTCAAATGTGAGCTTCCAGCTCATAAAGAACCTCTGAATGGTTGCAGAAAGCTGGTAAATTATTAGATATTCCTAAGTTTGAAACAATCTTCCATCTCCTGGCATATCACTGTCCACTGTCTTGATACTTCCCATACTCATCCCTTCATGTTTTCACCTGCAGAAGCAACTAAGCTTCATTTGGGACAAGAGGAACTGCTCAAACTGTTGTCTATCACAGGTCTTAGATATGTTCACTGCTTTCAGTTATTTATAAAAAATAATAAAGGTGGGACAATAAACAAACCAACAAATAAACAAATATCAACTGAGTATTAGATTGTCTATGTCTAAATTTTGCAGGATACCTTTCCATAAATATGCAGCCTCATTGATTTGTACCCTTTTTATGGAGAAATGGGGACTTTAATGGCCAGAATTCTCAATAATGGCCATTCAAGTGGGAATTGGGGGGCTTGAAACCAGTGGTGGAATTCAAATATGTGAACAACCGGTTCTCTGTGTGGATGCCACTTCCGGAAGCCTATTCTGGGCCTGGGCAACAAAAAATTAGCTACTGGTTCTGCTGAACTGGTGTGAACTGGGTGAATCCCGCCACTGCTTGAAACCTGTGTATCTCAGTGGAGTCCAGCCTGAGGAAACCTGCTTTCATTTTACCTGGTTCTGTAACTGAGAATTATACACAAATCTGAATATAATTTTAAAGAAGGAAGTGCTGATATTTAAGCAGAATATAAAAGAGAATCAAATATATACTTGTTGTATTGTGAAATTATGTTTGACATTATTTGTTATGTGCATTTCATAACTTATCCACTTACCTTCCGAAATGCGTCTTTTACACTGAATCTAACTTTGACTACAAATTAATCTCTTTTTAATTTTCTGCAAAGACATGTTAGGCCAAACATGGCTATGAATTTGATACTGATCACAACTGACATGCATTCCTCCCTAATTCCTTCTCAACTGTTGTGGTAATTTAATTGCATAATCAAGCAATTAAACGGACAATCCACCTTAAAATGTTCAGAATCTACATTAATTACAGTACCTAAATGTGAGTAACTGAGATGAGAACAAGAGCTATCTTTCCAAAATCTTGCAGGGCTGCCAACAAATAATGGCAAACAAGAACATTCAAGAAGTAGTGAAGCAAAACAGCATAAAAATAAATGACCCAACATACTGGCTTTTTCCAATTTTTTTTTCTGACTTTGGAATATGTTAATGATGAGTGAGTGAATGTATGTAGATGTGAAACATATGAATAGATTACTAATGTTTCAATAGCCCTGAATATATTGCTGTGTTTTTGTTAATCAGAATGTTCACATTCTCAGATCATATTGCAGAAAAAAACTGAGCTTCATCTGGGGCAAGAGGAATAACTAACTATAATTAAAATAACTAACCAATATATACCCCAGATATATTGGTCTTAGATTTGACCTTCACACAAACACATTCTCTCTCCTTCAGATGCTCTTTCTCAATGTCTCTCACACAAAACACAAAACGGCACACAACTTCATGAGGAATTGCGAGTGATTATTGATATTTCACAGCAAAATGGATTCAGCTTGCAGCTTTTGTAAAAATTGTCAGTGTGTTAGTTATAGAGAAGTGAAATACAATATTCCAAATGGTGGGATTTTTTAAAAAATAAGGAAACAATATTAACTTACAGGTTGACGCCACAAGGCATTAAGATATCAACTCTGTAGATAGTATGTAAAAGTCCTCTTATATTTGCAAGATTGTTAGTTGAAAGTGTATTCTTACACAATAACTGTAGGTTACTTGTTTAAATCCCTGTTAAAAATTGCAATATGCTCATTATACTCTATAAGATAAACGACATTGCAAGATCTGCAGGTGAGGTTTCATTTGATATATTGAATTGGGATGTCTGAAAGATAGCTGATGTATAAAGGTGATGCATGCTTGCATCCAAGTAGATTTGATGAAAGATTTTCTGTAGTAAAATATAGACATTTGGTGGGTGGCAGAACAATAAATCAGAATGTTCACTGATGGCTTTGGCAAACTGTTTAAAGCTGGCCAACAATGGGTAGTATATTCTAATTGTCTAGTGATGATTAGGAAATGCCAGATGGAAATCAGTTTCCATAGGACGCTTATGATTCAATACTCAGTTCACTGCATTACATCAACAAGGAACAATAGAAGCCAAGGTTCCATTATTTTCTTAGCTTTTTGTGTCAAAAGTCTGCATCTCTTTTGCAATAAATAATTATAAGTGAATAACCTCTATCCAGATTATAATCAGTTGTGAGTAGATCTATGAATGCTTTTTTTAAAAAAAATGGGACCTGCACGTTTATTATACTAGAATTAAAATATAATGATTTATTATACTAGAATTAAAATCCAGAATAGCCAAGTTCATGTTTTAAACATGTGGTATCTGATGTGCAGGACTAGCAAGTCATCTCAATACATGGATGAGACCATGGTACCAAGTGAACAACTTTAGGTTCCTCTGATACTGAGGAATATTTTTGAACAAGCTAAGTCAGTATAAGAAAAAGCAGGCTCTACATAAATTGAAATGAAACCAGGGCTGTAATGTATTCCATCAAAAATAAAGCAGAGCAGCTTTTAAAATAATTCCTTAGGAAAACTGACAGGTACAGTGAAGCATACAGTTTAGAAACAGGATCATATTTCAGGAACTACTATATGGATAGAACCAAAGTGGGACGTGGATTAACTGGTAGTCATGTCAGTCATGAGATTTTAAAAAGCCAAGCAAGAACGATGTCAGTAACATTTGTAAACTAGTTTGTAGGTATTTCAGGGCCAATGCAAAAACTCTCCAAACCAACCTGAGGAATAAGATCACTTAACTGTAAACAAGAACATAGATACAGTGAAGTATGGTCATTCCTAGGTATAAACTTTAGAGAAGGGACAGAAAGACCCACTAGTACAGATGTTTCTCTTTTTATCAAATAGGTTATAAAAATAAAACTTTGGAGGACAAAATTTCTTTGTAGAATCTCAATGGGTGGCAATATTTGGCCATGAATATAAACCAGTTTAGGAATATATTGTTATCCATCCACAATTCTGTGGATAGCGTGGAAAGAAATCTGGGAGCTGTACAAAGAAGATTTTGTTTTAATATGGGAGAAACCATTTCTCCTATCATAGATGAGATACAGACCATGAAAAAAGAAACAAATTTCCTGGATTCCTTAAATGACTGTATCTTGTAACCTCTGGTCATGAAATTAGCTAGAGGGGAAACAACTTTAAGCTACCTTGTAATTTTTTTATCAGGTTTCATTATAAGATAAAAATATAAAAAAACAGAAGTCAGAAAATTAAAAAAAAACAGTGCAAAGAGATTTTAAAAAGCAACGACGTCTGACTTTCTTTGGTGCAGCAGATTACAACCTTTTGTAATCTTTTGTTTTACCTTTCACAGTTAAATCTATTTCTGTAATTACAAGAAAGAACCTTAAATGTGATCCTAAATAATAACCATGATCTGCTTTGAGAAGAAATTGTTATGAAATCAATGAGAAAGAGTCACCATAACGTATTTCTGGAAAATTACAGCGGGATCAAACCCAATCAAATTTTAAAAATGGGCCTTGTATAAAATAAAAAAGTTCCCAAGCCCTTCATAATGCCTTGGAAACTAAAACAATTGGCAACTAGGAAAAAGCCAACATGGTATCTGTGAACCTATAAAAATTAAACCTCTAGGAAATAAAAACCAGTCCTAATGAAGAGAGGAAAAAAGGAACACAAACTCTGGCATATTAGATGATAATGGAATATAAAAGTGATGATAATGCAGAAATGAGTTGTTGTGACAAAAAAAAAACAAAGGGGAACCTTCAGAACTTATTTCAATATACTTAAAGCAGACAACTACCAAGCAGGGAACCAGTTAGACTTTTAAATAACAAAGGAAAGAAAGAGAAGTACAGAGATTATAGAGAAAGTGAATGATTTTTTTGCATCTGATTTGCTATAGAAGAAAAAAGATCAGATGATGTCTGAGCTTGTACCAATTTCCTCATGGAGGGAATCAGAATGATAAAAGCAAAGTGAGGTAACAAAATAAAATATTCTAGGATCTTGAGAAACTACAATATAAAAACTACCATGAGGTCTTCAAGGCATCCTCATAAGAGTTCTTAAATACGGTAATTCAAATGTGAAAATTTGTGAAGCTATCAAATCTGGTTTAGTACCGTACAATTGAACAGTAGCAAATGGGGCACAATTTTTAAAAGGGATCTGAGGAGATTCAGGAAATTACAGGCTGGTAAGCTTAATTTCTTTTACGGACAAGTTGGTAAAAATGATAATAAATGAAAAAGTAACAAGGCACATAAAGAAATATGCATGGATTTCACAAAAGTAAATCCAGCTTCATCTTTTAGAGATCTTTGAAAGCATCAATAGACCCATGGATAAAGGTGGCCCTGTTGATCTTGTATACGTGGATTTTCAAAAGGCCTTTGACAAAGTTCTCATAAAATTTGGCATGGAATAATAGGAGGACTTGACCTCTAATTCATCAGGAACTAGTTATAAAACACAAAATAAAGATTTGGAATAAATGGGCTAATCTCTCAATGAAGTTGAGTAACAAGTGGAATCCTCAAGGATTTCTGTGGGGGCCAAAGCTTGTTCATAAATGATTTTCACTTAAGAATAAACAGTGAGCTGGCCAAGTTTGCAGATAGCACTAAACAATTTGGGGACATAAAAGCTAGACGTGATTTTAGAAAGCCCCAGAAGGGTTTATTTAAACTGGATAAATAATTCACCAAGTGACAGATTTATTTATTTATTATTTGTTTATTTATTCAATTTGTAGAGCCTCCTGTCTCAATCAATGACTATGGCCAGCTTACAACTCAAAAAAACATATTACAGTTAAAATACTAAAATGCTAAAAACATTTCAATACAATAACAAATGCTTAAAACAAACAAAAAAAATCCTCTCTAAATATCCAAGAGGGGAAAAAAATGTGGTTTCATGCTGACTAGCTTTCTAAAAATGTAAAGTCAGTGATGCTTACACAGTTTTTCAATACCTGAAAAAAAGCCAAAAGCCAAGGCTAAAGTTCCTAAATGAAAATGCCATCACTGTAATAGCCTATAAATCTATAAAAAGTCTGTATCTCAAATGCTGGTCACCACTTTTGAAAAAGGATATAATTGAATTGGCAAAAGTGGAGAGAATAAGGCAACTGAAAACTAAAAAGCCTCCATCTCCAAAATGTGACTCAAGGTAGCTAACAAAGATTTTAAAAATACAATATAAAAATACAAACAAAAAACACAATGTGACTAACCAAGAAAGCATAGTTTTGGACTTGGAAAAATGGTAAGGGGGGTGGGGGAGGAGGGGAGACATTATTAAGATATATAAAGCCATGCATGGTTTGGACAAAGTGTATTGGGAGAAGTTTTTTTTCTCAAAACACTAGAAGCAAAAATTGCCTAATGAAGCTACTAAGAGGAGATTTGGAACACACAAAAGAAAGTACTTCTTCACCCAGCACTTACTTGACCTGTGGTTAATTATAATTAACCACCTAATTAACCTCTAGTGATGGCCACTAGCTTGGATAGCTTTAAAGGGGGAATTGGATAAATTCATAGAGGTCAGGTCTTTCCAGAGCCATTAGTTTGAAGAATCAGGGTTGCCTTCCGGTTGTGAAGCATGCCTCCCCTTCAGTTGCAGAGGGCAACAGTAGTGGGAGGGCAGCCTAAAGGCAGTGGGTGGGCTCCTGTGAGAAAGAAAATGCAGGATTAAAATGGGCCTGACCTCATCCAGCAGGGCTCTTTATGTTCTTTTCTTTATTAATGGAGATGTTTCTTCAGAACTCTGAAAGAATAGGCCACCGTAATTCAAACTATTTGTATATGAGAACCACTTACAATTGTATTGCAAATATGTGATATTGTAATTCTCAAAGAAATTTAATTGGAAAATTGGGATACATGAATCAATGGATTTAGCCAAGAGGATGGAGAAAGGAATTCAGCATCTCTTAGACCCAGCAGGTATTTTGGATATTTTTAAATTATGGCTCTATAGATAATAAATTTTTCTTTTTAAAAGATCTAAATAAAATCTCATATTTTATTGTATATTACTTTAATATAATTCTAGCCTATATGCCAGTGCTTTTGTGGATTTTACTGCATTTATTCTGCCTACTCTTACAAGGGTCATATACTACGGGAAGTGTCTTCTGGAGTAAATGAGTCCAAGTTCAAGTCAACCTTCAGCTTTGGAAATTCACTGGGTGATTAGCAGCCAGTTATTCTCTCTCAACCCAACTTATTCCCAGGGTAACCTGTGGGGATGAACATGATTTATATTATTGATTTTACAATATTTATAACCCAATCTTCATGTGTCCTATAACAACTAATACCAACCCTTAGTTCCATCAGCATTAATTTCTTCATCTTGATGGGCTCATGAGCAACAAACTCATTAATCAGCATTAATTTCTTCATCTTGATGGGCTCATGATGGACCAGGGACATCATTTGACGCTGACTTTGTTCTTTGCATTGCAGTGTGTCCTGTCTAAACATGTGAAAATACCATCAGAATTTTACTGAAGCAAATAATAATGAAGATCAAATTGTTGCTTTCAGTTTATCAGTCAAAATGAAGAGTAAGATAGGCCCAATTCCAGGACAGGGCAAAAGTTGGTAACTGTTCATAGAAGGCTAGTGATGAAGAATGTTATAGAATTTGTGTGACCAGTTGAAGGAAATCTGGATGGTCTTTGGATATTGCTTGAATGGTGAATTGGCAATTAAGGGTTTGTGGCATTTGCAGGAGACCATAATATCAAGAGGCACAAGAGTAGCCTCAAGGATGACCTGGGAAGAAGGTGCTTGGAAGGTGCACGGTCAGCAGATGAGAGCAATCCAGCAGCCAGACAAGACAGTGGTTCTACCTCATTGGCCCAGAGAAATGGTGGTGGAAGAGCAATTACAGTGGTATTTATAATCAGCTGTTTGGCAAGCATAGTTTACATCACCGGCTATATTGTGCTATATAAAAGAAGTATACAAAAATTCACCAGCAAAGTCCATTTTTAGTCTTTAACGAGACACTGTGATTTTCCTATAGCAGATTTTCTGTACTATTGGAAATCATACAAAAACTATCCATTTGCCTAATGTGAAACGGGTACTTAATAAATCAGACAAAGCTATCATTGAGTGATTTTGGTTGTTTCCTTTTATTATTATTATGTGTTGCTTTTAAATTGTGAATCATGGAATAGTAGCTCTGATTCTCCAAAATAATTTCTACTTTTACAATCGGTTCATTTCCAACCACAACCACAATCACAGGATTTTCTGGACAGCACTGAATATTTCCATCTTTGGAGAATGACTGTAATAGATAGGTATGCTCTGTGTTTTCTTCATGCTAGTAACCCTGGAAAGCTGAACATGATTATCTCAGGTGTCAAGCGCCTTTGAAAAGGGCACAGAATAAAAGAGGTTGTAACTAAATTCTTTCTTTTATAGCTGAGGTGACAACTCATCCGGAATTCAATTGTTCCTTGACGTGTATTATAGAACCTAGCCTACTGTCAGACAGATTAGGTTGCTACTTTAAAAAAAAATCTATTATATGACTAAACAGGACAAAAGAACCCAATTAGTAAAAGGCAGATTCCGCTACTTGAGAATATCTACCCATCAGAGATTTTATCATAGGTAATTGGGTGGAGGTATGCAGAAAGATAATAGCTGTATTATTAAAGCAATTGATTTAAAAATACATTGGTGTATTAAATGCACTCACACTGAGAGTCATATAAGATATGCAGACCGTGATACCACATCACTGCATACATGTAGAAGCTTGCATTAAATCGGTTAATTTAAAATCTACACTCTGAATATGATGTGGGCAGAGTTAGGAAATTTTTAAATGAGATTTCTGAGTCTGAAATGCTGCAGACCAAAAAACTCCACTACATGATCTTATGAATAGCTTGATTTCACAGTCTTACATATAGCAATGGATCCTAGAGAAAATTAATGCCTCTTGGGCTTTTCATAATATTGTCCCTGCTGTCCAACTATTGTTACTTACAATAGTTTTGTGTGTTTCTAGATATTTTGTGCAAGAACTAATATAGATTCATTGGGAAATCACACACAATCCTCATTTATCAGAAATCCTAGCTCTATTAAGACATTTATTTTGGGACACCCATATTTTAATTGTATTGATGGTGAAAAATTGTATTCAATGGTGAAAAAAAGTAAAGTTCTACATTTAGGTAAGAAAAACCAAATGCACAAGTACAGTATAGGTGGTACCTGGCTCAACAGTAATAATTGTGAAAGGGACCTCAGAATCCTAGTGGACAATCACTTAAATATGAGCCAGCAGTGTGCTGCAGCTGCCAAAAAATCTAACACAGTGCTAGGCTGCATTAACAGAGGGATAGAATCAAGATCACGTGAAATGTTAATACCACTTTACAATGCCTTGGTAAGGCCACACTTGGAATACTGCATCCAGTTTTGGTCACCACAATGTGAAAAAGTTGTTGAGACTCTAGTTTAATGAAGAGAAGGACGAGGGGTAACATGATAGCAGTGTTCCAATATCTCAGGGGTTGCCACAAAGAAGAGAGAGTCAAGCTATTCTCCAAAGCACCTAAAGGCAGGACAAGAAGCAATGGATGAAAACTAATCAAAGAGAGAAACAATCTAGAACTAAGAAGAAATTTCTTGACAATTAGAACAATTAATCAGTAGAACAACCTGCCTCCAGACGTAGTGAATACTCCATCCAACAAGGGAAGTTTTTAAGAAGAGACTGGACAGCCATTTGTCTGAAATGGTATAGGGTTTCCTGCCTGAGAGAGGGTTAGACTAGAAGACCTCCAAGTTCCCTTCTAACTTTATTATTATTATTATTATTAATAATAATAATAATAATAAATTTAAAATATATGCATTATTTACCTAAATTCTTCATAAGACGTTTAAGACAATTCACAATTAAAATGAAAATTTAGGAACATGCAAAATAAAATGAAGATCTTAATCATATAGCCCAAAACCAGTGAGAGAGTAAAAGTGGGTAGAAGGTTGGGATTAAATATCATCACTGAATATCTAGTAAGGTTTGCACTGATGGGAATTCAAAAGGAAAATATTATTTGGTGCGTGCACAGACATCCATGTTGTAATTCCAAAACCTTTGATCAACACTTCCAACTTGTCCCTTCTAGCAAACTGGAGATCTACTGGAAAAAATGTTTTTACTCCAGCACTGGCCATCAAACAAGAAAAAATGAATGAAAGAAAGAGAGAGTGAGAGTGAGAGTGAGAGTGAGAGTGAGAGTGAGAGAGAGAGAGAGAGAGAGAGAGAGAGAGAGAGAGAGAGAGAGAGAGAGAGAGAGAGAGAGAGAGAGAGAGAGAGAGAGAGAGAGAGAGAGAGAGAGAGAGAGAGAGAGAGAGAGAGAGAGAGAGAGAACATAGCAAGTGATTTTAGGTATATAAAGTAAAGACACTCTGAATTCCTGAACACAGGCCTAATATTCTCCCAAGTACGAACGAAGCCTGATCCTGTCTAGTTTCCAAGGCAAGTCAAGGTCAGCCAGCTGAGCTGGCCTTCCAAATTGTGGACATGGCAACAAAAGACCATAGCAAATATACTTAATATACTTTCTTTGGATGTTGGCATAATGCAAATAGGACCTCACCCAATCAGAGAGTAGGCAAGTTCCTGGGATGCAGATTAAAGTTGTTCTGCTTCAAGAATATATGTGTCAGTCTTCCCAGGTAAACCAGACAGAAAACATGACCAGATGAACTAATTCTACTTTATTGTAAGGCTACATTAATATAACATAATGTTATTGCAGGTCTGAAAGTACAAATCTCCCACCACCTTCTTTATAGTTATGAGAAGTTAGGAAAGGTGCCTTCTGAGCCCTTTTCTCCACCTATCAGATGGCTGTGGGCTATGCCTCCTCTTATCAGATCATTCCTAGGCAGTATCTCTTTGACTTGTATCTCAAGTCCTTTCTCACAAAGCATTACATCATGCCATCCACTTCATGTGTGCAAGGATCAGATTTGCACAAAGGTGACATATGCTCCTTTGTTCAAACAGCCATTCAGTCAGATATGGAATATAATTAGTGAGGGGAAAACAAACAGGTTTCCTAGGAGAAGATGACCAATTACGGTACTAGTTGGAGCTTGAATGCAGTTAAAATGGCTACACAATTAAAGCTACCTGTAAGGCAAACATATGGGGAAAATACTGCGCAAGATTTATCCTTCATATCTGAGAGTCACAAATAAAGCAGACTACGTTAATGGAGATGTCCTTTATGGATTTTTAAATGCCTTTACTTCCTTTAGCACATTTTTGCCTGGCAGAGCTGACTGAGCTGTAAGTGCACATCATACACCAAGAAGGGAGTATTATTTTCTACAAAGTTCAGTGCAAAAGGCTCTGATAAATAGCAACAATAGAGCTCTACAATCAATACTTAATGGGCTAATGTAAATCCAGCCCATGGATGGATCTGGCTATCTAGCAAAAATGAGAAGACAGATGCTAACCTGCAATGGTACATCTTGGTGGGGGCGGCAGGGGGAGGTCCCTGAATCCAGCCAAGAACAGGATAAAATAATGCGGTAAAGTTCTTTGTTTTGTTGTATAGATAGGACTGTTTTCATCTTTGCTTTTCATGAGGTGAAGAGGAAGGAGCCCAGAGATGCTCCCGATACTCTGAGAAAGATAGATAGAGATAATGGAGATGATGGAGAAGGAGGGAGAGACGGAGGGAGGGAGGGAGGGAGGGAGGAAGGAAGGAAGGAAGGAAGGAAGGAAGGAAGGAAGGAAGGAAGGAAGGAAGGAAGGAAGGAAGGAAGGCGCAGGAAGACATTTTATCATTTAATTGGACATTGTATTGTATTTGGGTTACACGTTTTGGGAAAATATTTATTCAAGTATTAGCAATAGGTGATAATCTGTCAGACTTTGGTACTACAATATAAATTGAAATAAGTATAGTGAGGATGTTCCCCAAGCAAATCCCAAGTAGTGACTAGCATTCCCAAAGATAGTTCATCTAGATGTTCACCACCACCACTATCTTTTCTTATTTTTCCTACTTCAAACCTACCTTGATCACTTTGGCACATTTTTTTTTAGTTTCAGTAAGTTATGATCTAATTTATAAATCAATGCGGACCCTAAATAAAACTGGTAAAGAGAAACAGTAGCAAAAATCCATCTATGTAGCCTTTGTCAAAAGAAGTGTCTGGATTGGTGATGATTTTGGAAACCTCTAGATTTTTCAGAAGCTGCCATAGTTTTCATAAACTACATTTCAGTTCTTCAATTTCATTTTGTTTCAGCCCCATAGACAGAAATGTGTTCCTATGCTATCGATCTTTTCTCAAATAAATACCTAGATGCTTTTGGCTTTAAAATTCCTGATCATCAGATAAATGTTGCCTGCATTATAATGTATTGGATATGTTCACCATCTTGAGTTATTTATAAAAATAATAGAGGCAGAATAAGCAGATAGATCGATAGATAGATAGATAGATAGATAGATAGATAGATAGATAGATAGATAGATAGATAGATAGACAGACAGACAGACAGACAGACAGACAGACAGACAGACAGACAGACAGACAGACAGACAGACAGACAGACAGACAGACAGACAGACAATCTGGATTCCCAGACCAGAAAGTCTAATTTCAAGCACATTGATACGCATCTCGTAAATTCCAACAACTCTTGTTAACCAGAGACATAACCTTGCATATAATAAACTTTCTGTTTTGCATTGGAAAAATTGTGAGTAACAACATTAGTTATGAATGCACTGATGCAGTGGAACTTTCTTTCTGAAATCACTGATAATGAAATTTTTGAATATATGGAGAATTTACTCTGATTCTAATGCAGATGGATATAAACCCACATTGCTTGTAGTATCTTCTAGCATTGCCTAGTGATCATTGGAACAATGCAAATATTGTTATGTTATTTTAGCACAATAATGATTGTATGAGTCAGGAAGATGCTGTGGGTTTTCCCCACAACTAAGCTAAGATGCTCATCACTCATTCTGGAGAACTCGGAAAACTATATCAGCATAGATTTAGCTGCCTGCACTGTCTTTGCTTATTATTCTTTTGTAGATCTGTTTTCCCAAGTGGTACTGTCTGACTCTATGCATAGCACGTGTAAAGAAAACAATTGGTTGAGATCTTTCTGTGTTGTATTACCCTTTCTTATGGATGTTACCAGCTGATGAGAAAATATCCACTAATTGTTGTATTGTAGCAGGAATAGTGGAGATTTGACTACAGAACTCTATCCATCACTGTTCCAGTAGGTCCCTTCCTGTTCCTCCCTCTTGTCCTCTGTTGTAAACTGAACTGGGTTTTTGTTTTGTTTTTTAAGGACAGATACGAATCACAAAAAAGAACTGAGACACAGATCAAGAAGTGGCCAGGCAGAACTGGATCTATTTATTCAGATCTGATATCTAAGCATGGCCTGCTCAGAATCTTCCCTCTGTTTAGAGAGATAAAATGGCAGATGATTTTGAATAGCATATAAATTATTGAATTCCCTTCCCCTGGAGGTGAAAATGGCTCCAACGATTCTTGGATTTTGCAAATAGGTACTGTATCTTTGAGCCAAGGTGTCCAATAAAAGAATCAAAGGTAAGTTTGGATCATAGTTTAGGATTAGAAAAAGATGGTAAGGACAATTCTATCAATTTGCTTTCTGGACATGTATTCTCAGAATAGTAACCATTTTTTTAGACAGGCAGGTCCCTACCCGATAGGCATTATCTAAGAATGGCCACATATTCTAAATGTGCTCCTCAGTCTAAAACAGACTAAATAAACTGCCACTAATTGCATGGATCAGATTCCCTGTCACATACTACTTGTCCCCAAGCATAGATTTTGCTTACTGGCAAAATCTTACTGGCATCCCTACAAGCATACTTTTTTCCCCAAGCAGTAGTTTATGCATATAGGGTCCTGATTGGATTATCCTATGCAAAATGATGCAGACTTTGCAATGAAGAATTATGAATGCCTTTCACCTTCTCAAATCTGATGTTAATACCATGAACAGCATCGGGTGATAAACCAAACAATATCTAACAAACACAAATGCTGATATTAAAAACACATTTCTAAATGTTCAGAAATATCTTTATTACATGAAGAAATGTAATGGTGAGGGTGATTGGTGATATTTAACTGCCACATGGTAGGCTAATCTCTGACCTAATTTGGGGGTTGTCTCCTGGGACCTCTTTTCAATGGCTTTGAGGAAGAGGTTAGGAGAGAGATGGGGGTTGAAATGCTGCCATATGCTATAGCATATGTACAGTTAGTTTACATTGAACTGAACTTATGTCAACATGTAGTCCTTCAATTTAAGCATATCCTGACAAATCCTATTCTGTTGTATCTTGTCAACATTGCCTCAAAAACACAAATAACTGGAAAGATTTGGGCTATTGTAACTAATTCCTATTTTACATATTCATTTAAAAAAAAAAAAAAACCAAATACCCGTTCCAACACAATCTTGCCTGGATCTCTCTTGCAAGCATCTACTTACAAAGGACAAGGTTTCAGAAATTCCTCGCATTTATATACTGTTTCAGATATAATCCAATATAAATCACTCTGGATTTCTAATGTAAATATGGAGCTCTTTGTGAAGCACTCAAATAATCATTTGAGAATCTTCTTTTCAGGAACATATTTTTAGCATAAGGATACAGGAAAAAGGCAGAAAGCAATTATACAATTTACAATCCTCAATTTACAACTGGTTCAAAGTTAAGATGGACCCCCAGAAGCCACTTATGATCCAATTCCAGAGTTCCAATGATTGTGCACCCCTTCATAGTCACATGACTGCATATAATAATAGTAATAGTAATAGTAATAGTAATAGTAATAGTAATAGTAATAGTAATAGTAATAGTAATAGTAATAGTAATAGTAATAGTAATAGTAATAGTAATAGTAATAGTAATAGTAATAGTAATAGTAATAGTAATAGTAATAGTAATAGTAATAGTAATAAAATTGGAAGGGACCTTGGAGGTCATCTAGTCCAACCCCCTGCTCAGGCAGAAAACCCTACACCATTTTGGACAAATGCCTGTCCAGTCTCTTCTTAAAAACTTCCAGTGTTGGAGCATTCACCACTTCTGGAGGCAGGTTGTTCCATTGTTTAATTGTTCTAACTGTCAGGAAGTTTCTCCATAGTTCTAGGTTCCTTCTCTCCTTGATTAGTTTCCATCCATTGCTTCTTGACCTGTCCTCAGGTGCTTTGGAGAATAGCTTGACTCCCTCTTCTTTGTGGCAGCCCCTGAGATATTGGAACACTACTACCGTGTCCCCCCTCGTCCTTCTCTTCATTAAACTAGACATACCCAATTCCAGCAACCGTTTCTTATTTGTTTTAGCCTCCAGTCCACTAATTATCTTTGTTGCTGTTGTGTACTTCGTTCGCGTGCGAATGATGAAGACACATGTCGATGCTGAACAAACACTTTATTCTCCTTCTACAACAACCAAGCAAAAGCAAAAGGCACGGAGGCCTTTTTATATGGCCAGAAGCCCAGACAGTGTCAACCAATAGGAACAGAGTGTTTTCGCGCCTTGTGCATGTGCACAAGGCTGGCGCCGCTCTGTCTGGTCCCGGGCAGGTTTTGGAATGCCCGGGACCAATGCAACATCCCGAGCCTGCTTTTGCAGGCTCAGGACACAACAGTTACTCTTCTCTGTACTCTTTCTAGAGTCTCAGCATTTCACCTGCCTAGCAACCAGATCATCTTTATGGCTGATTGGAGCACTCTGTGGTCACATGACCATGATTTATGGGGTAGGGGGCTTGGCCAGATTCTGGCTTTTCAACCATTTTCCAGCAAAAAAACACCCATTGGAATACATTGATTTGCTTAATATCACTTATTGACTTCCGCATTCACTTAATAACTGCTTCATTCACTTAATAATCACTTGAAAAACATTGTAAAATTGGGTTCAGTCCTGTGAGTACCTTCACTTATGACTGTTATGACTTACGATAGAAATTCCAGACCAATTATAGTTGTAAGTCAAGAATTACATGTATGAGCAAGCAGAAGAAATTAGGAAGAGTGACAGACGTAATAATGGACCTAATGTAATAGGTCCACAAGCCTTTTCTCTGCTATGGTGCATCAGACAGTCTTAAAATAATATTCTCTTTTACTAAATGCTTAAGTTTCTGCATCAATCTATTATCCTTGCTTTTGTTTGCCAGTGCTGAAATTCATGCTAATTCTATTTACAGGCTATCATGTATGGGAAGGAAATTTTAAACCTTAAGTCCACAGCAGGTTTTCTTTGGAACCTATTAGATATTTGGGAAAAAGAGAAGGAAAAGACCCCATTTGTGCTAGTGAAGTCTTTTTCCTTCCTTTCTTTCTTTCTTTCTTTTCTTTTCTTTTTTTACGTTTTGGGAGGGATCAGCTGGAAATAAATATGGAGAGTGTAATGTAATGGCTAAGACAGTGTTTCTCCAATTCAGCAGGTAAAAGAAAATAATATCCAAGAAGTTCTCTACAAGTTAAATTAACAGAGGAGAAAGACAACTAATACACCAAGGTGAAAATCAGACATTAACATTTATTTCTGTCTATAATTCCTCAGAATGCAAACACTATGGATATTTGTGAGAAAGAGATGTCGAATGTCACTTTAAGCTTAGCATAGCTTTGGTGGACGTGGAGAGTCCACACCCTGGCAAGTTTGAGGGAGGACATCACAAGCTGTTTCTACATATGTTACCGCATATGGCAGAATTTCAGTCACTCCATCTGAATTATTCTTTGTCCTCGGAGTCAACAAATGGCTGTTTCACATGGGAATACTGTGTTGAATTAGGTCATGGTCTGAGTGAATCTCATTGCTCCAGTGCTAATTAAAAGGAGATAAAGATAATATGCTATGAAAAATGAATTCTATATTATTATTTAAAATAGTTTCAAGTATAGATTTGAAAAGTATCGCTTATAACAAATTCTGAGTAATATCCAACTATATCCATTGATCAGAAGAAGAAACACTATTAGTGGACAGCTTTGAAGAGCAATTTGGAAAACTGAAGCAGAAATTCTGTTTTGCAAGCAGAATTCTACTTATACCGGTATGATATTTATTTCCTTCATTTCTATGTAAGTTGCCAAGTTGCAAGGACTTGTTGATTTAAAAACCCTTCATAATGTTTTGTGTGTGTGTGTGTGTGTGTGTGTGTGTGTGTGTGTGTGTGTGTGAGAGAGAGAGAGAGAGAGAGAGAGAGAGAGAGAGAGAGAGAGAGAGAGAGAGAGAGAGAGAGAGAGAGAGAGAGAGAGAGAGAGAAAGAGAGAGAGATGCTGCATGTGAAATACTCATTTGATTATTCCTTAGTTACTGGCTTAGCTATTGAAAAGAACAAAAAGATAGATTTTTTTTTAGTTTAGCTCTGATATTTTGAAATGATACAAGCTTTTATCTATGATTAAAATAAATCACCATTATGATTGTCATGGAACTTTTTTTTTTTAAAAAAAAGGGAACATCTTGTATTAATTTATCATCATAAGGCTATTATATTCACACTCACTAAGCTATATGCTAGTATGCCTAAGGGACCCACAAACCATCTTTAGTCCTCTTTTTTGCAGCCCCAAGGGCTCAGTTCCAATTGTGTGATTTGTCATGATTTTTAATGAATGATGTGAGGGTTAGGAGGATCAAGGTCAGATGCAAAGCGACAGAGAGGAGACAGGCCCATTACCGTAACAATGCGCTGATGTCAACCATCTTCCAAGTGACCAAAAAAAACCAAACCCCAACAACCCTGTCTGTTAGGAACAAAGGTAGAAAAAATATTCAAGCCGTGATCTTGAATATACACCTACTATCCTTCAGCTTGAAGTCAGATTACAAAATCCCTGAGCGGTGAATGGTGTTAATTAATTAATCAAACAAACAAACAAACAAATAAATAAAATCAATTAAGATTTTATGAATTCCACTATTATTTAAATTTATAACTTTTCTTAATAACCGAATCAATCAATAATGAATACTGCTAATATTTAATACATAATACATTAATTGAATATTACATATGTAATTCTATTTGTAAAGCTCATTATTAACTTTTTTTAAAAAATTCCATCCCTTTCTATTGTACCTGACCAATATAGGAGATGGCAGGAAGAGCCTAGGGACAGAGTCAAGGGAGGAATCAGCCTGGAATCATTACTTTCCCACCAGCGATACAAGTTCAACCCCTCTTGAATTCCATTAACTCTTATCTAGTGCCAGTTTAGTGCTAACCATTAGTCAACTAGATTCTTTATAAGGGACATGAGCAATAAATCAGCTTAACTGGAACTTATCATGTGGTCCCAATTCTTCATGCCTGATAGTATGCAGCACTAAAATGGATCTCTGTTTATGCAAATAAATATGTCAATGAATATAAAATACAGAAACCCAAGAGTATTTGGGGGGGTGGGAACCCCAAAAAATCACAATGTGATACTCACATTTAATGCACATACAAAGGTAATGTGATTTGGATCACACTGTGGTGAACACCATCTTAACTTTTTTTTCTAGTCCCTGTGTACCATGCTGCAAAAATCCACATTTCCTAGTTAAATACATTGCTTTATTAAAATGTTTAGCATACTTTTAATTGCTGAAATGCTTTGAGATAATCAAAGGTTAGGTTGTATTTACATGAGATGAAAGTGGTGCATAAGGAATAACACATTTTTAAGAGACATTTTAAGTTTGCAACACGAAGACTTCTAAATACTTAGAATAATTTTTCCATTTATAATAGGAATTTCAAACAAACAAGCAGATGTCTAGCTAATAATTGGTCATGTAGTCATCTAAGAAAGTAATTGAAGTAGTCATGGGTTGAAAAACTAAAAAAACTGAGTGGAAAATCTATGTATGGAAAGATAAAGCTTGTCCACTTTTCTTTTCTTTCTTACAAATGGATCTTTAAAGACACACAGAAGACTATTTTACGTTTCATGTAAGCTGACAAGCACAGAAGACAAACCAACAACCTATTTTTAAGAGCTAATATTACAACAAATAGAATCTTTCAAAACATATTTCCACAAAAACAAGCTTTGATACAAGTGCTAGAAATAGGTGGGACCACCAGGAAAAAGTGAATTGGGTCCAACAAAAGTGTCCAGGTATTCTTTGTGAATATCTTTTTTTTCTAGATATTCATTGTCTATATCCTTTAGTAATATTTCCATTGCATCATTCTTTCTATTTTTGTTTTGGTTTTTTTTCCATTGCTGATCACTTCAGTTACACGATGGATATCACATAAAAATTATTGCAGTTTTCACCAGAAAAAAGAAGAGATGTCCAAGAGGCCATATAAAAGTATCAAGAGTACCCTTTCTTAAGTATCCCTGGCTTAAGGGCCTCATACAACACCTGAGTCAACATTTTCTAGTGCCTCATTCCCCTTTTCGATCATTCTCAGAAGTTGGCTTGTCAGAATGAGTTGCAAACCACATTCATTCATACCTATATACATGCATGCATACAATTTACATTTTATCGGTTGACATGATTTATATTGCAATAACTCTGTGTGCCATATAACTACATCAAAACTACATTAGTAGTTACATCAATAATCCAAGTAACAAATATCCAAGGTCACAAAATTAAATTCCAAGTTCTAATAGGATAAAAAATAAAAACCAACCAACCAACAGACCTTCCTTAAGCTCCTAGACCAGGGGTAGACAACCTTGGCTCTTTTATGACTCGTGGACTTCAACTCCCAGAATTGCTGGCTATGCTGGCTCAGGAATTCTGGGAGTTGAAGTCCACGAGTCATAAAAGAGCCAAGGTTACCTACCCCCGTCCTAGACTAACAGTCTGGGAAATCGCCAGCTCTAACAGGATTACCACCATCCTCTGGAGAAGTAGTTTCCCACAGAGTAGCTACTAAAACAAAGAAAGCATGGCCTCTAGGCCCAAGAAGATGACACTGTTTGATGGAGGGAACCCAGAGCTTGTCCTCATTACTAGATCTGATGGACAAGAAGAAACCACTGGAGACAAATTGTTTGCAGATAGGCTGGTCCTATGACCGTTTCAGATTTATAGTGATAACCAAACCTGGAACTGCAGCCAGAGGTTGATGGAGAGCCAGTGTACCTTACGATGCACCAACGTTACATGACTGAAATGTGAAATGTCAAGAACTGTTCATACCTCTGTTTTATAATTTCCTTCATATTTTGAAGGAAATGATAGTTTTCTTTTCTTTTCTTTTCTTTTCTTTTTTTAGATGGAGATAATTTTTTTTGTACTGACACTACCTACATTGCCATACCAATGTTGACCAGATGCCACTGGGCCACCTGGCATAGCTCTCAGCCATTAAATAAAACTTTGGCTCCTTAAAATATTCAATATTCAATATAAGTGTATCAAATGAAATGTACGTGTGTGTGTATACAATGACATAAAATCCAGAGGAGATGGGATCAACAGGGATAAACAGCAGAAGACAGGAACAACAAGTAGATATACTGGGGGAGGAAGGAGAGGGTAACAATGGAAGGGCACCTATAATGCCAGATCTAGACACGCAGCCCATAATGACCATGGAGGGGGGCGATTGGAAAATAGACCAGCGGTAATAACATCAGATGGCTGGGGGCAAGAAGGACTGGCAGGACAGATGGACAGCTAGGAGGGGGGACAAGGCAAGGAAAGGCAGGATTGACAGCAGTGGGAAGGGCAAAGAAAGGAACAACAGGAGGAAAGAAAGTTGCAAAAATGGAATGCAAGCGAGGGGAGGCGGGACAATTGAGGAACACGATCAATGGGCAAAATACTGAATCAGCAGGGTTTATAAGAAAACTCCCCACTCCTAAACACTCACTCTGATGACACTGGCAGTGGACCAGCAAAAGCTAAGGTTGTTTTAGATTTGTAAGTAGTTGTTTTATTGTTTTTTACTGTTTTAACAATAAACGGCTGGTTTATATTCATCACAGAGTTCGAGGATTTTATGTCATTGTACAGATATGCCTGGGATTCATATTTTTGTAGTTATTAGGGACATATATGAATCAAATTAGATCCAATTTTAAATATGAGATCCAATTTTAAATATGAGTTTGGGGATTTTGATAAACAATTTCATTTGCTGTGGATATAAAATGCCAAATCAAATGATTGGACTTGATTTTTTTCTTTTTTGATTCCAATTTTTCAGATTTATTTAGTGGTGTCTAATTTGATTCAATGGTTCAACCTAAACTATTGGTCCAAATTAGAATGGAGATTTGATCTGGAGATGTGACTGAAATAATTTTGAATCACAGTTCTAAACTGAAGTGATGTCCAGACCTATCAGCTGTCACATTTTCTATATTTAAACGATATTATTAGAAGAATTCATTCATTTCACCAAAGCTGGTGCAAATGTAGGAGAAGAGCTGGCAGGGCAGGGGGCAAAGTTAAGTGCATCATCAGCTTAGAATTATTACGTTCCCACAAATGGGCCAAATCCAACCGCTTTGGAATTCTGTTGACCTTTATCTGTCATCAAATTAGTACTGAACTCTGGTTGACTAGATTCTTGTTTATGGGCTCGAGCAACAAATCTTTTGAACATATGATCCCAATCCTTTATGCCTGACAGCAATGTAGGACAGGTTGAAATGTTAAGTTAAAGCATAGGATGCCAGATCCTCCCTAGTCCTTCCTGAACTGAGATGCTCTCAGCTATCCCTGCTTATTCTGAATTTTTTCCAGGGAAACAGACACACTTCCCAATAAAACACTGGGCTGCACTTATTAAAAGCCCAGAAGCCTTCTTAGGGATAGGCTTTTCTTGTTTTGCACCATACCAATCACAAAAGGAGGTCTCTGTAACATGTAAGCACCTAGAGGACCATCCCACCCAGAATAAGAAATAGCACTACATTTTAAAAAAAAAAATCTGGCAACTTTTTAAAAAATAGCATATATTTTATACATATATACAATACTGTAATACTGATTGCCCTTTTTGTTCTTGCATTCCAGTTACAGATCTCCATCACTAAAAGAAAAAAAGAAGAATCGTGGACATGATTGTTGGTGGGGGGGGGAGAACTGCCACAAAGCTGGCATGAGAAGCCACTGGTAACTGCCAAGCCATCTAGGGAGTTTGTCTTCTCTGATGAGATAGAAACAGCATGAAATATTTTTTCTGAGTACATTTTTGATAGGATAGCTTTTCTGTCACCAGCTTCGGTACGCACTTGCCTTGCTTGATCAGAATGCACATAATGATTTAATGTCATATTTTCCAATGAACTGGAAAATACACAGTGCTTAAAAAGAAAAAGAAACCCAGGACTCTTTAGAAAGAGACATATATTGGGTCAAAATCAGTGAATGCACATCAAAAGAAATGTACCAAGAAGTCCAGCCTATCCTGCTGACTTTGTTAACTTTAAATGGTCATATCCAGCTGAAATGCCTTGGATCTTAATGTAACTCTCATGTACGTGGAGGCCTTTTGAACAACTGCTACTTACAGAGAAAAGCTTTTGTGTCAGAATTTCGTACTGCTAGAACCAGGGGGGGGGGAATCAAAGAAGGGAACTTCAAAGGTGCACTGAATATATATTGAGCTCAACACATTTTATGACAGTGCCACTTCAGAGTCCCTGATTAACAGAAAGGATGTGAATTGCAAATCTCTTTGAGATCTCATGATTCTTCAGGAGCCTAGAAGGGAGACACTGACTCAAAGGGTTAGGCTCAATGAAATGTATGTGCAGTGCATATCTAAGGTTGCCGCTGTCATACTCCTCCCTGCCTTTCATTGATGTGGCACTCATAATCACAAATTAGTACAAGTGCATGTGACAGCATTAAAATAAATTATAGTAAGAATAGGTGGGTAGGGGCACAAGAGCTCAATGGTTAAAAACGCTGAGCTTCTCAGCTAGAAAGCTGACAGCCCGAATTCAAGACCTGGGCGCCATGCAATGGGGTGAACCCCTATTACCTGCCTCAGCTGTTGTCCACCTAGCAGTTCAAAAGCATACAAATGCAAGAAGATAAATAGGTACCACTTCGATAGGAAGGTAACCGTGTTCCATGTGCTTTGTGTATAGTCATTCTGGCCACATGATCACAGAAATGTCTTTGGACAATGCTGGCTCCCTTGGCTAACAGACAGAGACAAGCACCACATCCTAGAGTCAGACACAACTGAACAGGGGAATCTTTAACTTTATAGTAAGAGCAATCACTTCTTTACCTAACCAAAACCTGTCCAGCAGTCACTGACTGATCAAACAGCGCTGCAAAAATTGACACAGGATTTTTAAGGAAAGAGTTCTTCATAAAGCTGAAGCAGATGTTGTACCCTTGAAAGTCTGCTCTGCAGTGCAGATGATACTAAGTAGAAGGACTCTGATTGGATGTCTCAGAAAGGGAACATTAGAGATGCCACCACACATGCACTTTTCCCTGCTATCCTATTTTTTACCTTAAGCTATTCTTAGCATATGATTCTCCTGTATTTTCTGAATAGCCTTCCCTTGCTTTTTTTTTTTTAAAGAGTACAGAATGATAAAAAGCAGTTTTGGCATAACCATTAAGAATTTTTAGGGCTCCTGTGCTCCATCCTTACGCTTTGATTACTTCCTCTTTGGACCACCACAATGCTTAAGTATAGCCTCAGAAGACCTTCAAAACTGGATCACGAATCATTTTTTTTTAATGTGGTAAAATGGGAGGTTATCATGTATGTGAGTGGAGAGTAGTTCTAATGCAGTGTAAATGGAAATGAAGTAGGCTAAATTTTGTCCCTCCTTTCACTACTTCACCCTTGGAGAAGCAGTTAGTGTCGTTCAAGGTACAGGAAAAATGTTAGCATATTTGTTTGTTTCTTTGTTGTACAAGGCTTATGACCAGCTCTGATTATAAATCAAGGCCAACTCTGAATAGTCTACAATTCCCATCCTTGTAATTCAGATTGAAAACAACACAGCAATATAAATAACTAGACAACCCGTGCCCTGTTGGGTCATCCTTTCAGAGATATTTCCTTACCTAAACAGACACACAGAATGACCAAGGGCAAAAGAAAAAAAACAGTGTTGCATTGTCTTTCTTTGGTAGGGAATGGTGGTGTTGGCATTGTCTTTCTTTGGTAGGGAATGTTGTAAAATGACATCACAGAACTGCAGTTGATTGCAGCAGCCCATTGGATCATTATTTCAGAGATAGTTCCTTACCTAAACACTGGGTAATTACATTAGGCAATTATCATGAAAATTAGGAGGATTAATGCTTTTAATTACTTGTTCAATGACATAAACGTATGTTTAAATTATTAGCACTTTTGTAGTTTGGGTTTTTTTTTAATGGAAAAATGGGTTTGACCATTGTAAACTAAATGACAATTTGATTTTAAACTTGATGGTGTTATTACAGCTTTGGTTATAACTATCTTTTCACTTGCTTTCTTGGATAATATCCCAAATAGTTAACATTCAGTTTCTGACTTGTCTTTTCTGTTTTTACCATACTTAAAGAGGTACAAAGTGGTGTGGGTATAGAAAATGAATTCAACAAGGCCTCACAATCCTCACAATATTTGATCAGACAAAACTTTAAATATAATACTGAAGTGAGAGGAAGAGATTGAGATAGAAAGTGTGCACCAGCAAACAGATAGATATGTGTGTACAGTATTAAATTATTTTTAAAATTGTTTTTTGTTTTATCCATTTACGTTAACATTAAATGTGTACATTTAAAAACCCTGATAATTTGTATACTTTTTCTAGTTAAATTCCATTGTAGAGTTGATTTTTTAAAAAAGAAAAGCAACCCTGCTTTATACCAACAAAAGAGAGAGTTGAGTGACTAATAAAATATTAGAAGTATATAACAACCAGTTCAATGAAATATATATATATATATATATCAGAAGATTGGAGTGTAGAAAACTATGTTTATTTTACTTTAAATCCTGAATAACCAAAATAAACTGTTAGAATTCATACAAATGCTATCTGTGTGATCTAATACGTCTGTAATCATTTTTCCATAAATTCCATCAAATTCAGTGAAACCCACTGCTGAATATTTATCTTACTAATTTAAAACATTTCTATCATTGCTGCTAATTTGTACAGAATTCCTTGAATGATGTAAGCTTGCCAGAGTCACCTCAAGGCAAGATGGATGGCAAGCAAATCTAACCAATAAATAAATTGTTTAAACCACACAGCCTGTTTTAAAGAAAAATGCTTTGATTTCTGCCTTTGTTAAGTCCTCTGACTGGGAAAAAAAACACTGTTGTTTAGAGAAGAGCAATTGAAATACATGAAAGCTAAAACATTAGAATACAGAATAACAGAGTTGGAAGGGACTTTAGAGGTCTTCTAGTCCAACCCCCTGCTCCAGCAGGAGACTTTATACCAACTGTATGTATGCAAATGCATGCAAATCCAGGACTGCTAGTAGATGTCTGTATGCATGTACTTTAATGAAATGTGATCTACTGGCACATCCTGGATTTGCATGCATTTGCATGGAGTGGCTTGGCATGCCGCAGGCTGGCATGCAGTTGCATGCATTATTTTGCAGGTCCTGTCTTTGCACGCCCCTCTCAGCTCACCTTCAACCTGGCCAGGTGGGCTATCTCAGGGCCCAGTACTTCCAGCTTATTCCCAGCTGCCTCCAGCAGGCCCAGCAGGGAAGGTGGGCCGAGCAGGTGCCCTCCCCAAGGGTTAGCGGAAGCAGGGGCAGCACCAGCCCTGGGTGGTCCCACAGCCAATTTTTTCCCAGCAGCAGCTCCTGCAGCATAGGGACCAAACGAGCCAGCCAGCCCGGGGCCCGGGGCCCAGGCTATAAAGCCAGTTGCAGCGCAGGTTGAGCATGCAGGGCTGCTGCCTCCACCTCCTTGGCCTCATCTAGTGTGCTCAGCTGCAGCAGCAGCTAATTATCCTATTTTAATATTTCTGTTTCTTAATTAGAATGTTGTTATAATTAATTAATTTCTCAGTGGAATGGCTTGCCTTCAGTTGTGGGCGCTCCAATACCGGAGGTTTTTAAGATGAGATTGGAGAGCCATTTGCCTGAAATGGTATAGGGCGGGGGTAGGCAACCTTGGCTCTTTTATGATTCATGGACTTCAATTCCCAGAATTCCTGAGCCAGCATGGCTGGCTCAGGAATTCTGGGAGTTGAAGTCCACAAGTCATAAAAGAGCCAAGGTTGCCTACCCCTGGTATAGGTTTTCCTGCTTGAGCAGAGGGTTGGATTAGAAGATCTCCAAGGTCCCTTCTAACTCTTTTATTCTCTTATTACGTAGTGTATATATAGATAGTCTTTGATTTATGGCCATTTGAAATTACAATGACCACCTTAAAGAGTTTAAGGCCCTGTGTCAAAATTGCAACTTTACTTCCTCCCCCATGGTCATATGACTGCATTTTGGGCACTAGGCATTCAGCCCTCATTCCTGGCCGTTTTCATGCCCTACAATCACCTGACTGCAACAAACAACAGTTGCAGAAAGTAGTGTATACTTCCAGTTTCCAGCAAAATCACAATGGGTTCACTTAAGAACTGCAATGTTCGCTTAAGGTACCACAGCCTTCACATAACAGCACCGCAAAGAAAGATTATAAAATTAGGTCTGGTCATGTAGTGACCCATTTTTTTTTACAACTGTCATGATTTAAAACTGTAATTGTTTGGCTCAATTAGGTCATAATTAGATGTCATTCTGTTTCTCTCTGGCACGCACACACTCACTTTTGTTTTAATTTGTATTGTTCCCTTAAATTTGGTCTACTGTGAACATATTCTATAAATTAATTATCTAAAGCTTCATCCAGACAAGATAGGAAAAAGATTATGAACTGGAAAGCGAGATTCAATGAATGTTGGATGGAGTTGCATTCCTTTTGATAGACCAGTAGCTGTGAATTTCCATCATTGACTGAATAGCAGCCAATTGTAACAGTAGATAAGAGTGCTTTTCAACACATTTCAACAATATGTTAGTGGTAATCTATATAGAAAAGTAGACATAGATCAATTATGAGTCATAGAGTAGCATCCAAGATGGTCTATTATTTGTTTTACAAGAGCTGGCTTCAAAGATGACTTAGAAATTTCAGCCAATTTATCATATCCTTGCTCAGATTATACTAGTTTGATGTTTACTATTATGAGTTCCTTTATCCCATTAACTCACATATGCACACAGGTAATGCTAATAGCTGATCTAAAGTATCTTTTAACCGGCATTATAGCGATAGCATTTAGCATATACCACTTCACAGTGCTTTACAGCTCTCTCTAAGCAGTTTACAAGTCAGCTTATTGCCCCCAACAATCTGGGTCCTCATTTTACTGACCTTGGAAAGATGGAAGGTCAAGTCAACCTTGAGCTGGTGAGATTCGAACTGTTGAACTGCTGGCAATCGGCAGTCAGCCGAATTAGCCTGCAATACTGCATTCTAACCACTGCGCCACCACAGCCCTTAAAAGTTATCACACAAATCTATGCTGTAGATGTGCACAGAGAGAGACTAAATAACCACTGCTAACTAATTCAGGAAAATTAGCATTCTCAGAATCCACAAACAAAAGGAGATAAAGTTCATTCAGCAACTATATTTGAATTCATAAGCTGTGGGGAACAATGAACTCAGAAAATCACTAACATGTGAACAGATTATTATTTTTAAAAAAACAGCAGAAAATCACCCATAAATTCTATAGATGAGTCAAAGACTTACTTAATATGCCAACCTTTTAGCATACAGTCCAGATGCTCAGTCTGAATATTCTAACCTATTAGAAATGAATACAAATTAATTATATAGAAGGACAGGTAACAGCAGAGGAATATCAGAATGGCTCTAAGCATTGGACTCCTGATGAAAATAAGTAGAAATTAAGAAATCAGAGCAAACATATATAGGTATCTAGATATTCTTTATAATTTGTGATTTCCATTTACTGGTTTATATTACAAGTTTTGGTAAGATAGCCATCCTGAATGATGGTTTAGTCCAGGGATCTTCAAACTTGGCCCTTTTATGACTTGTGGACTTCAACTCCCAGAATTCCTCAGCCAGGCATGCTGGCTGAGGAATTCTGGGAGTTGAAGTCCACAAGTCATAAAAGGGCCAAGTTTGAAGACCCCTGCATTAGCTCATTATTCTTTTGAAATTCTCAAGCTGTAGTCACAGACCTGCTAAGGAATAAGCCTCGCTGAACTCTGTAACACTTATTTTGGGATGAACATGTCTCAGGATTGTACTTTATGTGCCTTGATTTTAAAGACAGAGATAAGAATATGCTAATGCTCCCTGCAGAGAAAGATAAAAGCACTTCAGTGACTGGACTCTGTGCATATTTTTTTAAAAAATAGTAATGTTTCTAGTTAAGGGTGTTTTTGTACTCCTTGTGCACCAGATTATCTAAGTCTGCACTGAAGGGTTGCTGACCCCAGAGTAATATTGGAACAAGCCTGGAGAAAGAGGAAAAGGGCAGATATCCCTATACAGGAGGAGGCTTCCATGTGCTTCCTGCTTATATTAATTTAAATTTATCAAATCTTAAAAGAGAATACAGCTTCTCCTAAGTCTGTGGTGAGATGGAATTGGGCCAGTTGGTTTCTATTTCAACATCCGCACCATTTGCTGCATCTTATTTTGCAAAGCTTTAATGATGGAAATGTTCTTCTTTTACAACAAGGAAAGCAAAGAATCTACTTGTTTGCCTTGAAAACTTTTGAGTGTTCCTATTTTAAAGCAGGCAAAAAGCTTTAGCAGCTGGAGGCGCCTTTATTCCTTTGACTGGGGCTAGCGAGAAACTTTGGAGCATAAATACATTCAATAAGCCAATAATTCTGTCTACAGTTGAGGGTAGCTCTCCATGCTGGCAAACAGAAGGGTAATGGGAATTAGAAGGTGGGGGGAGGGTAATAAAAATATAAATCACAAAAGGAAGGAAATCCATTTGGTCCTTGGCAGCAAAGACACTGCTCAGCTAATCCATGCTGAGTGCAATCCAATACTCCTTTATATAATCCTTTGCTTGTGGAAGAAAATTAAAGTTTAATGCAATAACAGCTGACCCAAATCACATTGGTTGCCCAGAAGCAGATTAAAGAATAGTTAAAATCATACAAATCTAATTTCTTCATTTTTTTTTAAACATCGCTCTGTAGCATCCTGATTCTTTAATCCAAGCCATCAGGTTTTGATTATTATGAAGCATACAATATTCATGCAAAACAGAGGAGGAGGAGGAACCTGGCTACAGAGGAGAATGATTGCTGTACAAATGGTACATCCTGAAGCTCTTAGCATTCTCTGTATCTTCTAACAGAGATACATAATTCCCTTTTTCAAATAAGTTAATTCCATATTGGTAGTGGGCTGGAGGTAGATGTAATCACAGAGAAGACCCATTATAATCATTACGACCTCAGGCAGTTTTGATTAGCTTAGTCTATTGATTTCAGGGATCTCTTTTCAGTATGACTAATTCTGGATTCAATTTGTTGTTTTAAAATGACAGTGGAATAATATCAAGTATACATTCTTGGCACACGGTGGACAAAAGTTTAAGATTTAGACAATTGTGGACTATGGTAACTGGGCAGTATTTGAATGGTTATAAATAAAGATTGGCTATGTGTAACTATTGTAAGTGATTTCCCTATAACTAATTATATTCAGAGCTCTGGCTGCAGCATTCTAAACCTCACCCAAAAATAGGAATGGGTAAAATTTTGAACCAGAAGAACAGGCTAGAAATCTGATCAGCAAAGAGAAGAGTGCATTACCATATTATCAAATTCTGCCAGCCTGAACCTCAACCCCCCCAAAAAACACTGTAGTTTAGTCCTATTCCAGACTGATGTCACTGAAATGATGCTGACCTACCATTGGCAGTCATACCTACAACATAACATGTTTGCCCAACACTAAGCTAGCGAGCTTTCCTCTTTGTATGGACCAAGCATTAAGAAATCTTGGCTCAAGGGTGGAATGTATGACTACCTGCAAGGAATTAATATCATTTGAATGAAGTTGGTGGAGATCAAAGCTTAACCACAATCTTCATGTGACAAAGGTGCCAATTTTTTTGAATGCCTAAATAGGGTTTAAGCTTATCTAGAATCAGTTGGAATGGAAAAGGTAGTGAAGAAAGCCCAAGTGCTTCTGGTCAGGGAACATTTATTATTGAAAAACAAATCATAATTTTGGTTTCTGTTTTCAGGATTACATGCTTTCATCATCCCTTAGAATTCTGGACTCCTCTTCAACTTGTTGTATAGATTACCATATCTTTGACCTTGATTATTTCTCTTGATTTCCATCTTCAGAACCTGAATCTACCTGCTCTGTCCATGTGACTTGTTGGCTTAGACTTTACCGATTACAAAATGCTAAGTGTTGAGTTTATCTCCTGTATCTGCAGATTCCATTATAAATTTTCAGCCTCAAGCAAAACACAGCTCTGCCTAGAGTGTGTTGCAGTAAGCAAACAAGTTATATGAAGGCATGTGTCATCGTGGCCTGATCTGACACCAATATGAATGGAGATAGTAAGCATGTCAAGCTCAGCTGAACAACAGCATTCCAAGCCAGCACTGAAACTTGGAGGGTCAGGTTAAGAATTAAATCCAGAAGTACATACAGCCAAAATGTAACTCCCTAATCTGCCTTTCAATTAAACAAGAGGATCTTGTTCTTGTCAAGATAAAAATAGCTTTTATCCAGATCATTTCCCAATTTCAGATCACCAACTACTTTCTTGAATTAATGGAATGAATGGCACAGTTGAATATCTTCTTTATGGTATCATATGTGTGTGTGCAAATTTACTTTGGAGAAAAATCTAACATCACTTGTCTATAGCAGAATTTACTGTGGGGTTCTTGGTGATCTCTGAGCTTGGTTGTTTTCTTGCAGACGTTTCATTACCCAGCTAGATAACAACTTCAGTGCTACAAGGAAGATGGATTTGCAAATTCCACTCCCTTCTAGCACTGAAGATGTTACCTAGACATTTCATAATGAAATGTTTGCAAGAACACCACCAAGCTGAGAGAGCACCAAGGATCCATCAGTTCAACCCTGAGCTACAAATATTCTCTTCCATCAGCAAAATTTACTCTTTGAAAAATTCTAGTCTCACTTTTCCATAAATGTTATATTGGCCATGATATCCTTTCAGTGGCTTTGGACCAATTAGCTAATTGCTTTGGTCCAATTTAGTTAATTCTAAATGTTTATATTTTGTTTGTACACATTAATGGAAATTAGCATATAATTATTAGCTGTGTCATTTTCAGATGCAACATAAAGTTGCTGAAAGCCTCTCTTTCTTTCCATCCATGCCAGTTAGAAGTCTAGGAATGGTATATGCAGGGTGCAGTCAAAAAAAATCAAGATGGTGGGCATAGTGCTACAAACAAAGTTCTTTCTGTTTTTGAATGTGGGACACCATTGTGGCCACCATCTTGACTTTTTTGGCCATACCTGCAAGATACTCCTGAATGCTGGAACAACATTATAATGTAAATAAAATACTTTGTTTAAAGAATAGTCTCTGATTGTGACAGACCAAATTCTACCTCTATATGACTTGAAGATACAAATATATTCTGGTAAATGCCATATAATTAGTATCTGCTATATCACAATAAGGTACAGGTAGCCTTTGACTTTAGTGACTGTTCAAAGTTACAACGGCACTGAAAGCAGTGACTTATGAGTGTTTTTCACACTTATGACCATTGCAGCATCCCCATGGTCACTGATCAAAATTCAGCCTCTTGGCAATTGACTCACATTTATGATGGTTGCAATGTCCCTGGGATCATCTGATCACCTTTTGCAACCTTCTGACAAGCAAAGTCAATGGGGAAGCCTGGTTCACTTTACAACCATGTTACTAACTTAATTGCAGTAATTCACTTAACAACACTAGCAAGAAAGGTTGTGAAATGGGGCAAACTACTTAACAACTGTCTCACTTAGCAGCAGAAATTTTGGGCTCAATTATGGTAATAAGCCAAAGACTATCTATAACTAGTTATTCAGCATGCCCTGTTGCAGGATAAAATTTCAGACAACTTAGCATTGGCTGAGCTATTTATTAGCAAATTTGAAAGTACAACATATAAGTCATCCAATAGTACAACTAAGTGAAACGGCAACTATAAATACCTGGCTAGAGAAGAGTGCCTAATCTCTGTCATTCCACCATCCATGTTTCTTCAGTCATAAAACTATCAAAACCTTTATTAGCCTTTAAAAATAGTTATTGTTACAATCTGTTCTGTTGAGTTGGCCTGAGCCAGCAATGGCAACCATTCAGAGTTTGAAGTCTCCCGAGTGTCATCCAATCCAAAAGCCAGTTTCTTGTGTGTTTGGCCACTTGTATTCTTGGCTTCCTGTGCAGGGCTGGAAAATGTATTAAATGCAATTGTAGCTCATCCCTATTCCCATATCTGTCTCCCTCTCTAATCCCTTTGCAGCCTTCCAAGCTTAAGCTGCAAATGTCATCACACGAATGCAGGAGTTGATTCCAACAGGTGGGGGTAATAAAACATGACATTTCCAGGCAGCGTAATTGTACAGGGTGTGATGGGACAGCTTTCAGTACAAACAGGACTTGGTTTATGTCTGTGAGGCAGCAGAGCTACCCTTCTACTATGTATCCACATGATGTAGGGTGTAAATTTCCCACCTGCAATATTCTTTATGACCTTTCGGGTGATGAAACCTCTGACCTATAGCATTCTCATCTTTGCTGGTTCAGCTGTTGGGTGGTGACAACTTGCTAGACTTTGTGCCAGGGCTAACGATGATTTACTGCACATAAGTATTAAAGCATTAGCATGAGATTCCTGTCCACCCAGCCCTAAAGGGTTTTGGCGGCTGTACAACTGATTCTCTAGAGAAAATTACAACAGACCGGGATTTGCTGTCAGCCTATTGCCGCCTAGTGCCAAAACAGTTCATAAATTAAGTTGGATCACACATCTAGAATATTTTGTCCCCCCTTTCTGATATTATGACAGTTTCACAGCTTTTCTGAAGGCTGCTCTTAACAAACAAAATGTTCTTGATTCAAAAATAAATACATGGGGACTGTGTGGAGTTTCTTTTTATCATAGATATTAAATCTGAAAAAATACTCTTTAATATGCAAAAAACAGGCTGATGCTCCTAAACTCAAGAATCGACAACAATGGGTAACTACACTTTCATTGATCTTGCTCTTAGATTTATACCAGTTCCTGCCTCCATGTGATATAAGACAAAAATAATTAATTTCTCCTTCTATCAGAAATTATCTATTCAAGTGATAGATCCTTCCAAACATTAACTATAGATAAAATAGATGATCAATGCAAGTGTGTTAAAGATCAATAATTTAAAAACAGGGTAAAGTGACAGAAAAGTTATTTCTGATATTTGCTGTTTATTTAACTAATTAATGTATTTATAACCTACTCACAATCCAGACAATCTCACCATGAGTTACAGTTTGTAAGAATGAGGTAAAATAACAAAGCTCAATAAAATAAATCAATACACATAATTACACAGAAATAAAAAAAATAACTCACAGTGAGACATTTATGGGACAGCCTTAAGTTATTATTAGCTGCATTGATATTCCAGCTATATCTTTCTACCTGTTTTGACATCGCATTACAGCCTTAACACATACAGTATAAAATCTGTCAATCTGGTCATCCACTAGCTTGACTGGGAGTCAAGAGAGAGAAGGAAGGAGGAGACAGAGCAGTGCTGAGCAACTTCAGCAACTTTAAGATGGGTGGACTTCAAGTCCCAGCATGCTTCTCTTAAAGAAGTTACTGAGGTTGAGAAAAAATGGCCTGGAGGATATAGACACAGGGCAGGGATTAATAATGGAAGCAGCAAGTTTCATGTTGACATAGGTGGTTAGCATTTCATCTCAGGGTGGTGAAAGGCCTTACATCTTCAAAGCTTAATGGCACTGAAGTTGTGCTGTTAGAAAAGTAACGTTTTGTGACAACTACTGCTGTGAGGCAGGAAACAGAACAGCTGAAAAGTGTATTGGATTTCATTAACTGGGCAGTAACCAAATCAGAGGACCGCAAGGGATCAAGCAAATGGGAGGATCCAGTTCTGATATCCCAGGAATGAGATGTGAATTACAAGTTGTTTGATGTGGTTCTGCTTGTTGTTATGTGAGCAATTCCTCCTAGCGAAGGCTGACTTGTGCAGTTTTAGCTTTCTGTGTTTCATTAAAACACACACATATTCACACACTAAGGAAATAAGCTGATGCTCTACCTGGATATGGTTATGCTATCTTTTAAACTTTCTATCTGGCATCTTAGAATTTGTTTCTAACTTATTAGAGAAACC
Source organism: Bothrops alternatus (assembly GCA_034064705.1). Taxonomy (NCBI): domain Eukaryota; kingdom Metazoa; phylum Chordata; class Lepidosauria; order Squamata; family Viperidae; genus Bothrops; species Bothrops alternatus. The sequence continues at coordinate 19,336,956 of JARGCV010000018.1, read as the reverse complement.
TTGTTAATATTTTGATTCATGTGAATATATCTGTATACATCACTGTTGTTATATATATGCTACTCTATTCCAAAGTTTCTGAACAGTTCATAATTAATACCATTTTATTATTACCATTTTCCATTGCACAATACTACCTCTGTCTGCCTAAAATTCACCATGGACATTTCATGAAGTGAAGGCTAATAAGCTGATTTTATCACATTATAGTTTTAGTCTCAAAGCAATCGAGTTCTAACACCCTTTTAAAAATTAAAAGAGTATGGATTTGGCATTCCAAATCCATTTTGGACTTTCATTCAGTTTGACTGGAAAGTTAAATGCTACAGAGTTGCTTCTGGTTCAGTTTAATAATCCTCACTCCAAATAATCTATTATAGACTTCCCCTCCTCCATACTACCACTTCAATACCATACTTCTATTGGAACTATACTGATGAGAGTAATAATACAATATACTATGGACAATTCATGACAGAAACACAATATTTATGTTGGGAGAGAAGGGTGGTAACTCCATTAGTTTGTATTTTTAAGATAATTTTCTCCAACATACTTTGCTCCAAATACGTTGGACTGAAATTTCAGAATTCCAAGACAAAATGGTTGAGAATTCCAAACACTATGGCCTGATGGCAATAGATTGGGGAAAAAATTTAGGGAGTGAAAGCAATGGGAGAGAGAGAGAGAGAGAGAGAGAGAGAGAGAGAGAGAGAGAGAGAGAGAGAGAGAGAGAGAGAGAGAGAGAGAGAGAGAGAGACAGAGACAGAGACAGAGACAGAGACAGAGAGAGAGAGAGAGATAAAAAATGAAAGTGAAGGTTCAGAATTTTGCTTCAGTAATAATATAGCATTCTTTAGGGGAAGGGAACATTCTGGAATTATTCTAATATAGCATTAATGTGTTCTAATAACTTTGTGATTCATTCAGATATTAACTATGTACAATGTGTTTTGATTATTCAATTAGCAATGTTATACTCAAAACAATTCAGATAGTTGTGTTTTGTTTTATTTTATTTTTTTTAAAAAGCTTGATTGTTTGCAACTACAAAGCACAGGACTGTGACAGCACCTGCTGTTCAGAGGTACTCAGGCACACTGTAAAAATATGTTTCTTCTTTGAAGTGCCTCTTGTCTACTAATTCTATGCCAGATCATCATTTGAATCATCAAAATGGGGAAGTTTTGGCTGACAAAGAACACTGAAGTGTGGCATTACTTCAACTATCTGTTGCTGTTAGTACAGATTTTTAAGTTACCTCTGCTTTACTGTGGTAGATGTCATTTCCACATCTGAAAAGAAATAAACTTTCAAGAAAAGGTTCAGTTGGTTCCAATAGTTCTACTTTCTCAGATAACCAAGATTATGAGTGCTCAACATTTTTGACACTATTCCATAAGTCTCTGCTATTTGGATTATCTTTGTTTTTTAATAATGATAATGATAATGATAATGATAATGATAATGATAATGATAATGATAATGATAATAATAATAGTAATGGTAATAGTAATAGTAATAAAAATAAAAAAGTTGGACGGGACCTTGGAGGTCATCTAGGCCAACCCCCTGCTCAGGCAGGAAACCCTATACCATTTTGGACAAAAGGCTGTCCAGTCTCTTCTTAAAAACTTCCAGTGTTGGAGCATTCACCGCTTCTGGAGGCAGGTTGTTTCACTGGTTAATTGTTCTAACTGTCAGGAAGTTTCTCCTTAGTTCTAGGCTGCTTCTCTCCTTGATTAGTTTCCATCCGTTGCTTCTTGTCCTGCCTTCAAACGCTTTGGAGAATAGTTTGACTCCCTCTTCTTTGTGGCAACCCCTGAGATATTGGAACACTGCTATCATGTCCCCCTTCATCCTTCTCTTCATTAAACTAGACATACCCAGTTCCAGCAGCCGTTCCTTATATGCTTTAGCCTCCAGTCCCCTAACCATCTTTGTTGTTCTTCTCTGTACTCTTTCTAGAGTCTCAACATCTTTTTTACATTGTGGTGACCAAAACTGGATGCAATATTCCAAGTGTGGCCTTACCAAGGCATTGTAAAGTGGTATTAATACTTCACGTGATCTTGATTCTATTGCTCTGTTAATGCAGTCTAGCACTGTGTTGGCCTTTTTGGCAGCTGCAGCACACTGTTTAAATGATTGTCCACTAGGACTCCGAGGTCCCTCTCACAGTTACTGCTATTGAGCAAGATACCCCCTATACTATACCTGTACATTTGGTTTCTTTTGCCTAAATGTAGAACCTTACTTTTTTCACCATTGAATTTCATTTTGTTAGATAGCGCCCAGTATTCAAGTCTGTCCAGATTCTCCTGTATCTTAAGCCTGTCTTCTGGAGTGTTGGCTATTCCTGCCAGTTTGGTGTCGTCTGCAAATTTGATGAGTTCCCCATCTATCCTCTTGTCCAAATCATTGATGAAGATGTTGAAGAGCACTGGGCCCAGAACAGAGCCCCGGGGCACCCCACTACATACTTCCCTCCGTGTAGATACAGTTCCATTGAGGACCACACTCTGAGTACAGCCAGTCAGCCAGCTACAGATCCATCTGGTGGTGATGCTGTCTAACCCACATTTTACCATCTTATCAAGTAATAGGTTGTGATCTACTTTATCAAATGCCTTACTGAAGTCCAAATAAATTATATCCACAGCATTCCTCTGATCCACTAATTTTGTCACTTGGTCAAAGAATGCAATAAGTTTTGTCTGGCGTGATCTGTTTTTGACAAACCCATGTTGGCTTTTAGTAATGACTTTGTTTGCCTCTAGGTGTTTGCTGATTCATTGTTTGATTATCTTTTCCAGAATCTTCCCAGGTATTGAGGTCAGGCTGATAGGTCTGTAATTTCCTGGGTCCATTTTTTTTCTTTTTTGAAGATGGAAACTACATCAGCTCTTTTCCAGTCCTCCGGTAGTTCCCCAGTGCTCCAGGATCTTTGAAAAATATAGTTCAATGGTTCTGAGATCACATCTGTAGTTTCTTGAGAACCTTGGGGTATAATCCATCTGGTCCTGGTGTTTTGAACTCGTCTAGGCTGGACAGGTGCTCACTTACCGTTTTCTTGCCTATCTTAACTTGTGTTTCTATTCTGTTTTTTATGGCACTATTTTTCGTAGGTTGATCTGTAAATTACACCAAGTTACAAGATTCTGACACCATGAACTCTTTACAAAATCATCTTATTACAGCAAGAGATAGATTAGCTGTGGTTTGTACAGTTTAGTAATTAATGAATTCAATTTACTATTGATACCTATTGTCAAGAACAAATGGTAAAGTTGCCATTGGATGCAAAAAGAAAGCATGATTAGGGACTGACATTGTAATAGTTAGCCCTTTCAAAGGCAATTGATCAATAGGATATGTCTGTATTGTTACTATAAAATTGAGGAGTAAGCTTGAACAAGGTTGAATGAGAAAGCAATCTCTTATTTGAGGCCTAAGAAAAACTAGAGAAGTAGAAGAAAATGTATGTTCATCACTCTCAGCAAATCCTTCCATTCTATCAGAGAAGTAAGATGAGGCCTTTGAATACTATACATCAAAGCAATTAGGGTAATGCCCAGGTGTGCTGCTAGTAGTATGAGAATAAATATCAAAGTCATTGCATCAACAGTTCCCCACAATAACAAAAAGTTGATATTCTTGGACTTTTGAATTCTCCATTTGGGGTCAATTTGTATATTGAAAGATCAGTATTTGGAATATTGTTTTAAAACCCCACATTGTTAAGAATTTCCATAACAAAAGGAAGTTCTGTTCTTAATTTACTTAGTTTACTTCCTGTCCTTAGGTTACTTACACTCAAATCTGATCATCTCACACCATGGCCAAAGCCTATAAAATAAAGAATTCCATAAGCAAAATATCCCACATGGGACATTCTATAATCAGTTATGTTAAGAAATCAGACATGTTAAATCATAATTTGATTGTTTCTACCCTAAGGTTTTGGCAACAGATTGACAGATTATTACTATAAATTTACTTGTGTATTGTTTTAGAAAGTACAGTCCAGAGAGCCATTGCATATTATTCCATTTTAAAAGAGATCATGCTGTTTTCAGCTTTCATACTACAAGATTTTTTCCTCATAATAAGCCACAGAAGTCAAGACATACAATCGTTCATTAAAATCTATACAACCAAGAATCATTTCTTCTTAAAAATTGATTTGATTAAATTCACAGTAAGTCAGAAATTCCGCAAGAACTACTGTAACAGTTGTTCCCAAGAAACATGTATCAAAAGCAGCATGAATTGCTTTAATTATACCCTGAGAGTTATTTTTGCTGTGATTCTTGTCTTAGTCATACATTTGGGTCCAAGGCAACATTGTGTGAATTGCTGTTCAAATCCAAGTATTTGACAGAATTTCATCTTCCCCACATATAGTAGCCAGAGAGAAAGTCAGCTTTGGGGTGAAATGTCACCAAAGTGAGTCTAACTTCTTGAATTCTTCACTTGAACATTGACATATTAATAGATTATGGGCTGGCTGAGAGTGAGGAAGTTGTTTAAAATGAAATAGTAAATAATTATAATACCCTTTTGAAATGTTTGCATCAGCTCTGGGAAATACACACTAGAACTATATTTCTTAAACTTCTTTTCCACTCATTTTTAAAAACTATGGAGAACCCCCCAAAGAATTTTTGTTGGTATAAATTATATTTATAAATATTTCTGCATTAAAAATTAAAATTAACATTCATGCCACTACATTTTTTCCAATTGTTTGATGGGATTGTAATACTGTATTATTTTTTCAACCTAGGCTGGCAAATAATTTTAATTTTGCAGATTCCTGACAGGGTCTTTGTGACCCACAGGGGTCCTAGGACCACTTTTGAAGAAACACTACACTAGAAGATCTGACCTTACATTCTTGTATTTTTCATGCATACAGTCAGTTATTTGTTGATACACTGTTGATTTGTTATATTTTATATATTTTTCTTTTTATTGGTTTAATATGACAAGATCAGTTAGGCTATTGACAATATGTTGCACTTTAATTTTGGCAGTGTTTCTCAACTTAGGTTCCATGATGGTTTGAGAAATTTGAGATAGAAAGTCCATACATCACAAGGATCTATAAATCCAGGAAGGCTTGCCTATACTTACTGGATTAGCAAAGCATTCTCTCTTTGCCACAACTCAACTGTTGTCTGAACAAAAATCAACTCTTAAATGGGATGCTTCAATCTCTCTTCCCCATGATCTTTGTCCTAAGATATTTATGTAGATAAATTAATGTAATGAAGAGAGCGAACAAATAGGTGAATTCTCCATGCATCCACTGCTTACATGACAGGAACTCCCATAGGTAAAGGTAAATATTTCCCCCTGTCCAGTCGGGTCCAACTCCTAGCTGAGGGAGCCAGCATTGTCCAAAGATGTTTCTGTGATCATGTGGCTGACGTGACTGTAGGCTGAGGCCATGAAATTCTGTTATCTTCCCATGAAAATGGTACCTGTTTATCTACTTGCATTTGCATGCTTTCTAACTGCCTGGTTGGCAAGAGCTGGGGAAAGAATGGGAGCTCACCCTGTCATGCAGTGCTTGGGTCTCAAAGTGCCAACCTCCCAGTCAACAAGCCCAACATCTTAATCACTAGGCTACCCTGTCCCCAGAACTCTCCTATGGTGATAGAACTACTCTTGGCTTTTATGTTCTTGAGTTAATAATATTTTAATTGTCACCTGAATATGAATGTCAGGTTGTGAGCATCTATTTGAACTTTAGTATTCTGTATAGAATTCTATTGCTAATATGATTTCATTCAATAGAAAAAGGACCCTAGAGCACCCCAATCTTCTTACTGAGTTTTGAGTATAACTCAATATTCCTTGTGAATGCAATATACAAATATTTTTGTGGATATATTCCCCCCCCAGTGGTAAGGGTGTATTTTTATGTTACACTTTGTGAATGACATGACTTAGAATAGAATAGAGCTAGAAGAGACCTTGGAGGTCTTCTAGTCCAGCCCCCGCTTAAGCAGGAGAACCTATACCACCGCAGACAAGTGACTATCTAGCCTCTTCTTAAAAATCTCCAGTGATGGAATGCCCATGATTTCTGGAGGCAAGCTGTTCCACTGATTAATTGTCCTCACGGTTAGGAAGTTTCTCCTTAATTCCAAGTTGCTTCTCTATTTGTTCAGTTTCCAACCATTGCTTCTTGTCCTGTCCTTTGGTGCTCTGGAGAATAACGTGACCCCCCTCATCTTTGTGGCAGCCCCTCAAATACTGCTATCATGTCGTCCCTGTTTCTTCTTTTCTTTAAACTAGCCAAACCCAAGTCCTGCAGCTGTTCTTCATATGTTTTAGTTTCCAGGCCTTTGATCATCTTAGTTGCTCTTCTCTGAAATTTTTCCAAACTCTCAACATCTTTTTGTGATATGGTGACCAAAATTGGCTGCAGTATTCCAGGTATAACCTTACTAGGGTTTTATAAAGTGGTGCTAATACTTCGCATGATCTTGATTCTATGCCTCTGTTTATACAACCCAGGATTATATTAGCTTTTTTGGCTGCTGCTGCTCCTTGCTGGTTCATGGTCAAGTGATCGTCCACTAGGACTCCAAGGTCCCTCTTACAGTTACTATTTTTAAGCCAGGTCTTGCCTAATCTGTACTTGTACCTTTGATTTTTCCTGCCTAAATGTAAATCTTTGCTTTTCTCCACATTGAAACTCATTTTGTTGGACAGGGCCCATTGTTCAAGTTTATCAAGGTCTTTTTGGATCCTGAGTTTGTCTTCTGGGGTGTTGGCTACTCCCGCCAGTTTGGTGTCATCTGCAAATTTGATGAGTTCCCCTTCAATTCCCTCGCCTAAGTTATTTATGAAGATATTGAAGAGTATTGGGCCTAAGACGGAACCTTGTAGTACCCCACTGCTTACTTCTCTCCATGTGGATGTAGTACCATTGAGAACTACTTGATGCAATCCTGGTTTGAATATAGTTTAAGTTATTCCAGTAAGGATATATGCAGTCATTACATCCAAAGAAACCTTCCAAAGAAAACTTTATAATAGAATGTTGATATATTCAGGGTGAGCTCACTTCATCGTTCAAAGTCTTCATTAAAGATGCTGTATATAAGATGGACAAAGAAAAAGTACATGTATACAGTACTACATAGACATTTATCTATAAATCAATGGGCCATTCTACAATAAAAACAATTTTGTCAATAGAAATCAACATGACCATGCCAAAATTCACACATTAAGATGCAGCCCATTCACAGATAAATATAGTAGGTAGAGTGATATCTGAATCCTCTTCAAACTAAAGTACATCACTGGTTGGAAATAAATGGGGTGAAAGTATAAACTAAAATTCAATCCAGAAAAGCCAATGCAGCTATCTGTCAAAGGTTCCAGCAGGTTTAAATTAGAGATTGGGTAGAATTTTATGAAATGTCCCATTGGCTGTATGTGTTATGACGCTATTCCAATCTACTAAAGTATTCCAAGTTCAAAGCAGATTGTTCTTACTGTGTAATATAGATTAAAATGGTCCATTTTAAACTCTTTGTATTTTTGGTAAAGTTGCAACAGTATTATAACACTTCTGGTGAGGTCAGTACACTTGTGATAAGGTTGAAAATAATCAATTTTGAGATCAGAATTGGACATTTTGGAGTCAAAATATTTTAGTCTTGAGACATTTTGATGTCTGTTTAAATGTCATGAATGATTCATGCAGACTGCACTGTAACTTTATTCCTCATATATATTTCAGGCCATGCTGTGCTTGCAATGGCTTCTGCTGTGTGGGGTCAAACCAATCAGTCTGACAAAAGCAATGTCAAGCTGAGATCAGGCAAGACCTGGTGCTTTTTTGCATAGATTGTGATCTCACATACATGTCCAAAAGGGGCAGAATTTGCGTCCTGAATGCAATTATACTGTAAGCACCCATGTATGTTTGGTTTCCATTTTAAAAAGCTAAAGCCAACTGAACATGCTCAGACATATTTGGCCAATGCAGTGTTCTGTCCTTAGAGGTCAGTCAGTGGATAAATCATATTACTTTCCTAAACATATAACAGGTTGCATAGCCTTTTCAAAAATAGATGAGCAGCTTGGAAATATTTCTGCCAGGAACAGCTTCAGCAATGCTCTAGTATAGCCAGATTAGATTACTGTAACTTGTTCTGTGTTGATTTGCCTTTGAAAAGCATCCAAACGTTCCACTTACTTCAGGAAACTGCAATGGTTCTTTTGTAGGATGCCAAACATTTGGATAATTATGCAGAATTATTTAAGCTTTACTGAATATCAGGTTTGTTTTCTGAATCAATTCAAAGAGCTTTAATCAGCCTTCCTTAATATGGTGCCATTCAGTACTGTTGGCTTTCGATACCAATTCAGGAATAACTCCTGTTACCCCATAGTAATTAGTCATTGGTGACATTAGCTAAGATTTATGCAAGTTGAAATTCAACATGTCTATGAAGTTTCAGCCTAGAGGAGGCATCTAAAGCTCCATCTACTTCCATGCTTATGTGCCTTCAGCAGTGGACACTGTCAGTTGTTCTGTTCAGTTAGATGTGGATAGGAACACATAACTAGGGTTTTAGTTCAACATGCACTTACATTACACAATGTTTTTGTTTACAGAAACCAATCTGCATGGCATCGCTTTCATCACTTTTTTGCCCATTTGCATGTCTTACCAAAAAAAGCACTGGTTTGTTCTTTATCTATATTTGTCTTGTAAGGGTTGGGTCATATTACTACTGCTTAGTTTGTCTTATTAATTGTGTAATAATCAATTTTCAGCAGATATTGTTAGCTAGGTTTCATGTTGTCCAATAGAAAAGTGGAAGTTGAATTTATTTTTTAATGGAATTGATAACAAAACAGGAGAGTGAATTGGAGAGATTATTCTAAAGGGAGCACACACCTGCTTCAGTTTAGCAAGCTTCCATAGGATCATATTCTTACAGTTTTTAAAAAAGTGAACTCCCAAAGGACAATTCATCTCTCAATTTAGAAGAGAAATTCCAGCCCCTGGTAAATACTTATTTGGAGAGTCCAGCTAGATATTTGTGAACCACTTATATCCATATCAATGTGATTTAAGTTAATCATTGATTTCAGCAGGTCTATTCTGAGCATGACTAATTCAATATACAATTTACTGCATAGAATATGAGTTCTATATGAATATTAAAAACAATGGTATCTAAAGAAGGAATGGCCAACCCACAGGTCATCTGCCCCAGCTCTTATTTTCTTTGCCTCCCTACCTTGCTGGACTTCAATATCCAGATCCATTATTTATACCTTCAATTTATAATAGATCACAATGAGCCCTAGGTGGTCTAAAATGGGTTCTTAAAATTGTTCTTTTTATACAAAATGGGCAATTGTTTAAATTGGAAGCCTTTTTATTTTCTGAATCCTGTTTCCGGGCGGGGAGGAGGGAGATAACAGTATGATTCTATCTCAATAAGGCAAAAATCACATTTTGATATCTGAACAATGAATAACAATATCAGACACTAGTCATAAATAGATTATTTAATTACATACTGTAATATTGATAATATGTTGTTACAGGGATATTGTTACAAATAGCAGGCAAATTCTTGACATTCTCTAAGGGGACAAGCTATAAAATTCATTAGAAATAAATCAAGGATTGGTTAAATGCACATTCATAAGTTCACTGTTAAATGGAGGAAAGATTACACAAATATTTTTGGGGATTTTATGTTAGACTTTGCATGCACTGTAATTTTTGATATGTACTTTGGCATCACACACAGACATACTTCTGAGGATCCATCATTTTTTTAAAAGCAATATTTTGATATTTGGTTTTGAAATATTATTTCCAATTAAACAGTGTGTGTTTGTAAATATATGTACACAATACACTCTATCTCTATCCAGTGCTTTTTTTGTAAAAAAAAAAAAGGTGCAAGAACTCACACATGTTATACAACCCGCCTTGACTACCCTAAAAGGTTCCATCCAAAAAGGGTGCCAGAACTGCGTTCTGGGCGTTCTATGACAAAAAAAGCCCTGTCCATATCTCTATCTCTATCTCTATCTCTATCTCTATCTCTATCTCTATCTCTATCTCTATCTCTATCTCTATCTCTATCTCTATCTCTATCTCTATCTCTATCTCTATCTCTATCTCTATCTCTATCTCTATCTCTATCTCTATCTCTATCTCTATCTCTATCTCTATCTCTATCTCTATGTAGGTCTTTGGTTCTTCGGGTTTTCTCCCATGTAGAATTTGAAGTGTCTTGGCGACGTTTCGACGAAGTCCCATTCGTCATCTTCAGGCTGGTGCTTTCGGCTTCGTGCTTCTAGGAGCAATGTGTGATTGTAGCTGTTTCTTCCTTTTAACTGCCAGTGGGGGTTTGAACTGATTGGCTGGGAGCTCGGTTGTGTTCTGATTGGGTGGAGGTGTGTTCTGATTGGTTAGGGGCTTGGCTGTGCTCTGATTGGATGGGGGTTGGCTGTGCTCTGATTGGATGGGGAAGTGCTCTGTTTGGGTGGGGGCTTTGTTGTGCTCAGGTTAGTCTGAGTTGCAGGGGGATTAGAGATGGTGAGCTGCATAGCTGTTTGGCTTCGTGTTTGTGGTCGTGCCTCATCTTCATGGTGGGTGTCAGTTTGCTTCATGTATGGATTGGAGGGGTTTCAGGTGGTTAATGATGCAGCTATGGTCTGGCTTCTGGTTTGTGGCAACTAAAAAAATAGTTGCAGAAAAGAGGAAAAAAGAAAAAATACAGTAATGAAAAAGAAAATAAATATATAGAAAAGGGATTTCCCCCTTCATCACAAGTGTAAACAATTTTAGTTACTTATCACTTACCTTAAAATACAACAAATGATATCTTCTCCCCATATCCTATAAACATGCAAATATATAAACAAATCCATAAAACCTCATCATTTCAGTTTTGATGTCATCAAAAGTCTATTAAGAGTTATCAGAGACAAACAACTAATCTTTTTTAACCTTGATCAACTAAACCAGCGGTTCTCAACCTGTGGGTTGCGACCCCATTTGGGGTCGAAAGACCATTTCACGGGGGTCGCCAAACAATGCAGTCCGCCATTTCCCCCCCTTTTCCTTAGTTGTGCTACGCCATTTTTCCCCCTTTTCCTTAGCTGTGCTACTCCCTCTTATTCTATTGGCTTTTGAAAGCCAATAGAATAGACTCTCTTGAATAGAGTCTAATTCTATTGGCTTTCAAAAGCCAATAGGAATTGTCCAGGCTGTCGCCGCCCTGCTGAGCCTGCCAAAAGTCCCAGTCTGCAAACGGTGCTGCAAGTTGTCTGCAGCGAAGGCGAGCTCTCCGGAAATTTCCACCTCTCCCTGCTGAGAACTACTAAAACTGTAAGTAAAAGAGGACCAGGGGTGGGAGGTGGGAGGCTGGCGGGCGCAGAGAGGGTTTTTGGTCCGTGTGGGGACCGGCGGGTGGCTTACCTCCCTTGGGCTGGTCCAGCTCGTGGCCCAGCCCGTGGTCGCCCTGTGCCATCGCTGCCGCGGCTGCCCAGGAGCGCCTGGGCCTCCTGCCGCCACCCCAAATGGGCGGCAGTGAAGGCAAGGCTAGCAGGGCAGCGGCGGGCCCAGGGAGTTTTTGGCACACGTGGGGCCTGGCGGGTGGCTTACCTCACTTGGGCTGGGCCAGCTGATGGCCCAGCCCATGGTCACCATGCGCCGTTGCTGCCGCGGCTGCCAAGGAGCGCCTGGGCCTGCTTGCCGCCCCAAATGGGCGGCAGTGAAGGCAAGGCTAGCGGGGCAGCGGCGGGCGCAGGGAGAGTTTTTGGCATGCGTGGGACCCGGCAGGTAGCTTACCTCCCTTGGGCTGGGCCAGCTGTTGGCCCAGCCTGTGGTCGCCATTCACCGTCGCCGCCGCAGCCGCCCAGGAGCACCTGAGCACCTGGGCCTGCCTGCCGCTGCCCCAAATGGGCGGCGGCCTACGCCTCGGTTGGCGCAGAGGGCAGCACCATGCATGCACAGGATAGCACTGCACATGCATGATGCATGTTGTCACGCCGCACATGCACGATGCATGTTGTCGCGCAGCACATGCGTGATGCATGTCATCGTGCCGCGCATGCATGATGCAGGCCGTCGCGCCACGCATGCGCGGTGCAGGTTGGGGTCGCGCTGCGCATGCACGGCGCAGGTTGGAGTCGCGGCCTGAAAAAGGTTGAGAACCGCTGAACTAAACCAACTTTATATTCCTTATAGGTTCCTTATTTCTTATAGGTTCTCCTGTTTGACCAGAGGGCTGGACTAGAAGACCTCCAAGGTCCCTTCCAGCTCTATTCTATTCTGTTCTATTCTATTCTATTCTATTCTATTCTATTCTATTCTATTCTATTCCCTCTAGCAATCTTGATCTTTAGCCCATTCAAATAATGTCCTAAAAGTTCATTTTCATTTTTTTTGTCCTTTCTCACAAGATTTTTCAAAGCTATAACAAGCCTACATATCCAGGTCATTCTCTTGGTTTGTAATTATATATCCCTTTTAATTTTAAAAACATCAGCTGGTTTCTTTTGAATTTCCAGTGTATTATCTTTTTCCATAAAGCCTGTCATTTTTTAAATTCTCATTCAAATCAGTCTCAATCATGTTCCTTTTCAATTGTATCCTTTAAACACAACCTATCTATAGAGGAGTCACTCTTACAATTAATTCTGCATCCATTTTTCAAAAATATCCTTCAATATGTCCAAAATTATTTTGCTTAACTTTATATTAGTAAGTCTAGTGTGAGTGTTCTTCTCCTTTCATTATAGTCTTTAATTTCTTCTAGTGCCCTCTAATGTCCAATTTTTAAAATCTTATGTTTTTTTTAAAGAAGTCAAAAGAGAACCATTTTCCCACAGGAAGCATTCTTTATAATTATTTATTTATTTATTTATTTATTATTAAATTTCTATACCGCCCCTCTCCCGAAGGACTCGGGGCGGTGTACAGCCTTAAAATTTAAAAAAAAACATATAAATATACAGAATTAAAATAATTTAAAATAAATTAAACAAATTAGGCCATAAAATCCCCATATAAAACCCAATATGTGTGAATCCTAAAAATTACACAATCCCCCTAAAACATTTTCACCCGGCTGGAACCAGAGCTTCTATGCCAGGCCGACCTGTTGAAAAAGGAAAGTTTTCAGTTCCCGACGGAAGGTGCGTAAGTCCGTCATCGTACGGAGTTCGGGGGGGGGAGTCTTAAATCTTATTTAAAATTTATATGGACATTTTGTCTTTTTGTAATTTTATAAAAACAAAATTTTAATCACTCTTTGGCTGTGTATTCAAAAAAGAAAATCCTTACATTTGTATTTAAAAACTTCTTTTGCTAAGAATTGAAGTAAACTCACCCAGTGTTATAAAATATGTCAGTCCAAAAGTTCCACATAGCTGCAAAGTAGTCAACAAGCAATTTTCAAAAGTGACTAGAAAAGGAAGTATGCAATCCCAGTGTTCTTTCAAAGGAACCAAACATAGTTTGAGCAAGATGGCTTTTTCTTCATCTCCCAGAATTCTAAACCCACTGGAGGCCAATATCTGGTGGTCTCCTGGTGAAGAGTCGCTGTCTGGAGTACCTGTGGGCTACCCTAAGTCCTCTCTTTGTCCATAGAGTGTTATGTGCTCCTGGCCACTTTCCTTCATGGCCAGAGGCAAGCTCACCTGACCAATAACCAGCCAAGACACAGTGAAGGCCCTTTGTTTTGTTTATTGCAGTAAGTGGAGAGAGAAGCTATCAAAGCTTAGTTCTCTCCAAAGTTTCAACCCAAAATATTCCCTTCTTTATATAACCCTGTCCTGGCCGCCACATCCCTCCTCTTTCCCCATTGGCTGAGGTACTATGAGGTTATACTCTTTCCAACAGCCTCCTACATAGTCCCTGCTACATATTAAATCATACATCACCTGTACATTAAAATTAGGAGATAATTTATGCAAGGTGTGTCAGTTAATATTAATCAACTAATTGCACATGCTCAGTTTTCTGAGTTCTGCCCCCCCTTTTTATGACTTCTTAGAAAAATAGGTTCTTTCTTGTTTTGTTAGTTATCTCCTCTTACAGCTCCTTTTCCCATTCTGAAGACCCAGATATCAATTTTGCCTACGTGTTTCTCTGACATCCTCCCTTTATGCTATCCTTTCCTGGTTCCCATCCATTGTTTCTTTGGTAAGCTTGTTTCTCCACTCAGCAAGTTTCCACTGCAGCAAATTCAATTTTAAATTTTTCTTTCAGTATTAAAATTTGAAGACCATTCACTTATTCCTATCAGAGAAATTACGAAGAGCTGATTTACTTGTGGAGTTTTCATTCTGCCATGGACACTGGCTCTGCTTTTCATGGAGCCACATCACTGGAGAATTTTAAAACTGTCAAATTATAGTTTTCTGCATCTCTTTTCTGTCATTTATATTCACGGGCTACATATACATCAGTTGAGGCAATATATTTGGCCAAAAATCAAGGAGATCCAATTCCAAACTGGATACCTAAGGATTAAGAACAGGATAAATTGATTTTTTTCTCCCTTTTTCACCTGATAGAATGAAGTGATTCATCTCTCCAGCAACTATTTTTCCCTTATCCATTTTTACCATTGCAAGAAAAGCAGTCACTCAAGCAGGAAAGTCAAACCTAACCTGAACTCTGAGGTAGCATCCCTGCACAAATGTATGCAATCATATTTTGTGAATCTAAAAAGCAGATGCACAGCATGTCAACATTTTTTTTCTCACTTCAAATAGGACAAAGGCTCATTTGATTTGCTTCTGTTGTTATCTTCCTCCTCCTCCTTGTCTTCTTTCTCTTAATTACCTTAAGACAAAAGAAGTCTTTTAAAATGCTAACTGTATTGTGCTGAGGCCCAAGGGATCAAACGGTACACATGTAATGTGGCCTAAACAGTTTGTCTTAGCAAGACTTTACAGTGTTGATTGGAAACAGCTGAACTAAATCAACAGATACCTTGAGCTAGAGGCCTTTGGAGAGCAATTATTATTGGGTTTTGAACCCAATAGGTTCTGTCAGTCTCCGTGATTTGTATTTGTTGTACTCAGCCTCATTTCCTGCATGAAATTTGAAGCCAAAGATCAGGGGGTGGGGGGTGGGGAGGGCTGAAATTCCCAAGATTCAAAAATATTTGACCTCCACACATTTGCAAGCCAGAAAGTACACATGGGTAAATGACCATTTTGGTTTGTAGTACAAAGTTCTATTGATGTTGGCAGACACAGCTTCCCTATGTCAAAGCCACATGAATGGTTTCAGGTTTCAGCCAAACAACATTTGCCACATGCTTTCATGTTGGCCAATGTACACAGGCAATTCTAGAGGGTCCTAGCGAATGGGCTGCCTCCTTGGGAATCAGGGAGTTTGCAAGAGACACATTGCTAATATAGTCTAATTATTTACTTGAATATTATTCCAGGCATATCTGGTGTCTAAAAATAATGCAATTATAAAAAAGAAATTATTCTTTCTCTTTATTGCATTGCAAGAGTGGCATAAATTTATGCTGTAAGCCGCCCTGAGTTCCCGGAATAGGGCGGCATAGAAATTTAATAAATAATAATAAATAATAATAATAATAAAAAATAGCCTGCCTATCAAAAGGATAGTTAGGCTAATGTTAATGTACTACAACTGCCTTTAAAATCCTTCAAACAAAACAGACCACCATACAAGTTGACTATTTGTTACAGTACTTCTCATTTGAATTAACCTCTGAAACAAAAAACATGATGGAAGGTGGTGATTCTTTTTCATAAAACAATGCAGATCATCATTATAAGTTAATTTCCTCCATTTGGGGTTCCTAATTTGATTTTGGGTTGGTCAGTTTGATACAGAGTTGAGTGTCTTGGTGCTTTATTTCTTCTTTTTTTTCAAGAACTAAATGCTCCATGCCTCAGATGCTAGTTTAGTTATGATATAATCATAGCTTCCATGGTGGGATTCAAATATGTGAACAACTGGTTCTCTGTGTGGATGCCGCTTCCGGAAGTTCATTCTGGGCCTGGGCAACAAAAAATTAGCTACCGGTTCTGCCAAACTGCCGCAAACTGGCTGAATCCCCCCACTGATAGCTTCCCTTCCTCCACATGCTGAGCCTTACTTTCAAGTTTCAGGAATGTCTGCAGAGTATGGTTAAAAAAAATAAAATAAAGCCTTGCACATATAAAGCAAGTGGAGCTATCTTGATTTCTTTGACAACCTCTGTAGCTTATAAATGTATGCATTTTGTGAAAGAAAAATAGCATTTTCCCAATGTTAGTACCAAATATATCCATTCTTCAAGAATCCTCTTTAAGTTCATGCTCAAATTGCTTCTTGTATCAAATCAACAGACTGCTTTCAACTTGCCACCAAATTGCACATTAGGAGTCATCTATTAATACTGTAAATTGCATCATTTTAGAGCCATATTAACTCAGATCAAAGTAGGATAGCTTTTCTGTAATTTATTTAAAATACTGATATCCTACCTTTCAGCCCTTCAAGTTATTTAGATGTTCAAAAAGAGAATGCTTGCTGTCCAGAATGCTATTACAATAAGAGTTGCTGTTTGTATAGCTATCAACCTTTTCTCTGCACTTCCACACAGTTGTTAGCTGCCATGGCATCTACAAATGCAGTAAAAAAAAAAAAAGCCCAAATTGTGGTCAGAAATGCACAGGCTGTGTGCCTTTAATGTTGGTCAAACATGCAAAACACATAAAAGGGACATGGATTCTATTATGTGGTTATACATGCCATCTTGACCTTTTTTTACCTGCTCCCATGGATACTTCTATCATTGGTCAATAGAAGTCGACATGCTTATGTCCGTGCACCAGTTAATTCAGTTTTGTTTAATGTAATAAGTGTGCCATTTTATGACTGATTGACTGATTGATTGACAAGGCTGCCCATTTCAAAGTCACTGTTCTGGGTGGCTAACAATAATTAAAAACAGCACAAAAACTTAAAGCAATAAAGAATCAACAGTGTACATAGAAGCCACATTTACTCCATTGAATTAAAGTGTGATTATAAACTCAGTCTTACTTCAGAGATAGAACTCTTCAATCTTCCACTGGATGCTGTAGTATAAATCTCAGTATCTCTATCAATAAAGCTACTAGTGCAGGGGTCTGCAACCTTGACAACTTTAAGACTTGTGGACTTCAGCTCCCAGAATTCTTCAGCCAGCATAGCATAGCTAGTGGACAACGCAGAAGTTAGAAAATCAGTCATAGAGTCACAGTATCCCACCCCATTTTATTTTCCTTCATGAGTAAAAGAAAACAATCTATTTTGATCATTGTCTTTTACTTTGGATACTGTATCTCAGCTCCCATTTAATGAAGATGCCGGCACATTACATGTTTATATTCTTTCTAAAACAAAGCTATAACCTTACCGTAAGAGTCACTTCAGTGTGATGGGAAGTGTGGAAACATGATAAATAAATAAATAATGTCTGAGTGATTGCAAAAGGATTAGAAAAAAGTTTCAAGACTTCATTTCACTGCTTGCAGAATAACATCATAATCAAAGAATTGCCATCGCTATAAAATACATTTAGAGCCTCCAAGATATTAGTAGAAAATATATGTAAGTTTTGTTAACTATGATTGCTTTTCCTTTCTCAGATTCAAAGATTTTGCTTGTCATACTCCCAAAAGCAAAGCTATAATGTAGCAACAGGTTTTTGTTTAATTTTAGTTCCATCCCACAAACCACCATGGACATCATCTCTAATTTCCACCATGAACCATCAGGTTAAACAAACTAACTGAGTGGTATCACCAAACTACTGCAACTGGCAACATCAAATAATATGGAAACAGCATGCCAAACACACTAGACCCAAACACACTGGCAGATTTGCAAGAAATATTTTTGGGATTACAGCACCCCATTGAATTATCCAGGCTATTTCCTGGCACTAACACAATGTCCTTCACCAGCCAACGTTACTGGGTTTATGGGTTTTAGAGACCTCTTAAAATCTGCAGTAGAGACTTCACCCACTAGTCTTAGGACTTAGGAATGATTAAAATGGAATAAGATTAGTTCAAATAGCAAAGTCTGAGGGACACTCTTAATGAAAACTATATTACACCCAAAATTTAGAAAGGAAAGCATCTTTTGACTGAGTACATGGTGGGCCTGTTATGACTAGGATTTAGATTTTGTATGTTTTATGGTCATATCATAATGGTATAATGTAATAAACTCTAGAAATGGTAGAAAATGCTACCGGTATCTCCAACAAATGCTTACAAGCAGATGCAGAAGAGAGGGACTATAATAGACCATACCAAGCAGATTGTGAATCAGTTAGGAAACTTTTATCAGAAAAAATAAGTTATCACATGTCTGACATATTCAGAATATGTTGACTGTAACCTTGACATTTCACTATTTTCTATTCTTTTCAGACCACAGCTCTTTTCTGGAAAATCAATACCCTTATTTGTTTGTTTGTTCCTGGCCATTCTGTTTGCATGTCACATTGAATATACATGTGTTCTCCTTTCCTACCATTTTGTCTCTGTTTATAATGCTACTGTCTTTTCAGTTTTGTCTCCAACACTCTTGGAATGTTCATGATGAATGGTTAAACTAAAGCATCTAAAATGTTGATTGTCCTAGTGCTACTGTTACTTCAAGATTATCACTCAAACTCATCTCCACAACATTATTGCCAATTACAATTAGATGATAGATAGATAGATAGATAGATAGATAGATAGATAGATAGATAGATAGATAGATAGATAGATAGATAGATAGATGATAGATAGATAGATAGATAGATAGATAAGATGGCCAAGCATTAATTCTCTTTCAGCCAATATTGGCTGCTAATAATCAATTGTGAATAGAACTTGCTACAGGTACCGCAGTATCAAGGTATAGATAGGTAAGAGCCAGTGTGGTCTAGTGGTTACAAGGCTACAAAGGAGGAGACCATGAGTTCAAGTCCTATCTTAGCCATGAAAGCCAGCTGGGTGGTTTTGGGCCAATCACTCTCAGCCCAACCCAGCTCACAAGATTGTTGTTGTGGGAAAATTAGGAGGAGGAAAGTGTGTTGGACATATTTGCTGCCTTGAGTCATTTTTAAAAATAATAAAGGCAGAATACAAATAAAGAAACAAAAACATAACATCTGTGGATATCCAGTATTTACAGGTCCCTCTTTTGGCATGTATAAGGCAACCTTTTCCATTAGAGAAAGAGAGAAAGAATGGGATGCTGCAAAATAAAACACTACTCCAAGATTCTGGCTATTCTCTGAATCAGCAATATTGAATTACTTACTGTTTGGCCTCTAGAATGGCCAGAGACACATCTTCAGCATGTAAATGTGTAGCATAAAAGAAGAAAGTTTAGCCATTTGAGTGACTTCTTTGACATTCATCTCCCCCTCCATCTCACAAATAATAATTGGCTCACAAAAGGTCAGGGCAATTGCCTAAGTATGTCAAGTTTTATTGTTTCATCTATATGTAATCATAAAATGTGACCTTAGTCAGAAGAAGGGAGAGCTAATACCCGGAAAGGAAGAACTATGGAAGAACAGAGGCCAGGTTTAGCTGGGGAATGAAAGCTACACTAGGAAATGGGCTATGGAACAATCGGGATAATTTTGTTATTGTAAACAAAGTAATGTAATGCTTTCATGACAAAATTATTAAGCTATTTTACGTAGATCAAAAAGACAAAAAAATGGTTGCCACAGATTTTAAAAGAAACCAAAGGTTAATCTCCAAAAGAGATCATGTTTTTAATGCTTATCATCTTGGTTTCTTTGTTGAACAGCTGGAAGAATGAAAATTAGCTCAAGCTTTATAAGCTGAAAGGGCAAATTGCTACTGACACCGGAATACCCTATAAAGGGTAGTTAAAAGAAAATCAATTTTCTGAGCAACAGGCCAGTTAGTTTTCTCCTTAGAGCTAAATTTTACAACCTGGATTAAATGTCAGGAAGAAATAGAACAAATACTGTGGCCCATCTTCCATCAAACAACTGCTGCAAGAGCAGAGTCAGAAAGCATTAGCCTTTTTCTTACAATGCCTTTCTTAAAACTGTTCTTGATTATCTATTGCAAGCTGAATTGAGTTAAATAATTTTTCTGAGCAGGATGGGAAGAAGCTTCTCACAGTGTTCACATTTAGACATTGCTTTTTGCGATGGTACTTAAATTGGATTTGATGGAGACACTGTGAACCTGATCTCTTTAAAATGTGTTTGGCAGAAAAGAACTCAAAGAAGAAATAAAAACTTTGGAGAAGACGTAAGGTTAAATTTAATGTACTGGTTTTGGAGCCAAGATGACCATTTTACTTGTTTAGCTTTTATTTACTCCAAGAAACAGAATTTAGCTAATCTCATGCCTGGCACAGAGAGCAGCTTGTGTCTACAATGGAATAAGCCTATAATAATTATTATAGAGTTAATGGATATAATACCAGTTTCAGCATGTGAAAGTGAAAAACAGTTTGCTTTTAAATTGTCTGAAGAAATGTTCTGGTCCCCATTGCTTCAAAAAGATACAGGAATAAAATCGGCTTCAATGTATTGGATTTCTTGTTTGTTTGTTTAAAGATATATGGCTGTCCATCTTGTCATCATGGGTGGCTAACAACTGTAACCTAACAACAGCAATAATAATACTTAATTAGAAGCCGGAATAAAATCATAAATAAACATCAGCATAAACATCTCATGGGCTTTGACATAATTCTGATTCCCCTGGCACTCCCAAGACTTGTCAAAGGCCATCAGGGCTTGGAGTAATCTGATTAGTGGGGGCATGATGTTCCAAAGAGCAGGAATCATGAAAGAAAATGCTTTCTTCTTGAGTCCCACCAGATGGTACTGTGGGATGGAATCAATAGCATGATCTGATGGGACAGGCACACAAAACTGAGGAGAGGTGGTCCTTCAAATAACCTAGCCCTATACTACTAGCACCTTGAAGTGAATCTGGAAGCACACTAGTAACCAGTGCAGTTCACAGAGCAGTGATGCAATATGTGCTGATCAAGGGGCACATATCACTGCTCCCACCCCTGCACTTTTAACCAGATGTAACTTCTGGATGCTCTTCAAGGGCAACCGCATGTAAAGCGCATGATTGTTGAAGCACGATCCTATATTTGTATTCAATTATTTAGACTGCTTGGCATGCCTTAATCATGCTGGCTTGCTAGAGTTATTTCTTCTAGATGTTTCCATGAAACAAGCACCAGAAAAAACTCAAGTGAAAAATTTACAATAGTGACAATAAAGATAGAAAAGATTTTTTTAAAAAACTCTCAAGTTTCTCTATATCTCCAAAAGAAGTTCAATTACCAAACAAAGCACAAAAAACAATGACATCGGAGTGATTGCAGTACGTAAATACAGAGGGAAAAATTGCACAGCAGGATGGTTAGATTTATTGGGAATATGAATGTGTTTGATAGTGCCACAGATAATTGGACATTAAAAAAAGAGACTCTATTTTTTGAAACACATGAGATTTTGCCAGAAAAAAAGATCCCTATTTATTTATTTTATTTTATTTCGAACTTTTATACCGCCCCTCTCCCGTAGGACTCGGGGCGGTTAACAGCCAAATTAAAACACATAACAATAATAAATATTTAGAACTGAATTAAATTTATACCTAGGCTGTCACTAAAACCAATTAAAATCCCATTCTTAAAACCCTAGCTACCTTGTTTAAAAAATTTTACTTAAAAAACCCAAGGAGATCTAGGCCAGGCTGGCTTGATTGAAGAGGTGAGTCTTCAGTTCTCTTCTGAAGGTGCGGAGATCATGACACGTCCAGAGTTCCGGGGGGAGCTCGTTCCACATCGTTGGTGCCCCCACAGAAAAGACTCTCCCCCTGGGCACCACCAGCCGACATTGCTTAGCTGATGGCACCCTGAGGAGGCCCTCCCTGTGGGAGTGAACTAGTCGGTGGGAGGTATTTGCTGGCAGAAGGCGGTCTTGTAAATAACTGGGTCCTATGCCATGGAGCGCTTTAAAGGTGGTAACCAACACCTTGAAGCACACCTGGAAGACCACAGGCAACCAGTGTAGCTCGCGCAGGATGGGGGCCGTTCGTGCCTACCAGGGCTCCCCCAGTACCACCCGCGCAGCTGCATTCTGTGCCAGTTGGAGCCTCTGCGTGCACCTCAAGGGGAGCCCCATGTAGAGAGCTCTGGTAGTCCAGTCTGGAAGTGATGAAGGCATGAGTGACCGTGTGTAGCATGTCCCGATCTAGGAAGGGGCGCAACTGGCGTACCAGACGAATCTGGTGAAACATCCTCCCAACCACAGCCGTCAGATGGTCCTCAAGGGACAGCCATGAATCCAGGAGGACTCCCAAGTTGCAAGCCCTTCCCGTGGGGCCATAGACTTGCCCCCAATAGACAGTGATGGAGTCAGCTGACTATACCGGGACGACGGTAACCATAGTCACTCGGTCTTGGAGGGGTTGAGCTTGAGACCGTTCCTCCCCATCCAGATCCGCACGGCCTCCAGGCACTGGGTCAGCACGTCAAGAGCTTCATTTGGGTGGTTCGGGGTGGAAATGTACAGCTGAGTGTCATCAGCATACTGATGGAATTCCACCCCAAAACCTTGGATGATCTCACCCAGCGGCTTCACATAAATGTTGAACAACAAGGGCGAGAGGACCGACCCCTGAGGCACCCCACAATCAAGGGGCCTCGGGGTCAACCTCTGACCCCCTGTCAACACAAAGTGCGTCCGGCCAGAGAGGAAGGAGGAGAACCACCAAAGCACGGTGCCCCCTATACCCAACCCCTCCAACCAGCGCAGCATGATACCATGGTCGATGGTATCAAAAGCTGCTGAGAAGACCAATAGCACCTGGACAGAGGAGCAACCCCTGTCCCGGGCCCGCCAGAGATCATCCACCAATGCGACCAAAGCTGTTTCTGTGCTGTAGCCCGGCCTGAAGCCCGACTGGAGCGGATCTAGATACGACGATTCCTCCAGGTGCTGAGGGAACTGTCGAGGAACCACACTCTCAACAGCCTTCGCAACAAAGCGAAGGTTAGAGACAGGATGGTAGTTGGATAAGACAGCCGGGTCCAGGGCGGGCTTCTTGAGGAGGGGTCGCACCACCGCCTCTTTCAGGGTGGCAGGGAAGACACCCTCACTCAACGAAGCATTGGTAATCACCTGGAGCCAGCCTCGCATCACCTCACTGAAGGCCAGTACCAGCCAGGAGGGGCACGGGTCCAGTAAACATGTGGTTGCTCTAAGACCTCCCAGCAACCTGTCCACATCATCAGATGTCACGGAGTCAAACTCAGCCCAGATAACAGTCTCAAGACCGGCCTCAGCCACTCCCGCTGGACCCCCTTCATCGAAGTTAAAGCCTTCCCGAATCTGAGTGATTTTGTCATACAGATATTGCACAAAATCCTCAGCTCTTCCCTCCAAGGGATCCCCCCTCACCTCCCATTGAAGAAGGGAGCGGGTTACCCTAAACAGGGAGGCTGGGCGGTTATCTGATGACGCAATAAGGGCAGTGACATGAGAACACTTCTCTGCCCTTATTGCCACTAGGTAAGTCCTAATATGGTCTCTTACCCGTGTTCGGTCAGACTCAGAGCAGCTCGCCCTCCAACTGCTCTCTAGGCGCTTCATCTCCCTCAGCTCCCCGTTGAACCAGGGAGCCGATCGAGAACCACACCGGTTCAGAGGCCGCAAAGGCACAACCCGATCCAAGGCACTAGCAGCCGCCCTATCCCAGGCCGCTAACTGAGTGTCCTAGAAAACAAGTATAGGATTTATTGAAAATATTAACTGGCCCAAAAAACTCACAATTCAGTTCTGCAACACTAGTAAAAATAATGCAAGAATATTAGCGACTGCAGAGAATTTCATGTTTCATTAGCACAAGCAGAAAAGGTATAATCCATTGCAACATATGCAGTATAAATTTAAAATCTGCCTGAACGTTTCAGATTTGGCAAATGACTGAATGATTAAGAGATTGACTACTCTCTGGAACTTTGAAATAAAACATTCTAAAAACAGCTTTTAACAGACAGTTTTAGCAATGAATAGAGCATTTGAAATTGATATCTTTGCAGAAATTGTTTCTAGAGATAATTTTAAGCTGCAGGCAAGAATGAAAGCAAATATGATTAAACTTGGATTAGCCTACAGACAGACAGTAACAGGTCAAAATGAACTGTGCTTTCATTGTGGTAGAGGCAGACCATAAACCAGGTCAGTGCAGAGTTAAAAGACAAATATGGAGAAAGTGCAAGAAAATAGGACATATTCAGCATTCCTGTCAGTCAGGGGAAAAAAATGCTTTAGAAACTGGAAACACTTTATGGACTTTTTGCTGGAAATGAGGGAAAAAACTTGTTGGCAATTAGAAAGTGTAGGATATGGTGTGAAGGGAACCACAATATACCGGTAACTATAGAGTAAGAGGATAAAAAATAAATGCATTTATAAATGCCATAAAGAAGATCAGAAGTCGCTTCTTTATAAATTTTTTTATTTTGCTTTTGCTTCCATCTTTTATTTCTTATTCACATAACCCTTTTCTTTTTCAATTTATATTTTTTTTATTCAGTAAAAATCTCTTCAATAAAAATTAATTTAAAGAAAGGAAAAACAACCATTTGTCAAAGATAAATAAGCTTCTTGTTACTTTAAAACAGCGGTTCTCAACCTATGGGTCGCGACCCCATTTGGGGTCAAACGACCGTTTCGCGGGGGTCGCCGGACACCGCGGTCCGCCATTTATGTATTTATTTATTTCATCGCGTGTGCCGCGCATGCGTGGTTCGGGCCATCGCGGTCCGCCATTTTGTTTTTTTGTCACGCGCACGCCGCGCATGCACAGATCGGCCCGTCGCGGTCCGCCATTTTGTTTTTTTTCGTCACACGCGCGCCGCGCATGTGCGGTTTGGGCTGTCGCGGTCCACCATTTTATTTTGTTTTTTTTTCGTCGCGCGTGTGGCGGGCATGCACGGATCAGCCCGTCGCGCGCACGCCACGCATGCGCAGATCGGCCTGTCGCGGTCTGCCATTTTGTTTTTTTTTCGGCGCGCGCGCCAGGCATGCACAGATCAGCCCGTCGTGGTCCGCTATTTTATATTTTTTTTGTCGTGCGTGCGCTTCGCATGCGCGGTTTTGGCCCATCATGGTCCACCTTTTTTTTCCATTGTGCATGCCGCGCATGCGCAGATCGGCTCGCCGTGCATGCGCCACGCATGCGCGGATCGGCCCGTCGTGGTCCGCCATTTTGTTTTGTTTTTTTCTGTCGCGCGCACGCGCGGGTCGGGGTCGCGCCACGCATAAGCGGCGCAAGTGGGGTCTCAACCTGAAAAAGGTTGAGAACCACTGCTTTAAAAGGTGCTCACTATTTAAGTATGTATCTTGATGGTGGAGGAATATACAATTAGATTATTGTAATTATTGATGGATTAAGCATCCCTGTAGTTTTGTATTGTTATTCAATTACTCTGCACTATCTGGATATAATTCTTGCAGACTTACTGTAGTTTGTTTTTCTAGCAGTTTCTTCATCTTCTGAGATGAAGAAAATGGCACTCATATCAGTAAAACAGCATGTTCAACAGTATAATCATGTAATCAGTGTAATTTTTTAAAATGTTTTTTTCATGTAGTTTGTTATTCTTATGTACACTACCTAGAGTCACTATAAATGAAATTGTAGGGGCTATGAAAATATGATGGATCGATACACAGGCAGATAGATAGGCAGGCAGGCAGAGAGAGAGAGAGAGAGAGAGAGACAGGCAGACAGACAGACTGATAGGGAGACAGGAAAGGACAGATTTATTAAAAAACCAAGAGTCCTTCTAAAACCTACTGAACAGGAAACAAAGCCAACATAGACTGCATCTGCTCAACATTTTGGAAATTGCTCTATCTGTTACTTTATACAGTGTTTCTCTGTTTCTCTATATCTTGGTACTCATCATTAATTGGTTGTGGGAGGCATGATGAGAACCAAACATTTTTTTCCCCATAAGAAATAATGTAGTGAGTCACAAGGCAGTTGAAACCGATAAGTTCTACCTTGTGCATTGAGTACCAAAAAAATGATGAGTACTGGGACAAAATTTTCACATCAAAATGTGTTGAGTAACAAAGGTGACGAGTTTCAAAGCCATTGGGTACCAAGGTACCTCTGTATTTTTTAAAACCTGGGCTTGAAAAACCACAATCAAATCTTTCCTTATTTCCCAAATTGGAAATTTCATTTCATTTTTAGAAATGAAAACATTGTTATCTGTGTCTATATTTATCTCTGTCTATCTCTATCTCCCTATATCCCTTTCCTGCCTTTTTTGCCATGGCAAGCACTTGAAGGCAGGACTGGAACTACTAAGAAAGAATCCATCGAAACCAGTCTCTTTACTGGTGTCTCCATATTCGAAAAAGGCTGTTAGCCCCTTATTTCAATGAAAGTTTTTGATCCTTTTGAGCCGTGCTGATCAATTGTCAAATGGAATGATAAGTACTTTCAATTGCTGCAGAGAAAGGAAGAAAAAAAATCTTCAGCATCTTTAAGAACTTCCTGGAACATGCCACAGTGTATAAACATATAAGCATATACTCACCAGCTCTTGAAAGATCTGATTTTCAGAATTACCTTGTTTTACTCCACCAAAAGCTCCATCATCAGGATATTTGTGTTTGTGCAGGTGAATGTACAAGAACTCTCTTTTGTAATGTCTTAATGTTCAAAGGACTTAATCAGCCTGACAGAGTCTTTATGAAACTTAACCATCACTTCATTCCTGAGTAGGCCTATGGGTAATCATTTAATCAGAATGATGGCAGTGATTGCTACTTGTATAGAAAAATACCATGTTAAGGCAGTTTCAATGGCAAGATGGTCCTATTTCTCTTTATGGTAGAATAAGGGTGAATTATACCATACTTCAATGTGATGTATCAGTACGATAATTGTATTCAATGTATATTTTCATTTCATCAAAAGCAGAATTTCATAATTTTCTTTTCTTGGCACTTAGAAGAAATATATATAATGGAGAATTTGTAAACAGCATACTCATTGGCAACAATCACAAATTAAGGTTAGGACAAGAGAATTTCCATGTATTTTGCTTCATTTGCTTGAAATGAAACATTGAAAAGGGAGTGGATTTTTTAATAAAAAAACAGAGAGAAGAAAGGGAATAAACAGGAGAAAATTATATCACCATGTTCTCACCCATTCCTCCCCAAACCAGAGGAAATGAATGCTTTTTAAATAGTTAGTATCAGTGCTTTTTTTGTTAAAAAAAAAAAAAGTGCCGGAACTCACACATGTCATACAACCTGCCTTGCCTACCCTACAAGGTTTCATCCAAAAAAGGTGCCGGAACTCCATTCTGGACATTCTATGAGAAAAAAATCCCTGGTTAGTATACCAAATGCTTTTAATTTAAAAAAGATATTGTGCTTGAAATTCTATGAGTCTGTGTTTCAAGTTCAAAACAGCTCTTTTAGGAGTTCAAAACACTCACGAAAAGGTCAACAGTGTTATCACAGGCCCTGTAATACCCCAAAATCCATTTTAAGCTAAAAAATGTCATGAATTTGAAATGTTTTGTACATCTTTATTTTATTTTTATTTATTTATTTTTTTAAATGTTTTTATTAAATTTTTCAAAATTTTTACAAAAAGAAAAAAATAATAACTCAACTGATAACAGTCGTATAACACATTTACCAAACAATCCAAATAACTGCTCAGTACCCCCCACCACCACATCCTCCTACACCTAAACTTGCCCCTCTTCTTTCCATCTAACTACCTACTTTCTCCTTTCTCTACATCTCCCCTCCACCCACCTCTATCCCCTATCTTCGCCCTCTTACCCTCTTCCTACATACCTCAACCTTCACTCCTCCTTCCTCTTTCCATCCAATGTGGTGCCCAGAGGTCACCCGAGCAACCCTTTAATACCTAAAAACATAATCTCATATCACCCCCGAATGCAGTTGAGAAAACATACATCTTTATTTTAAATATCCAATTATGACTGACTGTCACTCTCTTCAAAATCAATAAATGAATCATCCAATGCATAGCCCAACTAAACTTCAGACAACTTATTACTTTAAAACAAAATCTAGAAATTAGTATTTGAAGCGCACCATTTTGTCCATCTTGTACTTCTGTGATAGGGGCCTTTTCCTCCATCTTAACCCTAACAGCACCTTTGATGGATGCACTTACAAATCTTTCTTGAACATTTTGAAGAGCAGGGAATGAACATCTGTAGACTATTTCAGAACAGGTTTTGTGGTTAAGGAATTTTTCACCCACTTACTGTTCATGTTCCAAAAAGCAGTGCAAGCGATCTTCTGAGGAGGACGCAACATCTGTAGGATAACATTAAACACAATATCCTACCTACACGTGTTCCTTCCCATGTTGTCCTACCCTCCTTGCAGGTGTCCTAAACTGCCCAAATCATGCCCATTATTGTTTTACAATACCCCGTTTGATAAGAATGGTCTCTTTAACAGCCTCAAATTTTTTTTTTCAACTTTCACAGTGCACAATGCTTAAACATTGTTTTTTTTTCTGATTCCCTTTTTTCAATCCCCTGTACTATAGCTTACAATAGCTCTGGGTCTTAATATTTCAACATGTCACTTTTCTAGTCTGTTATCTACTATAACAGGAGTAGATAGAGCCTCTTCTCTATAGCTGGCTTGGTGAAAGATGTCAGTATTTCTCAAAAGAGAAGCTTTCAAATTTTTTATAGCAACCTCCCTTGGCACTGGCCATGCTTCTCCATACTCTAATTTTTATTTTTTTAAAAAAGATGCTTTTATTCTTTTATGTATCAGTGTAAAATGCCAGCCTCTTCCCAAAAATAAGAAAGCTAGAATGATAAGCCAAATCCTGGAGTCTAGAGAGAGTGGCTGGGTACATTCTCATCAAATTGTTCAAAGAAATCATGGTTTTATGAGTGGCCATTTAATCAGGGAAGCCATATTGTGGCAACTCTCCTCCCTACAAATTGAGGACATGCTGCCAGCGTTACAAATGTGTCATTTGAAATGTGCCCCTCACTTTAAAACCATGTAGGCATTTGTACAACCAAGTTCTTTCTACTTTAAACTCCATCAATTTCTTTTTAACTTTTTACATGGTATATCATTTTATACAGTGCTGCCCAGGGCTTTTTTTTTCTCATAGAACGCCCAGAACGGAGTTCCGGCACCTTTTTTGGATGGAACCTTGTAGGGT
This sequence comes from Bothrops alternatus, assembly GCA_034064705.1. Lineage (NCBI taxonomy): Eukaryota > Metazoa > Chordata > Lepidosauria > Squamata > Viperidae > Bothrops > Bothrops alternatus. The sequence goes on along the minus strand of JARGCV010000018.1, from coordinate 19,307,631 downwards.
GGGCAAGGTGGGCTGTATGACATGTGTGAGTTTCGGCACCTTTTTTTTTTAAAGAAAAAAAGCACTGGTGCTGTCTGTTAAAAATGATTGTATGGTGCTGCCTGTTAAAAATGATTGCATGCTGATGTGGGGTAAAGGATTTGTTTTAACACAATATACAATATAATAGTGGATCAATTCTAGTAAGATTATGTTGTCTGGGTTACAGAAATCTGCGCAGGCATAGTATAGATGCAGTGAGATTCGGAAAACCAAGCCAATTTGATTTTTTTTTTTTTGGCCCAGACATCTTGGCCAATTTAATTTAATAGAATAAAGCATTCAGTACCACGATTATGTTCCACCTGCCAATTATAGCCCTTTTCTTCAGTATTCTTAGGCTAATTTAATTCTTAGTTAAAAAAGAATAGCTTAATCTTTTTCAGATTTTTTTATGATTGCCAGTGGGTAATCTCAGGAAAGACACATTTATTTGTTTGTTTGTTTGTTTGTAACCCCACCTTTATTATTTTTACAAATAAACATAGGTGAGGAACATATCCAACACTTCTTTCTCCTCCTTAATAGCCCTGTGAGGTGAGTTGGGCTGAGAGAGAGAGAGAGAGAGAGAGAGAGAGAGAGAGAGAGAGAGAGAGAGAGAGAGAGAGAGAGAGAGAGAGAGAGAGAGAGAGAGAGAGAGAGAGAGAGAGAGAGAGAGAGAGTGACCCCCAAATCATCCAGCTGGTTTTCATGACTATTAGGTACATCTAGGTCAGAGGTAGGCAACCTTGGCTCTTTTACGACTCGTGGACTTCAACTCAAGGTTGCCTACCGATGATCTAGGTCTTCAGATCCGGATCTCTGTATAACCTTACCAGTTATGCCCTACCTTTGTCATTTTGACATATCCAGTATTTGCTGATTTGGACTACAATCTGAACACAGCAAAGTTGTTGGGATGTTGGAAATAAAGGTCCCTCTGATTTGTAGTTTATTGGTTAATAATGCCAACAATTATAACAATATTTATAGGTACAATAACACCCTGGCTTTTTACATTACTTATTTTCTGAGTTCCCACTTTATATATGCTTTCTAATGCTATTCTACTATCAGTAAGTTAGATTTTGTGTTATCACACATTATAAGGTTGACTAGATAGATTTGGGGGGGGGCTTCCCTCCCTTGTTTACCTGGGCACCTTTGTAAGAGCCCTAAAAACCTGGGAGTCATAGGAGTGGTATACAAAAGGGGCTTAGAAGAAATCTTTAATAATTGGGAGAGAACTTCTCCCAAAGGTGCTTTTTCAAGAGGCAACTGGACTTTCTTGTTTTTCTTTGAAGATGTTTTGCTTCTCATCCAAGAAGCTTCTTGAATGAGAAGCAAAATGTCTTCAAAGAAAAACAAGAAAGTGCAGTTGCCTCTTGAAAAAGCACCTTTGGGAGAACCATGACCTGGATGACTGAGAATCTCCATTGAAAGAACTTCTCCCATTAGTAGAGCACCTGCTCAACATAAGGTGAATCTACTCAATTTGAAAATGACCTCCTTTCCTCTGCTCTCTCATTCAGAAGGCACCCTTGATCCTTGCTGTAGCATTATAGAGGTTCTGTTGTGAGAACACATAGGGAAATTAGTACCCTGAGCCTCATTTTGCTTACCCAGTGTTGAATGCTACCATATGTCTTCCTTATATACACATACACACATACAGTTTGGAAATGCATACATCTTTGTCATTGATGTGATAAACTTGCAGAAGATACAAGAAAAGGCAACAAGCATGATTTCAACCCACTTCAATGATTTAGTCAACAAATGTGATCATCTTAATGAGGCCCGTAAAATGTAATTTCTCAACTTTAATGAGTTTTTCCCAGATAATTAGCTGTATGTCCATGCAAATGTATACATTTCTCTACCCTTCCTTCCAAAGTAGTTCAAGATTTAGAAATAAACTTTTTATAATAAATTCAAAAGTCAAGTTTTTGGTTTCTTATATACTCTAGTCTTCTCTTTCTATCCACCCTAATATTCAAATTTGTTGGCAACTATTACAGCCACAGACCAACATGCATAGTCATCTCACACATATACCATAAAAAGGAGACATATCTGATCAAGCATGGTTCATGTTATAAAATTGCTACAATGATCATTTTATTCTCAACAGGAATGTTCTATTTAATCATTTAAGTAGAACATTCCTACTGAGAAGCTCTTCAGAGTTATTGAAGCATATATCTTCTCTTGAGATTTAACAAAGTTTAAGAACCTAGACAGTCCTTCCAGTCTTTGAAAGCATCTCTTCTAACATATACGTATGCTTCTAACATATACATTTATTAGCTGGTGCATATTCATTTTGCACCACAAAGGTTCATATTGTGATTTCTCTTTATAGTCCACATTTCATTGTAACATCAAAATCACATGTGTCAAAATCGGTCATGGGAACTAAAGTTGCAGATAGTTTCAAAGCTCCAAGGCACCTTCTTCTTCTCTACTTGCATATTTATATGCACAACTACTACTTTTCAAGTGAAAAAACTGCATGTTAAATGTGAACATGTGTAACTATGGTCTGATTCCTCTTTTCATTTTTCTTTGTAGTTTGAAAAAAAAAACAGAAGAAAAGTCCTTGGAAGTGAGGAAGCAGCAAGGGGAGGGTTTCCCAGCATCAATTACTTTAAAACAATATCAAACAATAATACCAACTGAAGTTTTATACACTTCTTGTAAACAGCACAAGAACTCCATTCATTTCTGCTTAAGAACAAAACAGAAGTGATGCTAAAAACATGATGTCTAGTACTACCAAAGGTAAAAGCAGCTGCTGCAACACTGAATCTAAAAGGGGTTACGAAATTAGAAGCACAGAAATATCTGTGCCCCTGTTCTGTCTGGCCCCTCTCAGCTCATTAAAATCCACATAAATATTTCTTTAAGAGTTTTATTTAACACATTTCAAAAGATTCACTTCAAAGCACGCTGCTGGCATTTTGCTGGCAGGAACGGCCAAGTCTCATTTATTTACATTTAGATTAAAACATGCTCTTCCCACACCTTCCAATTAACTCACTCTTTCTTTATCACATTGTCCAAGACCTCATTATTCTTCCGTAGATTTCCAAAACATCAGAAAACTGAATTCAAACGCACTGCTCCAGATATCAGGCTACTCCTTGATTAACGTTGCTCGTGACAAAGGCGTAGTCTCTCTTTCCCCTTCTAATATAGTTTCCGATACGTCACTTCCCCCCATTACTTCCTTTTTCCACTTAACTGACACCTTCGCTTATCAAACCTTCGGAATCTCGGATCAAGCCATCTATCTTCTTGATCCAAATCTGACCCCTCACTTTGCGAATCTGACCCAGACTGCCTGTAAATCTCCTCCCTGTCTGTCTCAGCTGCCGGGAGGGGAAAATACCCAGAGGGGCCTGGCTGCTCTTCCTCGGCTGCCGGGAGGGGAAAACACCCAGAGGGGCCTGGCTGCTCTTCCTCGGCTGCCGGGAGGGGAAAACACCCAGAGGGGCCTGGCTGCTCATCCTCATCCTCTGACACTTCCCAAGCTGGTCTAGGGACACTCACAACAGCCCCAAAGCCACCATTTTGTCTTAAATAGTCATTTTTATCTTAAGCTGCTGCTACTATTTCTTATCTTCCTGCTGTTAGATACATCATCCCTGTCCAGCAGATTGCCTCTTTCATTGCACAAAGCACAGTAGAGAAAGCATCACCTGGGGTTCCATTCCTATTCTCTACAAATGTCTATTCTCTGTACAAAAAAAAGAATGGATTAAGGATTCTCCATGCTAGCTATCCAGAGTAATGCTGCCATTGGCTCTGGAATGTTCTGTGCCTTTTGATGTAGCTATATATGTAATGTATGTAAAGTCTTGCTTGCTGATTATGTTTCTCTCTCCCTACTTTTCCCTGCTCTTTATTCTGTTTTGCCAGTTCATTTTAAGTTTTCTACTGTTTGAGCAATATTTCTGGCTAACCAAAATTGTGAGATATGTGTGAATGCTCTGATCTGTGTATAGAACCGAGATTGTGGGAGGAAACTGAAATTCATTGATGATAAATTTCCAGAATCCCCAAAGCAATTAATAAAAGCTTTGAGAAAAAGGTGAATGATGCAAACTTAATACATGGATCATTTAACACCACAGCTTTAGTCTGAATAAGAGACCGTCTTCCATCCATTTATATTTAATGGATATAAGAGAAAAGTAAAATCTGGGGGTCCATGTTCAGATTAAGTTTGGCCTTCAGAATAAGTGCTGGTGAAGAATACTACCGTATACAGGCAGGATACTACAGTATCCATAGATGTGTTTATCTGAGGACAGATTGTGTATCACTTTGTGCAGTATCAAGGACCAAAATGTAACATGAACAGTTGAAAAATATTTTTTAAAAGTACAGAGTCTTGGTTTTTGGACTTTTCATTAATCAAGATTTCTTCCCTACTTGCCCATATGAACTCTCACATTGACATCCAAACTGTCACTTAATGCTATTGGGTAGCTTAAGGACTAGATATTTTCTGAATTCTAAAAATATTCCTATTTTTGGCAGCCTTACAGGGAAGGTACCTCCTACAAAAAGTAAGAAAAGTCATAAAGAAGACATCTCTGTATAAATCAACTTTAATGACTTCCCTCTGGCTATATTAAGCTATCATCTAACAGCTGGAGCAAAAGGTAGAATGTATACCCCTTACAATTTCACATAATCCTGTTTAGTAGACTTTTTTATTTTTTTACAAAGAAGACTGCTGCTATGTTGTTGTTATTGTTGGAGCTGGATAAAGCTATGTATGAACCAAGCAAAAGCTGTTACTCAAAATTCATCTATCTGAAAGGAACTGAGGGTTGGGTTTTTGTTTTGTTGGTTAATTATGTGAGACTCAATTGTTATCTAATTTTGTATTTCCAAGAAATTTTCCTGTGTAGGCTTACCTACTAGGGAAGGATAGTAGCTCAGTGATAAAAGTTCACACTTTACCCCTCCAAAAAACTTTACATCCAGTTTAAATGTACGTGCTTATCATTTCAGTTCAGGTTCCTTGACCTCCAATAAACACAGTACATGCAAATATCCTTTCGTGTATCTACATTCCTCATATTTACCCTTTTCAAGCATTTAATTTAAAATGTAAACATCAGGCAATGATAAGGACACTCCCACAGAGTCACCATATTTCCCCCATAAATCAGCTACAGGGTTTTATTTATGAGGCAAAGATGGGAGGAGAGAGATCAGGAACTATTCACTATCCTCTGTTTCACTAATTTCTATCATTTTCAAAGCTATAACTATGGTTATTATCATTCTCCATCCATCTTACCATTTCAGCTAAATCCAAGCAATGAAAATTTTATAGCGCATCCCTAATTGTGCACCACACTGGAACTGTTCATACAAATTCCAAGCAATTATAAGCCTTTCTGGGAAACATTGGCACCAAACACGAGATTAAACGCTTGTAGCAGCAAGCCAGATGGGAAATACAGATAAAAAGAATTCAGTTTCATGTGAATGCTACCAACATTACAGTAGCATTCAAATTAACCTGAGAAATATTCTTGTTTGTGTTTGCTGCAGTAACAAATATTAAAGCAATATTAAGTAGCAGGCTCAAATGCTGGAATTTGGGGTAAGGGAACTGGGCATTTCTGGCAGCTGTAAACAATTGGAAATAAAAGCCAGGCCTCTGGATTGCAGAGCATGTTTCCCCTTATCACACTCAAGCACAATTATTTCTTTTTTTGAAATTTATGTTGGCAGTGTATTTCTAAAGGCAATAAGGCTGTCCACTCAAGGTCACAGGATGGTTAAGTGTGGATTTAAACTGCAGGACATTTTATACATCCTGAGGCTGTCTTTGGATTGTTCAGAATAAAAAAAGGAAATACTACTTTAACATCAGTACAGCTAAGGAATACTTCAGAGCATCTCACTCATTACCTGGGGATAAGATGAAAGCGACATCATATTATTGACTGGCCTCAAATACCCCATAAACTCCTAGACTTACCAATAGAAGAGAATATTTGTAGCTCAGGGTTGAACTATGGGGCCTTGTTATTCTCTGAACTTGCAGACTTTTCATTTCCCAACTAGATAATATCAACAGGGCTAGACAGGAATGGAATTTGCTCTCTGTTTATATACAAGTGGCTTGCCCTGTGTTGGTGGGAGTGTTCTTAATGGGTTCTTGATTAGACTGTTATTGAGTGCACTGGAGATGTTACCTAGTTTGGTAATGAAACATCTCCAAGAAAACAACCAGGCTCAGAGAGCACCAGGAACCCTGCACTCCTGGTCCCATTTTTATTTCAGCACACTGATAAATATATACCAGTGATGGAGAACCTTTTGGGCTGGGTGTGTCAAAAATTCAGAAAATGCCTAACTTCACTCTGCTGATTCATTCTCATTCTCTCTCTCTCTCTCTCTCTCTCTCTCTCTCTCTCTCTCTCTCTCTCTCTCTCTCTCTCTCTCTCTCTCTCTCTCTCTCTCTCTCTCTCTCTCTCTCTCTCATGCACGTACACGTACAGGTACATGCACACACACACACACACACAGACACACACACACACACACACAAAACAATTCTCCCCCCCCTTTCTACTTTTAGGCCACTCTGAACAGTGGCACACAGAGGCCACATCAAGGCCTGGGCCTGAAGGTGAGGCTCATCCCCTTGACTTCAGTGGTATAGTGCCATTGCTGCCACTCAAAAGGCCATTGGCCATTGCCCCCACAACCCAGCACTCCCCAGGATCTGCCGGAGGGGTTCTCTTTCTGTTGACAGGCCCCTGCAGCCTCCCTGAAGCTGCTCCGAATCACACAAAGCCTCCCAAAAACCGCATGAAAGCATAACCCTCTCGTGCAGCTTCTGGAGGGTCCAGAGGCTGCATAAGAGCACGCCCCATTCTCATGCAGTCTCTGCAGCTTCCAAAGCTCACACAAGAACAGGACATGCTTTTAAGAATAGTTGTTGTTGGGAGTTGGTGAATGCTGGAGTATCACCCAAAACACTGTGGTGTGTCACCTTTGACGCATGTCAATGATTTGTCATCGGTGGATATACACCCTTATTGTGCTCATGTAGAAACAACAATAATATATATTAGTGTACAAGGATATTATAAGGCATGACTCCTAAACAAGAGCCTATTTCTGTTCACCTCCAAAAGTACTCACAGCTCTCTTGTCTAGTTTAATGCTCTTGATAGAACTACTTTTCCAGACCATCCCATGTCTTTCCCATGCCTAGAGCACCTGTCAAATAAATTATAGCAAAGGGCTTCTTATCAGTCTCTTGGTACATTTGAACAAAGGAACAAGGGCTTCATGTGAGCCAGCCAATTTGTGTTGAAGTTAAAAATGGAATTTATTCTTCTTGTGCCAAATGTAAATTATTTCACTTCCATTGCATTTTAGAGATTCTGACTGGTTCAATAGCATTTATTCAAATCTTATCTAACGTATATCCTGCTGGTTGCTACAGTCCTGAACTTCAAACAAGGAACCAAAAATGACCTGGCTCTAAGGTATCAGGAAATAAATAACAAAAAGAAGAGGGGGGGGGATAAAATGCTGAAAATGAACAGTTCTGATTGTCCTTTATTTTCCACTGATACAGGCAGTCCTCGAATTACAACAGTTCATTTAGTGACCGTTACAACGGCACTGAAAAAAGTGACTTGTGACTATTTTTCACATGACCATTGCAGCATCCCCATGGTCACGTGATCAAAAATCAGATGCTTGGGAAGTGACTCACATTTATAAATATTGTAGTGTCTTGGTGTCGTATGATCACCTTTTATGACCTTCTGACAAGCAAAGTCAATGTTAAGATTCACTTAACAGTCATGTTACTAATTTAAGAACTGCAGTGATTCACTTAAAAACTGTGGCCTGAAAGATCATAAAATAGAGCAAAATTCACAACAAACATGTCATTTAACTGTAGCAACAAAATTTTGGGCTCAGTTATGGTCATAAGTCGAGGACCGCCTGTATGTTATGGATTGCCTTTTCTCCTGTATCAGGACAGTTTGAGTTTTGAGAAAGAGAAATGCGCAAGGACTGATGTTGATCATCCTCAACATTGTTGTTATGTTTTCATGTGGGAAAACTGTAACCTTCTAACTGTTAGCACTGACCATGAGTGAGGAATGCTGGGAGTTGTAGTTCAATCACTTCAGGAAGTTCAAAACTTCTCAATTCCTACTCCTATGGCTTGGCCTCAATTTTAAACTCATAATGAAGGAGGTTTCTAACTTCCTTCCAAGAAAGAAGCTTTTTCTCTTGGCTCATCTGTCTTTTGGGCCTGATAAGTACCTGAGTGAACTGACCATGTAATCTAGAATAATTTCCAACATAAATTTCTATGAGTCTGGCAGTAACAGAGTTATAGCCTTCATTCAAGGAAATTTGGTCTTATTTACTCTCCATCTCATTATGGAACTCAAATAAACTTCTTGATGTTCCCTGGACTCCAGTTTGAAACCATAGCCTGGATGATGAAAGCTTTTGAATTGTGAGAAAATGCAGTTTTTCTCTATAAAGGGGGAGGGGGAGTTGAAAGTCATGGATTTACTATTCACAAGCAGCTAAATGATCCAGCAGGAACAGTGCCGAGTTCATAAAATGTAGCACATTCTGACTATTATTGTTGGCTGAAAAACTAATCTGCCTTCATGTCTAGCAAAACAGTGTATGGAATAAAAAGCGTCTTTGATAGTACATTGATTTTTTTTTTAAGAAATACCTATGAATCACAGTGTACTAGTCCTAGGATATGCCAAATATTTAATAAGTCTAAGGAATAAAAAAGGAATAAAACAGGCTATGCTTGGGAGAACAAAATGTCTCATATGGATACATTTTCAAGATAGTTTCCTGCCTCTGTTTCTTTTCACAGAATCACAATTTTTGTGATAATTAAACTGAATTACAGACCAATATGATGCTAATTCTTGAAAATTTACTTCTTGTATGAAAGAAGGTTCTATTTTTTCTATCTCATTCTCAATACACCTTAAAAGGTCTTTTGTTTTTAAGTGGCTTACTTTATTCATCCTCGGTGAATTGGAGCCTGGAATTGGAGTGATGTTTTATTCTGTTATAGATTTTTCCATCCTAGATGGCCTAGACTTTACTGAGCTAAAAAAAAAAAAAAGCCCCATGGGAGAAGGTTTCCTGTACATTAACCTTGGGATCATTTAAGTGAAGCACAGGAAGCTATAGAGCAAGAGAACTGGTTATATAGTGAAAAGGAGGGCATACAGACATAACCCTTGCAATCTGCAAGAATGCCAAGCCAACCCAAAGGTGCTTTTTCAAAAGGCAACTGGACTTTCTTGCTTTTTTCCTTGAAGACATTTTGCTTCTCATACAAGAAGCTTCCTCAGTTCTGACTGAATGGCAGAGAATGGAAGGATTTATATTCCTTGCAATCATTTGGTCATTGGCTCTCTTTCTGAAAGTCATTGAGGCCCACTTGGAGGCTTATAAATCCTTCCATTCTCCCCCATTCAGACAGAACTGAAGCAGCTCCTTGGATGAGAAGTGAAATGTCTTCAAGGGAAAAACAAGAAAAGCCCAGTTTCCTTTTGAAAAAGCACCTTTGGAACAACCATGACCTGAATGACTGAGAATCTCCTTAGACCAATGGTGGCGAACCTATGCACGGGTGCCAGAGGCGGCACTCAGAGCCCTCTCTGTGGGCATGTGCGCCATCGCCCCAGTCCTAGGCCTTCAGCTGGGTTTTATAAAACCTTTTTGCTTTAGCCTCCGCCGCCCCGTGCAAAAAAAAAAAAAGTTCAATCAGTCAATATCAACTTCTCACAAGGAAAAAAAGATCTTGCAAAGTTGGAATTGAGTGATTGAACTTTTTAGTCCCACCCAGTCTGCCGTTACCACCACAGCCACGCCCAGTCAATGGGCCATGCCCACCCAATGGGTCACGCCCACCCAATGGGTCACGCCCACCCAATGGGTCACACCCACCCAATGGGTCACGCCCACCCAATGGGCCACACCCACCTGGCACTCGACGATGCATAAGTGGGTTTTGGGCTGCAGTTTGGGCACTCAGTCTCTAAAAGGTTCGCCATCACTGCCTTAGACAATGCCAGGCCAAGTTTGCCAAGTTTTCTTTACTTTTGAAATGTAAATCAAAACATCTTCTTTTCTGTTAATTTTTTTTAAAATTTAACAACATTATTGCAAAATATCTAAAGCATATTAAAAGAAACAATCATGTCATAATGCAACAGTATACTTTTAAATAGTAATTATTTAATTATTACTTTCAGGCATGCTGTAGATACTGTTCTGAGTGTTTTCCTATTCCTTGAAAACTTTTGGGAGCCACTCATAACTTAGCATCTTTCCAAGGATACTAAGTTAGTTAGCAAGCATGGGCATCCCTGGAGCATTGGAACTGCAGGTACTGAGAAATTTAACATAGACACAGCTTCATCACAAGATAACCATTCAACAATCCTATAAGTAGTCCTCAACTTATGACTGTAATGGAGTCTACCCATAACAGTCATAAGTTGTGACAATAGCAGAAGTGTGTCACCCACGTGACCATCCAAATTTTCAATCTTTTTTGCGGGGGTTGTTAAGCAAACAGCATAATCATAAAGTGACAGTCACTGTCATAAAGCGAATCAATTGTTTGCTATGGGCCAGTTTTGCTGGAAACCAGAAGTAAATGCTGGTTTTCGACAATGACACCATAAAATGCAGTCACATGACTGTGGGCTGGTTGCTGAGTGCCCAAAATGAAGTCACATGACCATGGGGGGGCAGTCATTAGAACTTTGGAACAAGGTGCTAAGTACCTCTGGGGTGGTCCATCAGAAGTTCAAATGGTCATAATTGATGTTTTATAACAGAAGTGGTTGTAATTCAAGGACTACCTGGGAAAAACAGTTGTTTCCCACCCCACTTCCTCAAAACTCAGCTCAGCTCATATTTTTTCTCAAAGGGACATAAAAATTTATAGCCCCAGAAATTGAGAGACCCATTCATTCATTCACTGACTCAGTGTTTACTCACAAGTATCCATGTTCTAGGTCTCTGGTTAATTGTGATTGTAGGAGCCTTACCACACCCAGGTCTTATCCCTTAAACAATGGATGTGAAGGAAAGAAAGATAAGACAACAGCAACAAATGGATAAGGAAGTAGGAAGCAATATCTTGAAATGTACAACTATTACAGACAAGCAAGAGGGTTATCAATCACCTGCCAGGACTACAAGCTATGGTAAGCAGTGCATTGTGATGTTTTTCCTACTTGGAGTTGGCTTACAGCTTGGTCTGGACTCAGCAGCAACCACACTAAAGCAGCACTTAATCCCAACAAATGCAAAAATCTTTGCAGGGAGACAAAGGTTTTATGCCATTTGATGAACATTAAGACTTTTGTTTGTTATTGGGACTAGCCATCAAAGACATATTTACATGGCCACTGAAAGCTTTCCTAAAGAAAGTAAAGATGAATGGCTACTATAAAGTGTTTTGTACAGTTATCTTCTATGCTGTATATCCAATCCTTGAAAAACAAAGAGTTTGTGGCAACCATCTTGAATTTTTTGACACACATCCCCCTACTCAAAATACAGAAAAATACGGGGTCATGGCAAAGAATCAAATAGGTGGTTAGCTTTAATATGAATAGCTAGGGGGAAATGGAGGGGGCTGCATTTAATAAGATAAATTTTGCATCCCACCCTCACCTCTTTTTATAGACTCAGTATTTTTATGGGTGATATTTTAGCTCTGTTCTAAAAGAGAAAAAGAATTTTAAAGCTTAAGAGTGTGGTTTTTTTTTTCTTTCAGAAGAGAAAAAACAGAGCAATTCAAGGACGCCAACCCTTTGATTTTTCTTTCCATCCGCTTTGGCTTATCAACCTGTTCTCAAACACAAACAGAACTGTCCATTATTTTCACACTATTGGATAGGCCATTCTTTGAAAGGTTTATGTCACAGGACTACATTAGAAGGAAGAGGTAGCTTGTTAAGTACAGAACATTTCAAAACATAACTTAAATTCTTCAAGTGGGAACGTGGAATGTATTCATGTTCAATTACAGCCTCTGGCCTGATCAACTGCAGTGTAGTGTATAACAAGGTCATTAGTAACAGGCCCCACACAATGGAGAGCATACATCAGCCGCAGAAAAGCAAACATCAGTTCAAAACATCACAATAACTTCCTGTACCTGTTCTTGTTTGCTTGCTGAGCTCTCAAACATTGTGAGTCTCTGAAATACATAAAAGCGTAACAGCTTGTGTCAATATTTGCCAACCAAAGTGAACAATTTTATTTAGCACGATGACTAGGCCTCCTGAACAAACACATCTTCTTGTATGCTAACATAACAACCAGAGGCTGTCCTGAAAAACAACCCACAATGTCTACTCATTCAGACTTCTGGAAAAGCCTTGGTGGGAGATTGAAATTTACACATATGGACATATAGAAATGAGAGCATATTTAATATTTAATTGTGTGATATTTGATAATTAAATCTGCTTTGCTAACAATATTGCATAGGTGTACACAGGCTTTGATTATAGATTTCAGGCAAGGCAAAATCCTAGCTTAAAACTGTCTTAATAAATTTCTCAATCTATGTTTTGGATGTATGGGTGTATAAATTAGTAACTGGGGGCATGCATAATTTAGAAAAGGAAATGATTGTTTTTTGAACTTGCTAACTGTGAAACAGATCAGTTTCAGGAAAGAAAAAATATTAATATATGCAGGAAATCAGTGACAACATCAAGGAAATCACTAGCCATTTACAAAATGGGAAAAAAGGGATACTGTTTCCTATCTCTTTTTTCCAGTTCGAAAGGTAAAAGTTTCTACTGATAATTCAACTACACAAGGAAAGCTGCTCTTTCTCCTTCCTCACTCCAATGCCAGTCCCCATTGGGCATTCAGACTGAAGAAACATAATGCTGAACTAAATGGGCTGAATTAGCAGGGCTGTGTTAAGTTCTTATAAGCAGAAGCAGTGATCCAACTGAGGGCTAAGAAGGGGGGCAGAGAATTACGAGTTCAACTGATTCTGGTTCTACTCGTGAACCAAGTGGAAAAATCACTTGAAAATCAGGACATCCAAAACATGATTATAATTTTAAAAATCTCTTAAAATATCATTTGTCAATAAACGTTTTAAGTTCTCCAGATATCTCTGCATGGACCGAATAAGCAGTGAAGATGAACGAAAACACTGGATAAAGGCTTATAAAGTATATGAGCTTCAAACTATATTTCACATTTTTCCCCATCGTACAGGCCAAAAATTGTCAACCCAAAAGCTTTTATTACATTTTACATTTCAATCTCCATCCTCTCATCCAATCCAAAAGCAATTAGAGGTATTAAGGTGCCTCACTCTGACCTAGATAAAGATAGCAATAAATGAGGAAAAATATTCCAAACCACTTGAGTAACTTATCTCAAAACTACTATAGTTGGGAGAAGAAGATATTTCGTCCAAAGAAATATTTATTTGTAATCACTAGTGCTCCTATACTGTATCTGATGTCATCCACATCCATTGAGATTCACTCTTGTGATACCGCAGACATCATCTGCTTTGGGAGAAGTTATCTGGAAATAAAAAGGCATTCCAAAATATAGGTAGTCTTCGACTTACAACCACAATTGAGCCCAAAATTTCAGTTGCTGAGCGAGAAAAAGTTGTTAAGTGAGTTTTGCCCCATTTTACGACCTTTCTTGCCACAGTTGTTAAGTGAATCACTGCAGTTGCAAAGTCAGTGACATGGTTGTTAAGTGAATCTGACTTCCCCACTGACTTTGCTAGTCAGAAGGTTGCAAAGGTGATCACATTAGCCTAGGCCAGAGGTAGGCAACCTTGGCTCTTTTATGACTCGTGGACTTCAACTCCCAGAATTTCTGAGCCAGCATGGCTCAGCTTGGAAACTCTCCCTTTCCCCTCAGTGTGGCTGGCTCAGGAATTCTGGGAGTTGAAGTCCACGAGTCATAAAAGAGCCACGGTTGCCTACCCCTGGCCTAGGACACTGCAATTGTCATAAGCGCTTGCCAGTTGCCAAGCATTTAAACCTTGATCACATGGCCATGGGGATACTTCAATGGTCCTAAGTGGGAAAAATGGGCATTAGTCACTTTTTTCAGTGCCGTTGTAACTTCAAATGGTCACTAAACAAATTGTTGTAAATCAAAGATTAGCTATATTATAAAAAGGAAGGCTATTTTGGGTGAGGGGAAATGAGCTGGGTTTGTAGGGGTAGAAACCCTGAACAAGGTTCAGACAAAAGGCAGAATGTCTCATTTATATAATTCTTTAATTATTATGATTATTTTACCTTTGTCTGCCCTGGACCTATATCTTTATTTGCTTTTATCAAGCAATAAATCCAGGAAGCCTGTACTTAACTTTTCACCATTTTTGGATGCAAGCCAGGTGGAAGCGGGGCAGGAGGAGGGGAGCAACAAGGAGAGGCAAACAAGCCACAAAATCACACATATTTTGTGGCTTTGCCTGGAGATTGGAAAAGGTGGAGCTATATTGCAAGATGAGAAAGGGGCACACCAGTGAGGAGAAAGCCACAACATGGAAGACATAATGGAAGAGGCAGTAAAGCACAAATCTTTCTGCAAAGCTGCTAGAAGCAATCATTCTGGATGGATGGATGGATGGATGGATGGATGGATGGATGGATGGATGGATGGATGGATGGATGGATGGATAGCAAGTATTGGAAGAAATCACGCAACACATTAGGCCCACAATTTTTAAAAATATATTCCTAGTGTATTGCCAACACTATCTTTAAAAAGAATAATAATGTTTTTAAATAGACAAATACAGTGTCTGGGTCACAACAATGAAGCAATCCTTTCATTTCTTTATGGAAAAGTGTCTTTTTCCTTTCACCTTATATAGCTGTCATAAAGGTTATTTTATTTTATTTTTCCTTAGAGCCATGGATTGCTGGAAAATTCTGGGATTTGAAGTCCACAAGTGTTAAAGGTGCTGAGGTTGGACAACCCTGCCTTAGAGATTTCCTTGTGGGTATTTTATTTTTAGCTCCATTTGCTCGGAACTGTTCTAAGATAATTTTATACACACATACAGACACACACAAACTACAAGGTACTTTGACAGTTCATTACTAGGAAACAAATGAGGAAGGTTTTTTTTTAAAAAAAAACTCATTTCTTTCATACATTTAATGCTTTTTTTTCATGGTTTGTCTGAGCACCTGAGCATTTGGTATCATCTGTCAGAGTTTATTCTAGCATGTAGATAGGCAGTGAGAAGAAATTGCAGTGGGAAAGATATTTGTGTGAATTTGGGCATATGGAGTTTCATAAATAGCTAGTTTGTTTCTTTAAAAATAAATGGAAGCTTTGGGAGACAAGTGCGAGCTGCTTTCAACATTTACAACTATATCGTATTGTAGTGTTGTGTGAGTTTTACCCGAACTTCTACTACATTGAGTTTCAACTATAACTCCCAGAGCACCCTAGATCCTAACACATCCATTGGATATAAATGGGTCTTTCCCTACTCCCTTTTGCTTGGTAAAATGCACACATAATTTTCTGCCTTTTAAAATTTTGCTAGAGTTGGTTTCTTTAATTTCCTTCCTCCCGTTCTCTTATTTCGTCTCTTCTTTTTCCCTGTTAATTTTTATTGTACCCTTTATCCTTCTTTTTTTAATCCCTTTCTTTTCCAGAAAAAAAAATCTGACAAGGATTTAAAAAAAAAAGATTTTAAAGCCCTTTTGTTAATGCTTGATCAGATGCCAAAAATATTAAATCAGTAGCTTTTACAAAAAAAGAATTCAGTGTAGATTTACATGGCTCCATTAATTCCCCACTTCCCCTCAACCTGTCAACCTCACCTCTCTTCCACATTCCTTTGCTTCTAAACCTTTATGTATATGTGTACGTATACGTATACATACATGTACATCATTTCTGAAGCTCTGGGGAAGATTTCTACTATTCTGAGATATAGTGATTAAAATGTGGGGACTACAGTAGTAACGCTGACAAGTGGGAAAATATGGACTAAATGCAGAAATGTTAGCCTCATTCTCTTCAAAGGGGAAGGTTAGGTGGTCATGAGTCGCTAAGAGTTGGGCAGTGTACAAATTTAATAAAATGATGATGATGATGATGATGATGATGATGATGATGATGATGATGATGATGATGGAAGGAAAGTTACGTTCAAAACCAAATATTATATCAGATGCCAAAATATGCCCCGTCCTGTTTTAAGGTATAATATATTTTCAACAGGATACCTCCAGCTTCAAACAAGGATGGAGAAAATTACCACCACTGATGAACAGCTAAGCTTTTTTTTCTTTTGAGGACTGGGGAATGCAGTAGGGCTCCTGAAAACAAACAAACAGATCTATAAATCCGGGCCCCCTGCTTTATTTTTATTCCTTTAACATGAATGTTGAGACAATCAAATGAAAGAGTTAGCTACATTCATCTATATACAATAATTCTTCTAATATTTTTTCCCCACATTTCTCATCCAAGAGATTAGCTGGGAAATGCCATTTTATCTCCAACTTAAATTCATTATTTCAGATCAGTTGCCATGTTTCGACCAAATAAACAATGACACATTTTGCCTCAATTCACCCAATTGTACCAGAAATTTTTTTTGGTTAAAATCAGTTCTTTTGTCTTTCTTCTCATCATATTTATAACTTAGGAGGTCTTCAGCCAATATTATATAATATGCTTTAGGTGGGGCTATATTTGTATGTGAACTTAAAGCTAGGACACTTCATGTAGCAGTCTGATTATGCACCAGATACAACTGCATTTACTATTAACTCCTGAACCACGGTCAGGATTTGTCATTGCATTTAAAGCCTAAATAATTTGGGACCTGGTTACCTGAATGTACATCTTCCTGTTATAGAACTGAGCAATTACAAAGAGATTTCAATGAAATCTTTCTAGATCTTACCCATAAAAATAAAGGGGTCAGCACCAAATGTTCTGAGCAGGAATTCTATGTGGAATATTTATTATATGCATTGCCAGCTACTAACTGCCAACTACCTGCTAAAATAAAAACAGCATCACTAATTACATTAGAATAGAATAGAATAGAATAGAATAGAATAGAATAGAATAGAATAGAATAGAATAGAATAGAATAGAATAGAATAGAATAGAATAGAATAGAATAGAATAGAATAGAATAACAGAGTTGGATGGGACCTTGGAGGTCTTCTAGTCCAACCCCCTACTCAGGCAGCAAACCCTATACCATTTCAGACAAATAGTTGTCCAATCTCCTCTTAAAAACTTCCAGTGTTGGAGCATTCACAACTTCTGGAGGCAAGTTGTTCCACTGATTCCACTGATTAATTGAGGTGCACCAATTGTAGGTTTGCTTCAGTGTAACTGGAAACCAGAACTGAGGCAAATGATGCACCTCATGAAATAGATTTCTGTCATAAATACACAACTATTTCTTCACACTTTCCAGTAACTGGTCAGTGTTGTACTACAATATGTAGAGCAAACCAGAAAGAAGAACATCCAGTATTAAGAACTAAGAAATGGTTTTGGAAGATTAAACATTTCAGCTCAAATTTTGCAACAATATTTCACGGGCCAAATCATCTATTGTTTTACTCATAAATCTAGTTAGAAGCATTGTTGTTTCCATCAGTAAAGGCAGTGCTGGTGGCCCAATCCAGATAAGGTTCAAGGTCTGAGATATTGAGAATCTTGGGACTTGTCCATTTTATCTGGCTACTGAACCAGCATTTAGTATCTCCAAAAAGAGAAACATTTGTTTCCAAGGATCATTTTTCAGCAAAGTGAATAGCAGATGGCCTTACTTGGTTTAATGCCTCTCCATTCTTCCAATGGATTCCCACTCTATTAAGTTTAGAATACAAAGTTAGGAGGTGAAATATGCCCATGTAAAATTATTTGGAGCGTGTATTCTGCTTTCAGCATAATGTATCATAGGGCAAATTCTAGCCAGCAACAAATCATGGCTATTATTTCTTTTTCCATTTTACAAATTGCTGGACTCTTTGCATTTAATTTTTAATTTTTAAATCTATAGGATTTAAAATGCCCTATGCCTTCCCACAACATAAGGATCCCATAAAGGATCCCATAAAGACGGATTTTCTTCTGAGATGTCTTCTGGATTAACTGCTTTACTATCAGATGAATTCACTAGCTTTAACAGTTACCACTGGGGAAAATTAAGATAACATACTTAGCATTATTCCACATTCACAAGCAAGAAATTTCCTATGGAAAAGAGATGGAAATTATTCACTTCTACAAGGGTGTTTAACGTATATGAACATATGTCAAGCCTTTTATAAGGCTGATTATTTCTGAGCACTATTCCTCTACCTAGGTCTGTTTGGTAGAATTTAAACCACTTTCTTCTGTGGATATTCCCCCTCCATTCCAGTAGGACAGCCCTATTTCTTAGAAATATTATTTGGGAGTGAAAAAGAT
The DNA here is from genome assembly GCA_034064705.1 of Bothrops alternatus. Taxonomy (NCBI): domain Eukaryota; kingdom Metazoa; phylum Chordata; class Lepidosauria; order Squamata; family Viperidae; genus Bothrops; species Bothrops alternatus. The sequence continues at coordinate 19,289,076 of JARGCV010000018.1, read as the reverse complement.
TTAATATTCATACTGAGTACAATGCTCATTGTACAAATGGAGCATTAGTCTTTTTTCCCTTAATATTGTCAATTTACAAAAAGCAGATGGACTCTTCTTTGCAAAAGGCCCTAATAAATCTTTATGCTACCAGATGAGAATGAAGGATTTATTCTAGCTCTCATCTTTTAAATTTTACTTGCCACTCAGAATATGTTATTCTTGCAGCTGGCATTTTAAATAAATTAGTAGAATTTATCACTCTAAAGGCTTAGGCAAGGACTAAATTATACTAATGAATTGACAATGAATCTGAAGCCTTTCACAAGGCCAAATATTTTCTGGCTTCAGCTCCGTATTTCAGTAAACTGCTTAATTTTCTCCCTGGTTATCCATTACTGTTAAATTCTCTTTGCTATTATGGTGGAAAATTGCAGCAAACATTGGCTTGCCCAGAGGCTCAGGCTGAGAAAAGGCAAGGTGGAAATCTGCCACGACATTGGCAAGGTTGGGATCCTGTTGTCATCTTTTGCTTTTGCCAAACGGCATGATCAAGTGGGCCAGACTTATCATGCCCTCTCTTTTTCAATTTTCATTCTGCAGTTGCAGAATTGTTCTTACAAGCAGCATTACAAATGCATTAATACAATGTTACATTTGCAGAACAATTCCACTGAAGAGTTGGAGTATTTTAATGCCTGCAGATGCCCAGCTTTCCCAAGCAATGAAGATTGCCAATTAGCAGGGTGAAAATAATGCCAAAGAAGCAGTTGCCTCTCCATGTCCTCTTCTTAGAGGAACGGAAAACAAAGCTGATCTACATTTCTATCCAGGTTGGAGATGTACGAGATTATGGATTCTTTGAACCTATCTCATCTCTCATTCATGCAGTTCCCAGTCTTAGAAAAATCTTACCATGGTAGAAAGGGAGATAATTAGAAGAGTTCTGGGGTCAGATTTTTTCTGAACTGTTTCCAGCTGTAACCATGTATTTTTTTATATGTCCCAAAGGCTCTAGCATTCAGATGTGGAGAACCTTTTTGACTTGTAGAGAGCCCTTTTCCCTTCTGTTCTGTCTGGATTTCACAGGGATCTTTTCAGACTGGAAGAAGGTTTGTGGGGTGGGCAATGGTCAAAGACAAAATGGCTGACTGAAGTCCCAAAATTGGCCCTGTATGTTTGTGAGGGTGGAGTTTTGAGGAATTCTATGGCTACTTAAGTCTCTAAGAGGAGTTGGAGGTAAGACTTTTATTTCCATTTGATAAAATGCCTCAAGCATGAAATCCAAATGAAAGCTGCTGTAAGTACAGTATATTGTTTTTCACTATAGCTTTAAATAAGTTCCTGATGAGTTCATAAGGAAGGGACTATCTTATATTTTACTTGCCTAAGCTCAGTTGCAATTGGTGTAAGAATTAAAAGCCATAATGTAATAACTATAAATGCTTTCTTTCTTTCTTTTGTCTAGGATTGGGTAGTGAATAAATGGATGTATTACTGAGCTCTGCATAGCCTCTGGGAGATTTGCCCCAAGGGTTTTGAGTAGCACCTCAACCCCAACACTTAGAGAAAAGGCAGGCCCTTCTCTGGAGCTGCTGGGTGATCTGAAGATAAAGGACATTGAAGATCAGATCACTTCCTGGTCCAGATGATATTTTATGCCAGCTGATGTCTCCATAGTATAGAAAAATCTGTTAAGATGGTTCATTCCACATGCCATATGGAAACAGACAATTTTCAGTGCCAGCAATCTGGCAGGCATTTCTGTCAGGCACCTGGCTGAATGTTGTCTTCAGGATCAGACCAGAGTGCTTAATGAAGTTGCCTCTAGTGACCTTTTTCTCTGTTAATCCTGAGGTAGATTGACATATAGTGGTACTGTAAAGTTCACTCAATCTGTCAAAAAATTAAGCAAAAGTAATTAGTGGATGATGTGATACATTCACACATTTCTGATAAAATCAGTACAATTTGCTAACATGTTGACTCCCAGTGGCAGAAACAGAAGTAGCAACTGGGGTAATACCTTATATTGTAAATTTTCAGTCTGTGGACTCTAATGAAATGGATAGGTACTTTTTGGCCACCTCTTGGGGAACATTGGCCCAACTGCCTTTCTGAGGAGGTCTTCCCTAGATCCAACTACATTGGATAACTATCTCCAAGTTGTCTCCAAACTTCTCTTTTTAGAGACTGTTATTGAGAAGATGATGTAGTTCTGTTGTAGAAATCCATGAAAAATTGATTATCTGGAACCTTTTCAGTCAGGATTCAGTTCTGAGGATGGGGCCAATATTACACTACTCATTCTGCTGGATGACCTTGGAGTCAGCCCTCTTCTACTTGACCTTTCAGCAATGTTTAGTGTCATTAGTTAAGATACTCATTTTGCTCTTAGGGAGTGGAGATGGTCATTGTTTACAATGGTTCCATTCTCTCCTTGATAGATAATTTTAAGTGGCAGTAGATAAAGAGAGATTAGCCCTCTAGGTGCTTTCTTGTGAAGTCCCAAAGTAATGAATTCTCCTCTGTCTTCTCTAACATCTGCATGAGGCTGTTAGGAGAGGTAACCCTTTGGGATGAGATATAATCAGAGTGCTGATTATTGTTGGAGAGCAACCGCTGATTATTGTTGGAGAGCAACCATCCCAGTTGGGAGAAGAGTGCAAGTGAGGAATCAGCCTGGACTCACTACATAAACACAAGAGAACTAAGTCTTATCCCCCTTAGAGCTTTATCTGGTCATTCCCAGACGAAAGCTGCCAGTCTGGGGAGATTCCTATATAATAGGCAGAAAACAATAAAGTAGCTAGTGTGGCCCTGGTTCTTGATGTCTGACAATTATGCATTGCTATAAATCAATACCTCCAGTAGAGTCAGATGCTGTGGAAGTCTTGATCCAGTTCTTGTAGACTGTGAGGGTCTGGACAGGAACTGAACCCTAAAAGGCTGAAGTTGCCATTTGTCCAGAGATTACTCTCCTCTACACTGATTATTACTTTTGGGGGGGGAGTTCAAGACTTGAGTCTTCTCCTGGATGCACAGCTACTACTGATAGTATAGATTAAAATTGTGTGACCAGATGATTTTCTTCCAGCTCTAGCAGATATACCAAGAACAGGAAACCCTGATGATCATCACCAGAATAGATGATGGTATTTACATGGGTTAATTTTTTTAAAATATTCATAAACCACAATTGGTGAAGAATGCAGCTGCCCATGTAATGACCGGTAGGAATTATAATAATAATTTATTAGATTTATATGCCACCCAACAGTCCTGGGTGGCTTACAATCATCAAAACAATTAAAAAAATAAAAAAATAATAGAAAAAACACAAATACAAAATCAGCACAAGACAGAAAAACAATGATGGCAAGAAACTTAGAAAGGAACAGAAAGAAAAAAAGGGGGCATCAATCATTCTCTCTAAAGGTCTGGGCGAAGAGCCAGGTATTCAAAGCTCTTTGAAACACCAGCAGGATGAGAGCTGCTGAAATCGTGGGAGGAATTCCAGAGGGAGGATACTATTATAGAGAAGGCAAACTTCCAGGCCCTCAAGAGAGGAAGTTGCTCAAGTAACGAAGCCCCATGCCATGCAGGGCTTTATAATTTGCAACCACCACCTTGCATCACACATAGAAGTTATTCAAAACATTGCTATATTGAAGGGGCTTCAGGTCAAAGTCTGCTTTTAACTTTTAAAGCCGTGCATAGCCTGGTTCCTAGATACCTGCAGGATTATTTCACTCAGATAGAATTGACCATCCAATACATTGATCCCAGTTGGGAATGTTGAAAACTTCCAGTGTATGAGAAGTGAGAACAATGGAGTCCAGAAGCTGGATAGGGTCCAGCTTTTTTGGGTGGTGGGTTGGCAGTTACTTTCTGGAATGGTCTCCCCAAGAATTCAGTCCTGTCATTCTTTCCAAAAGCTGTCCAAACAGAATTGTTCTATAAGATTTTAAAAAGTTGATGTTGCCCTATGTTGAATTGATATCACCGAATGTTGGCAACAATGATTGATTTTTGTTTTAATGTTTCTTATGTCATAATTGTGCTGATGATTTCAGAAGTTTGTATTTTGAATGTTTTATAAGTGTTAATTCCCCTGAGACACAGCATTTGGCAGATATACAAATAAATAAATAAATAAGGCAATGCCCATTTGGGTTTCTGAACTGAACTGAATCAAATTAGAAGGTGTGGGTTAATCAAGCATACTGAAGTCACATGATTTGATCTCCCTTAAGTGTCCTACTTATTAGCTGGGTTCACATAACTTGCTCGGTCTGATTACTGATTGACCCATTTTCTGGTTTCTCATGCTGTAGTACATTGTACTATAAAGTAACCAAAATGAGCTGGATTCACATAATATGCTAAAATTAATCCATCATAAAACTCACCAGGCTTAACCTACTGTGAATATGCACCTCCTAGGTCTTTTCCTAATCTGGTTAAATATAGTTACACTGCCATTCAGAAGCAGTGTTCATTAGATGTAGAATATATATACCGGTACATGCAAAAGGCAGGAACACTTTATTTCCCCCGAGTTTAGCAGTTGAAGCTGCATGTGGAGATATAAACAAGTCAGAACCCTGACAACCAGTTGTTTTGGAAAGCAGATCAAGTTTGGGTTCAAATACCCCTACCCTTTTCCTGCCAGGCATTCATCACCAGATTAGCTCTGTAAGCATACAGCTCTGTCAGAATAATTAATGTCTCTTTTTCTATGGTTAGGGTGACTGTCACTCCCTTAAAATAGTCCTGGCTATCATTAGATCTACCATACCTCGGCACCAAACTAATAACTAATAAAGGACAGGAATGGGTTAGTGGTTCTATAGTTCTGTAGTTCTTTCTTGCCATCTAATTGTCTGATGGCCAGCAAGAACAAACCAGAATTATGTTTAGATCTGAAATTTCAGACTCTAAAACTGAGCTATTACTTTAAGAGTCAAAGACTATCAGAAGCGTCCTGTTGGATCAGTCAAAAGGTCTAATAGACTATTAATCAGTATTATAATCAGGTTTATCTGGGAAGTTCACAAGCATTGACAGGAGCTTGATGTCTGTCTCCCAATTTAGCTCCCTAGCTTAAGGAGTCAAAACCCTTTTTAGGCACTAGTTGCCACTTGAATACTGGGCATGGATGCCCTCTCTCTCCCCATCTCCCCCAAATCATACCAAACTCCAAGTCTTATGTAGTTTTGTGGGATGTTGTGAGATGTGAGGTGTTGGTCTAGATCAACTATATGCTCAAAATCTTATAAGCCATTCAAGATCTTGTCTCCTGAAGCAAATATTTGTGTGTGACTGTGTAATACACAGATTTGACTTCTTTGCTGTTCTGGCAAATGTTGAACCTAGAACATTTGCAACTGATCATACTGTGTGGGCGTAATTGCTCTTGAAAAGTGTTTTCAAGTAAGCTGGTTCATAATGCAGAACAAATGAGATCTGTTAGATCTCTGTGTGTGTTTGCAAGAGCACCCAATAGGTCTTGGCATCTTTTTTAATGTTGATGATTAGAAGTTTTATACTTAGCAAACAAAAAGGAGAGGAAAACCACTTTTCTACAAGCGTCCATAAAACATGCTGAATTCCAGCAACAGCTCTAATTCTTTCCAGACAACATATCCACACTGATGTTACAGCAGTCATCCTTTGAAGTCATCCTGTGATCCTGGGAATTCATAATTCAGTGATGGAAGCATTTGCTTGATCATGTTCAAACTCAATTCAATCTTTGGCAAATAAGTTTTAATTAGCAGCATTTGGGAAAGGTCTCAAGTAATTTGGTAACAATAGACTCAACTTTCCCATACAGGCACCCTTTAGATAAATTGCACTTTGGTTCCCATAATTCCCAATCAGCATGGCTTGAGAATTATGGGATATAAAGGTCAATATATATGCAAGGGAAGGCGGGAATAGATGATAGTGAGAAAGACAATGTTATTGTTTAGTCAATGACATATGTTCTATCCTCAAAAAAAAAAAACCTGCTTTAAGTTGTGTGTGAAATGTTGCAATGCACAGTATTGTACTCTTCTATATTTTGACTGCCGTGCACATTTCTGCACTGACTGTGCATTGTTCAGCTCTATGCACCAAAATGAAAATGAGAATTGGACAGGGGCTTTCCAACCCTATCTAGACAGTTGCGTAGAACAACTTTCTGTTAGGATCAGAAAGGGCCCAATTCATCCCAACTTTTTTGCCAAGATAGGAAGAATTTTAGTCGAAGTGGGGAGGGAGGTTTCTATACAATATAAGTCCTACTCATTCTATAATTTGAAAAGCCACCTTTAAACAGTTCTGTTTATCTAAGGTTCTCTTTTGTGTTAGTTGTCTCTAGTGCAAAACTCCTTCACACCATTGATTTTGTAATGAGAAGTCAATGTGGACATGGTCAGGGAAAAAAAGAAGGGGGGAGGCAATTTTCCATTCCCCACATGCTGTTTACATTTCAAACATTAAATAAATATAAAATTGTTTCTATCGGCTGAACAAATATTTAACAAACACTCAGTTTAAAGAGTAGTGTTTGGGAAATCAACTCTGCATCTTTAAGACATCAGGAATGTATGGAAACTAGTCACCTGAAAGGTAAAGCAAACATATCTTTAAAAAAAATAATCCACAAACATACCTGACAAAAGAGGGAAGAATACTGAATTGTGCCTTCTCATCTGTCTCATGCTTAACCTGATGTAATTTCAATTGTTGACATAACCTGCTAGTGTTTAACTTGCTTGCTTGCTTTCATTCATTCTTTCATTCTGGGTGTTGTTGTTTTTTTAGGACATCTTCTTTGGCTTTTAAGAGCTCATCAGTGTTGTCAAGGCAAGCAATTTGTTCCTAATAACCATTGCAGGCCAGTTCAGACCCTGTATTCTGGTAGAGTAAATGTTTACTCATTACATTCCAAACACTGAAGGTCACTGGTGGCAAAAATAGCTGGATTCCTGTTAATGGGTGATTTTTTAAAAAAATTGCATATCCTTCCTTAAAAGTTTGAATCTGAATACTTTCCATATGAAGAGTCGGAAAGACAGCCACACATATTTTTTAAGAAAGAAAATAATTTGTGATATAACCATGCACTCATGCAAATATATTTTGCCCCAACTCTTTCCCATGGTGTTTGAAAAAACTATCTTGCACAATTTTTACAGAGAGAGTCTATTCCAGCTGACAGCTCCATTTTATTTGACAGAATACTTTATAGCCATTTGACATGCAGCGATGAAACCCCTTTCCCATAATATCCTGGTATATAACTTAAATTGCTTAAAGAGAATAAATATCTTTCCTCAATCAAGGGTGAAAAGAAATTAGCCAAATTATTGTTCTTGAACATAACTGTGGCCTTGAACCCCATTAAGAAGATGTTTTTCTTTGGAGTTGGAACTTGGAAAGAAGTTCTGTTGGCAATTGCTGGCTGAAACTGACCAGAACTTAATCAGTTTAACACTGAAGGCTTTTATTTTCATGGATCTGTGTATTAGTGAGAAAATGATTTTTTATTATCATTTATCACCATCATATTTGCAAATGGCCACTATCCTAGGCAGTTGTTAAACTAGGACTATATTAGGGAACTGTAAAGCTTCGAAAGGATTATTCACTTGGATAAAGATCTGTGTGAACAACTTCTTCAGAGCAGTGTTGCAAAGCAACATGATCTCTCTTTTCTAAAAGGAAACAACCATGTTTCTTCACTAAGAGACCAGAGCTAATAGTTCCAAGAGCTGAAATACGCTTTCTACAATTACACAGGATATGCAGAAATGGCTGCAGATTACTGGAACCGTTGGTCAAGATCTCAAGGCAACTTAAAGTGCTTTGTCAAGGAGAATTTTTTTTTACAGTCTTGCCTCAATGAGAAGAATTGCATCATCCTTGTGATGCCATCACCTCATCCATGTGAGGTCATCTCCTCAGCCCAAACTAGAAATTTTGTTTAAATTTAAAGATCTTCCTGAGAGAAACTCTGGAATAAACAAGCTCTTCAAGGAAGATACGGTTCTTTAAGCTTGCTGAGTGAAGCTACTTAGAACCTTAGAAATAATAATTGGCAGGTTGAACTGAATCCAGCTACAAACCAGAAGTCAATGAAGTAACATTTGCCAAAGGAAGGGGGGGGAAAGACAGCTCTGATCAGAATCCTGGCTGTTGCATTTGCCAAAAACTTTGAATGCCAATCTCACCTGCTGGACATGAAAGCAGTCTAGTCTGGAAATAACAAAGGTGTCTATGATTCAGATAAAGGTGTGGTTTGTTCTGGAAGCCATACTGAGATGTGCTTATTTTCAGTATGGGATAGAAATAAGGAAGTGGATGTAATTCACTAGGCCTTGGTATAATTTTCTGGCAGTCCAGAGGGTGATGACGCCATCTGTCTACCTCAAATATATGAGAAGAGCTTAAGGATTGAAAATGAGGATGTGTAGTTTCGAAACAGTTATAACTGTACAAATATTTAATCAGAAATATGTCACTCAAATATATGGACTGACCTCAGATATAAAATAATGGGGAAATGCATTGAGAAATTGTATTGCAGAAGACCTGTCACCCATTTCCATGACACCTTCCATTTTGTTGGTCCTAAAGTGACAATTGCTAACTCTGCTGAATTCCAGTCTTTCTTTTTTGGCCAGAGAGGGGAGAAAAATGTTTGTGAGTATAGTTGAGTATAGTTTAAGGTCATGCCTAGATCCTGACGTAGCTATATCTGTAGATGTGTAATTAAAATGGACTTTGTAATGCACTATAGTTCATCAACTGCTAATTGAAATTTGGTTATTTATACATAATGTTCTTAAGGCTATTGAATATCAACACCGAGAACATAACAGTTGTGTGTGGTGGGGGAAAGGAATCTTTTTATGGTAGATTTCTATCTTGTCCCAGCAGGATAACCTCACTTGACTTAGAAAAGAAAATGTGTTTTCTGCCCTAGAAATTTCTCCTCTAGCGGCAGGAAGTCAAATTCAACAGGTAAATACTGCCATCTAAAGGCCATCGTTTGTACTTGCATCATACTAACATGTACAACATAAGACTTTCACGGCTCCAAAGGAGAGTGTTATCATACCAAATTTTTAAAAACTTGTAAGAATCTGTGAAACATCTCATCAGTCACAAAAAGAAGCAGTATTAATATCCACTTTGCAACATGGAAGGAAAAAAATCCCCAACCAAATAAAATTCATTAATACAATTATGGTTGTAAACTGTTTTATGTGAATTCATACAGTTGTAAACTGTTTTAAGTGAATCTGGCTTATAATTTGAATTTTTTTTTTACACTTTTCTAGATTCCACATACACTTATGGCTTTTTAGGAAACCTTCATACCAACATAAAGAAAAGATGAATATAAAACAAGGTGTGAATTTTCAAGCACTTTTTTTTTAAAGTGACAAATATTAGAACAGGAATATGATTTTCTACATGAATGAAACGTTCTGGATTTAGTGTGATTCATATGTTTCTGATAACAGCTTTGTGGAAGACATCCAAAGCAAACTGAATTCATTGAACCTTAAGTATCTAGCTAGATAAGCTTCCTTCAAAACAGAACTACTGCTTGGAGAGGATATTTTGTTTACAAAAGGGGGGGTTATGTCATCTGTACAGAAGGCGGAAAAAACAACTGCAGTCATATTGAATTTTATCTATTTTATTGCCTCTTAATACATTGCATCTGAAATATTCTTAAACTAAACTTCAAAGGTCCAAGTAATTCTAATAAATACGTTTTCAATATGGTATACAGGGATTTATTGGTGCCTTATTGCAGAGGCATCCAACTGTGGCAGTTTTAAGACTTATGGAGTTCAACTTGCAGAATTCCCTAGTCAGCATGGCTGGCTGGGGAGTTCTGGGAGCTGACATTCACAAGTCTTAAAGTTGCCAAGGTTGAACACCCCTGCCTTATTGCAAATTGGAAGACGAAGGCATGCTCATTTCTCTGATAGTCATAGGAATTTGTCTCATAAATGAGATAGAACTGACAATTTTCTTATTTCGGAAGTGTACAATAATCCTACAATGTGATGGTTCTCCAATAATTTGGTAGCAAAATCTTGTCAAGTCACATCTGCCGAAGAAGAAAAAAAGAGAGTACATATATCTTTCAGGATATATCCTTTAACTAACTGGAAGGAGGGGTAGAACCACTTCAACTTCTGCTGGCATAACTAAAGACCAGGGTTTAAAAGAAAAAGAGTAACTTAGAGCCAACTCCAACTTGTCCTCTTCCTCCATCAAGGTATACCTCTTTTGTAATCCTCTGTTTGATAATGCCAGTCCATGGATGCAACGGGGAACTTCACCGTAATAGAGATGTGGGACTATTCACCCTATCTGTTAGAACTTCTAAAAGGAAGCTGGCTGGCAAGTATACGTGTGCCACAAGACTTAAAACTTCATTCCTGGTCTCAAACAGTGTGTTATATTAGCCTTGTAGTAAAAACTAGAATATTTTTGTGCAAAGCTATTCATAAAATTGATCAAAAGTGGAGCCAGGTTACAATTTGACCCGGTCGCTTCTATTAAACATGAGCATGGGGCGCCATCATATGTTTTAATAGCTCTTTAAAAAAGAATCAGATAGCATTCAGCTATTTCAATCTGTCATACCTATATATTCTTCCATGATCAAAGTACTATAAAGTTCTTTTCAAATAAGCTGGGGGAGAAAAATGGGAATCAAAACTGAAAAGAAATAGCTTTGGAAATAAATTGTTGCTATTATTCTTTTTCTTTCTCATTATAAGACTTTTCAATGGCATGAAAATAAGAAAAGCAGGAATCAAGCTTGGCCGCTAGAAACTAACCTCTGCAAAAATGTGTATTTCTTAAATCATCTACATCTGGCTGGTGACTTAATGAGCCAGAGCTTACCAAAGTGGGCCCTGGAATAATTCAAGAGAGAACAAGAAAGAGGGAGACAAAAGGACATTATGTTTGTATCTTGAATTGTTTGTATTTTGAATTTTCCCAGGTGCTCATGCAAAATAGGTGCAGATGTTTTCAGCCAACGGATGAGTTAAATTATATTGTTATAAATACAAGCTGTGTGCATGCTATCATCTTGCCACATGTCCTAAAATGCCCTAAGAGATGACTAAGTCTTGAATTTTTAAATATAAAATACATAGACATGGTTTCAGTGATGAATGTTTATATCTCACCATTGTTGAAGGCGAAAAGTATAAAAATGGAATTTGACTGTCAGGCATCATTACTTATTACTACGTACTGTACTATGGAAACTGGCCATTTAAGACTATGCATTCAAATACAGACAGCTTGTTTGGTGTAGTGACTAAACACTGGATTAGAAACTGGGAGGCCATGAGTTCTAATTCTGCCTTAGACATAGAAGCCAGAAAGGGACTTTGGACAGACGCACCCCCTCTCTTTTCCATTGGAAGAAGTTACTGGCAAGCTATTTCCAAAACTTGCCAAGAAAACTAAATGGACGTGTTCATATAGTCACCAGGAGTCAATAGTAATTCAATTGGCCATGTAAATAATAATGCAAAATGTTAAGTAAGACATTCATTATCCCACTGGTATAATTGTCTATTATCTCAGCTATTCGTCCTATATGTTGACTTACAAAATACGTGGTTTGTATGGTTAGGTTGGGAATATTTTCGGGGTGCCTTGTAATTGACACATCAGTGGCATGTCTAGCCCATTCTCTTTGGTAAGGAACTGTCCCTTTTTTCTCATTATTAGTCTGAATAAATAGTGGCTGGAAAAGAAAAGCTTTCTGAGGACAGGGACATAACTGGAGCTGCCAGGTCATTTTGGTGTCTCTAAATTCCTAATGAAAAACGGATTCCAAATCCCGTCATTGAGTATGCAGGAGCTATATTTACAATATTAGTTTCTTATGGCAATAACCACTTACTTAAGCAAAGGTTAAGAACAATTAATAGAAATTCATAGAACAAGAAGAAACTGATATAGTCTTTTTAGCCCTCATGAAATTGGGATGTGCATTTCACTTATATGGCATGTTGTTTTACTTAGACAAGATTTAGATCCTTTTCAGGAATGTATCATCAAAACTGCTCAGGATTCCTTCAGCTCCCTGCAAAGAGCATCATAACATTGTTTAGATCTACACAAAATAAGCAAAATAGCATTGCTTTGAGTTCCTGATGAGTGGGGGTGGCACATATCAGCTCTTCCGTGTGATTTAAAGTCCCAGGAGTTTTCAAGAAGCTACATCTGAAAATGAACTTGCATGATTCATGATGTTACTTGCCACCCACTTTCCTGCAATCTCAGATGAAAAACCTACAGATTTTATATTTTGAAAGGGGGAATACGAAAAGGCTGATGATATCTGTGGAGAAAAGCTGAAGAAGTATTGGCCTGCCATCATTCCTCTGAAGCCTAGGGGGAACGCGATCACCTTCAAGAAGCGGGAGAAATCCCTGAAGCAGGGGAACATTTGCTTCAGGGACTGTTGACAAGTAGGTAAAACATGTATCCAGGAATATGTTTCATTTCTGTTTTCTGTGATGTGCTAAGTCTTATTTTATTCTTCTCTGTGTGCAAGTTAAGAAACAGGGTGTTTAATTTCAGCCTCATTCAGACTTTACTTTTATGATTGCAAAAAAATATTGGGTTTTCTTCTTTAAAGTCCTCTTGTGATTTGTAATAATAATAATAATTTGAAACCTCAACAGTGTTTTCTTTTTACTGAGGTTTTGAATGCAGGGCTCTTAATTTGTAGCAAACCAGCTTTCTTCAGAGTCTGTCCAGCATTGCATTTTCCTTCAGATTTCTCTTTCTTAACTAATCTGCAGGTTGCTATATTATTGTGATCTGGACATCTCTGTAATTATCTTCTCCCATTGTGAATGTTGCATTAAATTAATTATTAGTTTTTTAAAAAAAATTAAATCTTTTTTTCCTGTGAAATTTGTTTATATTTCAAGGGAGGAAGGGAGGGCTGAATCCTCAGGTCATCATATTTTTATACTACACAGTCGGGCTTTATTAAAATTATTCCAGTCTTTACATTTTGCTTTTTTAATTGCCAGAAAAGCAACACAGATATCATCCCACCAGACTGCCGGACCACAAATCAACTCCACAGGAAGGTTAAAGTTGAGAATGGCTGTAATGACAGAACCATGCAAGTTCGATAGTGCTTTCCCCAAAGGCATAATGACTCAGTGGCTTAATGACTCTGGAGATGGGCTTTGCTCCAGAGGTTCGAGTCCTAGCACTGCATGACAGGGTGAATTCCAACATTTACCTCAGCTTCTGCCATTCAAAAGCATGTTATATGTGAGTAGATAAATAGATACCACTTCAGTGATGAGACTTCAGTACTTTGTGCAGATAGTAAGAACCCTGCCAGTGCTGGATCTTTCTGGAGGTGATGCTCATTTGTGAGGCAACTTTGGTGGAGGGAGAAGGCCTCAGATGACACTGCAGGATGCCAATCACCTTTCTTTCTAGTGCTGAACTAGCTCACCTGCTGTGGCGCACCTTGGAAAGCATGTGAGCCTGAACTAAACAGGCTAGGAGTTTTAGACAGCCAAACTACTACTTTGCATTGTAGTCTCCTGGCAAATGTAACGTTGCCATATGCTAAATAAATAATAATAAGTGCTTTCCTCCTCTCCATGTGAATTAGGGAGGAGTACATCTGAGTTGCTTACACATACTTGCTGCTTGCTTTGGACATAAGCCGTATTTTCCTCATCACAACTTTGATCATGGATCTGGCCTTTTTCTGTCAAGAATAACTTCTTACTCTCTAATCAGGGTTTGAAAATGCCATCTTTCTTCCATACTAGGGGATGAATGCCAGGTGAATCGCCTCCTGGAGGATAGGTGATTGCAGCAGGAACTATTAAGATGTCATCCCCAACCAAGAAGACGAATGAGATGTGAAGGCCTTCGGGAGAAAAGATTTGAGATTTCTAACCTTCTCCCTTGTGGCTCTCAGCAATTTATATTTCTCAAGAAATTAGCTATTCAAGCATTTTTAAAAGTTCTTGAATTTTTATAGTTGCTTGTGAAATAGATTTTCAAAATGCTAAAAACTGGTTGGAAATCAATTTAACCTGACTGCTTAATGTACTATATATGTAATAATACTGTGTCCTCCAGAAAGAAACCAAAGCAGTACTTGGGGGAGGGGGGAAGAGGCCTATGTATGTTCTGCAATCCTCTGGTTTCTTATCAAAAGATATTCACTGTGGTCTCCAGAGCCAGCTGCTAAAAAGATGGTTGATAGCTTCTGAATCAATAGTTTTCATGAAAAACTTTACATGTTTAATTGGTATAAGGCAGTCGGTCTGAATCAAGAGTACAGAAACACCATCCTGAAAATTTAATCAATACCTTGCATGTACTGATTGTTACAATAGGGGCAAGAGTATGCTAGCATGCATGGTGATCCCTAGATTATAGATTCTACTTTGCATAGAACATGATGAGCATGTTTAAAGTAAAACTGAATCTTGGTTGTGCTTATTGGCATAAAACCAAAAGGTGTCAAAAAGTATCAACTTTATCATTACTGTTAATAGGCAATGTCACATGCAGTATGAGCAGGACTAAGCTAGTAGCCTAGCCCACATCTTCTCTATCTTACTAAAGTCATTACATGAAAGCCTAGAATGATCAAAGCCATGTAAATTCATTACATGAAAGCCTAGCGTGATCAAAGTCACGATGGGTTACAGAGCTCAATATGTGTAGCCAATCTGGCGATGACCATATGGAAGATTGTGACTTGGAATGTAAGAGGAATAAACTATAAGTCTGTGAATTGAAAGAAAGGAAAATAGATATGTCGTATTTCTATGAAACCGAGAGAAAGATGCAGTAGATCTAGGACATAATAAGTTGGTCTTGTAGAGTTGATGAATACATGCAGAGAAGTGAGAATATAAATTTAATTATGAATAAAATGGCTGAAATGTAACTCAACCAATATGAACTCATTTCACTAACCTTGGTATACAGTATATGCATATGAAAGCAAGAACCCATAAGTTGGTGACGTTTCATGTTACAATCCAGTGAATGGAAGTAATGGAAGAAATAAGTTTTAGGGCAGAAATGTGCAACATTCTGAACAAATGAATAAAGATTCAGAATGTTCAGCTTCAGATTTAGGGCAAAATAGATGGGAACGTACAGAAAAAATATCTGGGCCATTCAGAAGCATGAAAACATGTAAGAATGGTGGTTGTTTGGTAAGCATCTGCTTAAAAGAAAGTCTGTTCTGAGTGCATAAGTTAGCTTCTGTTCCACAGTTTGGCCAATCCTTTGCTCATGCATGCCCCAAAGGTTATTTCTAAAGGAAGGACCCAGCTTTCCAAAAGGCATTGCTTGTGAAATAAGCCGCCCTAAATCTTGTAAAACCTTAATGATTCCTTTCTCGAAACATTGCAGGAGAAGGAGAAAAGGGATCCAGGGAGGGGAAGTATGGCATTCTTTCCCTAAAAAGCTTTGAAATATGTTCAAAAATATTTTATGAGGTCACACTAAAAGAGAATAATTGGAAGAAAAATTCTGCTTGTCTAAGCGAAGAGCACATTTGTAGCAGTGGGGTAAATGTTTTATCGATTGAGAAACTGGGAAACTCGAGTCATTACTCACCATGGGCTAAAGAATAATTGCTAATGCTCTAGCGGAAAGATTAAAAACAGTTTCTGGAAGTATTTCTTACAATGATCAATGGTGTATCATCCCAGGCCATTGGATCTTCAATAACATTTTTCCCTTTTGGGATGCAATCAATTTTTATAATATGATTCATTTGCCAGTGGGCACGCTTTCTGCAGACGATGAAAAGGTACTTATGTGCCTTATATTGTTGAGAAGTAATCATATATCGCCAAGGCTAGGGTTAAGATAGAAAAGATCTACCTGTATTCATCTCTCTCTCTTTTTAAATGGATTGGAGAAATAGTTGTAAGGGTAGCTGCTGGCTATTTTATTGTTTCCTACTGCATTTTTTTTTACCCACTTACGTCAGTGCTGTCTTAAATAAATAATCATCATGAAACAGTGGCTTCTGCAGATTTTAGACAAGGCCTTCATTGACCTGTAACTATACAACCCTCATTTTCAAGAGCTGCAATAACTTCAAGAGCTAAGTTCTTGTTAAAGTCTGCCACAAGTTTTCTGTTCTTCTGCCTTGCATTACAACACAAACTAATTGAAAAGCCGAATCCTCACTTTAAGATTAAGTAAAGGCAATTACAATTTGGATTTTGAAAAGTTTCCCAGTCAGAACATCCATTTACATGAACACCAATCAAAAATAATTTGACACTGGAATGAGGGCAAGATGACTTGATAAGCAATCAGGATCTCCAGCTTCAGCAGTCACCAAATTATTATTTTTTTCATTGTGAGCAGATAGAGTGACTGCCAACATTTAAAAAAACGGGCAGGGAGAAAGTTCATTAGGGATCTTCATGGAGTCTAAAAGGAAAGGAAGCATTCAAGCCATAGCACTATAAAACTGAAAGAGATATTAGAGGTTCATTCATCCAGAATGCAGGATGCTCTTTCAGTATTTTTGAAATGAAAGTGGTGATAATTTGCTTATATATTGAAGCCAAGCAAATATGGACATGTCCATATATGTACCAAGGCTCAAGCTGAAAATAAAGGAGAGTCTATTTGACTAAACATTTTTTGTTTTTTGTTTTGTTTTAATGACCCGCATAATCCCTTGCACTGGAGTGAGGGTTGGGGTGAATGAATGGAGCTCAAGCATTACTCTCCAGACACCCTTCCTGATGCCTATGCTGAGTTCACAGCAGTCTATTTGATTATATATATTACCTCTTGTAAACATTTTGAATGTATCTATACTCATTTCATCATTAGAAGGAAAATCTCTTCATTAGTTAATAGTTAATTAGCACATGAAATACAAAGCCACATCAAGAACTGGTTGCCCCCACCTCCAGTATATCTCTTGGAGATATGTCAAAGCCAGCACAGTTGAATGTGAAGGAAAAGTTTGCCGTTCTGCAGAAACTGGTAGAAACAAACAAACAAACAAACAAAAATAGGTTGCATTTAGTCACTTCTGTATAGAACTTACTATGTCAGGCTTTTCCAGTCAAGGATACATTAGGTGACAGCATTCGAAATAAATAGCTAGGCAGAGTATTGAACACACTGTGCCTGCATCACTTCATCAGAAAATCCTGATATATACTGTGTGATTCATCACTTAGGTCAAAGGAAGTTGTAAATTTAGAGGCCAAGTTTTTTCTTTATCTTGAAGCTTTAGCAACATAACTGTGATTTAAGATCTGTCCTTGAAAATCTATGTTCCTTTTTCTATGCCACTGAACCATCAAATAATCTACTCCAATAAATGATTCATCCACCATTAGGAAAATAACCAGGGCTTGTTAAGTAAAGGTTACTGACTAAACGAAATATAGAAATGCTAATTTTGATGCAAATTACAGAAACTTTCAACTTGATCTTATTACAGGACATGTACATTTTTATGGATAGGAAAGGGTAATGCAGAAGCTGACAAAAAGTTGGGATGATAGTCATATGAGGCTTAAATAGTGGGATCTAGTTATTTGGGGTAAGCTAACATGCCATTCAATCTACCCTAACACTGAACACCTTGTATACATAATGTATAAACTGAATTAAATCAATAAAAATAAACGTTAAGCATCAGGATAATACTAATCAAATAAACAATCACAACTGCAGAAAAGAAGAATTAATACCATACTGACCCCTTCAGCTACTGAAACAAATTTTAGTGTTTTTATACCAAGCAAGTTTAGGGCTAATTCTACAAAAGGGGACAATAAATTGTATGAGCTCTAATTTATTTGTTATGTACAATATAAGCTAGGCATATATATTGCTAGTTTTTCTCATATCCAAGCTTATATGGATCTTAATTTATGGGCATGATTTGTGTGTGAAAAATCCCACACTGCAATAACTGTAAACTTTAGAGTCACAAGTATAATGCAACTATTTCACTAATTGTTAACCTACAGTTAGGCTATCAATATATTTAACAATGCAGTCTACAAAATGCACACTGAAATCTCAAAAATATACATAATTACATCTCAAATGCCAAGTGAAAAACATTTTTACATTCAACTAAAAGAATGAACGAAGTTGTTTATGTGAACTCAAACATAACTCAGGTCAATAATCTGGCTAGTAATTCACATAACAATGGTGTTACTTGAGCTTTTATCTGTCTTTCTCACTGTTGGGTAATATGTGGTTCACCAAGAAAAAGTAGAATTTATCGTCTAATAATTGAAAAAGAGCGCTGGAAAAATTAGGTATGAATTCAGTACAAGTGTTAGAAATAGGATGACCAGGCATGCCTGGGTGCTGGAAAATATGGTAGATAAACAAGCAGTCTCTGATGTGAAGTGTAGCATGTATAGAGAATTTAAAAAGTTGACTTTGATGGAAATGTGCAAGAACCGTTACCTAGGCAAAATGGGCTGAAACTTTTTTTAAAAGTCCTGGCAAATGATATAATATTCAGAAGTGGCTTAGGTTGATTCACTCTTGTGTAAAAAAAAGAAGGAGGTACTGCACAATCAAACTTGCAAGTTTCAATTATTATAGCCAATCTCATTAAAGGTAGTTTTAGACTTCCTCTGAAGATTTCCTGGCCTGGTCTGTCTAGTGACGTTGATAAATGAACACCAAATGGTGATGAAATGAGCCATCTTTGAGAAATGAATAACAAAAATCAGTACAGTATCCAATCTTTAACAAGTAGCAGGTCAGTAATAAAATCCAAGGAAAGCATATCCCAAAGAGGAGAGAGATTTAAGAGATCAATCCTGATGCCAAGCTGGATGCTATTGTGGCAAAGCCATAAAAATCTCTTCCCTCAGGGAAGAAGTGATCTATAACTGGCCATTGGGGCACAAGTCTACCCATTCCCAAGAGAAGGGGGGGTAAATTGGAGTCATTTCTCTGAGCATAGGGGTCATCCTCCTGCTATGTGCAAATTTGCTCAGTGAAGTGAAAATTATGCCTTCACAGTTCAAAGCCAATATGTTTGTGCTTGAAGCAAGGGAGCAAATGCATCATGTTGCAGGATAAAGTAGAAAGGATAATCACAGAGGAAAAAATATTCAGGGTGGCATGAAAAAATATCAGTTTGCTTGTTCTACAAGCTGCATATGCAGAAGACACAAAAGTTAACAGAGAAGAAAAATGGCTCCTTCTTAATTTAGTGCGGTGTTAGTATTGAATCCATTCTGAAAATTGTCATTGAGAAATTTCTTAGATTGGCTAGTTCCTTCAAGGACATTGAATGTTTGGTATATGTTGGGGATACAAATGCCCCAAAACTAATTACGATCAAAGGATGTTTGAGGAAACTCATCCTATAGTTGACCAGATTCTGGTCAACCAATTGACCAATGGTCAACCAATTTTCAATCAGTTCAGCACATAGCCTGAACAAAAAGTTGAACACAACCACATATGCCATATTTAACATTTAGCTTCTTCCATTATTGACTACCTGATGAAACAATCTGGCCATAAAATTTGTATAGCTGCCTACACCAGATCTATTGTGTTCCAAGAAGATTGTTGCCCATTTAAGAGACTGATTACAATTCCTCCTGAGAATGGCTGGGAAATAAACAGTTCTGTGGAAACTTTTAAACCTTTCAGGACTTCCATTGTACTTGTCAATCAAGCAACCAGGGTTTGTTGTCACAAAGTTGTAAAAGGTTGTGCAATGATTGACAGTTGCTCAATTTGATCCATCCACTGCACCAGTATGTCCATTTTCTGATTCAAGTGCCTAATTTATGCTGCCACCTCTCTGCGATTATGGGTATTTGTTACTGAAGCAAGATGTTTTCAACCTGATTAACAATGATCAGTGTTGCCAAGGAACTGATTCTTATAGACCGGATTAAAACATTCAAAGTGATTTGGATTTTTTTCTCCCATAGAATGGAAATCAGATTACTGTAATTGCCATTAAGCTTTTCTCAGCAAACTTTAACTGGTACAGATGTTCCAAAATGCAAACCTATGATAAGTAGGGTTATTAAGAAGGAAAAATGAAACAAATTTCAGTGAGTATGAAAGTCCTCTGTTTAGTGAAATGAAGGTTCAGATTATTGTGCCTTTCCCATCAGTGTGATAAAATGGGCTTGAATCCTCTCTTTTTTTCTTTTTTTTCTTTTTGATGCAAGAGATGGTTTTCTTGTGCTAACAAACATGTATGGCTCCAGGTTGTTTACTTCTGACCTTGTCAAAATTAGCTCTCACACTAAGAATGAGTAATTCAAAACCACACCTGTAATTACCTGGCTAGTCAGGAAGAAAAATGATTAGGCAGCTAAGAGGTCAAGACTAGCAGTATTGGTAAGCTATCTTCCAAGGTCTCTGGCCTAATGCAACAAGATTCTTCCTCTAACTCTATGGCATGTGGGCATTGCTAATCACAAGAAGAAATCTCTCTTTAACATACCCGTGTTTCCCCTAAAGCAAGACAGGGTCACACTTTCTTTTTATCCCCAAAAGCCCCACTATGTCTACTTTCGGGGTACGGCTTATATTGATTGGAAAACAATTGTCAGTTTTATTTTAAGTATTTTAAGTATTTAAGTATTTTAAGCAGGAGGCGGAAGTGGGCAGGAGTAATATGTCTTACTTTCGTGGTACGGCTTATATTAGCCGACCCCCTGAAAACCCCGATACGTCTTACAATCGGGGGTGTCTTACTATCGGGGAAACAGGGTAGTGTCAACTTTTACATTATACAGTCATGAGAAGAGCACTATCAATGACAAGATAGTGGTGGAAATGCAGTTAATTTGCTCTACTTTCCATGACAGAACACGTGAAACATGCATTCCTGTAAAACAGCCCACAAAACACTCTTATGCATATACCATTTTATGCTAGGAGTCTGTGGTCCTAGTGGATCCTTACTCGTGTTTTGTGGCATTGATCATTCACCACATAAGTCTTTCTTAAACAGGCTGTAGAATCCATTGTCTCCAGAGTCTGTTAAACATTAATGAGTGCTTTGTGTATGTTAGAAATTATAATATATGAGTCTATGCTCCAGTTTTAGAACTATTTATGCTACAGGAATACCACTATAGTGTAACATAAAAATTACTTATGGCATTTATTACCAAGAAATAAGACTTCGTCTCCCCAACGTAATGCTATCAATTTTGTGGCTTATTTTTTTTTCCAGAATTGTATTCCTTTGTTTGCTTTGTTGACAATAGCAGTTGAAGATTTAAAGTACCTGATTTAATCTCTACACTGTCTATAGTGGTTTAAGATTTACAATAGCTATTCCCTCGTCTCTAACTCTTGTTGTATAAGCATCTTTATTTATTTAACATGTTTCACTGGTATGATACAATTTAGTAAAGGTCATATTTTTCTTGCTTGCTAGTTCTCTATTTAACTTCTGCAGCACAGGTGGCTGTTCTAGAGGATTGTTCTGTTGGGGAAGAGGGATTACATATTTCTCTGCATAAACTTAGGAACTACCAACCCTCACATGCTTCAAATCCTTTTTTCTTTTAGTTAAGCCTCTGGCCAGTAATTCATTCTGCATATTACCTAATTATATGGTTAATATTGCAGAGTGACTGTCATGCTATCTGCTGCATTTCTGACCTCATCATTCCATTCCTTTTTTCAACAATTCACTCTATTACAAAATTATTTATTCTTGGCAATACATTTATGCTAAAATAAAGGTATACATTTACCCAGGAAGCTCCTGGTTTTCTCATTTGGTCATTAATAAAAACTAAAAGGGGAGAAAATCAAATCAATAACAATTATTGGTGAATCCCTTTGTGTGTGATTCTAATTGATAACATCAACTGGGAAATTTAATTAAAAATTAATAAAGATAGCCAGTAACCATGACAACCCCCCTCCCAAAAAATAAAATCCTGAGTTAATTTTATTCAGTTAACTAGATGTCTTTTTATTTTCACTAAGCAATCAGATTGAAAGGAAATGAGACGCATAAGTTTAGAGTTTTTCAAAAGATAATCTATTTTATTTTATTTTATTTCAATCCCTTTGCAGGAAAAAAAATCCTATTTTGCATGAGCCAATATAGTAATATTGCCAACACAGAACCTTTGTTTTTGCTACAACTAAATATATATTGTGTGTGAATTTCAAAGAACAGTTACAAGTATAGATAACAGTAGATTTCTTGCCTTCTATATTTCTAGAATCTGCAGTTGCTCAATAGAGTTAATTGGCAAAAGCAAAATGTCAGATTAAACAAAGTGTTAAGCAAAAGTAACTCCTTTCCAGTGCATAATTAATTTCTGGAATTCTCAGTCACAATATGACCAAACACCACTGGCTTAGAGATTTACAGAGGGAATAGCTGAAGATCTTCTGGAGATTAAATCCAAAGTGCTACACAATTCTAATACTATATAATGGATAGTAAAGTAAGGGGGAGCTTTACTTTATTGTTAGCTGAGACTTATCGCGCACATAACCCATATTCAAACACAAGTTGAATATTCAGAGTCCCATCCCATGTGCTGAAATAATGTGCACTATGACAGTGCTGATCTTGGATACAGAGGATGGTAGATACTGGAATGAGGAAGGAAGAATACTGTGTGCCATAACTGACGTTTATCAGAAATACATTTTTAATGTACATAAGCAATTCTGCTTCTTCTAGTCATGCACTAGCATTACATTCAAGTATATTTGTAAACATGTCCTTATAAGATTTTCTATAGGACCTAACACAAATGTAGGCCTTCCCATTCCCATCTCCCATATTTAAGCAGGACCAGTATTTCAACAGGTGAATTATGTCACAATAAAAATTTAGCAGCTCCTCAAAAATTGCACTTTTGGATGTGATGTCACCACATAATATAAAATAAATAAGATACTTTAATATCAATCCCAGAATTATCATTCTCTGGGGATAGTGCATGCTCTAGCTCAGAGGTTTCCTACCTTTTGGGCACCATGGATCAGTTCCGTGGAGAGAGGTTTTTCCATGGACCAGAGGGTGCGTGGTTTTGTGTGCTGCCTGCATCACACACATGGGGCTTTGCTTGTTTGTGTGGACCGGTTGCTGGCATGCCACAGCCCAGTACTGGTCCATGGACCGGGGATTGGGGACCCGAGCTCTAGCTACATTCATCCATCTCTGGTTTATGAAAAAAAACCAAGTCTGAGCCATACAATAAATAAATATGTGAATGAAAAACTAATTTTCAAACATGAACTTCAGTACCAAATGTGAGATCCTTCCCCTTCAAGTGCTCAGAGAGGATATAAGCACACCAATTCTTAAAGAGATATTCTATGTATTAAAAATGAAAAGGCTCTCAAAGGAATAAAAGATTGAATGCTAATAACTATGAGCTAGAAGTCTATACATATAGTGACATCATCCAAAATATATTAAGTAAAGCAGGGGTCCCCAATACCTGGTCCATGGACTGGTACTGGGCTGCGGCATGCCAGAAACTGGTCCATGCAAACAAGCAAAGCCCCATTCGCGTGTTGCAGGCAGTACACGAAAACACACCCCCTCCAGTCCATGGAAAAACCACTCTCCATGGAACTGGTCCCTGGTGCTCAAAAGCTTGAGGACCTCTGAAGTAAAGGATTCAAAGAATGGAGAGATATAGCATACCACCTTACCTCTCTTCTTTTGAGGGGGACAATCTTGGGGAAAAATCTTTGGGATGCTTGGAATTTCTAGGCTTTATTGTGCCAAGAACAACCTTTTCAAAAGGTTTTGTTGGCATCTTTACAAACTAAGAGCCAAAGGAAATTGTCTCATAGTCCTTATTTATATAAAATACTTATATCACCTGACATGAAATGCATGGCCCAAGATGTCGGTCGAGTCTCAAGGTGATTCAGCCACAGGGTAATGACCACCTGTTCAGAGACCATTCAAAGTTACAGTGACACTGAATAAATACAACCAAAGTCAATGGGGAAGATGGCAGGGAAGGTTGTAAGTTGCTCAAGTAAGTCCCATCCACATGTGCACCCCTTCCCAGCCTCTCTGTGCTCAGACTATGCATCCCTGCTACCTGCACACCCTTGCACATCTCCCCCAAGCCTGCTTGCACTATGCCTACCTGGCCACCCATACACCTTCACACATCCTCTCCACCTGGTAGCAGCCACCCCAAACTTCACAGCACTTGTGCCACCCCTCCCCCACCACTCATGCACCCTCAAACACCCTCTCCTACCCAGCATTAGCCATCCAAGCCTCACTTAGTAACAGAAATTTTGGTCTCAGTTGCCATCATAATTCCACCACTACCTGTATGTCATTTTAGAAGATCTACAGTATATTGGTATTGTTAGAGGCACAGCTCACTACTCCAGATGATAAATAAATTCAGGGATTATAAGAACTAGAACAAGAACCATGACAATTGACCCTTTCATTGTGCTAGACTTGTAAACTCCTTTCAGTATTCAGAAGAACTTGACTCATCACTATCTCTATCTTCAATGACAGGCAGAAGAGAGGAACAGTCCCCAAATCTCTTGTCTGTTTATTTAAACTAAGTTTCACAGCATTCAGTGAAGCTTCCAAAAGGAATGCAGTTATACCCTAACTGTTATAATATCTACCTTAAATAAATAGAAGTGTTACTAAACTCGACTGATATTATTTCTGAGTAAACATGCACCACTAGGTTGCAAGATTTTTGCAGACAACCGTTAGAGGGCAGACAAGAGGTATGGGAAACTGTATGTTATTGCCATCTAGAGGATATCTTTATTTTTGCAGCCACATCTGGCAGCCCTAAATATAAGGTTGTATAAAAAGAAAGAACAGGCACGAAATATTTTTCTTACCTCTGTCATTGCACTTACCTAGAAAGAAAGTCAAAATTTCTGTTTTGTAGAAGGATGTAACTGTCTATCAAGAATAGCAGGAGGCAGCCATTTAGGTGTGTACACACATTTTAGATTTTATAAAAATAATTCGGGAGTTTTATACCAAAATTAACAAAGCTGTGCTTTTCTGCAACTTCAGAGGAGATAAATTGTATTTACATTCCCGATGTTGGACAGAATCTGTAGTCAATACACTCCTTCATTTTCCTACAGCTGCAATCTTCCAAGCCTATTGCTTCAGCCACTTTGCACATTCTTGAATTAGAGAGGAATGATCCACTTGAGACACTGTTAATAAAGACTGCCTCTCCTAAAAATCTATTGCAGGGGTGTTCAGCCTTGGCAACTTTAAGACCTGTGGCTGACTGGGAAATTCTTGGAGTTGAAGTCCACAAGTCTTAAAAGTTGCCAAGGCTGGACAACTCTGGCCTATTACTTGAAGAACAGTGGCTTCTCATTGTTCCAAATACTGGAACAAGCTAAGAGATCTAAGAGTACAATGTAGCTTTCAGAATGCAATCAATGTGTTACAATCTTGGTCTGAACAGGATTTGTGTGTACATTTCTCCTGTTTCTATTAGTGCCAAGAACAGAACATTAAGAGACTGGAGGTGAGAGGCGAGGGAGAAAGAAGAGGAATGAGCATCAAAATAATACTTCTACGGTTTTTTCTCTGAACATCAAAGAAATAAAAGAGAAAAACAGAAATGTGGACTAGGCATGAATAAAACACTTTTGAATCTTTACTTTGCAGTGCATCAGAGCAAAAGGAAAACAAAAAATGTGAAATATAAAGTGAAGCTTTTTCATTCAAAGCCTTTTTTCTTATAAGATTTTTTTTTACTCCCTCATATTGTTGGGAGAAAAGTTGAAGCATCTATTTTCAACCATATTCCATGGAAAATGGAAGGGAGTAGGGGTTCTGTTGCTCAGGCCACTAGGCTATTCTCTCCTCATATTATCCTGTCTTAAAATATACATTTTAAAACTTTCTGTCAGGCCCAGCCATGACAAAGCAGATGCTAAAGGACATGGATGGCATCCATGGCACAAACCTACAATACCAGATGGAGAAGATAATTCACACTTGAAACTGTAAGTACAAATATTGGAAGGAACAATGTTCATTCTCAAAGATGAACTGGTTGTAGATACGTCTACCAAACTGAGATACAGTAATGGTGGACATGTAGCTAACACCATTCTTATGCCTGATTCAGAAGATTTTATTTATTTATTTATATTTCACATCTCTGAACCGCCCGTCTCTCTCAAAGAGGGACTCAAAAATGCTACAAATGGAACTTGAAAATGACTTTTTTTTTTCTTTTAAGGACCCTGTAATCCCTTGCATTGGGCGACTGAATGGAGCTGAGTGTTTACTGGCCGTATGTCCTTGCATGGAGCTCACAAACAGATATTTCCTTTTTTGTGCCCAGAGAGAGAAATATCTGCCACTACCTAGGATCGAACCCACAGTCCCCTGATTGTGAGGCGAGAGCTCCACGTCTAGGCCACCACACCCCACAACTTGAAAATGACGTAATTGTTGAATTTACAAAGAAGAAAGACTTCAGATATAAGGAATTACTAGATGCATTGTACGACGATTATAAGCAGCCCAGGTGATGCAGTGGTTAAGTGCAGTATTGCATGCAAACTCTGCCCACAGCCAAGAGCTCGATCCTAACAGTGCTCAAGGTTGACTCAGCCTTCCATCCTTCTGAGGTCAGTAAAATGAGGACCCAGGTTGTTGGGGGCAATATGCAAATAATGCTGAAATTGTAAACTGCCCAAAGAGTGCTGTAAAGCACCATGGGATGGTATAAAAGTCTAAATGCTATTGATATATGCAAAAATGGCAAAGCCACAAACTGCCCCAAATACCTTGAACTGGTGTATAACAATTATCAAAATTAATGAAATTTTTAACATTCATCTTTCATCATCAGTATGTTTAACAGTATGCTGTTCATATCTATGCCTGAGAGGATGATAGCAGGAATAGGCTTGGAGAAAATGCAATATTTGAAGAAATACACCTTCCAATTCTTTATGTAAAAGAAAGCTCACCTCAAACACCTCAAAAAGAACTAATGCTGAATGGCAGGGACTAAACATTGACCTACAACTGAGGAGAGCTGAAATTATAGCAGGAAGTAATGGAAATTATAGCATGGCGTAGCTAGAAATCTAACATCAGCAGTTCAGACTGCAACACTTCATTTTAACTGACATCAGGCTGGCAGTAAGGATCCATTCTGTGTATGAAATTTCAGTAACCAAGGTGTATCTTCATTAAAGTGCCCTTGAAATATTTGAATAGGAGGTTATAAATCAATGATCAATATTATGCTGCTTGCTCTTGTTCTCCATTCTACACAATCAGCAAAGACGATCAAGTTACTAAAAGCCTGCCGCATCTGAGTTCACTTATTGTATGAAATTCTTTTCATGCGACAGGAGCTGGTGGCTTTGTTTTCTGGATTGGCTTAAAAGCAGTGATTCTACTTAGGTTCTAGCTTAATGGGGAAATTTTAAAAAATGAAGATGCTGAAATAGAAATGATGGCTTGGCATTTGGGGAGGATATCATCCAACACGTCAAAATGGAAAGGCTGATGCAAACAAGACAGATATCATAGGCATATCAGGGTCTATCAGATGGTCGTGTCTGCAGCTTCTCAGATGTAGATATAAGCACAAATATGCACTTGTACTTTAAAATACATCATATTTTTATTTACATGTAAATATGTATAGTGTTTCAACAATGGGCTTCAAACGCAGTACTGCATTTGTTCAGACTGTATCTGTGTTTGTGGGTATTTCCTATCAGGAATATAGAACCATGGCATGGCTTTCAAAGAGGGGAAGAAAGAGAAAATTAGTCACTGGCTTTCTCAACTGAAATAATATATGTGATTATCTAAAAGATGACGTTCCTAAGAATTTAAGAGCCAGGATCTAAAACTTTTACCTATTCCATTATGTTCAAGGACTGCCATTCAAGGATTACATGCAGATTCCAATATTGATCTAGGGATTTCTATTTCCTCTTCTGGGTAGCTTGTAGACCTTGAACTGAGTATGTATATGAAGACATGGTTAATTCTACGAATGCATTGTTAGGTATCTGGATTTGATGGCTTCTGTGGTGGCTTGTAGAAAGAGCAACAACATAATAATGAGCTTGGATGAAAATGTTCATTAGTTTTTTTTAAAAAAAATAGATTCTACAATTAATGATAAAATCACTAAAACCTTTCAGCACTTATAAATATTGGAGGAGCAGGCAGCACTGAGACAAATAAATATATTCTAATAGTAGACAAGGAACTTCTCTAGGCTGTGTACTGTAACTTCCTTCATGAGGTTAACAAACTACATTAGCCATTCATCCATCTGTGGCTCATAATTAATCACTTGTTGAAAATTACATTGTATAATAAATGAGAACAGACATGATTCATTAAAACTTCTAATTAATTCTATTTAATGCTATTTCATAGTTCATTGATAAGTGCTGAGAGAGGGATTACATTGGGAGAGATTTGATGCATTGTTGCTGAAGAGGTAAATAGAGCAAACATGATCCGGAATGAAACATGGACACGATGGCAAATGAAAATGCCAGATGCTTACCTTGGTTGTGACTGGTAGCACTGGAAAATAATATTTAAGACCCAGGTAGAGCTCCTATTGTTATTTCTTTTCTTTTTTTAAAAATGACTTATATAAACCAAATGAACCTGAGCTCAGATTTGACATTTAGCTCTTGAACAGGCAGGATTTTGCAACCTTTTGGTTTAAAACTCCAAGAACATGGAAGTGTGTATCAAAGCTAATGAATTAGATTTTTGTTTAATGGAAACTGAAACAAAAACCGGGATGGGAAGATTTTAAAATAGTTTCCTCTCCAGCACAATATTCCATCTAGCCTTTTACTTTACTTTACTTTGCTTTGCTTTATTTTGACTTATATGCCGCCCTTCTCCTCAGACTCAGGGCGGCTCACAGCAAATAATACAAGTACAAAAAGGGAAGTGCTTACAGCGACCCATACCTCACTGAAACTGAGTAATTATTCAAGGTGGAAAACAGGAGAAAAGAAACTGGAATCTAGAACTGTCAAGTGTCATCATGACTAACAATTGTCATGGTTTAAGAAATTTTGTATTGGTGGCCATAAGACTGAGAACAGCTGTTTGAGGTATCAGGCAGGATAGCCTGCCCTATCAAGAAGAAAGAAACCCTTTTAGAAACCAAGCTTGTAGTTTACCACTAAAATATGAGGCGCTCCCATATTTGTTCTTACTTACCTTGGGTGGGAGAGGAAAAAAATTGTTTGTTTTTTTAATGGGGATATGGGAAGGCCTAGAAACTCATGATAGTGCCTTAAGGCTTGCAGTTAGCTAAATCATTAATTTTAACCCTTAAAACTTCTGAAACTCTGCCCAAAGTAAGTCCTGTTCATTCCCTCTTTGAGAATGGTCTTCAAGGTGCCATGCAAAGCTATGCATGAGTTTCCCAGTGATAGAAACTGCACATCCCAACTTTAAGAAATACTGACTTGTGAGAATAATGTGCAGATTCTAATGGTAAGAGATTTTTTTTTTAAAAATGTGTTATGCCTTGAGTGAAAATCTTCAAAGCTGCTATTTGTGTTAAGAGAAATTATATCATTGGTGCACCCGATAGCTTTTCTTCAATGGAAAAAGCTTGAAAAAGCAGGCAATTTCACCAGGACAATTTATTTCTTTTTTTCTGGCATAAGTATAAAATAACTCTGCTTCATCTGAAACACGATCAAAGTTCTTACTTTTATCTTAAGAGTTGTCGTTTTAAAATAAGTCAGATATGCGAATAGTCCGTAATATAGTTACATATGTGGTACTCATGTTCTCTACTTACTTAAATTGCTCTGATTGGAAGAATGTGGAAAAACGTTTTTTTTATCTTTTTATGAAAGAAGATTCCAGAAGCCAGCATATTCTCATTTCAGTTCACACTTGCATGAAACCAACTCTATTTCTTTAAACCCTGTTTAAAAAATTCTCACGTGCCATATCCCCTCAGATACTCCATTAACTCTCAGTCCTAATGCTTTTTTTTTTGGAAAAGCCTTTAATTTATTATACTGTGTCATTTTCAATTTTTAGAGAAATAGTAAAATGAAAGTAAAAGAAGCTGAATAGTACTGTAATATTTCAGTGTTGGTCAATAGTTCTGTCATTCACTGTATAAATAAGAAATGTCATGAGCATTCAAAAAGAAACTAAAAGACATTTCTAGTTTCACAAATCACATTTTTTTAGTACTTTAGGTAGTATATCCAAAACAAAATTAAACCATTCAAGATGTGGTGATTTTTAATTACGCTTAATCTAGTTGGGGATTTCAATGAAGTACAAGTATATAAGGTAGTCCTTGACTTACAACTGGTCACTTAATCTCCACCCCATCCCACCCCATGGTCACACATTTTTTGTCAGTTTCTGGCAAAAAAACCAACAACAACAACAACAAGCAACCAGTCAGAAGACCTATTTAAAACCAAGGCATTTGCTTAACAACTGTGGATTTGCTTAACAACCATATTGACCTGCTTAACAACAGCCACACAAAATGTCATAAAATTGAGCCTAGTCATATGGTGCCTCAACTGCCAACTATAATGACTTAAAACAGGAAATCCAATCCCAAGTATGGTCATAAACTGAGGTAGTGCTGCTATATTTGTTCCTCATGTGGTCTCAGTAGAGATCAGGGACTCCTCACTGGAAATTGAGACTGCAGGTGGTTCAGAATGCAGCCGCGCGAGCCGTCTTGGGTCTCCCAAGACATGGTCATGTCACTCCAGCCCTTCGTGAGCTGCACTGGCTACCAATTGGTCTCCGAACACAATTCAAAGTGTTGGTTATGACTTATAAAGCCCTATATGGCAATGGGCCAGGATACTGGTGGGACCGTCTTCTGCCCCACGAATCCCAGCGACCGGTTAGGGCACATAAGGTTGGCCTCCTATGGGTCCCGTCTGTTAGACAGTGTAGTTTGGCGGGACTTAGGGTTAGGGCTTTCTCTGTTGCTGCCCCAGCCCTCTGGAACCAACTTCCCTCAGAGGTTCGTACTGCTCCCTCCCTCCTAGCTTTCCGAAAACTTTTAAAAACGCATCTATGCAGACAGGCCTGGGGCGTGTGAACTACGCTCTGCCCCTGGGCCTTTGATTGGGATTGTATGTTGTATGAGTGGATAGTTTTATAGTTTTATATTGTATCATTATTTTAAATGATTTATATATCTTTGTACTTGTATTCTGTTGTGAGCCGCCCTGAGTCTGGGGAGAAGGGCGGCATATAAGTCAAATAAATAAATAAATAATAAATAAAATTGTATTGCCAATATTCATCCATTCAGCTGCAAGCAATGTTTGGTTTAACACAATGTCAAAACTGGCAAGATGGCAGAAGGAGCATTGTAATGCGTTTATTAAAGTGATGGGCCTTGCATCACACCCCTTCGCCATCTCACTGATGTCCCCCCCCACACACACACACGTACACACACACACACACACACACACACAAACACATATGTTGCTGCCAATGTCCATCTATTTTCTTCTCTAGCACAAACTAAAATTGACCTGTGCAGATGTTTGTCCCCAGCAAAAGTATGGCAAAAAGAGACAGTGCTGACTGTTTGTGGAAGTCAATAATATAAAGAATAAGCTATTTAATAGTGTCCCTTAAGTTGCAAATCATAAAGAGAAAAACCAGAGCCTTTGAGGTTAAGAGATTCCTGCTACAAATCTCATCAGTCCCAGCCAGCCAGCCCTGCAAGACATTGTGGTGCAGTAATTCTCACCTCAGCAACTTTATAATGTGTGGACTTCAGCTTCCAGAAGACCCCAGTCAGCCTACTCAGAAGTAGGTAAGTATATCTATATTGGTATAAATCAGTGGTTCTCAACCTTTTTTAGGTTGAGACCCCACTTGCGCCGCCCATGCGTGCTGTGACCCCGACGTGGGAGCGCGCGCGCGCTTGCGCGCGCACACCCCCCGAAAAAAAATGGCAGCCCGCAACACGCCGATCTGCGCATGCGCGTGCAACGGCCAATCTGCGCGTGCGCGTGCGACGGCCAATCTGCGCATGCGTGTGCGACAGGCCCGAACCACGCATGCACGCGAAACGCCGCACTGCACATGCGCAGAACCGGCGGGCCCACCGGCTCCAGACCAGGCCGGCCTCGCCTCCAGCAGGCACACGGAAGAGCGGTCCGGAGCAGGCGGGCACAAAGCTGCCTCCTTCCCGCTCCGCTCCGCTCCGCCACGTCCCAGGCCCGGCCTCCAACTCGCCCTCCGGCAGCCGGCCAAGCGGTCGGGGCAGCCGGACCTCGAGGCAGGCCTGCACTTCACCGAGACCAGCTCGGCTATGGCGAGAGGCGCCCAGCGGCCGCCTCCGGCCCCCAAGTCCGCGCTACGGACTGGTGTCCAGGTCACAGCGCTTCCCCTGCCAGGCTCATCCGGGACTCCCACGCCTTCCGTAGGGCCGGCAGCGGCCGCAGGTAGGTAGGCGGGCGGCAGGACTGGGGAGCCCGCCCGGGCCAGCTCGCTCTCAGCCAGGCTCCCCAGCTCCTTCCCCGGCTCGGCCTCCCCCCACGCCCGGCTCCCTCCCCGGCTCGGCCTCCCCCCACGCCCGGCTCCCTCCCCGGCTCGGCCTCCCCCCACGCCCGGCTCCTTCCCCGGCTCGGCCTCCCCCCACGCCCGGCTCCTTCCCCGGCTCGGCCTCCCCCCACGCCCGGCTCCCTCCCCGGCTCGGCCTCTCCCCACGCCCGGCTCCCTCCCCAGCTCGGCCTCTCCCCACGCCCGGCTCCCTCCCCGGCTCGGCCTCTCCCCACGCCCGGCTCCCTCCCCGGCTCGGCCTCTCCCCACGCCCGGCTCCCTCCCTGGCTCGGCCTCCCCCCCACGCCCGGCAGGGACTCACCAGTTCATCTTGCCGATCCGCTGGCTGGGCGCCTTACCGCCTGCTTCGGCCGCCGCCGACGACCGAGGGAGGGAGCTGGCCCGGGCGGGCTCCCCAGTCCTGCCGCCCGCCTACCTACCTGCGGCCGCTGCCGGCCCTGCAGAAGGCGCGGGAGTCCCGGACGAGCCTGGCAGACGGAGCGCTGCGACCTGGACGCCAGTCTCGGTGAAGTGCAGGCCCGCCTCGAGGTCCGGCTGCCCCGACCGCTTGGCTGGCTGCAGGAGGGCGAGTTGGAGGCCGGGCCTGGGACGTGGCGGAGCGGAGCGGGAAGGAGGCAGCTTTGCGCCCACCTGCTCCGGACCGCTCCTCCGTGTGCCTGCCAGAGTTTTCCGCTGCGCATGCGTGTGCGGATCGGGTCGTCGTGCGCGCCGCACATGCATGGTTCGGCCCGTCGCGTGCACGCGCCGGGCCGAACTGCGCATGCACCGGCCAAAAAAAAAATAAAAAAATTTTAAAACATTAAAAAAAAATAAAAAAAATAAAAACAAAATGGCGGCCCGCAGTGTCCGGCGACCCCCGCGAAATGGTGTCGCGACCCCAAATGGGGTCGCGACCCCAAGGTTGAGAACCGCTGGTATAAATAAAGAAGTGATCAGGTGTCCCAAAGCAGATCTGAGTCTCTGTCCCTGTAAAGGAAGTTGGAGGTGTTACTTTAAAATTAGTCTTTACACTGTTGCTGCTACTTCTGTGTGGTAATATTTAAACTACGACCACAGAGATTTCGGTTTAATAAAAATGAAACCATAATTATATGGTGTATGTGTTTTTTTAAAAAAAAACACTTCCTCATCCAGAAGTGTTTATAAAAACATACACATTTCAGGTTATATGTCAAACCTTGAAATATGCATGCATAAGAAGAAAGAATTCATTTCTGGTGATATTAACTAAGAAACAGAGCCTACAAATGGCCATTTTGAACCCACTGCCCATTATTTTAATGCTGCTCTGTACGTTGGCATTGCCAGTTATCCACCTAATTAGGCAAAATGACTTGTCTGATAAATATGATTCTGTTAATGACTACCAGATGCCCACAAACATCACTCGGGATCCTTGTGAATGATGGTTACTCTAAATCTGCTCTTACTAACCACTTCACAGCAAGGCAAACCAGACCTGTGAGACACGCAGTGCTGGTTGATCTAAAACTGGAAAGTGTAAAGTCTCAAAAAAGAGCACATTCAGCTCTCTTTTATTTAACCACTGCCATCCTTTCCTTGATTTTCATGAGGTTATTTTTATTCCCTTCTGTTTCTAGGAGTGATGCTCCCACTGCCCCACCCACCTTCCTCATAAATGGTAATGGACAGTAGTGCAAGGGCACAAGCGAAGGTTGATAGGCTTTAGGAGTGTTATTTATCTTCCCTTTGATATAGCACCTTTGAAATCAGAAAATGATTCTGCAGTACAGTAAAATTTCTAAAATTGCAACCTTGGCTAAAAATGACTGAAAACTGATTGGTAGAATACCACTCTTGGAAATGAAACTTTCAAACATTACCTTTCTGAGAAACAGTTCATAAAAATGGTGAGACTTCATTTGAAAACTTCTAAATAGCCAAGAAGTAAGAAAGCTTTTTTTTCTTATTTACGACTATCCTTACATCAAGGTCTTGCTATCTGCCCACATTTTAGTTTCCAGAAAACTATGCAGGCCTATCCAATCTCTCTCCTACCTCTGTTCCTTCTGTTGTCACACACTGCCCATCGTTTGACTCTTCTCCAAAGCAGCAGAGCCTAGAGGAGGGATTTGAAATCAGCAAAATGGTCATTGCAGCATTTCAGTTGAAGATCCAGGCTTTGGTACATGCTTGCAATGTCAATGCATGTAGAAAAGGATGGGGCTTGGACCGAGATGCCAATCAATTTTATTCTGATCCTCATACATTCAATTGCTTCAAGGTGTGATAAAGGCTAATAGATTTTATATACTCTGAGGATGCTCTTGGATAGTGGTGGATTAAAAAGAAAAACATAAAGTTAACACTAATGTAGCTACTCAACAGAAAAAAGATATTTTCACAGCATTATTTGTTTAGATGCAAATCAAAAAAGCCCACTTACAATGGCTATTTCCCTACTTTGTAGAGGACAACCTTTTGAATATATTTTGTACTTGAAAGGATTTCTAAGACCCTGTGAAGCCTCAGTTCAGAAAATTTAAGAAGAATTCAATTAAGGAACGGCTGCTGGAATTGGGTATGTCTAGTTTAATGAAGAGAAGGATGAGGGGGGACATGATAGCAGTGTTCCAATATCTCAGGGGTTGCCACAAAGAAGAGGGAGTTATTCTCCAAAGCACCTGAAGGCAGGACAAGAAGCAACGGATGGAAACTAATCAAGGAGAGAAGCAACCCAGAACTAAGGAGAAACTTCCTGACAGTTAGAACAATTAATCAATGGAACAACCTGCCTCCAAAAGTGGTGAATGCTCTAACACTGGAAGTTTTTAAGAACAGACTGGACAGCCATTTGTCTGAAATGGTATAGGGTTTCCTGCCTGAGCAGGGGGTTGGACTAGATGACCTCCAAGGTCCCTTCCATCATCATCATCATCATCATCATCATCATCATCATCATCATCATTATTAAGTTTCCAAATTCTGGGGCATTCATTTTATTGAATCAAATTGAGAGCATCAAATTAGATTCCTGAAAGAAATCAACCTAACTCAGTTTTCAAAATCAATTTGAATTGCCAAATCAATAAAATCAAGTTGGATCAGAGCCTGACACCCTTACTGTCTTACCCAAATATAGACTAAAGATCATGAGGTGCATTGTGTCCTGAGCCTGCAAAAGCAGGCTCGGGACGTTGCATTGGTCCCGGGCATTCCAAAATCTGCCCGGGACCAGACAGAGCGGCGTGCCGGTTTTGTGCACATGCGCAAGGCATGAAAACGCTCTGTTCCTATTGGTTGACACTGTCTGGGCTTCTGGCCATATAAAAAGGCCTGTGTGCCTTTTGCTTTTGCTTGGTTGTTGTAGAAGGAGAATAAAGTGTTTGTTCAGCATCGCCATGTGTCTTCATCATTCGCATGCAAACAAAGTATACAACACTGGCGACAAGGGTGGGATTCTTTGCATGCTGAAACAAAAGATTTAAGGACTTACCCAGGAAGTCCTGAAGAGGGGAAGACGGCATCTGAATCAGCGTCCCAGCCTGCCAGTACAGCATCATTGGAGGATGAGCTCAGCTAAAGGACCCTTTCCCCAAACAGCACC
Organism: Bothrops alternatus; assembly: GCA_034064705.1. NCBI lineage: Eukaryota > Metazoa > Chordata > Lepidosauria > Squamata > Viperidae > Bothrops > Bothrops alternatus. The sequence continues at coordinate 19,252,873 of JARGCV010000018.1, read as the reverse complement.
TTGCAGAGGAAGCGAGTGGTGAAGGTCATAAAGTTTACGATGTCAAAGATTGGTCACTTGACTGATTTCGATGTCTCCCACCCAGAGAGATGGAATTCCTACATAGCACGGGTGGAGAACTACTTCAGAGTAAATCAGATTAGAGAAGACGGCCTGAAGGCAGCAACTCTTTTGTGTGCCTGTGGACAAGAAGCTTTTGACATCTCAGAAAATCTGGTGTCCCCTGCACCTCTGGAGTCAGTAACATATGCTGACTTGAAGAAAATGTTGAAGGAACATTTCCAGCTGAAGTTATCCATCATTGCTTGGAGGCACGCATTCGAGCAGAGAGACCAGAGGCTGGATGAATCTGCTGCGGACTTTATTGCGGCCTTAAGGCAAGCATCCAGACCTCGTGAGTTCAAGGATCTGGAAGAGAGGCTGCAAGATCGTTTTGTCTGTGGCTTAAGGAGCAGAGACTTACAACAAAAGATTTTTGCAAAAGAAGATGTCTCCTTCCAAGATGTGTTGCAAGAGGTGGCAGCTGAGGAAGCAGCAGGCAGGGCTGTGAAGACCTTGTGCCTCGCCAGGAATCCTCCAGACACAGCTACCATCCATCAAGAGGATGCTCGAGAAGGATCAGAAGTGGATCCTGAAGAAGAGGTTGACAGACTTCACCAGCCAGCTGAGAGGAGGCAGAAGGTCAAGGCCCCAGCATCTCTTCAATGCTTTGGATGCGGAGGACGCCACAAGCGAGCTGACTGCAGGTTTTGCTTCGCCATTTGCAGGGCATGTGGCAGGCAGGACCACATTGCATCCATCTGTTTGGGTCACCAGAAGGTTGAACCTCAGGAAGAATTGATTCAGAAAGGTACCAGGTTCCCCAGCCAAAACAGGGTGGATTTCTGCGCATCGCGCAGGAGTATTCTAAGAACAGGGACACACAAGCCCCTTAAGAAGAAACTTTCCATTAACATAAGGTTGCCAGGGGTTCCCTTACTGATGGAGTTGGACACAGGGTCCGCTCTTTCCATTATTTCAATTAATACCTTTAAAAGGATTTGCAGCAGTAGTGGCCTTCGAGTTAAACTCAGGCTATCGAATCTAATACTCACTGATTTTCAAGGCCACCCTTAGGGTACAGTATAAGGATTTTGAAGGTTCGCTAGATGTGGTGGTTGTTGGGGGTGAACGTACGAGTCTTATTGGACTCAATTGGTTCGAGGCTCTGGGAATCCAGGTAACTGGGCTACACAGCTTGCAAACGCTGGGCCTTGCAGAAGTTTGCAAGGAATTTGCACATGTGTTTAGTTCAGAGCTAGGATCCTACATGGGGCCTCCCATTTCACTACGGTTAGACCCAACCATCACACCCATCAGGGTTAAGCCTAGGAGGATACCTTTTGCCCTCAAAGGTAAGATTGATGCTGAGCTGGACAAATTGCTCCAGCAGGGCATTCTAGAACCTGTGGATTCTAGTCCATGGGAAACCCCCATAGTAACGCCTCTAAAGGCTAATGGGGACATACGTATATGTGCAGATTATAAGTGCACACTGAATAAGGCGCTGCAACAGCACGCTTATCCAGTGCCTGTGGTAAGTCACATTCTGGCCTCCCTCAAGGGGGGGCATATTTTTGTGAAGCTTGACCTGGCTCAGGCCTATCAACAGCTATCTGTTGATGAGGCAGCTGCAGAGGCCCAGACTATTGTAACTCACAGGGGGGCCTTCAAGGTCAAGAGACTGCAATTTGGGGTCAATGTAGCCCCTGGCATATTCCAAAGTGTCATGGAGAGCACACTTCGAGGTATTCCTGGGGTCTGTCCCTACTTCGATGACATCCTCATTGCTGGGGAGTCATCTCAAAATTTAGCAGAAAGATTAAGGGCTGTCTTGCTTCATTTTTGAAAAGCAGGTCTTAAACTAAAGAAGAATAAATGTAAGATAGGAGTCACTTCTACTGATTTCTTAGGATTCAGGATTGATGCTCAAGGCATTCACTCCACTGAAACTAAATTGCAAGCTATCCAGCAGGCCCCAAGCCCTAAGTCTAAGAGTGAGCTGCAAGCCTTCTTGGGGCTATTAATTTTTTACCATGCATTGTCCCACATAAAGCTGCAGTGGCAGAGCCATTACACAGGTTCTTAGACAAGCAGGCTCCTTGGCAGTGGACTAAAGTCCATGACAAGAGCTTCAATAAGGTTAAGGCCTTGCTCACTTCTAATGCTGTTTTAGCGCATTTCAATGAGCAACTGCTTGTTTGCATCATATGCGATGCATCTCCTAATGGGGTGGGAGCTGTAATTAGCCATTTGAAAGCTGATGGGACACAGGTCCCTGTGACCTATTACTCAAGGATTCTGTCTTCTGCAGAGCGGAATTACGCTCAAATTGACAGAGAAGCCTTGGCCATAGTGACTGGCATTAAGAAATTTCATGATTTCTTATATGGCCGCCATTTCACGGTCTATACTGACCATAAGCCTCTGCTGGGTTTGTTTACCACTAACAAACAGACCCCACATATCATTTCCCCTCGTGTGCTGAGATGGTCCATTTTCCTATATGACTACACATTAGTTCACAAACCAGGAAAAGAAATGGGTCATGCAGATTACCCCTAAACCAATTAGAGCCAGATCCTGCTCCAGCCATTAATATTCTTTCCATTCAGGAGTTGCCTGAGTCTCCCCTCAATGCTAGGGACGTGGCTGCAGAAACTGCCACTGATCACACGCTTACATGCGTGCTGACATGGGTGTTGTCAGGATGGCCTGACAAGTGCCCAGATACTGAGTTCCAAAGCTTCTGGCACAAGAAGCATGAGTTTTCCTCTTTCAAGGGTTGCCTGTTATCAGGTAGCAGGGTAGTGATCCCAGCCTCATTGAGGTCTAGAATGTCTGCATGAGGGACATCCTGGTATAGTCAGGATGAAAGTGCTTGCCTGCAGCCATCTTTGGTGGCCTGGGCTCAATAAAGCAATCGAGGCCCAGGTGCATGGGTGCCAATTGTGCCAACAGTCACGGCCTGAAATGCCTCTGGCCCCAGTACATAGATTACGCTGGGCCCTTTCAGGGGCAATTATTCCTGGTTGTTGTTGATAGCCATTCTAAATGGCTAAAGGTTGTTCCTGTTTCCTCCACTGCTACTGCCAGGACCATCCAGGTGTTGAGAGGAATTTTTGCATCACACAGTTTTCTAGATGTTCTGGTTTCAGATAATGGCCCTCAATTTACCTCTTCTGAGTTCCAGGCTTTTCTTCAGGCCAACCTGATATGGCATGCAACATCGGCTCCCTTCCATCCATCCTCCAACGGACTGGCAGAGAGAATGGTGCGCACCACCAAAGATGTTCTCAAGAAACTGATTTACGGTAACTGGCATCACAGGTTAGCTGATTTCCTTCTTGCATACCGCACCACACCATGCACAGCCACAAGGAAGAGCCCTGCTGAACTCCACTGGGATCACCGCCTCATCACTAAACTGGACAGGCTGGGTGGCTTCACAGATATCACAACTGCGGGCACCGAGGAGACTCCAGGTGGGCGATCCGGTTTGGGCAAGAAACTATGGGCCGGGACATCTCTGGGTCACAGCTGTGTTCTGCAAGGTCTCTGGGCCATTGTCATACGAAGTTGCCTTGTGGGACAGCTGCGTTCTTTGCAGACACATAGACCAACTGCGTTGGAGACTGGACTCTCACCCTTCCACTCCTGGCTCTGCTCTGGGGGAGGAGGAGGACCATAATATGCATTCTGGGTCACAGTTTTCCAGGCCTAACAGGCCCTCACTAGCTGCTACTGAGGCTGTTTGGGATTCATCCCAAGGTTCCGCAAGTGTTCCAAACAGGAATTCACTGGATAGGGGGTCATCCCACGCATCCATAATTACTCCAGACAGGGAGTCACACCGGGGGTATCCATGGCATTCACATATGTCAGATACTGCTCCAGACAGGAAGACTGACCGGGAGTATCCACACAAATCACAAGCAGCAAGAGAAAAGGAATTCCATCAGGGGCGCTTGCCTAATTCTGCAATTGCTCCCAAAAGGAAATCACCAGCAAAGGGTTGCCATGGAGGCAACTCCTGACTCTGGCACCTCGGGCACATGCTTGGGGGCCACAGAGTACTGGGGCACTTCCGCTACCCAGCCCTCTTCATCTGCTGGCCTTGGGCTCAAGGGACAGTGTTCCCAAGAGGGTTCCATTGTGAACTCAGGGATTTCCACCCCTCCAAGGTATGCTGGCTTGGACTTAGAGGGTCCAGCCAGCCAGCAGCTGGGCGGGTCAACCGGGTATTTGGGGCAGCAAAGTCCTGGCCTGCCTAGCCTGGTAGGCAAGCAGGTAGGCCAGGCACCCTCACCAGGATCACCTGGGGATTTAGGGCAGCAACATCCTGGCCTGCCTAGCCTGGTAGGCGAGCAGGTGGGCCAGGCAATCTCTCTGGGCCTTAGAAGGTCGCAGTGGGCCAAGTGCCCACCCAAACATCTGAGAGACTTTGCAAGGTTGCTGTCAAATCATGAGGGACCTGCTCATGAGGCCCCTGAATAAGGGGAGTAACTCATGTCTAGATTATTTTGTATTATTTTTGATTTCAGATACATTTATTTGTATTAATAAATACTGAAGGGGTTTTGCCTGAGGGCAGACTCGAGATTCCACACACTTTGCATTTGAATAATGCAACTGTATGCCACTCTTCCCAATGCATGACGTACATGTGTGTACGCAAAGTATGTTCCATCTAGGGGGGAGGGTTGTTGTGTCCGGAGCCTGCAAAAGCAGGCTCAGGACATTGCATTGGTCCCGGGCATTCCAAAAGCCGCCTGGGACCAGACAGAGCGGCGCCGGCCTTGTGCGCAAGGCGCAAAAGCACTCTGTTCCTATTGGTTGACACTGTCTGGGCTTCTGGCCATATAAAAAGACCTGCGTGCCTTTTGCTTTTGCTTGGTTGTTGTAGAAGGAGAATTAAATGTTTGTTCAGCATCGCCATGTGTCTTCATCATTCGCACGCGAACGAAGTATACAACAATGTGGAATAGAATTTTTGCCAAAAAGTAGTTGGCACTTCATCAGAAAATGGGGCTCTTATGCTATTCACTACTTTACAAAATTGCTTCATGTAGAATAACCATGGATCACGGTAATGAATCACTGTAATTTATGACTTCTAGGCTCCAAAAATGTTTATTAACTTCATTAAAGTTCACTATTTAAAATTATTTGTCTAGTTATTTAGTCTAATAGCAAGACTAAAATCATTGTCTTCTTATAAATGTAATGGACTCAAAAAGCACAGATATTACAAAAAAAATAGGCAATCATACAAGTCTCCTGATTATCATGCTTTCCATTATGGTGAAATGTGCTGTATTTCTGTTTTATTTTACATACAAATTAGCATAGGTATTACAAAATAGATTATTAGTGTATACATAACTAAACATTCTGGCTGTCCACTTCTTTGATAATGTGTAAGTAATCATTTTATTCTATCTTGTCAAAAAGGGAGGCCATCTTTGGCTAACAAAAAGGTATTTAGCTTCACCTACATGTTAAAGTTATGTTGGAAGTAAATAAATTGGAAGAAATAAATTGCAATTTGTTCTTGCTAAATTCTGATTAATCCAATTCTGGTGATTAACTGGCTCTTAAAAGTGCATATTAATTTTATTTGGTTCAGTTCTGAATAAAAATTAACAAAAGGGTCAACTCCTTTCAGAAACAAATGAAACATTTGTTCATTCAGATATTACAGCTTGTTTAATTGAAAAGTCTGGGCTTGAATCTCCATGCTTTCAACAATATTCATACAGTCAAATTAGGTTACTATACTACCTATTCCAGTTCTGATGGTCTAATTATAATGGATTCACACCAATTAGCTATAATTTTACTAGGAATATAGGTTAGCAAGTATGAGTGAAGGATTTTTCTTTAATCCATTTGGTTGTAAGCTTACAAAAAATGCTAGTTTCTTCATAAACCAAGTGGTGAAAATGGGGGGGGAAATGAATGAAGAAGTCAAATGGACAGATTTTTTTTTAGGTCTTCTAGCTCAGCATCTTTATCATTCCACATATTGTTTGCCACATTATTTTATACCTAGAGACCCTTTGAGACCCTTTGAGACCCTTTGAGTCAGCTAAACAACCTTATAGGCAAACCATCTCCATGAAACAGGCAGAATGTCAGAGAAACTTGGAAGCCATATTCATTTGGTAGTTAGACTTTCTGACACCAACAAAAATAATTTTAATTATAATTTAAAACCCAAACCAAAAAGAAGGAAAGGGTGCAGAAACTAAGTGAGGAAATGAATAATTGCTTGGCAGCAAGCTTGCAGGGAGAGAGCTGACACCATACAGCACATATTTCATGAATAATGAGAGGAGTCACAGCAATGTGCAATCACTGCCTATTGGGTCAGAAATTTCACATTAGAAGATCCATCAGAGCAGATCGGTGTCATAAAGACACTCTCCCCTGGGCTAAACCTGCTCTTACTTGCAGAGGTACCAGCAGAAGGGTGAGGAAAGAGTTGTCAAATGTTTTGAACTACGGAAAGCGTCCTATTATTTTATTTAATGATAATGGGGACTGTGTTATTATGCATTATGTAGACATTTGTTATGCAATTTTGCTCTGTCTGAGGCCTTCCAAATGTATGTGGTCATGCATGCTAGGAATTCTGGGAATTGTAGTCCCATTCCATTAGAAGACACCCAGTTGGGAAACCTACTTTACTCAAGCTTGTCCACACCAGCCCTGCCTCCTACTGTTTACCTTGCACTGTTCTTTATCTGGAACTGGCTTTGCCTTAATTTATCTAACATCCTGGGATGAGGGATGATGCTCTAAATATCATAGAATGCAGCTCAGATACATCAAATAGATGGCCAGTTTCCCATCATTTCTGTCACAAGCAATTGATTTGGTGAGGTTCAGCTCTGTGTCAGGATCAGGACTCAATCAAATATCGCCTTCAAGTGTCTTATCTTCCTGGCTGTGTTGATCTCATGTGCTTTTGGCCATAATCCTAAACATGCCTGATTGTGGCAGGAATTTCCATTGAATTCAGTGAACACAGGTTATTTTGACCACTATAGACCAATGAAAAATTTGGTCCATAGTTCCTCTGTTAGCAACTGGTAATAATTAGTAGTATTCATTTAATAATCAGCCAGTGTTGTTTTGGTTGCATGTCTTCCATCTCCAGCAATACATAAGCTCAATGAGATTGTCTTTGCCATGCATTAAAAAAAAAATCAGCTTTTGTGGGCTTAAGGTTCCCCCCCCTTTCCTCTATAAACACACACCGGCTGCCTGAAATCCCTGCCTGTGGTGGAGAGGCCTGAATTATTCATCACTATACTAATGGCAGGTGATGAGATCTTTTCACACCACGGCCCTGTCAGGAGGTGTTTATCACTCTGTTTCACCGGCAGCTCAACCATTACTGCAGGGCCAGAAGACGGCCCCTTCACACAAGCATGACATGTATCAGTAGACATAGCACTTTAAAGATTCGCACGCACACACATACACACACACACATCTTTTTTCTTTCCTTGAGAGGTCATCTGAAGGTTATTATGAACAAATTATTTCTTCATTTCTGCTGACTGAGTAGATAGCCTTAATGATCTGTCACTTAGCAAGAGGCTGCCTGTTCAAACATAAAGAATGGCACACTGATGGGCTTCTAACTAGAATCGCTTCATTTTAGCTATTCTCTTGTCAAGCATGTTTCCAAGATACAAGCAGGATTTACATATTCATGAGCCTCAGCAGACACCGATGCTATGAGATGGCCTGTCTGATAATGGCATACAAGTTTGTACTGTGTCCTGGAGGCACTCAAAGTCTATTAGGCAAATAAACTTGATTCTGTTCTGTACTTCCTAGGTTGCTCCCTTGATTTCAGTGGCAGCTGAAGTCAATATTTGCATACCGCCCCCCCCTCCATCCTCATGTCTCTTTCCAATGTCACTTCATTTTGTAAATTTTGTTCTAGAAAATGGGCATCTCATTCAATTTGATTAGGATAATTGCTTTGGATTTTTTTTTCCCTATAGGAAAGAGAGAAAAATAATCGGGTAAATTTGCATGGTTGAGATGCAGAGTTCTGAGACAAACTTGAGGCATGAAGTTGTTCTTTGTGCAATCATCTCTTTGATAATCTGCATCTTCCCAACATCAATTAAATCCCAAAGGAAGGCATTATAAGGGAGCTCCTTCCAATGGGAGCATGAACTGGGAAGCAGAGATTGGTAGGGATGCTATTGTATGTTGGGTACAGACGTAAACAAACTAGAGGCAGTTGATGTAGTTATCCAAGTCTTACTCCAAACAAAGCAAAGAAGGAAAGATGCACAGGGCTTAAGTAGTGATGTGTAAAAGGAGCATTCTAGAAATGAATGTATTTATCTCCCTGCTCTTTCAGTTTCCAGATACTATTTGAAGGACCTTTTTAAATTTCAGTCCACATTCCCTGCTTTATTCCGCACAGGTTGCTTGCAGGAAGGGCAAGTACTTTTAAATTACCTTTTTTATTGTTCTTTTTATTGCATTTGATCATTAGATTATCTAAATATTGGCAGGTGTTAAAAATATATTTGAACAATGTTTTGTGCATATGTTATGTGGGATGAAAAATACTGATATGAACTGCAAGAGAACAATATTCTCCCGCACTCTCACAAACATTAAAAAAAAAACCCGCTAGCAATCAAAGGAAGCAGGAAATTACATTCCTGCTAAAGCAGACTCTGAAAGATCATATAGGTAATAGAATTCTGAAAAGTTCATATGTGTCTGCAAGACAAAGTAATATACACTTCAGTGAATTAGGAGACATAGCGTTGTACTATAGGGGGGAACAATCCATGTGAGGAAAAATGCAATAAAATAATTAAAGAATTTAATGCCAAGTTTCTCTTCCTCTTCCTCCTCCTCTTTGTAAACTCAGAATACAACTTCACTGTTTGTAGGGGAATGCAGCAGTCAGATAATCCCCAACTTGGTTCCCTCCAAATCTGGTGTTCTTTAGGGATGGTTGGGGTGTAGTACAGGTAATCCTTGGCTTACAACCAATTGCTTAACAATCATTCAAAGTTATGATGGATTTAAACATGACACTATGGATCAGCAATGAACTAGACTCTCTTAAGATAACTGATGAAGATTGTGGAATAGACTTGCTATATTCAATCAGAAGACAACTGTTAAGAGATGTTGTGGTTCAACTTGTATGAAAACCTTCTGAATAACAAGTGCTGTGTTGATATTCATAACAGAGATCTATGATTTTGGGCAATGAGATGCAATTGTTTGGGAAGATCCCAATTATAACTTTAATGGAAAGTTATATTATTAATAATCAGTTGAAGATATTTGATCCTGGACCGATCAGAGATAAGGACTGCAGTTGTTTGTTTGTTTTTTGGTAGATTAGAAGCTGTTGTGGGTTTTCTTTGTGTGAATTACAAAATAAATATATAATCCAGATCAAGCCTTCCAGACTCTTTCATTTACAATGCATAATAAGATAAGATAGCCTTTATTGTCATTTTTATACTGTGGGCACAATGGCACACATCAAAAATGAAATTTAGTTGCCCGCTCTCAAAGTGAAACACATACATGACACACACCTAAACATACTATGAACAACATATGTATACACCCACATCCATAATTATACGTAGCAAATAAATATTAAATATTGTCCATCTTGAATATATAACGGAAGGAGGAAGCTTGAGAGTTTGCAAGGTTACTGCTGTATGGAATGAAACTCTGGCTGAATCTGGATGTTCTGCTTCAGATACCACGAAGCTCCCTCCTCCCAGAAGGTAACAAGGAAAACAAGTCATGAAGACAATGTGTAGTGTCCCAGATAATCTTGTGTACCCTGCTCAAGCAGTGCTTCTGTGCTATGTCTTGGATGGGAGGGAGGGAACTGCCAATGATCTTTTCGGCCATTCTCACCGCTCTCTGCACAGTCTTCCTGTCTGAAGCAGTGATACCTCCAAACCAGACTGTGATGCTGTATGACAAGATGCTTTTGATTGTCCCCCTGTAGAAAGTGGTCAGGACAGGAGAAGGAAGATGTGCTTTTCTCATGCGGTGCAGAAAATGCAGGCACTGCTGTGCCCGCTTCACCAGTTTCTCCCTGTTGGGCAACCAAGTCAGCCTACTCGTTAGCTGCACACCCAGGAATTTGATGCTGGTAACCATCTCCACAGGTGAATCATTTATGCACAGAGAAGTGTGGCTGTGCCTGCCTTTTCTGAAATCAACAATGATCTCTTTGATTTTTCCGGTATTTAAAACTAGGCTGTTTTCCTTACACCATTTCACCAACCCTTCAACCTCTACCTGCCATAGTAGAACTTGTGAAACAACGTTCAGAAAGCATTTGTGATCCTATTACACAGAAAGGTAGAGAGAGGTTACTTTTCCCTTGTTATGAAATACCATGATGATGATGATGATGATGATGATGATGATGATGATTACAAAAGGGAATGTTCTGTTCTAAAAGGAATATCTTACTTTTAAATAGAATAAAAAGGTTAAGAATGGGATTAATAAAACATACGGATAAACAAAGATAGTTCATAAATTATAAAAACCTTATAATAAAAGGAACAAATGTTTCAGAAAGTCAATGAATTTTATGTGACTGTTGAACGAAGTGTTTAATATCATTTATATTGACAATCAACTTTTTTATTTTCTTTCCGCCATTGCCTAGTTTGTGTTTATGTATGTAGGGATGCGTGGGTGTGTATGTTGCATAAAACATAAATATCAGAATACTCAGCTATAATGTGAGATATATGTGAATTTATCAGAGTATACTGAATCTATTAAAAATACTAAGTCAAGAAGTTGCAGAGTAAACTTGACTACCGTAAGTAAAATATATTTCCACTGCTACTATTTCCTTGCTTAACTTATTAAATGTATTCATTGCAACTCCATGTAGGAGTTACACAGAGCTAGAAGGAAGTCCAGAATATTATGGTTCATGAAATCCTAATTTTCTCCTGATTCACCTCTACTTCTCTCTTTGTCTTCCCTTTGTGACCTATTTGCTAACTGTGCACAGCAGATTTAGAAATATTACACATATGCCAAAATTGATGCACTGACTATTGGTTTGCTTCTGGGTCCAATTCAAAGTGCTGATTATTATTTTCAAGCCCTAAGAGAGTTGGCATTCAGAAGCCTGCAGCCCCTCTATTGTGCCCCAGCTTGGACTGCCCTGGACTTTCTTTAAGGGAAGGAATAGTTCTCAATCCACAAGAGAGGTGGGCAATTGGCAATATGTTTTCTCAATGGCTGCTCCCACCCTTTGAAACATTTTGCCTCCCACGATCAGGAAAATCCTATTCTCTGTTTTTATTCTGCTGGGCATTGGGTCTTGAGGGTACTTGTGTAGATTGGCTTTTGCTTGATTATTCTAATTGTTGCATTATTTTAGTGTAAACTATTGGAGTTCTTCAGGAAATGAGTGATCTATAAGTAGCGGTATAAACCAACAATCAAATTTATACTACTTTTGCCTGCCAGATAAAGTTAATCTATTGACTCAAAGACCAGAGTGCTAGCTCCCTTGTGATTCCAAGGCTCACTCCCCCCCACCATTCTGCAAGTTGTTGTTTTTTTAGAGTCTTGTGATTATGAAAGAATTAAACAGAAAGTGAAGACCTTAATACTCTGAGCTTGGTTGTTTGCTTGCAGGCATTTCATTACCTGACTAGGTAACAACATCAGTGTTGGTGTGGGGTTTGCTCCCTGTTTATATACAGAAGCTTGCCGTGCCAGTATTGTTGGGAGTATGGTTTTCTCCTTGGTTAGGTTGTTATTTATTGCTTGTTTGTTTCTTTGCTTGACTGCTTGTCTCCTTTTATATTAAATGAAAGTTGCTGAAAAGCAAAACACTATCCTTCTTTATTAAAAAGAAGACAAACAGGGCCCAAAATGATAGGGAACTGAAGCTGAGTACTTTATTTAGAATTGTGCCCAAAATGAAGATTTTTGGGGGGATAAGCACTTTGTGACTGTACAAGCATCTCCACAGTAGACCTTTCATAAGTATCTGGTATATGCCTCTAAATGTGTTTATAATATGCTTTGACCAGAAAAGCTAGTCATCTAGTCTTGCCTTAGAACAACCAACTTAAGTCCTGCAAGGCCTTTTCACTTTGACAAAGGCTAACATTACTTTGGTAAAGTACAACAAAGGAGATCATTTATAAAGTGACATTAATGCAATCATAACTAACAGATTTCCATAATTAAAAATATTGTCAGCTATGTGGCACTGGAACATTACAATCAATCATTGCTGTCATTTTAGCAATAGAAAATAAAAAATTGAGAAATGTCAAAATGAAATAATATTTGCAACACGAAACACAAATTGTAAGAAATATAAGCTATAGTGTAAACTTTCTAATATGTGAAATTTGATATAGAAGAAAATCAAAAGATTGACAAGCATTTAACTCTGTTTTCTAGCCAACATTAAGTTTTTATAGAAAGCTCAGGAGCTAATCACAGTTTGGCAGAATTGGTTTCTGTATTATTATCAATAACTATGTAAGAAAAACAATTTGGAAAAGAACTTAGACAATTTATACAGTGTTGACTAGAGATTATTAGCACTCCAATGTTTACATAACTTAGATCATTAAAGGCACAGAAAAAAAGAAAAAATATTATATCAGTATTAATTATTATCTGAAATGGTGCTAATAAACATATGGTTTAAATTTTCCATCCAAAGCTGAATACAGCCTAAATAAACAGCTGCAAATTACATCAAAATATTTGTTGTACGGTACAATAAAGCTTTCTATCTGAAACCAAACACTTAGTATTAAAGTCTTGATTGTATTGTTATTTATTAATAGTTGTGCGTGTTGAGAAGAAAATAGGTGAATTAGGCAACAACAAATAAACAAAGGGGAGAGAAAAAGAAACGGTTGTTTGAGTTCTAGTTCTCCCCCTTTTCGTCCTTCTAACTGTGATCTTTATAAACATTTAGGCAACCTTAGAAGCCAAATTGTATGCATTTGCATTTGTCATACTGCGTGATATATTGCAACGGGCTCTGACCTTTCCAACTTTGGGGACCGGCGGGAGGGGAGGGAGAGGGTACGATTCCATGCAAGCAATGGGAGTACACTCTCATGTAAATGGACTTCCCGCGCAAGCATGAGCACCCACTGCTAACGCAAATGGAGCTGTGTGTGCTCGTACGCTCTTCTGCCACTTGTGCGGCCCAGTTCTGAATGGAATGTGGCCCCGGTACCAGGCTGTGGCCTAGGAGTTGGGGACTGCTCATATATTGTATGTATAGCATTCTTGCTTTTTTTTTTCCTGTTTAGTGATGTCCAATTCTTGGACCTGCCTGCAATTTTTTGGCAAAATTTCTCAGAAGTAGTTTGCCATTACCTCCTTCCTAAGGCTGAGAGAAAATGACTGGCTCCAAGTCACCCAGCTGGCTTCAAGCCTAAGGCAGGATTAATATATATTGTTAATTTTATCATTGTCACATATTCTCTAAGGTTAAATTCCCAACCAGATGTTGTTAGAACAGTATTTCTTCTGGTATTGGGCAAAATATATTTTCATTGTAATGAGCATGTATCATAGTAAATTATATTTCTTGACCATACCACTCTATCAAAATAATATTATGTATTATTGGTATAGGGTATAGAGTTTCCTGCCTGAGCAGGGGGTTGGACTAGATGACCTCCAAGGTCCCTTCCAACTTTATTATTATTATTATTATTATTACATATGTTTTAAAATAAGATAATAAAACAAATAAAAAAGGAAAAGGAAAAGAACCTAGAGCATTTGATTCTTGAATATTCCTAGCCAGTACCCATTCAACAGGACAATAACCAGAATGTATAGCCAAGAAAGAACCATAAAATAAGATGTTCATTATCTATTTTACAAAGATATTTGTAAAGATGTAAAATGTTATTGGATAACAATGTCATTTTTCTAATGTATTCTATTTTCCTTATAATGTTGACTCAGCAGCCACACATATTTTCTCCATGATGATCATTTGTATCATACCCCTAGCCTTTCTGGTCTTCCAATAGTGTACCCATCATTACTATAACTGAATCCATGGAGCTTCCTCTTCTTCCCTTTCCTTCCATCTCGACCAACATTAGATGTAATTAAAACCAAACTCTTAAAGTTTTTGTAAGTAAAACATTTTGATCTAGCATCAACAATTCATAAGGTCAATCCTAGTTTCACTTCCAAGAGGAATTGTTCTGCAATCAAGGCACCATCACAGAAGAAGTTGTATCCCTTATGCATATTTTCAAAGTAAAGGTACTCAAGTAAGAGACTCAGACTCATATAGGTTAATACAGTGGTTCTCAACCTTTTTCAGGTTGAGACCCCACTTACGCCGCCCATGCACGGCGCGACCCTGACCCGTGCGCGCGCATGCGCGCGGCGGCCCAATCTGTGCATGCGCGCCACACGCGTCACAAAAAAACAAAAACAAAATGGCGGACCGCGACAGGCCGATCTGCGCATGCGCGGCGCGTGAGCGACAGCCCAAACTGTGCATGTGCAGCGCGCGCACGACAAAAAAAATGGCGGACCATGATGGGCTGATCCGCGCATGCGCGGCGCGCGCGCGACGGCCCGAACCGCACATGCACGGCACGCGCGCAATGAAAAAAAACAAAATGGCGGACCACGACGGGCCGATCCGCGCATGCGCAGCGCACACGCATGACGGCCCGAACTGTGCATGCACAGCGCGCGCACGACAAAAAAAACAAAATAGTGGACCGCGGTGTCCGGCGACCCCCGCGAAATGGTCGTTCGACCCCAAATGGGGTCACGACCCATAGGTTGAGAACCGCTGGGTTAATACATACTTGAAATCAGAAACAGGGTCTCTGAAGGTAAGCAGGATGTACATGAATACATAAAAAACAAGAGAGTAGGCACTGTTGCTCTAAAACAGTGAGAGTGAACTTTTTGGATCACTGTGTCAAAAAATTGGAAAATGCCTAACTTAGCACACAAATGTACACAAACACACTGAACAAAAGAGAGAGAATTCTCAATTTTCTCCCCTCCAAGTCTAGGCCACCCTGAACAGTGGCACTCAGTGGCAGCACTAAGGCTGAGTGCCACCGCTGCCTCTCAAAAAGGCTGCTCCATGCTGTTCCCCAATGCACACAATCCTTGGGGAACAGTGAAATTGCCCTACAATTTAGCATTCCCCAGGATCTGCCATGTGCCTTGTACCTTCGGGCAGTGTTCTTTTTCTGTTGACAGGCCCATGAAGCCTACCCAAGACTGCTCCAGATCACATGAGGCAGGGGTCCCCAACATTGGGCTGCAATATGCCAGAAACCAGGCCGCACAAACAAGCGAAGCCCCATCCGCAACACGCAGGGAGCATGCGAAACCATGCCACCTCTGGTCCATGGAAAAACCTCTCTCCACAGAACCGGTCCCTGGTGCACAAAAGATTGGTGGCCACTGGCATGAGGCATTTGTTCTTGAAGTGGCTTTGGAGAATGCTTTTCTGCAACCTCTGCAACCTCCAAAAAGCATGCAAAGGCTTTTTTTTTTTTCATTCAACTTTTAAAAGGTCTGGAAGCCATGTGAAAGCACATAGCCTCAAAAAACAAAAATCACAGGAGAACAGGGCATGCCTTTGAAAGTAGTTGTCACAAGTAGTTGTCACATGCATGTCACAAGTTCACCATCACTGCTTTAAAACATGGACTCACAATAATGACAGTGGAATGCCTTCATCGCTATGGCTGAATATAATCAAACAAGCTATCGTGGTGGGTGCACCTGATTAACACCAGGAACCAAGGATCTAAAAAAGTTAAATCATGGCAACTGAACCAAAGTTTATTAAACTGAGACGTTCCCTTACTCACTCAAGTAACTTCAGTCAAAATGAAATTTTAAGTTAGGCAGAGAGTCAGAGAGTCATTGGAATGTACTAAGTCTTGCTTTACCAACTACAGGGGTTTCTCCCCAAAATGTATTGCAAATGTAAATGAAGACTCAACCATCCAGACCAAAAGCATCTAAAAGGATTAAATCATGACAACTGGAACAAAGTTTATTAAACTGAGACGTTTTGTTACTCATTCATGTAACTGTTTCAGTCAAAATGAAAAATTCAAACCAAGGATTGAAGAAGACATTGTAGATCAGGAAACCAGGGTCCTGCTTGCAGAACAGCAAGAGTTATTATTTTCCTCTCAACTTTATTTATTCAGTCCAATTCCAGGACTCAAGCATGCTGCACCTATGTATCTTAACAAAGGTAATGTAACTGTTTCAGTGGCTAGCGCCATCAACTATGTGGAATTAGAGAACTGCATACAATCAATATTCAGTCTGGAAGTAGCAGGACATTCTAACCTTTGAGCTATTAATAAAGGTGCAGAGTGCATACAGATAAACTGATAAATGGCCACATCAAGGGACTGGTAGCAAATACACGCTTTTTAAGTCTCCGTACATCAAACAGACAGTGTCAGTCTTTGAGAAGGAACTTGGGATGGCTTGTTGCATTCTTTGAACTGCCTTGGCAGCTCAGAGTTGTTCTGAATCTGCTGGAAGGATTGAAGGCTTCAAAGAGGAATCCCATCATATCCAAGGGGAAATGTATTGATTGAAGGAACTGGAGTGAAATAGTCTTTAATAATTACCAGAAAGCTAGAATCGACTGGTGTTTTGCTGAGCTATATTTTATCTTTATTGGATTAACTGTGACACAGTAGGTTATGTCAAAGGGAATCTGCATGAATATTAAAAGTAAATGTGGTGTGAATAATAGATAACTTACATTAGATGCACCAGCATGCAGTAATTTTTAATCACCTATGTAATTAGATTAAAATAAATCTGCTGAATAAAACACATTGTCTTCTAAATTTAACACAAAACAGTCTTAAAAGTTAGCAATATTTCCAGTCTTTAACAAATATATTGATATCTGGATAGGCACATATTTCCCGAGTTTAGAAAAATACAATGTTAAAAAAAAAATCTTGAAAGATGAGAAACGCAATAATGAGCTTCAGTTATTTAATTTAATCTGAAGTCACAATCTTAAAAAAATCCATTAGGAAGAATCTTGAAATGTATAATCATGGTACTTTTAAAACTAATATAAACAGTGTGAGATGGTCAGACAAAAGGAAATTATAGGAGGGAAATGAAAGCATTGCTAGATTAACTTCTACAAGGTTTAGGATATGCTACAATGGATTGCAGGGGAAATGAAATTTCTTAGAGTAACCATTTTATATAAACTTGAAAAGAAAAATAATATACTTTGATCTTAAAAGCAACGCACTGGAAAATATAGGCATATATGAAGTGTAGCATATACATATTCATAAGCAGATAAATCATCCAAATTATAATTGCCTATACAACAAGAAGCATAAATAGCATAACATAATCTAAGCTCTCTGGTTCCATGTCTCTGGAGATCTGAATTATCCCAGTGTGTCACATACATTTTCCCATGCTGTGCAATTGCTGTTTGAATCAGAAGACCCAGAAAGTATCTTCTGCAGATCTATGGGCAAATTGTTGATTTCTGAGGTGATAACTGGCTGGCTGACTGGCTAAGGAATTCTGGGAATTGAAGTCCACACATCTTAAAGTTGACAAGTTTGACAAGCACTGATCTATTCAGACTTACACATATTCTAGTCATTCCTCAAAGATTCTTTGTTAAAACTGGCTTTTGCTAAAGTACCCTGGAATCTATGTGTTGCTCTGAGAGATCTGAGAGATCTATGTGTTGCTTATAGAATAGAATAGAATAGAATAGAATAGAATAGAATAGAATAGAATAGAATAGAATAGAATAGAATAGAATAGAATAGAATAGAATAGAATAGAATAGAATAGAATGGAATGGAATGGAATGGAATGGAAAGGAAAGGAAAGGAAAGGAAAGGAAAGGAATGGAATGGAAAGGAAAGGAAAGGAAAGGAAAGGAAAGGAAAGGAAAGGAAAGGAAAGGAAAGGAAAGGAAAGGAAAGGAAAGGAAAGGAAAGGAAAGGAAAGGAAAAGAAAAGAAAAGAAAAGAAAGGAAATTGGAGGTCTTCTAGTCCAGTCCCCTGCTCAAGAAGGAGAACCTATACCATCTCAGACAAGTGATTGTCTAGCCTCTTTTTAAAAATCTCCAGTGATGGAGCACCCACGATTTCTGGGGGCAAGCTGTTCCACTGGTTAATTGTCCTCACTGTCAGGAAGTTTCTCCTTAATTCCAGGTTGCTTCTCTTTTTGATCAGTTCCAACCATTGTTTCTCGCCCTGCCCTCTGGTGCTTTGGTGAATAACGTGATCCCCTCTTCTTGGTGGCAGCTCATCAAATACTGGAATACTGCTATCATGTCTCCCCTATTTCTTCTTTTCTTTAGACTAGCCAAACCTAAGTCCTGCAGCCGTGCTTCATATGTTTTAGCCTCCAGGCCTTTGATCATCTTAGCTGCTCTTCTCTGAAGTTTTTCCAAACTCTCAACATCTTTTTTATGATATGGTGATCAAAATTGGCTGCAGTATTCCAGGTATGGCCTTACTAGGGTTTTATAAAGCGTTACTAATACCTCATGTGATCTTGATTCTATGCTTCTGTTTATGCAACCCAGGATTGTATTAGCTTTTTTGGCTGCTGCTGTTAAGTGATCTTCCACTACGATTCCAAGGTCCCTCCTACAGTTACTGTTTTTAACCCAGGTCTTGCCCAATCTGTACTTGTACCTTTGATTTTTTCCTACCTAAATGTAAAACTTTACTTTTCTCCACATTGAAACTTATTTTGTTGGATAGGGCCTGTTGTTCAAGTTGGTCAAGATCTTTTTGGATCCTGAGTTTGTGTTCTGAGGTGTTGGCTACTCCTACCAGTTTGGTGTCATCTGAAAATGTGATGAGTTCCCCTTCAATTCCCTCATCTAAGTCATTGATGAAGTTATTTAAGGCTTCCAGTTTGTGCTCACAGCACTGATGGATGTTCGAGGCAATTGCTCCCTCCGCCGTCTGGTTTTCTCCTGCCGGGGGACCCTGAAAAGGGTCGGAAGTCACCCTGGAGGGGCAACGAGCATAAAGAGGACCTCCGACTGATTGTGGAAGGGCGGCAGCCCTCCTGTTTGATCCGGAGCAGCTCTTTGAACTGACGGGGAAAAGATTGGCCATTAATATGGCCCATCACTAAGCCATTACCAGCCAAGGCCAAAATTACTATCAAGCACTTCGAAAGCACTGCAGAGGAATTGGGTGAGATCTTACCTTCTTTGTAACCCAAGTATTTTCCTGCAAAAAGCCTCTTGAAATTTCTTCCCCCTGTGATGAGAGAGGGAAGGGAACATCTTCCTCCCACCCTCTAAAATGGCAGTGTCTGACTACTTAGGGGAAATAAAGCCCTGAAAAGAACAACTAAATATTTGGATTTGCATCTTTTTGATATTTGGGGACCCCAAAAGTTCCTACTTTCACAGGGATCTGTTACCTTATCTACTTGTAAAGAAGATGAAAGGATAAAAACCCAGCCCATCCTGAAAAAGACTATAAATGCTATCAGGGACATCTTGTGGCGAAGGTTGGTACAGCAAGTAAATATTCTTGACCAAGAGACCTGCTTACAGCCCAGACCTATCCTTGGTATTATCTAAGAGAGATAAAAAGCTGAGAGAACAACTGGGCGGTGAAATTGGCTTTTAGGAACTGTGGAGGTGAACACTTACTGACTCTTGTTTAAAAAATAGCCTCCACTAAAGGACCATTCATAACTATCTCAGAAATGGAGGAGGACCAGCAACAAACTTCGGCTAATTACAAACTTATACTTGAAAAAATTCTTGAAGCTACTGAGATAATTAAATCTAGACTGCAAGACAAAGGCACCAGCTTAAACCTACAAAATGAAACCCTGATTCCAACTAAAGAAATTACAATTCAAAAAACAATAGAAGAGTTTGTCTCCCAGTTGATACCTGGATAGTTGAAGTCTCCCATTACTACTGTGGTATGCTTCCTACATACATTTGTTAGCTGGTTGGCAAAGAGTTCATCTATTTCTTCTGATTGGTTGGGTGGCCTGTAATATACACCTATGGTAATGTCCACTTTTTTTTCTTTTATATTGACCCATATACATTCTGGAGAGATTTTATCTTTGATCATGTGTATTTCTGTAGATATTAGTGTTCTCTTACATATAGTGCAACTCCCCCTCCTCTTTTAATGCTGTTCTTAATAGTATGTCACCCTATTCAAATACATACTGGTAGACAATTCTCTCTCTCTCTCTCTCTCTCTCTCTCTCTCACACACACACACACACACACACACACACACACACACACACACACATTAAAAACAATGAAGTTAAATAAAAAAGTAATTTGCTTCCCACTGTGCTCAGTAAATCCAAAGACAATTTATCAAGCAGTGCAGACAAAGAAATGTATATCATTGAGAAGATTATTCTTAAATCTAAGTTAATCCCCACAACTGATATGAGTCTGCCAGGAAGGCCACCACAATCCATATTTTCCCATTATGCATCAGAAGCAGTGTTTTCCAATCTATTCTGTCTACTTCAGTTGCTATATTTCATTTCATTATAGGCAAATCCTTCCATCTCAATTAACATGTCTACCTCCTACCCCTGATTGCTGGTAGCTGCCCTCTACAGCCATGCCATTTTCTCCTGAGTTGGTGGACTGGACAAATACTTGACTTTAAAAAAAAGATGTATTGAAAATTACCCATTTTTATTATTATTTTAAAATACATATTCATTAGTGGAATGATGAATGGCTAGAAGAGAAGGGGAGGGGGGACAGAAGACACAGAGAATAGAGATAGATTACAGGTAGTGAAAGAGATGATAAAGAGATAGAGACAGAGAGAGATGAGAGAGAGACAAAATTGATGATAGAGATAGAGATGAGAGAGAGGGATGAGAGAAAGAAAGAAAGATATATGAGAGAGGGATGACAGACAGAGAGAGAGAGAGAGAGAGAGAGAGAGAGAGAGAGAGATGATAGCGATATAAATATAGAGATAGAGATAGAGAAGATAGAGATGATAGTGATATAGATATAAAAATAGAGATAGAGTTAGAGATAGAGATAATAGATAAGAGACAGAGATAAAGATATGTTTGCACGTTTCACAAGTTCTGTAATGGAACTGTGCTAAAAATGATCAGGTGGAAAAAAAGAATTCAGCCAGTTTTTT
This sequence comes from Bothrops alternatus, assembly GCA_034064705.1. NCBI lineage: Eukaryota > Metazoa > Chordata > Lepidosauria > Squamata > Viperidae > Bothrops > Bothrops alternatus. The sequence goes on along the minus strand of JARGCV010000018.1, from coordinate 19,231,586 downwards.
GTTAAAAAAAAAAAGGTGCCGGAACTCACACACGTCATACAACCCACCTACAAGATTCCATCCAAAAAAGGTGCCGGAACTCTGTTCTATGTGTTCTATGACAAAAAAAGCCCTGGATATTACAAAACCAATGATGCCATTCATAAGAGAGTGGCAGATTTGTAATGGCAAATGAAGATATCTTAAAAACATCCCAGAGAACTCTGAGAAGTAGCTTGGAAATGGAGGTGATGCATAACCTGAATCTGGACAGTTTTAGTGGCTGTTGAAGACAGACTGTTTTGCACTGTGTTAATCAAATCTTTGAACCCATATATATATATATATATATATATATATATATGCAGGTCTTTGGTTCTTCGGGTTTTCTCCCACGTAGAAATTTGAAGTGTCTTGGCGACGTTTCGACGAAGTCTCATTCGTCATCTTCAGGCTGGTGCTTTCGGCTTCTGCTTCTAGGAGCAATGTGAGATTTTAGCTGTTTCTTCCTTTTAACTGCCAGTGGGGGTTTGAACTGATTGGCTGGGAGCTCAGCTGTGTTCTGATTGGGTGGAGGTGTGTTCTGATTGGTTAGGGGCTTGGCTGTGCTCTGATTGGATGGGGGGTTGGCTGTGCTCTGATTGGATGGGGGAGTGTTCTGTTTGGGTGGGGGCTTTGTTGTGCTCAGGTTAGTCAGTGTTACAAGGGGATTAGAGATGGTAAACTGTATAGCTGTTTGGCTTTGCGTTCGTGGTTGTGCCTCATCTTCACGGTGGGTGTCAGTTTGCTTCGTGTATGGATTGGAGGGGTTTAAGGTGGCTAATGATGCAGCTGTGGTCTGGCTTCTGGTTTGTGGTCGTGCCTCCTCATCAGTGTGGGTTTGGGTTTGCTTTTTGCCTGGATGTGTGGTGGTGACATCCTGTGTGGTTTTTGTGAGTGTAGGTCTGGTGTCATTCCCCGTGCTATGGACTCGTCTGTCAATAAGGGCGGGTTTCCAAAGGGCTGGTAGGCGGGAGGTATCATCTCGTTTGTTCATGCTGTGTGGGCGTTTTTCTATCTCGATGGCTTCTCTGATTATTCTGTTATTAAAGTGTTCAGTTTTGGCAATAGTTCTGGTCTTTTTGAAATCAATTTCATGTCCTGTGGCTTTGAGGTGTTGGACCAGGGAAGAAGTTGGTTCCTCTTTTTTGACTGAGTTTTTGTGTTCTTCAATGCGTGCACTTATTCTTCTGTTGGTTTGTCCAATGTATGTGGTGGAGCAGGCAGTACACTTCAAATTCTACGTGGGAGAAAACACACACACCATAATTATTGGTAATTATTAGACCTATATTAGATCTATAGAAGTTAATAACTCAGACAATAACTGAGATTTTAAAAAGAACAGTTAACTATTCATGGTGTCTTCAAAACAGGATACTCAAGGAAATACAGTATTCTGTAATCATTGGCAGTTTGTTCAAAATACGTTGGCTCAGTAACATGCTGAAGAAATTTGATCATAATAATTATACTAAAATGAATGACTGTTGCCAGTAGGAGACAAAGTGATTATGGGGGGATCTAGAATGGAAATGTGATAACAAAAATATTTTTAACAACAAATTTTTCATACTGCTGCATTTTAAGACTGAACTGTAACATCAAATATTATTATTCTGTTCGTAAATTCTAATGGAAGCACTTCCTGCTTAAATGCTGGTAAAAGATAATTGAGGAAGAAGATAATGAGCTAATTAGGAATCGTGCTAAACCTGAACAGCTAAAATGGATACATCATCTGCTATTTACTGTATCTGCTTCCAAGATACTGTATCTCAACTCTTATAGCTCAGATTTAATATAATTATCTTGATTACCATTCAAGTATAGAATAACACTTACAGACTTTGCTGGAAGAGCTAAAGTATTTGTAAGGGGGTTTTTGTGGTGTGTTTGCTTGCCTGCAAACAACAGTTTGGGCAATTTAGCTGAATAGACAGTGGCAATGCTTGAAGAACAACAAAATGAAACTGGGTTATGCAAAACATTTCCATTTAAAATAGAAAATATGATTTTTTTTAAAAAAGCCTCTAAGTTTTCTATTATATTTCATAAGAATGTCTGAGGTGTACAAAACAGGTGGAAAATGGCTAGCAGAAAATTTCAGATTTTGAAGGAAGAGGAACTTCAAGTTGCTAACTTAGTTATTTAGGTCAAAAGTTTGGCCTAAGCCAAGATAGACCAAGATAGACATAGTCCCATCTTTAGAACCATACAAGAAAACATCCTTTTCCTATACAGCTGGATTTAAGGTCAGAATAGTATATATTTTAAAACATTGTTGACATGGTGAAGAATTGGGTGCCTAGGACAGTCATTTCAGTGGTGATACTCTCAAATGTAGAAGAATCCTTGGCTTCATTGCAAAGTATCACAGGTTCTTACACCACCATCAGAAATGTTTGGGATAAGAGTAAACATACCATACCTGAACGGTAGAAATCCAGATGACCAGTAAATGGTAGCCAAGAGACACAGAAAATCTTAACTTCTCTGTCATCTATTTGTCAACCTTCTCATTATGGGTCACTTTTTGCTTGTGTTGAAAAACAACATGGGCTTTATTTTGAATTATAAACATTTTGTTGTTGTCTGTTTTTATTCCTGGGATGATGACATGGGTAACAATCACCCAGGACACCATTACATCAGTGCTTCTCTTGACAAAATCTTCACCGCCTCTTGAAGACCAGACCTTCTTCTAAATGGACCTTTTCAGCTCCTAATGTTGAAATCCTAAACCATATATTATGGTTCTTTCACTAAGGGGGCTATTCCAGAATACTTGACTGATGTCTCTATTACATTTCAAACAGTCATATTTTAACCATGGCTGCAGGTAAAAGGCCAGCAAAAATGACATTCCATCTTCATACAATTCCAACTCAGAGAAAACCCCAGATTATATATATATACATACAGAACAATGCCAGGTTTCAAATTGAAATGCTGACACAGCCTTAACTATAGCACTGCAGAGGGTGATGCTATAATTAAGCTTTGATCGCTTTTGGAGGGGGCAAGACAGAAGTGGGAGGTTATTGTTCAATGAACTGGTCTGTCATTTGCTGCAGTGATTCTTAATTGTGTCTCATTACCCGCAAGATGATCATTACTCTACTTGTCTGTCTGATTTAGAGACCACTAAAAGTGTCTTGTAACAAGCAGCCGTCTCCTATGCAACAGTCCTTTGGCTCTCACCCTCATTACTCAGAATCTGTCCAATTATTTGTCATTAAAGTAATAAAAAGGACTTGGGCAAAAAATGTGGGAGGTAATAGTTGGAGGTCTGCCGAGGGAAGGGGGAATGTTTTCAAGCACTGGGAAGGTGACATCATTAATCATTAGAGAATATGCAAATCATCTACTAGCGCATAAAACTGTAATAACACAAAGAAAACACTATTATCACTTGTGATAATTCCTCAGAGAGAGCTACCTGGGTGCTATATGGTTTTCATTCGTTAATGATATCTGGTGTGACTGATTTGGAGTACAAGATGGTAAAAATGCAGGCAAACTGAGTAGGTGTTAGGATTGAGCCCAAGCATGAATCTTGAATGTCAGATGTTTTGTCATTTACCAGGAGTCGTGATGGCGCAGTGGTTAGAATGCAGTATTGCAGGGTAATTCACAGCTCACTGCCAGGAGTTCAGTTCTGACCAGCTCAAGGTTGACTCAGCCTTCCATCCTTCTGAGGTCAGTAAAATGATTGTTGGGGGCAATATGCTGATTTGTAAACTACTTAGAGAGGGCTGTATAGCACTAGGAAGTGGTATATAAGTCTAAGTGCTATTGCTATTTGCATAATTTATCTTGCTATAGTGAAAGAGTAGGATCTTGATTTTGTGCTAATGCATAAAGTAAGGCATATTGAAAGTTCTAGATGTAGAACTTGGTTAGGAAATGCCACTTTTCAGTTCCTTGAAATATGGATGGCTCCTGTGCTCACTGCATCAAAATTTAATTTAGCAGGGTTCGGAAACAGTCAATAGAAGTAATATCCAGGATTATTCCTGTCAATCACCTGGAGTCATTGGAATCGAGCAGTAAATATGTTTTGCACAATTCCAGGCACCATCATAATTATCATGCAGCCAAATTTATTTCCTCCTTTAAATCAGCAACATTGTGTGAGTAAACTAATAAGAAGTCACTGCTGCTCAAAGCTATACAACTAGAGTCAAAGATAGAAGGTCAATAGCTAGCTAGAAACTGAGCGCTATATTCACATAGTGCTGCCCTCATTTCTGTCTCTGGAGGAACTTATCCATCATATTTCTGGGTTGCAAATGCTGAGTTTGGTCTAGTGGTTAAGGCATTGTGCTAGAAAGCAAGAGACTATGAGTTTAAATCTGATCTTAGTCATGAAACACAGCTGGGTGACCATGGGCCAGACACCTTCTCTCTCTCAACCCAACTCACCTCACAGGGTTGATATTGGGGAAAAAAGGAGGAGGAAGGCGTATTGGATATGTTCACCACTTTGAGATAATAATAATAATAATAATAATAATAATAATAATAATAATAATAATAATAATAATAATAATGATAATGATAATAATAATAATAAAAATAAATTATTTATGAAAATAATATAGATGGAATATAAATAAACAAACATAAAAATAAATAAATCCCCCACTTTCTAGTCTTAGAGGCCTTTCCAGAAAAATAGATATTTGTTGCCCACATCTTCTGATTTCATTAAAATTGAGATTGAACCAGGTTCTTATTCTATTTCTACTGTATATTTGTAAGGGAGACATGTCAAACTCAAGGCCTGCAGGCCAGATCCAGCCCACAGTGGCTTTAGATCTGGCCCACAGGGCCACCCTGGAAATGGCGAGGAGCTGGCCCCTGCTGCTTTGGCCCTGGCCAACTCCAGCCCAGCTGGGCGCTCCACCTGGGCATGCACAGGAGACAGCAAGTGCACTGATTGGCCGGCAGTGATGGCCAGCTGGATGTGACCTGGGACATCCAATAAGCTGTGCTCAGCCCCTCCCCACGTTCACCACACTTGCACACTTCAGGGTCCTGTAGTCCATACAGCGTAGGTGAGTTTGAGTGGCATGGCCATGGCATGGCATGGCCATGGTCCTTTAAGAGGCAGGCAGAGGCAGAGAGGGGAGGCACGTGGTCCAGCTTGTAATCCAATACCCGGCCGGCTTACCTTCCTCTCAAAGTTGCTGTTGCTGTGCTCGCTTTCCTTGGGAGATGGCAAGGTTCTCTAGTGGGTGACACTTTGGCGCTCACCCAGGTCTCACTTCTTCCACTGCAGACCTCCGGATCCTCTGTCCCAGCCTTGCCTGGATCCCCCACAGGGGCTTCTCGACATGAGCGATGTTGAGTGGCTACATCAAGCTGGCCATGCCCACCTGGCCCATTGAGGGCAGCCATAATGCTGATGTGGCCCTCAATGAAATTGAGTTTGACACCCCTGCTGTAAGGATATCAGGGCCCTATGGGATCAGGGATGTTTACTTATCTGCAAATCTATCATCCTGGCAGAGAAGCAAAAACTCATCAGAATCCTTCTCTGACTAGTTGGGGATCATAGGAATGTTCCAGGCAGTAAATGATCTCTGTTGACCAACAATTTCCTGCTGGAAAGAAAAATAAAATCCCAGACATTAAATAGGAAATACTACTTACATCTTTGTCATGATAGGCAACTATCCAACTTTTTCATGTTATTGTGTAATTTGGCTCCTTTACCAGCTTTGATAGCAGGAACCTGACTGAGATATCAGAACCTTGGAAAGGGATATGATTACACAGATCATCCCAAGTAGTATAACCCAGCAATATTCTATAACAATATTCTCTGGTTTTTTTTAAAAAAAAAACCACCAAGATTCTTTTTGTAAAATCAAAAATTATTAAGTAAAATTAACTAACTAGATTAAAAACATATTATATTTATTGGAGTGGTATTGCATCATTGATGGTGAGCTGAACTTGATTCATGAAGTCATTTGTATTTCTGCTTGGGTGTGGCCTATGCTTCACTTTGGGCAAGACGCAACCTCTAAGATATTTATCTGTCTACCTAATTTCAGCCCTCAGCAGGCTACAACAGATTCACTCCCATAGATATCTGTCCCTAATCAGGAGGATGTCAAAAGCACAAAATGTTCATTATGATGTCACAACACAAATTCCACCTTTTGTACATGCATCATGATAAGAGGCAGAGTTTACATCAAAACATCTATTTCCCTTTTTCGCACCACCCCCATATAAATTCCACAGCAAATGTAATTGATATAATGGGAGTGCCTGGATGGAACACAGTTGAGTCTCTAAAGGCATCAAGAAGCCCGATCTGCTTTTCACACAACTTGAAAGCATTTCTTGACTCAAAAGGCAGCTTAGAAGCTTGATCCCTCTTTCATAACACTAGAACATTAAACTGCAAGTCCCACCTGTACATTCACAATAGCTATACCTATCTCTTTTGGTGCCTATTTAGTTCCTTGATCTTCCTGGTTCCTAATTATAATAATTAGTATATTAATTAAAATAAATAAATGATAAACTAGCATGCTGCAAAACAAGGGCTAGTTCTAGAATCTTAATTTCCAAAAACTCTTCTGAACCCACATTTATCCCAAAGGTGTTCAGAGAAAATAATAGTGATAGGGAACCATATTTCAGTTCTTTTCTAGGAGGTATGCCTCCTTTCCTTCCCTTCTCCAGAGAAACAAAAATATGCAGAGACCTTCTTGGAAAGTTATACAGACGGTAGGGAGAAAACTTACCAGTTTGCTCTCTGATAAATTGGTGTCTTATGATCGACCATGTTCAGCCATTTTGTGAATGTGTCTGTGACATGCTTGAAACATTCCAAATGTGCCCACAAACCCTCATAAATTGAGACCTCATCAAGGATGAACTAATCAAAAACTGGTACATTGGTGAACTGATAGGAAGCTAGCCACTGATCAATATTTCTTGCCACTTTTTGTCTTCACGCATTTCCAAATAAAATGTATCATTAGTTTCACTGGGTTCTACCTACGCAAAGGGAATTCTACCCCCATTAAATCAGATTAAGTCCATATTTTTGGGGGGAACAGGAAGATTTTTTTTTATATGGGTCAGCTGAAGTTAAGAAATCTTATCCTATTTCGTACTTGAAATTTCACTGTTTCATCATCTGAATAATCCTGCAAGAACAAACAAAGTAAAGCTTGCATGCTCCTTTAACGAAGATGCTGAAATTTTAGGCATTTTCAAGAAGAAATAAAGGGGCTTCTCCATGTATAAATGGACATGTGACATATAAAGAAACTCAGTTAATAAATTAGTGCACATGTCAGCAACATTGAAAATGGCCATTCAGTGTTTTAAAATACTGTGTAAATATTAAGCATAAAAGCCTATGCATTAAACTAGTGAGAAATGGACATTGTGCTATTCAAGTTTATAGGTACTGTAACCATGCTGACATCCAATAGATCCAACAGTCTTTGCTGAATATGTTTTTCCTTTTACCTATTGGTCTCCTCTAATCCATTATTCCACAACAGTTTGTATTTGAGGTAAATGAGAATTTAAGTACCATATATAAATGTACTGTGCTGAATTCTGAAAATAAAGGTGAATGTAACCTGTGCTGTGGAAAGATTGGCATATTGTTTATATATCCTGCCTCCAAGAAGATAAAAATAGAGAATCTGGTATTCTTAAGTGATCTCTAAAAGATATTAAATTGGTTGAACTGTGGAGGTAATATTATGCAATCATTTCTAAGATTAAAATGATGAATCACGTCAAGGACTAGATTAAAATTATGTATAGTGGATTTTTAGATATTATGTTGACCTAAATATAAGTAAAATAAATTATTTTTATAATAGATTGGAGTACCCTTTTAGTTTACCATTTACAATCCCATCTGATCCACATGAACTTCAGTGAAAAGATGGTACACCAATACAAATTCATTAATAATCTACTCAGAGGAAAATTCTATTAATTCCAGATAAGTGTATACTTGGGAATAAAATATTTGTAACATGTATGCAGAGCAGAGCAAATGCATAAGTAGTTTCTTTCACTTTTATACTAATCTAATTTTCATCTAATTTTGCATTATTTAACCAGGGCAAAATTCACTGTCTTTTAAATGAGAGTTTGTAACACTTGTGGCTAATGGCAGGATAGTGGCTATCCATGGTTATTTAAAAAAAATCTAATTTTACAGAACCAGGTTTTACAGTTTACAAAGATAATTTTATGAAAACTTCTTTGCTATGTAAAACATGAGTACATCCCACCTGAAGAGTTTACAAGTTGCCTATGAAAGAGCAGTCTGTATCTCTGAATTTGTAATGCTTTTAGTAGCACATTGCATTAAAGAGCTGACAAACAGTCCTTTAGCTTCGTAGGAACAGCTCTGATGCCCTCCTGTGGGAAGATGCATTTTAACACCTGCCCAGCAAATGGAAATGTTTGAACATAAGATGAAATATAAACAAATCCATACAGCCATCTGAAATCAGATAAAGCAATCTTGATATCACAGCTGCATGGAAATCAAACTAGGTCATAGAAACGATTGAGTCCAACAAGAATCTATCAGTGTTTGGGGATGAAACTCTGTTTTTATTCTGAGTTCGATTTATTTAAAATGCCTTATAGAAATACTAATACAACAGCAGCAGTTTATTATAGCAAAAGACAGAAAATAGAACCTGTTTGTAAAGAAGCTTAAGACAACAAGAATTTACAAGGTGAAATGTCAATTAACAGCAGCTAGATGAATGGGGAATCATCCAGACATGGCATAATAATTCTCATAACCTCAGGTCATTAGTCTGGCTAACTGGAGCTGATGGGAGCTGACCTATACAAATCTGGAGAGCCATAAACACATCACCTTTAGTTGTCTATTTGTTCCAAAATAATTAAATCAGATGCTGATTAGTTTATTAATTTGATTACAGAATTGTATCCTAAAAGGGGGGGGTCACTCCACTGATCTGTATAAGAGCATTATAAGATTGGTTGTCAGTTCTTTACAAATGCTCCCCAGAATAGAATATACCCTTTACACAAAGAGGCACGCACAACAGTCTCAACAAGCAACCCCCTCCAATTCAATGTTCCACCCTTGGATAGTGACAAGTCAACTTATATGTGAAGTAACAATACATCACTTTACACCTACTTAGATTAAATGGCCATTTGAAGGCCAATTTCTCTAGTATGGGAAGATTTGGTGTCTCTTGTGCTTTTCACCAGAGCTGAGTTGCCATTGTATCCAAATATCCTTCAGGGGACAAGAACATATAAGGAGGAATTTTGCTGAACCTATTCCTGATCCTATTCAGCCTGGTATTTCAAGTCAATGCCAGTTTGGTCCAGTGGTTATGGCATCTGGCTAGAAAGCGAGAGACTATGAATTCAACACCTGCCTTAGCCATGAAGGCCAGCTGGGTGACTTTGGGTCAGTCTCTCTCTCTCAGCCCAACTCACCTCACAAGGTTGTTGTTGGGTGAAAAAAGAAGGAAGAAGAAGTATTTGATATGTTAGCTGTCTGGAGTTATTTGTAAAAACAAGAAAGAAAGAAAGAAAGAAAGAAAGAAAGAAAGAAAGAAAGAAAGAGAGAGAGAGAGAGAGAGAGAGAGAGAGAGAGAGAGAGAGAGAGAGAGAGAGAGAGAGAGAGAGAGAGAGAGAGAGAGAGAGAGAGAGAGAGAGAGAGAGAAAGAAAGAAATTATCTGAACTGACAATGCCTAACATATTATATGTACAGATAGTCTTCGACTTACAATTATGGCAGTTGTTAAATTAGTCACATGGTTATTAAATGAATCTGGTTTCCCCGTTGACTTTGCTTGTCAGAAGGTCAGAAATGGTGATCACGTGACCACCGGGACATTGCAACTGTCATAAATACGAGCCAGTGACCCAGTGTCTGAACTTGGATCGCATGACCATGGGGATCTGCAATGGTCATTCATGTGAAAAACAATCATAAGTCGCTTTTTTCAGTGTCACTGTAATTTCATATGGTAACTAAACAAATAGGTGTAAGTCAAAGACTACCTGTATCCTGAGAGTGTCCTTAGATCAGTACTTTCGAAACTTGGGTAAAAGTGGCTTTTCTATAGAACAGAATATCTGTAGCTCAGGGTTGAATTGTGGGGTTCTTGGCACTTTCTCAGTTATTTTCTTCCAGACATTTCATTACCCAGCTATATAATATCAACAGGGCTAGATGGGAATGGAGTTTCCTCTCCGTTCACATGCAAATGGCTTGCCCTTGTCAGTGTTGATGGGAATGTTCTTAATCGTGTCTTGATTGGGCTGTTGTTGATTATTAGCTTGTTTGTCTGAGTTGGTAGTTCCTTGATTAGGATATTGTTTACTTCTAGGCTGTTGATCTATTTAATCTCAGTATTAATCTCTGCTTATCTGGTTGCTGATAACTGGAGAGGAGGTGTTTTGATCTCTGTTTTCTTTTGGGCTTTTTGGTTGTCTCTTCTGAATGGTATGTAAATGTTGTTTATCTGCCTGTTGATGGCTGATTTGTCTGACTATCAGGCCTCCAGGAATTCTTTAGCATTTTTGGACTTGATCTACGATGCTCACAATTTCCTAGTTGAAACTCTGGTTAAATGAATTTTCTTTTGGTAACGACACACAAACCCATTACCTATTCACAACAGGGATACTTAAATTGACTTAAAATATTTTACCTATGTTGGGTAAAAAGGACTTTCTGATAAGCAGTTTCAGGTAATGAAGGGGGGGGATTGGAAAGCACATTCTTAAGCATTCTCAGAACAAAGGGGAAATTACAGTTGTTCAGAAATGTACACTTACAGAAGACTTAAAACTGCTTCTCTTGTAGTCTGGGGATAGAATAGCCACTTGGCCCTTATCGTATTTCTTTGGATGCTTTTGGAACAGCTTTTTTGACTTTCTGGGCATTCAGGATTTTTCATGATTTTTCTTTTTGCTTTTAATTTATAATACAAGCCATCCAGAGTCATTTGGAGTCAGGCAGCTCCATATTACCAAACATAAATAAATCTCACAGCCAAAGATGAATCATAACAAGGTGCCCCTTCTAGTTTATGAACGAAAGTCAATTGCAGTGACACTGATACTGTGATATTGTCTCTATCATATTTGAAGGTAACAGATGCATACTACACACACTCAGCATTCTCCTCTAACTCTTTGTGGCTACACAATGACCTCGCATTCCTAGGAAAGCCAGGCTTAAGGATATCCTATCTTGTCATCCGTCTTTGTCTTTTTAAGCACATAAATCTGTTCTACATCTCCTACAGTGAATTCAGACAGAAAGAATCATAGTACCAAGAGCATTTGAAATAACATGGAGATTAATGTTCCATATTTAACTGTAAACAGAGTAGGTGTATTCATGGGATTTAAAATATATTTAAAATATAGTTTTGCTGCACTTGGATTTTAATCATGCACAATATTTGTAATGATGTCAGGCTTACTTATCTGCACTTGGCCAAGAGCAAAGTGAAACCAGCCAGACAAGTTGTATAATTTTGATGTTACAAGTATAAGGAGATTTTTTTTTCCCTTGATGCTCTCTGCAGAATGTCACAACTAAACAAATTTGTTCTTGGTTAAGCTCAACAGTTGCTGACAGTGTCCTGTTGGTCTAACAACATGATGCCAGCAATTTGAGATTTGGCAGAAGATTAAGTGCTCAGATCAAATTGAAACATATTACCAGATATCTGAGCAAATTATCATCAGGAAAGAAATTTCTAGGCTCAGTTGGAGTACTCTGATGCTGCAACATGCCAATGAATCCAGCCTATACCAGCAAGGACAATACTATAAAGAAGCAATATCATTCCCTTCTCTGTCAGTCTGATATTTTTAAAACTCCAAACTCGAAATAGCAATGCAGAGCTATTCATGTAGACCCGCTCACTAGCTGGGAAAAGAGCAGAGTTAGAGAAGGTATTTCAACATCTACTAAAACTTGGGCTCTGTCTGGTAGTAGTAGAAGTATTTTTATTTGCTATGAACCTATCCCTTAATGCAGTACAATATGGCAACAATAAAACTCCTAACACCCTTCCCACTCAATCAGTTTTACAAACATTATCAACCCCCCTAATGTATGGACAGTTTTGTATTTTCAGCTGATCTGAGGCATTATTTCTTACAATAAAATGTCAACCACTTGTTTATTCTGTTGCGTTCCCTGTGTTGCCCAAGTACTCTATTCTCTCCTACCATGTTTCCCTGAAAATAAGATCTATCCTGAAAATATGACCTAGCTTGATTTTTAGCTGTGTACCTAATATAAGCTCTACCTCAAAAATAAGCCCTAATTAAGACTCCACCCACTCTGTCCCACTGTCTAGTTGTACGAGGTGGGGCGAGGCACATGCGTAAAAATCAACCTAGGGCGGAGGTGGAGGGGGTGGAGCTGCCTGCCGTCCCTCCACTTGATTACCTCAAGACTGCCGCAGACAGGCCTCCCCTGCCCCAACACTTGTCGCGCTCCTGCCCAACTTCTTCTGTGGCAGGATGCCACATGGCACTGGTGCTACTGCTCATGGCAGGATGCCGCGAGCGGCTGCAGAAGTCAGGGGCAGAGCGACAGGTGATGGGGCACGGGAGGCTTTTCTGTGACAGTCCTGATGTAAGCAGGTAAGCCATCCCCCGAAAATAAGACCTAGTGCCTTTTTGGAGGCAAAAAAATTATAAGACCAGGTCTTATTTTCAGGGAAACATGGTATGTACCTCTATTTCCATATTCTTTCTCTAATAGCTCATATGTTTTTTATTTGAATTAAATGTAATCAAACTGCTGTTCAGTTAAATGCTCTGAAATTGGCAAAATTGTTGGCTCTAAGTGATATTTCCAGTAAGTAAAGATTCCACTCCTAATCTTGAAATACTTGCTTACAACAATGTCAAGTCTTTGGACTCTATTTGTACATACAGTCTACTCCAGACCTGAATAATTGTTATTGTCTTTCAAAGATTTTGGCAGGTTAAGCAATTTTAATCATTCCTTGACAAGATGTGCTTACCACTTGCTATCTCTTCTCTCACAATAAAAGCCTTAATTCATGTTGAGTAATGATTTTTATATATGATAATTGAAGCTCTGAAGCATATGTGGAATGGCCATTTTTGGGGGGTTTTTTAATATTATTTTTTATAACAATAATAAGCAATACCTTTTAATAACAATATTCCTGCCATCCAAGTATGTAACCAACAACTAAGGACAATCCAAACTCTAGTAATAAAAAACACAAAATCACAGTGATAATCTCCATATCCCAATGCATGAGGGAACATACTGGTCTCTGAGGACTTATATAATACTAGCAGAGTGATTTTCCCACAAATCTCAGTTTCTAGAGGACAAGCACTGGGACAGGGAATGTGGGTTTCTTGTGTCATGCCAGATGGCAATGTTTAATGGGTGGTATCCAGAGTATGCTCACTTTTGGGGATCTAGTACTTTCTAATCAGTGTACTAACTTCAAGAGATTTATTTTCATCGACCCAATCCATAAAGAATGCTGAGAAAGAGAAAAAGTCTTTTTTTATTTTATTTTATATACACAAGGTCATTTCAGCCTGAGTGCCTGATTCAGGCACGCTGATTAAATGGTTTCCTCTCATTTTCACAAATGAGCAACCTTCTTAAAACTAGTCTCTTGATTATTGAGCAGTTTAGTAATCAATTCTAAAATATGAACTCATCAAGCCGAATTATTTTTACATTCATGGAATATATTTTGTCTTGAAGATCCTTTTGGCTGCCCAATTTGCATACTAAATTCAACCAGAGATACTTAAAAGACTTATTATATTAAATGTAATGGCTTCAGATGGCACTTGACAAGCTTGGCATTTTGGTAAAAGGTAATATGTAACAGAAAAGAGCGATTAGAATTTTTAAAGAGCACGAATGTATTAGAAATGTATGTAGCTCCCTTTTTTCCCTCAGACTACAATTAAGAGGTAGGTCCAAGGGATCTAAGTCTGCACATCTGGAGGCCACAGAATTCATACTCTTGTTGAGCATCTACAGTCTTCAGTTTATCCAGGAAGATAATACAATTTTATGATCTCCCCTGACCACCTTTAATTCCATTGTTATCTTCAGAATCTTAAACTGTACAAGCAATTATTCTCAAAACAAACTGAAAATAAAAAAAGGGAGAGTCCTTGGTTTATATCTTGACATAGGTTTAACCAAGAAGAAGGCACACCTATCTGAAATAAGTTAATCTGAAATAAATTAAAATCCATTTCAAAAACTGTCAGGAAACCATATCAAAAGCTTTCTCAGAGCTCTCTGCTCCCCCCCCCCACTCCTACCCAAATTAGAACTGGCTAAGCTGGTTCATTTTGAATTAAACCAAAAATGTTGGTTTAAAATTTCATAATGACAGACTTTTGACAACTCTGCAGGAATCCAGCCTAATCTATTGATCAACATAGCTGTTAAATTGTTAGCATCAGTCTTTATGAAGTAAATAGGACTATAATTAGAACAGATAGTGGGTCTTGTCTTATTAAATGTAAAAGACAGAGATTTGCTTTTAAAAGCTTTACTGTAGACCTCACATAAAATAGAAGAAAAAAAAACAGATTCTTTATATACGAAGAATCTGGAAAACCATCAGCCTCAGGCATTTCCCCCAATTTCATAGATGAAATGAAATGTCATACTGACATTTTATTGAAGCAAAACAAACTTGATCCTGAGATAAATGTGATAAACTCATTTTCTGTAGAAAGAAATCTTCCACATCCTCATTTTGCGGTTAAAGTTCATGTTATACGGTTTAGAACCAAAAGTTTCACAATGATGTTTATTTCTTTTGGGATTATAAATTTCAAGGCAACAAGGAACCTACAGGTTTCCTATGCAGTAGTGGGATTCAGCAAGTTCACACCAGTTCGGCAGAACCAGTAGCTACTTTTTGTTGCCCAGGCCCAGAATGGACTTCCGGAAGCGGCATCCACACAGAGAACCAGTTGTTCACATATTTGAATCCCACCACTGCTCCTATGCCTCTAGTCTAGGTTTTTCATGCTTTCTGGGTTTTGGGATTTGGTTTTGTTTTGTTTTGTATTTAAAAATATGATTAGAACATTAAATTATGATTATATAATACCAGCATTCAGGGAAATAACTGAATGATCAAACAGATTCATTATGTAGGCCATGCTTTAATATAGGAGCTATTACTGAAGCTTCCCATTTACAGTTATATTAATTTTAATATTAATAGATAATTGGATGATGCTGTAACCATGTGATCCTCAAGATCTATGTTTTTCTTGAGTTGCATTTAATGATTTATTTACAGCCACATAATCACTCCCCCTCCCCCATCCACAAATTCTACAGAGATTTCCTCAAGAAAAAAAATTAATTGACCTGGAAATATTACATTTTTTATAATCTAGGAAGGCTCAGTGAAGCTTGATATTTGATGGCCTGGAAAAATGAGCATTCTAGGCCTGTAAAAAAAATTTTAAAATACAAGCCATTTTTGCAAATTCACGGACTAAAATGTATTCTGTTTTCACAGAACTGTTTAGTTGTATGTAATGCCAGATCAACTTTCTTTGAGCAAATCATTCTCTTGTTGGTTTGTTTTTCCCATCTTGTTCCATTCTCACAGGCTCTTATGGTTTGTACTGATTAATTGGTTAAGTGCCATCAGGCTGGTATTGATTCTTAGCAGCCACATGAATAGATTCTCTCCAGAGTCTTCAATATGGCTTTTTAGGTATCTCAATGATGCCTTTATTGAGGATATCATTAAATCCATCTATCTTGCCCGATCATTCTCCTAGTCTTTTTCTTCAACTTGTCCCAGTATTGGACTACTCAAGGAACGGATTTGCCAGTAAACTATGTTAGAATTCGGATAAGAAGGGTATCTTTCTACAGAAGGAAAAGGTAACACAAGAAATACAGCCACTTTAAGTAATTATGGCCATGCATATTCCTGATTAGGTTTCACAGTTGGTCCAGCCTTTTCTTAACATTTCATTCCTCCTAAAGGATATTTAAAAATGCCTCATCATAAGTGCACTAACCTCTTCTCCAGAACCACAATAGAATGAAATAACATTCCACACGCTACCAAAACAGTCATATTATCACATCAAACGATGTCACTGGCAGGGTGGCAAATTATGTGCTTCCTTTCCTGCTTGCCAATAGCCAGCTAGAATACCTGAAACCATAATTTTGTTCCAATCTCTCTACATTTACCACAGCTTTCTGCCCTCCCCAATGGGCAGGACACAAGAATTGTTGTCCTTGAGCTGGCAAGAGAGCACAGGGTCCCCAGCATTTAAACTGTCTCTTCTCTTTTTCCAAAAATAATAACTCAACAAATTTCAAAAGAAAGCATTTGAGATTAAGGATGTTTCTTTTTCTCTGATAGATTTTTAAATTGCATTTCAAACACTGATGTGTTATTTACTTTTACAAGGCATGATTTGTTTTTAAAAATAATCACATACATTGCACAAAAGAAATAGCAGGAAACTATAGCCATTCCCATCAGAGCTTCCTGCAAGGAAGATAAATCCCTTCACCACATAATTTATCTTCAAATAAATTATTGAAAGTTTATCTTCACCTCTCTAAGGATATGGTAATGGAGACAGATTGGGTTGGTTTTTTTTTTTAGTCTAATCTTCAGGAGGAGGAAGACAGTCTGTGTTTCATTCAAGAGCATCTTATTTTTCAGGTAAATGTGATAGAAATTAATAGGCTTCACTTGTGATCACTGATTTTCTTCACAAATTATGGGGTCATCCCCAGGATGTAGTGGGGGCAAAATGGGGCCCTAATGTATTTAAAAATGAAGAATCGGTGCTTGAAATGATGGTGTAGTCTACGCCTCTCTAAGTTTTGGCTTCTTTATGTAAGCCTCTTTTCCACCCCAGTTGTGTGATAAGTGCGGCGCACACACACACACACACACATTCACAGAACATCTTGGTCTCTCTGCTTTTAGCAATAATTTGCACATAATGGAACAGCCAGAGGGGGGTTTGATCAATGACCTCTGTCTCCGAGATGCTGTTCCAAGGGAAACACATCTGCCAACATAAAGTATTGGGGCAATCATAGCTCAGTGAGCGTCGTAATAAGCAACTGTTACACTGGAGCCATCAGTCATGTTCAGTTACAGACCTGAAAGAATACAGCACCTTAGGGAGCAATGTCCTTCTATAAATTTGGGCAGCAATGAAGAATGATTTGCAATCAAGTAATAAAAGGCCTAAAAAAGGTCCACTATGCATACTAACATCCCGTACAGCTGACAAAGGAAATAAAAAACCTTGGCATTGTTTGCTCGTTATGTAAACTACACAGCTGTCCAAGCAATTAAGATATGATTTTGGGAATTCTCTCATAAAAATGTGCTAACCGTGCTTTCTCCACTTGTGAAAGTGACACTCTTCTTTATCAGTAAAGTGCATTTCATTACGGTAATGCAATTTCATCTTGCTTAATCGCAGGAATTGCTTTAACCTTATGGCAAGTACATAAACATCATAAAGCTAATGTCGCTCTCATGGATGGTGGGAATAAATCTGCGCATGTGACAGCATTGCTCAAGAGATAATGGGTTTCCAGTGCACTTTCCAAGTTGATCTGCTGGAGGTCTGCTCACTACAGAAAGGCTTATGTGCTACCCTCCCAACTGAGGAACAAGGAACACCCCAAAAAAGCCCTTTTGCCATATTTCAATATCCCAGCCAGTGAAAATAGGACTGAAAGTGAGCCACACTGGAAGTTTATCATCAGACTAAAGGAATCCCCAAGAACCAGTTTAAAATGACAATGTGAAGAAGACCAAGGATGCAGCCAATGGTTTTGTAGAGTTTCACTAAGATTTGGCTATCAAATTAGTTTCAGAACCAGAATGGTGAAGAATGATGCACGTGCAGATGTTATTGGACTACAGTTGCCAACCCTTATCCATTATGTGGGCTGGGGCCAAATGAAAATGGAATCCTTTTGGATAGCTTGTACTGAGAGCTTTGACTATAAACCATCGTGCAATATCTGCAAACTGGTATATTATCCAAATCGGAAGTTGATAACTTCATTTGGACTAAGTTTCCACACTAGCAATTTAAAGTATCTTCATAATTTCACCCAACCATCTTTGGAGTAATGTAAACCTCATCCACCATCTTGTTATTTTGATCAGTTGACTTTAGAAGATACCTTCAATTGCTAGTGACTGCACTAAAACTGTTGAAAGTTTTGAAGTTGAATAGCAAGAAAATTGTTTACAGGTATTGGGTTAGTATTGCTCTTGGTTGATTAAGCATGGCTGTGATCTAGTACTGTTCCTCACTTACATTAGGTTGTCTACATATGTATTCTTGCAGGATCTCTGAAGTTTGTTCTACAGATTTTTGTGAAATGGGGGAAGTGTCTGATGGTCAGAGGAGGAGAAACAGTAGTAAAACTAATTCACTAGCTGAAATAAAATAATGCCGATACAGTCAGCAGTGAGTAAAGATATAGGAAAGAAGAGCACAACAGGATGGCAAATATTAGTGGAAACACTAATGTGTTTGATGATGTCACAAACAACTGGATATTAAATACAGACAGACTTAGGTGTTTATTTTTTTTTTATTTTTTTTAGGCAAATGAGGTACTTTCCGGAAAAAGATGTAGAGGAGTCAGGCATTCAGCTTGTAAAGAAGCTTATTTGGCCCACAAAAGCCTTCTCAATTTTACTTTGCATGTCAGAGCATGCATAGTCTTATTGTGCTGAGATAACCCAGGAGTAAATGCAGTACACAATAGTTTGTATTAAATGGTGATTTATATTACACTATCTACAAATATACACTAGAAATAAAATGCATACATGTGGTGAAACAGCAAACTCCAATATACAGCAATTACAGCAGTCAAACGGATGAGAGAAGAAAAAAAAAACTCCAGGAAAAAACTCTCCTTTTATACTCAGCCTCTTAAAGGCACAGACACAGACCCTGTTGAGTCATTCCTAATATTGCATCATCCTATCATTGCATCATCCATATTACATTACATCTTTACATAAGCTGTTTAGCTGCTAAATTATTATCCTGACATTGCAGAACTAATAAAAATAAGGCAGGCTCATTATTAATCGCAAAGAATTTCAGATTATATAAGTGAAAGCAGAAAGAGAGGCCTATCCAGATGAACTTTGTCAAAATGTCTGAACATGACAAATGGGATCATAGGCTAAAGGATGCCTTGAGAGAATGGCTAGTCTGTGGAATTCTGAAAGTAAGCCTTTGAAAAGACTTTTTCACAGAGACAGATTTAGCATTGAAGAGAGCATTTGAAATCACTATCGCCATGGAAACTGCTGCTAAAGATACTCTAGAGCTACAGTCAGGAGTACAGCCAATGTGAATAAGCTTGCAGTGACATACAGAGAGAGAGGGAAAGAGAGAGAGAGTAACAAAATGAACTGTGCTATCAAAGTGGCCAGAGGTGTTTTTAATGACTTCAACAACAGCCTCGTGAACCACAGAGGGATTAAGAGAACTTGTTGTGAGAACAGATGTTCCAGAACAAATAGCAAGTAACAATGGAGTACAACTTGTAGCCAAAGAGTTCCAGATCTTCTTGAAAAAGCATGGAATCAGACACGTAATATCAGCAACTTATCACCCAACTCTAAATGGATTCGGCTAAAAGGTTTGTGCAAAGTTTCAAGAAGGTTTCATCCACAGAAAAGACCAAAACTTTCATATTTTCTATTCATATATCACAGTGCAACACATGGTATACCCTTCCATGCAAAATCAAAACACCAATAATGTTCTCAGTTTACCTTCTGTTCAAGACTGGACCTTTACAAACCTAATTTGTGAAAAAGTGCTCAGGATAAAGAGCTTCAACAGCTTGCACTGAAACTCCACACATTAACCAATTGAAGAGAACAAAGAACAGAACAAAGTCACAGCTAACATAGTTGTGGACACAACTAAAATCTATTTGAGTTGCCACAAGTAACACCTCACCCCCACGCCAAAAGACACACATTCAGCACCTGTAATTGGTGTCTAGTTGCCAACCATCCTTGTTCATAGTGGCCAACATCCTATTTGTATATGGAAGTTACCATAGCTTTGTAAATATAATTTAATAATTACTTTTAATTGTGACTGGTTTTTATTTATTGTTTTCTACAGTGCTTTTTTTCTTTAAAAAAAAAAAGGTGCCGGAACTCACACACGTCATACAACCCGCCTTGCCTACCCTACAAGATTCCATCCAAAAAAGGTGCCAGAACTCCGTTCTGGGCGTTCTATGAGAAAAAAAAGCCCTGGTTTTCTAACTATGTGTTGTATGCCACCAAAGATATTTTTATATGAGATGGGCAGCTCTATAAATATGATAAATAAAATAAAAATATTGGGATTTTTATCTTTGTGAGGAAAAGTTTAGCTTATTGTGTTACTAGTGCTGTTGGTGGATGAAGTATACTTGTGATGTACTAGTGTTGCGTAATTAGACTTCCAATACCGGTATATGCCACAATTCTAGACACACTGAAGCTAATTCTTCTAATTTAAGTAAAGCAAACATCAAAAAAATCTTATTCCTAACTCAGGAGAAGGGTTTTTTTTTAAAACTTTTTTGAAAAACATTATTATGACCTGGGGAAAAGTTAAATGAAAAGATCAGCAAAAAAATTGTATTGATAAAAATGTAAAATTGCAGGATGGGGTATGCTTTATCTAGGCCTATCAGAGTACAGAATTCAGGCAACCACTATGAGACAGCAAATAGTTAAACTTTCCTTTATTTCTTTGCTGCTATCTACTCAAGATGCACCAAAGTTATCTGCCAGGCATAATCCTCCATGCAGCAGACTTGGTGTAGTTTTGTGGTTTTGGTTGTTGTTGTTTTAAGACTGAAAGCCCAGGCAGGACCTTTTTTCCTATAAGCCAAAGTGCTACTACTGACTGTATGAACACCATTGCTTATGGTTTGAGTTAAAAGAGATTTTAGATCTGCAGAATGCAATATTCTCTCTGTTCCAAAATATTTACCTAACATAGTAAAGAATTTATGCTCTTTGGGGAGCTGACATAAAGACTTTTTCTCTTAGGCTCATGTTATTAGGGCTTTGGAAATCAGCAAGGCTCCAACATCAGAGCTCTCCAAAATTATGGTGAGATTGCTGTATTAATATTTAATTTTTTGAGTTATATTTATGTTAGTTCACAGCCATAATAAATCTTTAACTGGAAAAGAGCGTAGTTCACATTTTGAAGCACACTGTACCCTATTCTCTTAATTTGTTTTATTAAGACGTTTGTAAATCACCTTTCTACATAGCTTTAAAATAGCCAAATTAGATGGGAACAAGCTAATTACCTCTTGTGACTATAGGAAGTGACAGCTTTGGAACATACAAGAAAGCTCTTTCTTTTGCTTTCTGTCATGAACTGGAAAAGTATTTTTTAAAACTGAACTGAAGTTGATTTGATATCATCCTGCTTCTTTCCCCCATAAATCCACAAAAAATATTTCTATCATTAGAAGAAGAAATGAAAGACTACTTAATGTTGCAGGGCAAGGAGACATTGCCAGGGACTTACTCAAAGGATTTGTTGAAGTTCTTTAAGTGTCATCTTAAAATTCACTGAGGAAATACTGCACAGTTTTCAATTCTCCGCAGTAAGATTTTGTTTATGCATTTCCCTCCAGTACTTTCCCAAAGCATAAAGGTTAACCAAGTCCATAATGACTTCATTTAGAGAGAATTAGCAAAGCCAGTCTTGCATTTCAAGGTCAAGGCTGCCTTCTCAGACCATGCATGGGATCATATCTGCCTTGCCATCAGATTTGTAAAGCTTTCTGGACTTCAAGGCAAACCTCTGAGCAAAGAATTCATCTTCTGTATCACTTGGCTGCCATCTAGATGTTGGCAGTCCAAATATGAAAAGGCTATCCTCTCTCTCCTCTTTCCTTCACAAGTGGAAAAAAGGAGAGCAGGAAGTGGAATACAGCAGCCAGCAGAGATAATCAGGGATGCTTTCAATGGCTCTGCTTCCAACACAAGCTCATCCTGAAGCAACAGGTGACATGGGAAGAGGGATGGAGTAGGAGGTTGTAGTAGGAACAGCCATGGCTCATTTGATCCATTGTTATTTCTACACCATTGAAAAGGATTAGAGGTGACATGGCAGCAGTGTTCCAATATCTGAGGGGCTGCTACAAAGAAGAGGGAGTCAAACTATCCTCCAGAGCACCTGAAGGTAGAACAAGAAGTAATGGATGGAAACTAATCAAGGAGAGAACCAACCTGGAAATAAGGAAAAATTTCCTGACAGAACAATTAATCACTGGAACAGATTTTCTTCAGAAGCTGTGGTTGCTCCATCACTGGAGGTTTTAAGAAGAGATTGGACAACCACTTGTCTGAAATGGTATAGTCTGAAATGGTATTGCTCAAGACTCCCGCTTGAGCAAGAGGCTGGACTAGAAGACCCCCAGGATCCCTTCCAACTTTATTATTCTGTTATTGTGGGCCTCTCTTCACTGACATCTAGTCATCATTTGGATTTTTGCAGCCCATATATGAAATCCCATCCCACGCTGTCAGGTTTATGGAAGGCATGAGGCAGCTAAAAACCTTATCAGGCCAGCTTGAGAGGTGATAGATTGTTGCAGAGAAAGAAACAGTGAAATGGAGGTATGGTTCTCTGAGATCATGGAGGAAGGGGCAGGTTACGAAGATTAAAAACTGAGTATAGGAAGAAGTCAAGGGCACAGTTATGCATAATTATCTGCTGTTCTTACCATGGCCCTAAAATCAATGCCTTAAGTCTGGGTGTGCTCTAGAGACATAAGAATGGCCTGCTTAGAAGTGATGACCTTCCCAGAGGGACATACATGCCATTTATTGTATTGATTGCTCAACAGCAGCAAAAGAGCTTTTTATGGTCCCAAGCTTTTAAACACATTTCTTCCTCAGCTTTATTTTATCACTATTGCTTGGCTCCAACAGTTTAGTGCCTATTTAAATAGCATTATTGTTTGATTATTTTGCCTTTATTTTTATTTTATTTTTTTGGGCCATTTTTACTTGTTATTTTAACTTTTAAAATATCAGTTTTAAATCAGACCCATAAGACATTTAGAAGAAAAGTCTGCTTGGGAAGACAGCATGCCAAAGCTTGCATTAGTAAGCAAAATAAATATCCTATTTTAAAAGGGTGTAGTGAAAAAGCAGCATATAACCCCATAAATAAATAAGCTAACTTGCTATTAAATGGGAAAGAATCCTATCTGGAAGGGAAAGGAGAATCTCATGAAAATGCATTACTCTGGTTGTAAGCATAGATCCCTCTCTCTATTTTTTTTTTCCTTCCTAGCATTTTCCCACAAGCATAGGCTCCATTTTTCTTTTTTTCAGATCAGCCAAGTGTTGATCCATTTAGTTGCAACAAGAATTGACCAACAGGCTTGTCATCTAAGCCTGACATTATGGGCTGAGAGAGAATGAGTGGCTCAAAGTCACCCAGCCAGCTTTCATGGCTAAGGCCTCTTTAAGTCCAGAAACAGGGCTTCCCATCAAAGCCAGTCATGCAAATAGCCCCACACTTGACTTCCATGAGCACAGGAACTTGTTTCTAAAAGCCAGTTGATGGTGGACAGCAGTAAAAGAGTGTCCTTGCTGTAGGCTTTCCAAAGATAAATGCCCCTATACTACTGTGAGGAAAATGTTTGTTCTGCAAGCAGCATGTATTATTTGTATTTGTCAGGAACACAATAAAGCCAGACTAGATGAGCCTGGACTGATCCAGTTGGGCTTTTCTTATGCCTTTCACTAATCTTTTGTGGCACTGACTCAATCTTGCATCTCTGAAGGCTACAATGAATTAAAATTAGCTCCCCCCCCCACACACAAAAGTACTATGGACACGGGTATCCTCTCTTCTCCTATTTTGAGAGAAGGTTTTTTTTTAGAATTATTTTTATCAGCGTGAGAAGATTAACCACAAATTTAAAACAAAGGTCACAGGATGACTTTGTCTGACAAAAGAAAGCATCTAGTTTCCTGTGTCATTCTCGGTGGACCCCACACGTCTCACTTTTGGGGCTTCTGGAAATGCCTGTGATGAAAAATGTAAATGGCATCCTTATCTTGTCCCAGAAGGTCAAATGTTGGCAGAAACCAGAGAACCTGTTTTGAAGGTTCTCTGAGTAATCCTCTTCTCCCCCAAATCATAAGGTTGTTCTTTGTGTCTCTCTAATGCTGCCACAGAGAGAAGCACAGGAAAACAATTAATACATCAGAAAACTGTGCCAAGCTTTTATACCATTATATGCTTTTTCCGCTACAAAAGAACATATTGAATCTTTAGTGGAGAGCCCATTCTTCACTGTTTCAGTTGTCTCCTTTTGTTTACACATCCCTGCCATCCTTCTTTGTGAATTGAATGCTAAACTATCTCTAGGGAAATGTTAGATTGCTTACAGAATGCTTCAGCAGATGGCTCAGGCTGCAACAGAAGGCTGTGATTACACCTGAACTCTGAAAGAACTCTAAACTTAAGCAGAAAAACAAGATAAATGAGGAATCCATAAAGTTTTCTTTACAAGCCATAGTTTCTGTAGGAGAGGGAAACAACTCATTGTTCATTTGAAACCTGGCACAAAATCCCTTCAGTAGAATTTGTCTTTCATTGCATTAAGAGGGCTAAACGTTTAGATCTCTATTAGCTTGGATTATCCATAATCAGCAGTGTTAAGCTGTACTTTATTATAAAATGTCCTTGCAAGCTAAACGTACTGCTAGAAACAAACAAACAAGGAATACTGTGATAATCCTTTTTTCCCCCTCTCTGTCTTAATTAGTCTGAGAAATGAAAGTTGATATTCCCACAATTCTCTCATGTTAATTGTTGGAGTTGTTGTTTTATTACTACTAGCAATAATTTATATAGCTCATCTTGTATACATACCATGCAAAGTGTAATCCATATTTAAATATTTTACAATTAATTATACAGATGTTTCTTGATTTCTTGGGAGAAAGATGGGAACAGTTAAAACAAAGTACAAGCCCAGGCAGGCAATCTAGAGCAGGGGTCCACAATCTTGGCAACTTTAAGACTTGTGGATGTTAACTCCCAGAATTCTTCAGCCAGCTTTGCTGACTGAGGAATTCTGGGAGTTGAAGTCCACAAGTCTTAAAGTTACTAAGGTTGTGGACCCCTGCTCTAGAGTTCTCAATAAACTTATGTTCAGGTCCTGAGTAGAGCCTGACCCTGATCATTTTAGATACAATTGCATTGCAATGCCATATTCATTCATGTTGTTCCCTAAGAATGCATTTCCCTTCACTAGAAAAGAAAGATCGAGAAATCAAATTCCTGAGATAAAAGGAAAAGGGTGAGGCAATGGGAAAACAGACTGTAGACCAAGAGACCTTCAAATTAATTGCAATACAGAACAAAAAAAACCACCCCAGCATTCACTGCCTGGTTTCCAGTTTATGAGAAATAATTTTTGAGAGTTAAGTTAATTCAGCTCTAAAAATTACATTTATCTTGTAAGGTCAATTAGATCCAGAACTGATCCCAAAATAGTACAAAGAACCTGTATGGAAATGCACTGACAAATAAACTACAAAAAAGTAGCCCTGTAGCTTTATTACTATTTTTGAGCAATATTAGAATTCTTTTATCGCAGTGTTTAAAAACTCTGTAATTCCAAAGGATGGAATCTGGCCATTTGAATTTTAGATCCATGAACCTTCTGGTTAGTTAAGGCTTCCCAAAAGGTGATGTCCATGCAATTGTGAATGTGTCTTTGAGTAAGGAGGTGGTTCTACCTCCCTTAAAGGAGACAATGGTGTGCATATCTACACAAAATGTCCCTTTGAATTAGAATAGAACAGAGTTGAAAGGTACCTTGGAGGTCTTCTAATCCAGCCCCCTGCTCAAGCAGGAGAACCTATACCATCTCAGACAAGTGACTGTCTAGCCTCTTCTTAAAAACCTCCAGTGATAGAGCACCCATGATTTCTGGAGGCGAGCTGTTCCACTGGTTAATCGTCCTCACTGTCAGGAAGTTTCTCCTTAATTCCAGGTTGCTTCTCTCTTTGATCAGTTTCCAACCATTGTTTCTCTCCTTCCCTCTGGTGCTTTGGTGAATAATGTGATCCCCTCTTCTTGGTGGCAGCCCCTCAAATACTGGAATACTGTTATCATGTCTCCCCTATTTCTTCTTTTTGAACAATTGAACAGTTCTAGACCATTTTTATCTAGTCTCCAACCTCCTTTTGAGAAAAGTGTTGAGATTAGTGATCATATTGCAGGAAGTGGATTATCCAGTTGGATTTCAGGCAGGGACATAGCCCCAAACACCATAAATGTGTTTCCTGTAATTTTAAGCCCACTTTAATATTGTCAGCTGCAATAAAAGTATTAGCTAAGTCAACAAGATCCACATTCAAGTGGGTCTTTGATCTTTCTGGTCCAAGCCCAACACTTTAATCACTGGATTAAACTCATTTTAGTCATTGTATAAACATATAATTGCACTAGGAATGTAAATAGAGGTATATTAAAAGAAATAATAATAATAGTACAGAAGTATTTTGTTCCTTAATTATTCCAGCCATGCAGACATGTTCAGTAGATTGATTGAACTACAACTAATAGTTTATTCATTCATTCATTCAGATTGTAAGGCCATCTACTCATTAGGCATAGTTTCTGGCTAAAGCTAAGTAACATTTTAGTTACTACATAATCAATTATTTAAGAAGAAGAAGAATAAAAATGCAGTATAGTTCTCATTTCTTGTAAGTCAGTCAACAGGATTCCTCGAAAGCATTTTGGAAAGATTTTATCTGTTAACAACATTTTGCCAGACCTTTCCGACACTGGGGGAGACATAAAATAAACATAGCAAGGAGCACATTCCTTATTTATACTTCAACCAGCAGTAGATACTTTATTATACAGACCAAGAGAATGCAAACATGGGGTGATCCAATATGGAATTAACGTTTCTTGCACTTTGGAATAACTTTATGTATAAATTAAGAGGGGAAGAAAGTGCCTAACAAAACTCAGCATTAGTCAACTCTGTTCAAAGCACAAAGCTCAGGGGGGGGGTTTCCCCCAGCTTTTCAAAAGTGAGCAATGATTGAGAGGAAAAGTAGAATATTGTCTAAGATGGTATCATATTTTGGCCTAGAAACAAAAGGAGGTGAGCTTTTCCCCTAGCTTGTTAACACAATTTCTTTGCTTAGGGGGCTTAGGTGAAACACGACAACCATTGGATCATTTGTCATTTCCCATAACAAGAGAATTCACTGAAGAATTGACTGAATAATTCAGATAATTTTTTTTTTAAATCCTCCTTAAGTCATTTAAAGCCTATCTTTATCAGTAAGATTCTTAAACCCAAAG
This sequence comes from Bothrops alternatus, assembly GCA_034064705.1. Lineage (NCBI taxonomy): Eukaryota > Metazoa > Chordata > Lepidosauria > Squamata > Viperidae > Bothrops > Bothrops alternatus. The sequence continues at coordinate 19,204,081 of JARGCV010000018.1, read as the reverse complement.
CAGCTGTAATTATGTCTGCTGCAGAAATTAATCCTTGCTCAATTTATTAATTTGTCATTTGTTGACTGTATCTATGAATAACACCTTCCCCCACGTATTCAGCTGGAACTACTCACAGTGTGTCCTATATTGATGTCTTTGAGTCTCATGAAAAAAAATACACACACACACACACACAAGCTAAATTCTTAAACTAATTTCAGAAGTCCTCTACAAAGTATCAGCTCAGACTATCATTAAGAACAACAATATTATTCTCAGACAGTCCAAGAGAAGGAGAGAAAAGAGAAGGGAACTATTCTAACTACACAGAACTCTGCCTACTATTAGGATGCAGATTTCAGTAAGTTATTTCAAAAGAATGATCCCTCCAACAAAGAAAGGTCCCTGCTATCTGATCTATGCTTACTTATTCTTAAATAATATCAAGAAAGCAAAAGAGTTTAGGTGCAAATTCAGAAAAGAGTATAAAGTGGCATCAGTTCCAGCAGGCACCATGATTGCACATTTCAGCAATACCCTTATAGAATTACAAGAGTTTGTCTAAAATATAGTCAGGAAGGAACAAGATGAATCTACAGAGGGAGAGTTACCAAAACTAAATGATCACCATCAAGAATATCCTCGTATCAGATAGAAGCTGGACCATTATATTTTTGATCAATTCAGGTTCTTGAGATGTTTCCAGTGGTGGTTATTGTAGTGTGGCCTGATGCAAGATCCAGCCTCTATAAGTATATTAAATCAGAAAAGCTATTAGAAAAAAATAGTTCTCATAACTCATAACATCCAGAGGAAAAGCAGATCCAAGAACAGAGTCAAATACAAATTGTATTTGCTTATTTAAGATGACTCTGTTGTCAGAGTTTGTAGCCAACTATAAACCTGTCTTTTTTCTTCTTCTTTTTGTGCCATATCCGTTATTGGACGTTGGCGATCATGTTGGCAATCCTGTTTTTATCAGCAGCCGCACGAAAAAGTGCTGCTGAGTTTTGTCCAAACCAATCCCTTAGAGTTTGAAGCCACAATGTTCTTCTTCTGCCTGGACCTCGTTTGCCTTCAGTCTTTCCCTGGGGGATTAAATGGAGTATGCCGTATTTTTCTGGGTGTCGTATCACATGTCCGAAATATTCTAATGTTCATTTTTTAATTGTTTTGACGATTTCCCTTGGCTTTCCCAGGCGGCTTATCACCTCCTTATTTCTGATCTTGTCAACCCAGCTTATATGTAACAGCCGCCTGTAAATCTACATTTCAAATGCTTCTAGTCTCTTCTGTCGGAAATAAAAATGTGTATTTTATAGAACAGCAGTAATCTGAAGAGAATTCACATGTGCACAATTAGAAGCTTTATTACCAACATATCACATTGGCAGTATGCATAATGTTTTGAATTTGAATCCTTTCAAATTCAAAGCACCCCGTTTCAAGTGTGAAACAGCTCCTTTGAAATCAAAGCAACTTTTTCAAACTCAGAGCAGGTACTTCAAACTGAATTTGAATTTTAAATGTTTTTAACACTTCTGCATCACATTGATTTGCTTATGTTACCATACAAATAACAAATTTCAAATTAAGAATCAGCTAGGATTATTAAAACTATAGCCGAACCAAAGTATCTTAATAGCTGTGCATGCAAACATCACCTAAATCAGGGCTTTTCAACCTTTTCACCCATTGTACCACTTTTAGGATATGGCAACATCCGAGTACCACCAGCCGCCTAGCAAGGTGTCAAAAACCTGATGACCAAAAAAAAAAAAAGGAAAAAAGTGATAAAGTACAGGTAGTCCTTGACTTACAACCGTTCACTTAGTGACTGTTTGAAGTTACAATGGCACTGAAAAAAGTGCCCCCCCAAGCCACAGCCGAGCAAGACACCTGCCTGCCCGCCTGGCAGCACTTTTCCTCCTGTCCGAGGTTTTCATTGTTGTGAGCATTTCTGTTGAGGATTGGCAGTGGGGATGTGGTGGGGAGGTGTTTGATTTTTATTCCCTCCGTCTGCTGGGTGGTTGCAGCAAGTTTTGGTCACTTCACATGACCCTGGCACACTGGAACCGTCATAAATATGAATCAGTTGCCAAGCATCTGAATGTAAATCACAAGACCCTGGAGATGCTGCAACATTCCAGCTGATCGATGCTTCTTCTGGGCTGTGCAGAAGCACCAGGAGCCTGGCGCTGATCCTGGCGCTTCCGCTGAGCCCTGACAGCCCTGAAAAAGCGCCGATCAGCTGGAAAGGGGCACTGATCCTGGTGCTTCCGCTGAGCCCTGACAGCCCTGCAGCTCCAGCCATCTCTCGCTCAGGCTTGTGCAGTGCTGCCACCTGTTCAGCTCATTCCCCTCCCCCACTACCACTTTTCTAGAATGGTCGCATACCACCTGCCAGGTGCCAATGTACCACAGGTGGTACCCGTACCACTGGTTGAAAAGCCCTGACCTAAATATATCCAGTGCTTTTTTTCTAAAAAAAAAAAAAAAGGTGCCAGAACTCACACACGTCACACAACCCACCTGGCCTACCCTACAAGGTTCCATCCCAAAAAGGTGCCGGAACTCTGTTCTGGGTATTCTATGAGAAAAAAGCCTGAATATATCTATTTTAAAGAATTCAGGAATGGGTTAAATTAAGATAGGAATGTTTCTCTTCTATCAGGGCTACTGTCATTTGCCTATTTAATTTTCAGGAGATCCTACTGAATTCAGCAACGCTTGCTTCTGAGTAGACAAGACTGTTCTATTAAGTATACAAGACTAAGACAATTTGCTATGGCACACACTCACAGCGATGGTGATGGCACCTAATGCAGTTGGTGAGGGGAGGCATCATTAAATATTGTCACGGAAACTTGTTAATCTTACTTTGATTTCCAATAAAATAAGCAAACTCAATGGTGCTGAAAGGCAACCATTTCTTCTAGACTCCAGTTTGCATGCAGATCCTAATTCACATTTGAATCTATTTCTTTAAAAAGTAGCAAAAATCTATGGACCATGCTTTCTGCTCAGTTCATCACTTAACTGTTAGAATCACCGGGTCATTAATATCAATAATGAGAGAGAACTGCAATTAGGATGCAAACAAAATGTGCTATGCCTGAGTTGATTTATTAGAATGTTTGTCAATAGAAAGTATCATGATGCAGTAAACAAGACTGCCATACTAAGACTGCTTCCTTCTCTTTAAATGGGAATCCAAAAAACAAAAGAATCTGCGGGAGCATCATTTAATTACTGAATGGACTTAATATGAAAGATTTTTTTTAAAAAAAATCCAGTGCCGTGCTAACTTGTATTAATTTTGGAAGGCACATTTCCAATTATTGAGTGTTCTCAATTAGCAAGTAATTATTTTCTTGCTGCTGATCTAACCCTTCCCTCTTTTTCATTGAACACCTCCCATTAGCTCCTCTTTGCACAGCTAATCAGATCTAAGCTACATTAGTTTCAAGCAGTGCTTTTTTTTGGGGGGGGGAAAGGTGCCGGAACTCACACATATCATACAACCCGCCTTGCCTACCCTACAAGGTTCCATCCCAAAAAAGTGCCGGAACTCCGTTCTGGGCGTTCTATGAGAAAAAAAAGCCCTGGTTTCAAGGGCTGGAGTGAGACAATTCTCAACTGGCATTGGAGATAGTTTGTCTAATTACAGACTTTATGGAACTTACACCTGAAGGAAGGATTGGGGGGGGGACATTCAAAGTAGATGAAAGGTATGCAAACTACATTGAATTTTAGACCACAGATAATTGGAACAAATTGAGAAAACATGGCATGTTTACAACCTGTTTGCCACAGACAAAGGTGGCCCACTAATCTTGTATCAAGGACAGGAAGTCATAACATCATCCTTAGCCTGCCTCCAGCCAACCTACCAGGAAGGCAGCTTTCCCTGTCTTAGAATCATAAGATTTTACTGTTAGAAGGGATCTTGGATATTTTCAAGTCACATTCCATGCCCTGAACAGGAATTCTTAGATAATGCCAGGCAAATGACAATGCAGCCATGACTCCAAGTGGCAGACTGTTTGACTGCTTAGCAGCTTTCATGTTCAGGAAACTCTTTATTTCAAGCTTAAATCTTTCTTTGTAACACTTTCATCTATTATTTCTTGTCTTACCTTGGTCATTAGGAGGATAATTACAAACCCTTGCTTGTGACATGTCCCTTCAAGTACTGATACACTGCTATTTTGTCTCCCCTTAACTTTTTCTTATTTAGGCTAATGAATCTGGGCTTTTAACAGTTCTTCATAAGATGTAACCTTTAAGCCCTTCACCATCTTTGTTGCTTTTCTCTGTACAGTGCTTTTCCCAATTGTTCAGCATCCTTCTTATGTTGCAGTAACCAAAGTGGGCATAGTCTTTTAGGCATGGTCTGAAAAGTGCAGCATACAATGGAGCTGTCACTTCATACAACATACGGTAGAACATAGAATAATAGAGTTGGAAGGGACCTTGGTGGTCTACTACTTCAATCCCCTGTCAAGCAGGAGACGCTATACCATTTCAGACAAATAGTTGTCCAGTCTTTTTTTGAAAGCCTCCAGTGACGGAGCACCCACAATGTTTGAAGACAAGCTATTCCATTGGTTGATTGCTTTCCTCTCACATTATATATGTTGAGGCAAGCCAAGAATGAACGGCCTTTGGGGCAACTACAACAGACTGCTGACCCATGTTTAGTTTGTAGCTGACTAGATCCTTGTCATAAGTACTATTGCTGAACCATATACCACCTATCTTATCACTGTGTGTCTGTTTTTTTCTACCACATGTAGAATCTTACATTCTTCACTATTTTGTTTAATGCCACCTAATGTTCAAGTCAACAAAGATTCTTTTGAGACTTGGGTCTGTCTTTTGAAGTGTTAACAAACCTTCAGGTTTGTATCATCTGCACCTTCGATGAGCATCCCTTCTATTTCCTCATTTAAGTCATTTATAAAAATAGTAAACCCTGAATCCAAGACAAAACCCTGAGATACCCACTGTGTACCTTGCTCCATGTAGACATAGATCCATTAAGGACATCTACCATATTAGTTATGTTAGTTCAATCAACTGCAAATCCATCTAATAGTGGAACCATCCATCCCATATTGTTATCATACTGTTACCATATTTGTTATATTCCACTTTTTCTATTTTTTTAAACTTGTCTTTTTGGGATTCACAGTTATCACAGAACTCTTTGTGCAGCCGGACTTATTATTAGCTGCCTTCCTTTTTTGCTCTTTGTGGTTTTGGTATTTGTCTCATTTTTCAGAATTTCACTGCCCTCCTGAACCATTTTGCCCTTCAGGATTTCCATCCATGGAATATTTCCTTACTTTTTCCTTTAGCTTATCGAAGTCAGATCTCCTGAAATCTAAAACACTAATCAGAATACCTTCAACTCTTCCTTCCTGAAGAACAGTGAATTCTAAGATCAGTTGTTCATTTGCTTTCATTTTGTCAACCATTTCTTTCCTGTTGGTAAATATTAAGTCCAGTATTATTGATACTCTACTTTCCTTCTCCATCTTTTGGATGATCAAGTTGTCTGCAGATCAAGAATCTATTGATTCTCCAACATAATTCTCAGTTAATGTCAGGTTAGTTGAAATCCCGCTCTTCTGACAGGTTTCTTAGACATCATGGGTAACCGATTTGGGAAGATTTAATCTATATCTTCTGCTTGGTTGAGTGACATATGGTATACCTACAACAGTATCACAATTGTTTCTTTTTCCTTATATTCATCCAGACACTTTCAGCAGGTTTTTTAATCCTTGATATTATAAATTTCCATACAGAGATAGTCATTAATTATGTAAAATGCATTTCCCCCTTTTAGTAGTCTATTTCTTTTGAATGAACTATATCTTTCCAGTATTACATTGTAATCATGAGGTCCACCACAAAAGGTTCTAGTACCGGTAATACTAACAATGTCACATTTTCCCTTCACCCAATACCAGGACATCAAGTTCACTCTGTTTGTTTCCCATACTCCATAATCTTCTCTTGTTCTATGTCAAAAAGAATGTTTTCCAGCTCTTCCAGCAAAAGAGATGCCAGGTGGCCTACCGACTATGCATTATTTTATATAGGTAAATATCTTTATTCCAATTGGCTGCCCTGCACTGTGGAAGAATGCCCCCTCCCCTCTGGTCCCTGGTAGCTGCCGTCTGGCAATTTAATTCTGCCTACTGAACCATGGAGACACTGATTCACCAGTGGACCAGTGAAGGGCTGAGCTTCTGGCTTTGCTTTCCAGGTTCACGAGTGGAATGGTGGAAAAATAATACAAGTGTAATACAAATATTAGTACCACTTTACAAAGCCTTAGTATGGCCACACTTGGAATACTGCATTCAGTTTTGGTCATCACAATATAAAAAAGAAGTTGAGACTCAGGAAAGAGTATAGAGAAAAGCAACCAAGATTATTATGAGATTGGAAGCTAAAATATATGAAGAACAGTTGTGGGAATTGGATATGCCTAGTCTAGTGTAAAGAAGGACTAGGATGACATAATAGCAGTATTCCAATATTTGAGGGGCTGCCACAAAGATGAGGGGGGCAAACTATTTTCCAAAGCACCAAAAGGCAAGACAAGAAACAGTGGATGGAAACTAATCAAGAAGAGAAGTAACCTAGAACTAAGAAGAAATTTCCTAACGGTGAGAGCAATCAACTGGTGGAATGGCTTGCCTTCAGAAGTTGTGAGTGTCCATCACTGAAGGCTTTCAAGAAGAGACTGGACAGCCATTTGTCTGAAATGGTATAAAGTCTCTTCCTTGAACAGGGGGTTGGACTAGATGACCTCCAAGGTTCCTTCCAACTCTGTTATTCTATATTAAATCTATGTTCTTCTTCTTTTTAACTGGTATATTGGCAGATTTACCAAATGGGAAGTATGAAGAGAAGTCATCTTTCTCTCTCTCTCCCTCCCTCCCTCCCTCCCTCTCCCTCCCTCCCTCCCTCTCCCCCTCTCCCCCTCCCCCTCTCCCTCTGCCTATCCATCCCTCTCCCTCTCTCTCTCTCTCTCTCCCTCTCCCTCCCTCTGTGTGTGTGTGTGTGTGTGTGTGTGTGTGTGTGTGTGTGTGTGTAAAAAATGTATTAATGGAAACCAGATGTTCACAAATCCTCTATGGAAAAGAAAGCAGTTGGTACATACTTTTCTGACACAAGTGGAAGGGAAGTAGAGAAAATCTACCGCTAGGAACTATCTTGACAGAAGACCAGGCCAACATCACTGCCAAAGCTTGGAATTGAGACAACAATTTCTTAAGCTGGTATCAGTGTGGAAACAAAGCAGCTTAAGGCTGCCATGAGGCATTGCTCTCAACAAGACTAAATCAGGCCTAATATGGGGAGCTTATTTTGCAGGAAGGAATAGATCTCAGTGGAGTTAATACATTCATTTTTGCTTCCATGGTAGATGTAAAAAGCACAAAAGGAACACATAAAGTGAAGACTCAAAAACAATCTGCCCTAACTTGATGCCCTCCAGATGTATGAACTAAAACTCTTTTTCAGCCTAAACAGCACTATACTAGTTAGGGATTATGGGAATTATAACTCATACATGCAGAGAGGTTTTGGTAAACTGATTTGTCTTGAGGGCAGGTTCAATAGATAAAAGGGAAAACTTTATGGAAAGATACTTATGGAAGAACTATTAGGATTGGGGAAATCCAAGTTCAAATCCACAGTACAGCCACTGACAGTCCTTGAATGATTTTGAGCTAATTACTACTCTTAGTTCAGCTTACCCCACAAAGTCAATTTTTGAGGAAAATGGGCCATATATATCGCACTCAACCTCTGGAAGATAAGATATAAATTCAACTTCAGCCATGAAGATTGACTAATGTGGGAGAACCAAAATAAATAATTTTGTTTCTTTTTTAATCACCTACAATTTTCATAATAAGCCAGACTTTCATAATCATTATTAACATTTAATTTTGATCACAACTTTAAGGAAACTGTTCACATTTTAGAATTTGTAGGGATTGCTTTCTGTTTTTATGTCTGTTTTCAAGGTATTAAATATTGTCAGAGTTCCGATGATACTGAAATGTTAAATCCACTGAATGTCAGCTTACCTGTCAAGGTTCATTAAAGGCCATCCTAGCTAGACATTTTGGGAATTGGAGTCCCAACACATCTGGAGGCCATTCATTAGAAAAATCTAAATTAGAGCAAAGATATGCAAAAAGCAGAATGACACTGTATTAGCTGATTCCTTGGTAGTTGATGGTAAATCCACAATCATATTGCTAAAGAACAAGTGGCAATCTTAAGGAAATATCTGCATTAAAACCCATTATGGTATCATATTACATTTTTTTTAAAAAAATGTTTCATTTCCCATATATTCAATTAATAAATGTCATGTCTTGCCTGGGACATTTCGCTATTTGTCATTAGTGACTCAGAAAGGTCAAAATACTTCACACATTACTTTATAGCTGTTAGATAATTCATTCAGCAAGACTGTTTTTGTATTTGTCTTGTGTCTTCAATGTTTCATTAAACATCCACTCTGTATAACTTCCATTACTGTCAGTGTTAGAAAACACAGTTGATGATCAGCATGTAGATTTGAAGAGTGAATTCAGATAAACATTCTCCAAGCTTTAATAGTTATCAAGCTGCATTCATTTTAAAACTGGTGAGCTCCTTTGCTAAACATCTGTTAGAAAAAGAAGCAGTAATACTGACCTACTCTACTGTTTGTAACGCACAGCATGATGCTAAAAATGTCTCCTCCAAATTTTCCTCAAAAATTTTCTTCCTTTACAAAGGAAGATTTTGAATCTCATCCTCAGGGCTTCTCCATGCTTTGCAAATATTTTAAAATTTATTATAGTTACTGTAGTACTTAGCGGTTATCTGTACTTTTGTATCGCAAATAAGATAGATCTTCCTTTTTGTTGTTGCAAGATGGCGGGAAGTACAGCAGCTTACTCTGCTTCCTAATTTGGGAACGTTATCCAAAAATTGGGCTTTCATAGAGGCATGGGATGCTGCACTATACAAAGAGGATTATGCAATAAAGTGTAGGATGCACACATGCAACATCAACCAACTCATTTAAGGGAAAAACCTTTCAGTCTGGCAATGAATATTCAATTAAACTTTCTTTGTGGTAAAAGAAATTCTGAAAACAATATTCCATCACACTTAACAAGAATGGTTAAAGGGGGGGGACCTTGTTAGAGTAAATCTTGGAGGAGGAACAGGAAAATGGAAATCGAAGTTGTTGAGTTGTTTACCAAGTTGCATCTGATTAGAGAAGTGAATGAAGAACCTTATCAACCCTCAACAATATTTGATTTTCAGTGGCTTGTTTTCAGTACACTGCAGAACTTATCTGTGAAAAGGAAACATACTGAAAAAGAGAAAGCTTCTTTTAAAAAATCAGAATTAATACAGTATTTCTCTGTCTGTGTGGATTACCTGTGATCCAATTAATATGGTGAAAAGGGAATAAGGGAAAAACAACCTAGTAATACCTGGACTTTTATCTACTTCATTTAATCTTCAAATTATATTGTTATTTATATGCATAATATTGATACATATTAAAATGTGGGTTTAATATAAAAAGACATTTTACTACCAAACGTAACATCATTAATTACATTGCAGTTGTAAGAATTATTGAATAGTAAGATATTAATAGATATTAAATGAACAGGCAGTAGATATTAATTCTAAAATAATTAGATACTAATATAAGGGTTTGCATATATCACTTCCTTTTCAGGAAAAGAAATATCCCAACTCATTAAAATCATCTTTTTTATTTTTTAATAATAATAGAAGAATGTGTGAAAGTAAGACTTTAAAATATTTATTATTACGGTAAAGGCTTATTTAATATTATTGCTTCAGTACTGGAGCCTTGATAATAAAAATATACACAATTTCTTCCAGATTAAAAATAATTCTCGCAAATATCCTATGGAAAAGAATGTTTTCTTTTGTTCTGTACTGTTCTGTTTTACTTTAGTTTGTTTTGTTCTGTTTAACTGATCACAACTGTGCAGAAATAAGAATTTGATCTAGCTAATAAATGTTTTTAATCTTCAGCACAAAGAAATGTGAGTAGAAAAGTATGGGTGAATTAATGTGGTGCCAGCTTTCCTAGGAATAGAAAGTGGATTGTGAATATCTTCAAGAATGTGATGTATTTATTAGCTCTGAAAAACAAAAAGGGGGAAAATATTTTCCTCTGTGTTTTTAAACCACCAGCAATCGCACATAGTACGTTAATACAGGCAACAGGGTGTTAGCTAGCCAGAATTTCTATTCTATTCTGTGCTAAATAGAAAAATTGTAGATGTAGAAGGACACTTTGATTATATCAAGTAAAACAGGAAGCCGCCTCCATTCTTTCTCTCTCCGTTTTCTTGGAAATGCTGCCAAGCGTGTATCATCACTCATATTGAATTATTCTTGATGGCATTGAGATGTGTGAGACTGTCATCCAAAGACTGGCTTCTGCTGCTGTCACATCCTTTTTCTTCCTGAATCTTGTGGAAAACATCCAGTCATGTTCCAAGCAGACTCTTCTACTAATTCATAATGGGGGGGGGGGAAAGCAAGCAGGCTAGGCAAAGCAAACCCAAGAGAGGTAAGAATCAACATTTGGAAAAATGGAGTTCTCCGTCAACACATGGTGCAGTATTAGCTACTCACCAGTTGGCCTACCTGTTTGTTGAAATGACCTTATTTATCTCACAAATAAGATGAGATGTGCAATAAAAACTATACAACAGCAATACAAAAAACAATAGACAATGAAAACATGAATATCATAATTAAAAAAGCAAGGAGAGAGAATTAGATATTACAGACAATGGAGCTACTTCATTGGCTCACCATTCCTTTGACCCTGCCTGGCTCAGTTGATACAATCACGTTTTCAAGGACTTAACAGAACATTGATAGGGATGTCAAGCTCACAGGGCAGTTTCTTTATTGCTGCCACAGACAAAAGTCTTGCCAGACTAAAACACTTATCTGCCTTACTACTAGATATACCCTGTGTACTGCTAGGGGGAATCTATCTTCGCTTTCTTTCTGCATACCAAAGACTTCGAAGTTTGCTTCCTGGGAAAGAGCCCCTCCCTCCTGTAACTCTGGCCTACACACCACCCCCCTGGGATGAGTTAACTTCACCTGCTTGTTGCCCTGATTTCAATTACTTCAGGTAATAGCCAGAGGTTTAATCTCGTTAGCTCACGGATAGTAGTGCCATGACCTTTCCTTGGACAATTGTTTGAATATGAAGATCTCAGCCTGTGCTCTGCAGCTGAGATCAAAGGTTCCCATAGTCTTCAAACTCATAAGAACTAGTTTGTACAGGAACAGTACATTCTAGGGAAGAGGTGACAACTGAAAAAACTGCTGGAGTCTTGGATAGACTGAACAAATGTGCCTGAAATAGAGTTGTAGAGACCAACAATGAAATGCCTTCACATGCCATAATCACATACCCAATTGCCAATGTGTACATTGAAAATAATTCCTCATTGTTGTCCCTTGTATTTGGTTGATATGCAAAAGATGAATTACTGTATATATCCTATTCACATCCTTCAGCCTTCTGCCAAGTGAAGGAGGCTTGATTAGGCCAGAGTTGTATTATAAGCTTCAAATCAATACAATTGTTGGTTAACTACCTTCCTGAATTCAGGAAACTAGACTTTACTAAGGTGGCATCCATCATCTTGATATAAGAACAATGCAAATTCCTTTATCCCTTTCCCAAAACTTCAACAGTTTTAGTCTACCTAATTTCTCCTGACTGAAATTTCTATTCAACCAAAGAAAATAATTCGCTTGCTTGCTAATTATTTTGTATTAACACATTTTTACCAGTTGCCTCTCATTTTATCATCTGAATTTTCTACACTAGTAAATCAAATGTAGCAACAGATAAAAGGGCATCCTTTCCTTCATTAAGAGTTTACCAATTATGAACCAGAAACACATGGGCTTCATTTGCACAATCAGACAGTGCTAGGCAAAAAAATGTTAATTTGGGTCAATGTGTCATACTCCAGAGACCTAGAAGTTGTTCTTAGCATCATTTGAAAAAAGATATGCTACATGATTAACACTTACAATTAAAAAAAAAAAACCTGACAGATGTTTGTGATATTCTCCCACAGTGCAATGTAACACTTCCAGGACGTAACTTTCGTATTTCTCCTAATGTGTCTTTTGAGGAGCTGGCAATTTAAAGAAATGCTGCCTTGCCTGTGTATAAGCCTTTATATAAACCCTGCCTGCTGTCTCCCAGTTGGCTGCAACTCCAGCTGTACACCAACAAAGGGTTTTCTTTCCTTCCTTTCCAGGCTGTTCCTCGCTCACTTCTGCTTTAACGCATCCTTTGGCTGCCAGGCAAATGAAGCCATTCAAATATTTGCTTATCTTGTCATCTGTTCTCATCAGACCTTGCCATTTCTGTCAGGCCCCACATGTCATTTCCAAGCATAACGTCATTAATACCTCCAGTGCACTAATAGACGCTTCACAGATGAACGCATTAATGAAATGTGTTATTGTTTTCTCTCATAGGACATTAACAGTCTCGCTCACGTTGAGCCTGCAAAGCCGTGCAGTGGGGCTGAAAACCACTAGCTATCAAATGAACCCTCAGTTACGCCTCGGTAAGTTTAAGTTCAAGTTTATCGCTGAAGCTTCACTCATGTGAAGAGAAGATACAAGCCTCCAAGGTCTTTTAGGCCCAGCTTCAATTTCCATGAAGAGTAACAGGAAACAGCCTACCGGGGTGGTGGGAGAGGGAAGCAGGGCTGCAGAAACCGACCCTGTCAAGATAAAATAAAGCAAGACCTGGATGTCACTGGAGTGATTTGTTTCTTGTTTCCCCCTTTTGCCTAGGGGCTTAATGATTTGAGTAATGAAGGCAGGATCCATTTTCTCTTTGAGTATACAAACAAGGGTGGTCTGGTCTCCAGCCAAATGTCAGCTATTTCAAGTCGGATTAGAGATGCTCCATCAAAACAACAGCAGATGAATCGGGCTTTTCTGATCAAAGAAAAGCATACTTGATAATAGGTGTCAATCAACCTTATACCTGCTGCGTTTGTGTATTTTATATGTATTCCTATAAATCATAGGCAGAGCCCTCCGATGGTGTTTTAAGATGGCAGTGCTTTAGCTAAAAGAGAAGATGGATGGATGGATGGATGGATGGATGGATGGGAGGGACGAAGGGAGAGAGGGAGAGAGGGAGGGAGGGAGAGAGGGAGGGAGGGAGGGAGAGAGGGAAGGGGGTTCTTTCAATGTTTTTATTTCTCTGGCTTGGTTTACTGTAGTACAAAAAGTGCCAGTAATATTCATACTATAATTGTCACTCATGGGAGTGCGTCCTCGAGTCATTTCTACAACAAAGCTTACACTGAAACTTCCTCGTGCTAAAATCTACTCACAAATTTGATCTGCAAAGGATTATTCGTCATGTGAAGGATGGAGTCCGGCCCATAAATTATCCTTTAGCTAGAGGGTTGGTTCACACAGCCCTGTTTTGCCCTTTGAGGAATCAATTTCTGGTAGTCATCGAAGCTGCATTTAGTCCCCACTTGGAATGATTCTTCTTTATCTTAAGGCATTACAAAAAAAAAAAGAGGTTAAAGTGTTCATGTGCGCAGAAGGAATAAGTTCTGCCCTTCCCAAATTATGAGCATGACAGCTTTTCTCCAAAAGCATTCAAATTTCTGCATCAAGAAAGGCTTCCTCTACCTGCAAGCAACTAGAACTGTGATAGAAAAGGACTTGAGCACACATAAAACTTACTGACTGACTTACTTAAAACCATTTCTACTATCTCATAACAATGACTCTGGACAGCATGCAAGAATTAAAACCAGAATAATTAGAACAAGCCAGATAAAAATGTACACTGTCCCAAAAATGCAATTACAATAAAAAGGGCATCAGTCAGCAGACCCTTTCGGCCTGAAGGCCTGGGGGAACAATCAGGGTTTCAGAGCCTTATGAAAGGTTAACGGGTGGGAGGGAGGCATTTGGATGTCTGGGTGGATACTGTTTGTTTGTTCATTTGATTGTTTAGTTATCTATTTGAAGTCTGCCCATCACCTCACAGAGCGACTCTGTGCAGTGATACTGTTCCATAAAGCAGGTCCCTGTTGTTGTTATTATTATATCGATCTTATAGATATGTCATCTTTTTCTGCATTTGCAAAAAACAAACACTCCCCCCCAAAAATTAAGATATAAATTTGCTATTAGGCAGCCCTATACTGTATTCTCCATAATTCCTCTCCTAGCAGTAGCATCACTTATGGTCTGGAGGAACTCATATATGTGGAGAAACATAAAAAGGAATATCAAGTCAAAACTCTATACATTTTCTGATAACTTTCTACAGTCTTGTTCTCAAAAGCACAATTCCCAAGTTAGATCTGTAGTACAGTAAAACAAGTTTTATAACTATAACCAAAGGGGATTTAATTGCAAGTAGTACATTATACGTTTATGAAAAGCCTAACCCCTAACTAGCTTCATTTTACCATGAGGAGAATTTAAACTGCTCCAATTTTCCCCAAAGCTATCAGTCTGAATAGCAAAAGAATCCAGATTAATTGAATTGACACAATTAATATCAGGCCTAGTTTGACCCTAATTTACAGTACGAATACATTTTTTTGCCATTTACAAGACTATGGAATAGAAGATTGATTTTCCCTTTATGAAGAGAAACTGCATGTAAGATCTGTGACAGTAACTGGATGGGTTTTCTGATCTTGCATAACCTGCTTCTTCACAGATCTTGCCAATCAGCTGCAGATCACAGCTTGCCTGATTCTGGTAATCAACTCTGCTTCCAAGAATCTGCCCCTTAACTTTCATTGCTATTAGCTAATTGATACACTTCATAAACCTGTAACTACTTTTTGCTATTACATGTCTTGCTCAGGTTCTTAACATTGCAGTCAAGCGTTTGTCATCAGCCATTTCGGTACTAATGCATATGCCACCATGGAACTGAGAGTTAATTGGCTGACCAACATTTGCAAAAAGTCATTTGGTGTATTAGATTTTGGTGTCCATCTTCCAGACAAGGTTCATTTTCCCCTAAGTTTTATTTAAGAAAATTAGATGTGTCTTTTCAATCCTCCTGAAGATTTCAGCTCGGCTCTTATTTTAGATTCTTCATTCCTATAGCAGCAGGAATTGCTGGTTTGGCTCTGAAGAAGGGATGAGCAACTTGCTCCCCTCTAGGCTACCTGCCCCACCTAGCCTGTTTCTGATCTTTGTAATTAAAAATTAAGAAAAGCTCATGTGTGGCAAAACAAAATGCCCATCTCTACCATCAATTTCAGTTACCTTTTGAGGCCCATTTAAGTTCCAGAGGCCTTCATAGAATTTTTTTTTTAAATGTGGGTGCTAACAGCGCAAGGATCTGTTTGCAAATAAGATGATACAACAGAAAAGAGATAAAGATGAGCAATGCTGATAAGCTGCATTCTCATGTTTTAAAGAGATGGCAGGGAGCAATATGACCAGCTTATCATCTAGTAAATCAGGGGTGTCCAACCTTGACAACTTTAAGACTTGTGGATTTCAGCTCCCAGAGTTCTCCAGCCAGCATGGGAATTCTGGGAGTTGAAGTCCACGTCTTAAAGTTGCAAAACACCCATGTGGTATATTGATGTTTTACAACAGGAAATTGAAAAAACATTCCAAAAGAAGGGACCACCAAGTTACCACTAAAGTGTTGCCAAGAAAACAACACGGATGTACCCATATCTTGAACAGGAACGCAGCTCAAATAAAGGGAGATCTTTTTTGCTTTTTATGCTGCCTGGCATCATATGTTCTCCAAAATCCTATTGAACATTCTAGAGGCAACAGAAACATTTAGCTAGACTGATTCCTCTGCTAGCTTTCTTGAGCACAGCTGTTTCCAGTCTCCTAAACTGGATTCCAGGAGTGGCAACATTTGCTTGCAACTGAGTGAATCTTGTTGACTATTTCACCTCAAGCATTTGTCTATTGAATGGTAATTATGCCATCTTAACCATAGAACTCTTAGTGGTATATAAAGCATCCATACTAAATACAGAACATAAATGGAATAATAAAATAAATCTGGATAAGGAAAACAAATTAGCATTCCAGGATCATTGTTTAACTAGCTTAAAAAGACCTTCAAGAAAGTTTAGCTTTGACTTGTTTCCAGAACGTGAATAGGGTTGGAGCAAGTCTGCTGGGGGAAGCTCGTCCCATAGAGTGGAAGCCATTGCAGAAAAACAATCCATGTTTGCACAGTCACAAGTCATTTTTCCCATGATGTTGATTCTACTTGAAATAAGCAAACCTGGAGACACCTTGATTGTTTTTATTGGTTACAACTGGCTTTTTAAGCTGCACCCAGAAATCTATCAGGAAGCAGTGCAGATCCCACAGAACAGGTGTCCCACAGAGGGTCTCATTCTAATTATCATGAGAGTGAAAATAGAGAGGGAGGAATCCCAATAAATACTTACTGACACTTGGAGTTCCACCAGTGCTTGTCCTTCTCTTTCACTGAAAAAGCACATGAACATTTTGTGCCAATGGCAATTTCTGTGTAATCCTCAAAGACAACTCCATGTAAAGCACATTGCAGTAATCCAACTGTGTGTTGACAGCAGGGATTACTGTTGCATGATTCTATTGTCTCAGGAAGACCCTGAATTGGTGCATCAGCTGAAACTGGCCAAAGACCCTCTTGGCCAGGGCCACCACCTAACCATTTACTCCAAGTAATGGATCTGCTTCCTTAAGGAGAGGGTCACTCCTCAAGCAACAACTCTGTGTTGTTTAGATTCAGCCTTAACAATTTATTTCCATCCAGACCTTAATTTATTCCACATCTATTGGGCATTTTCTTTGCCCCTGGTTTTCAGTTTATTCATACTTAGGAATTAAAAAGCTCCTATTTTCCACCATTACATTACATTACTGATTTTAAATTAAAAATAACTACCAGATAGTATTTAGGAACAATACTGAGACATTGGGTCCCACACACCTTTTTTTATTAGCATTGCATATCAAAATTGCAGCCCTCATTTATTCGGGATTTTCCCCCCATGTTCAAAGTTAGAAATTATTCTGTTTCTATCATCTTCTTTTAATGACAGCACTGAGCTTGTTTACAATAGTTTGCCCAAAGTTTTTCCATACACAGTATTTTAGCCAGAACAAGATCTAGCCAGCATTTTCACTAGAACCATGCCCAACGTTGCCTCATTTATTCAGGAAACAATTTTTGCTGGAGAACATTTAGGGATTGTTACCCACAAACACTACAATGATATTTATATTGTTCAAAATATACCAAGTTTCTTCTGATTATGACAACTGAGCCTCTATCTTCAAGGATTTATTTTCTAATTAACCACCCAGAGAGATTCTAGAAACAAAGCACTCTTTGTTTTCTGAAGAACACTTGGTCTAACTGTAATCTTAGTTTAAACATTATAATTAAAAAATAATAACAGTTTGACAAGTTTCAGTAGCTGCAAAGATGAAATTGGATATTTGCAGAGAGGCAAGGTTAGGGGCCATCCACTTCCAGTAGAAAAGACATCTCTCCCTGGAGTATTTCCGACCCACACATCTAATCCCATCATAGCATCCTTCTGTTTAGCACCTTTAATGGCCTCTGGATGTGCTAAATACAGAGTGAACTTATCTCTTCTTATTAATTCACAATGCCCTCTGTGCAACAGGCTCAGATCCAGGAATCTCCACAAGAAAAGTGTTTTCACCATTATAAGAATCCTTCAGAAGCCAAACTTCTAAGATGCCTCATGCTATTTTGTCTTCATTCCAATGTTTATACTGAAGGAGAAAAGGGAAAGAACAGCTAAAGCTTCAGAAGGAAATCAGGAAACCAAAGAGGTATATTCCCTTCAATCTACTATAAGCCTATACACACATTATCTATTTATATTCATTCATTTAATCAGCCTATTTATATAAGGACTGTGTAGTGCCTTAGAGTCAGTCTCTGGAAGGATCTCTAGAGGCTATGGTTGAAAAAGTTAAATAGTGGCCACAATAGGTGTGAATGATGTTTCATTTCTTTTTTACATTTATCACATATAGAAAACAGATAGAATTCTTTACCCATTTCAACCAATATCTTGACTTTGTGCCCAGATCCCCAGATCCCACTAGATCTCCAAAAATTGCTTTGGAATGCCCAGGGGTGGAAACAGAACTTATTTGCAGTTACTCCAAAACTCTCATTTTTATATCTGTGTTTAAAAATATTGTCGAACTATAACAATTTAAAACTAAATGCATATTAAAAGTACAAACATAAGAATCACCCAAATTCAAGCTGTTAATTAGCAATCAAGGATGATTGTTCAAAAAAAATCAGTTCACTTCAGATAATTTCAACTATTTGAACTCAACAATGGAGTTTGTAAATAATTAAATAAACAGATCGTACAACACAATTGTGATAAATCTTGCCCACACTTCTCCCTTATTAAGCTATGTTTGAGGGGAGGGAAAAGATACCCAGACAATACCAAATATAGATGGATGGATGGATGGATGGATGATAGATTATAGATAGATAGATGATAGATAGATAGATAGATAGATAGATAGATAGATAGATAGATAGATAGATAGATAGATAGATAGATAGATAGATAGATAGATAGACAGACAGACAGATAAATATATGGATTGTAGGCAGACAGACAGATAGATAATCTCCCCACAGATGATTACATCTCTGATTGATCTCTATGATTCAACTTTATTGCCTAGCCAAAAGAAATCTGAAAACAAATGATCAGGGTTAAGCGGCACTAGAATGGCTTATATTAATTTCTTTCTTTGGAAGTTATCCAAAGCTTTGAAAACATGCCTTTGTCTTCAAGCATCTAAGGGAAAGTACAGACCTAGTTATGCCATGCCAACTCAAGGATCCCCAGGATGCCAAAATATTCAGGTTGAATTCTAAGTTACATCTTATTTGTAAAGTAACTATTTCTAACCCATCTATATTTGTCTTTAATAAATATGTTTGATTGAAGTGGGTTTATTTCTTCACACTGTGCACAAGTTATTATCAAAAGATATGGTGACAGCCATTGAATCTGTCAACCTTAAAAGAGGTTTAAATCAATTCATGAAGGAGAAGCCTAGTCAAGGGATATCAACTCTAAATACTCAGTGTTACCAAGGGCAATATGCTTCCAAATATCTTTTGCAAGAAACAAGAACTGCTTTCAAACACCCTAGAAGCATTGGGCATGTCCTTAGGAGAAACAAAATTCTCAGCTAAGTTGGATCTTGGCCTGGTTCTGTAGATCCATTCTTATTTTCTTATGTTCTTAGCTGAGATGTCAAAAGAAGGGGGATTTAACATTTTCACTTTATTTTTTAAATACAACAATATGTCCAATCTGTTCCACAGCTGAAAAGCAAAAGATCTAGAAAGCAACAAGGAGAAGAAAATAAGTACAAACTCATCTGTCACTACTCCCACTGAGATTTGAAAAGAAAAAGAAATTTCAAACACAAAGTTCCTTCTCTTTTGGCCATTCAATCAGGGAAACAGCTTTGCACGAGCACACATGTAAAACTCCTTGCTACATGCCAATTAAGGTCTGGAATGTGTATGATTCACTCCAATAATTTCCCTACTGCGAACAGTAAAAGAACAACTCTCCCTGGAATCAGGATCATAATTACAAATAGCTAGAAGGATCCGCTGTACAAAAATGAGATATTTTCTTCAGGTAAGACAATCAAAAATCAATTATGACTTAAACACAAGACAGCACTGCCAGGCCCTGGAGTTATAATAAGTAGCACTTGGCTTGCCTCTTCATTACCAAGGTAATCAAGAATGACATCGCTTAATTATTTGCAGTGATCCCATATAATTTGTTTCTGAAATGTTATGCTGAGTTAGCTTGCCTCAGTACGCAGCCACCAAGCAGTTCCTTTCTATGCAGTTAAATAAGAAATTAAGTATAGTAAAGCTCTTAGCAACTTGTTAAACCCGGTCATTTGAAAGGCTAAAGCAACTTTCAGATGTGTGGACTTCAACTCCCAGAATTCCCAAGTCAGCTTTGCTGGGGAAGTTGAAGGTTCAGCAGAATTTATGGGGATGCTGAACTCTTGTGACTGCACAATGATTCCAAACTGATGGCACGTTTAACCCCTCCCTTAGGCTCAGCCTGCTCATCTCTAGATCAGCAAGGTTCTCAGGATGTATGTTGGGTACGAAGAGTCAAAAACCTCAACATGGCAATCATGACCTTGCAATCAAAGTCTACCCCCCCCCCCCGCTCCTTTTAATGTACATTATACATAAGCACTCATAAAAGGGACAGGGCTTTTATGGCACTTTCGTGGACTTTTTTGATACCATTTTGATTCTCACACAATGTTCTAATGTCCATGCCCCCCCCGGTGCCCAAAATCTCCCAGGCCTATCTTTAAACACATGTGAACTAGTCCTAGAGGGAAACCTTTTAATTACTGCAAATCCAAAATCTTTTATGGTGTTATTTACAACTATCACCACTTGAACTGAGGTTTAGTATTAATCTAGATTTCATTCCCATGACCTCTATTACTGACAAACCATTTATAGAACAACTGGATCAGGATGCCAGACCTATGCTGGTAGGTGATCCACAGATTACTGGACTCATTTTGGTTGGCTCTTCAACATTAACCTGAAATTCAGAAGCAAAATGACCATGGTGGTTTTTTAAACTACCCCATTTTTGCCCCCACAAAGGTTTCAAACTTTGAAAGGACCAGAAGTGAATCCACCACCTGAGGCATCTCACTGCCACACCTTCTGAGTTCGAGAAAGCTGATAATAATCTAAATTTTAAAATGGAGCTCAGTTTAGCTGCTCAAGGAAGATGGCATGGGATACGGAGGATAGAATTGCAAACATCTACACTACGTGCAATCAAATGCCCTTTTAGGTTACATTTTATACTGCATACCATAAAGCAGAATTGAGAAAAATCATTACCTAGAGTACTAAGATTTGAACTGCAACCTGCAATATTGGTCAATTGCACATGGTGCAGAATTAATTCAAATTGAGACAGAAAAGCAATTGGAATTCCCACTGATGCATAAACTGCCATCTTCTCCAAATTCTGTTATCTTGCTACAGCGATCAGGGGCCACTTTAATCTCACAGGCATTCCACAAATTTAGTTAAAGGGGGATTTCTTTGCCAGAGGCAGATGGGAAGAGTCCACTGGCTCTGTTTTGCTTATTACATGAGCAGCTTCCACCTCATAAAACACAACCTCAGTCTACTAAGTGTAAGGGAAATTGGAGGCACTTCATCTATTTATACCCATTCCCCTCCTTTTATTTAGAAACTCAAAGCAATACACTTGGGGCCTGCTCTGGTGTAGTTTTTCAGCAGCAATACTGTGGGACAGAGATGGGCTGTGAAGTAGCGACAGGCCCAAAGTCACCTGGTGTCAGCCATTCTGTGGTTGAGTGGAAACTGTTCATTAAATTGACAGCCAACATCCTATTGTTACCCCCCCCCCTGCAAATCAGGCTTCTAATGGCCTTCAAAATATGACTAATTGGGTCTAATTAAAGATAAGGAAGCAAAATTTATCCTTGTAACTCAAGCACTAAAATGTTTCAGTGCATCAATTTGAGTTAACCAGTTGGGTATGATAACAGAACACCAACAAACAACATCTTTTTAAGAGAGAGAGAAATACTTAATGTAATTAAGCTATTTCAGGAAAGAATTAGGAATGGAAAGATCTATATTTATCTTTCATTAGCTAATTGAAATTTATGTAATCTCACTTTCCAAACCTATGTAAAAGTAGTATCCTTCAGATACTGCTGAATTATACCTCCCAACATCCCTTACCATTGACATAATCTGGTGCTTTTTGCCCGCATCTACTATTTGCATTCTTCCAAGTTCTGTGATACACTATGTAGCTCAAAAATGTATAGAAACATATAAATTGAGGAACGTGCACACAAAATGCATTATAATAAGTTGTTGCAGTAGAAACAAGAAGTAAGGAAGTGAGCTTGGGTGTTAGGATACTAATCACAAAGCTTTGGTACCAGGAGGAGAAGAAGAAACGCAGCAACTTCAACTCCCAGAATTCCTGAGTCAGCATGGCTTGTTCAGGAATTCTGGGTATTGAAGTCCACAAGTCATAAAAGAGCCAAGGTTGCCTACCTCTGCTCTAATCAAAGAACTACCAAGAAATAAAACATCCCAAAACTGGCAGTACAAGCTATTATATATAAACAGGAGCTCATTTTGATGATGTTTCCTAGTTGGATAATGAAATGTCTGCAAGCAAACAACCAAGAGCAGAATTAAGAATTTTTGAAAAGAATCAAGAACTTTATAGTTCAACCCTGAGCTTCAGCTATTCTCTTCTATTGGATACCCATGAGTAGTCCAGAGGGTAAAAAGTGTAAAGCACAAGTGTAAAGCTGCATCACTTTGTGCAGCTACAAGTACCCTCACTGCTGCTGCTTAAGATCTTGGGATTCATCACTTGGCAGTTGGGCCAACACTCAAAGACAGAGGAGCTAGTGGACTTTATCAGAGAAGAAATCACTTGCATTGGCCAAGGGAGAACTGAATCTTGGACAATAGGGAAGAGACATCAGTTGGAGACCCAACCCAGAATGTAGGATGAAGAGTTAGGAAATCTACAAGGTGATCTCCCTCCCCCATAGACTTTGTAGTGAGCATTTAACCAAAGGATGAAGGGGAGTTGATTTGTTCAACAGCCAATGGATTACTTCAAGGGACGCTCATCCCAGTGACATCTACCGATCCTATCAGTTCACTAGGAAAGTCATATTATGGGTCCTGAATGTGGTAATCGGATGGGACCCAGGAGGAGAGTTTTTCCTGTCACACTGCCCACCCTTTGGAAATCATCTCCCTGAGCTTAGGTTGGCCTTGACCTTCTGAAAGGCTCTAGAGCAGTGTTTCTCAACCTTGGCAACTTTAAAATATATGGACTTCAACTCCCAGAATTTTCCAGTTAGCATGACTTTGTCCATGTGCCTAGGAATCCAGCTGTAATTCAGAGTCTGCTAGATGGCTGTATTGATGACTTGCATTTGCCTACTTTTTATTTTTTCTGGTTTTAATTTTGGTTTATAATTGGGTTTTTAATTGGGTTTTAAAGGGGGTTATTGTGTTTTTAATGATCTGCTAAATCTGAATAAGCCCCTTAAAAAGATGGGTTCCATTGAGTTCTGTAGCCTAATGCTGATTATAATTCTCTCTTGTATTATTCATGTATTTGTCTATATGCAATTTCTTAATAATGTAAGTAAACTAGACAACCCATGACCTGTTGGGCCATTGTTTCAGAGATACTTCCTTACCTTATATTGGTATATTTCTGCACATCCATCCTATGGCTCTCTCATCTATTCACACACCCCATGCACTCTCTCTGGCACACACATCTTGCCTCTCACATACCTCCTGGCACCCTACACACCCTCCCAATCCATTAATAACATCAATAAAATAAAATAAAATCTGAGTAAAATTAAAATGGTTCAGTTCAGCTATTTCTAGAAAAAGGAGGGTTTACAATAAAAAGGACAAGAAAAGAAAGGCACTTAGCAGAGACACTACATTTTTCAGGAAATGATGAGAATTCCGAGAGAAAGTATCACCTACAAATCTGAACAGAACATATACAGACTGCTGGAAGCATTACCACTTAACTGAAATCCCTCTGGACATCAATAATTGCAAAAAGAACCAGTTGATAGCCTTTCACTTCTAAAAGCTATAAAATACGTGATGAACCGGGAGTCAACCCTGCCTGTTTCACAGCATAAGCAGTGATTTCCAGCAAAAGCTAGGGATGATATACAATTCTGTGAGAATTTTTCACCAAAAAGGCAAACAACAACATATTCCCCACCACCACCTCTCTGCAAGAATTTAAGGCAACCATCCTTTAGAAATCAAATCTATACATCTATAAGAAATCAAATATATAAACTGAATAAGTAAAATTACTTTCTGAGAGAAAGTGGAACCACCCAACAATTGGGCACTCAGCTGTATTTTTTAAACATTTCCACTGGAGGTCATTCTCAATGAAATGTCAGACCATCTTCTCCAGTAGTCCAGTAATCACCTTAAAAGGCCACTACCTACTTAGGGGCCTTAGGACTGGACGGAGATCTCAGCCATTTTTAACATACTATAAGAATATTGTATTGGATATCTTCTCAGTACCTTGATGTGGGAGATGACCAGGCTGCATCCAAGGGTGCACAAGAGCCTAAGTCCACCCCCCCTTGAAGTCCATTGACTCTTAATCTGGCGCCAATTTGCCTTGACTGTTAATAGATCAGATTCTTGTGTATAGGTAGCACGGAATAAAATCATAGTGCTATTGAACTCTATCCTGGCTCCTGATTTTTTGCACCTGACATTCATAGCTCATTATTCTTTAGGCTTTGCAGCTTGCAGATACCAGCACAATTCCTGAATACTATATGGAGCAATGGAATGGCCAGCATTTGCTAATGGCTTCAAGATGAAGTATTAGTGGCAGCAACAGATAGGTTAGTAATACCCATAGCTCTTTTCTTTGCTTCCCCCAACTTACCCCTCTCCGTAAAAAAATGGATGAAACTGTCTTTCTCATCACACATATTCTAGTCAGCATCCATAGTTTGAGAATTTTTTAAATTGGACTAATTTTATTCTTATTCAAGTGACTTTGATAGGGTTTGTGTGTGTGTGTGTGTGTGTGTGTGTGTACGTGAGCAATAAATTTTTAAAATACTTGATTGCATACTTCCCGGTCATAAATTTTGTAATTGTTTTAATGATACTGAAGCAAGCATAATATAATTAATATATTTGTTTATTTACTATGAATATTTATACACAGTAAGCACTCAACGAATTGGCAGTGTTAAGGCCAGTGCTCAGTATAAATCATTTCCTGAAAATTTATTGTTAATTTTCTAGAATCTGATGCACAGTCCAATGCAGTAAATCGAATTCTGTATTCCAAACTTGATTTAGTCCTTGCACACTATGATAAATGCATTTTAGAGAGGTGATATTTGGGAGGAGGAAGTAAAAGCCATGTGGTGCCCATAAATAAAATAGAGGATGGAATAAGGATGAAGAAATCAAAAGAATTAAATTTTTTAAAAAGGTAAGTAGAACCTACTGCAAAAACTGTTGCATTAGAAGAATGCAGGATATTAAAGATTGATTTCTTGGTGAATTAATAACATTAAATTAATTGATTAAAATAATCACTTTAAAGAATTTTGAACAGTGCAAATCATAAAATGATTGGGATCATTAATAAACATGCTACGTTATTCTGTCGGCAATACTGTCAAATTTATTTGGCATTCATGCTCTCTTTATCTTCTTCACTTTGACAGGAGTGGATGCTAAATTGCAGTATCTAGTACACTTGGAAGATTGGAAATTATTGTGAGAAATTTCCAGTTTTATTTGCCCCATCACATTCCCAGGCAGTCTTCATATCAAGGTTAAAGCAACTATACATGCCACTCAGTTCAACTAGTAAAAATACAACTTAATTTGTATTTTTATCTGAAAAAGTCTGATAAACCTTTCCAGAGTCACTGGAAACTCTGGGTACTAATTAGCATAGACAAACCCAAAGAGAGTGGTTATTCCAATCTTAACCTTTTTATATTGTTCGGAGTTCTTGGTTCTTAGCGTGGTTCTTTGCTTGCAGACATTTCAATACTTACTAGGAAAACATCAGAGCACCTTACCTACTTGGGTAATGAAATATCTGCAAGAAAATAACCACGCTCAGAAAGCACCAAGGGCTTCACAGTTCAGCCCCTGAGCTACATATATATATATATATCCTACATATATATCTCTATATCTATATCTATATCTATATCTATATCTATATCTATATCTATATCTATATCTATATCTATATCTATATCTATATCTATATCTATATCTATATCTATATCTATATCTATATCTATATCTATCTATCGATAGATAGATAGATAGATAGATAGATAGATAGAGATAGAGATAGATAGATAGATAGATAGATAGATATAGATATATATAGATATATAGATATATAGATATATAGATATAGATATATAGATATATAGATATATGTTTTTAAAATTGTTAACAAAGAAATAAGGGATTTCTGAGATAGCTATTTCGAGTTATTTAACTCTCTTCAGTCAGAACTCACCCTTTCTGGGATTCGAACCTGGGCAGTCTGCATGCTAGGCAGAAGCTTTAGTCTCAAGCTCCCTGAATATTAACAAAGCGGGAGAGAGCCTGTGGCTTGAGACTAAAGCTTCTGCCTAGCATGCAGACTGCCCAGGTTCGAATCCCAGAAAGGGTGAGTTCTGACTGAAGAGAGTTAAATAACTCGAAATAGCTATCTCAGAAATCCCTTATTTCTTTGTTAACAATTTTAAAAACATATATATATTTGTGCTTGCAGATGGCTCTGGGTTGAGCTGAAACAAGCAAAGGAAAGAATGATTTCTTCCTCCCATATTTGGGTTTACAGGGTGCAATCTAAAAAATAACCACTTGACACACACACACACACACACACACACACACACACACATATATATATATATATATATAGTTTAAAATTGTTGACAAAGAAATAAGGGATTTCTGATATAGCTATTTCGAGTTTCTTAACTCTCTTCAGTCAGAACTCACCCTTCCGGAATTCGAACCTGGGCAGTCTGCATGCTAAGCAGATGCTTTAACCTATTGAGCCACAAGTTCTCTCCCGCTTTGTCAGTAGTCAGGGAGTAAGGATATGTGTCAAGTGTTTTTTTTTTTTTTAGATTGCACCCTGTAAACCCAAATATGGGAGGAAGGAATCATTCTTTCCTTTTGCTTGTTTCAGCTCAACCCAGAGCCATCCTGCAAGCACAAATATATATATGTTGTTTAAAATTGTTGACAAAGAAATAAGGGATTTCTGATATAGCTATTTCGAGTTTCTTAACTCTCTTCAGTCAGAACTCACTTGCTTATTACATGAGCAGGGTTGAGCTGAAACAAGCAAAAGGAAAGAATGATTCCTTCCTCCCATATTTGGGTTTACAGGGTGCAATCTAAAAAAAAAAAAATAAACACTTGACACACACACACACACACACACACACACACATATATATATATATATATATAGCCACCTTAAACCCCTCCAATCCATACACGAAGCAAACTGACACCCACCATGAAGATGAGGCACGACCACGAATGCAAAGCCAAACAGCTATACAGTTCACCATCTCTAATCTCCTTGTAACACTGACTAACCTGAGCACAACAAAGCCCCCACCCAAACAGAACACTCCCCCATCCAATCAGAGCACAGCCAACCCCCCATCCAATCAGAGCACAGCTAAGCCCCTAACCAATCAGAACACACCTCCACCCAATCAGAACACAGCTGAGCTCCCAGCCAATCAGTTCAACCCCCCACTGGCAGTTAAAAGGAAGAAACAGCTAAAATCTCACATTGCTCCTAGAAGCAGAAGCCGAAAGCACCAGCCTGAAGATGACGAATGAGACTTCGTCGAAACGTCGCCAAGACACTTCAAATTCTACGTGGGAGAAAACCCGAAGAACCAAAGACCTACATACAAACACCCGCGAAAACCTCAGAAAAGAGGATATATATATATCCTCTTCTACTAGAACTTTTTAAGTTGATGGCAGTAGCAGAATAGCCATAGAAAGAAGGATTCCAGGTGATCCTTCTTCTATTCACTATGATGGAAACACTTTAGTGAATAAGGATATGGTGTTCAAGTATCATTCTATATATTGTTTCCACACCTTACCGTTACAAAGAATATAGTTTGAATCAGATCTTTTTACATAAGAATGGCTCCAGAGGACCAAGATCTGTCTAGACCAGCTTTACTTTTATAAGTAATGATGAAGGCTTCAACCTCACAAGGGATTGATTAGTCCTGGTATATGGTAAGTGAAATTAGATTCCTTGTAGTGAGGTGTCATTGCCGGATTAGCATTAAGGCAACTGTGAAGTAGTTGAAGGATACATTTGGCCTGGGTGTGATGTTTCAGGAGCTATACACCGAAATGTCAGGAGGAAGGATAGGACAATCTTCAATAACATTAAAAAGTATAATTTAATAGAATTCTTTGGAGGAACTTTGGAGGCTGCACTTACAGCTTTGGAATCACACGAGTCTAAAAGCCTATTGTTATCTACATTAAGGCACCAATCAATGACTTGCCTAATCAGCCTTTGGCAGTTTTATTATTTCATTTTTATTGCTAGTTTTATCCAGTTTCTTTCCTTTTAATGATCCATCCTAATTTTAAAGCCTTTGAAAGCTCTTGAGTGTTGCCCATAAATGGAGCAAAACATTGCTGGCTGCAAGCTTATCATCGTATAGCGTACTTGCACGCACATATAAATGCTTCAGATCTGGAAGATTCTTGGACAAGACAGCCTTGCTACTCCAACTCATTAAGTATACTTATTTATAGCCTCTAGTAATATGGAGACCTTCATTTAAATCCTCTGTAACCATGGGTGCTGATAGCCAAGACTGATAGGGGATAGAGCCCATTAGAGGGAGAGGCTCAGCCTGGTAAATGCAGGGGATCAAGTCAAAGTATTAGGCTGAAATCCCAGATCTTTTGATCCACAGCATCCTATTCCAGAAGGTCATGTCTTCCTGTTCAAAATGCTATCAAAGTTATATCAACAAACTACTTAAGCAAGGACAAAATGTCGACATTGTACATAATGGAATGTCTGGGCAAATGCATTTTGGGGGTGGGGCCAGAATCAAAACAATCTTATATTCTCTCCCTATTTGTTTCCCAATAATTCAGGTTGCAAATTCACAAATTTACATGTAAACAAGATTGTTTAGACTCTCATAATTTTATATATTAAACTTAAAGCCTAATTAGCTTTTCAAGTCAAACTGATTATGTCTTGTTGACTTGTTTGCTATAATATTCATTCGGATACATAAAATATCCTAAGCAGCGTTCCATCTGAATCCTATCAAGCAAAGCTACTGAAGCATGAGGCCAATGCAAGCAGCGAAGCAGAAGACCATGCTATTACATGGATAAATGCTCTAGAGTTACTGAAGCAATATAAAAACAATCACAGAACATTGCTTTCTGAAGCCTCCAATGCAATTCATTTTTTTAAAAAAAGAAAAAAGAAAGAAAGAAAGAGAGAGAGAGAGAGAGAGAAGCGGGAAGAAGCCATTTGCTATCCAGAGATATTTAGCTGCCCACCCTCCTAAAGTGAAAACCATTTCTCTTCTCAAAGCCAAGGAGCGTGGGGACAATTAGACCCAAAGGGTACAGAGGGATTTTTCAGACCAATTGTTCTTAGCATATACTTATACACTAAATCAAGATGTTAATAGTGAAATACTGAAGGGCATGCAAATGAAGCTGAAAAAGGAATAATTATTTTCAGCTGAGCTTCCCTTTTCAGTTCATTAGCCTACTTTCACAAAAGATAGAATGATCTGTTGGCATCTCAACTGCAGTGTGGTCTTTTAAAAGCCAGGATTTTAATTTGAATTTCATTGAGGCCTCATCGGGGAGAAATATCTGCAATTAGAGGCTAGTTTCCAGTTCTTAAGATATGCTCATAACATCCCGTACCAATTGTAGATAAACCTGACCATCTCTGAAGCAGGGCTTCCTTTGTGCTGGAGTGTCAATATTAAAGAATATCAGGTTTTCGGCAGGGGAAGCCATATATGTAAACATCCTTGCATCCATGGCCACGAAATATCTGGTCAATAACATTTCTCTGCTGCAAAATGACGGAAACTATTTCAAAATGAAACATTGACCTCTAGTTACCTCCAATCTTGGTTCCCTAAAGGATTCTGGATCCCCATTGTAGTCGTAAGGAAATCAAGTCAGTGAAGCTGTTTACAAAATTCTTGACTCCAGAGGAGAAAAGAAGGAATTAATTGCTCTTGTCTGATAAGAGCACTAAAGAGTAACCCAGTTATGGTGAAGGAGGCCTTAGGGATTCCTAACGAGAGCGTGTGGACTGGGGACAATTGGGATCTAATATTTTAGGAGATTTTCCACAACTACAGGAATGTCACTTCCTCAATTCATTCCTGGTCCCAGACATTTTTTCTATCTAAAGCAAGACAATAGTACCACCTCTGCCAGATAAATTAGCCTAATTCAAGTACCAGTTCTTGCTTTCTATTACCATCTTCATCCCAGTCTATGACACCATCTAAAACTGTTTGTCTTTGCTTCATATACAGTCAAAGCCACCATTACTTCCCTCATTTCATCTATTTACTATTCACTATATAGTAGTAGTAGTAGTAGTAGTAGTAGTAGTAGTAGTAGTAGTAGTAGTAGTAGTAGTAGTAGTAGTAGTAGAGTTAGAAGGACCTTGGAGGTCTTCTAGTCCAATCCCCTGCTCAGGCAGGAAACTCTATACCTATACCAGGGGTGTCAAACTCAATTTCATTGAGGGCCACATCAGCATTGTGGTTGTCCTCAGGGGGCCAGGTAGGTATGTCCAGGGTGGGCATGGCCTACTGGGTGGGCGTGGCTGGAGTGGGTGTGGCCTACTGGGTGGGCATGGCCAGCTCTTCATAATTCGCATCAAGGGTGCCTGTGGGGGCCTGGGCAGGAGTGGGACAGATCTGAGGGTCTCTGGCAGAAGGGGGTGGGACTGGAGCAAGCACCAAAGCATGGTCCACTGGAAGAGCCTCACTGTTCCTCTCAGGCCAAGCAGGGGGGGCTGGATGGTGCCATGGGCTTCCTGGAGCTCTGGGAAGCAGAGGTCAAATGCCCAGCCTGGCCCTCAAGCACCCACGGCACCAAGCCCAGCCCCACTACCCCAAGGGGGTCCCCAACTGCACTTACCTCCTCCTCAAGGCTGCTGCTGCTGTGCTTGCTCTCCTTAGCCAGGTTGCTCATGATGGGTATGAGGGCAAAGTCAGAGGGAGGACCACTCCCTCTCCATGGAGGGAGACCCGGCTTTGTATCCAAAGCTTCCTTAGCAATAGGATAGGAGACCCCAGGATAGGCCAGGAGGAGAGGGCAAGGGGATGGTGAAAGGGCAGCAGGGCAGGACTAAGGCAGGACCTCTCTCAGACCCTCCCTCTCTTTCCTTCCTTCCTTCCTTCCTTCCTTCCTCCCTTCCTTCCTTCCTAAGAACAGAGTGGTGGAAAAATATTTGAGATGAGGGAGGGAGAAAAACAGGCAAGAAATGCAGCTGGGGAGGTGTCACCCTTCGTGAGGAATGAAGAAATGCACCATCGCCTGGAAGTGGCCAGCACATGGCCTCACCTGCTTCACATATTTGGCTTGGTGGGCTTTGTGGGAGGGGACACCATAAGCAATATGAGAGTCGACGTTACCTGTGCAATGCCGCCCAGCCCCCAGCCTGCCTGGTTTCGACAGGCAGTGGGGCGCTCTCCTCACAGTGCCAAGAGGCTGAGCCGGGCAGTGTGAAGCTCGCCAGCTTTGCACTTTGCTGCCTGCTGAAATTGGGCAGGTTGGGGGCTGAACGATGGCGCGCTTCTTTTTGAATTTGCACCACCTGGCTCAGCCTCTCAGCGCTCTAAGGAGAGCACTCCACTGCCTGCCGAAACCCCTCCCCTGGAGCCAATCAAGCCGGATATGTGAAGTAGGCGAGAACCATTTGCTGGCCACTTTCAGGTGATGGTGCATTTCTTCATTCCTCACAAAGGGTGACACCTCCCCAGTGTGTACCCAGGAGGTGGAGCCAACACGGCAGGGGCTGGTTCCTCGCTGTTTCCAGACGGCCTTGTGGAGCCAAGACTGAATACGTTTCAGCATAGATGGCCACCACAAAATTGTACATTGGCTCCCGGCTGGCCTGGGCCAGGGCCAAGGCAGCGGGGGCCGTTCCCTCACTGTTTCCAGGATGGCTTCGCGGGCCGCATGAAACCACATCACGGGCTGCATCCAGCTCCCGGGCCTTGTGTTTGACATGTCTGCCCTATACCATTCCAGACAAATGATTGTCCAGTCTTGTCTTAAAAACTTCCAGTGTTGGAGCATTCACAACTTCCGGAGGCAGGTTATTCCACTGATTGATTGTTCCAACTGTCAGCAAATTTCTCCTTAGTTCTAAGTTGCTTCTCTCTTTGGTTAGGTCCCATCTGTTGCTTCTTGTCCTGCCTTCAGGTGCTTTGGAGAATAGCTTGACTCCCTGTTCTTTGTGGCAAACCCTGAGATATTTGAACACTGCTATCATGTCACCCCTCGTCCTTCATTAAATTAGACATACCCAATTCCAGCAACTGTTCTTTAAATGTCTCCTAATCAACTTTGTTGCTCTTCTTTGTACTTTCTAGAATCTCAACATCTTTTTTACATCATGGTGACCAAAATTGGATGCAGTATTCCAAGTGTGGCCTTACCAAGGCATTCTAAAGTGGTATTAATACTTCACATGATCTTGATTCTATCCTTCTGTTAATGCATCCCAGCACTGTGTTGGCTTTTTTGGGCAGCTGCAGCACACTCCTGGCTCATATTTAAGTGATTGTCCACTAGGACTCCGAGATTCCTCTCACAGTTACTACTACTGAGCCAGGTACCACCTATACTGTACCTGTGCATTTGGTTTTTCTTGCCTAAATGTAGAACCTTACTTTTTTCACCACTGAATTTCATTTTGTTAGATAGCACCCAATGTTCACGTTTGTCAAGATCCTTCTATATCTTAAGCCTATCTTCTGGAGTGTTGGCTATTCCTGTCAGCTTGGTGTCATCTGCAAATTTGATGAATTCCCCATCTATCCCCTCGTCCAAATCGTTGATGAAGATGTTGAAGAGCACTGAGAACAGAGCCCTGGGGCACCCCACAACACACTTCCCTCCATGTAGATGCAGTTCCATTGAGGACCACATGTTGAGTACAGCCAGTCAGCCAGCTACTAATCCATCTGGTGGTGATGCTGTCTAACCCACATTTTTCTATCTTATCAAGTAGTAGATTTTGGTCTACTTTGTCAAATGTCTTATCAAAGTCCAAGTAAATTATATTCACAGCATTCCTCTGGTCCACTATTTGAGAACCAGTTTGGTCTAGTGGTTAAGGCAGCAGACTAGAAAGTCAGAAACTGTGAGTTCTAGTCCTGCCTTAGCCATGAAAGCCAGCTGGGTGACTTTGGGCCAGTCACTCTCTCTTAGCCCAACCACCTCACAGGGTTCTTGTGGTGGGGAAAATAGGAGGAGGAAGGTGTGTTCTGCTTCCTTAAATCACTTGGCTTCCTTGGCCTCAGCTGCTGCCTCAAATTGACAAGATCTTTCATCACTTATGCTGAAGACTTGCCTCCTTAGTGGCTTCTGCAGATGCCAATAAAATTAAACTGTGCTTTCTTTCTCCCCATTGGTGGTCCTTTCCTTTTCAGAGATCTGATCACCCTAATTTCAGTAGATATCTTACATCTCTGCGTTATAGCATTACAAACAACCACCTGAGGATAGCAAAGGACTAGAATTTTCTGACTCTTTTTATATCTGGAGTAGTCAGTGGATTTCTTGATTTTTGCAGCCCAGATATGGTTGTGGGAGACATCATTCAGACCTCAAGTGAACTATTTAGCAAATGTCACCACACAGAGGAACTACCTGTGATAAACAGTGTCTACAAAGAGGAAGATGACATGATAGACTACAGTGAAGTGTCAGTTTCCCAGGAAAGAGGAAGCACATTCCAGAAAGTGACGGGAGGGGACAAGAGGCAGCCCAGCCAGAATTAGATCAGAGACAGAGGAAGAGAGTTAGGGTAGACACTCCCTAGAATCTCCCATTAGGGTGAGAGTAGTTTAGTCTGGCAAAATTCTGTCTATTGGATTTGAATAAATAAAGACCTGAATGCTGCCTTGATTGTTCTATGTCATTCTTGAGTTGGACCCGACACCAACCCCACAAATGGCTCTTGTGGTGAATCTGACTAATCACAGAAAGAAAAGCGGTCTGGGGAGGGTTAAGCAGCTTCCTCAAGAATCAAAGATATACCAACGGTCTGAGTTCCAGAACACCAATCCATTTTCCTGAACCCCACTTATTTTTCCCAGCTAACTGCATTTCCCAATTTTTCTCTTACCCCACAGGGAACAATATCCAATCTTCTTAAGAAGGTATAGTATTTCTCTCCCCCTCACAGCATATTCATCCACTTCTAGATTCTCTGTTTCCACCTAGTGAAAGTTCTGAAGAGAATTTTTTTCTCCTCAGTTGACAAAGGAAGGGAAAGCATTTCATTGTTTGGGGAAGTGGCCCACTCTCTCCATTTTAGGGTCTTTGCTATCTGCCTTATTGGATTGTTCTCCCATTGATTATTTTGGGAAGCAATTAATCTATGCCCACTTTAGAGGTAAGGTAGTTTTCATACCTCATCTATCCCCCCTCCACGGATGTTGAAGATCTGTTTTCAGTGGATCCCAAGTTGAGAGGTTCATGTCTACCTAAAAACAGGAGGCTGATCTGCTTCAGAAAGATCCAAAACCACCTGTGGTCTTTGCTGAAGCTCCTCAAAACCATTGCAGCCAAATTTGTCTCTAATCAGCATCAATCACTTGATAAGGGTTGCAATGACTTTTTAAGGTTAAAGGGGCAAAAATTCATGGATTTTGTGCAGTGAGGAGGTTTTAAAAATAAACTCTTAAAAACTCTGAAAGCCTGACAGTTTTAGGTTATAACGTGCCTCTGAAATAACTTACTTTTTATTACATATTTTTAAATGACTTTTTCTGTACTCCTGTCTGCCCTGAGGTGGCAGTATTATCATTATCACTATTGTTGTTACAGTTGAGTTAGGCAATGCTGCCCTCTTGTGGCAACTTTTAAATAAAGGGAGCTTATTCTCATCTGTTGCCTGGTGCCATCTTTTTATGGACATAGGCATTTTTATGCTGTCTGAAAGGGAGGGAGGAGAAACACTTTGGATTGAATTAAGTAAAAAAAAACATACAAATCTGGCCAAAATGATTGCAGCACTAATCTCAGCACTGTGCCTAATTGCAGCTTTATCATGACGAAGCTAAACAGTAAATTGCATTATTTTACACAAAACAGACCCAGGATTCCCTGTAGAATTTGAGAATGTCAGTCAGTCTCACCCTGATTGTTTTCATGACAAGCAATGTGAGGTGAGATTTGAATCATCTCATATGCTGCCTGCATCAGAATGACAGAAAATAGCTGGGAATTGTATTGCTCTGAAAAGTTGAATTACTTTATAAGGTCTGGTCTTTGATTTGATTATAAAAGAGAAAATGGTAGAGGAGAGAAATACATAGGGCCATTCACGGATGAAATTGTGTCACTGGAAATAACTAGGTATTAGTAAAGTAGATATATAGGGGAAAGAGAGAGAGAGATTCTTTGGAAATTTAAAATGAAAACGTTTACTTTAGAAACTCCCAAAATTCCTCAGCCAGGCATGCCAACTGAAGTCCACAAGTCATAAAGGGGCCAGGTTTGAAGACCCCTGCTTTAGGAAATAGCCTGTGCTGGCTAAAACTGTCTAGAGTTATAGTTTAGAAATATATGATGTTGTATGGTTTTCACATCCTACCTTAATGCCACAATTCATTATACAACTAAACTGATCAATCAGATGTTGTGCTACATTTTGATGCAGCAACCATTTCTTAATGCTATATTTGGTACTAAATTAGCAACATGGCAATTTTATAAATATAATATAGAAATGATAAGGCCTTGATTTTAAAAAAAAGGGAGGGGGAGTCAATATATTCCTTTTCCAAAGTATTTCCCATAATTTTGGATAAAATTAACGGAATATTAAGATGAAATCAAAAACATATTTTAAACTTAGAATTATTATTCATTTTGTAAATGTATCAGACTGCCCCCCCCAGAAAAGTCCATCTCATTTTTTAAATTGTATTTTTGTATAATGTTCTTGGTTGCATATTTAAGGACAGTATTTGTGATTTAATGTTTTTATACCCTTATTTTCCATGTCAATTCAGCTAAAATTGTGTTACTACCTATAACTACCCTGCTACAATCAATTTCACTCTTTGGAATATTAATTATATTCACATTAATTGCAGCATCCTTTTATTCATTACCAATGCAGATGAAACAAAGAGAAAGCCAAAAAGTTTTCTTTTCATTATTCATTCTAATATGTGCTTGTGTATGCGTACATATGTGTATGGCATACACTACATATTTCTACATATGGAGAAAGTACAGCTGGTGTTTCTTATCAAGTGCTCATGTAAATTATTTCCCCCACAATAATCAAATGTATTAAAATGATTTCTCATTGCTATTGATTTCATGGGATAATTTCTCTGCCCCATTTGTTTGAATGTTTCCTGCAATAAACATTAAACTTGGTGTTAGTTTCCAGTCACTCACCATTTGCAGATAATGTTTATTGAGAAGTTTCCTGACCAGAGTTAAATGTTGTCATCAGCACAGCAGTCCTGAAAATTCTTTATTTTTGAAGAAGTCTGCTGGCTTTTAGATGGGAAGAAGGTAAAATATGAAAATATTACTTAAAGAAAAAAACAAAATTCAGCGCTACTGTTTTCTTTCCTTACTGTTGCTTGCTGTCCAAGTAGGGTCACTATCAAGAGTGATTACTGCCCATGTAGTTATTTAATACACCCCAGTCAGGTCTGGCTGCGTGGACATTTGGAGCTGAGCAAACAGTTTGAAAAACAGTGTCCACAGCTAGGAATAGTCCAAAAACTTTCTACTACACCCATAAGGTACACAGCACAGAGTTTCTGATGCAAAAAAAATTGCCTCCACCCATGGAATTTAACTTCTAATGAATTGATTTACAGCTGGGATGTTCCAAATAAGTGCTTATGAAAGCTCATAAATATAAATAAGAACGTGAGATGATTATGTGTCAAGCAAGCCCTTTCTTGTAGCATGTAGAACCAGGTTTCATTTGTCTTATGTTCCACACCCTCTGCAAGTATTTTCTCCTGCTGCTGGGCTGCAAAATGAAAAAGTAAATCTGATTATTAAATCAAAAGATGACCTTCTAGGTTTCCTGTGGAATATGCTTGTAGCTTCAGTTGATTCTTTTTACATCTAGAATGGACAGATATCACCACTCCCAAAGAAGCTTTGATGTTAAATTATTGGAATTCAATGCAGCTGAGATTCATAACTAGAAAACAGACATTAATACACGCTGGCCCACGAAGCTGTGAAATTTCCTTCACTGGAAATCTTCAAATAAAGCCTGGATGACCATTTGTACAGATGCTGTAGTGTATCCCACACTGAGCTGGAGTTCAAACAATGGACCTCTAAGGTGTCTTTCAATGCTATGACTCCATCAAATGCGTGAAAGTTCATGATAAATATGGCCAAACAGATCAGAACACTTTCTAAGGTCAACTCTACAAAATTTTACCTCTTCATAATCAATTTGCAATGTAACAGGTGGACAAAAATCACTTTTATCCACTCCTGCTTGAATGGCAGCCTTTTTTCAGAAGACGAATGTGAAATATGCTTTCTATTTTATTTGGCAGATTTTGATTAGCCTGTGGCTTTTTGAATTATTGCCTATTTTATGAAAGAAATGTGTCAGACTGGACTATGGCTTTATTGGAGATGAAGTATTTATTAATTATATCTGAGGTTGGTATTCTTTTTAATGATGTTATAGTAGGATAGAACTGAACATGAGAAGTGTAGGGAGGAGACAGTATTAAAGCTGATGTTGAAGAATTCATATTCACTGGATCTGGAAAATTATTTCCCAGACTCAGATCTGTCAAGCTTGAATAATTGATTTAGGCCTGTATTGCATAGGCTTGTGAGCCTCTTTAACTATATCCAATTTTAAGCAATAACCACTTCATCATCATCATAACTAAAGGAGTTGTGGGGGGGTGGTAGGTGGGAAAGATTAAGGTCATTCTTCATTCCTGGCTACTACCTGAATGCACTACCCCCATATCAACAATGCATTCACCACCGCTCTAACACAGGCTCCAATCACATTAGTGAAGTCTTTCACCAACTAGAGCAGGTATGTCAAACTCATGACGTCACATGACATCGCGCGACATATCGTGACTTTTTCCCCACTGCCGGCAATGGGGTGGGCGCGGTTTTGGCATGGCAGTTTGACATGCCTGAACTAGAGGATCAACAATCTAACACCCAGAAGACAGAGGACAGTCATGAAGAACTCTGTCCACGTCCTCAGAACCAACAGACTCAAACTCTCCCCAGATAAATACAATAGACTAAGCTGGTCCTTACTTACCTCAGCTGGTCCTTCCTAGTTTGCATCCAATTTGAAAGTATCTTAAGTATTTTTATCCTGCAAAGTCACCACTAACTCTTCATGGCAGCCCAACAGATGATTGCTATGGCCTGTCCTTCCCCCCAAATGAAATAAAAACTACTTTTAAATGGGCTGCCAATCATTAATCAGACAACACAACAAAGGTGGAGAAATAGTTTACCACTCTTAGGCCAGACAGGAGCTCCAGTACCCTTGCAGTCATTCGCCCTTATGAATGACCACAGGGGTGTTGGTGCAGCATTCCTTCTCTCTCTCCATCCCCATTCCTCCCCAATGGGACCCTGCAGTGCTCAGGCCTGGCACCCATGCCTCCTGGAAGCAGCCGCCGTTTTCAGCACTCCAACAATTCCTTGCGTAAATAGTGGCTGCTTTCAGAAACTTTTCTGCCCTGATCAGCTGGTTTGCAGTCTCCCAACTAGTTCTTGCTAGGCTTTGGAGATACCTGCAAAGGTATCACCTTCAGGATGAGCTTCTCAAAATCTTTCCCTTACTTAACCCCCTCCCTTCCCTCAAAAACCATATTTCACAATACAGATAGTCCTCGGCTTACAACAGTTCGTTTAGCAACTATTCAAAGTTACAAAAGGGTCCTTTTTCAGAATTCATGTTTCAGTCTTCCCCACCTACCGGTAAGACTGAGTTTTTGAAATTAGCTGTAGCCCGATACATTTTCTGGGAGTTACAATATGGTTAATCTCTTTTTTTTTTAAAGCTGCATTTTAAAAAAAAAAGGCTTAAACTAACATTTCCAATAAACACAGATTTCCTGTGGCTTATATAACTTTATTTCTATGAAAATATGATGCAGCACATTTGGGGCACACAGCCTTTTAAAGCATGTTATACATATCAAAGCATTTAACAGATTAAATCTTCCAGAGGACAAACATTGCCTTTAAAATGGCACGTACTATAAACAGAGACAGTAAGGACAAAACAATTTGTGATCACTAATTGCATGAAAAATATATCATATATACATAATTTACCAAAGAAACAAGTCCTGTGAAAATAAATAAATAAATGCAAATGATGTAACAACTAAATAAATATAAACATTTACTTTGGAAGTTAAGAGTACAAGGTAAATATTCAACAATTCTTTTCAGAAGTTGGCTGAGCGCAATTCAGTCAGGACTTTCATACTGTGATTTTTCTCAATGGAGAAACTGTATTACTTCCTGTGACTCTACAAGCCTGGTTATATTTTAATCTGTTTCAAAAAAAATCTCTGTGACTAGATCTTGTAGCATGAATGGAGCTCTCCCTGAAAAGATAAGTCTCTAATGTCTCTTGGCATTGGAGCCCCACATCCACAAAATATTGCTGATTTAGAATTCATACTTCAAGAGAAACCCAAATTATAGAAAGTGTAACTCTGCTGATTTAAACCATATGGTCTTGGTGGACTAATAAAGCCAATACTTCTTTTGTTTCAAGTGCTAAGTCCCTTGTTACTATATTAAAATCTAGGTTTGTACATTCATGTCATTCAGCAAGGCAATTAACACGTACTTGGTAATTGGTTTATAATTCCTATGAACTAAACTTTATTTTTTAAAAACCATCTTACACTGACTTATTTGCATCCCAAGCAAGGATTTCTTAATTTAACTACAGGTACTTCGAAAAAACATCTTTAAAATTTCAAAATAATTAAGAGAATAGTGAAAACTGACACTATAAAAGAGCACAAATATAAAAAAATAAGGAACCTGCAAAACATTTGTGACTCACTTGCACAATTGTGCTTTGGAGTTGGCTTAATATCAAAAATGTTCATTTCTGAACTCCTCTTAATTCTATAGGTTGTCTTCTACTGTTATATCAAAACATCCTCGCTATTAAAAGGACTGTAGTGCTGTAAGCTTCCCAGTTCTGTATGACAAAACCATTTTACTGGGACACAATCTTCATGTACAGTTTAACATTATGAGAGAGATTTGAACATAGATACTTCCAGATATTCTCATTCTAGAACTTCCCCAATTCCTACAGAACAGTAAAGCTAAATAGGGTTAACAGGAGTTATAGGACAGTCTGGTGGGCATCTGCTTCAGAAGTTACTCCAATCTCAACTACTTGTAACTATTTCAGCTTTCAAATAACCAGACTTCCACTGGGTTCAAAAACGCAGTAGAATTCTAGTTAGTTTGATCTATTAAAGAAACTGAGGATCAAAATTGTGGCTTGTGATCCTGGCGTGTAGTCTAATAAAATAATTAGCCTCAAATGTCCTTCAAGATCAAATACTCTATCATAGATTGCTAGGAATAAGGATAGTAAACATGAGCCCAAGGCTAATACATAATATATCTGAATCAGTCCAGTACAGTTAGAGACAGAGTATTAAACAATTCATTTTTTTCAATTTATTTATTTAAATGGTGTGAAGTGGGCCAGTAAGACAATTTAGAGCTTTCAGCCTAGTTGTAAAAAATGCATGGAGAATCCAGCTGTAAACAAATTTCTAACACCAGATCAGAGTAGAGAGAAATAGGTTTCTCTTCTCACAGCCTTGTGAGAAATCAATAATTTTCAAGACCTGCAAAATTTGAATTCCTTTCCTAATTTGGACAGAAATTGACAAATGTGATCAGCTAACTATTGTTTCAACTATGGAAACTTCCTTAAAAATGAGAAAGCTTAATACAGTACAGCAAAATAAAATCTATGCATTTAGAAAAATAGTTTAGTTGTATATACGGTATATCAAGGAGAAAAACATAAAATCATATAAAAGTGCCTCTTATTCCAACAACAGAATGACAAACTTTTGCATTTCCTGATCTTTAACAGATTCCCAGGAAAGTAGGGATTTTGACAGCATCAAGGCTTATCATTATAATAACGTATTAAAGTGTACACGCTACAAGTTATAGATTTCATGTAGTCCATGTAGATGCTCTTCTCAGTCTCCAAGCATGGAGGACACTTCTTGCAAAGAAGTTCAGATAGCCTTTGTATTGGTTCCCCTGTTGCAAAACAGTATCTTGGAGTAGGGTGTCCAACCTTGGCAACTTTTAAGAACTGAGGACTTCAATTTACAGAATTCCCCAGCTAGCCATGCTGGAAGGGGAATTCTGGGAATTGACATCCACAAGTCTTAAAATTGCCAAGTTTGGACACCTCTGCCTTGGGGGAAGACCAAAATGCCTATTCATTTTACACAGGCCATTATCTCTTCTGGGGTTGAGGACTGGGATCCTTTCTGGTTTTGAGTATTGTTTATATAGAGAATTTGGTTTCGAGTCTTTTCTTCAGTGAGGCCTTGTTGCTTTCATGTTCAATTCAGACCCAGAGCAAGAATAAGCCTTTTGATCAAGTTTCACAAATGTTGGTCCTTCTTCTTGCCATCAAAATACAAAAACGGTAGCAGTTTCAAAGAGCAGCTTCCTATTTCTGGGGAGAAGGGAAGGTAATGTCTCACTTCTACTTATCGCCAAGGCACAATCACAATATTCTTCAGAATTGCTGAGACTTCAACTTCTTATATTTCAAAAGAGCATCCAGTTATAGACCCCAAATTCCAGGAAGGCACTTCACAGATAAAGATGCCATTTGTGTTTTATACATTCCACTCAGAGATCCTATATAATGCCAGCAGCAGCGTTCTGAATTCAGCATCACAAGGGGTACATTTTTTTCTAGATAGTTCTAGATAGTTGTATTTTTCTCCCAATTCAGGTTCAAATCCCAAGTCATCACTGCTTTTTCTAGGATCTCAAAAGCTGCACGGTATGGGAAAGTTGAATGCTTCAGAAAATCCTTCAAAACAAGCACTGCACAAGTTTTATGATTAACGACGAAGAATCACAAATGTCTTTATAATGCAAGGCAGAGAATGGGCTATATACTCCCTTTAAAAAAAAGTAATATTTATTTATATAAACAGTAAGACTTTGGAGGGGGAATCGTTTCATCCAAGCAGATTGGCTTATGAAGGCACAGCTGATTTGAGATGGAATTATCTTAACTGCATAAATAAAAAAGTGAATGATTCCTCTGATCAAATAAGAATTCTATACCTTTTGGCTTGGTTCATTCAATAAGCAACATATCTCAATTTTGCTTAAAGACTCTTATGGGCCTGGTAGCTGAAAAATTCGTTCCATCTTTCCTTCTGCTGATCATCTGGCACAACCTATGCTTTTCATTTTTTCCTCTTCCACTGCCACAGAAGTCTGTTTCTTTGAGGCCACGGAGTTACTTCTCAAACACTGCAGCAGTTTTTGGTGAATGAAGACTTTTTTAGTGTTGTTCCAGCCAGCTTAGTGACTGTTTTATCATCATCTTTGCTATCGCTTCTTTTTCGCACTTCTCTGAAAAACAATACGGTAGTTTGTTTGATCAGATAAAGCATTTTCAAAGGAAAATTATCCTGCTTTATTGTGAGCATTTGCTGAATAAAAAGTAAAGGTTCATGAATGCTGTGTATTGATACAGTTTGCTTTCACCGTATACACCGAACATGAATAAATAAAATATGTCATGTGAATTAATGCTATTTACAGTGCTTAGTTTAATGGCAAACATAATACAAGACATACTGTCAAGAAGAGGTGTTTACATAATAAGCTTCAATCTTGGGTCATTATGATACATCCCATTTTAGCATATTTTCCCCCTCTCTGGACACAACTCACAGAGAAAATCCAAATTACCATCTATAGAGTGCACTAAAATAAATGGGAACTATGGAAGGAAGGTTGCCTATGAACTCTGATTTGAGTAATAAATTAGTACTAGTAACAATATGCTGTGATTGTGAGAAGGTAGCTATTCTCTGCAGTATCTAGATCAGGGGTCCTCAA
The DNA here is from genome assembly GCA_034064705.1 of Bothrops alternatus. Lineage (NCBI taxonomy): Eukaryota > Metazoa > Chordata > Lepidosauria > Squamata > Viperidae > Bothrops > Bothrops alternatus. Next base: position 19,160,817 of record JARGCV010000018.1, on the reverse strand, counting down.
ATTTGGCCACTTTAAGACTTGTGGACTTGCCAGTACTCATTGGAGTGGATGCCTTGCCTGGTCTCAATGCTACCAACTCTTACATCAGGGGTCTTCAAACTTGCCCTTTTATGACTTGTGGACTTCAATTCCCAGAATTCCTCAGCCAGGCATGCTGGCTGAGGAATTCTGGGAGTTGAAGTCCACTAGTCATAAAAGGGCCAAGTTTGAAGACCCCTGTCTTATATACTTAGCCCCAGGAAATAATGTTCTTGAGCTGCAGCTTTCCTCATACCTAATTGAATTCACTAACAGCAGTGATCCACTAAACCACTTTTACTTCATGAAGTTAATTGTGCAAGGGAACAGCTCCTGATAGTCTTATCTGATCCTTCTGAATTAAACATGAAGGAAGAGAGCAGAGACCTTTCTCCTGAATGAGGAAAGAGAAGGTAGTTGGTGCAGTGACATTCACCAAGGGCAGCCTTTGATAGCCCCTGAAAAGCTGGAATTGGTCTTGAAACTACGGAGAAAAAACACAACTGTATACATACCAAGCTATTCATTCCACCTATTCCAGTTTACATGGGACACTAAATGCACATTTTAAAAAATGTGTAGCACTGAACAAACATGACTTTTTATGGCCTCTGAACATACCGAGCAAGATGAAGCACTGCCTCAACAATATTAGAGCCGTCTTTAGCACTTGTTTCACAGAATAGTGCACTGTAAGCCTACAAGATTAAAAAAATAAATAAATCAAAAGCATATTAATTACATTCATGGAAATTCAATTCAAAAAATGATTAAAAGACAAAGCTGAAAATAAAATAACTAATTGCTTTTATTCAATATGATACCTTCCAAATGTTCTCGACATCAACTTTCATCATTTCCAGTTCCTATGGAAGCTGAAAATTGTAGAAGTTGATGTCCAAAATTTCTGGAAGTACCACAGGATGAAATATTGCATTTAACAGCTGTTGCTTTCCAAATGTTTGCTAACACCAACTGAACTACAATATCAATAGCAATTTTTTTAAATCAAGTTTTTATACATTGTCTGAACCTCAAGGATTCAACTTCTAATGATTCAAGCTTTCATTTCAATATATGATTCTACTTTCAATATTGTCTTTTTTTTTATTTTTGCAAGCTATTGGAACCCGTCATTCTTACCATGGCCAACTTTTCTCCATAGTTGAGAGGTACGCATTTTAGTCCTTCTTCAGAAGCCATCTCACGAAGATCTGATTTGTTTCCCACCATCATGATTGGGATATTTTCATGTGTGGCATCCTACAAATAGTAGAACTTTAAAGCTGGGGGCTTCTGATGTTAAATCCGAAATACAGATTTTAATAGTCTAATGTATCAAAACACTTTTTATTATTATTAGAAATTTACCCTGCTTTTGATTAGCTTAAATAATAAAAAAAACTGTTGGATTACTGTATCACAGAGTTCCTCAACCTTGGCAATTCCCAGAATACCTCAGCCAAGAATTCTGGCAGTTGAAGTCCACAAGTGTTAAAGTTGCCAAGGTTGAGGACCCCTGCTGTATCATATGTTTTAATGTATATTTATTTGTTAAATTTCTCACATCTCACAAGAAGTGACTCTAGGCAGCATAGAGCAAAAAAAGCCAAAAACAATAAGCATGTCAAAACCATCATACCGGTATTAAAGGGTTTTTTTTTAAGCATAAAAACACATAAGAAATTAGATAAGCAAGGGAGCCACCTTAGGATCTCACCAGTCCCTAAGGCCTGATGAACATAGCCAGGCCTTGAGGGACTTCCAGAAAGCAAATAGGGATGGAGCTGACCTCATATTTAGTACAGGTAGTCCTCGGCTTATGACCACAATTGAACCCAAAGTTTCCGTTGCTAAGCGAAACATTTGTGAAGTGAATTATGCTCCATTTTACAACCTTTCTTGCCACAGTTATTAAGCGAATCACTGCAGTTGTTAAGTTAGTGACACGGTTGCTAAGTGAATCTGGCTTCCTCATAGACTTTGTTTGTCAGAAAGTCGCAAAAATGTGATCATATGACCTTGGGACACTGCAACCGTCCTAAAGATGAATCAATTACCAAACATCTGAATTTTGATCACTTAACCATGGAGATGCCGCAACAGTTGTGTGAAAAACAGTTGTAAGTCACTTTTTTCAGTGCAGTTGGAATTTTAAATCAACCGTTGTAAGTTGAGGAACTACCTGTACTGCAATACACTGAATCTAAATCATCTCAACCATTAATAACATTTAAAACACAGGTTCCCTTAAAAGGTTTCGTAAGATTCAAAACAACCTTACCGCGATCATATCCACCCATTCTCGTACGTTAAGAAAGCTTTTTTCACAGGTAACGTCGTACAGTAGTAGCACTCCGTCTGCTCTTCTAAAGTAAGACTTAGCAATACTTCGGAACCTTTTTTTAAAAAAGTTAAAATTTGCTGTAGTTCTTCTATTCCACATTTTCCCCCCCCCCCTTGGTCTGTGGAGCAGGTTAAGTTCAGCAGATTAAAGTAAAAAATCTGATCCATAAGGAGGGTAGGAAAGAAATTAAGATGGTAAAGGCTGCGTTACACACCCTTTAAATTGGTGACAGTAATCTAGTGGCAATTTAGGATTAGTTTGAACTTTAAACAGCCAGTGCTTTAAGAGTCCAATGGGCCACTACTATTCAAGACCAGGTGTAAATACCAGGTGTCCTGTAATTGCTCCAGAGTAAACTTTCTTACCATTGTCTGGAGCTAGTGGAAGCTGAAATTCAAAGTATCTACATATTGTTCAATTTTAGGGCATTTTCTAAGGCATTCTAGGGCAATTTTCCTTAACCTGGCATTCTCCAAAATGTACTAGACTTCCTGACATTGTTACAAAGATTCTAATATCGCCATCTTAGAGGACAGCATCCAAACATAATTTTCTAATACAAAACTTTTATTTTTATCTCAAACAAAAATCAGGTAAATTTAACTAACCTCTCTTGACCAGCAGTATCCCAAAGCTGTAGCACGGTAGGTTCTCCATCAACAATGAGTCTCTTCATTTGAAAGTCAACCCCTTAAAATAAATAACATCTTTTAATGCACTGCATTGCCATCTTTTTAATTCAGTGAAGGTTAAGAATCTGGAATTTATCTGTAGGATTAAACCTAAAAATATAATCAGGGTTAAATAAGTGAGTATTACTGAGAATTCTGAGGCAGGAACAGGAGCTTGCCCCCTCCCCCGCCACACAATGCTTGGATCTTGAACTGCCAACCTTCCAGCTGACAAGCCCAACTTCTAGGATGACAAAACGATATAATGAAGTAAAGAATTATGTTGCACCATCTGGCTGTTTGTCTGCTTCCAAATATGAGAAATAACTTCCCCCTCACAGAATTAAGTCTTTGACTCTGCTTCCAACAGATGACATTTGTCCATCAGCTTCCTAGGTCCGGAGATCAATAAAATCACTGTCCTGGCAATGTTACCACTAAAGGGACAGCTGAAAATGGAAGTGCTCCTTTTGGGAGATATTTGAGATTTCAACATTTCATTTTCATGTGCATGTAGGTTCTGGAAGAAGGCTAAACCTGGGCTGCTAGTTATTGTAGCTTGAAGTTAGGAAACATGGAAAAAAAGTGGGGGGGGAGACAGAGGGGAAAAAAGTGGTCTGGGAATAAGCATTAAACGCCAGTTGAAGAGGCATGCTGTGGAAGGAATTCAAGGAATTTCAGCTCATGGGGTCCCAGAGAAGAGCCTTTTCTGCCTTGGTTCCTGCCCTTTGGAATATCGTGCCCCTCACCCTTTTGACCTTCCATAAGGGACTAAAGATCTGGCTCTGCCAATTGGCCTGGGGTCCCAACGGAGATGTATCATTCTGGAGGTGGCTACTGGATTACAAAAGACCCCCATCTCTCCCTGTGTACTTTGTGTTCGCCCCCTCCCTATCTTTTAATGGTTATTTATTTATTATTGTTATTTTTTGTTTTATTTTATTTTGTATTAGTTCTAATGTTTGTATACCGCCCAAAGATATGTCTACATGAGATAGGCAGCACAGAAAAGAAAGAAAGAAAGAAAGAAAGGAGGGAGGGAGGGAGGGAAAGAAGGAAGGAAGGAAGGAAGGAAGGAAGGAAGGAAAGAAAGAAAGAAAGAAAGAAAGAAAGAAAGAAAGAAAGAAAGAAAGAAAGAAAGAAAGAAAGAAAGAAAGAAAGAAAGAAAGAAAGAAAGAAAGAAAGAAAGAAAGAAAGAAAGAAAGAAATTTACTTTATCTAACTATCTGAAAAAGTCAGATAAACCTTTCCAGAGTCAATGGAAACTATGGGTACTAATTAGCATGGACAATCTCAAGAAAGAACAAATCAGGAAACATAAAGGGAGACATCAGCCTGGTGATTGGAAAGAAGGAAGGTAAGGTTAATGGCTGTTCTTCCTTGTCATACCGTACTACAATTTAAACACAAAAATCATGATGACAGGGATCCTTGCAATCTGAAAAGTTCTGTTCTTAACATGAGAGCAGTGGCTGATGCAACATATATTATCAAAGATTTAACCCTGAATACAAATGTTGATATGGCAAGTATTATAGACGCCTGGTTAAAAAGGGATTCGTTTCTCTCAGCTTAACGACCAGTTTACTGTACTTGATGGAAAGCAGACTAGGACTGGAGGGCAGGATGTTAATGTGATCATGTTAGGATAATTTCCTACATTCCAATAGAGCTATGCTTAGCTCAGAGCTGAACTATGGAGTTTCTTGATGCTTTCTGAACTTGTTTTCTTGCAGATTTTTCAATACCCAACTACAGTAGGGCTTTAAGCAGTCTGTGTGTTATAGCGATATTGAGTGGTTGTGAGGTCTGCTGTTGTTTCTAAGTATTTGTGATGCATGGAAGTGTTGAAGGCTGTATCTCTATCACCAGGATGTTAGAAATGGAGGGAACTGGGATTATCAGTGAATTATGTGATTTCCAGAACTGAAACAGGCTACAAGGATGTAAAATTGGCAACTGCTTGTCCTATTATTTTGGATTCTTTTCTGCTACCGGTAATCTTCAGATTTATAACTCTGTAATAGCCCACCTTAACCACTACAATATGGTTTACATGGGATACCCCTGAAAAACATCAGGATGTTACATCTGATGCAAAATACAGCAACTAGACTGCTATTCTGTGTAAAATTGTTAACTGGTGTCAAATTTTAAAAGTTGCCAATCTTTTAAGTATTAGGTGATTTTGGAACGTGGTTTACCATGTATTTTTAACTTTTAATATTCTATATTTAGATTTTCTACCTTAAGTATTTGCCTGAGTCGAATAATGGTCATCAGTCAAAATAAATAATGCATAATTTAAAATGTGTGATTGAGGCACAATTATATTTCATGTAAAGTTGTTTGTAGCATTCATAACATCTGCACATTTTGGCAATTTTTAAAAATAAAAAAAAATAAAAATTCTACGGTAATTTTCAAATGACATGGACTAAAAATTGAATTCTTGATGCAATTGCAAATAAATAATTTTGATGCTGTCACAAAAGTTAATTTTAACTGTTTAACCTTATTGGTTGAGGGTTTACATAGTATTTCATACATTTAATTTATCTAATTGGATGTTGTGTTAATAAATTAACAATTTCATTTCTGCACATTTTTAATAAAAAATATGTGTGCAGAACAATCTATCAAAACAAAGTTTATACTATCTATGAAGTTTGGCTTTTCCATTTACAGTATAGGCAATAACAGCACTGAGCAGAATGGCAAAAAGTGTGAGTTGAAAAGAATTTTATAGGGCATCTAGTCTAATCTGCTGCTCAGTGTAGGAATCCAGTACATCATTCCCAACAACTGAACATTTAATCTGCACTGAAAACTCCAACAAACTGAAATCCACCATTGTTCCGGCAAATTGTTCAAGTGTTCTCTCAAGAAATTCTCACCTCTTGTATCAAAGTAGTGTCAAAATCTATATTCCAGTTTTGGTCTAATGTGTTTTTTTTCTTTTTTTTTCTTTTTTCTTTTTTGTAATCTTACTCTTGGGACGTTCAGCAAAAATTTTTACAACATTTTGGATACATTTAAATTTATATTATTAAAGTGGTGGACGCTACTTCTGCTATCCTTGTTTTGAAGAAAGGGCCTAACTATATCTTTATCTCTCTCTCACTTTACTGTCTGCCCTTTTCCCTTTAACTTCAACAGAAGTTTTGAGATAGGTCAGGACAAAATCACATACGATGTCTTAAGGCCCATGGAAGAAGTTGAATGTAGAGGGGACTGAAAGACAAGCTATTATAATCAAACATGGTGTCTATATTTTGAGGGGACAAATATCTTCAAAACTCATATACTGTATTAGCTCAGGCAGTTATGGGTGCCATAGAAAAAGAAAATATAAAAAACATACCCAGGGTTGCACTGGTGTTCCCTCGAAATTCATTTTTGCAAAGCCTCATAAGAAAGCTAGATTTCCCAACAGCTGCATCCCCAGCAAGAACTATCTTGTAGGCCTTCTCTGAGCTTGGGTATCTGGAGTTGCTGTGTACAGAATCAACCTAATATAACAAAACATGTATCATATTGACATTAAAATAATACTGAGCTTTGATTCAGTAATCTTATTTTTAAAACACATCAGGCTGTCAGTGCTAAGTCTGGAACACTGGAGCAACAAATAGCATGTGTATATATGTACACACAGTTAATGGGTTATAGTGATCATCTTCATTGCTGAAGACTAGCATAATAAAAATATTTCATCAGACATCATTGGGATGGGAGTGAAAATGACAACACAAATATTGCAATGTCAATATTGCAACACTTTCTATAATCCAGCAGTACAGTACAATTTAGAATACTGAAAACTATACAGCTTCCTACTTAACTAAAGTTATCAAAGAAATAAATGATGTCAATCAAAGCCTTTTTAAAAGTGGTAGTATGACAGACGCTCATACGGAAATTAACAAGTTAGAAAAATTAGAATTGGTTCTCATCTGCAGTAAATTCTCTAATCTAGCCATACTGTGTTTGCTAGTTTTCTGCCAAGTCAAACTGAGAAACTGAACTAAGGATTACGTGTCTGGAGATGTGTAATTTACTGTTGAGCTCAGAGATGAAGTTTGTCAGAACTCTGGGAGGTATATTCTCAACAGTTTTAGAGGATACCAAACAAAGAAGATTGACCTAGTCACAGTGGATCTCTGACAGATTTTAAAGGAAATTTATGTCTGGTGATTTCTGGATTTACTAATTAAAAATGAGGTGCTTATGGGAAGAAAGGAACCAAGATAGGCAATTTATAAAGGTGGAGATGGTGACTATTATGTCTATAACTGCTGCAAAGAAAATCAGAAGTCATTTCTTTAGATATCTTTTTTTTGTCTTTTGCAGTTTCTCACTTTTTATTTTATTTTACATCATTTTTCATTTTTCTGTTTTTTTTTCTGTTTAAGTGATCAGTTTTTTTTAATTCTGTGAAAATGTTTCTTTCAATAAAAATGATGTTAAAAGTATTTTATGTCTTACAATGGATTATAAAAATGTCATAAAGTCCATTTTTATATTAGCATAACATGCCTAAAATCACTGGAGGACTTTTTTGTTTGGCTTAAGTTTTTAAATTTAAGTTATAAAGGACTTTCAAAGATAAAATTTCAGGAAACTCAGCTACATAACAAGATAACAAGCACACCCTTCCTGAAGATTTCACTGAGCTTTGTAAATAATAATCTAGTAGTCAATAAAATCAGTGAAGCTTGCATCTAAATAAGCATCCATAGTACCGGATGCTTATGCTAAACAAGCTTGTTTGGTTCTGACAATGTATTATACTAGAATCTAGTTATAGTTATTTATTCAATAAAATATGGCTCAGGATAATGTATCACCAAAAGAATAATATGATTAGTTCTTCACTGCAAAAGAAGCTTCAGATTTCCATCAGCTGCTCCTTCATGCCATACGGAAAATGCCTTTTGACAGTAAAAAAAAATAGTGAAAAATGAAATGGCATATGGGAAGAGAATGAAGAATCTGAGCTTAAAAGTATCAAGGATACCACTGGATACAAGATAGATAGCCTTTATTGTCATTTTTTTTTACTGTGGGCACACTGGTACACATTAAAAATGAAATTCTGTTCTTAGAATGAAGTATAGTATGAAGGAAGAAAAATGCAAATAAGAAACAACGGGGCAACAAGGACAAATATTCTAAAGAAGAATAAGGGGGGGAAATGTAAATAATAGAAGATTACTGTTACGAAATCGCTGTTAAAAAAAGGGGAGTATATACTGTGTGTGTGTGTTTTGTTTTGTTTTGTTGGTTTAAAAACAAAAAAATAAAATAAAATAAAAGGGAAAAAAATGAAATTCTGTTGTCTGTTCTCAAAAGTGTACACATACACAACACATTTAAAAACATACTATATACATACATATGTATATACCTACACCTTTACATATAAATATTAATCACTGTCCATCTTGAATACATAGCGGAAAGAGGAAGCTTGAGAATTTCACAAGGTTAATACTGTATGGAACAAAACTGTGACTGAATCTGGATGTTCTGCTGCAGGTAACAAGGAAAACAGGCCGTGAAGAGGATGTGTAATGTCCCAGACAATCCTATGGACCCTGCTCAGGCAACGCTTATATGCTACCGTATGTCCTGGATAGAAGGAGAGAACTGCCAATAATCTTTTCTGCCATCCTCACCACTCTCTGCACCACCTTCCTGTCTGATGTAGTAATACTTCCAAACCAGAATGTAATGCAATATGACATTTTGGTTGTTCTGAAGGAACAACTAATCTCAACCATCGTGGCTTTAAGAGTAAACATGGCACTCTATAGTTAATACCTGTGGAGAGATTGCAGGGATGTGTTTCCTTGTTGAAATTCCAGAACTGCTTTGACTGACTGATTGGTTGGGCTTCCAGTGCAATATTGTATTTATATCATCAGAACTGTATACCTCTTCATCTCGTATGTCTGGGACCTGCAGAAAACAAGAAGTGTAACTAACCTGCCCTGGAAAACATTTGTTAATGAAAGCGAGGGGAGGGAGGGAGGGAGGGAGGGAGGGAGAGAGAGAGAGAGAGAGAGAGAGAGAGAGAGAGAGAGAGAGAGAGAGAGAGAGAGAGAGAGAGAGAGAGAGAGAGAGAGAGAGAGACAGAGACAGACAGAGAGACAGAGACAGAGACAGAGAGAGAGAGAGAGAGAGAGACAGAGAGAGAGAGAGAGAGAGAGAGAGAGAGAGAGAGAGAGAGAGAGAGAGAGAGAGAGAGAGAGAGAGAGAGAGAGAGAGAGAAATCTACTGCCATAATCCAGTTTGACTCTCAGTTGATACATGTCATAAACAATTTTTTTTTTCATTTGTATGGGTAGCATTCCCCTTGGAGAACTGGAGTAAATTCTTCCACTATTCCACTCCATCTATTAAAATTCTAGACAGTCTCTTTACTGTAGATTAATATGGATTTTTTTTATTATATCATTCTTCAGGATGGGATATAATGGATAAATAAGCAAGCATGCACTCTTCCCCCAAAACTCTGTGAAAAATAACCACAGAAATAATGTGGTCAAATAACCCCATTAAACTTAAAACCTGCAATTCCTCCATATATATATTTAAACTCACACATATTTCTATCTCATATGAGGTTTTAGTTCACTTTCTTGACAAGCAGGAGCTGATTTTGCTTTTAAACACGAATCTGAACATTTTAAATGTATGGTTAACACACTCAATGGCTTACGTCTGTGTCAGAAGCATCACCCGGGAAGCTTTCCTGCAGACACTGTGTTCTCTGAGACGTTCTTTGATGCTTGGATTCCACTTCTGAATCATATTCATTTGAATCTCTTAATGTAGACAAGCCGCTATCAAAGCAGCTTTCAGGCAAGCTGTCAACTTCACAGTTTGTCCTCTGCATTGGATCACAAAGTGCGAGGGAATCATACTCTTCATCCACATAGGATGAATGAGACAGCCTGATTGGGACATAAGAAGAAATAATTTTTGGAAAGGCAATGCAATGTAATAGGGTAAGGTTCAAACCCACTTTCAGCCATGAAAACGTAGGCTTTGAGGCAGTCACTCTTTAAACCCAGCCTACCTCACAGGGTTGCTACTATGGAACAAATTTGAGGAACCATATGGTACATCCTCTGGAGCAGGGGTAGGCAATTTTGGCTCTTTTATGACTCATTGACTTCAACCCCCAGAATTCCTGAGCCAGCATGGCTGGCTCAGGAATTCTGGGAGTTGAAGTCCACGAGTCATAAAAGAGCCAAGGTTGCCTACCCCTGCTCTAGACATTTAGGTAACTATATTTCACATGGGGAAATATACAGAATATATGAATAATTATACCGTTACGTTAAGTCAGGGAGAGCAGGCCTACATACTATGTTAAAACAGAAATTGTAACTAAGGCATACGGAAGTGTAGTTATCCTGTTCCGTTAGACTAGAATATTCTGAATAATTTCGAAGACTAATAAATATAGTTAAACATCTCTTGAGGTGCAGTGCTAAAACATCAAAATAAAATACAATAGTAAAGCATTTGAGGCCAGTTTATTGTTTATATACTTATTTCATTAAAATATTTATATCCCAATTTCTCAGCTGGTAGCTTTCCTCAGCATTCAGGTTTAAGAAACAGTATTTAAGAAAAAAAGGTTAAAAGTCCTTCAAATTTTATAGTTAATATGAAGTAGGACACACATCTCTTCAAGATTTTTTTTCAAAAAGCATGCTGGAGAAACTCTGCTCTGAAAACTGAGAGGAAAATCTGTATTCCTTGAAGCTATGTTCTTAACTTAGATACCAAACCTTAAGTTTACAAAATTATTCCAGAGACTATAAATGCTAGGCTCCCATTCAAAAAGCATAAATGAATGAGAAGTATTAACTTTAATTCCTGAAAACCTGGCAGGGACAAAATCCAAAACAACTGTTCCCTACAGTCATGTCCCTTGTTAGATGATCATTCAATTCCACTAGAGAGCAGCATAGGGTAGGCGACCAATGCTGCATATTAAAGTTGTCATAAACATATAGTGAGGGTGTCCACTCCAATCTTGGCAACTTTAAGACTTGTGGACATGCTGGCTGGGGAATTCTGGGAATTGGAAGTCCACAAGCCTTAAAGTTGCCAAGGTTGAACACCTCTGCACTATAGGAAACCTACAGATTGCCATTAGTATCTACTTGCTTCTAGTTTCCATCTTGAGCACATAACCAACTGTATCATGTATAGCCAGGTTTACACCACATTTGTTCTTGACAGAGATGTTTGACTATGGAATTAAACTATGCATTCTGAAGACTAAATTACCTCAACAGGTCAACAGATAAATCTATAGATCCAGATTGATTCCAGGAAGAATCTACTAAAAGAAAGACAAAAAGACACCACTACAACTCACACCATTCAAATACTCTCTTGTTCTCTCCAGTCTAGTCCAGTCCAGTCCTAATTTAAAACCTACACCAATCTGATCATTCCACTGCACTGCAGCAATCTGTCCTTCAACTTCTAGTAAGTTTTTATGGAAGATTAGTAATACCAATTGGCTCTTATCTGTGTGGCGCAAATAATGAACAGACAAGACTGCTGGCTAATCCAAATCAGCTTTCCACACCTAAATCAGGTTCTTGAGAGGAAGAAAGGAACCACCAGAGATGGAAATGTGATGAACTCAGATCAATCCATGTATTGAAAATACTAACTGTAGACTCAGAATTTGCTCAGGGACACCCTATTATTTAACCACACACAACAATAAAAACTAGCTTTTATCAAGTGATTAAAATTAATCAGTGGAACAGCTTGCCTCCGGAAATTGTGGGTGCTCCACCACTGGAGCTTTTCAAGAAGAGAATGGATAGCCATTTGTTCTGAAGGATATAAGATCTCCTGCCTTGGACAGGTGATTGAACTAGAAGACCTCTAACATCCCTTCCACCTCTATTATTCTATGTTTTAGAAGATCATCAGATATTATTTCAACCCTATCTTGGATTGTCAGAGATTGAACCTGAGAATGAATCTACCCTTATCATGAAGATCTAGAAAAAGAAATGAATTTGAAAGGTAGAAAACTGCTTGACTCCGTCTTTAGAATATGACTGAAAACATATATCCAGTTTTTCAAATTTTAAAGATGATCAATTCTACCTGTCATATTGTAGATTTGGGGGAGAATGGCCACCAACACATTTGGGACTGCTTCTGGACATTGTGTTTCCAGGAGAAATATTTGTTAGACGCTGGAAAATACACACATAAATTAGAAAGGTTTTCAGAAAACTTGAAAAAAGTTGGTTTAAGATCATCTCTTTATCAACTAAAACACTTTTCTTGATTACAGTTATTTTAATTTTGGAAAATTTAAAACAAAAACATGTGGAATCAGTATGTGCCTAATTTGGGGGAGATATAAATGAAGCATCTCCTTATTATATTGGTTTCTCAAAAATAACTTGTCTTATGAAATAAATAATAATAATTCTATATGTCTTACTTTAATAGAGAAAAATATAAAACTATAAAATAAATAAACAATATTAGATGAAATAACCAAAACTTTTTCTCAAGAATTCTAAATAATTCAGTGTGTCTTCTTTCTAAATAGGCACAGAATTATCCTATCAAAGTATATACATTCAGAGAAAGCCCCATTATTTCCAGGTTAAAAAGCACAGGATTGTTTTGATACAAATCCAGAAGGTTTATTATATTTCAGTGACTCCAATGTAGGTGTTTTATTAAAATGCCCAAAACAAAAATAGTGATCTATTGATTAATATATAATCAATGACATGTTGAATGTACAATGTTCAAACCTACCAGTGATCTGTTGTATATGCTCCAACTATTCTCTAATGCACTTCTTAAGCCATCATTAGTGTCATGTAGTTTCCTGTTAGCTGATCTAAAATCAAAACAGAAGGGGGAAAATTGCCTTACAAGATCAACCCTGGCACTTGCAGTTTAAGTTGGTGTTAAGAAATTCAACAAAAATAAGAGAATAAAAGGGGTTCCATGTACCTTCAGTAAAGGTTAGGAAAACGGCAGAATGGTTTGATAAATGCCTTTCTGCCTATCTATCTGTATGTGTATATCTCTGAGTCAGTTTTCACTTCCTGGCATTTTCTTGGTGAGCTTTTGAAAGCAGTTTGCCACTGCATGATTCCTAAGGCTGAGAGAGAGTGAATGGCCCAAGGTCGCCTAGCTGGCTTTTTACAGGGCTAGAACTCACACTCTTCCAGTTTCCAGCTTGATTCCTTAACCACTACACCAAAATGGCTCTCTATCAATACTGTTAATACACTATTATATTTAGTCTTTATAATAGTTATCATATGTGTGGATACCACTGACCCCAAAGCAGGAAAAAAAATAATTACTACTATAATCACAAAGATTCCATGTTTACCTATTTGAGAAGGGTCAAAGAACTACTGGTTTTTCATTCCCCACCCCACTACCGTAACTTTTTGCCAGTCTGAAGGTTCACAAGGTCCCAATCCAAATTAACAAGAGGAGAAATCAAAGTACTGCAGATGCATGATAAGATATTACCCCCAAAAATGAGAATCTTCATTTTAAACACTATCAAGACCCTTTGCATCACCCTTCCCAATTCTGAACTCCATGTATCTTAGGTTACAACTTTCATCATTTGCAGATAATTTGACATGTGATGGGAGTTGTAATTCAGATCTAGAGGACATCAGGTTAGGAAGGAATTGCATAGTTATCAAAGCATTAAAATGCATAAGGTAGTAAAACATTTTGTGGCAGTGATTGCTCTGAGCAGTTTGCTGCAACTAAATTTTGATTTTTGTCTCTATATGAACCTCAACCAGTACAAATTAAAGAACTTTGAAGCAGCAGAATTAATTGTATTATTTCACAAGCCAGTTAAGGGTGGGGAGCCCACTTTTTAATGTTCTCCCATGTTTCAAACCAAATGCTTTGAAATCCAAAAGCTATCACAGCAAACTTTGAAAAAAGCAAAAACTTCACAGAATGCTTCCATGAAATTCAGTATAGAAGAAGAAACAAAAAATGGCATTTATTTCTAAAATAAATATTAGGCCTCTGCAATGCTCAAGAATGAATTTTGAAGAATGTTTTGGCATGTGTGGGGACTTAATCTACATGCCTCATTAAAGTAGCTTTGTTCAAGATTGCAGTTGAAGAAGCCTTCCCAGTCTCTATGCAATAAGAAAATAATGTGGATACTTTAATGAGTCACAAGCAGGCTGATTTCACAATGCAAAGCACCTCTTCAAGAGAATAGACAGCTGCAATAACATCCAGTATTTATATGGCACCACCAAGACCGCAGAGTAAGGTCCAAGTAAGTTATTCCAGAAGGGTTATTTCAAAGTGGAGAAGGCTGATTCTAGGTATAAGCCACCTTAGCAGTCATGTGTTCTTGGAGCAAAGCCTCCAATAATTACCTTAGTTCTCAGACAGAATTATTTAATTCAAACATCTATTTTACTGCAGACCAGTTCAATTCTTCCAAGAACATTCAGCCAGGTATTAGTAGTATAAATAAGCATGAGATATTATATTATGTTGTTATACTGTATTTTCAGGTATTTTGGACCAACATCTTAATGTAATATTAAAATATTACACTACATGTAATGTAATAACCACTGTTTTAATTGTTTAGTTTTATAGTTTTAATATGGTTTTATATATTGTGTTAAATTGATTAGAAGATGGGCAGCTAGATGCATGTTTTAAATAAATATGTCCTTTTGGAAAGGAACATACAAATAAATAAATAAAATGCAGAGAACTATGGCTCCTTTAGAATTCAGTGACCTAAAAACCTGTAAGATTATAGACTTTGGTCAGGAGAGGTATAAAAATTAAAAATAAATAAAAATTATTAAATTTTATTTCTGAAGAAAGATCTTATCAATTTCCTATAATACCAAATGCAGCTTAATACTGTGACTATGTTTTATCTACCAGATAGGCTAATTAAAATATAGATCAGGGAACTGGAGACACCTTTCACACAAAAAAAAAAAGAGAGAGAGAGCTGTTCTTTAACAGAAAAAAAGAGAGTTGTTCTTTTCCTCATTGAAGATCGTAATTTCTGAATATCAAAATTTATAAATGAAAACACTTTAAAAAGAGAATTATTTAGCAGCTTACTGTAATATTGCTATCTGCCTCTCCAAGCTACCTCTGTCTTCAGTGTACTCTCTGATCATGTCTAGATCTCTGCAAAGAGAATAGTTTAGGGGAATTAATTTGGTTTTTTACCAACAATAACTTACTATGTATCTGTAGAGATATTCCCTTACCTTTCTGAATTCAAACTTTGATCTGCAATATCACTTTTTAAAGTATCTAATTCACTCTGAAGAAAAGCTATATTTGTCTGTGCTTCCATAAGATCTTTTTTAAGTTTCTGGTTTTCCTAGAAACAGAAATTTTTTAAATGAAACATTCAAAAATAGTTAATTCATGCAGTAATGATTTATGAAATTAAACATATTTTTAGTATTATTTGAATGGCTACTTTGATCAATTATTTCACCAACCTGTGAACTACTTGAATAGTCACCAGTTTAAAATAAAGGGATTAATTATTTCTGCGGTGGTTTTCCATTTGTACCCAACCTGTTTTCCCCCAAAATATGTTTGTAGCTTTTCCAAACTTCCTAGAATGGTATGTACAAGGTCACAGAATCTATAAGAATTCCATCTCACTGTTCAACATATCTGCATCTAAGGTTCAATCTGTATTTTATTGTTACACACACCACCTATCCACTAACTAGCTGTTAATATATGGAACTAAACACACTACATGCCTAGAAAAAACTTTTTTTCCTCTCCTTAAAATTCTATTCCCTGACAGTTCAAGAAAATATCAAATTTTACCAAGCCAGAAGAGGCAACAAAAATACTAATTATGTTGAGACTGATAGACTAAATGAAGAAATTTTAAGTAAGTCATACCAAGATCAGATCATGTATCCTTCTTTTTAATACTGCCAAATCTTCTTTGTGATTAATGTTTTTAGATTGTTCCTCAAGCTGTAAACAATAAAGAAAGCGTAAAAGTTATAACAATTTTTTTCTGACTGCTTCAGTACAATGCAAAGGAAATCAAACCTTTTACAAAAATACTCAAGAACTCAACTGTTTTCTTTACTGGTTATTTGAGGGCAACTTTTAAAACTAGCAAACTAATAACTTGAAACAGTATTACACTATTAAACTAGTCATTAACTTCCTGAGCTATTATCATCAGTACAAATAATTTATGGTGTGTAGCACTAAAGAACAAAGAACTATTGCATTAATAAATGAAAAATTAAAATAATAACTGGAAAGTTAAGAACTAACTAATCTTCAATCTACAGAAAGGTTTCCCAATCTGTCAACAAAAATAATTCCCGCTCATTTTAGGCTATAAGCTAAATCCTTACTTTCAAGCTGACCAAAGTCTATTTAGATTTAACAGGTATTTTGATCATTCAAAAACATAATTCTCAAATACTGTTATTATTAGGGAAGTGAGTAACCAAAAGACATGTGAATATGTGAAGTTCATTTTTCAATAAGATGAAAGTCTTCTTGTCTGCTTAATTGCTTCAAAGATAGCAGAATATTTACAGAGAATCGGGCCTGGATCTATTTAATTATACACTGTTCACCACATATTGAGTATGTACACACCATTTTTAATTTTTTTATTGTCACTTGGAGATCCCCCACTTCAGTTTCATATTGACGCTTGAGATCATTCAAAGCTTCTTCTGCTTTACGCTTCTCCTGAAACATTTTACACATTTATTAAATTAGAAATGGCAGACTTAAGCAGTTTACATTGCATTCTAATTCAGCAGAACATGTATCTGCTCTAATTATACAGTCAAAAAATATTTGGCCAGTCTTAAAGCATTCAAATACAACTAGACTTGCATAAAGGTTTGCTATAGTACGTTTCATGCCTCTGCCACCTGGAAATAAACACAAAGCATATACTCTAGAGGAGGGGTGTCAAATTCGCAACGTCACGTGACGCGTCGCGACGTATCGTGACTTTTTCCCCATTGCCGGAGCTGGGGTGGTTGCGGTTTTGGCATGACACATCTGGCCCATGGGCTGACACCCCTGCTCTAGAATAATTATTAGCACGCAAAGCACTGTTTGACTGTGTTACAAGTCAGACTTGCTTCAGTAAAAGCTATGTGCTAATAAAATTTGTGGTTCAGAACTATCCCACAAAGTAAATATCACAGCAATCTTTCATTTACATTTGAGGCGTCTTTCTTTTTAACAGTACATTTCTGAAGAACAGAGTAAGATAAGCAGAATTTCAAGAATGATAAGCAAACTACATTATTATAGGCTGTTCTTAATATTTAGATGGCAATTAATACACAAAAAATACCCATTTACACTTTGCTATTGTTTTATCAAATACCAACCCATACCTTAGTAGAGTCAAAAATGTCCATTGCACACAAATTACTTGCAAGTTTGTTTTCCCTTCTCTAAAAACAAGTTTTCCTCACTCCACAGGACAAAAACAATATTTTTGAAATTCAGGGATACTGCAAAAGCAAATTATATTCAGAACCAAGGTTATAACTACTGTATACTATTGCTATTAGTTGTCGACAGCCACATAAATTGGTTTAACTAGAATTTATTTAATTTGTTTGGTTCATACAATATATTGAACTATAAACCATATTTTGCAAACTTTACTTCAAACCCTAATTTAAAATCATAATATAACAGGGTAGCATGTGAATCCTATTAGAATCTCTTGCTTATTTTGAGAGATAGGGCAAATACTCAAAACTAAACCCAGAATTTTGCCTTCATTTTTTCCTGTATTTTTCATATGTGAATTGTTTGGAGGAATAAATGACACTGTGCATGGGTGTCCACAGAAGTTTCCCTCATTTGTCAAAATGACAAAAACAGCAGCTTATCACAAGCTTCACCCCTTAGGCATGCATAGTGTCATATGCACAAAAGAGGAGCGCCTTTCATCGTTATCAGTACGACATGGTTTTTGCTCCTTAATTTAGTTCACCTGTAGATTCTTCCCTACTGTGTTCTGATTTGAAGAAAAAAATTCTCAACCAATTCTGCTTAATCTATTTTAACATCTTGGTTCTTCTAACTAAAAAAGCAGTTTTAACAACATCGTGATCAGATTTCTTATCCATAAGACAAAAAAGCCTACTATTTATGGCTCCTTAAGTATACTAAATAGTTATAATTAATAGAAGGAATGCAACCTCACTAGTAAAGGTAGAATAATGAAATAGTAATCTAAATTGACAACAGGGATTGTATGAAAGAAATCTTCCAAGGATACAGAGATATCCTAGAACAGGGCTTTTCAACCTTTTCACCCATTGTACCACTTTTAGGATATGGCAACATTCGAGTACCACCAGTCACCTAGCAAGGTGTCAAAAACTTGATGACCAAAAAAAAGAGGAAAAAAGTGATAAAAGTACAAGTAGTCCTTGACTTACAACAGTTCACTTAGTGACTGTTCGAAGTTACAATGGCACTGGAAAAAGTGCCCCCCAAGGCACAGCTGAGCAAGACACCTGCCTGCCCGCCCGGCGGCGCTCTTCCTCCTGTCTGAGGTTTTCATTGTTGTGAGCATTTCTGTTGAGGATTGGCAGCGGCGATAGGGTGGGGGGTGTTTAGTTTTTATTCCCCCCATCTGCTGGGTGGTTGCAGCAGGTTTTGGTCTGTCCAGCTGATCGATGCTTCTTCTGGGCTCAGCAGAAGCACCAGGAGCCTGGCGCTGATCCTGGTGCTTCCGCTGAGCCCTGACAGCCCTGAAAAAGTGCTGATCAGCTGGAAAGGGGCACTGATCCTGGCACTTCCACTGAGCCCTGACAGCCCTGCAGCTCCAGCCATCTCTCACTCAGGCTTGTGCAGTGCTGCCACCGGTTCAGCTCATTCCCCTCCCCCACTACCACTTTTCTAGGATGATCAAGTACCATCTGCCAGGTGCCAGTGTACCACAGGTGGTACCCGTACCACTGGTTGAAAAGCCCTGCCTTAAACTACAACATAGTCTGCAATGACAAATTACTTCAAATTACTAGCCTGCAGTAAGCTATCATGGACATCTTTCCCTCTTCATCTAATTTTATTTTTTTGCATGCAAAGCTGGATAAATTAGGAAAGAGATAGAGAAAGTGCTGGCTTTGTACTGTTTTGTTTTAGAGGCAAACTAAAGAGGAAAATAATGTAGAGAAATGTTCTATACATCAAATCCAAAGCATAAAATTTAGAATTATTTTATTTATTTGGTTGAGGGAAGCAATCCTTTCTAAATCATTAGCACTGTAAGCATTAGTCACCTCCTTCTTGATTTTACGTTCTGTAGCCTGTATGCGCTGGTCCATCTCCTCTTCTAGTTCACCAAGCTGCATGGCTGCTTTATCTTGTGCTCTATAAAAATGAACATTCATATAAAACGGGGGTGTCAAACTGGCAGCCCGTGGGCTGGGTGCATCACATGCAGACCACGCCCACCCCAGCTCCGCAAAGGCAAAAAAATTATGACACATCATGATACATCACATAACACAATCAAATTTGACACCAGTGATATAAAACAACCTTAAAAATAATTGGGGCAAACCAGGAATCAGAACAAAGGAGAACAGACTATATCTCTATCTTTAACTAACTGGCAGATCCTCCCTCTAGCTAATGTGACATTATATAGCTAAATGAGACATGTAAATTGCCTTTGATACCCAATTATCCTATTTATCAATGATCTTCAGTATTGAGCAATCATAAATGTTGAACTATAGTGACTGACTGTCTCCATACAACTCTGAACAAAAGTTTTTCTATTCCTCACAGCAATAAGCAAATTACAGTATCTGTAATACTGTACCTTGTAATCCTAGGTGCTAAATCTCTCTGGATGAAACTGATGTGGATGTTTAAGAATTATCACATTAATACCATAACTCCAAAGATTACAAATTAATACATATATTACAGATTATACAGTCTACCTTATTTCCTCCTATAGCATAATTCACTGGAAAATACCAATAAGCCAAAATTAAAAACAAGATATAGAAAAGAAACATAGTCCAGATAGTCTCAGAATGTTGAATGTTGGGAGCAGAAAAAAACTGACAGACTGCATATAATAGCAGTATTCACATCTTATGCACTAAGATGAAACCCTAGTACAGAAATATGTCCACTAGCAATATGGTGACCAGGTTGTATATTAGTGGCCTCAAAAGTCTCAATCTGGCAGGAAAAATTGTCTCAGAAAGAATGCAGGGAATGTACACATGCAACGGTCTTCAATGGAGAAGATCTAAGAGGCATGAGAAGATGAAGGCTTCTTTGCATAAGTATAGAAGTGCAAAATGACTGCATAGGATTTGATTAGGTATTACCAGTGTTGTGCCATCTCTTCCACCAGTTCAAACTCAACTGCTATGGCTGCCATTCTAAAACTGAAATACTTGTAGCATCCAAGTATTTGGGAAGCTACTGCTAGTTTGTGCCTTGTTGAGATAACGTGAGAAAATTAGTATTTTAACCATTAATAAACCAAATTCCTAATTTCTATGTAGCAATACATTTTCCACTTCATTCTTCCTTCTCTTCCGTTCAGCCTCAAATTTTTTGTGATCCGAAATCTCCAAGTTAAGTTAGAGATACCTGTTTTGAAAATGCTGTTTTAGAAAACAAATAACGGACGTTCACAAACTATAAAGCAAACAACAAAAGCTTCAAGCATATTGGAAATCATTTGCAAGGGTCATGATAGCATACCCTTTATAATTTAACCTTTAATAAAATACTAACTATTTGTTCTTCACCCACATGATTTATTGGGTATTTAAAGCATGGATTCAAATACCTTGAACTGCAATTCATCCAATCCCTTCCCACCAGCTCTTTTATCTGGTATTGATAGAAGTATTTGAATCCAGTAGTGCTCTGCATATGGTGTGGGCATTCTTTATTTACTTGATGCAAATACAGATATGTTCACAGATCTAGAGGCTACTAGCTGCTTCAGATTTGAATAGTATACTTTAACATCATTTCATTATAAAGTACAAACCTAGTTAACTTTACCTTTTTACAGCGATGGCCAAGGTCTCCATTTCTGTACTCTGCAGCTTGATCTCTCTAATAAAGTTCTTAATAACATTTTCATATGGTTGAATTAATCGTGGTTCCACTATATTGATGTTCTGATACAGAATGTTGACCTGCTCTTGCCTAGAAATGGAGGACAAATCAAGCATTAATGTTTTGCAGCTCTATTTAAAAATGTATCTTACATGGTGATGTCAAGGACAATGGGTAGATGGAACAGACTTTTTAATTAAGATTTTAAAAAATGGGTCAATTAGTTCATAAGAGTAAATTACAGACATATTACTTGTTAATATGATTTACTTTATTTTGGTGTAAGCACTGTGATCTTAATCTATCCTGGAATCAAAACATCTCCGGAGATTTAAGCTCAAAATCTCTTTACCCAAGCACTTAGATTATAAAAATTTAAATCCACTTCCTGAATTAAACACATACACTTATACAATACTGAGAAACTTTTATAAATAAAGATGCTAACAGGACGGAATCAGGTTTGCCCTTCACACAGGAAATGCTTCTAGTATAGGATCAGATCAAGTTCATCAAATGAGTTATCTAGATAAGCCTCATCTTTCTGATATTGCTCAAATTACATCTTTCTCTGTCAGGAGCAAAAGATCAGATCCATACATGAAGGTTCAGTTAAGCTAATTTACTGCTAAAAGCCTATGCACAGGAATCTTCTTAACTAAGAAACATCTGGTTAGAGTTAGATAAGGGTGAACAGCACTCAAGGGGGTCATACTTACCATGTTTCCCCCAAAATAAGACCCGGACTCTTTTTTTTGCCTCCAAAAGGGGCACCAAGTCTTATTTCCAGGGAACGGGTCTTTTCCACGGTCTCACCTCGCGACAGTGGCACAGACAGCCCTGCCCAGCTGGCCCACTTCTTCTGTGGCTGCTTGCCACCGCTCAAGCATGTATCCCCTGGTCTCCATGTCACCATCAGGGGCCTTCAAGAAATGCCTCTGCAGCAAAGAACCGAGCTCCAGATTGACGCATGTGGTGCCCCCTGGCCTCCAGGGGGTTCCATGCATGTCAATCTGGAGCTCTATTCTCAGCTGCAGAGGCATTTCCTGAAGGCCTCTGTTGGTGAAATGGAGGTTGGGGCTGATATGAACGCGCACCATGACATGAGGCAGGTGTCGGGACATGGGAGGCCTGGCTGCAACGATAAGTGTTTTGGGGCTCGTGAGGTAGCTCCAACCTCACCCCACCCTAGCTTGATTTTCAGACATGTCCCTCTCCCCAATACTAGGGCTTATTTTGGGGGTAGGGCTTATATTAGGCCCACCCCCAAAATCAAACTAGGGCTTATTTTGGGAATAGGTCTTGTTTTCAAGAAAACACAGTAGTATACTTGCGGCTAAGTAGGGATTCTAGACTTATCCTTCTTTGCACTCCGCCCCCAGGTTCTGCCATTCCTTTTCCTACGTTCTCCTACTAATGGATATAAGAAGAGAGAATCCAGGGCTGCAATGGATAGTAGAGTTCTTATGAAAAACAAACCCATCACACATGTGAATGGATGTAGGATTTTCTATGGATTTAGAGGGGATATTCCTTTTGATGTTTATTAAATCCACTTTAGGACTAAGCCCTCCCCTAAAATAGTAGCAAGTAAATCACTGATTTTGGGCTGTCGAGATTGGAAAGGATTTTGAAAGATCTTAAAAACAAAGTTTGTCAGAATCACATGCAGCCTGGAACTAGACCTTGACTTACGACCACAAGGAAGCCCAAAATTTCTGTTGTTAAGTAAGATAATTGTTAAGTGAGTTTTGTTCCATTTTACGACCTTTCTTGCCACAGATGTTAAGTGAATCATTGCTGTTAAGTTAAGAACAAGATTGATCACATGACTTCAGGAAACTGCTACCATCATAAATATGAACTAGCTGCCACGCATCTGAATTTTGATCATGTGACCATGGGGATTCTGCAACGGTCGTAAATGTGAAAAAGGGTCATAAGTCACTTTTTCAGTGCCTTTGTAACTTCGAACAGTCACTGAACAAACTCTTGCAAGTCGAGGACTACCTGTATTTATCATACCTGTTTCTAAATCTGGTAAAATATTTACTGTATAGAACTTTATTGGATAAGGATCAATTTATTCAATGCATAAAATGTTATCCTCAGTTGCCAGAAAGAAAGAAAAAATACAATGCTTTTTATGGGTTCAAGAGAGCGTGACAATGCAAGTAGTACAATCTAGGCCAATTCTATTTAAAACACAAATATAATCAACTGGAAATTCACAATGGCAATAAGTTACAGTGCAACTAGAAACATTATTATAATTTTAAATAGCAGACATAGTGGACAATAAAAACATTTAAAACTGTTTAATTCATTCTTTTCAACATCTTAAATTACCAAAATAGATTTAGTGTTATTAGTGTTACATTTTAGGAAATCTACAATGGTCAACAACCATGGAAGTCTGGCAACAGCCCTATTTCAATGCTTTTAGTTCATAAATAAATCAAGACAATTGGAGATTTTTTTGACCAGCTTTGTACGTAACCCCAAACTGGAGTTTAAGAACAGCTGAGTTCTAAAACTAATCCTCCTGTTGCCTTACAGCTTGACAGTCCCATCTCTTGGTTTTTTCTCTGAACTATCTCACAGCTGCTGTTCTTGGGGATTTTTCATCTCCAGAAGATTAAACAAACCAGAAACGTGAACTAAGAAAAGCTGAAAGATATTATTCCCTCCACTGAGCTCCTTCATGTAGGCCTGCTGAGCTCCGTTTGGAAAAGCTGCCGTCCTAAACATTCAGTACAATAGTGACTGCAAAGTTTACTCCGGTTATTTGATCACAGAATCTTAATGTGGTTTTGTTGTTTCTCACTGACCCAATTAACAGCTCCATTCAGGAGCTTTCTGTGGCCTACATTTACACAAACAGCTGCAAGAATAAGAAATCAAATTCGGGGCAAGGAGAACAAAACAATTCCCTAGAAAAACATAAGGAGCTCTAAGGATGGGGAAGACTTTTTTTTTTTTTGAATGAAGGATAATTACAAGGATGCTGACATCCAACCTAAATGTTGGAGGTGTGATAGTATGGAGGCTACATATTTTCATGTATGGTGGAGATGTAGAAAAATTAAAGCCTTCTGGAGAAAAATATGGTGGACACTCCAAACCATTTTGAAAAAGCGTATTGAATTTCTACCTCAGTTGTTTTTGTTAGGGATCATAAAAGACTGCACTACCACAGAGACGAACTTAACTCTGAACTTGATCACAGCAGCGAGACTGTTGGTGGGACAATACTGGAAGAAGCCAGAAATACCACCTATAGAAGAATGGACTTTGAAAGTAATAAATTTGGCAGAAATGGCTAAAATATCGGCATATTTGAAGGATCGCTCAAATGAACAATATATGATAGACTGGAAACAGTGGATAGACTACATACAAGAGAAACACCAATCAAAGAAAATGTATCTGGCTTATAGTTAAATCTTGACATAAGGAGTGAAGAATGTTTACAAAATTAAATCGATTGTATTAAGTTGGATAGCAGTTAGCTTGAACTTTCCCCTGGTATACATATACAAAGACTATAACTTACTGTTGTATCTCATGATTTATGTTGATTGCTTTTTAGTATGCTATTATGATTAATGTTGATTGCTTTAATAATAAAAAAAAAGAAAAAGAAAAAGAAAAAAACTACACTCAAAGCCAACATCCTGATTGATTTTGAACAAACTATAACATTTATACATTCTCCAATTAAAATAACTTACAGCCAGTGGAACTGGTTGGCATCCAGCAGACTGAAGAATTTCACTGGAGTTTAAAAGTACAGTATGATATATGGGTCCTAACTGAGGAGGTAAGAATTACTAAGGGAGCATCTAGGAATATAGGCACTTCTAAGTAGGATGGGGTTTTTTTTGTAAAACTAGGGTGCTCAGGTTCAATAAATTTAATTGTTTCCAGATATCAGATATCCTTTAGATATTACTTCAAGGACTCCAAATACTACCAGTATTGTAATGTCAGCCAGATATTTAAACTGGATTTTGGCATTTTTATCCATCTATCCATCTTGAAGGTATTGTGGCAGGATGTAAGCTGTACCACGTAAAGCTGCCTTTTTGCAATTGCAATTTTATCAATGCTGATAGTGTTCAAATAATACTGTATTCCAGATGTTTTGGGAATGCATCCAAGATGCCTATTACTATTGGTTTCACTATCTTTGCTTTCTTTTACCAGATTTGTTCTACTTCTATTTGCATGTGTTTAGAGCAGGCATGTCAAACTCGCGACGTCACGTGACACTGCGACATATCAGGACTTTTCCCCCATTGCCAGCAATGGGGTAGGCGCGGTTTTGGTGTGATGCATCCGGCCCGCAGGCTGGCAGTTTGACATGCCTGCTTTAGAGTATATTTTGTTATTTTCTCTACTATTTTGCTGGCTCCAGGTATGCAATTGTCTACAACCCAGACTTTTTTGTCTTTCTTATCAACAATTGTTAAGCTGGGGTATTGTCCAGCAGAAGTTTGTCTGTTTGCATTCTAAAGTCCCAGAGCATTTTGCATTTTTCATTTTCTATCAATTTGTCTATTTTGTAGTCCTACCAGTTCTTGTTTGCAGGCAAGAAGTATTTCTTTCTTTCTTTTTTTGGGAGTATAAAATCCTTGGTATTTTATTATTATTATATACACAATGATGGGAAATAATAGCTGCCCGTTTTTGTTATCAGGAAAATCTATTGACAAATTTTGATAATCACTAAAGCAACCAGATGGCTGTTTCCATGATTGGGAAAGAAGAACAAATATCCATATATACCCACTGGTACTGGGTATTATTCAGTCCTTCAGCTTATCATTAGATCTTGAAGATATTCCAATGCACCATTGTTGCTACTTTGTCATGCCGTTGTTTGTAGTCAGTCTCTGCGATCTTTTTTGCAGTTGTTGTTGTTGTTGTTGTTATTGATAGGGAATGCTCTTTGCCACAGAGTGCATTTAGTAAATCAGGAAGGAGGACAGATAGAATAAATCTTCCGTTCCAGTTTTGGCAACTTGAGCAACTGTGCATGTTGATTGGATGATTATTCTTACCATTATGCTGGCTGGAAGTGAGCTGTAATCCAATATATCTTGTAGCATCAGCTTTAGGATGCCAAGTTCTGTTTTTCAAAGTTCCCTTGAAATAATCTGTCGCCCTATTTTTTCACTATTACTCCTGTTACGAAAATAGCATCCCATGTAGGGTGTCTGGGAATAGTATTTGCAAGTTTTCTCTTTAATCCTAATGTTAAATTTCATGACCTGTGAACATTTTGATTATCACAATTCAAAAAGCCATTTTTTTTCCTTTTTAATTAAGCGTATTTCCAAATAACTTTGTCCTAGTGTCTTTTGCAACCAACTTTCACAACCTAAACATTTGGCTTTTCCAGTCTCATATTCTATAAATGTGTTGGAGTATATTTTTAGAACTCAGATAAGAAAGGCAGAAGCTAATCCAACATATCTGCAAGGCAGTAATTTAAAAAGGCGGGCATAAATCATCTTAAAACTGGTTTAACCACTATGCTATACTTTTATGTATTGGAACTAGATTCTACCCCAAGGGTAAGAAAACTAGATATAATTTTATACATTTATAAAATTAATACATAAATTAATATACTAGATATACGTATACGCATATACATAACTTTTATATGTTGAGGGCAGATCATCCTGGAGTATATCTATTTATGTGATCACAAGAGTTGACACAGACTTGGTGATGCATAATCAAGCAAAAAAAAACCCCAATACATATACATGTTTGGTATACTTCAATTTCACATAAAATAGAAATAAAAATAGACGAATAGAAGAAAAAGAACAGGAAAAAATTTAACCAATTCAGGATAATTATGATTATTATAAATCTTGAATTATAAACTAAGATAACCAATAATTACATACCAATATTTCACAAAATAATTTGATTCACACTTTTCAGCATTTAATTATTCTCTGAAACATCTGCATATTTTCTCTGTCTATAAAAGGTTTCTGGAAGTATGAAGATTTCCAGTTCAGTCTGGATTTGTTACTGTTTGAAAGGGCAGAAATCACTGCTAACATTAAGTTTGTGTTTGGTACAATAGTTGAAATAGATACTCAAGCAATGACTAAACACATAAGCTGATTAATATATATCTGCATACCACCTATATAGAGAAGACACGTGGCCCAAGATAACAAGGTTACTTTTTTTCTTCTTTCTCCAACATTAAGACCTGATTTGTTAGTTCTGGTTTCAACAAATCACAACTGACTGGATTCATGTATCACACCAAACAAAATCACTTGTTAGCACAATGTGGGAATCTAACCAAAGTAGACAGTCCTTGCTTAATTACTATTCATTCAGCAACTGTTCAAAATTACAGCACTGCTAAAAGAATGGTAGTTAACATTTGGCCCCTGAAGTTATGGATGCTGTAGCACCATCATAGTGACTTGATCAAAATTTGGGTGCTTCAATTCCCCCACCACCTACCTTCCTCCCCTCTCTGCCCTTTGCACCACCCTTCACAGGAGAACTCCTCAGAGGACCGGCACCTTCAGCAGTCTTAGCTGTCTGCTACCACCCTGGGCCTTAACTTTAGCTTCAGCAGCAGCAGTACCACCACCACCACCACCACCACCACCACCACAGAGAAGTGCAGCTTTGCCAGGGGCCAAATGGATGGGGGGGGGAGGCAGGAGATAGCAGGTGCAGAGAGTTGAAAAGGAGGCAGAGGAAATAGTCTCTTCCCTTACTGAGGATCAGGACTAAAAGGGACCAAGCCAGGAATAGCTACGATCGAATTGGGGTCTCACCAAAAAACCAGTGGGACTTGGTTAATGATGGCAACAGGGACTGCTGGGATTGCTATCACTAAGTGATGCAGTCATGTAATGTCATACTTTATGCCCACATTGCTTAGCAACAGACATTCTGATCCCAATTCCAATTGTGACTTAAGGACTACTTGTAGGTATTTTTATGTCCAAATATAGTAGAGATACCAAGCCTCAGGTTCAATATTTATACAGAAGTTGCAACCTGAAACCATCCAGATACTTTTAACTATATTTCCAATTAGCCTTTTTCAAGACAGCCAATTGTCATATATTCTGGTACTGTTGCTTCAAACCATCTAGACCAGGGGTGTCAAACTGCCGGCCCGCAGGCTGGACGCGTCACAAGGAAACCGCGCCCACCCCATTGCCGGCAATGGGGGAAAAGTTACGATACATCGTGCGACGTCACATGATGTTTCGAGTTTGACATGTCTGATCTAGACAGTGCTGAGTTTCCTATTCCTTACACCTTAGACCTTTCTTTCACTATGTATTTAGTTTTGAAAAATTAATCTATTCAAAATGCCTTGAACATATTGTTCATGATGTTTGATAAACATACTGTTATTCACCAGGCCATCACCCCTTCCAGAAAAAGCCAATGCAGTGTTGAACTAGGAATGAAGATACCCAAGTTCTAAATCATCCTCAGCCAAAAAACCTCCTGGGTGACCATTATTCTCAGCCCAACCTGAGTTGTTGCTGTAAGAAAAATTAGGAGGCATGAATACTATATAAGGAGCCCTGGTGGCACAGTGTTTAGAATGCAGTATTGCTGGCAAATTCTGCCCACAGCCAGCAGTTTGATCCTGACTGGTCAAAGATGACTTGGCCTTCTATCTTTCCAAGGTTGGAAAAATGAGGACCCAGATTGTTGGGGGCAATATGCTGACATTTGTAAATCACTCAGGGAGTGCTGTAAACTTCACTATGGAATGATATATAAGTCTAAGTGCTATTGCTATTGCTATATCTGCCATCCTGAGTTCCTGAATGAAAGGCAAGATAGATATTGTAATTCGTACGTAGATAATACCAATGCACATCTTGAGTCTGCAGCCTACCATCCACTCTTTAACTGGAATATCAGCAAGGAAGAAGTAATTTTTTTTAAATTCTATAGATTTTTTGAAAACCCTGTAAATTAGAGCATCTAAAACTCCATTAACAATTTTTTTTCCAATAAGCAGTTAATTGTGCCTTACTTCTTTAGGGATCATATCCATTTTGTTCTGAGTATTCATTCTACTTGAAACAATACACGAGGACTGCTATTCAGAATTCAGACGCATTATGTCTGTATACTTATGCCAAACAAAGGAATTGCAACTCATTCTCCTGTCTTATTAAACCAAAGTAGCTGGATTACAGAGTACTAGTGCAAACATTGTCTCCATGGTACCAAGATAAGGCAGATGCTTACACAAATTCTTCCTGCACAAACCTCATTCCACCACCTACAGAGTTCTTCTAAAACAGGATATACTTCTAATAGGTATAACTTAAAAGAAAGTACACTTCAATACTGATCTATAATTTACAGCATCCCTAATCATTATGTAGGCTAGTACTGCTAAGAGGTCTAGTAATTCTTAATCCCTGTCCCTATTAATCCCTGTTCTATTAAGTTCAAGCAAAACTTTAAAAGTGAGATTTATTGCACAAACTTTTAATATTGTTTAAAAGGTAAACTCTGAATACTTTGTGCTTGAAAATATAGTAATCCATCCATTTTAGCCAGTATAGCCATGCTGAGAAGGATGGATAAAATATGCAATCCAAGACATCTGAAATCCTCAAAGTCATACTCTAATTCATGGAAGTGTTGTGACCTCCCATCAGCTCTGTTAAAGTCCCAATTGAATCAGGTTTATGCTATTATTTAGCCATAATTTATACTAAAAGAATGGGAAGTAATTGTTAGAAACAGAGCATAAGTCTTGATGTTTGAGCAAAATACATATAAGATACTATTTGTACACTGCTCAGTCACTCTATGTGGGAGATGGGCAGTTCCTAAATATGAGAAATGGGTGGATGGATGAATGGACGGACAGACAGATCACAACAAATCAATTTCATCTACTTCATGAATGTCACACTGGTCTGCTGGCCATGTGTGCACCCCTCCCCCATTCTTGAGCACCCTACTTGAGATTATCATAAAATCAGTTCAAATTGAGTGAAATATGAAATATGCTAAATATGAAAGAAAACAGAATCTTTGGATGTTTCGACTCTTGTTCTGAAAATTCGTAATGATACAATATCCTTTGATAATCTGCTCTCCAAATGAACCATAGAGTTGTTTGGGAAACGTATGTTGTTTTTTGTTGATAGTATTCCTAATATGGTGCTAATATCCTGGGAAATAGCATTTCAGGAAAAAAAAGGCAGTGTATTATTGGCCTGTTTCTGTGAAGAAAACTTGATATTAGGACACTCAGGATACAGCTCAGGGATTTTCACAATACACCATATAGGTGTAAACTGACATCTTCAAACAGTCAGACAACTAACTATAAAAAGAATTTTGAATACATTAAAAACCTGACATCAAGCAGGACTATCACTTGGTTAAATTCACTTGACTGGGTTTTTTTTTTTCATTTGTTTGTCTGCTTTTCACTGCACAGGAACAGCTGTCTGTTTGAAGAATCAGGACAACTATAAGAAAGTATACTAGCTTGGAAATGTGCTTGACCGACTCCCACAAAACCTGAAGACTGCAAAATGATCAGCTGAAGTAGGCAGTACCAAGAGAAAATAGAATGAGATTCGTCATAAGAAAAGATTTGAAATCTGAGCAGAGCAGCTCTATTTACTTGCAGTAACAAGATTAAAAGCAACGTGGCAAGGTGCTCGCTGGGTGAGAGTTTTCAAAGGTATGTGTTGCATCATTAAAACAAAAACAAAAATTCCCCTGTCATTTTTCTGCTGCCCTCTCTAGCCATCCTTTCTTTAGTGATGCTACCATATGCCACTTCTTCTAGCGGGATGATTTTCAATGGGGACAGCAAATTCCAAAAGAAGGAGGGAATGGTTTTTAAAAAACAAGTTTATACTTTAAACAAAAACTATGCTATAATGTAGACAGGCATGAGATAAAACTGCAATAGACTGAAAACTGCAGCCGTTGCTTAGAAACCAACCATAATCTCGGACTTTCTCTGCTTCCTTGGAAAACCAGCATGAGTTACTCACTGGCAACTACCTAAAATTTTAAAACGTTAAATGCCAGCAAAGCCACAAATACACACTCACTGCCTCTTCTACTTCACAGGCTAAGTTTACACTGATAAGAGGGTAAACACTGCCTCCCAGTTCTTTGTAGAAAAGGTGGCTAGTGCTTACCATACTATAAAGAGTGGAAATTAATAAAATACATGATCCTCAACTACCGTACTATCCAAGCAAAGGCTGAAATAAAAAATAATCACAAGGTCAAATGCTGCTCGCGCTAGCCCTTGTGTACCCCTGAAGCAATACTTGCCCGGTAGAAGTTCAACAGGTGCAACCTTCATCAATTCCGAAAACACCGCTTGAAGTTTGCTAAACTCATTTGTTAACATCCTTGTATCGTTCGAAAAATAAAAGGTGGAACTACTCAGAAATATTTTTACCATCTTTATCTTTCAAGGGTGACTCGAAAAGCAAGGGCTAAAACTTCTGGGGCTGGGTGTGGCGCGCATTTCCCCCACGGAGGAGCAACAGCGACTTACCTGGGAATATAGCCCGCCTCCTCCCCAAGCCGGAGCTCAAATTCCCGCCAGGCCTGGTTGGGACCCACCGCAGATCCCGCCGCCGCCGCCGCCGCCATCCCGGCGAAAGTACCGAACGTGTCGCTCTCTTCCCGGGGGAGCTCCTCGCAGTCGCTCCGCCGCCTCAGCGGTTGAGTGACGCCGCGAAATCCCCGAACGAACTCGCGGAAGGTGATGGCGCCGTCGCGGTCAGTGTCCAGGCGCTGAAAAATAGCTTCGGCCTCCGCCGGCCGGACCCGCAGCTCCGCGCAGAGCGAGCCGAAGTCATCGCGCTCGATCCGGCCAGAACCGTTCACATCGCAGGCCAGAAAGAGCGAGCGGAGCCGGCCAGCGTCGTCCAAGTCCACCTGCTCCCCCGAAGAGGAGCCCATCACCCGGCGAGGGAGACTCCGCGGGCTCGCGGAGACGCCTCGACGGCTCCAAGCGGTGGGGAACCCCGATCCGGGAAGGAAAGACGCCGAGCCGCCACGCCGAGCCCAACTCTCCGCGCCCAAATCCGCGCTTTCGCTGCCGGCTGCCTTCCAGGCCGCCTCTTCTCTGCTCCACCCCTCGAGCAGGAAAAGTTCTTCCAAGAATTTCGCCCTGCCTGCCAGTGGAGAGTTGCTTTGAGAGTGCCCGCCCGCCCCGGCGCCGCCGCGCCCCCCCCCCCCGCGCGGGGCCGCCCCCTCCGGCCTGTCAGGCGTGTAGGAACGAGGCGGACGGGGCTGGTCCGTCACAGGTGTGAATTCCACTTCTGACGATTGTTTCCCCGCGGCGCAGGTTTCTTTTGCGGCCCGCCAAAAGCGCCGCATCCTGGAAAGAGGCGGCTTGGCCGGGTAGTCAAGGGTGACGACGCTAATTGATTTGGAGCCAAGGGAATGGTTAGCCCCACGGTGAAGTGAGCCTTTGCTACAGGCCAATTCAACTGTGCCTAGGAGGGGAACCGGGTCCCCGCTGCCTGCGGCCTCCTTTACCCGGTAGGCAGCAAGCTTAAAAGCGGCCCTTAGAGAAGGATGTTCCCCTCAACGCAGTTTTCTTTTAAATAGGCGGGCAGCAGGTCCTGTTAACGGAAAACCCAAAACTATAAACGGGGAGCCCAGGGATTCAACTCTATAATCAGCTTAAATACACCCAGAGGCCAAGACTCTTGTTGTCAAGAAATAAGCTTCACACGTTCGAATCACCTTAATTCTCTTACTTTGGAGAAAGAAAAACCTACTTTTGGGGGGACTTCGTGCAGTCTTCCCTAAAAAATTTTACTGATGGAAACACTTCGTGGCTGCCCTCCTCCTGCTTTTTCCCATAAGGTTGCCATTTTAATGCTCCCCTATGTGAGTGAGAGAAGCCTTGTTCTTCACTAGGAGATTCTCCCCAAGCAAAGAATACTGTACAGCTGTGTTGCAAAAGAAACACCATTATTATTTTACTGGTATTATTTCAGCTTTGACAACCAAATGGCAGATCCATTCTTTGTGAAGTGGGGAAGATGGACCTTGTTTTTGACAAGAAGATTCTTCTGATGGAACATTTTTTGAACCATACATTCAAAATTCATGGATGAAATGTAATTTCACAAGTTTTATGATACATTTATTTATTTATTTGATTGTGATTATCTGGTTTTTACATTCATAGTAAAAAAAAACATATCCCTACCTGTGACCTCATAAATTGAATTGTGACAGTTGATTAAATACAATGAAATGTCATTCTGAAATGTGGAACCCAATCTTATGTGGACTGGGGGCTGAGACAAGTTTCAGGAAATAGTGCACCACAAATTGTAGCACCTGACCTTTCTGCTTGTAGAACAGTGAACATAAAATAAATCACCTGAGACTTTAGAAAAGGAAGTGGCATTTACTTGTAACACTGGTTTTGTGAGGTTGAAATTCATTAAGAATAACTAGAGAAAATGTTCCCTTGCCAAGCTTGGTTTCTGGACATAATTCTGTTTAGCCATACTGTATCAAAAGTTACTTAAGAATGTAACACCTGTTAACACAGGTGAAATGCTTGTTTTTTTAACAAAATGATATATGTTTTTATTTTAAAAATAGCCACTGCATTAAGATCATAGAGAAACGTACGGACACATTTATCTTAAAAAAAATATAATAACCTGATCTGATTCTTAGTATTTCACAATACAGGTAGTCTTCGCTTACTACTGTATAGTGTCCATTCATTAGTGACAACATCACTGAAAAATGGGCTTGCCACCATTCCTTAAATCTATGACTATTGCAGTGGGAAGCAATGCTCCTTGGTAGTGGTGGCAAGCCCAGTAGAAAGAGGAAAAGGACATGATGATTGCACCCTGGAGGACAGGGAAGAAGGACCATTGGGATTGTGGCAGGGAATACAGCAGCCTTTTCAGGGCAGCTGAAAGGGGAGACTTGGGGGAGAGAAAGGTACATGGAGGGAATGGAAGTTCTCCAAGAAGTTGGAGAATTGAAGTTCTGGGCTGGGAGGGACCAAGCCAGGGATGGCTTCAATCAAGGCATATCCTCATCTAACAACCTCAGGATACATATAACTGTTGGCCGACAAAAGCTTAGCTTTAGATTTTGTATTAAACAGTTTTTGTTTTAATATTATCCTGGTGCTCGGACTATTTTATTTCTATTATATGGATTTACCCAGGATTCGCATTTTTGGTATAATTAGGGAATATGTATATGTACACCTCTTCCCTGGTCCAACACCTTAAAGCCACAGAACATGAAATTGACTTTAAAAAGACCAGAACTATTGCCCAAACTGAACACTTTAATAACAGAATAATCAGAGAATCCATCGAGATATAAAAATGCCCACATAGCATGAATAAATGAGATGATACCTCCCACCTACCAATCATTTGGAAACCCGCCCTTATTGACAAATGAGCCCCTAACAAAAGAATGATACCAGACCCACACTCACGAAAACCACACAGGATGTCACCACCACACATCCACGCAAAAAGCAAACCCAAACCCACACCGATGATGAGGCACGACCACAAACCAGAAGCCAGACCACAGCTGCATCATTAGCCACTTTAAACCCCTCCAATCCATACATGAAGCAAACTGACACCCACATGAAGATGAGGCACGACCACGAACGCGAAGCCAAACAACAGCAACACAGCTCACCATCTCAAATCCACCTGCAACTCAGACTAACCTGAGCACAACAAAGCCCCCACCCAAACAGAACACTCCCCCAGCCAATCAGAGCACAGCCAACCCCCATCCAATCAGAGCACAGCCAAGCCCCTAACCAATCAGAACACACCTCCACCCAATCAGAACACAGCCAAGCTCCCACCCAATCAGTTCATACCCCCACTGGCAGTTAAAAGGAAGAAACAGCTACAATCACACATTGCTCCTAGAAGCATGAAGCCGAAAACACCAGTCTGAAGATGACGAATGGGACTTCGTCGAAATGTCGCCAAGACACTTCCAATTTTACGCGGGAAGATAGATAGATAGTGTTGTGAGTGTGTCTGGCCAGGCTAGATACTTGTCCGATGATGATTATGACTCAGCACCGGCAGGCCCTTCTGGGTGTGTTCTCCTCCCGGCAGCTGAGCCAGATACCACGGAGATTGGTATGCATGCTGAGTCAGAGGAGGATGACTCAGATGTGGGCCAGGAAACTAATTGGCTCGATCCACGATACCGACGGGCTGATAGGCGTAGGGGTCGGTTGGGTGGACGACGAACGTGACCTGGGAGGCTATATTAACAGGGAAACGGAAGCCTCTGTTTTAGTCACGAGCAACGTTGTGCTCAAGAAGAGACCTGAGAGATTTCACAGTGAGTTTATAACTGGTGTTCTTAGTGTGCTTGTGGAAACTGTTAAATAAAGCCGTGTGTTTTGAACTGACTTCGTGTGCACTCTTAACGACCTCGTTAAGGGGATTCTTGGCAGCTGAGAGGGGCTAGACAGAACAGATAGATAGATAGATAGATAGATAGATAGATAGATAGATAGATAGATAGATAGATATAGATATAGATATAGATATAGATATAGATAGATAGATAGATATAGATATAGATATAGATATATAGATATAGATATATATAGATATATATAGATATAGATATATATAGATATATATAGATATATATAGATATATATAGATATATATATAAAGACAGCTTATATCTAGTTGAATCCTTTGCTTGTAGCATGTCATGCAAAGTCACCTCTGATGAGATGGGCAGCTATACAAGTTTGATAAATAAAATTTCATAAATGCTCAATAAGTACCATAAGAGCCAACAGAAACAAATCAAAGATCAGGCATCATATATCAGCTCCAGTGCAAGAATTGTGAAAAGAATTATGTGGGCCAAACAGGAAAAAAGCTATCTACCAGACTGTATGAGCACTCTCTGGCAATCAAAAGACACGACCCTCATGTCCGTCCATGAGGACTCAGAAGGACACAGGTTTGATCTAACCGGGACCACAATTATAACCCAAGCAAAGTCAAGGAGAGAAAGAAAATTCCTCGAGGCCTGGTTCTCTGCCAACCAATCAATGAACAGACACATTGACATCGACCCCGCCTACCAACCACTGAGAGCCAGAGAGCTACTTCAACTGAAATACCGGACACAACACTCCAAACAAACCGAATACAATTCAAACCACACTGAAGATGTCCCCCTGAACGGAGACGAAACTTTTGCAAGCTAATTACCAAGCCGGAGATCAAACCAACAGCCCGGAGTATTATTTTTAATCTGGCCTTTATTATTTTTATAAGTACCTCAAGGCAGCAAACATAACTAATATTCTTTCCTCCTTCTATTTTCCCCATAGCAGTAATCCTGTGAGGTGAGCTGAACTGAGAGAGAGACTGCCCCAAAGTCGTCCAGCTGGCTTTATACTCACAGTATCTTGATTTCTAGCCCAGTGCCTGTACAACTAAAGAAAACTATATTAAGGGCCATGTTTTCCCAAAAAAGTAAGGCCAACGCAAAAACTCTATTTGATTTCATGTACTTAAATTTGCTTAAATGATTTTCTAATCAAGCTTTTAATATAGAAATATTACAATTTGATAGCATTTGAAGATCTCTGAGGATCACATCTAAGGTCTTTAGGAGGCTCGTGCAGTCCAAATCAGTTCCTCTCCACAGAGACCTTTATTCTGCATTATTATTGACGGCATTATCAATCCATCCAAGCAAAGGTCTTTATAAATTGGATTTTTTTTTGATGATGCCAATTGTAACTTTAAGATTCGGACATCCATGTTTCACAGGAAAGGAAAATAGAATGCTACAGATCATAATTCCAAATAGATTAGATAAGGAATCAGTCATCTCTATTGAGACACAATTTTTATACTAACAGTAATTAACCTTTTCTTCCTATTAGGCATATTTGAATTTTCCTACCCACCTTTAGCCACACAGGTTGTTCTTTAAAACAGTTATGAACAAAACAATCCAGATAACTTAGGGACATTGTTTTTATTCTGGATCCTGCTGATGTGGGAGCCACCGGTTCATCTCCAGAATGTAAGATCAGCAAGCTCTGGAGGAGGAACGTATTAGAATTATTCCAAAATGAATCTCCTAAAACCCACCAATCAGCATAGTCTGGAAGAGACAACCCTTCATCATTTTTGTTTCCCTGTTGGTCTTGCATAGATTCAGAAGCATAGCTGTAAATCAGACTGGGCACTTTACAGCCGCTGGCCACATTCAGCCCTTTAGCTGTTCCTGTCTGCATGGATTGCCTTTTTTTTTTTTTTGAAGGTGACTGCTATTTTTTTTGTGTGTGCCTATGCATCTTCACAGCTCGATTTGTTCGCCCTTCCACAACAGTCCTAGTTTCTCACCTGGCCCCTTCACAAAATTAATTGCCCCCCCCCCGCACTGTAAATAAAAATAATTCCAGATTTCCATTTAATCTTTAATTAAAACAATATATTTTACAATTCTGTCAGGGGGACAGAAGTTTGATGAGTGTTAATGATGTCCATAGGTACATCGGATTCTGTTGTATTCTTCCTAATCTTAACAGCATAGATTTGCAATACGTTTCAGCAGAAAAAGAAGTTAGATAATTGAGGAGGAAAGGCATTACTCAGAATACAATTTTTGATACTGGAATCCTAGAATCAGAGATATTAGATTTGGAAGGGAGCTTAGAGATAATTATCATCAAATTTTCATAATAAAAGTTATTGCGGTGGCAGCATTTTTGACAGATGATTCTTCAACCTCTTTTTGAATATCACTTGCACAAAGCCCATTAATCCAAAGATATTTACATTTCATTGGTCTTCATCTATTAACTGTAAAAAAAATGCAATTTTCTGGTAATTTTCTACCCAGTTCTGTTTCCTTTTATGTCCTGGTTCTATTCTGCCCTCTGAAACAATAAAATACAAGGTGTTGCCATTTAGTTTCCCATGGCTGTTGTCTATATATATATGGAAATAGGCATTGTGTCTCTCTTAATTGTTATTCCTTTACAAAATATAAGCATCTGCTTAAGAATTTTTAATTGGTGTCAAAATTTGTTATTGGTTATTTATAAGGGATTAGTTTCTAAAATCATGGTTATGGTATGATGATAAGGTAAATGTGATTGTTACAGAACATTTTGGAAAAAAATCGGGTTTAAGAAACATTTTGTGGAGATACTAATTCAGCTTTATGAGATGAAAGGATTTAGATGATTTTCTTCTGAAGTAAGTAGCATTCAGACCAGAGATGGTTTCTGAGATATTTGAGGTAGCTGGGCTGGGCTACCTAGTATAACCCAAGAAATTGAGAGATATCTAACAGTAAGATTTTGCATCTATTTCTGACACACAGTGTGCCGACATTATCTAGAAATACTGTGACTAAAGGTTAATAGTACACTCATCAAAATTTTGTATTTGATTTCCTAGAGAAATGCAACATTGTGGGAAGGTTGATAGTTATCTTGCCATAATGTTCAAGCCCTTTGCTTTGACTCTCTCCTTAAAATCAAATATGGTGTCGTTTAGTGGTGTCACAGAAGATGCAGCTTACAAAACAGATGGTTCTTGATGTATTATTCAGGCAGCCAGTTTCCGCCTATGTAGGACTGGCATCAGTGTAGCAGCCAGAGGGACAACCCATGTTATTCAAGCAACTGGCAGAAAAAGCATTCAACAAAAGACGATTTATTTTTATGAGCCATGGTGCAAGCAGCGAAGGCAGCATAAAAAAGCAAAAGAAGGTTTTGTTCCAAAATATATTACGTAGGTATTGGTTTAAAAAGAGATATCAGTCAGAATGCAGCTCTAATTTAAATGTCCAATATCTAGAGAGGTTAGATCTTCTGAGAACATCGTGTAATTTAAATTTGGTGATGGTAGTTATATCATCAAATAAACTGGAAATATATCTTGAAAACAGCTCTAACAAGATTTTCTTCATTTTGACTATTCCAAAGATGACAAAGTATCACAAATAGGAAGTATTGGATAATACTTTCTACATTTTAACCACATAAAAACATAGTCAAACTCTAACTATTCATTAGCAACTGCTGAAAGATTTGGCAGAGTTCTCATTCAGTTAACAATTTCACAGTTCCAATTGTCAGGTTATGAAATATTTTAACAGTTTTATTAACTTTTGTAATGGATTCCAAATCAGGTATAAAGCGGCAACCATATAAGTGAAGCATTCTCAGTCTGTTGGAATGAAAAAAGAACATCAGTCAGACAATAGCTTCACAATTGCCAAATGATCACACAATCACAATTACAGCCTTGAAAGTTGTTTCTTTATAATAATTCAGACAATTTTTTACTATAAAATATATTGCAGGGTATGAGTAGTGCAGCATATATAATTCATAAAGTATTGCCAGAATGTGAAGCAAATGGGAGACACTGGGCGTGTTTCTGTAATTAAACTGAACCTGCAGTTTTAATTTTGCTCTAATTCCTAGGGAACAGCAATGTGACATAAAGAATAAACAGTGAGGTTAGCATTACAATATATCTAAAGAATGTATTAAACAAGGAAGTTTTGAGTGAAGCCAGTCTTTTATCCGAAAAGAAACTAAAGATGAGTTCACTAAAACTATTAAATAAAACAAAAAATAGAAGATATTGGAAGCAAATTGCTCCAGAATGAATTATAGCACTCCATACTTGATGTATGTACACTAAATCAGAACTGAGCACAAACTGGTTCTTAATATAAATGTGAAAACACAGATAATTATTTCGGATCTCGTCTTGTGAAAATTAAGCTCTGCAGCTTAACAAGGCTTAAAAGTAACAATGTCTTCAAATCACCCGCAAAACCACACAAAAAATATCCTAAAGTTCTACCTTTATAAATATCCTTAAGTTACAAGAGTTGAGCGGTCCAATTTTTAGACTTATACATTATACAGGCCACAAACTCTTTTCTACCCTTTATTACATATTTTATCAATCTGGCTAACCTCCTCATATATGAACCAGTTCCAAGAATTGTCAGCAATGGGGAATGAAACTTCTGAACATGTTTATCCATAAAATATCCCTGGCATTATTTTTGCTGCCCTTTTCCTTATTAGCATAAATATTTGCTTTACTCCATACTATATCCCTACTATACTATATTTCTCACATCTAAAAGCTTATATTAATAAAGGATACTGGTTATTCTCATCTACCTAATTTCAGCAATATTTTATAAATAATTAGTTAGATTTCTCATCAATTCTAAAATGATATGCAGCAATAAAATCACTGTCTTAGTAACAAAAGAATCATAACCACACCCTTTGAAAATTAATTCAATGTAATTTGAGATATAAAAATGTGGGTTTATAGTTAGTATAGTACGTGACATCTACTGACAACTTAAATCTGTTTACCTAACAGATTAGATTGTCTGGAAATATAAATGTTTTTCTCTCATGAATGTTGGTTGGCTAAGGATAAAGGTTAAAGCACTGACTAAATGCTTGAGCAGGAAGCAGGTTCCAGTCTCTGTTTTGAAACGTTATTTTTTTCGAAAGCTAGTAGGAAGCTTTTGCAGAATCCTTCTGCAGTACCAAGAAAAATCTTTATTGAAAGAATGCTTGGGACCCAAATATACTTAGGATGATACAGGAAAAGAAAAAGGAAAGGACATGAAGAAACAGAGAACATTCTCAGATCCTTGATGGGATAGTGAGTATAAAGTATAACTTCTCATAAATGAGTATTTTGGAGCGGTTCCTGTTAAAAATATCAGCCATTTAGTGAGAAACATTCAAAACAGGATCTCCAAATTCCAGGTCCTCCCAATGGCCTTCAAAGGTTAGGAATCTCCAATTTAGTCATTTAACACAGGAGAGCATGCAATAAAGTGTAAAGTGTTGCAGCATTTCTCCAGGCACTTTTCCAGTCCATATTTCAGTCCATTGACCCTCCATTTCTAATCTTGACTAGAGTTCCCATTAATTTGCTTTGTGTGGGCGTCATTTGTTCCTAAAGACATATTAGCATGTATCCTTGAATATCAGAGAAATATGTTCTACCATGAATTTGTCTAAACCTTTATTCAAACTATTAAAGACGTTATCACACATTGAAGCAGCAGATTTCATTAATTATGAACTCATTAAAACTTTGGTTTTTGGATGTGTCAATAGTAGGGGACACAGGGATCCTATTCTTTTTCCCCCCATGCTATATGTCATATAATAAATCTTGGTCATAACCAATGGCAGTTTCTTTTTATTATTTTAAACATATCATATACTGAGGACTAAATAACACTGTTTATAAACCCTAAATCTCCTGATTATTATGACCAATAATCCATAACATCTGGAGACCACCAGGATATATATCCTTGCAACTCCATTTCAATAGTTAAAACAAGCTCACTCTGCTTATTAACAAGTCACCAAAATGAAACAGTCTGAATTTTAGAGAGATTTTAGCATCACAGTTTAAATTACACTCACCTTTTGCAGTTTTTACATAGTTTTGCAACTGCATCTAGAGAGATATTCTTGCAGTAATTCAGCTTCAGATGCTCTAAGCTATTAAAGCAGAAATTAGCCAACAAGCAAACCCTAAAATCCAAGAACAAACATCATGCTTTTACTTTAAGATTTGAAAAGAAGATCATTAGACAAGAATCTTGGATACATTATTTGTACAATATTGGATGGGTCTATGTCCTTCATCATGAACAATTGCAGTGACATGGTAAAGAGAATGGTTCTGTTTTCTCTAATTACTATTTGGTTAATTTAGATGACTATCACTTTATGTACAATTTGCATAAGTACTAGACCGTAAGTAAGCTGTGTTGAGACAGGATTTAAGTTGCAAATTGCTTCAGGATCATTAGAAGGCTGGATTAGAGACCTTTTGTGGGGATCCTGTCATAGGCTTACTCTTTTCTAGAGGATATTAGTGATTTAAGATGATGGAAGAAAAGGTCTGACAACTGAGTGATCCTGCAGCTCTGCATTTCTTCTTCTCCTTCCCTGGCTCTTCATTGCAGTTCTAGATCACAGACTAGATAAAAAAATAATGCTTCTCCTCTGTTGCTAGCTACGGTAATCCCTCCTGGTATTGCTCCTATCCATTTAGAGCAGCTGAGAAAAGAGCGCCTATAAGCCAATCTCTGCATTACTGTTGATGGATGTGATGACCGGTCTTCAAAGCAGTAAAGTTCATCCATCATCCCAAGTCAGCAAATTAAGCAGAAGACCTTTTACTCATGTTGGTTGGACACATTGAATCTAGAGAAAAGATTATCTATCGTAAATGACTATAGGCCTTGCCTATGATGTGGCTGTTTGTGAGCACTACAAAAGGAATAAGATGATATTCTGACAAAACCTGTAGTTGTCTCTCCCATATTCATTGCATTCCTGGACAATGAACACAGTAACTGGGTAAACATAATGTTAAGTTGTCATCACTGCCATCTTGTCTTCCAGTTGGTAGACAAGATGGTATTTATCTTTAATGGAAATGTGTGGAGGAAAACCTGTTAATTTGTAATGCTTTATCTGTCAAGTCAGAAAAGGACCTTTTGTTTTCTATATATCTGTTACCTTGAAACGTATGACATTAAAAAATAAACATCCTTTTAACTAATAGAAATCTCATATATCTTCAAGTTTGCAAAAAGATATCTTGATTTTTTACCATGTGAGTTATGTCAGCTTACATTTACTTAAACGATTAATTGCAATATATTTGTGTGAAAGGGATTGAGTGGGTACTAAACTTAGCATATAATTATTTTTATAAAACAGGAAAAAGAATGTGCCTGGCCTCTGCCCATACATTTAAATTCATGCAATAGTAACAATAGTAACTGACTGATATGGTATTCTTAGCAGTAAAAATAGTTAAAAGATAATTCATCATAATGTTATATAAATTTAAAATCTGTATCTCCCAAATCTGTATGTCAACCAGTTTTGGCACTCTTTGTATTTTAAGAAAAAAAATCTATATATTAGATGAAAAGTTTTACAAAAAATTTAAGCATAGAAAAATGCTTGCAAAAAAACTACATGTTAGGTAAATGAATACAAAAATGTCCATATCAGAAGTATACATGTTGTGTATGCATTTTCTTGAAGACCTTTTACTAAATTCACAGAGTGATACCAGTCAAAACTGGTTACAGATAAAATGAGAAAGTAAGCAAAGCTAATTTGAAGTTCTCAGGAGTCTAAATGATCAGGGAATAATTTACATATAAGCTTCATAACAGCAAATAAGGAATGTATATGAGAGTAAGTTCTGAAAACTTTTCAAACTGTGTTCCATTGAAAGCCAGCAGAAGCCTAGGGTAATGTGTACCCTAGTAATGTGTACAATGTTGTACTACAATCTATATCAGTGGTTCTCAACCTGTGGGTCGCGACCCCATTTGGGGTCGAACAACCATTTCACGGGGGTCGCCAAACAACGCAGTCGACCATTTTTTCCCCTTTTCCTTAGCTGTGCTACTCCCTCTTATTCTATTGGCTTTTGAAAGCCAATAGAATAGACTCTCTTGAATACAGTCTAATTCTATTGGCTTTCAAAAGCCAATAGGAATTGTCAAGGCTGTCTCCGCCCTGCTGAGCCCGCCAAAAGTCCCAGTCTGCAAATGGTGCTGCAAGTTGTCTGCAGCGAAGGCGAGCTCTCTGGAAATTTCCACCCCTCCCTGCTGAGAACTACTAAAACTGTAAGTAAACTGTAAGTAAAACTGTAAGTAAAAGAGGGCCAGGGGTGGGAGGTGGGAGGCCGGTGGGCGCAGGGACGGTTTTTGGCACGCGTGGGGCCCGGCAGGTGGCTTATCTCCCTTGGGCTGGGCCAGCTGGTGGCCCAGCCCATGGTCGCCCTGCGCCGTCGCTGCTGCGGCCGTCCAGGAGCGCCTGGGCCTGCCTGCCGTCGCCCCAAACGGGCGGCAGCAAAGGCAAGGCTAGCGGGGCAGCGGCGGGCGCAGGGAGGGTTTTTGGCGCGCGTGGGGCCCGGCGGGTGGCTTAGCTCCCTTGGACTGGGCCAGCTGGTGGCCCAGCCCGTGGTTGCCCTGCACTGTCGCCACCGCGGCCGCCCAGGAGCACCTGAGCACCTGGGCCTGCCTGCCGCCGCCCGCCTACGTCTCGGCCGGCGCAGGGGGCAGCACCGCGCATGCGCACCGCAGCACCGTGCATGCGTGGCGCAGGTCGGAGTCGCGGCCTGAAAAAGGTTGAGAACCGCTGATCTATATCATTGCAATAAGGACTTCTCCTACTGCAGTGGCATTTAAATAGTTCATAGGAAAAATGTTCATAAAAGAAGAAACTTGAACTAGGACTGAACAAAAGATAAGTCAAATCAATCAGATAAAACTCAGTTTAGCAATCTGGGAATCACAATAATTGCAATGTTACCATAGCTACCTAGAATACACAGCTTAATGTTTTATAACTCAGGGAAATTGAAAATGTACTGGAAAAAGT
The DNA here is from genome assembly GCA_034064705.1 of Bothrops alternatus. NCBI lineage: Eukaryota > Metazoa > Chordata > Lepidosauria > Squamata > Viperidae > Bothrops > Bothrops alternatus. The sequence continues at coordinate 19,116,050 of JARGCV010000018.1, read as the reverse complement.
TCTTTGGTCAACTCTCCACTCTGTATCTTAATTATTAGATCTTTATATATATATATATATATATATATATATATATATATATATATATATATATATATATATATATATGTGTGTGTGTGTGTGTGTGTGTGTGTGTGTGTGTGTGTGTGTGTGTCTGTCTGTCTGTCTGTGTGTGTGTCTGTGTGTGTGTGTGTGTGTGTGTGTGTTTTTAAAATTGTTAACAAAGAAATAAGGGATTTCTGAGATAGCTATTTCGAGTTATTTAACTCTCTTCAGTCAGAACTCACCCTTTCCGGGATTCGAACCTGGGCAGTCTGCATGCTAGGCAGAAGCTTTAGTCTCAAGCCACAGGCTCTCTCCCGCTTTGTTAATATTCAGGGAGTGAATATGTGTGTCAAGTGGTTATTTTTTAGATTGCACCCTGTAAACCCAAATATGGGAGGAAGAAATCATTCTTTCCTTTGCTTGTTTCAGCTCAACCCAGAGCCATCTGCAAGCACAAATATATATATGTTTTTAAAATTGTTAACAAAGAAATAAGGGATTTCTGAGATAGCTATTTCGAGTTATTTAACTCTCTTCAGTCAGAACTCACCCTTTCTGGGATTCGAACCTGGGCAGTCTGCATGCTAGGCAGAAGCTTTAGTCTCAAGCCACAGGCTCTCTCTCTCACCTTATATAGGGGCTGTGTGACTTGGATTTGTTTCTTTGATGGGCAGGTTCACAATGGAGTCTTCTGGCCAATAGTCTTGCTGAGCACCTTTGTTCAGCCCTCTTCTCTTCCTGGTGGTAGTGGGGGAAGTGTTAGATCCACCTCTTGGTCTTCTGAGGCCAGAAGTGATAGGTGCCCCTCTTGATTGCTAGGCAATTCTACTTTATATATATATATAAAAGCATTAATTGCCCTAACAAAGTGATCCTGATTCTGTCTCCTTATTATGATGCATTTAGGAGTTGCTACAGCTACATTTACCCTATAGTTCTTTCTTCAGAGATCTAAACCTTATTACCGGTATTATTATTGCAGAAGAAAGTTACTAGAAGCTGCCACTAAAACAATTCCAAGACATATTTAAGTTCTGATGACAACAACAATTTGTAGATGCTCGTGCTCTTTTCATCTGTTATGTGGAAGTTCACAATTTAGCCCTCTATTTTGCACATTTATAGCAAGATGCATTTAGATCATACAACTGTATATAGCTAGTCCTCAACTTACATCCATTCATTTAGTGACTGTTCGAAGTTACAACAGCACTGAAAAAAGTGACTTATGACCATTTTTCACACGACTGCTGCAGCATCCCCATGTCATGTGATCAAAATTTGGACACTTGACAACTGGCATGTATTTATGATAGTTGCAATATCCCAGCATCATGTGATTACCTTTGGCAACCTTCTGACAAGCAAAGTCAATCGGGGAAGCCTGATTCACTTAACAACTGTGGCAAGGAAGATCATAAAATGGGGCAAAACTCAACAACTGTCTTGCTTAGCAACAGAAATTTTGGGTTAGTTGTGGTCGTAAGTTGAAGATTACTTGTACTGTACTGCTAGGAAAATTAAGTAATTTGTAAATATTCCTCTGTTCACTAACCAGAAGCAGTCCTGTTTAAAGACTTCATTCATTCATTTATACCCTCACCTTCCTGCTTATATAACCACTTGAGGTGACTTAAAGCAATTTTTAACCAATGGTAGTATTGTGTCACTGCTTGCACTGACAATATGGTTAATATTAAATAGACCCTTAAAATCAGTGTCACCTATTTTCTTTTACAAAATGTTCAAAATTTTTACCAAATATCTTACCCTCTTTTGCTTGTTGCTGTGGAACTCAAATCAAGATAAGAAAGTTTATGGCAATTCCTTGCCAAAGCTTGAACTCCAATATCACTCACATCTTTACATCCATTAATATCAAGGTACCTGAAAGGATGCAAAAAGCAGTAACCTGACACAGATACTGGCTCACCGTGTACATTGGGGGAAAAGATTTGAAAGAGATATGGTATTGTACTGCTACATCCTACATGGTATATCAGTTAACTAACTGACTATTTAGAACAAGAGTGTCAAACTGCCAGCCCGCGGGATGGACGCGTCATCCAGAAGCCATGCCCATCCCATTGCCGGCAATGGCAAAACTGTCCCGATATGTTACGCGATTATTTTGATTAAATAAATTAGAAATGAGTTTCAAAAGTGGAACAACCTGCCTCCAGAAGTGGTGAATGCTCCAACACTGGTATAGGGTTTCCTGCCTGAGCAGGGGGTTGGACCAGATGACCTCCAAGGTCCCTTCCAACTTTATTATTATTATTACTACTATTATTATTATTATTATCCTGCTAAACCATTTGTTTCATTTGTTGTATACATGTTTCTTGGTTCCCTTTCCGAGTTTGATCTGTGATCTATAGTAACCACAACTCTTTGACTTCCAGCTTCAATTATAATTAGCTTCCAGTTCTTTATTTTAAATTTATTTATTATTAAAAAATCACAATGTTAAGAATCTAATACACTTTTAAATTTTACTTTTTAAAAACATACACATTTGATAGTGCAACAAAATGTTAAATAGTTGCCATAGAAATAGCACTATCCAGTACAGCTTCGATGACTTCTTGTTTAATGCACTTAAGGCCACCTATCTTGTATATGCCACAAATAGCAAAAAGGCAAAACAAAATGTCAACATAACTAAGGGGGTAACATCATTGAAAATTATTTAAATAATGCCAAAATATATAAATTCAATAACAAGTGCATTTCCAACATATTACCTTACCTGATACCTGGCAGATAAGAGCTAATTTCAAGTAGACTGATGTCAGTTATGTGAGCACACGAGTTAAGAACCAAACAATCCAGTTTAGGACATTTCTTCAAAATACAATGTACTAGAGAATCCCTCATCTGCAGCCCAAGACAAGACAAAAGCAGGAAATAAGCCAATGTGGAGGATTGTCTTTCAATATCAGGTGCCATGATGATTGCTGCACAATATGTTTTTATGTTCAATGTTGATTGTTTTAATAAAAGAATTTTATATATTAAAAAAATAAAAATAAAATAATAGAGCAGAGCTGTTCACTGCCAGTCAAGTTCCTTATTCCCAGTACAATAAGGAAACTAGCTCTGATATATTATTTAAATATTAATGTTCAATGTATATTGGCATACATTTTTCCCATAACTCTTTTGATAGGTTTCTATATAAATCCATGGTTCTACTGTTCTAATCCAGATCCTTTTAGAAAAGCAGAGGGAATAAGAACATCGAAGAAGTAACTGATTCAAGAGTTAAGAGTAGGAAGAAGAGATTACATTGATTTTCTTCTTTTCTTGGAGTCAGTTCCATTCAGAATAAGTAGGCAGAAGAGAACAAGCCTGAGATCCTTGCTTTGTAAGATTCCTTAGGGCTTAATTGTATCCCCACTTCTATTTAACATCTGGGCAAGATTATCCCTATCAATATATGGATGACAAACAGCTGTATATCTCAACTGGTGATGTGGTTGGGGCCCTGTTCTAGAGACTGGATTCTATTAGTGTTCATATAGGGAGGAAAATGCTCAGCCAAACCGTATCACGACTCAGTTCTCAATGCCTAGTAATACAAGAAGTCCCATTACCAGTAATATTGGACAGTGTTGTTCTGGATAAGATTGCACTACCTCAGACACAATTTGTGGGTAACCTGAGGGTCCTCCTCACTCTTGGCTCTTGCTTAAATGAAAGTGACAGCCTTACCAAGAAGGGCCTTTGCATAGGTAACATAAATCCTTATAAACATTCTGCAGTTCACCTATGCCAGGGCTTTTCAACCAGTGGTATGGGTACCACCTGTGGTACATTGGCACCTGGCAGGTGGTACGCGACCATCCTAGAAAAGTGGTAGCGGGGGGGAATGAGCTGAACTGGTGGCAGCACTGCACAAGCCTGAGCGAGAGATGGCTGGAGCTGCAGGGCTGTCAGGGCTCAGCAGAAGTGCCAGGATCAGCACTTCTTCGGGACCGTCAGGGCTCAATGGAAGCGCCAGGATCAGCACCAGGCTCCAGCTAGAGCTTGGCAGTCACAGTGACAGTCACAGTGTCCCAGGGTCATATGAAGTGCAACCACCCAGCAGACGGGGGAAATAAAAACCAAATACCCCCCCACCCTACCCCTGCTGCCAATCCTCAACAGAAATGCTGACAACAATGAAAACCTCGGACAGGAGGAACAGCGCTGCCGGGTGGGCAGGCAGGTGTCTTGCTCGGCTGTGGCTTGGGGGGCACTTTTTTCAGTGCCATTGTAACTTCAACAGTCAAGCGAACTGTTGTAAGTTGAGGACTACCTGTACTTTATCACTTTTTTCCCTTTTTTTTAGTCAAGTTTTTCACACCTTGCTAGGCGACTAGTGGTACTTGGATGTTGCCATATCCTAAAAATGGTACAATGGGTGAAAAAGTTGAAAAGCCCTGACCTATGCAACACCTGTTGCACTGGCTTTCAGCTGCAAATCCACGTATAATCACGTATAAAGCCTTAGGTTCTGGATATCTAAAAGAGCACCTTGCTCCAAAGTTGCTGCTCAGTTACCCACATCCTGGATTACTGCAGTGCACTCTGCATGGGACAACCATCCTGGAAGAGTATTCGGAAGCTACAGCTGACATAGAAAGCAATCCTGCGGATAGTTATAGGAGCCCCTAGAGTGGCCCATTTAACACTGCTGTTGCACAAACTGCACAGGTTGCTGGTTTGCTTCCAAGTCCAATTCAAGGTATTGGTTATCATCTTTAAACCTCTTTATGACATGGGTCCGGGTTACCTGAGGAATCATCTCACCCAGTGAGACTGGCCCATCCTATTCGTTCCAACAGAAGAGGCATGCTGTGAACCCTTTTGTTAAGGAATTCTGTCTGGCAGAATCCAGGATAAGGACTTTTCTGCTGTAGCTCCCATCTTCTAGAACATCACACTCCTCAAAGTGAGAACTGCTCCCACCCTCTTGTTCTTTTGCAAGGGCCTCAAACTGGCTCTGCTGATTGACCTGGGCTCCTGATGAAAGCATTCCACATTGGAACTCATTAGTGAACTATACAGAAGATCCCACCTCTACCCCATTGCATTCCGGTTTCTAACTCAAGATATTTCTGTTAATTTTAACATTTAATGTTTTAATATTTTGTATTTTGCTTTTATGTTGTTATAAGCCCTCCAGAGTCACTTGACGGTAAGACAAGCAGCATATAAATTTAACAAATGAATAAATATAGTGGCAGGTGGGCATCCTCTGGATCAAGTCTGTGTCTTAGCATCAGAATAGGGGATACCAGCTGAGAGAAAACTAATTTAGAACTTTAAAAAAATCTTGTATACCGTAATTTAGTCAATAAGCTTATTAAGTATAGAAGAATTATTTTTTCCAGGAATTACTGAAGCTTCCCTTAAAGAAGGAAGGTTGAAAGTGGAAAATAATTGCCTAGGACTATGGGGCCCAGCAATGACTTTTTAATTTCAGTGACTGAATGTTTACATACAATTTCCACCTATTTTCATAATATTTTGTGAATATTATGAATATTCACTTTTGCGTTCAGTTTCCAAACTTGTATCTAGAAGACTGATTTATTTTTTTTAAAAAGCAACATAAAAATCTCAGTATTTTTCTATATTGAGAAGCCTAGAAAACCTTCAATGATTTAACTTTTAAATTATCAACCTTTGACATACATAATATGATAAACTGAACACAATTAAAAAGAAATAATTAACAGAGGAAAATGGGTGAAATAAATAAACAGCTCTTACCATTTCAAGGCCTGTGACATTGAGGCTAGTAAGTTTTTGCAATGAATTTACCATTTGCACTAAACAGTCCTGAGAGATTCTATGAAGTCTGCCAATATTCAAAACCTCTAGACCTGGACATTTAGTAGTAATTGATTTCAAGCATTTGTCAGTAATGGCTTGACAACCAAATATTTCCAGTTTCTTAAGGCTATAAAAGAACACATTATAAGGAAATTAGTAACATCCTTCAATATTAGCCATTCAACAGTCATTAAAATCATTATTCTTTTTAAAGATAAGTCCCTAAAAATAGCACCGCTCCCCAATATTAACACTAAGAAATGTGAAAATAAAATATGAAATTACTGATATAATAATACAGTGTCTTGGGCTAAGTCTAAACACATTATTCACACATTAATTGAAAAACTAAGCAGCTAGAAGTATCTATATTTTTTCTCTTATAGCGGATTCCAGAAAGTACATGCTTCTTATATGACTCAGTAGAGCACACTTGGGATTGTATATTTGACTATTTGCAGTTACCAATATGACAAGAAAATAAGAATGTATGTAAGAACCCTAGTAAGTTGCAGGATTCCTGATAACTATAAACAATCCATTCATAAAAATGCCTTCCCCTTTAAAACAGGCCTCTCTGTGGAATTTCTCCAGTGAGTGATAAAAGTTGTGTTGGCCATATCCAACCGAGAAAATAAGAAAGAAAAACCAGAATAAATTTGCAGGCTTTGGTTAGGTGACACATTTAACACAGAAAATGGATAACTTTTAGGGCCTTGAAGGATCAGCATGTATTTGTTGAAATCGTGGACTAGGGACAAGATAAAGCCAGCATCATTTGATCAAGGAATAAAAAAGTGGCTTGCCAGGATATTCTTGTGTCAAAATAAACCACAAGTGACAAATTAGCCTTAGAAATCTGGATTGTTATTCAACTCAGTCTCACTAAATAGCTTCAGACGAGTAACTGTCTCTCAGCCTCAGTTTATTTTCCTGTCAGATTATATATTGATCTATCTTACAAGGTTGCACAGTAAGAAGCACCTAGGAAAAAAGATACAAATACTTTCCTATCATCATTAAAAATTCTCTATATTTTCAGCCCAGATGCTAGTTATTCCTGTTTCTCTACTCCACTTTCAGATCTTTCAGCAGACATTTATTCTGCTCAAAAGTGGGCTCTGAACAGTATGGGGAGTTGTCCACTAGAAAAGAGTAAAAAAATTCAAAAGGGCAGCAGTTCTTCATAACTGGAAAAGAAAAAAGTGTGAACAGTTTTTAGGAAAGGAAAAGAAAAGTCACATTGGGAGTCTTTGGTTACCATCTGTTAGGTAACCAAATGGAAATATAAACAATTGCTAATGTTTGCACTGCATTTGGTTTTATATATTTTTATTCATGCACATAAAATATATTATACAGTTCAAATTAACCATACAGACTAACTGTAATTAAATATTTTGTTTGTGTAGATAAATATCATGTGTACAGGGAAAGAAAGAAGTTAACTGTCTATCTCAGGCAAAGATACAAATCTTATGTAAGTGAATACATATGACAATAAATTATGAAATAACATACAGTCAAGTTTGCCTTGAGCTTCAAAAAATGTCTTCTTAATTTTGGTGATGATGCTTAACATTGTGCTTTCAATTTTGATCATTTAGTTAACAATTCATCCATGCTTTTTCCAAAGAGTGACTCAAGCTAAAGGTAAATTTGATTAGTATTGGGACTGAATATTTGTCCTAATTTAATGCATTTGTTAAGGAAAACAACCCTGACTATTCTTTGGAAACACAGATACTGAAGCTCAAATACTTTGGCCACCAAACATTATTATTGAATAATTATTATTATTGAAGTACTTTTTGTCATTAAAGTAAACCAAACAAGAATTAACATACAGGTTCAATACATACATTTAAATTCATATTGGTATTTAAAATGTGCTAAGTCTTGTAGATTTCTAAATCAATTGCACCGTCTTAAAATGAAAATCACAATAAAACAACAGAAAAAAAATTGATGGCAAATGCTACTTTTAAAAAATAGTTTGCAAAATAGTCATAGCTTTTTTGTTCAATTCTGAGTCATCTTTAACTTTTTTTTTTTTTGCCATTGTGGATGAAGCACAAAACCAAGAAAGACTAAATCAGGATTGAGGTATGATTTTATTTTCAAAAATAGTAAGCCAGAGTCTCTATATCAACTAGTTATCAAATCAACTTGTGATTTGTTCCAAAAAAACAATCCATTGTTTTCATCTTGAAGTGAATATGCATACAGTACATTAAGATAAGAAATCAAGGAGAGGATATCATGACTTCCTTTTTTTTTTTAAGTGAACCCTGCATATTTGTTGTACTTACTCCAAGACCTAAATTCTTAAGGCATTCTGTGATAAAAATGCAAAATAATAAATGGCATTTGTAAGGTTTTGTTTTCTCTTCTGAGGCTAGAACTTATTCAAAGTACTGCAAGCTACAATATTTCCTCTAAGAAAAAATGACTTATATTAAACAATATAATACATTATACAGAAGTAATGTATTATTGAAACTCTTCTTGTCATTAAAGCAAGCCAAATAACCAATTAGCATACAGGTTCAAATTGCTACAAAGTGCTTGAATGATGGCAACATGATTAACTTAAAACAAGATTTCCAACATTTGCAGTGATCACTTGTAGTGCTTGTGCCATGTTTTATGTTTCTTCCTGGAAACAAGCTGGCACCATATTTGCAGTATGCAAATATTAGTGGTATCTAGCTAAAAAGTGAGATGATCAGAGCAACAATTGGTTGTACTTCAGTGGATTTATGATTAAATGAAAGAAGGGCTTACCAAAGCTGCTGACAATGGAGGCAACTGTCTATAAAGAAGACAGTGAAAAAAGCAGGAGAGAATCAGAAACAAAAGACAGAACATTCTGTATTGTTGGAGCCCACATAGATCTTTCTGAGAAGATTCTACGTCTGAGCCTTCAAGAGAAAAGACACTGTAGAACAAAAGACAGGATATAGATCTTTGAAAGACAGAGAGGATACAGCAGCACTTCTCAAGAAAATAGAGAAAAAAACTTATGGTGTTACCTGGTTGGATAATGAAACATCTGCTAGAAAACAATCGAGCTTAGAGAGCACCAAGGACCTCCCAGTTCAACTCTGATCTGCAAGTACTTTTCTACCATAGAAAATATTCTTCTATCATAGAAAATTTGTAACTGATCTATTGCTACAAAGAACTGAAACTAACATACTATACATCAGGAGGATCAGTGAGCTTGTGAAGTACTGTATGCTAAGTACCAGGAGTAAGAATCAGGAATCTGAAAGAACTTCCAAGACTTAGCAAGTTCACAAACAATTGTTGCTTCTCCCAAGCTATACATACAGGAACATATGTACAGCTACAATCATATCATAATTTAACAGATAAGGAAGGGAACCAAATAACCTAGTCTTTTTATTTATTTATTTATATCATTTTTCCCCCCCGAAAGGAATCCACAGAAAACACTTCAAAAAAGACAGGTGAATGAGATGGTGTCCAAGAGACAAAGGTTTGTAGGATCACAGTCTGAATTAACCAGTTAATGGACTATTGAAACACCATGCACTGCAATCCACAAAGATTAGTAAAAGTAGCTTAAGCATAGTAAGCTATTTTTTTCTGTCCCACTAGCAGGGCCTTTGAAACTACTTAATAAAAAAACAACCAGAGAGTTATTTCATAAAATTTGTGACCTGAGTCTACGCACTAATGTTCAGAGTATGGAAAATAAAATAAGATGAATATAGTAAAAGAAAGCATATTAAGAATAGTGGAAACCTAGATCGTATGATTTCTACAACTAAAGTAGAACTGAAGAACACAATTTATTCAAAAGGAAGTAATAGAAATATTAAAAGACAGTTGTAGGTTAAAAAAATTCATATCTCCTCAGAAACCCAAGAGATGAATTTAGTGATACTACAATTAACATCTGGATTAAAATATGTAGAGGAATGAACAAAAGTAATACTGATGACCACAATCACAACATGAGCACATAGAAAAAGATGTGTGGTAAGTTATATAAAAATAAACTGTAGAATTTTCAAAGATAATTGTGATGGAGGACTTTTTAATTACCCTTACTTATGCTGGGGGATATATTTTATCAAACATGATCCACAAAATTTCTAACTTACCTTGTTGGCAATTTAATTATTAAAAACTGGAAAACAGCACAAAAGCACAGTATCAGGTATCCTTGATACTTGTCATGACAGGATTTAAGATAAAGGATGGTAGATTCCACTGAATTGAGATGGAGATCCCTTTCTAATGATCAGAGAAGCTTGTTAAGTGAACCAATTACACAGTGAGGCAGTGGCCTGTTCTTTGCTTAGATCAGTGCTTCTCAACCTTGACAATTTTAAGGCATGTGGACTTCAACTCCCAGAATTCCACAGCCAGCGTTGCTGGCTGTGGAATTCTGGGAGTTGAAGTCCACATGCCTTAAAATTGTCAAGGTTGAGAAACACTGGCTTAGATCATGTATTCAAGCAAGCTAAACAGTCATTTGTCCAGGATGCTTTCCTTTAGCATCCTGCAATGGTCTGGACTCAATTAGAAAGGCCTGTGTGTCCTGGGTTTAAATTCATGAATTTGACTTCTTTGTCCTAAAGTACAATTGCCAAGCATAGCTAACCACTATCACACATTAGAAAAGGTTATTTCTATAGTTATTGTGATTTGGCAGCAAAAAAAAAAAAATAAGTCCAATTTTATAGAAATTAAGGGGGGGGAATCACTGTGAACCCTTCTAAATTAAAGCAGTCATGATGTACCACCTTGTACTGAATTTTGATTCACAATTTCAGTTGGCATGCACCTACCTTTTTCCATGTTTTCCAATCAAGGCCATTACTGACTCATTGGTAATCTGGCATCCATTAGCAGAAAAACACTGTAAACTAAAGGAACAGTAGCAATTACTTTAATTTTTTTCATATAATACAGTAACATGCAATTTAGTTGATTTGAGCCTGTTTCTTGTATCGCTGATATTGACTTTCTGATGTGCAGGAAAATCTGAAGAGCAAATTTCACCCATCTATCTATACACAAGAATTCTTTTCCTGTCAATCCTCTTAACTCTCTTTAGTTACTTTTATACAAGTACTTTCTTGTATAAAATAGTACATTTTCTTACAATGAATATGTTTTGATTAGGAATCTATAACATAAGATGTGGTCTTAAATATAGGCACCTGCACTGAAACAATATGAATACTGAGCTTAAAATATTGCAGCTATGTTAAAAAAATTATGGTGAATTATAATATGATTTGTTTTCATCTCAGCAGATTTACGGAATCATACATTACAATTTCATACTATGTGTGAATCAAACAAAAACTTTTCAAAAAAAGAGGATTATAAAAAAAATCTTGGCTTAGAGCTCAATACATAAATTTAGTCAAATTTAATCAAAGTTTAGTTTCTATACAATTAACCAAGCAGGTATATTTAGTTAAAAATCAATCCCACCTTGTTTAATAAGCTTCCTCTGAAGTAAGTACTAAAAGCAGGACAGCTTAAAATCCATAATTTGATATTGTGCTTTAATGAAATATAAGCAGGTATCTTTTACTGGATTAACTACATTTAGCAAAACCAGTATGGATTCTTGTAATCTCTGCCAAACCTATTAACACTGTATTTTTAATCCTAACTTTCCCTCACTTCAGATGCTGAATGTCAATAGAAAGATGTCCAAAATTGGATATCGAAGGAGAAAAAAAAGAAGCTTGCCTTATCAGACATTACGATTATTGTTGTTTATTTTGTTGCATTCATATGCTACCCAACTGCCAATGACCTGGGTAGTTACAATTAAACACATTAGAAACAATTTAAAAATATTAGACCAACTTGAAGAGTAAAAATCGCAAGGATGACAAAAAAATAAATAAATAAACCCTGACAGGAATAAGAAGAAATAAATTGCCAAAAGGGACTTCATTCATTCTTGCAAAAGATCTGGGCAAAAGGCCAGGTCTTTAAGGCCCTTCAAAATGAGTCTATGACAATTTGCTGTGGCCAACTCACTACGGCCAACTCAACGCAGGACAACTTGCCACAGCCAACTCGCCACAGGACAATTCATTGCTGGACAAACAAAAGTTATACTAATAACAAAAAAAATGGTGGAATAAAATCATTAAAGAAAGGATGCGAAAGGAAGGACAGAATGAAATGTGATTGACAAAAAATAGAATAATTTTTAATTTATTTTAAATAATTAAATAGAATTGTTAAATTGTTCCGCAGTGAGTTGTTCCATGGCAAGCTGGCTGTGGCGAGTTGACCGCAGCGAGTTGGCCACGGTGAATTGGCTGTGGTGAGTTGGCCATGGTGAGTTGGCCCATTCCCCTTCAAAACACCAGCTAGGTGGGGCTATCCAGAACTTAGGGGTGACCTCAGGGAGGGATTTCTACAGAGCAGTTTCACTTATAGGGTTCCAATTCATAGCATGGTTTAATTTAAGGACTCTGGAGTGTGCCAATTATGTCAAATCGAATTGGCCAGGCAGATAATGTGGGAGACAAGATAATGTGGCCCCTCAAGTAACCAGGACCTATGCCATGTCAGCTTTTATAAGTAACAACCAGCACCTTGAAACAAACTGGCTTGTACAGCTGACAAAACAGAGATGTTACATGGGCATATCAAGATATGCCCATCCCTGCCTGCCCTACTGCATTCTAGACCATCTTAAGCTTTCTGATGTCTTTGAGGGAAGGCCTCATGAAGAGAGAGTTGCAGTAGTCAAGCCATGAGGTGGCCATGACATGAGTGAGTGGAATCATCAGGGAAATACTAGAGTGGAAGAGAAAAACAGAGGAAAATCAAAATCAACAATAAGTTGTTATAAATTAGTAATGTCTTATGGAGAGAACAGAACAATATGATGAGTGAAACTGAAGAATTCTGGTAAAAAGCAGAGCAGGGCATTCCAAACTGCAACAAACCCCTATGTAATCTACTTGGCCTTTCTCATTGTTTTGCATCTGGTTGTACAAATGGTGGTAAAAGTATTTGGTGGCAATGGGGTTTTCAGGATTTTTTTTTTCAGATACCTGCTACAACCTTTAACCAGGGAATTGAGTCCAAAATCAGTAGCTCCTGTCCAACTTATATCTACAACTGCCAAGTTATGGCAAAAGGTGCTTGCGTGAAGAAGAACGCTGTCCCCTTTATATCCAGAACCACTGCAGTTTTTTATATTCAGTGCCTAAGCACAAAACAGAGGAAAAAAGGAAATTGCAATTAACTGACTGAAACAATTATTTTTATTAGCATTTCTTATGCATCAATCAGAAATGTTTATTGTTTATTAGGACAGTGCGATACTTCAGTTGTAAAGCAAAAAGGGTGTTTGGAAGTTGTAAGTTGTCAGCAATTCCTTAAGGCAGCTGCTTCTTTTCCTGGAATCTCACAACTGTAATGAGATCCTGGGAAAAATGTGTTTAAGAAATTGCTGATAGAAGCTTCATGCAAATGTATGTTTTCTCCAAATCATCCCTTGAATCTAAAACATCACCCAGTCCTACTGCTTATGTTTATAACAGGATAGTTAGAAGAAAACAAAGAGTTTATTACAATAAGCTTCCTTTCAAATTCTAGACAAAGTTTTTGTAACAATCAAACCAAAGAATTGAAGATTCATAAAGATTATCCAGATTTTGTTACTATTGCTTCAACTTCATACTCAGGACTGTGCCTCAAAGCAATGCTTCTCTACATGGTTAATGAGAGATAAAAGAAAGTGAAAAAAGGGGGGAGGTACTGTAGCTACAGTTTTCAATATATTTTTGTTCTTTCCAGTTTTAATGTTAGCTTCCATCACCATTTCTCAGACAGTTTGCTTTTATTTTTAATTCGTATTTATACTGGTATTAATTCCTAAGCTGCCATTTTGCAGTTTGATAAATGTACCATCTGTTATAATCTTTTAATTAAAAAAAGCCTCTCCAGGGCTTTTTTCATCTTAAAATGCCATCTGAACATTAATAAATCTGACTGGAATACCGATACTAGGTGGGCAATGACAAATGGCTCACATAAGAAAACATGTCTTGAAGTAACAACAGGATTAATTAATTTGAGTTGCAATCCTGAGGCTCCTAGATTGGCATCTTGGATTGATTGGATTTCCTTTTCCAATCTCAAAGAAAAACTTTATTTTTGGATGGTAACACTACCTGTTAGATAGTTCCAGTTCTGAATCAGGCAATGGGGCATGTTGGAAGAACTACAGAATGACCAACATATTTCCAACCTGAGGATCAAATAAAGGCATTCCTAGATATGTTTAAATTAATTTACTCTTTTTGCAAGAGGAAAGCATGGAGCCTCACTCCATATACATGTCCCCTTGGGATGACCTCAACAGAAAATTAGGTCAACATCAACAGCTTTCATTTCTAATATCACATTCTGAAATTATACTGCTTACAGTAGACAGCCAGTTTGTTATCTCAACATCCTGAATTATAATTTTTACAATTAGATTACTTATTATTGTTCTGGATATACAGTCAGAAAAATTGAAATCAGTCGTTCTGGTCTTATTGACTGTGAAAATGGCCTTTAATATGGAAGTGTTATTACAAATAGAATTACCCTTTTATCTATCATGTCTTATGAGCTTGTCATAGATGCCTTTTTGATTTTAATTTGATTTTGGAACCACGGGTTTGCCTTATTAGACAGACATGTTCAGTATAAGAACAAGAGGACTGAATGCAAGCTGTTATTAATGCAGATGACATACTATGTCTTATTGATAATTATATTGTATATTGTACAAAAATTACTTATATTGTACAATGCTGGTAATTTATCAGCTTATTCAATGCACTGGTATACATTTCATATCTCCTGTGGGTAGTATGTGTATGAAAATTTGTAAAAAGTAGAGTTCAGCTTGTTGCTTGAATATTTTAAACAACTGGGAATAATAATGCTAAGGAACTTGTAGAAGAGCAGGCAGAGCTGGGGGCAGAGTTAAGCACATCATCAGCTCAGAGTCACTGCATTCCCACAAGCATTCTAAGTCCAACCCCTCTTGAATTCCATTGACCCTTATCTGATGCCAATTTAGAGTGGAACTTTAATTGACCAGATTAATGCAGATGCATTAATGGTATTCAAGGCTATTCAATTCAAGGTATTCAAGGCTAATACACAAGCCAGCTTTATATGGCCAACTTTATATTTAGATCAAATCTAACTTGTATGAGTGAACTTCTGTGCATATTATAGGACTTTTCACTCTTCCTTACAGTCCTTGGAGATTTAAAATGTTTACTTACGGAACCCTGTAGTACCTGTTTGGGAACTTGGAATTAAATAAGACCTTATTTATTTCCCTTATATTATACTACGTTCACCCAGATAGTATAATTTAAAATCTACATAAAATTATAATGAAAAATCATAACTATTTCCCCAACTTGCTATAATTACAAAAACAAAACCAAGCTTTATATTTAAAGTGGACATTACCTTAAGATATCCTTCACAGTACTGGAAGAATTGTTTTAGCCCAACCTCAGAAATTCTCTGATTTTTATCATGGCAATGATCAAGAGTGAAACATTCAGGGTGGTGTTTTCCTAAACTAATCAACCAATTATCATTCAAGCAGTGGCAATCTTTAAGCTGAATCTTCTTCCCTAGAGAAAAATAACCTAGTTTATTTGGTGCAGGTAGATGTTTATTTATCAACTAAAGACTCTTTACAATATTTCATTTAAAATAAAAATAAAACATTTCTATTAATAGAATAGAATTCTTTATTGGCCAAGTGTGATTGGACATACAAGGAATTTGTCTCCAGTGCATAAGCTCTCAGTGTACGTACAAGCAACAAAGTGGTGAACCATAGATCATAAATCATAAGATACAAAACAATTGATACATCATAATATGCCACTTGGAGAAGGTTGTAGGAAATATGAGTAGTGAGAAAGATGAGAAAGATGAGAAGATGATAAGGATAATAGCAATACAGCCTACTACATGGGTAAATATTTGGGGGCAGAAGACAGTGCTGTAGGAAGTATTTAGCAGAGTGATGGCATGGGGGAAGAAACTATCTTTGTGTTTAGTTGTTTTGGCATGGAATGCTCTATAGTGGCGTATATTGACGGGAGAAGTTAAAACAGTTTATGTCCATTTATTAATATTCTTCAGCAAGGTTTAGGGCAAAATGTGTGATTTTTTTTCCCTTGGAGATATATTGTGGCAACTGCTCATCACAATCAACCACTACATCTGACAGGCAAATATTTGAAGTTAGATTTTCTCAAACCCCATTTTATATTCCAACCACTATATCTGATACAGTATATCAATAGCATGGAAAAAGATTTGGGATACCACAAAAGAAAAGCTGCAATGTTAATTGGCTGACACAGGGAAATGCCTGTGTAACTATAATCAAAGTTTTCATGCTAGTCAAGGCTTATTAGTATATTATTCTGACTATTGTACAGCCATCTGGAGAAAGCAAATCCATCTTGGTGTGCTAATGGCATTACATAATGTCATGGGAGTCACATTTTAAGAGTCATCTGCTGAGGCAGTCTCTAATGATAATTATTCATTTACTGAATAAATACTAAAAATCCCAATGTGAGGCAGAATAAGCTCTTAGCCTCTTCTAAAGTAGCTCTTTGGATCACAAACTTTATGTACCAAATAAACACTAGGCAATATCAAAGCAGGCAAATTAAATGGTATGAACTAGAACTGAAAAGTACCTCTCCTTTCATCCTAATTTGATTAAATTCTTTGTTATAGAACAATGAGAGAGAAAAAGAAATAACTGTTTTTATTAAAACTGTGTGCAATTTTCTTCTAGAGGCAATGTCAACTGTTTGAATATGTGCTGATTCTTAAAAGTGTTTGCATAGCAGAGCTGGCTGATTTCTTCCATTAATGATTCTTCAGATCCAACCTTATATTTTTCCATTATGCCTCACAAATTTATAGTGCTGTCTCATGCATGTTTACACAGGTGCAAACTCTAGAGAATTAGTGAAGTTTATTCCACTCTAAGAATACCATATGAAGGATTACAGCTATAAAGTAAATGATCTAATATTTATCACATGCAAACTATTTTGAAAAATATTGTAATAATCTTGAAATATAGACCAGAGTAATAAAAGTGCCACTTGTCCAAATTGAGAACTCAAGGTATTTGTAATTTGCCAGCAGTTGCTATTTATAAATTGGCAGTTATCTAAAGTGAGATAATAACCAAGCCTTCTAGGACAAGCAGTGTACAAGACTGAAGAACAAATCAGAATCAGAAGTTAGAAGCTAAAAGGCAAGAATGAGAAAGAAACTGTAAGTCACAGCAATTGCCACATTTTGAGAAAAACCATAAACCTCAGAGAGACCTTGTTATTCAAGCAAGACTCAACTCGAACAGGAACTGGTCTTGCAATGTTTTCCCAGAGGATCCAGTACGGATAGTCCTCAACTTACAACGCCAATTGGAACTAGAATTTCTGTTGCTAAGCAATGCAGTTTAAAGGAGATGCCATATATCACATCGCTTAGTGATCACAATCTTGGCAATCCCCATTGCTGTCATTAAGCGAAGGTTACCAATTGTTAGCCAAGGACCCAAACCAAGGCATTCTGGTATTGGTCCCTCCCAGCTCCAAGCAGCAGTAAGGTAAAGGACTCCCCACGCACCCATCTGTCTCCCCCCCCCTATTTTCTGCCTTTTTGGCTGCCCTGCCTTGAGGAACATCAAGCAGCCCGCAAACCGTGCAGTTCTGTGGCTGCTTGCCATGACCTGGGAAGCTGCAACTGTCCCAATTTGATAGAGTAAAAAAAAAAAAAGAGGTTCATTTCTGCTCTTCAGGCAGAAATTAGGTGTCCAGTTCAGCTCCTCTACTCTAGTAAGCCTCCGTGCTATCAGCCCCCTCTACCACAAAGATCCTGCAGGAGAAAGGCAGTGTGGACAACCATGGGATCTGGCAGGGTGAGAGCTGTGAACCATAAATGCAAAGCTTTCGTTGTGTCCCTGCACAACAGTTACAGTGCCCTTGCTGACCTTAATAGGGACATTAAGGAGACAGGTAAAGCTACCGGTATTTGTGAAGATAACTCAAATAAGCAGGGGATTGTGGTCCGAGATGAAGAACTAGATTTCGACAGGGAGAAGTGTGAATCAGGTATTACACATCAGTCATGCAAGAACAGAAAGGCATCCAAAAAGAGAAGCTACCTTCTGGTAGGTGATTCAATTATAAGGGATGTAAATTTAGGAAAGGACACAGAGGCTTCGAAAGAGGTCAGGTGTCTTCCAGGTGCTACTGCCAGTAGGGACAAGAAGCGTATTTCTAAAATAATCAAGAATGGCAGCAAGGACTGTGATGTGGAGGCTATCGTACATCTTGGCACTAACGATCTGTCCCAAAAAGATGTACTCTCTGTGCAGAACGATTTCCAGAGCTTGGGGAAGGAACTTAGCAGAATAGGCTATAGGCTTACTTTCTCAGAGGTTTTACCAGTGTATAAGGAGCAAAATGGAAAAGGCCAGCGCATAGCACAATTCAATATGTGGCTAAAGGAGTGGTGTATAGGGAAGGCTTTGGATATATTAGTCACAATGTCTGTAGCTGGTCCAATGAAAAGATGTACAAAAGAGATGGTTTGCATCCATCAAAGAAAGGGACTGAGTTACTTGGCTATAAATTTACAGATTTTCTGGAGGAAAATTTAAACTAAACAGCAGGGACAGTGAGTTAATTGATACAGAACAACCCTGTCCCTGACAATCTAAAAATAATAGGGCTATCAGTGCATGTAACATAGATGTGTGTGTGGACAAGAATACCAACCTTGCTGTCAAGCAAAATCAAGCCTCTAATAGCAAGTGCCACACAAAGTGCACTAACCAAATAGGTGGTAAGACAATAGGAGAACTCAGGCACCACACAGGTTATGTAGAAAATAAACACAGGGCCAGTCATAAAGGACTCAAATGTCTATACACCAATGCACAGAGTATGAACAGCAAACAGGATGAACTAGAAATTCAGATAAATGAGGGCAGATATGATATTGTTGCCATTACGGAAACATGGTGGGATGAAACCCACACACGGAACACACAGCTAGAGGGATTTAAATTATTTAAAAGAAACAGACCAAATAAAAGAGGAGGTGGAGTTGCTCTCTATATAAGAAATAACTACATCTCTATAGAAATAGAGCACAACAATGATAAAAACTGTCTTGAATGCATTTGGGTCAATATAAAAGGGGGAAAAATGACATTGCCATAGGTGTATACTACAGGCCACCAAACCAAACAGAGGAAATAGATGAACTTTTTGCTAGTCAGCTAACTAAGGTATGTAGGAAGCACAGCACAATAGTAATGGGGGACTTTAACTACCCTGACATCAACTGGGAGACAAACTCTACACCAAGTGGAAGATCAAATAGGTTCCTGGCAAACCTAGCAGACAACTTTGTCTCCCAAAAAGTAGAGAAGGGAACTAGGGGATTAGCCGTTTTGGATCTAATTCTCACTAACAGAGATGAAATGATAGAAGGTGTTGAAGCCATAGGAACCCTGGGAGGAAGTGATCATGCAATATTGGAATTCAACATTATGGAAGCACAAGCAATAGAACACAGTCAAACTAGAGTCTTGGACTTCAAGAGAGCTAATTTCAATAAACTTAGAGAGGGCTTGGGAAGGATTCCATGGATGAGAATCCTCAAGGGGAAAACAACTCAAGAAGCTTGGGAAATTTTGATAAATGAGATAATAAAAGCCCAATCTAGCACAATACCAACAAAGAGGAAAAATAACAGCTCTCAAAAGAAACCAGCATGGCTGCATAAAGAATTCTCTGACAAATTGAAAGATAAAAAGGACAAGTATAGACAGTAGAAAGAGGGGCACATAACTAAGGCAGAATATCAGCAAATAGCCCGAGCCTCCAAAGATGAAGTGAGGAAAGTTAAGGCTCAAAATGAACTAAGGCTTGCGACCAAAGTCAAAAATAATAAAAAAAGCTTCTTTCAACATGTAAAAAACAAGAAAAAAGTGAAGGAAATGATTGGTCCATTAGTGGGTGAAAGTGGCAAGAAGATGACAAGCAACAGGGAGAAAGCAGAACTATTTAACTTGTTTTTCGCATCTGTCTTTACACAAAGGGGAAAAGCAGACCAACCTATCAAAAATAGTGCCATAAAAAACAGAATAGAAACACAAGTTAAGATAAGCAAGAAAATGGTAAGTGAGCACCTGTCCAGCCTAGACGAGTTCAAATCGCCAGGACCAGATGGATTACACCCCAAGGTTCTCAAGGAACTGGCAGATGTGATCTCAGAACCACTGAACTATATTTTTCAAAGATTCTGGAACACAGGGGAACTACCAGAGGACTGGAAAAGAACTGATGTAGTTCCCATCTACAAAAAAGGAAAAAAATGGACCCAGGAAATTACAGACCTATCAGCCTGGCCTCAATACCTGGGAAGATCCTGGAAAAGATAATGAAACAATGAATCAGCGAACACCTAGAGGCAAACAAAGTCATTACTAAAAGCCAACATGGGTTTGTCAAAAATAGATCATGTCAGACAAATCTTATTGCATTCTTTGACCAAGTGACAAAATTAGTGGATCAGAGGAATGCTGTGGACATAATTTACTTGGAGTTCAGTAAGGCATCTGATAAAGTAGATCACAACCTACTACTTGACAAGATAGAAAAATGTGGGGTAGACAGCACCACCACCAGATGGATCCGTAGCTGGCTGACCAGCCGTACTCAGTGTGTGGTCCTCAATAGAATCGCATCTACATGGAGGGAAGTGTGTAGTGGGTGCCCCAGGGCTCTGTTCTGGGCCCAGTGCTCTTCAACATCTTTATCAATGATTTGGACAAGGGGATAGATGGGGAACTCATCAAATTTGCAGATGACACCAAGCTGGCAGGAATAGCCAACACTCCAGAAGACAGGCTTAAGATACAGAAGGATCTGGACAGACTTGAACACTGGGCGCTATCTAACAAAATGAAATTCAATGGTGAGAAAGGCAAGGTCCTACATTTAGGCAAGAAAAACCAAATGCACAGATATAGTATATGGCAGTGGTTCTCAACCTTTCTGAGGTTGAGACCCCACTTGCCCTGCCCATGCGCGCCGCGACCCCGACCCGGGGGTGCGCGTGTGTGCGCGTGCGCAAAAATTTTTTTTAATTTTTTTTTTAAAAAATTAAAAAAACCAAAACAAAATGACGGCCGCGATGGGCGGATGCACGCATGCGTGGCGCATGCGATGGGCCGATCCGTGCATGCGCAGATCCGCCCGTCGCGGCCGCCATTTTGGTTTTTTTTATTTTTTTTTATTTTTTTTATTTTTTTAAATTTTTTTTTAATTTTTTTTTCCGGCGCGATGGGTGGATCTGAGCGTGCGCGGCACGCGTGCGCCAAAAAAAATAAAAAAATTTAAAAAAAATTAAAAAAAATTTAAAAAATAATTAAAAAAAATAAAAATAAAAAAAACAAAATGGCGGCCGGCAGTGCCCGGCGACCCCCGCGAAATGGTCTCGCGACCCCAAATGGGGTCACGACCCCAAGGTTGAGAACCACTGGTATAGGGGGTATCTTGCTCAATAGTAGTAACTGTGAGAGGGACCTTGGAGTCCTAGTGGATAATCATCTAAATATGAGCCAGCAGTGTGCTGCAACTGCCAAAAAAGCCAACACAGTGCTAGGCTGCATTAACAGAGGGATAGAATCAAGATCACGTGAAGTGTTAACACCACTTTACAATGCCTTGGTAAGGCCACACTTGGAATACTGCATCCAGTTTTGGTCACCACAATGTAAAAAAGATGTTGAGACTCTAGAAAGAGTACAGAGAAGAGCAACAAAGATGATTAGGGGACTGGAGGCTAAAGCATATAAGGAACGGCTGCTGGAATTGGGTATGTCTAGTTTAATGAAGGGAAGGACGAGGGGGGACATGATAGCAGTGTTCCAATATCTCAGGGGCTGCCACAAAGAAGAGGGAGTCAAGCTATTCTCCAAGGCACATGAAGGCAGGACAAGAAACAACGGGTGGAAATTAAGCAAGGAGAGAAGCAACCTCGAACTAAGGAGCAACTTCCTGACAATTAGAACAATTAGAACAACCTGCCTCCAGAAGCGGTGAATGCTCCAACACTGGAGGTGTTTTTAAGAAGAGACTGGACAGCCATTTGTCCAAAATGGGATAGGGTTTCCTGCCTGAGCACGGGGTTGGACTAGATGACCTCCAAGGTCCC
The DNA here is from genome assembly GCA_034064705.1 of Bothrops alternatus. Lineage (NCBI taxonomy): Eukaryota > Metazoa > Chordata > Lepidosauria > Squamata > Viperidae > Bothrops > Bothrops alternatus. The sequence goes on along the minus strand of JARGCV010000018.1, from coordinate 19,093,865 downwards.
TTCCAACTTTACTATTTTTTTATATATAAAAGATTTTCAGAAGTCCCAACAGGAGCCTTGAACGTTGCTCTTTTTTGCTAGGACAGAATTCTCGAGCCCAACCCAAGAAAGGCATCCACAATGCAGCCAGGCCAGCTTACCGTACTTTATTTGCAACTGAAGTTCAGGTAATCCTCATTTAACAATGGTAATGGGACCAACAACTCGGTCAATGTGGTTGTTACATGACGATGCTTACTTATGACGGCAGTTGCAGCAGTCCCAATTGCCATTGTTAAGAAAATTCTATGTGGTCATAGCATCCCATGGTCATTAATCAACGGGGACTAGCTGCAATACTTATCACCATCTAAACAGATTACTCTTGAATCTAATGACTTTAGAGCTTAACTTTATTTTATCCTTGTTCTAGAGCTGGGTGGAACTTTACTATACTCTAGAAATCTCAGTAACTCTTTTCTTACTCTATTTCTCACATCAGCCTTACCTTGTATATATTCATATTCTCTAAACTATTTAATTTAAATACAGAAGAGAACAATTAGCTTGGCCCAAAGAGAATGAATTACAAAATAACAGGGAACTAGCTGAATTTGTTTTCTACAGTGAACAATAAATATACCCACTTAAGGTAAAACACCATTATGGCTAATAATTTTTAAAGAAAAACCACTTCCAAAATATAAAGCTTTAATACTGTAACATTACATTCTTAAGAGCTATTTTTATGGCAAAAATTTGCATATAAGATGTTAGATATGGTGGTGGAGTTTTGCTTGGTATCAAGTACTCAAAGCTCAAATGTTCTTGCAGAGCATAAACACCTGATAATGCTATGCAAGAAAATTGTTACTAATTTAATCTTTAACTTTTTCCAAATAAGCCTATTCAACCCATTCCACCACCACCCCATTTCCCAACACACAAATAAACTTTTTTTTTTTTAAAAAAAAGATGCTTGGAGGCAGATGTTATCTACAGACAGCTTTGGAAGTCTACATTTGTTACTATTTATTATTACACTTCTGGGAAAGATATGTTCGCTTATGCAAATATCAGGGTTTTTTACCAATTATATTATTGATTATAGTCTTTCAGCAAAGTATTTCAGCCACTTTTTTTAGAGATGGGGGGAGTGTTATGATTCAATGATCATGCACCTTACAAAAGCAAGCCTAAAATATATACACATCCTATGCAACATTTACACATTACTGAAAGACAGATCTTGGTTGCCTCTAATTGGCTGCCTTTCTTTACTCAAGGCACCAAGTGTTTGCTTTGGAATTCAGTGTGGGAACTAACACAAGCCTAGAGCTACTGACATGAAGCAAATGACCTTCAATTTGTTTTCTTCTATAGCAACTATCCAAAGCATTTTCCATTTCTTAGAAGTTCGTCAGCAGCACCAAATCCTGTGTTGCACACCTCAGTTTTCTCTAATAATATATAAGATAGATACGGTAAATCATACAGCAACAGATGTTTGGAAATATCATGAAACAGAAATGTTTTCTCATGTGGTGAACATTTTTTAAAAAAAAAACCAAAATATTGGAAAGATACATAGCACAATGCAGAAAATACTTCAATTTAAATCTGAAATGAACCACAACTTTTCCTACAATGCACAATTTCTGAAAAAAACCCAATTGTAATTTAATGAGATATAGCTTACAGCAGCAAAAAGAATTTTTGTTCAACATTGGAAGAAAGACACAACTGTGACTACATCTGACTGGGAACTTAAACTTGGAGTATATACAATGATGGCAAAACTAGCAGTATATGTACACAACAGAAGTTTAACTAAGTGTAAGCAAGAATTGTTCCTATACATATAATGCAGGGCAAATATAATCACTTACATTCTGGCTTCTAAGGGGGCCTAAATATCTACAAATATTGCAAATCAGCAGATGTTTATAAAGGAGGGACCCTAACAGTTCTTTTTATTATGTTCCTTTTTCTTCCTTTTGTTTAGTAATTAATTCTCATTCAATTTGCTTTATCTTTTCCTTTTATTAGTAGGTAATACATAAGCACACTAAGCAACAATACAAAGGGGACTTTAATAAGTAATCTAATTAAGATTAAAACCTTACTATATAACAATTACTTTTATATGAGTTGTAATGTTTTTCAATGTTATGCTCAATTTTGGATGAAAAAGCTAAACAATTTTATGCGTACAATGTTGCTATTAAATAAAATGTAATTTAGATGGAATTTTTTTCTTTCTCTTTTCTATTCTCAATATTGTAAGCTATTTAAATAATAAAATGCTAATAATTTTAAACATATTATACAAACATCAAAGTATGGAAACAACACAATTTATGTACTAAAATTTATAACATAATGGAAAATGGGGGAAATACCTAGTTTGTCATGTCATCCAGTATATTCCTAACCATTTTTTAAAAATTGAATCCCCCCCTCTGTCTCTCTGTCTCTGTCTGTCTGTCTGTCTGTCTGTCTCTGTCTCTCTCTCTTTCTCTCTCTCTCTCACACACACACACCCCATAGCCATGCTCTGAATCAGCCCTATTTACCTTTTGCAGGGTTGGGTTGGCTGTATTATATAACCATGTATGAGTCATATCACGAGAAAGTCTATTGACAACATCCTAGTTTAACAAATAGATTGACAGGAGCCAGCTCATGCCAGGCTTGGCAGATATTGATATGATTAACGTTGCCATACAGTATCTAGATTGCAAAATTCAGATACCCATTAAATGGCAGCAAAAAGGTGCAGAAATGTATGACTGCTTGCTACCACCAAATGGTTATCTGAAATGCAGGCCTAATTTGGTAGTCATGATTATATTTACTGTCACTATTGTTACTACATTGCTCCTCACATAAATGCTGCTAACATAAATATTGGTCATGCATAGGTGATCAGAAATCTCTTTTATGCTTGCCTATAGTCATCAGTATGTCTATCTATGTAAGATTCATCTGCCAAATGTTTAGGAAAAAGAAAAAGAAGGCATTTCATTCTTTACCTCAGGCAGCAAAATGTCACGAAATAGCACAAAAGAGAGAAGTTAAGTCCTTGCTCCTACCAGCTAATTTTCATCATTTTTTCCTGAGTAAGTTTCCACGTACATGCAGTTCTGCCATTAGAATTAATACAAAGTCTGTTTACCATGACATAGAGAGGAATAGGGCATAACTTATTATGAATCTCCCAGCTACTATCAGTCTCATCATGTTTCAAAAGGATTGTTTTGCAGTACAGATGTGCAACCCAGGAATAGTGAAATGATGTTCTGTTGCTGCATTCTAAAGATTTATGTTTAAGCCAAGTTCAAACCCTGATTATTACATTTGTGATATTAAGTCTCCATGGCTCATCCCAGTTACTCATCTGTACAAGTTGTGGCCCAGAGGGGTGAACCACATAACTTTATACACAGGATTAGCTGTCCTCCTGTTAATCCTGACTGAGCATTTCCTTGAAATTTACTATTTTGCACTGAGGAAAAACATTCTGCCTTTAAAAATATGCAAAAACCTTTTGGTGTAATTCAGTACTACAATCTTTAAAAATTACAAGCATGCTTTTACTAGATAATAACCAGACAAAAGAGAAGCAAAGTATGTTTACAGCATGCACATGTAATGTAAACAAGAAATACAAAAACAGAACTACAATGTAAAAGATTTCCAATAACGGCATAAATATGCAAACAAACATATATGTAACTTATTTTAATTTGATGTCAGGGCATGAAAGCTTTGCTCTTGTTGTCCCAACTAGATATAAAAGTACATGTTTAAACCTATGAGATTTTAAAATGACCATACAGGACTTTTATATTACTCCAACCTTTTAATGTTTATTCATTTTAATGTACTTACAAAAGGACTTATCTCCAGCTAGTTGATAAAAGTGATGACAGACCTGGGAAATCCGAGAAATATCTTTATGAGTCAGCAGGGAAAAGATACAAAGCCACAATTCATCAGGAAGCAGCAGCCATGGTGTGAGACTGCAGTCACTTTTCTAAAACAAAACAAAACAAGAAAGCATTTGAATCCCAAAACAACAGTAACAAGCATGCAATACTGAATGAATGAGACAGATGTGATCAAGGCAGTAGCAAATCAAGCTTTATGATTCAATTCACAAATTGTATTTGTGTACTTTGCTCTCATCTGAAAGATACCTGTAACCATTTTTTTCTTTTAACAGGCTGAATGCCTCAAAATTTTTGAATGTTTAAACTAAATTATCACTGTATTTCTATAAAACAACTTCAAACAAAAGGCTATAGAATGGAACATAATTGCTATATACACACATGTAACTTACTGTGCATGTTCATGAAACTGAAAGTTAGACCACCATTGCACATAAATCATTTAACACAAAAAGTTAAATTTGTTCGCAATTTTAATGGGCAAAACCAAACAATCATAACTTAGAAAAATGTGTACAAGCAAAGCTAATATAATCATTGCTTATAAGTACTAGACAAATTGTGATTGAGTAGTCCATGATTTATTGTGTTGTGCGACTGCCAGTAGTCAAGTTAATTTAGTAAAGTAAGATTCGATTAAACATAGGTTAGCATGTTGTAGAAAGAGAGTCATAGTCATGATCTCCATTTTTTTCTTACATGCAATACAGTTATGGAACACAAAACCCTACAATAGAGAGCAGCCATGATGAGGATGGGTACTTTTAAAAGATTATTTTAATTAAAAGATTTGAAGGGAAGATAACATGCTGCAAAGCAGAGCTCAGCTGTATTGTCTACACTGGCATTCTTAGAAAACAAACTTGTGGTGGCTCTAACCAGGGGTTCTCAACCTTGGCAACTTTAAGACTTGTGGACTTCAACTCCCAGAATTCCTCAGCCAGCAAAGCTGGCTGAGGAATTCTGGGAGTTGAAGTCCACAAGTCTTAAAGTTACCAAGGTTGAGAACCCCTGCACCTATGGCTATTAGTGAATGTATATAGATAGTCTTCGATCTACAACTATAATGAAGCCTGCCCATTATGGTTGCAGCAAGTCATGGCAGTCATAAAGCAGATCATCATGTGACCAGAAACGTTTTTTTACTACCTTTTTTGCAGCAGTCCTTAAACAGATGCCACAATCATAAAGTGTTTTCTATGGGATGTTTTTGAAAAACAGAAGTAAATGCTGGTCACGTGACGATGGGACACTCCAAATAGCCATAAATGCAGGCCAGTTGCTTAGTGTCCAACATGCAGTCACATAATCATGGAGTGGGGGGGGGGAAACCATCAGAACTTCAGAACTGGGTTATAAATACCTTTGACGGGAGGGTCGGTTGGAACTTCAAATAGTCAGGAACAAACGGTTATAAGTCGAACACTGGCTTTATTTTATTCTCTTGGCCACCGTGGCCCCAATTGCCTGTGGCTGTTTAAATCAGATGCTCCTCTTCAAAGCTAGCAGATTAATATACCAGCCGGACATAGAGTCTCAGTGTATTAATACTGATAACATCAGCATAAGCTTACAAAAAAGTCAAGGAAGCAATTACTGACCAGCCATTTGAGACAGTTTCTATTGTCTGCTTATGAAAAGTTGGAAGTGAGTGAACAACTACACCTATATTGAAAGGATTGTTACAATTAAATGGGAAGCCTACAATACAGAAACTTGTTTTGAACAAGTGCATTTCCATACAACAAATTAGATTTAAATGCTCAACAAGACTGTTGCTTAAGCAATGATTATTACAAGCAGCAGAGAAGGCCCGAAGAACTTATACCATACGGTGATATTTCTATTGCAGTAATCCTTAAGGAACTGTCCAAACTGATAACACAACCATCATCAATTCTATCCTATAGACCAGGGGTTCTCAACCTTGGCAACTTTAAGACTTGTGGACTTCAACTCCCAGAATTCCTCAGCCAGCTTTGCTGGCTGAGGAATTCTGGGAGTTGAAGTCCACAAGTCTTAAAGTTGCCAAGATTGAGAGACCCTGCTATAGACCCAGAAAACTATTTCAAAATCAGCCAATTTCAAAAGTCCCTCTGGTGAAGGGAAAACACCAATTTCCTGGTAAGCAAACTATAACTCCTGACTGTAATGGCCTGCAAACTCAGGGCTGGCTTAGTTTAAAGGCTGTTTTGCCAAAAAGGGCAGGGCTGGTGCGTGGGGTGGGGGTGGGGGGTAATTGGAGAAAAAGGTGGAGAAGTCAACAGATACCAGAGCATGACAAGGAAGAAAAAGCTGCAGAGAAAGTGCTGGAAATTCCCTTATCATGGCCTCTATAAACATACTCTCCCATCTGTCTATGCTGCCTGATTGGGACCCAGATCATTTGTCAGGCACTATTGGAATTCTATATGTAAAGAAATTTAAAAGTCAGAGCCTTCACAAGAAGTCATTGCCTGTTTGTGCAGCTGGGGCACCCTCTGTGTCTGCTGGCGTGAAGGGTATCAATCCTCAAACTATTGCTGCCTGTCCCATTTGATGTCTCCCTTGATTTGTATATTTTATGTTTGAGAAATTTTCTTTTGCATGCTTGGACTGCTGACACTGTTTCGTTTTCAGTTCCTGACCCTGAATGCTTAAGGGTATGGGAAAAATAAACTGCAGCAGGCTTTCTAGATCTTTGGAGTCCAATGTTTGCTGCTACTCATGAACTACAAGGAACTTTGCCACAGTCCTTTTAAAAAGTGCTTTTTATATATTGTGTCTAATTATGATTGTGCAGGTTTCAAAAATAATTCTGAAGTATTTCCGATTTCTCATGAGCATACCGGTAGTATCTCACTTCTATTAAAGCAGTCCATCTTTTTTCATACTTCTGCACAAGCCTGAAAAAAAATGTGGTGGCTTTAAGAATTATATTAACTGTAATAAGTCAGTTCCTTAAAATAACTACAAAATTTTTAGCTCACACAGAAGATTGGAAAAGGTTTGATTTATTATTATTTATTATTATTATTATTATTTATTTGACTTCTATGCCGCCCTATTCCGGAGAACTCAGGGCGGCTCACAACATAGTAGAAATCAACATATAAAAATACATGTATATAAAACCCCTTAATTTAAAAAAAACCAATCATTCAACATACACACAGACATACACTGGCTTGGGGCAAGATGTTAACTACCCCAGGCCTTATAACATTATCAAAGCTCTATTTCTAAACCTTAACTACATAATGGTATACATACATTCTCCAAATGTTTCTGGCGCTACTGTTGTAATATATAACTTAGAAGACAACATATGCTTACCATGTTTAATTTGTTATAACCTTGAGGAGTGTTTTCATACTGCAGCCTACGTTGTGTCCCTAGAAAAGAAATATGAACTTTGAGTTTCCCAAATATGCAGTTATTTGGGACAACACAGCAGGCTTTACAGAATCATTAGCCTTTAATATGTTGACAATATTCATTGAAATTCCACTGTAGCTCAAGATACACTCATCTCGTGTCACACAATTTGAAATTTCATTGGCTCATACCAATTTCCTTTCATTGTAACTCAAGTTGCAGTTATTGCACTAAAATATTAAAATAGTGAGGCTATAATCTTTTTTACAATAGTGTATTGGAGTCATTTGCTTTGCAGATGCGAGAATGGAAAAATAATATATTTTGACATACTGAATGCTACAGTAATCATAGCTAGGTTGCAAAACTCCAGACAATCACAAGATCGCAGCAAAGTGATATTTGCTCATATCTATCTGCATTTTTTCCAGCCCAAACTTAGTAGTTCTACTGAATGTAGACAATGCAGAAACAATCTCTTATTCTACCAAGCAAAATGTATTCTGGCACAACTATAGTACAGTTCAAATTGTGAAAACACCACCTGAATTCAGAGCTTTCTGGTGGCTAATTTTTTAATAAAACTTACTCTGATTCTCCCAGTCGGTTTCCCAGTCCCTTTTAAAAGTGCCAATTATGATGTTCTGTATTGTATGTGCTTTCCTACACATCCACCTGTGCAGATGTTCTACACTATGGCTTTTCAACCGGTGGTACATGTACCACTGGTGGTACTTCGGCACCTGGCAGGTGGTACGTGATACCGGGGGGTAGCAGGGGGTGGAAGAGCTGAAGTGGCAGCAGCACCAGAGAACCCTGGGGGAGATTCAGCTGGAGCTGCAGTGTTCCTGGGGCTCTGCTGAGGACCCAGGATTGGCATGCACGACTCAAGCTGATTGGCACTTCTGGCAACCTTGGGGATGGCTGGCAGTCGCATGAAGTCTTCAGGCAGAGATTTAGCTGGAGCTGTGGTGTTGCTGGGGCTCTGCTAAGGGCCCAGGATTGGTGCACATAGTTCCAGTTGATAAGCGCTGTGTGCAATGGCCAGCCGGGGAGTGGGTGACTGCACGGGGGAGTGAGACTGGGGTAGCAACCAATGCTGGAACTCTCCCTGAGCCCAAGAGAGTGGCGCACCCAGAAGAGAAAAGGAGGGGGGAGAGAAGAGAGGATATGAAAGGAGGAGGTCCTGATGGGAGAAAGAAAAAAAAGACAACGGGGAAAGAGAAATGGGCGGAGAAAGAGAGAGGAGAAGAGGAGAGGCTTCTGTGAGACAAGAAGATAGATCAACAAAGGAATAGAGGTACTTTTTCCCCTTTTTTTGGTCATCAAGTTTTTGATACCTTGCTAAGCACCGGTGGTATTTGAATATTGTCATGTCCTAAAAGTGCTACAATCTGTGAAAAGATTGAAAATCACTGCTCTACACTACAGCTGCTGGAAAAGGTCCGTGGCTACAAACCTGTGACATCATGCATTTTCACAGATTTCTGCGGGAATTTGTATACAGAAAGAATATTTTTCTTGCCCAGAAAATTTTCTCCAGATCAAATATTTTTTTAGAAAATGGCCAAAGTCATATGGTTTACTCTAAAAAGATGGTGACAGTAGCAAATTATTGTTCCATTTCTGTGTAGAGGGGAGGCAGACAGAATTTAGTTATTGCAAGAAAATGCTGTAATTCAGAAGCTGGGGTATCAACTGCATGTTGATTTCTGCATACTGATGGTTAATGGAAAGAAGCACTGACTGGTTATACTGGGATTCCCTGCCTATTCTCAGTGTTTGCAGGTCAACAGAAGCTAGTGTGAACACATGGTTGACTGCCAACACTTTGCAGGGATTGAGGAATGAAACATTGCTAAAAGTACGAGCCAGCAACAAATGATGGTTTCAAATTGTGCTTTATTTTTCTCTAAAACAAATAATTGATTCCTTCACTCTTTTAGTAAATTATGTTTATTAAAATGCTGATGAGCTATTGTTACAAATCTGACATAGTTTTAAGCAGACCCCTGGGTCTGCTTCCAATTTCAGAAACCAATTTTGTTAAATTTTGTTATGAATAAACCAAGAATCAGTCTCTGATTACTAAGATGGATAGATAAATAAATAATTTGTTCGTTTGGTTTTTTTTAGAATACTTATACAACCTACTCCAATAACATGGTAGCATACAAAATCACTATACAAAATACAAAAGGAGAAAAGCCACTAAATGCCACTAAAACAAAATAAAGCATTAAAATGGCAGAAACTAACATTTGTTGTATCCCATCAAATAGGAATTTTGATCATTCTGACCTAAGCATCCGCAGAAAAATCTAAGTTGAATCATGAAGAAGCAATGGTGTGCTATCTGTCATAGTTCTGTGAGCAATATTTAATTCAAGCATCTGAATGAACTCTAGAAATGTCCTAGGGTAGTGATGGCGAACCTTTTAGAGACCGAATGCCCAAACTGCAACCCCAAACTCACTTATTTATCGCAAAGTGCCAGGGCTGCATCAGCATTGTGGTGCTCTCGGGGGGGGCATGGCCCACTGGGTGGGCGTGGCTGCAGTGGTCACGGCAGACTGGGTGAGCGTGGCCGGGCCAGTCCCTCGCCACCTCCGAGGCATCCACGGGGGGCCAATGCCACTTGCTCACTACTCTGGCAAACTCTGCTGGGGCAACGGCGCGGGTGCCCACAGAGAGGGCTCTGAGTGCCACCTCTGGCACGCGTGCCATAGGTTCGCCACCACTGTCCTAGGGGGACACTGAAGGTATAATACAAGGTTTTCTATTTCAGTGAAGGTATATGAAATTTTCTCAAAGGAAAAAAAGGGTTAGTTTACACATTTGAGAGAGCTCAGGAAGCATCAAAGTCATGAATGCGCTGGTCTCTGGGCTGATATTCGATACACTACAAAAAGATCTGGAAATTTTCAAAAGATTCCAAAAAGAATTGAATTAAACCTCCCACATTTCAAAATGAAGACTCATTTTATTCAACTGTTTCCCAGAGTGGTTGATTCTTGTTTTAATTAAAACAATCTGCACTGATACGTTCCTTATGAAAACATGCTAAACCCAGGATTTAAAAAGCTACTTTAGATATGTAAGTGGACAATCCCTGCTCCGCCCCATACAATTAGGTTAATTTTACTATTAAAACTACTAGTGAAAACATCTGTTAGAAAAACAACACTTTCAATATGTTTTATTTCTCATGAACTTAATTATAGTGGCGGTGAGTACCTGTTGAAAGTCCTGAAGGATTGGGGACAGATTATCTTGGAACAAGGAAAAGAAAGAAAAGTGAACAGAGTTTTGACAACAAGGATGTCACTTTAAATTCTACAAACCTGAAGATGGAGGGCTCTCAGAGTTATAACTGCTCTTCCTTATTAACTTCTTGCCTGTTGCAGGTCTTTGGACATGTGATCTACTGCAAAGAAAAACATAGTGCAACATTAATGAAAACAATTACATAAGATGTCCTGTGGAACAATAGTTAGAAGGGGGGTTGTCTTACCTGAACACCTTTTCTCAGCATGATGATAGAGAATATGTGATTTACATATATAGTTCAAATTGTTCTCAGCCTCAAAATAAGTAACAACTGGCCCAGTTGTTACTTATCCATTCCAAACTTCTCTTCGTGATTTGAACAAGAAAAAATATACAGGTAGCAGGGGCAAACTGGGGAGTAGTATTGAACCAAATTTACCCTGCTTACATAGCTTACTTTAGCTTCTGTTATTTTGCATTTTTTAAGGGGAAAGGCAGCCACCAGTGCTAATCCTCTGCTGTGATAAACAGATTGTTACACTTGTTAGAGGATCAAACATAAATCTACCCATAAATAAAAGACAGATTTTCTCAAGATGAAGAAATTTAAAAATCAAAATAAGAAATAAGCAATTAACGTTGTTTTGCTTTTGTGCCTTTGAGTCAGTTTTGACTTCTGATGACTGCCTGGAGTAGTCCCTGAAGTTTTCTTGGAAAAGTTTTTGCAAGTGGTTTGCCATTTCCTTCTTTCTAGGGCAGAGTGTGACCAGACCAAGGCGACCCAGTTGGTTTTGTGCCTCAGGTACCTCCGGAGTTTTAGCCTAACACTTAACCATTATACCAAATAGGCTCTCTAACTTTAGTCTTAAAAAGTACCAAGTTCACTACTCTCATGAAATTCATGCACTTTGGTGATACAAAGTCTATGTCAAAAACTATTATTTTTATTTAGATTATACTCATGCATGCATTTCAATGTTATTCCCTTTACGGTAAGCAAAACTATGCAAAGCACAGAAGAGAGTAAAAAGTGTTGAGAAAAAGAAACTGGAGCCAATAAAAGATAATCTAACTAAATCAACTTTATATTACCCTAATTCTGTGTACTTTCTACTACTGCACCCTAACTTTGCCTTCATATATGAATACACTAAAGATATTACTATAGAAATTTACACATAGGTGTACAATGTTATTTATACTAGACTCAATATAATCCATCTCAAATTAGTATTTCATAATTAGGTGGAAATAGTTACGCAGGGAAAACATTAACATAGGAAACCAGTATTCTCTTTAAAATAGTAAAAGATTGTTCAGGACTGGTATATACCAATGTGATTGTAAAATAATAGTGTTGATATCATGAGATATTTATAAAGTATAAAGCAATCTGCAGGGAACCATTATAAATTCTGAGTTAAAAAATGGAAACCCAAACCACAGAGGAGGTAGTCCTTTTGTAAATGCACTGCTTTGTTCACACAGTTGTACTAAATATTAAATAAGCAAACCTTGGCTTCAGTTTTCTCTGTGTGTAAGATGAGCATGAAATGTTGGCTCTTTCCCAATGTTTCTTAGAACTAGCCTGTTTGGGGCTTGATTTCCTGCTTTCAAAAACTTCCTGGTCTATAAAAGATAATCCACAGAATATAGTTACAGTCATGGTTAATTGCAATATGCAGGTAAAGGAGCTGCAGGGAATAACATAAATATCTAAAACACATCCTTGGCGTTCATAAGACATATTAGGAAAATATAATGAGTCCAAAACCAGAAAAAATACACGGAATCTGATTGGATTTCCCAATTTAATTACATTTGGATATAGAAGGGGAATTATGAATATCAGCTGTGGAAATGTTGGTTTCAGTGGCCACAGAGGTGCTGATTCAAATTACAACTTCTCTGCATCTGCTTTCACCTGAGAAGGAAGGGGAGAGAGATTGCCAGTAATTAATCAAATATATAAGAGAAGAATAAGCTTATTCCCAGAGGCATCCACAGAAACTAATGCCTTTGTCAAAATGATGATAGTGGAATTGCACTATTGTGCTGGAAACATTGCCCTTTTCATATGTGAATGTGACATCACACAAAGATACATGCAGGGAGTTTGCAGCACAACTGCAAGACTTTACTTTTTTCATTTGCCCTGACCCAGTAATGCCTGCATCACTACAGCAATGCCCACAATGTCACTTCATGAGTGTGCAAAGACCAGTTCCAGCCTTTGATTTACTAAATCACTATGAAGTGGATTGTCCTTGTTGCTAGAACCAAACAATCCTACCTTAGTTGGGAGCAATCTCCTTATGGTTTATGTAAAATGTACTTTGGAGGTTTATCCCATTTGTGAGGAGCAATGAAACTAAGAGTATACATACTGGTAGCAGCTTCTTCATAACCCAATCTTAAAGAAATCAATGCTGTACCACGAACTGAACGTATTGTGAGATCAGAACACAGAAAATACTTTGAATACATAAAAAGTCTCAAATGGAAAGTGCTGTATTCTTTGCTCGCGTGCAAATGATGAAGACACATGGCGATGCTGAACAAACACTTTATTCTCCTTCTACAACAATCAAGCGAAAGCAAAAGGCTCACAGGCCTTTTCATATGGCCAGAAGACTGGACAGTGTCAACCAATAGGAACAGAGGATTTTCGCGTCTTGCGCATGCGCACAAGGCCGGCACCACTCTGTCTGGTCCCGGGCAGCTTTTGGAATGCCCGGGACCAATGCAACGTCCCGAGGCTGCTTTTGCAGGCTCAGGACACAACAGAAAGTATGTTTATTCATAATTTCATGTATTTCTACGTCTATTCTAAAAAAATACCAAAAATTATTAGTAAATAATAAAAATGAAGATAAAAATTAGGGGGCTCTGAAAACAACTGGCTCTAGAGTAGGAAGTTGAGATGCAGTTGCAAATGCATGGACAAGTGTTTTTAAACTGAGTAAAATTTAACACTTCCTTCCTCTTCCAGAACTAGGATTTTCATGAAAGAGCCACTGCTTTCACAAAGATTTCTGGAGAAAGGATTTATTTCTTATCACTCTCTCACCATAGCACATATTAGTTCAAAATCCTTATGCTCTCTCTTTCATTATGGTGGTGGACAGGACATGTGGCAATCTGTAAGTTCCCACCATCATTAGTGCATCACACAGCATCTCCAAGGGATTTGTAGAGGCTGCAAGTTAGTTTTCCCTCTCCTCAATATATGAAAGATAAATTTAAATTCTTCCTGAGCGATTGACATAAACCCTACAATTATGGTATTAAATATGAAATCCTATAAATCCTGTTGTTTTCAAAGGAGTTTATGGCTAATACCTTTCTTAGATTATGTCATTTAATCTGAGCCACTGCCATACCATAGAGTCATAATTTTAAATTCTCAATAAAGTAGGACAAGAATAAAATAACCTTTCTTTTAAATATAAAAGTTTTCACTTATATTTTGTGTAACATGGGACAGTAATTAGATGTCTTCCAAATAGTTTTGATTTCACCTGCTAACAATCACAACCAAAATGGCTAACATAAGACATTCTGGAAACTATAGTTTAAACCAAGGGTCTTCAAACTTGGCCCTTTTATGACTTGTGGACTTCAACTCCCAGAATTCCTCAGCCATGCTGGCTGAGGAATTCTGGGAGTTGAAGTCCACAAGTCATAAAAAGGCCAAGTGTGAAGACCCCTGGTTTAAAACATCAAGTTTCCTGCTCTTGCAAGACATTTTAAAACAATTGTACATCTGACTAACTAGAAAACAACAGTCCAATTTTACCTTTAAAACTGCCTGTTCTCTCCATTTGTTTGAGGCTGCTATTTGCAAACTGATGCTTCAACACCTGATCTTTGAAATGATGTTGCTGTTTGATGATCTCAGTCTTTTTATTGCCTTCAGAAGTTCCCAGATCATTGCTCATATTTTCATCTGTCTGCTCCTCATACATGCTATTATTCTTACAGTAAATGGGTCCAGTATCGTAGCTTTCTTTGAAAAAATCATGTTCTTGACAAAAAAAGAACCGATGGGCATTTTCACCTTGAAATCTTTTGGACTTATTGAGATAGTTCAAATAAAAATAATATTTAGCCAAAATGCCATCACTATGGCTGAAATCTAATGGGAATGTATTGCTGCAAAGTGGTTTCTCATGACCATCCCCTTTAACAGTTGCAGTGAGGAATTCTTTAGCACCAAATGCTGATTTGAGGCCAATTGCAGAAATATTATCATTTACAGAGCTTTGCTCATTTTTGGAGACGATACAAGGCTTATGGACTACCTGGTCATCCCTGATCTGGTGAGGCCTAGCTAGCAAAATGCAGTCACCATTGCTCTTATTCATGCTTTTGTGATTCAAAGAGTCTGAGTCCTCTTTATAAGTATTATTTACTTTATAAGTATTTTCTGAAGGCTTCAATAATGAACTGTCCAAACTGCTCTTAATTTGCATAACTGAATATTCCAATGGAGATATTAATTCTGCATCTTTTTGATATGTATCGCAATTATTTTTGTTAAAATTGACTTCCTGTTTATTTTTCCTCCCTTTAAATATCTTGTCCATTTCCAGCGTTTGCTGTAATTTAGATTCATTTCTCTGGTCTGAGGCTCTCTCTAGAGGTGGAATATCTGATACCTGATCCCTCAGCATATCTTTTTCTACTGTAGACTTGAAATGAAAATGGATATTTCCATTTGTAGACTTTTCATGGTTGCTTTTTATGGAATTCCGTCTTCCACTAAAATCTTCATATTTTGGAGTCTGGGTAAAACTCTTGCATTTATATTCTTGAATATCCAAGGTTTCCATTCCTGAATTCCTTTCTTCGTAGCTGTCAAGCATTATTTTGAAGGTAAATTCATCTTCCGGCATTGATGAATTGAAGTATTTCATAATAGTTGGATTGTCAAAGTTAGCACTTTTATAATTTTTGCTATCCATAGTTGTCCACTTTAAATTATTTTCTGTCATATTTGTCCACTCTTCATCCGAACTGTCACTGAGTGGAGCCCAAAAATAGTTTTCATTTTTATGCTTGGCTGGCTGGCTGGAATTTGAAATAATGCTTGCAGGACATGATGTATTATTAGTTACCAAAGTCCCAGGAGTTTCTTGTTCAAAATTCTCTGAATTATTTTCAAAGGCTACAGAGCTTTTTAAAATATTTGCATATAACAGCTTTGCATCAAAAGTGTCAGGTTTTTTATTTATGCTATCTTTGCTCCTGTTACTTTGAACCATCTTTTTTAATATGCAGTGATCCCAGACAGGTTGATTACTTTCCTGAATGCTATCCCCAATGGGAGACTGATCAAGAAACAATTCTGTCCAATTTATATGTTTGAGTTTTTGAATCTCAGGGATGCTACATTCCCTATGTAGTTCATTATCTGATCCTGAAATATATGTATTCTTCAAGCATTTTTTTCCGGCAAGACCAGCTGTAGCTCTTGCTGTTTCTTCCTTTCTTAGAGAGGACACTTCAGGGAGATTCCCAATAGCTGAAGGCTTTTTTCCATTTACTGTTTCGCTGCGTTCTTCAAAGCCCATCTTAGTATCAATTGTAAAATTCAACAAACAACTTCTAGACTGTATGGAATTGTTATTATCTGCTAAATAAGGCACTATTTTTCCATAGCAAGATATAGGAATAAATGATACAGAGACTTCAGGAACAGTATCACCAACAGATGGGTATAGTATGTTCTGAGACGGATATTCCATCTGTAGAAATAAAAAAAATGCACATTAAAGCTGTTTTATCTGAAGATGAAAACTATTGCTGAGCCTAAACAGTTAAACATTGGAGCTCTCAAATTGAGTCTCCCATAAATCCTTTGAGTTTACATACCCTGGCCTATCTTGTTACCTTAGTAGCTGCTACATAGTTATTGCTACTACTACTTCTCTTCCAAAGAATGCTTTTGCCTGGCATCCTATCCCTATTGCTGGGGTATAAGACAGAAAAAAAACCTCACACACTAGATGCTTTACCAGCAAATAAGGGGAAAAAAGGAAATAATGAATTTAATTCTCTAACTCCTCTGACAATTTGAATTTTAAATGATTAGGGAAAAAAGGGCCCTCTCTTGGAAGTTAGATTGATATAAGTTATAATTAAAATCACACTTTGTTAAGAAAAGGAAAAAAGGACAAGCAAAAATTTATTATTTATTTTAGGTAGTCACAAACAATGTTTCAGGAAGTTAAAACAAAAAAAATCAGTGCTCTTAAATTCACAAATAGTACTTAAAGGAATCTGTTATAAAAAAAACTATAAAGGAGAAGATAATCTTGTGATAAATCACAAGTTGAACTGCTTGTCAGAGATCTCAAGAAGCATCAAACATACAACAGCTGAGCTTGCACAGTTCCTTTTTGATTCAGCTTTACTTGGGCTTAGTTTTTGATTTTCTGGAAAGTCCAAGCTAAATTCAGCAGCTGAAGAAAAATTTCAACCTTTTGCTTCCCTTCATTCACAAAATAGCATACCTGTTTTTCTCCCATAGAAATATTTCCTGCCATTTCATGCAAAGACAAGCAAATATCTCTCCATAGGAGTGAAGAAGTTGAAGATTTGACTCAGTATCATATATGACAAACTACATGTCACCTCAATGTTGGCAGAAACTCAAGAGTGCCTATCATTTACACTAGTCAGTATCTGAGAGAGAGGTAAATGACAGAACATGTCATACTGTGATATAAAGTTCGCTGATTTTGTACATGTGTTGTGACATTGCACACAAACATCTAAGGATCACAACTTGTGCTGTAATGTCAGGATACACTTTTATTGTGTTGAAGAAACCTCCAGATGCTGCAGATCCCTATGGCTGTGAAATCCATGAATATGGGACTGAGGGCTTGCTTGCACATTCACAGCAGGTATAGATACCAATATTTCACATAATTATATTTGGTTCAAACTAATAAGGCTGCACCTCTCAGAAGTTAAGATAGCAAAAAATGCTCTATTATCTCTGCAAAATACCATAAATCCTCATCTTATTTACATAAAACAATGAAGTCCATCTTCCTGAACCAATGGACACATAGGGAATAAGTATTTTCAGAGCTCTTACAAAACAATGTAAGTGGATGTGGCCAGTTATGCATTTTGAAAAAGTGGGATGGAGAAACATGCCTAACAGCAAACTGAGGTCAAGTCTTCAAAAATCATTCAAAATAATTTAGTCAACAAGTGCAGGACACAGATTTCTAATCACAAAGTTGCTGAAACAAAGCACAACAAAATATAACATTTAAATTGCTCAGGTTTTTTTTTTTTTGAGAAACAGGACTTATAAATGACCAAGCAATAGACAAGCTGGCTGAGGATTAAAAGAGCAAAAACCTAGCTAGAAGCATATATAGAAGAAGAACAAATAAAGGCAGCAATCACACCTGTGTGATTAAAACTTCACGGTTTTTTTGTGTATGGCACATCTGACTGAATCAATAGAACACCCTATTATCACACATGAAATGAGTTCGCCATCAATCAACAAGCCAGACTGATGGTATCTGAACAAGCCCTGATGACACAAAAATGACAAGCATGTGACGATATCATGATGCAAATATTGAACTTACATACATGCACCAGTCCTCCTTTCTGCTCCTTTTCCACCCGCAGCTATAGAGGCAGGATAGGGATAAGTAGTAGAAAAGGCACGTTTTCTGCCCTGTTCTCTGTCAGCCCCTATATGGTCCGATAGTGCTGGAGGTTGAAACATTCAGGATGCACATATGAATGTTCCTGAGATCAGGATCCTGACTTGAGCAATCTGTAGATTTTATAACTATTGATTCGGGACAGACCATAAAGCATACTAATTCTAACCTTGCTGATTTTAAGTCTCCAGTTTACAGGAGGGAGAAAACATCTTATGAAAAGCCCAAGTCTTATTTCTCAGAGTCACAGAGAATGTGATAACAAAGCATTCTTATGTCATGCCAGCTCCTTCTAAGTTACCAGGGGGGAAAATGGAGGGATAAAGCTTACGATATCAGTTTGATCTAGAGCCAGCTTGATCAAGTGGTTAAGGCACCTAGCAAAAAAGCAGGAAACCATGAGTTCAAGTCCTGCCTTAGCCATGAAAGCCAGTCGGGTGGGTTTGGGCCAGTCACTCTTTCTCAGTCCAACCCATCCTGTGATTGATGTTGTGAGGAAAATAGGCAGGTGTGTTGGATATGTTCACAGCCTTGAGTTGTTGTTGTTGTTTTAAAGCAGGGGGTTATAAATAAAATGTCTCTCTGGAAAATTTGGCAGCCTAGTTCGGATTTCGGCCTGACAACCTCAACAAACCCTCTCTCCAACCATGAGCCTGGGCTACGAGTAGTAAAACCCACCTCCTCCATCGGCAGCATGCTCCTAACCAGGCTCCAAAAGCAAAGGAAACTGCGAGCCTCCCTTGCGCGGATTGGTTGCAGTTTTCGCGGCGCCCTCAAGAAGACCACACAGGTTGGGCCGACCTCTCTCTCTCTCTCTCTCTCTCTCTCTCTCTCTCTCTCTCTCTCTCTCTCTCTCTCTCTCTCTCTCTCTCTCTCTCTCTCTCACACACTCACACACACACACACACACACACACACTCTCCCCTTTGGAAGAAAAGGGTAAAGAAAGAGGCGCCAAAACTGAAGGAACTGCTGGGAAGTTTTCTCTAACACCAGCCGTGGGAAATGTGTACTCCGCCATCCCCGTGACAACCGCCGAGGGAGGAGCCAGTTGCCGAGGGAAAAGGGTGGAGATGCCGGCTCCCTTCTCCATTGCTGAGAGCGTCTGAGCCGGGTCTCCGTTTCCATCCAGGGGTTCTCAACCTTGGCAACTTTTAAGACTTGTGGACTTCAACTCCCAGAATTCCTCAGCCAGCTTTGCTGGCTGAGGAATTCTGGGAGTTGAAGTCCACAAGTCTTAAAGTTGCCACGGTTGAGAACCCCTGTATTAAGCCATCTCCGCCCGCCTTTTCCCTCGTCCTCTTTCTCCTTCGAAGACTGCTAAATGACCTAGAACGGCGGTTGTAATTCAACACCACATAGCCAGTCCCGATATACCTGACTTTTATCCTAAGTAATGGCCACAGTAAGCGTATCAGATGAATTTTGAGCGTGTGTTTTTCAATAGGCTTTCGGCTGCCGCCTGTATCTCCTTATCCTTTTTTCCAAGTCCTGGAAACTGTCTTCAAAATAATTATTAGGCTTCCAGCTGCTACACTACAGGGAGAAGCCAAACTTTCCTTGCGTGAGCACACAGTCGCACTAGGTGGCGCTGTCGGATTCAGAGAAAGAAAAAGACCCATTTTTCTGTCCGCGGGAAAGTTCTGAAGGAATTGCACCGTGTTCTCCCTTGCGCGCTTCCTGCGGAAGCTTGGCTCTGAATGGCGGAACACGCGCAGTTTGCGCACAGAAGGTTCCCTGCACCTGGCAGTTTTAGAGTTTGGGAGCCCCACGAAGACAGCGCCGATTGGACACACACACACACACACACACACACACACACACACACACACACACACACACGAGACTTCATCCTAACCTGCTGCTTCTTTCTCTCTAAGTCTCCTCCCCCTTCCCCCCCCTTGACTTGTTGCTGCCCCATAATGATAATGACATGATGCCATTTGGAGATTCTGGGGAAATGATTGGAGATTTTATTGATGAAAAGTAGGCTGCATCAACTGTCATCAAATAAGTTTAATGCCAGGTGTAAGGCTATATAAAAATGTATTGCCTGATGTATTTGGCTGCCTGGTTATCCAGATAAGGACAGCAAAGTGGTCCCTCTGGGTTTCCTTTTTTATTTACTAAAATTAGGCCAAAATAGGAGATGGAGGTTGAGGAATGGGGACCCTGGATAGTTGCTTGATTAGCCCATCCTAAAGGTACTACTGTTCCCTGTCATCGCTGCATAGAAGAAGCAAGCAAGTAAAACAAACACTTCATTCTCATGTCCTCTTAATGGATTAAAAGGATTTATCCCATAACGCATCTTTGCCTTTGTTTCCAATTACAATTGTCCTTAGCTATTCCAGATTTAAATTAGAATACAGGTAGTCTTCAACTTACAACCATTCATTTAGCAACTAGTCGAAGTTACAACACACTGAAAAAAGTGAGTTTGACCATTTTTCACACTTATGACTGTTGCAGCATCCGCATGGTCATGTGGTGTACATTCAAATGCTTGACAACTGACTCATATGTATGTCCCCCAAGGTCAACTGCAACCCTGATGCAGCCCTCAATGAAATCGAGTTCGA
This sequence comes from Bothrops alternatus, assembly GCA_034064705.1. Lineage (NCBI taxonomy): Eukaryota > Metazoa > Chordata > Lepidosauria > Squamata > Viperidae > Bothrops > Bothrops alternatus. The sequence goes on along the minus strand of JARGCV010000018.1, from coordinate 19,073,018 downwards.
CACCCCTGCTCTAGGCATTTGGACATCAGCTTCAAGATTCACTGGGTACCAGCCTTCTGCTGAGACATTTGTCTTCAAAATGCTGGCTGGTGCTTTCTGACTGTTTGAAAGATCCCACAAGAAAGCTATAAATATAAAAGCCACACTTCTCTGTGAATTAATGATTCACCTGTGGAGATGGTTACCAGCATCAAATTTCTGGGCAGGCAGTTAATCCCAGCGACCGGTTAGGCACATAGGGTTGGCCTCCCACGAGTCCTGTCTATTAGGCAGTGTCATCTGACGGGACCTAGGGCAAGGGCCTTCTCTGTTGCTGCCCCAGCCCTCTGGAACCAACTTCCCACAGAGGTCCGCACTGCTTCCTCCCTCCTAGCTTTCCGTAAATTATTAAAGACTTATTTATGCCGACAGGCTTGGGGCGTATGAACTGTGTTCTGCCCCCGGGCCTAGGAATGTGCTTCCATCGTTGATTGTGTGTTTGATTGTGATTGCATGTTGTATGTATGGATTTTTGGATTGGATGGTTGTTTATTAAATTTTTTACATGTAATTTTATTGTTGTTGTAAGCTGCCCTGTGTCCTAGGAGAAGGGCGGCATAAAAATTCGAATAAATAAATAAATAACAAGTAGGCTGGCTTGGTCGCTCAACAGCGAGACACCGGTGAAGCAGGCACAGCAGCACTTACATTTTCTGCGTTACATGAGAAAAGCAAATCTTCCTTCCCCTAACCTTACCACTTTCTACAGAGGGACGATCAAGAGCATCCTGTCATAATAGCATCAGTCTAGTTTAGAAGCATCACTGCTTCAGACAGGAAGGGGGTGAAGAGTGATGAGGATGGCTGAAAAGATTATTGGTAGTTCCCTCCCTTCCATCCAGGACATAGTACAGAAGCGTTGCTTGAGCAGGGTCCGTAAGATTGTCTGGAATACTACAAATCCTCTTCATGACCTGTTTTCCTTGTTACCTTCTGGAAGGAAGTGGTATCCGAAGCAGAACATCCAGATTCAGTCACAGTTTTGTTCCATACAGTATTAATAAGGTGACCAACTGTCCTCTTTTACGGAGGACAGTCCTCCTTTTGTTGAGTTCTGTCCTCCCTCGAAAAGTGTCCTCCTACATGTCCTCCTTTTCGATATTTGAAGACTAATCTGCAGGGCTTTTTTTTTCTCATAGAACGCTCAGAACGGCGTTCCGGCACCTTTTTTTGATGGTTTTTTTTCAACTTTTGCATGAGCTGTGCTACTCCTCCTATTGGCTTTCGAAAGCCAATAGGAATTGCTGCTGAGTGCGCCAAAATAACCGGCCGGAACATGTAAGTTGTCTGCAGCAAAGGCGAATTGGCAGGAACTTTGCACCTCTCCCTGCTACCCAATTACACCATCTCCTAGTTCAGTGGTTCTCAACGTTCCTAATGCCGCGGCCCTTTAATACAGTTCATGTTGTGGTGACTCCCAGCCCTAAGGGCTCTCCAAGCGCGCACTGATGCAGCCCACTCACCCACCACGCTGGGGCTCAGCCTGTCCTCACCTCACTTCCGAAGGTCATCGGCCTGCCCGGCTCCAGCTGGCTGGGGAGGGGGGGCAGCAAGGCCGTTCCACTGGCTCCACCCAGCCTGGTTGGAGAAGCGCCCAGGCGGGGAGAGGGAGAGAAAGAGAGAGAGAAAGAAGAGTGCGACAGCGACAGCAGAGCTTAGTTCAGCCTCCTCTGCGGAAAGGTCCACGAAGCAGCGCGGCCTCCCTTAGGAGATGCTCAACGGAAACTAATCTGGTGCTGCAACGGCCCCCAGCTCGAAGTCGTGCGGAGACGAATAGAGGAGCGGTGTGAAGCACTTCACTGTGCCCCAATCCATGGCGGGTCCTTCACGATAGCCTAATTAAGGAAGCAGCAGCCATGCAGGTTCCTTTGGGGTGAAGCGACCAAGACAAAAGGCTGCCTCCCCTTTTTATTACCTTTCACAGTGGGTGGTTACACAAAGCATCACAAGGTTACAAACAGCCAATAACAAGTTTACACCTGTAGCCAATGGCAAAGTTACACCTGTAGCCAATAGTTTTTAAATCATGGTACAATCTCCTCCCTCATTTCCTGTTGTTTCCAAGCCTCATGGTCTTTTGTTCCAAGCCTCATGGTCTTTTGTTCCAGGACTGATTTCTCACATCCCTCATGGCAGTTTCTTTTTCCCGCCTACGCTCCGTCCAGCTCGTACACGATCCTAGGGCATAGGCCATCATATCAACATCTCCTCCTGTTTTCTTTTAATAAGAGTCCGAATGTCTTTCTTCCGAGAAAACGGGACATGGTTTTGTCTTCTGCCAATCCATGTGAATTTGTTCAGTCATCAGAGGCTGTAGTTGGCTCTTATCCAGAAGATGGACAGAAGCGGGAGACTTACACAGGTTCAATAGGTGAGGAATACATTGTACACAGCAACAGATTGTTACACAAAATATTACAAGCAATATTATACTAATAACCAATTTTTTGAGCCACCCAGCATTAGGTAGCCAGGAAAACAAACTGTCCCAATCAATCAAGGCACCAGTTTCTTGTGATAAGGGATTGTTTTGTACCATACTTTCCATATGAGCGACAGTGGCAGAAATATTGGGTGAGTTGTCAGAAATGTACATACAGCAATGACTTTGAATAAGGGCACACACGCCTCCTTTTGCTGCAAGAAGGACATCCAATGCATAGCGATTCTGTAAGGTTACTTCTCTTATTTGCTGCTGTTCCTCATTTAATAATTCTATTGAGCGAATAGTTTCATTAAACATTGCAACAGTCCAATTATTTAATATATGCAAATCCCTATAATTCATGGCAACATCCATTGCAGGAATTAACGCTCTAGCAGTTTGAACAGACCAACTGCCCCCCAAAGTGAGCTCATTGGAAGTTTCAACAGCACGTCTATTGCGCAAGTGGAAAGAGGGTAGTTTATCAAGTTTATATAAAACAGGGATTACAGCTCCATATGTACATATGCCAGACCAATTCTGGGGTATTGACCGATATGCATTTTTTCCACATAAGATCCAATCTTTATCAGACATGAGTACATTGTCTTTAGAAGAGTTATACAAAGTTTCAAAAATTTCACCAAAATCAAACAAGGGAACACAACCAGCACATGCTTTCCTGTTGCCATTGTTTGTCTCATTATAATATCTAGTTTTATAGTCTAGCTGCCAAGGGATAGTTATATTACAAGATTGCCAAATAATTAAAAAGGTATTATTACTGTTTGACGAAGCTGTGCAATTGATGCACACTTGAGCAGGGTAACACAAAGCAAGAGAGACCAGTAAGGAAGGATTCAAAGTGAAAGAGAGAGAGTTATCATTCATCCATGGGAACGTATTAAAGGGAAAAATTGCGAGGCAAGGCAAACACATAAGGCACACCATGATGGGGAAAAGCACGCTTGTTCTGTGCTGGCATGTGCATACAAATCCAACAATTGGATGCATTCAGCAACATAGCATAGTGACAAACATAAAATACAAAACAGCAAAAATTGTCATAAAAATAAAAATCATTAACAAGACTAGAAAACATAAATTCAAAACAGGCCATCATAGAGAAATAAAAAGGGAGGGGGCTGTGGTTTATTAAACAAAACAACAGGGGGGGTATAAGAGAGAGAAGGGAACACAAACAGGTTCATATGCAGATGGAGATGGCAAAAACAAAACACAGAGTCATATGCAGATGGAGATGGGATCTCGTTTACAGCCATCCTTTTCAGGCGACGATTGCACCAAACAAGGTCTTCAGATCTTGCAACCAGCGATAATAAACCTGCAGTTTTAGGGCAAAAGAAGAGGGGGGGAGGAAATGGCTCTCTGCTGGAGACGTCTCAGGGGAGCCTTTCACAAGTTAAGAAAGTTAACAGTGAACAAGGCATTATTAAGGCAGTTTTGAATCAATGGGAGGCCAGGAGGTATTTTCTCCTTTTCCAATTATAAGGAATCATAGTGTAAGTAGCAGAAAGGGAGGCAAGAAGTTCCTGGACATATGGACTGCAAAGACCATAAGTAGAAACAGCAGACTTAAGATTTTTTAACAAGTTAAAAGGAAAGGGAGTAAAGACAGGGTTAGCACCAGTAAGATCAACTGGATAGGCAAAAGCAGTTATTAAGTCTTCAGTAGAAGTAAAATCTCCCTGTATAGGAGCCTGAAAAATTCCCTGATATACAGGAGACAGGGCAGAAGGAACAGAAAGAGAATCCTGATAATAATGACTATGTTCCAAACCAATAGCTACAGAAGAAGAAGGCAGATCTTGAAAATGGACCCGCAAACAAGCAAGATCCGTCTTCTACGTGAGGAGAATTTGGGAAGGAGCACAAGGCTCCTCACAAAGACATAAGCCAAATTTAATCCAATCAGCAATTTTTAATGATCCCTTTAAGGGGTAAGAGGGACAATGGCAAATAAACATTAACAATTTTTTTAACTCCTTACGTGAAGGCAATTTATGAGTTATTTTTAGTTGCATAATTGAGGCCTTGACAATTACTCCAAGCCCCTCCAGATGTGCAATCTGTTCCTTGGAGGATTCTGCCCTCATACTCACGGGAAGTCGGTCCTTGTGGAAGAAGCCGTGGATGCTCGAGATGAGTATGAGGGTGTCAAGGATGTCGTAGTCATACGACACCGACCCAAATCACGTCGGGGTCACCACTTGAAGCACTTCACTGTGCCCCAATCCATGGCGGGTCCTTCACGATAGCCTAATTAAGGAAGCAGCAGCCATGCAGGTTCCTTTGAGGTGAAGCGACCAAGACAAAAGGCTGCCTCCCCTTTTTATTACCTTTCACAGTGGGCGGTTACACAAAGCATCACAAGGTTACAAACAGCCAATAACAAGGTTACACCTGTAGCCAATGGCAAAGTTACACCTGTAGCCAATAGTTTTAAAATCATGGTACAATCTCCTCCCTCATTTCCTGTTGTTTCCAAGCCTCATGGTCTTTTGTTCCAAGCCTCATGGTCTTTTGTTCCAGGACTGATTTCTCACATCCCTCATGGCAGTTTCTTTTTCCCGCCTACGCTCCGTCCAGCTCGTACACGATCCTAGGGCATAGGCCATCATATCAACAGCGGTGTCTCAGTTCCCAAGACCATTGGAAATATGTGTTTTCTGATGGTCTTAGGCGACCCCTGTGAAAGGGTCATTCGACCCCCAATGGGGTCGCGACCCACAGTTTGAGAACCGCTGTCCTAGTTAGTCCCGAAGATACCTGCAGGAGATTGGAGCAGCGATGCCACGGTAACTTTCTCTTGATCTTCAGCCCTGCTAGGACAATAATGGCTGTGGGCGCAAGAGGCAGGGGCAGCGGGGCTGCTGCAGGTGGGGGTGTGAGGGGCAGTGGTGGCCGGCTGCCCGCCATGCTGTGGGAGCCGTGGGACCTGCTCTACACGGGGCTGTGCAGGGTGGGCAGTGGTACTGGCGAGGCAGCTGCAGGTGGGGGGTGTCGACAGCACAATTATATTCTGGGAGGCCAAAAATGTGAGAAACTCAAGATTATCCTGTCTTGATTCTCTTTGGTGTTAAGAAAAGAGAAGGAAAAATGCTGTTAGGCCTTCAAGCTTGTTATTATAGCCTCTATCAATAACAATTCTAGTATTTTTGCAGTATCTATTTCCTGATCTGTTCTACCTCAAATGCCTGATCTCAAGTGATTTCAGTATTAGTCCTGTGTTTAGAAAATTAGTACTCTATCAAGAAAGCACTATCCTTGTGTTGCACAGATTTAATAAAAAAAGAATTGGGACCTGCGGACTATGTATTGCTCATTTTGTCCTGCATGAGCACATTTCATCTTTTTCATTGCCTCTGCTGGTGACTTTATGTGCCTGAAACTTTGTTTTCATTAATTTCTGTCATTATTGTCTGACTTATTGGCAACATACAGCACTAGTCAAAGGACCGGTCATTAAGTCTCCTTTTTCAGCACCATCATATTTAAACATGAGTCTATCAGCCCATGGTGGCTCTTTTCAATGTATTTTTATTAGGGAGTCTTATCATTACATTAACATATAAAACAGTCAAGATGTGGACATAGAAATGTTAAATTCACTTTACAAAGATAAGGCTCAAGTTTACAGGTTTACATTTCCCGCCCTACCCATCCCAGGAATTCTTGCCCATTTGCATTTCAGAGAAATAATCCCTATTTAATTCTTCCCAGAGTTTGTGTTTATAAATATTAAACAAACCACAAAATATACGTCAAGTACAGAATGTTCTACAATACAGTCCAAGCACAAACAGAAATACACAATACTGCACCTACGAACTCTTCATATGCCATCTCTGGTACTTCCAGTTCTGGAGACAAGACTTCTCTGATTTATGTACATATTCTTCAGTCTTTTCTCATGTCTAGAATCTAGAAAAGAGCCCTCACAATTTGATTGATATAGCTCTATCCCTTCATGTACATGCACGTGCCATTCATTGTATACATATCCTTATTGCACAGTTTATTCTCTGAGGTAACTGGTTCCTCAAGCAATTCAATCTTTCCCAGATCAAATTAACTACTACTAACAAAGGTTTCTAATGATTTTGGAGCAATAGTACATGACTACATTTTAGAATCCAGGATCTATAAAGAGCTTGGTATAAATACCCAGAGGACCAAGACAAGAGTTTGGATTTATTGCTATTATAATATTTGCAATATCTATATAGTCTACTTTTATCTCTAGGATTACTGTTATTTTGGTTTGGAAAACCACAATAGATGCTTCCTGACTGGGTTTTGATTCAGCTCAAAGTTTCAAACAGGATTAAATATGCAGCAAATAATAAATAGAATTTTTCTTAGCAATGAAATAATTAAGGAAGAGCTCAAAAACACACTGAAGATAAAATGGTTTCAGTCATAAAAACATTTCATATATTTACTTATGATTGAAAAGATTGCTCTAAAAAAACCTACAAGTATTTACTTTTTAGATGATGTAACATACAAAAGGGAAATTACCCAAGCTTTTCAACTAGCCAATTATATAAAAAAAGAAATCTAGTTTAAAACTTGTGTCCTGATCCAGTTGCTCTTAGCAACTGTGAGAACTCCAGAAAATGAACTATTCCAAATCAGCTCATAATTTATTCTAGAGTGCATACATATTCTTTATACAAATTACAAACACAATCTGATTTTTAATTAAGCATATGGGAATTACATGGGAGTTAGTTAGAAAGGTTTATATATTAGAAAGTAGATGAAATATGGATTAGGTTTTGTTGCAATATTTTTAATAGGAAATGTAAATAAAAATATTTTTAAAAAAATTTAACTTTAAGTTTAAAATGTACTTTAAGTACTTCATACATTTACTCAATTATTTAAAAAATAATAATTTATTCTTTTGCAATAATAGATAACAATTCTAAAATTTTAATAGAACAAGAATGCTTTGGGAGCTTCCTTGAAACAAAAGGCTGTAATCTTATTAATCTCGAACAAGGATCTAAACTGAACATATTTCTAAGGAAACAAGTGTAGGACTGTGTGTAAATATCGCTGGTATAGTTAGGAAAGGGGAAGAGTGAATTTTGTCTCATGAAATCCAGATTGGCAAATATGCTATTCAGTTTAGTTCTTCTGCTTCTACCTCCATACAGTTGAAAATTGGGCATGTGGAAATGTTGATCTTTTCTAAATACATGAGATTTTAGTCACATCCTCTTAAAAGAGCTTGGTGTTTTACACAGGCACAAAATCTCCATCAAGACAACAAAGATAACAATACACCACTGTCAAAAGGACTTTTTATAAATAAATCATGTGCATCCATTTTAATTACACCAGGTAAGAAAGCATGCTTAAAAATAATGGCATGAAATTGTGACTCTGGAATTTATCGTAATGAAAAATAATGAATATAATCAGAAATTAACTTTTTCCAGGTGTCTGAAATTCACAGAAACTTCTATCTTTGGAAATAGGTTAATTTTTTAATTGTTATGTATTTTAGTAAGTTTAGCTTTATTTTTATTTTTTTAAATCACCATTTCTCTGTAATTTACAATCATGTACACTCAATTAAAAATGTCTAAATCTCCCTCAAAATTGTATTTGCACTACTTTGCAAAGAAAAACTTTCATGAGTGCATCAAAGTAAAAATCCAAATTTCCATCTTGAGAAAATTATATCCCGCTCTTCAGTTTCAGAACAGCTTCTGCAATGTGGTACTATACATTATACTGATCATGTATCTGTTGTTTAATATTAATATTCCTCAGAGACATGAGGAATATGCAGGACAGGTTCAACCAATAGGAGAGAATGCTTAACCATTTCTGCATCCACTGATTTTTTTCTGCAAATACCCTTCCGAGCTGATTGTGCATACAGAAAAAAAATCAATGTACAAAGAAAGGAGTATCTTCTCCTCCCATGGAATTCTCACCTGTAAATCAGTTACGCTGATTTATCCTAATGTGTAATTCTTCTGAAACTTGTTAATCAGTCTTTCCATATAGATCAAACATGCCTGTGTTCCATCTGAATTATTCACCTTGTGCATATCTTGAAGAATATTAGTTTTTAAAAATGCTAAAATGCTTTAAAAATTCATGTTATGTCTTTGTGCATTTATTCATCTGTACACTTAAATATTTTCAGAAATTGCATTTGCTAAAAATTTACCAAAATTTGTAAAGACATAAAAATATTTTTAAATGAAAAAAATCAAACAAAAAAAATAATAAAACCCGAGCAATCGGTAGGTACTTATATAGGCATTGGTTAGTAGATATTGTTTTACTAAGGAATATATTCAAAAGCTTCCTCTTCTATTTGTAGTAAATGCTTAAAATTAGGATATCATGGCTTGATATGGTAGAAATGATAGCTTTCTCTTCAGCTTAATTACTGATAAAAACAGAAAAGCAAATAAAAATAAAGACTGCTTTTTGGTTACTTAAAGGCCACTACTACATCAATTATTCTATTATGAAAAGTAAATGTAAGAATTTTGAAGTTATTGTCTATCAAAATAACGAACTAATTGAAGATAACCTGCAGGATGTTTATGAGCACCTAACTACTGACTAAAATTCACTAGTTTTGAATATAGCCCTTAGTTTTGCACATGTTTTTTTTATGTTTAAGAGCTGCCAAACAAATGGCTAATGAAGTCTACTTTGCAGGCTATCCACTGTCTGAGAGGACAGTAATATTCAATGTGAAATTGTTGAAACTCTGGTGTCTGGCGGATTTCATGGAGGAAAGAGATGTCAAGGTCTGATTCCAGAAGGACAAGTAGTAGAGGGAAAACCACAAGCAATACCCCAAGCCCAACAAAAAGAAGTCTGGAAAAACTCTTCACAGCAGCATTACCTTTCACAGTGGGCGGTTACACAAAGCATCACAAGGTTACAAACAGCCAATAACAAGGTTACACCTGTAGCCAATGGCAAAGTTACACCTGTAGCCAATAGTTTTAAAATCATGGTACAATCTCCTCCCTCATTTCCTGTTGTTTCCAAGCCTCATGGTCTTTTGTTCCAAGCCTCATGGTCTTTTGTTCCAGGACTGATTTCTCACATCCCTCATGGCAGTTTCTTTTTCCCGCCTACGCTCCGTCCAGCTCGTACACGATCCTAGGGCATAGGCCATCATATCAACAGCGGTGTCTCAGTTCCCAAGACCATTGGAAATATGTGTTTTCTGATGGTCTTAGGCGACCCCTGTGAAAGGGTCATTCGACCCCCAATGGGGTCGCGACCCACAGTTTGAGAACCGCTGTCCTAGTTAGTCCCGAAGATACCTGCAGGAGATTGGAGCAGCGATGCCACGGTAACTTTCTCTTGATCTTCAGCCCTGCTAGGACAATAATGGCTGTGGGCGCAAGAGGCAGGGGCAGCGGGGCTGCTGCAGGTGGGGGTGTGAGGGGCAGTGGTGGCCGGCTGCCCGCCATGCTGTGGGAGCCGTGGGACCTGCTCTACACGGGGCTGTGCAGGGTGGGCAGTGGTACTGGCGAGGCAGCTGCAGGTGGGGGGTGTCGACAGCACAATTATATTCTGGGAGGCCAAAAATGTGAGAAACTCAAGATTATCCTGTCTTGATTCTCTTTGGTGTTAAGAGGAGAGAAGGAAAAATGCTGTTAGGCCTTCAAGCTTGTTATTATAGCCTCTATCAATAACAATTCTAGTATTTTTGCAGTATCTATTTCCTGATCTGTTCTACCTCAAATGCCTGATCTCAAGTGATTTCAGTATTAGTCCTGTGTTTAGAAAATTAGTACTCTATCAAGAAAGCACTATCCTTGTGTTGCACAGATTTAATAAAAAAAGAATTGGGACCTGCGGACTATGTATTGCTCATTTTGTCCTGCATGAGCACATTTCATCTTTTTCATTGCCTCTGCTGGTGACTTTATGTGCCTGAAACTTTGTTTTCATTAATTTCTGTCATTATTGTCTGACTTATTGGCAACATACAGCACTAGTCAAAGGACCGGTCATTAAGTCTCCTTTTTCAGCACCATCATATTTAAACATGAGTCTATCAGCCCATGGTGGCTCTTTTCAATGTATTTTTATTAGGGAGTCTTATCATTACATTAACATATAAAACAGTCAAGATGTGGACATAGAAATGTTAAATTCACTTTACAAAGATAAGGCTCAAGTTTACAGGTTTACATTTCCCGCCCTACCCATCCCAGGAATTCTTGCCCATTTGCATTTCAGAGAAATAATCCCTATTTAATTCTTCCCAGAGTTTGTGTTTATAAATATTAAACAAACCACAAAATATACGTCAAGTACAGAATGTTCTACAATACAGTCCAAGCACAAACAGAAATACACAATACTGCACCTACGAACTCTTCATATGCCATCTCTGGTACTTCCAGTTCTGGAGACAAGACTTCTCTGATTTATGTACATATTCTTCAGTCTTTTCTCATGTCTAGAATCTAGAAAAGAGCCCTCACAATTTGATTGATATAGCTCTATCCCTTCATGTACATGCACGTGCCATTCATTGTATACATATCCTTATTGCACAGTTTATTCTCTGAGGTAACTGGTTCCTCAAGCAATTCAATCTTTCCCAGATCAAATTAACTACTACTAACAAAGGTTTCTAATGATTTTGGAGCAATAGTACATGGACAAGACTACATTTTAGAATCCAGGATCTATAAAGAGCTTGGTATAAATACCCAGAGGACCAAGACAAGAGTTTGGATTTATTGCTATTATAATATTTGCAATATCTATATAGTCTACTTTTATCTCTAGGATTACTGTTATTTTGGTTTGGAAAACCACAATAGATGCTTCCTGACTGGGTTTTGATTCAGCTCAAAGTTTCAAACAGGATTAAATATGCAGCAAATAATAAATAGAATTTTTCTTAGCAATGAAATAATTAAGGAAGAGCTCAAAAACACACTGAAGATAAAATGGTTTCAGTCATAAAAACATTTCATATATTTACTTATGATTGAAAAGATTGCTCTAAAAAAACCTACAAGTATTTACTTTTTAGATGATGTAACATACAAAAGGGAAATTACCCAAGCTTTTCAACTAGCCAATTATATAAAAAAAGAAATCTAGTTTAAAACTTGTGTCCTGATCCAGTTGCTCTTAGCAACTGTGAGAACTCCAGAAAATGAACTATTCCAAATCAGCTCATAATTTATTCTAGAGTGCATACATATTCTTTATACAAATTACAAACACAATCTGATTTTTAATTAAGCATATGGGAATTACATGGGAGTTAGTTAGAAAGGTTTATATATTAGAAAGTAGATGAAATATGGATTAGGTTTTGTTGCAATATTTTTAATAGGAAATGTAAATAAAAATATTTTTAAAAAAATTTAACTTTAAGTTTAAAATGTACTTTAAGTACTTCATACATTTACTCAATTATTTAAAAAATAATAATTTATTCTTTTGCAATAATAGATAACAATTCTAAAATTTTAATAGAACAAGAATGCTTTGGGAGCTTCCTTGAAACAAAAGGCTGTAATCTTATTAATCTCGAACAAGGATCTAAACTGAACATATTTCTAAGGAAACAAGTGTAGGACTGTGTGTAAATATCGCTGGTATAGTTAGGAAAGGGGAAGAGTGAATTTTGTCTCATGAAATCCAGATTGGCAAATATGCTATTCAGTTTAGTTCTTCTGCTTCTACCTCCATACAGTTGAAAATTGGGCATGTGGAAATGTTGATCTTTTCTAAATACATGAGATTTTAGTCACATCCTCTTAAAAGAGCTTGGTGTTTTACACAGGCACAAAATCTCCATCAAGACAACAAAGATAACAATACACCACTGTCAAAAGGACTTTTTATAAATAAATCATGTGCATCCATTTTAATTACACCAGGTAAGAAAGCATGCTTAAAAATAATGGCATGAAATTGTGACTCTGGAATTTATCGTAATGAAAAATAATGAATATAATCAGAAATTAACTTTTTCCAGGTGTCTGAAATTCACAGAAACTTCTATCTTTGGAAATAGGTTAATTTTTTAATTGTTATGTATTTTAGTAAGTTTAGCTTTATTTTTATTTTTTTAAATCACCATTTCTCTGTAATTTACAATCATGTACACTCAATTCAAAATGTCTAAATCTCCCTCAAAATTGTATTTGCACTACTTTGCAAAGAAAAACTTTCATGAGTGCATCAAAGTAAAAATCCAAATTTCCATCTTGAGAAAATTATATCCCGCTCTTCAGTTTCAGAACAGCTTCTGCAATGTGGTACTATACATTATACTGATCATGTATCTGTTGTTTAATATTAATATTCCTCAGAGACATGAGGAATATGCAGGACAGGTTCAACCAATAGGAGAGAATGCTTAACCATTTCTGCATCCACTGATTTTTTTCTGCAAATACCCTTCCGAGCTGATTGTGCATACAGAAAAAAAATCAATGTACAAAGAAAGGAGTATCTTCTCCTCCCATGGAATTCTCACCTGTAAATCAGTTACGCTGATTTATCCTAATGTGTAATTCTTCTGAAACTTGTTAATCAGTCTTTCCATATAGATCAAACATGCCTGTGTTCCATCTGAATTATTCACCTTGTGCATATCTTGAAGAATATTAGTTTTTAAAAATGCTAAAATGCTTTAAAAATTCATGTTATGTCTTTGTGCATTTATTCATCTGTACACTTAAATATTTTCAGAAATTGCATTTGCTAAAAATTTACCAAAATTTGTAAAGACATAAAAATATTTTTAAATGAAAAAAATCAAACAAAAAAAATAATAAAACCCGAGCAATCGGTAGGTACTTATATAGGCATTGGTTAGTAGATATTGTTTTACTAAGGAATATATTCAAAAGCTTCCTCTTCTATTTGTAGTAAATGCTTAAAATTAGGATATCATGGCTTGATATGGTAGAAATGATAGCTTTCTCTTCAGCTTAATTACTGATAAAAACAGAAAAGCAAATAAAAATAAAGACTGCTTTTTGGTTACTTAAAGGCCACTACTACATCAATTATTCTATTATGAAAAGTAAATGTAAGAATTTTGAAGTTATTGTCTATCAAAATAACGAACTAATTGAAGATAACCTGCAGGATGTTTATGAGCACCTAACTACTGACTAAAATTCACTAGTTTTGAATATAGCCCTTAGTTTTGCACATGTTTTTTTTATGTTTAAGAGCTGCCAAACAAATGGCTAATGAAGTCTACTTTGCAGGCTATCCACTGTCTGAGAGGACAGTAATATTCAATGTGAAATTGTTGAAACTCTGGTGTCTGGCGGATTTCATGGAGGAAAGAGATGTCAAGGTCTGATTCCAGAAGGACAAGTAGTAGAGGGAAAACCACAAGCAATACCCCAAGCCCAACAAAAAGAAGTCTGGAAAAACTCTTCACAGCAGCATTTACCTTCAAGTTACCCATCAAAAAGTCATAGCTCCACCTAAGTGCTTTTCGGGCTTCCTTCAACTCTTCCTCCTCTGCAACCAAAAATGCATTTTCATCCGCCTCCAGTTCCTCAAATGAATCTGTATCTTCTTTCCCATTTTCTGCCCTTGGAGAAGTTTGAAAGAGAAGGTCTATCTCCTCATCATTAACAGGAGTGGGGAGCAAGCTGGTGCTTGGATTGTAGATCAATTCTGAAATTGTTAAGGGCTCCTCTTTGATTTTCTCACCCTCCTCAACTGAAAGATCTGAACCATCATCTGTTTCTTTAGTTGGAGAGCTTGATATCACAGGGAGAGAAATATCATCTTCTTTCGGCAGCTGGATTCCTGTAAAATGGCACTTTTAGATTCTCAAACTTACATTTCAAGGAGATAAAACAATAGACAAAACATAAACAACTGCAGAAAAAACTGCTTGCAATTTAACCATTAACTGGTTTATATTAAGTGAAGGGGACTTCTTCCTAGTTCAGCAAGCTAAATATAACTCGTTACCATTACTCATTTTACTACAAAATCCAAGTTTTTTAAAAATAAAAATCTGCATTTTGTAAACCTGAAATGAAAATCTTCGATTATTTCATTGCACAGAACTATATTCCATAATACTGAAACCATGATAAATACTGTACTTGCATAATCAGACACATGTATAATGTGTGTTTATGATACATTATGATGTATCATAATCTATTAATAGACTATTGATAGCAGTAAATGAGAAAATACAGATTGATGGGAAATACTGGTTATCATGTAATTCTATTTCTCAAGATATAATATTAATCAATATTACAAGGATGTCATAAGTGACAAAATGCATTACAGTATGCAAGACAGTTTGATTGAATGAACTAACTGGAGGAAAAGGTTTTCATTACTCCTAATATGGTTAAACTACAAAATGCATCATTTGCATCAACTTTGTGTAATGATACCAATATACAAATCATGCAGTATAATTTGAATCAATTTGTGTAAACAGCAGTGTGCAAATAGCATAAATCACAACAAATGATATTAACTAATTGAATATAAAGTAATTATCCACACAAATTTTTATCTACTGTTAATCTGTGAAATTGACGTTTTGCAGTTTTAACAGTTATGCTTATGCCATTTAGCTTCAAAGTTAGCAGCTCTAAATTAAAAGAGTTCTCTATGTAAATTTGCAACAAACACTAATTTTTTTGTAGTCTTCTAAAATTATACAACTCCATTTAGAGTCCAGTTTTATTTAATTACTTTTTTTGTGTGGGTGAACTGAAAAGAGGTTTATTTTTCAATGCAAAAAACAGGAATGAATATAAGCCTAAACTCTTAGAACTAAAGATACTGCGCACAGGAAATTTCCCTAATTCTATCTCTATAGCAACAGTCTGGTAAAATAGTTTGGGCTAAGAAACAGCAACAGACCCAATGGCTTCAATGATCAGTTGTATTTATTTATTCAACAATATCAACGGCTTTGACAATCTGTTTTTAATTTAGTATTTCCCCTTGAATATCAATTGTAAATCTGTTCTCACTGGATTAGATTTAGCCTGGCTTTTGTACATCTATTCAAAATAAACTAAAACTGCATCTAATTCAACTTGAGTTAGACAATCTTGATTTTATTTATGGCTCCAAAATCCACTTTAAATGTTGTAATCCTAGATAATTCTGTTATCCTCCACAATTTATATATCTTTTCATTCATAATATTAAAGAAGTGGTAGTATTTAGGACTGATCTTGAAGGCAGAAGCACAAAAAGGATGTCCACCTTTGGATTGCTTCTTCAAGTAGCAAGGTGGACAATGGATGTTTATTTGGATTTGGATATTAATGGAGATATTAGGGGCATCCCTGGGTGAAACAGTATGATAGTTGGTAGGGTTACTTTTTATTTCAATCATAGCTGGTGTGATGGATAAATGAAGACAGGAGACAACTTGGCCACAACCACATAGGTGCAACTTGCATGTTTGCTTTGAATAAGAAGGCTGGGTTGGATAGAGAAATGTACTGTAGCTCACTATGGGCTTTTAGAATTGTAAATGAGATCCAGGATAACAGACAATTCTCTTTTAATATCTGTTTCTTGTTAATCGGCAGCTTTGAATGATTGTTTTCCCTGTTTGTATGACATTTCTATGGCTAAAAGGAAGGCAATTGAAGCTTAGACATGTGAATTTTATTCTCCTCCTTAGTCCATATTACGAAGCAGAAAGGAAAGAGGCAGATTTATGAAGGGAGGTAAAACCCATTCAATTAGAATGGTTCTTATCGGTGTCTCCTCTGTGTACTTTGCAAGTCAAACTGTATTACCACAGGATATGATGTCACTTTCTGAAGTGTGAAGACAGGAATCCTGAGTTACTCTGATGCAGGAATGGGGGCAAATATAAGGAGACAAAATAATGGCACCATCATCTTCATAAGCTGGTTGGACTCAAGTGGCATCAACATTGAATAAACAAATAAATAATACATCTTTATGTTGAATGCCAGGCAGGTCTTTTAAAATGGTAATGGTTAAAAAAAGATAATCTCACAGTAGTACAAGGGTTCAACCTAGTCTTTATTATGAGATTAGCAGACTGTGGCAGCGATTTGTTTGGGCCCACTTATTGTCAATAAGCAATTCCTACTGTATTGGTTATAAGCTTAATGGTATACAAGTTTTTCTTAATGGTGTATAAAGCCATATACAACTGAGGCCTAACTATTCTTACACAGTCCTCCTCTGACTCTTTAATTATTAGCAGAAACTCTTGGGGCATTTTGCCACACATAATTTGACATTAATTCTCATTTCTTCATGTTACATGTCACTGGAGTTAAGAGCTTGAAAGAGGGCTTAATAATATTTATTTAATTAGACCTTTTAATTATTTCAAATTCTGATTTATTTTTTCAAAAAATTGTTTCAGGCTTTCAATAAATTGTTAAGATTTGCGTTAATTCTTAATATTTAATATTTTAATTGCATTGTTCTAAGCTATCCTGGATACTATAATAAATACAATCAAAGACAAGACAAAAGAGAAAAACAACAGCCTGGGGGAAAAAACTGAAGCCCCTTTTGATATAGGACATATTCACTATTTGACAGTGATAGAGAATAATTAACAAAAATGTGTTTCATATAAAATAAAACAAGTACTACAACACAGAATGAGAAACTGGTAACATTCAAATAGAACAAATAGTAAAACTATGGACCTCATCCACTTCCACCTCCCAATAAATAATATTTGCAGATCAACAATACTGGCTATCACACATTTTGATCTGATTGCTGTATGAACTAAATTAACTAGCTTATAATCTAGATTATTCTGATTTAAAGCTATCAGCTATTTATTGAATCAACACTCCTCATGTTGGAGGCATATCTGTCATGGACGATCAGGATAGGAAAATAATTAGTTCAGACCTACCATCTCTGCCCTGGAAAATGAAAATCTACTTCAAATAATCTCCTGATAACTTCAACTGAATCTGATGCTAACATATAACACAAAGAAGATAGGAAAAAGTTCCAGTTAAATAGTCAGTAGAATCTTTTAAAGCAGGTTATATACTTGTAGAACAAATGGAAACCTGTAATATACTAATAGGATTTTTTTAAAAAATAATTTGCAAAGTCACTGCATGTTTCTATATTAATTAAGAAATAAGAGACTGTATAATGTTGTTTCAATTTCCTCAAAAAGTAGATTTTAATTTAATAAGAATGGAGAATTAATCATTTTAATTCTTCGTGGTATCCGTAGCAGAACATCCAGATTCAGCCATACAGCATTAACCTTGTGAACTCTCAAGCTTCCTCCTTTCGTTATATATTCAAGATGGACAGTATTTAATATTTGTTATGCATATGTAGGGGTATGGGTCTATACATATGTTGTATATAGTATGTTTAGATGTGTGTCATGTATGTGTTTCACTTTGAGAGCGGGCAACTAAATTTCATTTTTGATGTGTGCCATTGTGCCCAGAGTAAAAAACTGACAATAAAGGTTATCTTATCTTATCTTAAAAAATAAATCTCAAGTAATTCAATCACACGTGTGATTGTATGTGTGTATTTAAATAAATTCAGATTAAGCAGTATTCATAGTCTTTAGTAGTTACTATTTCTGCACTCTTAACATTAAGATTAGAAAAACAACCCTTATAAAAATATGGATTATGGTTGTGTCTGATCCAGTATTTAGTTTCCATAGTTGCTCAGTTTTATTCTTTTTTACTTCATACTTGAAAAGGTCCTCATGTGTGAATACGTATTATATAGAATTTGATAAAATAGAAAACTGGACAGTTTATTGCCTACTGGAGAAAGCTACCTTTTTAAAGATTATATCAGAACATTCTTTCATTTCATTTTACATTCATCACCACCATTCAAAATAAACACTTTTTTGACTTTAGCTATGTCATCACAATAATGGTGATGGTGGTGGTGGTGGTGGTGATGATGATAAAGACAAAGGGTTAAAATTATAGTTCATACAGAGCAGATTAACACAACATAGTACAAAATTAAAATGGAATAAGACCACTTTTTCAGTATGGACATGATTTTTAAACATGATGTAAATTCATTTAAATTGCATTTTCGTCATATACAAATATGGAGGACAAAAGCTCGAAATGCTTTCAACGGCCTCTTTAATTTAATAAAGAGTTTAGTAAAAATGGTCTCAAAAAATGGCTGCTAGCCTTGATTTAATTTCTCTGCATGCACATGCTCAGAGAAAAATTTGCATACATACATACCCATCACGCTATTCTCTTTTGGGTTAAGCAACGTTTTGAAAAATGCAGAAAAAGAATAAGAAATAGTAAGCAAAATAAATTACAAAGAGGAGATAGGAGAAAAAAAGAAATCTGATTTATACCAATATCATTCATTATACTTCTTCATATTTTTCTTATTCCAGCAAGCCATTCTTACATCCACAATGTCCATGCATTACATCATACACTACATTTATTTCTTATATTGTAGCATCTCACTTCTGCCTTTTTAAAGATCTTATCAACACTATCTATTCAGGGTTTTCCTCTCAACACACTCAACTTTTATATATTTCTTTTGGAATTCAATCTTCATTCATTCTATCTACAGGACCAAAACATCTGAAAATATTTCCTTCATATTAGTGATTCACCATTCAGCATATATATTTTTAACCTATTTTTGTTTTATAATACATACAACACTTAAGTTACTTGTTTCTACTACATATAACTTACTTTATATTTCTCTTTAACATTTTATTCACATAGAACAAATTGTACTTTAGCTGTTTTAACTTATTTGGACATTTGTTCTGCACAATAAATTTTACTAATTATTCTTACTTTTTTAATGTCTTAATTCTTTCCTCATTTTTAGTAAACAGTCTGCCAGGGTACAAATTCATCCATGTATCCCAGGAGTCTTCAAAGTTGGCCCTTTTATGACTTGTGGACTTCAACTCCCAGAATTCCTCAGCCAGCATGCCTGGCTGAGGAATTCTGGGAGTTGAAGTCCATAAGTATAAAAGGGCCAACTTTGAAGACCCGATTTATCCTATTGCCCTTTTTTTCTATGCACAACTTCAGTAGTAATTGTTGATTTAATTTTGTCAAATTCAGCTTCCTTGGCCTTTGATATATTAAGTTCCAGATCCATTACCTTGTTGCAGCATTCAATTTAGCTAACATTTACAACATAGCACCAGCTGCATTCAAATGCAACATTCATGTTTCCATTCAATATATCTGTAATATTACAACCATTTTATTATACATTTATCCATAAACAATCAAAAGGATATTACACATTTTGCATTTTTTATTATTCAGTGTTGAACCATTCAATACTGTTTCATTTATTCTCATGTTTGTTTTACTTCCACCATTTACTGTTCTTATCACAAACATCAACCAATCTTCAGTTCAACATTTCTGCAAGATATCTCATAATTCAAGGCTGTTGACTTTATCGTAGATATTTCTAAATCAACAAAATTCTATACGCTTTCTCACAATTCGTATATTTTTAATGTTTTGTTAAATTGCATAAATCAATCTTCATATCTTCATGTCTTATTCTAGGCACAAAGCCTCACTGCACTTCCCAAACTTTGTATACATGGCTGAGTGTAACTAGGAAGTTTTTAGCATCTATGTAAACAAGGTCATTCAGCACCCATGCATAAATATTGCTAATAATGTTGAAGCGGAAATCTTACATCACTCTATTATGCATATTAATAAGTTAATTCTATGAAAGTAATGTACTGTGTGCCAGATCTTGATGTGATAAGTCTCATCCACATTATTTCTGTATTCAGATATTGTAGTGAAATGAATGAGATGTTATCACAGAGAAATAGCTCTTGAGTAACTAGGAGTTTGCCATAAAACTTGACAATCAAGATTCTAAAAAGAGGGAGTTTCTAAAGGAAATTCAAATAATGTAGTCCTTCAAATGACCCATGTGTATTAGATAATTTTGTGCTACTATTCCCTGCAGGTTATATTTAGCCCCTAGCAGCTCCTTCATAATCTCAACATAGGAATATTGGGTCCTGGATACATGTCAAAATATCTTCCCATGTATTCGTCCCCAACACTTAGCTTGGTATCTGAGAATCCATTTCAAATGTTTGATGGCTGAAGTACAGAAATTCTGTAAAAAGAAGAGAATCTCTTCAATGTTGACCACTGATCAATGGAATACATTCCAACAGAACCAGCAGCAAATGCATAAGGACATTAGGAAAGAACTAAGAACTGCTTTTCCGCAATGTCTGTTGTCTGCCTTTATAGTTGGTTGTTACAATATGTACTGTATCTATGTTATATTATTACAGTGCTGGTGATTTATTTTTATTAACTTTAATTTATTACTGTAAAATTAATTTATAGTAAAGTGGTCTGATTTCCGATTAAAAGACATATTTAAAATATTTAAACTGTTGATACTTCAGACAGTATTAAAACGATAGTTGATAATGTAATTTAATTTTATTGAAGTTAAAATATTTTTGCAGAAATACCTTCTTTCTTATGTTAAGGAATTCTGTTTGCAACAGAAGACTAATAAAGCAGGGGTTCTGGGTTCTCAAATTTTGAAGAACCACAGTGCCTTAAAATGATACATTAACTTGTGTGCAATAGCACTCTTGCCATGAATGAAATGTATTTATTTATTTGTTTGTTTTGTTTATTTTATTAATCAGATTTAGATGGTAACCTACCTTACCAAAGGTGACTCTGGGCAGCATACAATAATCCAATAAAACATCACATACTGTATATAAAAACAATCATATACAGTAAATATGTAAAAATACATGCTCAAAATTAAAATCAAAATTAAACATACAAATCCCAAGCATGGAGAGAATGAGTATATCCACCTCATTAGTGGAGCCATTTGAACATGTCCTCAGTTCCTGGTATCCCCAGGCCTGATGACATAAACAGGTCTTGAATGATTTACAGAACATCAAAAAGAACGGAGCCAACTTAACCTTGGAGGGAGGGAGAGAGGGAGAGAATGTTCTACAAGGGAGTGCCACAGTAGAGAAGCGGGACCTGCCTCCTGGGACCCACCAAATCTAAGTCCTTTGTAGATAATAACCATAATATGCCTTCTTGCCAGATCTAATGGGATGGGCTAATCTGGAAGAGACAGTTCCTCAGATAACCTGGTCTCATGCATTGAAGGGCTTTAAATGTTAAAACCAGTACCCTGAATTGGATCCAGAAGCAAACTGGCAACCAATACATCTTGCAAAGCAGAGGTGTGACATTTGATGTTCTAGAAACACACAAAATTGCCCATGCTGCTGCATTCTGTGCCAGTTGATAAATGCTTTTAATGTGATTATAGTTGAGCAAGAAATATATTTTACCATTTACTTTTAATAATTAAATTTTCAGCAATCTGAATCTGTGAGGTAGCACAGCCACCCTCTTTGTGCTTCCAGAAGCAAAATGAGAAGCAAAGTTCCACCAAGGTTTTGACGACACTCCCACTTTGCACAACTCTGGCCAGATTTTAAAAGTATTTGAGATCTTAAATACTCTGTTTGAAAACTGTTTGTGACTCATGAGGATCCTGACTTGTAGCTTGAGAATCACTGTCACTGAGATTTATTATCACTTTCCTGAAAGAAAGATGTACTAGAATTTATTTCAGAAAGCTTCACTAATAAAATAGGCTATAACATTTCTGAGAATAATTCATTTGGTCTTCCTCAGTTGAAGTATCCCTTTTTTTTTTCAATTTAATATGGTTTTTGGTAAAGGTACTTGGGCATAATGATTCCCTAACGATATCTATAAGTTTTAAATATCATGGAATTATACTATCTATAATTCATAGATTCATGCATTTACTACAAAGACATTTAAAACATATTTCTCAGTATATTAGGTACTTGGTTAAAATGATAACTTAATATACAACTGAACTCCATCTATTAGAAGGACATTCTTCACTGAAGGCTTTGTTTTTCCTACTTTATCCTAGCCTTCAGCTTTCCCAGCTGTTCTTTGTTTGCTCTTTTGGATAAAGGGAAAACTATTCAAATTCCAGAACTATAATTTACTATTCCCTGAGTATTGACCCTTATCAATATACAAAAAGGAAAAGGGGGCATTGTCTTTAAAAATATTTAAGTAACTAGGCAAAAAAAACCCCACCTTACCAGCACTTTTAGCTGTGATCTTCGACCCATGTCTCAACAGACGAATGCACACATCTTTACTACAGTGGTTAACCATTCGCAAATGAATACTCCTTCGGGTTTGGATTTTTACCAGGCATTTCACCATATTGACTTAAAAGCTGTATTTTCTATTTCAGCTTTAATGAACTAGCCACCCATACCAGCTGTGACCTTTACTAAGTTTCCACTGTGTCCAGCTTGGAAGAGCCCAGCTGAATGAATCAAATAACAGCTTCTAATTCGGCCAATAGAAATAGCCTACTAGAGCACAGAGTGAGTGCCTATTTTTAAACCCTTCCAACTGGCTCATAATACACTAAGTAATTAACAGCAAATGCCAGCCATTCCCTTAACAGTTGTTAATTAACAGCTGCACTATACACTATATATACTAGTCTAAGCACTTGAACTGTTTACTGCGTTATAATGCAGACTACTGAAGCAATAGACATAAAAGTTTGCCCTACATATCTCTCTATATAAGTCATTATGACTTTTATACGGGCATTTATTTTATTTTTTAAATTTGAACCTAGACTTTTAATTATCTGCAGAGGCAATCCTGTTTAATTCAGTCTAATGATTGTAAAAGTTGAAGGTATAAATACTGAGGTTAGCAGGATGGGTTCCAGTGGTTTCCAGACCTGAGAGACATTTTGTACATCTGTCTTAGTCCCAAGACTATCACACAATCCCATTGAGTTTTCGTTCATAAAAGTGGGAAGAAGAAACCTAGTGTTTGAACCCTAGAGTACAGATATAGAAAGCCTCTGACTTCTTTGCACTGGGGTAAATAATAATCTAATGTAGCCAAATTGTGGCTAGGCATCTTCTCACAAAAGTAAACAGACTTTAATTCAGAACTAAATGACTGCAAATCTAAGATTTACTGACAGACTGGACACAAAGCCTGGCCCTGATGTTGCTGCTTCTATATCTGCTATTGTAGGAAAACCTTGCACCCAGCTAGGAGTCACAAAACAGAAGTAGTGTTTTTGCTAGTGGTAACTGATGTTGAACTGCACTATTCTAAGTATACAGTAATTATTTGGACCAACACTTGAATTGCTGGTATTTTCCCCAGGGTTGACTGACTGAAAAGTGATTTATGACTAGTTGTCACACTTATGAGTGTTGTAATGTTCCCATAGCAATGTGATCACAATCCAAGCACTTGGCAACCAGCTTGCTTTTACAACAGTTGCAGCATCCTGGGATCACGTGATCAACATTTGTGGCATTCCCAACCAGCTTCTGACAAGCAAAGTCAATGGGGGAATCCATATTCACTTCACAACTGTGGCCAAAAAAAAAAAATGATTGTAAAATCAGGCATGACCCACTTAACTGTATCGTTTATGGACGGAGGTTCTGGTCACAATTGTGGTTTTTAAGTCAAGGACTACTTGTATTTCTGTTACAACAAGACAATTCCAGTGTACCTACCAAATCGGAAGTGATCTGAGCAGAAAACTGCTCTAGAACATGCTGCTATATAAATCCAAAGGAGTGTGTTTGTCAAGTCCTCTCCATAGCAAAAATTTTATTATAAGAAACATGAGAGATCAGACAGATCCAAGGCGATTTCAAGAGACACGTGACTGCAATATTCATAGGAATTCTCTTGGTTAAAAGTTTTGAAAGCAAGAGGCCCTCCATAAATCTCATGATTAGGAGAAAAGGTTCCCCCACTATTCACACAGTCTTCATCTTTCATCAACTTTCTTTCCTTTTTCCACTAAAATACCCAAACAGTGCATGTACATACATGCATGGATGCAGCGATTAGCTATTGTCATGGAAGGGGTTCTTGCTCATGTCGGGGACAATGCTCTGTCTACTTTGCAGGAAAAGAATGCTGACAATATGAAGATGGGAGAGTAACAAAGGAAAAGCTGGCCTTGAATTGACAAAAGGAAAATGCAGGGAACAGGTGGAATATGTATGTATATAATTCTGTATATGTACAATGCGAGTTGACCAACGGGAAGCTATTCTGCTTGTAATAAAAGTTAGCTGCATTATTCTTTGAGAAGTTAGTAGCCACTGAGTTCCTGAATAAGAAAGCTTGACAGCTATACCCTACCACATGTAACAGACACACATACCCCATATCAACACTTACCAAGAGATCTGGGGGCGCGGATACGGGAAGGAGTATCACGTGGAATGGAGAAAGATCCAGATTTCCAAGTTGCAAGGCTTCCAGGAAGGAGTACAGGGATGGGATCTTGCTGTACCAGGTGGGGACTGATAGCAGGATCTTCCCCTGACAGGGTATAAAAATAGCAGCAGCAGTTAAGGGAAAAGATGTTGCATTAAGAGCTTCAGTTACATGCACTTTTGTCTAAAAGTGTTCCTTGACTACTTGATATTAATGGAGGAGTATTTTGTAAGCTTTCTTTTTAGAAATGTTACAATAGGTTGTGACTTAGTCCCATCCCATGGCAGTATTTCCTTAAATATTTTAAGGAAAAGATTGAAGAACGATAATCTATCCTAAGATGACCTAGATCAGGGGTCTGCAACCTTGACAACTTTAAGACTTGTGGACATCAGCTCCCAGAATTCCTCAGCCAGCATAGCTGGGAGCTGAAGTCCACAAGTTTTAAAGTTGTCAAGGTTGCAGACCCCTGACCTAGTTATGATACAGGTAGTCCTTGATTTGCGACAGTTCATTTCGTGATTGTTCAAAGTGACAACAACATTGACAAAAGTGACTTATGACCATTTTTCACACTTAACGACCGTTGCAGCATCCCCATGGTCACATGATCAAAATTCAGATGCTTGGCACACCTGGTTCATATTTATGACGATTGCAGTGCTCTGGGGTGATCTCCTTTTGCAACCCTCTGACACGTAAAATCAATGGGGAAACCAGATTCACTTAATCACCGTGTTACTAAGTTAACTACTGTAATGAATCACTTACCAACTGTGGTTAAAAAAGATCATAAAATGGGGGGAAAGTCACTTAATAAATGTTTCACTTCGCAACATAAAATTCTGGAGCTCAATTGTGGTCGTAACCCGAGGACGACCTGCACTGAGTTTCGATCAACAACTACCAGGTAATGAGACGTTGTGAAGAATTTATGTCTCAGAATGAACTCCCATCTATTAAATGGAAAAATCTAATTTATGATCAAGGTGAATCAGTTCCCACTCTTTTTTATTAAACATCTAGTATTCTATAATCCAGCGGTTCTCAACCTATGGGTCGCCTCCATTTGGGGTCGAACGACCGTTTCGCGGGGGTCGCCGGACACCGCGGTCCGCCATATTTTTTTTTATTTTTTTTATTATTATTTTGCCCGTCGCGCGCGCGCCGCACATGTGCGGTTCGGGCCGTCGCGCGCGCGCCACGCATGCACGGATCGGCCCGTCGCGTGCGCATGCGCGGATTGGCCCATCGCGCGTGTGCTGCGTATGCTATAATCTAAATAATATTTTAATCTAAGTAATTTAAAACTGCCGCCGGTGCATTTTCATCAGCAACGTTATCAGCAATTGTCCAGCAATTTTGCTGGTTATATGAATGAAAATAACTTTTCAAACATACAATGCAACCTATGCATTTTGAAAAATAGATTGCTGTTGACTTTATTGATATGCTTTATAAAAATAAAAAACAGAAGAAGTCTCTTAGCTTAGACTTGCCTTCATCAGAAAGAACCTCTTCCTGGTCATCTGGTGATGGATGGAGAGGCTGCAGAGGTTCCATGTTAATTATGAGTTGTTTGCTTAAAGAATAAGAGCTGCGACTTTGAGTAATGTTGGTTCTGTGAAAAAAAAAGGGTTAAATTATCCTACTGACCATATAATAAATTAGGCTGTAGGTATGTATGTAGACACATACATGAAGAAAGATACTTATGTGGCATATAAAAAAAAGAAAAAGAAACAGAATCTTCTTGCTACCCTTTTCAAAATATTTATTTGCGCAAAACATGTTGCAGAACAGTGTGAAGTTATATACTTTTATTTCTTGTAGCCAATGCCTAGGGCAGTGTTTCTCAACCTTGACAATTTTAAGTGGCTGTGGAATTCTGGGAGTTGAAGTCCACATGCCTTAAAATTGTCAAGGTTGAGAAACACTGGTAATGAAACCTGAAACAGTGAAATAGAATTATGCAATTATTATTGGTAGTCCTCGACTTACAACCATTCACTTAGTGACCATTTGAAGTTACAACGGTACTGAAAAAAGTGACTTCTGACCGTTTTTCACACTTACGACTGTTACCGCATCCCCATGGTCAGGTGATCAAAACTGGGATGCTTGGCAATTGATTCATATTTATGATGGCTGCAGTGTCCCGGGGGAGAGAGCCCAGGTGGTGCAGTGGTTAAAATGCAGTATTGCAGGGCTAACTCTGCCCACAGCAAGCAGTTCCATCCTGGACCAGCTCAAGATTGACTCAGCCTTCCATCCTTTTGAGATGAAAATGAGAACCCAGATTGTTGGGGGACAATATACTGACATTTGTAAATCCCTCAGAGACTGCTGTAAAGCACTATGAAGCGGTATGTAAGTCTCAGTGCTACTTCTGTGTGATCCTCTTTTGCAACTTCTGACAAGCAAAGTCAAAGCAGATTCACTTAACAATCATGTTACTAATTTAACAACTGGAATAATTCACTTAACAACTTTGCAAGAAAAGTCGTAAAATGGGTCAGGGCTCTCTTAACAAATGTCTCACTTAACAACGGAAATTTGGGGCTCAATTCTGGTCATACGTCGAGGACTACCTGTGTACCAAACTGATTTGAAAACATTTGGATTTTCCTAATCCGATAAATTGGGATTTGAGTTAAAATATTGCCCCTTATTGAAGGGAATGAATCAGGAAACGTTAAAAAAAAAAATCCGATAATGTAAATGAATATAAATCCTTCAGCTCCTATTACATATTTAAAGCCAATAGCAATGTTCTATTCCTGGGAGAACAATAATTAAATATATGTTATATAATTTTTCAATTTGTAATATATAGGTCAATGTTAGTAGATTCTTTAAGCGTTTTAGATCAGAAAATACCTGTGTACTTCTGGAGGCTCCCTCTGGATCTTTGAACTTGCTTCAACAACTTCTTTTGCAACTTTTCCACTGTCACAAAACATACATGTTAAGAACTAATTTTTGTATGATAAAAAAATTATTTGTTGTGCAGTAACCACATGTTTAAAGCAACTCATATATTAAGAAGGATACCAAGTAATGGAAAAGCTTTGTCTTTACAAATGGAGTTGAATATTCAAAAACTATCGTTGTGGGATGTTTGCAACTATATCCTTAGAAAGCTGGTGTTTTAATTATGGCAATACTCTTCTAATAAGGGATATACTTATTAACTTATTTACTTATTTAAACTAATCTTTGGTGATATCATCAAAAAGCTAGTGCTGAAATTTTTCCTCTATACGTGTACATGGGTTTGATCAGACAGTTTTAAAGGCAGAAAAAAATCATTGAGCCCAAGATAGACTTAATATCCATTTTATCTTTTTTAAAATATATTTTTAAAAATCATACTGAAAGAAATTGGTGGTTTGCTATCTGATTTTAACATTGTGATTTTGAGAATCTGAATACCTATATAATAAAGTTGAGGCTTACACTGGACCAGGGGTAGGCAACTGTGGCTCTTTTATGACTCGTGGACTTCAACTCCCAGAATTCCTGAACCAGAATGGCTCAGCTTGGAAACCTCTACCTTTCCCCTCAGCATGGCTGGCTCAGGAATTCTGGGAGTTGAAGTCCACGAATCATAAAAGAGTCAAGGTTACCTACCCCTGCACTGGACTATGGTTCCTTCAGTCCCAATTTACAAGAACAATTCTGCTCAAATTGGTAGCAATAAGCTGTCTAATATACTGTCTACCAAAACCCATTTGTTTTTATCTCTTCATAAATATTTTACATGCGTAATTCTAGGTATATTTAATTAGACATAAATTTCCATTATAATCACTGGTGCTTATTTTCAAGTCCACGTGAATAGGATTGCCTATATATTCTCCATATTTATTTTTATATTTCCAGAGCAGTTTACGAAAATATTAATACAGTCAAAAGCAAGTATTTTTTTAAAAAAACCAGCCTGGACCATTTCATAGGCTAAAATGATACAGTCTTATATTTGTGCACATAGATCTACTGCTTTCATTGAGGTTTACACTCAGATAACTGTATGTAAGCTTGCAGTCTTAAGGAATTTGATTTTTTTTATTGAATCCATCCATCCATCCATCTTGTCCTGTCCTGTCCTGTCCTGTCTAATTTCTTCCTGTTGGGATAAAAATAATATTTACCTGTATCTAAATCTGCTGCCTTTAAAAAATATTTTGCTGCTGGACATGGTTTTGATTTGGCTTGATTTTGCATACCTTCAGAGGAAACACAAAATGAAATAGTTAACTTTTCAAGGAAGAAAATAAAATCTTAGTCTACCAACAGACAGACATACTTATCTACCCTATCTCTCTGTGTGTATCTGTCTATGTTTCAAATAACCTTTACAAAGCAGATTTTCAATCCAGTATTCAATTAATATATTTTTAATTGTTTTATTAGAATTATTTTAGTGAGTCTATGAATTCCCTATCAAGGAAGTATTTATAGAAGATAATGTACGAAACCTACAGCATGGTGCCCAGTAACTTGTAACTCATACCTGCATTGTGTGGTCCTCACATAGACAGCTAGATATTTATGCTTGCAGGTATTTATTTACTGGGATGCAAATGATAACAGATTACTTAAACTAGCAAGTAGGAATGCATTCCAGTGAAATAAGAGTGCTCATTGATCTGCCAGGCTATACTCCCTATACTGAAAAAGGTTTTATGTCCATTTTTATTTTAAAACATGTCAAGACTTAGGATAGTATCAGTGTTTAAGTTTCAGACTACAATCTGAATTACAATCATATCAGAATCACAACTGAATCCTAAATCTCCATTGCTAACCAAGGCAGTTGTTAAATGAGTTTTGCTTCACTTTACAACCTTTTTGCCACAATTGTTAAGAGAATCACTGCAGTTAAGTGAATCGTGCGGTCATTAAAGTGAATCTGATTTCTCCCATTGACTTTGCTTGTTGGAGACCAGTTGGAAAGATTACAGATGATGATCACATGATCCCAGGACACTGCAACTATCATAAATACTTCCCAGTTGCTAAGTGTTCGAATTTTGATCACATGACTATGAGGATGCTACAACAACGGTTGCAAGTGTGAAAACTGATAAGTCAGGTTTTTTTTCCAGTACTGTTGTAACCTCAAACAGTTATTAAATGAATGGTTGTAAATCAAAGACTACCTGCATCTGTAATTGTTTGAAGAACCAGAAATCAATTAACCTTGAATTTAGTATATAGAATCTTTATACTCCCAAGACTAATACTTCAACTTTGGGATTATTCTGCTACTAGACTGAAAATATCAGAATTTAAAAAGGAATTTGTGTTTGATGTCCAAAGAATCTTAATCAAATATAATTAATCTTATATTTTGGATTACTCTAAAATATTCCTTATAAGTATCCAATTCATTAATTTCATCTTTGTTAGAACTTTCAATAAATCTGTAGATAAATCAAAGGCCATTTGTATAGCATGCCGATTTAACATGAAAAGAATCTCAGATTACTTGATATTCTTGGCTCATCTACACATTTGTATTATATTATTGAAGTGAATTTATACTATTGGATGACAGGAATAGTTCTGCTTACTTGTAAAAAGCCTGATTCTCCACACCACATTTCCAGAGATGCTTGCAAGCTGCTGGTGTAGAAGTATGGAATGATAACATAGCCTTTTTCTAAGCATGTGAGAAAAAATTAAACAAAAGAAAATAAAATTTGACTTATTTAACAATGTTAGTCTAAAGCCATGATTTTCACTTAGATTAATGTCATAATTACTTCACATTAAACAGTGACATTATCTGCATTATTTGCTTGCCCCATCATCAGATGAGGCTGGCAATCATTTTTGATTGAGTCCCCAATAGCTGACAAAGCAATTTCAAGTTTGTTTTATTTCTGAAGTACACTTTTCCGTATTATGTTACCTTGAGGCTCCTATCCTTTTAAATAGAAAAGGGTCGTTGTCTTACCTGAACGCCTTTTCTCAGCATGATGATGGATAATCCATGGATTGGGTTTCCTGAAGTCCCTTCTACCCAATTAGACTAAGACTGAGAGATAGCCACGCCTCTTGCTGGGTCACGTTTACCCAGTTCCGACGAAGGCGAAGCAACAGACAAAGCCAGACGCATTTGTTTCCAGACTCCTGCCACAGTGCCCAATAATCAGTAAAGGGCGGGAGTGGATTATCCATCATCATGCTGAGAAAAGGCGTTCAGGTAAGATAACGCTCCTTCTCCAGCATTAGGATGGATAATTCATGGATTGGGACATACCAAAGCCTGCCTGTCCCTGGGGGGGGGGTAACAGACGGGGCGTGTGATGCAGGAGATGACACCACCGTCTGTAATACTCTACGGCCAAAAGCAGCACCAGCAGAGGCAAAGCTATCAATTTTATAGTGACGGATAAATGGGGAAGGCGACGACCAGGTCGCTGCCCTACAGATGTTGTCAATGGGCGCCTGTGCGGCCCAGGCCGCAGAGGTGGCAGCACTACGAGTAGAGTGAGCTGTGATATGTGAAGGAATGGCTAAAGACTGCGACTGGTATGCCCTGGCAATACAAGCCTTAATCCACCTGGCAATAGTAGAAGAAGAAACCTTGAGCCCCATAGAGGCAGGATTGAAAGAGAGGAAAAGTGCCTCTGACCTACGGAAAGAAGCAGTCCTTTTAATGTAAATCTGTAGCGCCCTGCGAACATCCAAGGTGTGCCATCTGCGTTCCAAGTCACAAGATGAACTAGGGCAGAAACTCGGCAACACCACTTCCTGTGACCGGTGACACAAAGAGTTCACCTTAGGAATGAAGGTGGGATCCAAACGTAGGATCACGCAATCAGGGCGAAACAGGCAGAGATCGTCCCTGACCGAGAGGGCGGCCAATTCAGATATGCGCCTGGCCGAAGTCACTGCCACTAAAAAGGCCACCTTCATAGATAAGAGATTGAGATCACAGGAACGAAGTGGTTCAAAAGGCGACCCGGTAAGGGCCTGTAAAACTCTCGAAAGATCCCAAGAGGGGTACTGATGAACTGTTGGAGGTCTAGTATTAATTGCCCCCTTTATGAAGGAACGGATTACCAGATGGTGTGCAAGTGAGGAAGAGTCGTCACAAGAAAGAACCGTGGCCGAAGCCACAACCTGTCTCCTGATAGTACTAGGAGACAGACCCTTATCCATCCTGTCCAGTAAAAAACTGTAGCATCTGAGGCACTGTGAGAGATGACAATTGGACATGATGCTTGGACATCCAAGATATAAAATTCTTCCAAGTAGAGTCATAAACTCTATTAGTTGATGAGTGTCTAGACGCTTGGATCATATCAATGACCCTTGGAGGATAAGCTTCCTCAATCAGACATCTCCGCTCAATCGCCATACGGTTAACTGTAGCCATTGAGGGTCGGGATGTCGAAGCGCCCCTTGACTGAGTGCTATTCGGTCCGGGGTTATCTTCCATGGAACCAATACTGACAGGCTCATGAGATCGGCGAACCACGGGCGCCTTGGCCAATGAGGGGCTATGAGGACAATCTCCACCTTCTCTCGTAGAATCTTGCGGATGACAGCCGGAAGTAGAGGGAGCAGAGGAAAGGTGTAAAGAAGTCCCCGGAATGCGCAGGGCATCTACCCCCTCCGACCCCGCGGACGGAAAATGGGAGAAAAATCTTGGAAGTTGGGAGATTGCTGCCGAGGCGAATAAGTCTAGAACCGGGTGGCCTACCCTGTGAGATATTGCTAGGAACAGTGCTGGATCCAGTCACCACTCTGAATGATCCACCGTTGCCCTGCTGAGAGCGTCCGCCTGCTAGTTGATTGCCCCTGAGATGTGATCCGCCTTTATCGAGGACAGATTGGCCTCTGCCCAAGAGCAGAGCAGTCTGGCTTCTGTCATCAAAGAACTCGACCTGGTGCCCCCTTGATGGTTCACATGGGCTTTGGCTGCTATGTCGTCCGTGAGGACGAGAACGTGCTGGCCTCTCACCTTGTCACTGAAGTGACACAACACCAGGTGAATTGGCCTGAGTTCCAGCCAATTTATATTGTGTTTCAAATCCTCCTTGGACCATCTCCCCTGGGCTATCTGAGACTGGAGATGAGCTCCCTAGCCGAAGAGACTGGCATCCATGGTGAGCACGATCCGTGATGGCTCCTTGAACTTCGAGCCCTTGTTGATGGCCCGAGAACTCCACCATCGGAGTGAACTCGATACCAGAGAGGTCAACCTCACCTGCTTATTGGAGGATGTTAATTTTTGCCTCTGAAAGGGGAGAAGGAACCGTTGAAAGGCTCTTGAATGTGGTCTGGTCCAAGGTACGATGGCGATGCAAGAGATCATCTTGCCTAAGAGCTGGGAGAGAGTGAGAAGCGGAACTGTCCTGGTGCGTTGCACCTGGCGGACAAGGGCCCTGAGCCTGGCTATGCGGTCTGGTGACAGGTAGACCATGCAATATGTTGTATCTATCACTGCTCCCAGATGAAGTAGTCGCGTGGATGGAATCAGTTGGCTGTTGAGAAAATTCACCAAGAATCCATGGTTCTGGAGCACCTCTATTGTACAGGCTACCTCTGACCACGCAGCCTGAACCGACACTGATTGGATGAGGATATCGTCCAGGTAACACTGGATCCGAATGGACTCCAGTCTGAGGTGAGCTGCCAGAACCGACAAGATCTTCGTGAATACCCTCGGGGCGGATGAAAGGCCAAACGGAAGCACTCTATATTGATAGTGATAAGATCTGTAGCAGAATCTGAGAAAGCTGCAATGTGATGGAAATATTGGGATATGTAGGTACGCCTCCATGAGGTCGATGGACATCAGGAGTTCGTTCCTTCTTATGCTGGCCAAGATGGATTGCACGGTCTGCATTTTGAATTTTTTGTATACCAGGTAAGAATTTAACCTTTTTAGGTCCAGAATGGCCCTCCATCCTCCCGAGGTCTTTGGAACTATAAAGAGGATTGAATAAAAACCCTGCCCCCTCTGATCGGGAGGGACCAGTTCTACCGCTTTTATTTCGATAAGATGGGAAATGGCCTCCTTCATGAGAGCCCGGTTTGATGGGTTTGAAGGTGTTGGACAAAAAATGAATCGGTTTGCCGGTTTTGAGAAAAACTCCAAGGTCTAGGCCTGAGACCCTTCAGCACAAGTCTGAGAATGGGTTGCACCAGGCAGTAAAGGCTGGAAAACCAGTATGGACTCCTTGCAAGAGAGCTAGGCCTGAGACTCTTCAGCACAAGTCTGAGAATGGGTTTGTACCAGGCAGTAAAGGCTGGAAAATCAATATGGACACCTTTCGAAGGAACTAGGCCTGAGACCCTTCAGAACAAGTCTGAGAATGGGTCTAGAACAGGCTAGGAGCTGAGGCCCAGTGTGGGACTGCAGAGACTGGAGAGACCAGTATGTGAGATCCTTGCCAAAAACAACTGTGAAACACAGTATATGACAAATAGATTCTTAGTAGGCAGTAGAGGTGAGAGAAACGAATGAAAGATAATTCAATTATACTGTTGCAATAAATTGCCAGAGGCAATGACAAGTGGATGTGACTGGGGAAAAATGCTTGGAGATTGTCTCCACTAGGTCAGCCCTCCCCAGAAATGGGGGGGGGAGCTGTTCCAGCCACTCAACAAGACCAGAAAGGTTAATTTAGCCTTAAATCTCTTTTGTTGCTGACAAAAGAAGTTGAGAAATTAAATTGTGCAATAAGTATTTATTTTTTTATTTTATTTTTTTTAATTCCAAAATGGTGACCGCCAGCCACGCGGCGATCAACCTATGGCCCTAACGCTGGCCCTGTAGTACAGACCTTGCCCAAAAACAAAATGGTGGCCGCCAGCCACGTGGCGATTCACCAGTAGCTGTGATCGTCTGGACAAAGCTCGGACGATCAGCTGTCGTTCTGGGCTTCCGCGGCAGTCCCTTGATCGACCAAGCCGATCGGAAGGCTCCGTGGTACTGCAAGCCTTGCAAATAAAGTGAAACAGGCCCCCCACTGAGGCCTCAGCAGTCCGGGACGAACTGCTGTCGCCCTGGGCCTCCGCGGAGATCTGCCGACCAGCTGGATCGAACAGAAAGCTCCACAACTCCCCAAAGCCCCGAAAAGCAAAAGGTAAACAAAGAAACCTCGTGCTGAGGCTACAGGCTTCCCAAAGCCCTGAGCACTCAACCGGAAGAAACACAAGCCTCGTGCTGAGGCTGCAACTACCGGGGAATGTAAACAAAAAGGACTCCGAGGGGAGGGGGGACCCAAGGAAGGAAAGCACAGGAAAAATACAGTGTTTTGAAGAGAAATTAAAGGGGAAAGGAAGGATAATCCACGGATAGGAATAAGGGAAAACAATTTTTTTAAATAAACCTGAGTCTGGAGAGAAGCACCAACGCGTCTTGTCTGGGTAAAGACTAAGACGGAACTGGGTAAACGTGACCCAGCAAGAGGCGTGGCTATCTCTCAGTCTTAGTCTAATTGGGTAGAAGGGACTTCAAGAAACCCAATCCGTGGATTATCCATCCTCATGTTGGAGAAAGGAACACTTTTTCAATCAAATCAATGCTCATCATACTCTCAAATATCTAATAAAGCTAACTTTTGTCATGAGTTCTATATAGCATAATGACTAGGATACATTTTTCTTGTCCTCAACTTTTTACTTTTCTCTTTTCTTTTAAAAAAAATTTGTTTAGTTGTACATCATTTTACTGTTTTTTCCCCCCGAGTAACATGAGGTAGAAAGACAAGATTCAGCTTAAATGTTAAGTGTGGATTTGCCCTGGGAAAGGACAAAAAAGAACTGATCAGAAGTTTTCCAAAGTCCTATTGAATGGACTATCAACTAACTATTGAAAAGACCTGAATAACCCTCACGGAGTTTCTATCAAGTGCCAAGGAAATCAGGAGATCCGGATAATTCAAATAGGTATAAACATTTATTGAAAGCTACAAGAATCTCTACAAGAATCTGGACTATTAACAGCCAAAGGAAATTAGTGGTAGATAAGGGTAGAAGAAATTCAAGGTGGCTGGACCTATATCCCTTGTGTGTGTGAAAAGACTCATGACTGACAATACCCTTCCCTCAGGCTCAGCCTGGTCATTTCCTAAAATTTCCTTGATTCATGGGATTATTTGCCATGAAGGTATGAAGAAGAAAAGTGCAAGTTAAGTATTCCTGAAAAGACCATCATTAGCCTAATAAGTTAGTCCTACATTGTATAAAGTTTATTTTAGATGTCAAAACTATTAACCATTCTAGGTAGCTTGAAATAGTGGCAGCATGTAAACTCATTAGATCAGGGGTCCCCAACCCTCAGGCCATGGAGCAGTACCAGGCCGCAGCATGCCAGCAACCAGGCAGCAAAACCAAGCAAACCCCATCCGCAAGATGCAGGCAACACACAAAACCATGCCTCCTCCGGTCTGTGGAAAAACCTCTCTCCACATAAGAGGTGCCCAAAAGGTTGAGGACTTCTGCATTAGATGATATATTAAATATATAGTTGGGGGGATCTTGGTTTAAAAAACAAACCAAAACAAATAAAATATATTAACATGTTAGATTATGTTAATTATATATAATTACATACACACACAATCCTTTCTTATTATACATAGACATCCATCTATCTGTGTACCTGTCTATATAATCTATCTCTATCACATGCATTTTTGGTTAGGACTTTTTGCCAGTACTCATTCATATAGTAGCATAACTAGTCTATTCAAGTAGTTAAGACAGAAAGTTACTTTGTAAGAGCAAAAATAAACATATTTCATTTTTATGAGAAATACTTAATTTTAAAACTAAACTATTTTAGAATGTAAGAAACAAAATTTCTAACCTCCTTCTGAATGGCAATCACATAAAATGTCTTCCCTTCAAACTTCAGTTTACAGACATCAGACCTATAACAAAAAAAGCTTTTTTACATTAGGAAAAAAAACTGCAGCTGACACTTCTATGAAAATATAAGGAAGACAAAAAGAAGCTGCTAGAAATGACTTATTCACTTCTTAACCATGTTATAACAGACTTCAGTTTAGATCTCTGTACTTATAATTTACTTTGTGCCAAAATTATTCAATTGTTCCCATAGATGACATTTGTATCTGGAGCAAAATTTCTAAAAACACCTCCACCAATTTCAAATTTACTCTTATTCCTGACTAGTTTCTAAAACATTTGAATTACAAGCCATTGGATGCAGAAGAAGAGGTTTTAATATTTCAATATTTAATATTGCCAAAGCTTATGACCTAGGAATAAGATAACTTTAGTTTTTTTGTCAGTTTTTTGGCTATATTCAGACAACTCAAATGACTCCTCATTCCCTCTTCCTAATCAAGGGGCTCACTTTCGTTTCCTGGCAGGCCAGGTCACAAGATGACTGAATCTGGCATGCTATAGTCAAATTTAAATAATTGACCAGGAGGATTTAATCTCAGACAAACTTGGGGCTGTTTAGTAATAAATCAAAGGATTAATTAAAAAGTAATTAATTAATTAATTAAACAGTATAGATGCAGTGAATTTTTCCCAAAATGCTCTCAAGATATCCCATCCCCTTGTCAAGTATACTTGCAAACAGTGTCTCAAGTAAAGTTTTCTCTGTATTCTATAAAAAAAAAACATTCAGGTTCTTACCATTTTAGCAAGTGTATCCTTTTATTTCCCTGGAAAACCACAAAACCTGTGGCTGTGAATCCTAAAAATGTTGTGGTCCCAGTTGAATCCTTTTAAGGAAAAAAAAAAGAGTATTAATTAGAATTATGGGAAAGTGCAAACATTCCAAAAATGTATACTTTAACAATACAATATCTCCTTCCATGAAGGCATTTCCCCTTACAAAGCCAAACATGATGGAAGATTTTTAAATGATAAAGGAAATAGTTGTAGGGGATTCATTGCATCAAAGCAATTATCTTTCCCCCTACAAATTTGTAACCATCTTCCAAAGCACAATTACTATAAAATTATACAGAGTTTTTAAAGTGCAGTCTCGAACACCATCAAACAACTTGATATCTATAGAAAATACTGATATAACAATATCTGGTGCTAATGTATATTATTGGAATGAGATCAACTTAGCATTGAAATAAGGTATGCGAATTTCTGATATAGAACTTTATGTATGACAATTGCTTTTGTACAGAACCAAACATCTACTTTGCAGCAAAACTGCTTTTTGAGTTTGCTTTTAAAAGCAATATAAAATACTTGAAAAAATGTAAACTTACAAATGAAAGTGATATCGATTTTCCTACATAATTTATTCTCTCATTTTATTAAATGTATATATCTAGCTTCTTGTAGTTATAAAAACTGCATAATAAACCCCACTAGAACTGACTGTCTATCTATCTACCGGGTTTCCCCGAAAATAAGACCTACCCAAAAATAAACCCTTGCCAGGTTTTTTGGGGGTGGGCCTAATATAAGCCCTACCCCCAAAATAAGCCCTATTTTAGAGCCTGCGCAGCTGACAGCCCATCCATTCCGTCTGGTTGTTCATGGTACTGCAGCCATGAGGTGATACGAGGCAGGTTGGGGAGGGGGTGGGGCTGCCTCACACACCCCACACCTGCTTACCTCAGGGCCCCCTCAGCCAGGCCTCCTACACCCCAACACCTGCCTCACCTCGCAGTGGCAGCAATGATAGCCCTGCCTAGCAGAAGCCTGCATAGCCGCTGCCAGGCCACTTTTTCTGTGGCCACTGGCTGCCTCTCGCTTTGCCCAGGGCTCCGTTCTCAGCTCCTGAAGCCTTTTCCTGAAGGCCTCTACTAGCGAAATGGAGGCCAGGGACAATGCACGCATCAATTAGGGGCTCTGTTCTCAGATGCAGAGGCCTTTCCTAAAGGCCTCTGCCAGTGAAACGGAGGCCAGGGCGATGCATGCAAACAGAGGCAAGTGGCCTCAGAAAAAGTGGACCAGCAGTGGCTACACAGGCTCTTGCTGAATGGGGTTGTTGGTGCCGCCAGCACGAGGCAAGACAGAGGAAAAAATAAGACATCCCCCCAAAATAGGACCTACTGCCTCTTTTGGAGCCAAAAAAATATAAGACTGAGTCTTATTTTGGGGGAAATACGGTATCCTGAATAAATTGAATAAACTATAAACTGTATAAACTGAAGCATGTAGAAGAGACATTTACCTAATTTTGAAAACAAAAAATACATCATTTTTTTTTAAAAAAGTCTAGATCTACCTTGCAA
This sequence comes from Bothrops alternatus, assembly GCA_034064705.1. Lineage (NCBI taxonomy): Eukaryota > Metazoa > Chordata > Lepidosauria > Squamata > Viperidae > Bothrops > Bothrops alternatus. The sequence continues at coordinate 19,033,950 of JARGCV010000018.1, read as the reverse complement.
GGATGAGGATCAACACCATAGGTTTCTAATGAATGTGCTCTTAATAATAAATTAAATTCAGCAACAGCTGGACTCTGGTCCCTAGAAATCATGAAAAGAGAAATAGTTTGTGATAAACTATGAATAGTTTAAACCAATAATATTGGCTAAATAGGAAGTAAAAAACTTTCATGTGATTCTGCTGATACTCTGCCACAGAAATTAATTCCTTTGGATTAAGCCTAGCTCCTGTTGACATAGTGCAGGGCTCCATTGAGCTGTGCAGTTAATCAGGCGCTATCAAGTATCATTCAACTATTTTCTGTCTTTTAATATATACAGTATAAGCAGTTGGAACATAATAAGGGACAAGTGTCAATCTTGATTTCTATCCATTTACTTCCTAAATTCCTTGAAAAGAATTACTCAGATTAAGTTAATCTTTTCCTGCCCTTGAAATAAATAGGAAAATATGAAAAGACATTTAGTTTATATTTGATTAAAATATGTTAGCCTTCTAATAGTCCACTTCATTTTCATATCTGTCTGCCTATCTACCTATGCATGCATGTACTCACACAAACACATATCCTAGAAACAACCTGGACAAATTTAGCGACACATCTGGAGGCTAATTTCAAAGATGTAATCTCTCAATTCCAATTGTACATTTTCAGTGTAGGAACCGTGCTTCTCATTTTCTGGTGTTATCCCTGGATATAGCTCAGAACAAAAGATATTCAACTGAACAGCCCTTGAAGAGGGAATAGCAGGTAAAATATGTGGCAAATCCATTCATCTCCACATTTTTCAATAATCTTGGGGATAGACACAGATTAATAGAGCACATAGTGTGGCACTACCTTTGATTTCCTGAGTGCAAAACATACTATACTGCAGTGGTTCTCAACCTTTCTGAGGTTGAGACCCCACTTGCCCCGCCCATGCGTGCCGCGACCCCGACCCGGGGGCACACGCGTGTGTGCGCGCACGCAAAAAAAAATTTTAAATTTTTTTTTAAAAAATCAAAAAAACAAAAAAAACAAAATGGCGGCCGGGACGGGCGGATCTGTGCATGCGCGGATCGGCCCGTCGCACGCACCACGCATGCGCGCATCCGCCCGTCGCGGGCCGCCATTTTGTTTTTTTTAATTTTTTTTTTAAGTTTTTTTTTTAAAAAATCAAAAAAAAAAAAACCAAAATGGCGGCTGTGACAGGCGGATCTGCGCATGCGCGGATTGGCCCGTCGCACGCGCCACGCATGCACACATCTGCCCGTCGCGGGCCGCCATTTTGTTTTTTTTTATTTTTTATTTAAAATTTTTTTTAAAAAAAACAAAACAAAATGGCGGCCGCGACGGGCGGATCTGTGCCTGCGCGGATCGGCCCATCGCACGCGCCACGCATGCGCGGATCCGCCCGTTGCAGTCCGCCATTTTGTTTTTATTTTATTTTTTTAAATTTTTTTTACATTTTTTTTCCGGCGCGACGGGCGGATCTGACCGTGCATGGCGCGTGCGCGCCAAAAAAATTTTAAAAAATTAAAAAAAAATTTAAAAAATTAAAAAAAAAATAAAAAAATAAAAATAAAAAAATGGCGGCCGGCGGTGCCCGGCGACCCCCGCAAAATGGTCTTGCGACCCCAAATGGGGTCGCGACCCCAAGGTTGAGAACCACTGCTATACTGTATGTTGTTGAAAGCCATTTAGATGTATCCAATTAAGATAGGATTCATTATGTTTTGAGAGCCTCAGTTACACGCAAAATTTACTAGTCTTTGGTAATTTCACTGTAGACTTATTCCATTGACTATAGCATTATCTCAGATTCTGATGTCCAAGGATCTTACTTCAAAAAGGCACTTATTGTCAGTCCATCTTCCTTCATACACATCCAACTATCTCTTTGCAATACCAGGTGGATACTTTTCATCTTGCTTCCAAGGTGAATCTGCCTCAGAGTGGGAGAGCAGTTTCCTCCCAAATACTTTTGTCCCCAGGCATATCTTCCAAGAAGCTTTTACTTAAGGAAATCAGCCACACGTGTTCAAATCCTATTCCATCCCAAGAGTCTAAATCATGTTGAATTCTTGAAGTCACGAAATTTGTGCCAACAAAGCATTTCCTGTACCCTCTCTGTAACTCAGATTGAAATTTTCCTGCAGATTCACTAAAAATAACTAAGTAACTTCCTTAAATGGCAATCTCAATTACCTGAATTCATTTTTATGTATTTCGCCAATTTTTCTTTCCAGCTTTTGAGATTGTTTAGGGAAGATCTTAAATTCACTGACGTAATTATCCACATGTTCATCAGAATCAGAATCACCTAGTTCAGCTGTACAGGAAAAAGAAAAACAGAGAGGAAACACCAAATACATTCTTATCAAATGATAATTTCAACACTGGAAATGCACTATTTACAGTTCACATATAAATGGGTTTCATTGCACAATCCTGAAGCTCTGATACTTATCTTTAAAGTTTTTATATTCACCTTTGAGATGTTGATTTCTGAAATATCATTTTTTTTCCAATTGAAAGGTATTTATATAGGAAAGTCAATTTTGTAATTCTTCTCCAGGTCCCCCTACATCAAGCATGTCAAACTCGCGATGTCACGTGACGTCACGCGATGTATCACGACTTTTTCCCCATTGCCGGCAAAGGGGTGGGGGCGGTTTCGGCGTTATGCATCTGGCCCGCAGGCCGGCAGTTTGACATGCCTGCCCTACATTATCTATGTCAATAGCCTCTAAGGAAAAGCATCCAGTGATTGTAGGCTCTCATCTTTAAAATACTTTCCTCAGGTTTTCAACTATTTTCAGTACCAAGCAAATATCTTTCTCAATCTATTCTGTTGCGATAAGTTTATAATTCTATGGGTTTTTTTCCTGTTTACTAGTTTGGCATTGTTATTTGTCCCTATTGTTTCAAGCTGTGGTAACTGCTTTGGAAACAGCAGTGCTGCAGGCCATTTACATTTTATAAATAAAGCAAACATACTAATTAGTCAAATTTTATAGTAAAACATACTATAAAAGGAAATTAAACAACGAATCATATTTTATTCATTATTAAGTAGCAAGCATGCCATTCAGATTTTAACAAGAAATTTGTTTTATTTGAAGCACTTTATTCAATCTTATGTATTATTAAATCTCATTAGGTGATTTCCTAATTTAAAACACACAATAAAACTATAGTTCTTTTAGCTGCTTAAGGAAACAGAAAAATGGGGGCAAAAGTTTCAATTCTCAACCAGAAAAAAATCCAATGCTAACTAAATAAAATATCTGACCAATAAACATAAAGATAATATAATCATCACAAAACTGACCATCTGTCCTGGCTCTGCAATACATTGAAATGAGGTGTTCCACAACATGAAAGGGCTTAGATCAGGGGTCTTCAAACTTGGCCCTTTTATGACTTGTAGACTTCAACTCCCAGAATTCCTCAGCCAGGCACACTGGCTGAGGAATTCTGGGAGTTGAAGTTCACAAGTCATAAAAGGACCAATTTTGAAGACCCCTGGCTTAGATGAATAGTGAAAGTAGTAGCTTCCTCAAAGGTTTTTCTTTATTGTTTCCCCACGCATGTATGTGCATAGCCACTTTGCTTCACTTTCTTCTCAAAGTGTACATACCTGCCAAATATCTACCGGTAGTTTTTGAAACTACCACACAGGCCTTACAAAAGACAATTCAGAGAGAGAAGCTGCTTTCATGAGCACCTCAATCCAATGATCTGTATAACCCTACATATATGTAGCTTTTTACTGAGACAGCATGAAAGGATCAACAGCATTACCTGTGTCAACAATATCATTCTCCTATACAGTGAAGAAAAAATATATGTTTTCATCCTTTATTTCAAAATACTGTGGGAATGTGAATGGAAGGCAGGAATATGCAACAGTAAATAGACAGTAAATAACTAGAACAGTGGTTCTCAACCTTTTTCAGGATGAGATCCCACTTGCGCTGCCCATGCGCGGCGCGACCCCAACCCGGGCCGATCCGCGCATGCACGGCGCGCGCACGACGAAAAAAAATTAAAAAATAAAATAAATAAATAAATAAATAAACAAAAAAACAAAATGGCGGACCGCGACAGGCTGATCCGTGCATGCGTGGCGCGCGCGCGATGGCCCAATCCACGCATGCGTGGCGCGCATGCAATGAAAAAAAAAAATCAAAATTTTTTTAAAAAAAATAAAAAAACAAAATGGCGGACCACGACGGGCCGATCCACGCATGCACGGCGCGTGCACGATGGCCCGATCCGCGCATGCGCAGCGCGTGACGAAATTTTTTTTAAAAAAATTAAAAAATATTTAAAAAAACAAAATGGCGGACCGCGATGGCCCGATCCGTGCATGCGCAGCGCACGTGCGGCGAAAAAATAAAAAAATAAAAAATGGCGGACCGCAGTGTCTGGCGACCCCCGTGAAACGGTCGTTTGACCCCAAATGGGGTCGCGACCCATAGGTTGAGAACCGCTGGACTAGAAGCAGTGGAAAGCCACAGCCCATTGTCTAACTTACATACCTACTTATAAGTGGACAAAATACAGAATAAAGTATAATTCATCTATCTTGGATATAACACTATTAATTTTAAAACCGTGCTATTATAGTGCAGTGAAGTAAAAGTACCAGAGTACAATCATTTCACTTACCTTGAATAATGCACGCTCCCAGGTAAGCAGCATCAGAAAACCCACACAGCAAACGGCCATGGAAAATATCTCTTTTGATTTGGAGGTATAAAAGGTACCTGCATTTTGTAAGGGAAAAGATTTCTGTTTTTATTTTCTCCCCTCCTCTCTCAATAATTCTAGTTTACTCATTATCAGATATTGGGTGAAAATGACACAATGAGAACAGCAACATATCTAGAAGGCAGTTGATTAGGAAAGTCTGAAGTGCAATCTGTAAAGCAATGCAGAAAAGGAAATTTGAGAGGGGGGGGGGGAGAGAGAGAGAGAGAGAGAGAGAGAGAGAGAGAGAGAGAGAGAGAGAGAGAGAGAGAGAGAGAGAGAGAGAGAGAGAGAGAGAGAGAGAGAGAGAGAGAGAGAGAGAGAGAGAGAGAGAGAGAGAGAGAGAGAGAGAGAGAGAGAGAGAGAGAGAGAGAATCACTTCCCTACTTACCATACTATATTTCCAATAAAGAAAGAAAAATCGAAGCATTACATTGAGTTACAATGTCTGGCTTATAACATGTATTACAATTTATTCTTTTTAAAAAACAAAAACCCTATACAGTATGGTATTGTCACTACGGGAAAACACTAAGGAATGTATACCTTCTATTTCTGTCTATGCACTCAAATTGTGTTTTCTAAAATAGTTTTTTAAATAGATGGGTATTATGCAGTTCAATTTGCAAGAAGAAATAATCTTATGGTTGCTCAATATGTCCTTAAAGGACAAGCAGTTATAGAAGGCTGATATTTTGAATAGAGGAATAGTGAGAAAAGGAGTGCTTATTCTTTCTCCCTTGGGCTATTATTTGGAATAAGAAGAGAAAGGATATGGGTAGCTGCATTTTGCCTCTGGCAGTGAGAAACAGCAGTCGGAGACAAGATTATTTACTGAAGTAGTGGCAAGGGAAAGGATTAAGCATAGCTTGCTTAACAACCACAATTGAAGATATAACAGTCATTGAACAAAGCAGTAGTTAAGCTAGATATAAGGTGACCGCTTCAGTCAATGACCATGATCCCAGCATTCCCAGTTGCAGTCGTTAAGCAATTTTACAGATGTTTAAGCAAACGCACAGAGCTAAAATCCTTCTCTTCCTGCCTCTCTGAGCCTGCAGAGCCTCAGACATGGAGAGGCAAGGAGATAAGGCACAGAGAGGCAGGGAACAAGTATTTTAGTATGCTATGTTCTGGTTCGTATAGCTCTATGTAACCCTAACTAGAGAGCATGTATCAGTATGTTAAAATATCTGACATTTATTGAGTTTAGTGTTGTTTCCTTAAGAGATGGATTATGGGAAATGCAGTTTAGTTAGTCAGTCATCTCATGTTAATGGGTCAGTGGGAGGAGTTTCTGAGTTCCTCTCAGGATATACTGGCTACATGCCCAGTTTGGAATGCCTTTGTTCATCCAGCCTCATGCCTCCCAGCCACACAGCTTGGAGGTCCTATGCTAACATGTGATGCTTATGCAGAAGAAGAGGGGAAAATTCATTATCAATTTACCTATGGAAATGAACAGAGATGTGTTATCCAGAAGCAACAACATAAAAGCAATTATTTTCTCTGAATAAACATATTTATCTGTTTTGCAATAATTTCTATTGAGTTGTCTGTCTGCCCTGAATTGGACTAAAGGAATTTGTTCTGTCTGGGTCAGAACATGCCAAGTTTGGTCCAGTGGTTAAGGCACTAGGCTACAAAGCAGAAGACTGTAAGTTCTGGTCCCATCTTAGCCAGGAAAGCCAGCTGAGTGACCTTAGCCCAATTCACTTCCCAGGACTGTTATTGTGGGGCAAATACCAGGAGGAAGATTTATTGGATATATTTGCTACCTTATTTGTAAAAATAATAAAGATGATATAAAATGAATAAATCCTTGTCTCCCTGCCTCCCCATATCTTCTCTCCCTATGAGGGAGTCCTCACAACAGGTGACAACAGCTTGCAATTTTCTTTGCTGACTTTCTAGGGAAAATTACAAATGGCAATCACATGATTGCCAGGCATTTGGTAACTGCCTGTAAGTGTGAACAGGTTGCCAAGCCCTCAAAACTGCAATCACATGTCCGAGGGAATGTGTGAGTTTTCCAATGGTCAGAAATGCTTTACAAGCCATACATCATCCTTCCCAAGGCTGTTGTTAATTCAAAAGGTTGTTGCTTTACCTGTATTCTGCCCATTAGGACTGTCTGTTAAAGGGCACATATTTCTATGGTTGCTTTGAGATAAGTTGGAGCTGTTGCTAGCGTTTAACTCATCAACATATGCCCACTTCCTAATAACAAGAGCAGTTCAAGTGTGGAATCAGTGAATTAAAGACAGGGTGAACTTCCCTTTATTGAGTGTGCTGTCTTTGGAAGACCTTTGGAAAGTGAGTAGAGTGTTAGGAAGACAGCACAGCTTTACAAAGGCTCAGGGAGCCATGTGTGCTGCCAGAAACATTTTCCAGAGAAAATGGGTCAGGAAAGGAAACAGCAAAAGGTGAAAAGTCTGTGCAAGGAATTAGGAGACAAGGTAGCTGGGCAAACAAATACTTGGTCGTGCTTGCTGGTGAATTGGGTTGGACTGGGAGCAAATTAATGATATTTGCTAAGCATGAGGAGCCACATGGTTCTGGGGAAGAGAAGACAGTAGGGCGAATGATTGTTGGGCTTGTTCAGGTAGGCTGGGGTGGGCGAGGTTTCCCAGACAGTGGCAAGTAGCCCCAGAGCCACACAAGGCAGGGTGCAGGGTGGCTAAAAGGGTGTAGATGGGGGAAGAGAGGTGGGGGGAAATTGGAGGTAGTCCCTTACCTTAATGAGGCTTGGGAAGGGACCAAATCTGGAATGGCTTGAATTAGGATGGGTACTCATTTAATGACCCATCATTCTCAGGTGACAACTGCAATAGGGAACACCGGGATTGTTGTTGTAAATCAGTACAGTTCCTTGCTTTAAGACAGCCCTGAGTTACGACTGCAATCCCAGTCCCAATTGTGGCTGTAAGTCAAGGACAACCTGTAAATGCTATAGGGATAGATAAATTAACTTTACTATATAATTAGTCAGACTTGGATTCACCAGGTTTAACACTTTGATGAGTTTATGTGCTGTTTTTCAGGATTCCCCCAGTTTTGTACACATTCTAAAACCCTTTAAAAATACTAATTTTAAAATTACAGACCAACTTTTAATTTTCATAACAGAAAAAAGGATACAGTTGGATTAATAATTACTTTGATTAATAATTATATATTGTTCTCTTCAGTCTCAATTAATCAATAAATTTTATTACAGCCTAAGTCCCGATTCAATCAAAATATCTAATAATAGAAGTACGGTATTTTGTGTCTGTCTGTCTATCTGTCTGTCTATCTATCTATCTGATGAACAATAGCAATCAGTATAATAGGATCGAAAAATAATTCAGGGCAAAAATATTAACATCAAAATAAGAAATAACAAATCTAACTATGGCATATTGTGCATGAGATAGCACAAAACTGGGTGACTTCAGAGGACATTTTTGAGTCTCTTCACTCTAAAATTAGTTTTTGAGCAAATCCAATAAGATTACTATGGTAGAAGGAAATAATTCCTCATATATATGCTTAAACCAAAATGCAAATACAGTGTATGAAGAACATATTCCCTGAATTATTCTAGCCTTGTGTGGAAAAAAATATATACTAGTAAATTTCTGTGGCTTATTTGTCAGCAGTTGTGGAATTAATAGTTTCAGATTGGTTTTATCAACTTACATCTCAACCTAACATATTTTAGGAACAAAATAAAATAAAAAGGTCAATAAAGAATTATTGCTACAAACACTAAATCCCCCCCCAAATAAGAACTTAAACCAGAAGGACTTTACTTTTTCCTATCAATTCTAAATGCAAATGGAATTTAAAGTGAGAATACATTTGCTTTTATATTTTGTGACGATGATTTATTTTCCCCAAATGTATTAAATTATATCTGTGAAAATTCTTTACAAAACCATAGAAGGAAATATACTTCCTTAGCATTGTCAGCGAACAGCAGAAATTATTTATTCACAATATGCTGTCAAAATAAAATAACATGCTTTTGACAGAGATTGTTTTGGGGATGTCAAAGTATTTTTTTTTCAAACAAAAAATGGAAACAGCAACATCTCCTTTGAAGATATAGTGATGCTTGTTTGAAGAAATAGCTTGTTTGAAGAACTTTTTATGTTTTCATTTAAAGATCATTTCAAAAGCTGTATGTATTTATTCCTCTTCATGACTTTTTGGTTGAATTACTGATGGGCATTGCAATATATTACACTGCATTCTTGCCAACTGAAAAATTTGAAAATCAAGTTTCAAAAGTTCATGGAGAGAAGAGATGGAAATGATAAGACTTTTGTTTTTCATTCATATCTAATGCCGCTTGATATTCTGACACAATAACCAACTCATAATCCCCCACTTCCATCCTGTTTGAAAAGCAAAATTTGTAGATGAAGAGAACTTTTTCACAAAATGTAATATTTGCTGTTACTATAGGTACCTAGAGAGAAGAGTCAAGACAATGGTGATAACACAGTATTTATTGACCTCATCAGAGCTTTTATTTATAACAAATTTATCATCATTTTTGGTACCCACTCTACATTAATTTAAAAACTTTTCAGAGTAATTTCTAGAATCTCTGAAAAAGTCATGTCAAAATTCCACAGTTTATATCTATTTGGAATTAAAGTACAGATCAAAGCTGCCATACTAATTTAACCCCCTACAAGATTGATCTAGGATTTCTGGTTTAAAATAATCTAAAAAGCACTATTAAAAAAGATCAGTCTTTTAAAAAGTTTGTAAGTATTGTGAAAAGCTGATGAAGTTGTGCCTTACTAAACAGAGAAGTTGCCTTTTAAATACAAATATTCTGTCCATCTCCCTGAAATTTGGCAGATATCATGTCTGTAGGACACCGTCTAAAACCTGTAAATTTAATTTGATTAGTATTTAAAACGTTATGTTTTCTGTAGCAAAAGAAAATTGTATGTCTGCTGTTCAAATGTCAGAAAAAAATTAATTAAGCTTTTCTTAGAATATAGAATGATTGATGATGAAGATTATGTGTATCTCCTTTGGGATCCTATATTGTCCTACCGGTACTTCCAAACCTCTCTGAAATCATTTATCATAGAATATATGAAACCTATGTAATACAGGTTCCATGGGGATGAGATAGTAGTTATGATTTCATTGTTTCATGACATATTATTTTTATTTCCCAAAAATATAAAAACAGTTTATATTTCATTTTTTTAATGCAGATCAGTATTTCTTAGAGTAATGCATTTCTTTAGAATCTATTGTTAATCTCTCCTTATCTAAATGCTGTTTTCCCCATCTAATTCTGTTCAGAGCAGATACTTTACTGGGTTAATTATTAGTTTAATTATGTAGTTCTAATATTGCTATTGTACAAAATTACGAAAGTTCAGGATTTCTTATGTGTGAGTAGTTCATGAGATCATTCATCTAAAATAAGCAAATTATCTCATGATGCAGGTGTACGGGATGAGATTCTAGATCCTCTACTGGAATTTTAAGCATTAATTCAAGGCACTTTGAGACCAGATTTCCTGCCATGAGTTTGGGCTCCCCGAAACACAGCCTTTTCTTGGAATTGCCAGCCTGGGCAAAACACCTATTCTCAAAGTGCTAAATCTGTTCCCAGTTGTTTACTTGTGCAGGTGTATAAACAGATAACTCTTCTTCCAAGACTACTAGCAAGATGAAATGGTTGTGCATGCACACATTTGAACAGAAAGCAAGGAACAGCCTTCCAAAGGATGTAGTTGCTTTAATACTTTAAGGAAGAGTACTTCTTTCACACCCATAAGCTTTGCAAAACCCTTCTTTCTAATACTTTGCACAATTCTACATATGTAATGCTCAATGGCAGCATTTTTACAGTTCTATTACTCTTTATTAATACAGCAGCAATCAAATTTCCTTCCATTTAGTTTTTTTTTAACCAATTAATATGCACATTCCAATTAAAAATAAAGGCAGTAACAGCTTTGTTTATATCTTACCTTACAGAGTAAACTGAATCACTCAAAAGTTTACAAACTGTGTTTTAAATTAGAATGTGCCTAATATAGGCATTGATAATTAAATTATTATCTTAATATTTTAAGGTAGCTCTAATATCTAACATGTCTACGTGCGACACATATACTATTAATTGAAAAATCTCATAAACCATTCTTTAAATCCTAGAAAATATGTATAAAATTAAAAGCCAGCAAAAGCACAGAAGTTTACTAAAGCACCAAATGCATGGACAGGACAAAAATACCTGGTGAGCTCTTCCTTAATCTTCAGGGGTTCATGCGGGTAGAATTTCACTCTAAAGCACATGGTATATGGTGGATGAGCTGAAACATTATATAAAAAAAGCATGAGCACAGCTATATAAAACATGACTTCTCGTGAGATGCAACTTGTGAGATGCGGTGCATTAAATTAAGGAAAAAAAGCAAATGATAAATAACAAAGCTCGAAGTATGGCACAAAGTTCAAAGCATAAGGAAGCTACAGCTTGTTAATGCAGAGATATATATATATATATATATCACATTGTAATTTTTATTTGATTGGTTTATGCAAAAATCCTGCTAATTATTCTGTCTGTCTGGATTGAATACAAAAAGCAGAACTGGACAATGTAATTATCAATCCAGAACCCTGTAATCCTAAATTTAAAACAGGAATGCAACAGGGAAAGACACTGATTTTACCAGTAAGGAGAATTCAGGTAACTTTCTAATGTTTGTTGCAGCTGTTAAGTAGAGTATTCATTTCACATACTTTATCAACTACAGAATAGTAACTGATTTACCGCGTCTGTTGATCAGTATCATTTTGAAAGTAGAAAAGTGTATCTTATGAAATATTATTTATATTATTTATTAACATGGTTACTGCTATTTTGTAACAATTTAGATTGCTTATTCAATGGGAAAATATAGGTCACTGTACCAATAGTAATACAAACCAGCATTTTGCAATGTATTGATAATGCAGCGCTAATCTCAATCTTCCATAAATTTCACCCTTTATAAGTGTTGCTAAAATCTTCACCACATTCATTTTTGTATGAGAGTTGTACACTAGAAGTAGTTCTTATTTAGCAATCACAGTTAGGACTGGCAACCTATTAAAATAAGCGGTCACTAAGTAAAACCATGACTGTGCTTATGATCTTACTTTAGCTTTCCTTTCCTTTATAGACTTGTGAAGGTCATAAATGTGAGGATTGGTCATAAAGTTACCTTTTCATCATTGTTGCAACTGCAAACAGTTGATAAACACAGCAGTCAGTAAATGAGAACAACCTGTACTAACCTTTGTGGCTAGTTGAGAAATATTTAATCAGCTTTGTAATAGATAAATATCATTACATTATTATTCATCAATAGTTTTACTATATTATTATCATGTTACTCTTTCTTATCATAATTAGACATAATACCCATGTTTACATGGCAAGGCCTGGTCTTCTTTGTTTGGGGAGAAAAATGTTGTCTTATGCATGGCTCTCAACAGGAAGACAAAAAGGGACAAATGATGTTGTGTGCATCATTCTGTCACCATGTTACAGGCAGTCCTCGCCTTACAACAGTTTCTTCGAAGTTACAACGGCACTGGAAAAAGGGACTTATGACTGTTTTTCACATTTATGACTGTTGAAGCATCCTCGTGGTGACATGATCAAAATTCAGACATTTGGAAACTGACTCTTATTTATGACAGTTGCAATGTCATGTGACCTCCATTCACTTAACAACTGTGTTACTATTTAACAACTGAGGAATTCACCTGACAACTGTGGCAAGTAAGGTCGTAAAATGGGGCAAAATTCACTTAACAAATGTCCCACTTAGCAACAGAAATGTTGCGCTCAGTTGTGATCATTAAGTCGAGAACTACCTATATATAATTTGGGTAGTGATGTGATGACACACAGGGCATATCACAGCTTGTACCATACACTATGGCCTTATTATTTCATACAAATCCAAATTTACAGTTCTTCCTTGTTTTTCTTTTATGATATAGTTTTTTTCCTATACTTTCAGATAACAACAAAGAGAAAGATTTCAATCTTCCTACAATACAACTTATTAACTTAAGCAAAGCAAATAAGAATCCTATGTGTAAAATGTCTTATGCAGCTACTAAAGGTTATGCATCAGAGAAAATTCTTCCAAGTAGATGCTTTCATTTTCATCATGTATCATCTATTGCTTCCTATTCTCCATATATTGCTTTTCCTTCCTTCCTTCCTTCCTTCCTTCCTTCCTTCCTTCCTTCCTTCCTTCCTTCCTTCCTTCCTTCCTTCCTCCCTCCCTTCCTTCCTTCCTTCCTTCCTTCCCTCCCTCCCTCCCTCCCTCCCTCCCTCCCTTCTGAGAATTCTGACTGAGATTCCATTGTATGTATTCATATTTTTCATCTAATAAGTATTATTCAAAACCTTGCTTCTTTATTGATGCTTCCTCAAGTTTTTTTACTATTTAAGATCCACTTGAATGCTGGATAGTTGTAAACCAAAGTCAGTATGAAAACACAGTTTCAGGGTACCTAGAAACCTGCCTTGTATTATTTACGTTAATTGCTCTTCAGGGACTTAAGTAGCATTCTAATCATACTGTGGTACTATACACCAGGAATAGAACCATTGGAATTTTTTTTCTAAAATAAAAAGAATAAGAAATGAAAACCCAAGAGTAAAGTCAAGGATCACTAATGCAATTGTAATGGCTCCAAGTTAGCGTTTTTTTGAAGAACAGACAGACAGGAAAAATAAATGAATCTGGTTATTCCAAACTCCAGTTTCTATTCAGGTGGCTAAGTCTACCAGAAACTACATGCATATGCGTGAGCAGCCTGCGAGAAGACTTAACATCCCAGATAAGCCCATGTACACTTATACATGTACAGTTGTAGATATAGATGGATACATTAATTTCAGACTTTAAAATGAAATATAGTTCAGTCACAGATCAAGGAGGTATTGTACTGATGTGTATAATTTTACATCGTAATTTTTAAACATTATTGATGCTATGTAACAGTGACAAGGGACTGTGACCAACATGAAACGCTAGTGTGTAGGATGACCAAAAATAAGACAATTATTATAGATATTATTTTTATAAGATTCTTTTCCAAATGGAAAAAAGAAACAGACTGAATCAAAGGTAATAGTTTGAACAATTTTTTAAGCTGCCACAAGTTGCACTTTTTAATTTTTTTTTCACATCCAGCTTTATAGTAGAAACGAAACAATGATATTTTGATGTCATAATAGTAGATGTTCCCAGTTTGTAGGCACTGTTTTAGGAGGATTATAGTTTAAAAAAAATTACATTAATTTCTCTGTATTTCATATGGAATAGCAAGAAAAGGCCAGCTCAAGTATGTAGATACTTTGCCTCCAAATGTTAGCAGCAGCACAAGCCAGGATTATAAAAGAAAAGGACTTAGGACTACTGTATCATGCAGTCTTCAATATATACTTCTCTAGGTTAAATACCCCTAGCTACAACTACTACCGGTAATATTCCTAATCTATATGGATTTGTACTTGCTCTAAACCAGGGAGTCCTCAATCTTGGCAACTTTAAGACTTGGGATCACTTCCCAAGGTCTCTGAATTCTTGAATGAATGTGTTTCAAGGTCCATCTGCTGAAATTACTTGTGAGAGGACTGTTGCTTGAAGCCTAAATGGTACTAGGCTGTTGTTTATCTGAATTGTCAATGTTGTCAAAGCATGGCTTCCTCCTTTCCTGAATCAGTTCTGATCTTTCTGTCTTCTCCCAGCAGGGTTTTCTGACTGGAAAGATCTGACATCCTAGCTGTCATCAGCTTACTTCTCTATGTTCAGAACTCTCAATTTAAAGCAACCATATAATTTACTTGGACTAGAAAAATGTGGGTTAGACAGCATCACCACCAGATGGATCTGTAGCTGGCTGACCAGCCGTACTCAGCGTGTGGTCCTCAATGGAACCGCATCTACATGGAGGGAAGTGTGTAGTGGGGTGCCCCAGGGCTCTGTTCTGGGTCCAGTGCTCTTCAACATCTTCATCAACGATTTGGACGAGGGGATAGATGGGGAAATCATCAAATTTGCAGATGACACCAAGCTGGCAGGAATAGCCAACACTCCAGAAGACAGGTTTAGGATACAGGAGGATCTGGACAGACTTGAACACTGCACACTATCTAACAAAACGAAATTCAATGGTGAAAAAAGTAAGGGTCTACATTTAGGGAAGAAAAACCAAATGTACAGGTATAGTATAGGGACTACCTTGCTCAATAGTGGTAACTGTGAGAGGGACCTCTGAGTCCTAGTGGACAATCACTTAAATATGAGCCAGCAGTGTGCTGCAGCTGCCAAAAAGGCCAACACAGTGCTGGGCTGCATTAACAGAGGGATAGAATCAAGATTACGTGAAGTATTAATACCACTTTACAATGCCTTGGTAAGGCCACACTTGAAATACTGCATCCAGATTTGGTCACCACGATGTAAAAAAGATGTTGAGACTCTAGAAAGAGTACAGAGAAGAGCAACAAAGATGATTAGGGGACTGGAGGCTAAAGCATATAAGGAAAGGCTGCTGGAATTGGGTATGTCTAGTTTAATGAAGAGAAGGACGAGGGGGGACATGATAGCAGTGTTCCAATATCTCAGGGGCTGCCACAAAGAAGAGGGAGTCAAGCTGTTTTCCAAGGCACCTGAAGGCAGGACAAGAAGCAATGGGTGGAAACTAATCAAGGAGAGAAGCAACCTAGAACTAAGGAGAAACTTCCTGACAGTTAAAACAATTAACCAGTGGAACAACCTGCCTCCAGAAGCGGTGAATGCTCCAACACTGGAGGTTTTTAAGAAGAGACTGGACAGCCATTTGTCCAAAATGGTATAGGGTTTCCTGCCTGATCAGGGGGTTGGACTAGATGACCTCCAAGATCCCTTCCAACTTTATTATTATTATTATTATTATTATTATTATTATTATTATTATTATTATTATTATTTAAAGTCACAGTCAGTGAAAACCTACTAGACAGTAATTCAGTCAGGCCTCTGGTATAGTCGTAGTATTTTTAACCCAATCAAAGGTATAAACACTATAAAACATAAGCAAGATAAATATATGCTTTTTCACATCCTTTATAGTATGTGGATAAAGAAATTAAAGACTAACCTTAATTGTTACCTTATTCACAGAAATTATCAGCCTGCTAATTAATAATTCCTTTCACCTTTCCCCCTTTAGAAAGATTCAAGGCAGAATCTAACTGTAAAAAGAATTTCAACTACTGTACAAAAAGAGAGCTCATAACAGACGAGAGAAGAGTCAAATTATAAAAATATAAACTCAGCTTATTATTCTTCCCAGTGTTCCAAAAAATTGGGATAGAAACTTATCAAAGAAATACAATACATTATATCTTAGTGGTATCAGCTACCACAAATTATACTTTTTTAAGTATGTGCTAAAGATCACAAAAAAGAGAAACATTAGCAATTCATGGGGGAAACATCTGTACTGGGTCAGTTAAATATGTATCCATTGAGTACCAGTCTGTCAATAAGCTACAAGTATAAATGTGAACAAAAAAAGCAAAATTATTCTTATGCAAAAAAGGTGCATAATAATAAAATTTATAGTGGCAGAGTGGTCTTTCATCTGTCAAAGAAAGCCAGAGACAATGTCATATTGAAAGCCCCAACGCTCTGCCAATCTCTCCTGTAATTTGAGGCAGTTTTTTCCAGAATAGATTCAAGATCTTAACTGTTTTTTAAAAATAGTTAAAATACTCTATTCAATACAGCTAAAGCTATGCTAATAATTTATTAATTTACAAAACAATATTTAAGTACAAAGGAAAGGGAAGGGGAAAAAAATCTTCCTTATACAAATGTGAATGGTATACCACATGCAGTGACACCATGGACCAGAGACCAGTTTCAATAAAGATACTGCTGAATATGAAGAGAACCTTAAGATATAATCAGAACTAATTTCAGCTAACTTATACATATTTTAAATACCACTTGCAATTCAAACCAACACTGAACAAGAAAGAAAGACTTGGGCAAAAAAGACTTTCTAGAATGTGCTTATTAATTAATTAATTTCTCATTTTTGTACCCTGGCCCAATCCAGCAATAGGGATAGATACAACAGCCAAAAAAATACTGAATAAAAACAAAAATGAAATGTATACAATTAACAGAAATCCACTAGATGGCCACCCAAAGAGTATGATGGAATAGTGTTGTTGTAATAGTTTTATAAAGTGTCAGGAGAGCAGGAGTTGTTTAGAAGGAAGGAGTTCTAAACTACAGAGCCACAACAGTTAAAACCTGCATTAGTCTGTGTTCCTTTCACCTCATACTAAGTGGGGATTCTGAGGAGGCCTTTTGTGGTATTTTTATTGGTAGTCATATTCAGCCTTGGCAAGGCAGCGCCTGAGGTAATCCAGTGCCACACTGCAAACGGCCTTGCACGTCCTCGCCAGCATTTTGAACTGGGCCTCAAAATCTACTGATATCCCATTGCAACAACGTCAGTAGCAGCATTATTCTACTATTGACAGGATTGTTCCATCAACAATCCAGCTTCTAGATTTTGGGCCAAAGCTCAATTTACATACAATAGTGCAATCCAACCAAATAGTAATGAAAGCATCAGATACTTCTATGCAGTTTTCTTACTTCAGTAGTACACTATTGAAAATTGGACAACCTTGGCTACTCTACTAACAGCGTAAGCAGCAGCTGTGAATTAAGGATTCCAGATCATGGACCAACTCCTTCAGAGAGATTGCCACCTCTTCCTAATTAAGCTAAAGTTCCTAAAAAGCAATTTGGCCTTGGAAGCATTTGGTCTATCTTGCATCCGCCTGACAGACTCCACATATTTGTTCAAGCTTTCTACAGTATATCCTTGGCCCAGCCTAGAGTAGCAATGTACATCTGTGTATCATCCATATATTGGTGACACTTCATCTCAAACTGCCGGATACAAATGATATATGAAAAGACCTTGAGAGAGAGGGTGATTTTATTCTGTCAATCCTTGCCTGAAAGGATCTAGAAAATGGAACATTTCCAACTAGAAATGCTGGAATTGGCGTCTGTGGATACCGTTATGTCCTGGGAATAGGTCACAATTCAGCATAATTAAATCCTAGATTAAATAGAGGCTAAAGTTTAAATTTTTGACTTCTGAACTAAAGAAATAAGCAATAATGTTTGTCTAATTTTAACCATTTATATAGCAGAGAAAAGGGGAATAGCTAAACTCACCAAACAGCACAGAGTTGATCATACTTTTCAAAAGACCGAGCAAAGGATTCAAAATCAAATCCTACAATAGAGATTAGGCAACTGGGTATGTTTAGTCTTGAGAAAAAGCAATGGAGCAAGGATATTATGCCATTCTCCAATAATGTGAAGGTAAACACAAGGATGCAAATTGTTTTCTATTGTCCCGGAGTATAAGGCATGGAATAACAATCTTAAATAGCAATTCACTTAAGTGCTAAGAAAACCTCTACAATTAAGACAGTGTGACAGTGGAACTACTTTCCTAAGAAAATGGTGTGCTCCCTTTCATTGCATGTATTCAAACAGGCTGGACAAACATTGGACAGGGATACTTTTATCTGGGCTTCTGCACTGAGCAGGAAGTTGAATCTTATGGCTCCTTCCAAGTGTATGATTCTGTGATACATTATTAGACAATGCCAACAAACTCTCATTCTGTATTGTAGAAGATGTGAAGAGGATCAGGTTGCAAGGGAAAGCAGACAATAAAAAGCCAATTTTTCAGCTTTTTCCATTGAACCAATGTCGTTGTACTCCAATAATTTACTTATTAAACAAATTTATATAGCTACCCAAATCATACACGTTGACTCCATACAGGTGGCATGCAACATTAAAAATTTAGTTAAAACCCCACAATTTAAACCTCATCCCAACCCAATCAGACAAGCCATTTGATTTGTTCCCAAGCTGGCTGACAAAACCATATCTTCAAAGGCCTTGTTAAAAGGCAACAAGATGGGAGTAATCTTATCTCTGGGGGAATGATATTCCATAGGAAGGAAGTCATCACAGGGAAGGCCCTTTACCTAGGCCCCACCAGGTGTACTTCCTTGATAGTTGGGACCTGCAACATGCCCTGCCTTCCTGCTCTGGTGGGCTGGATAGATACAATTGGAGAGACAATTTGGCTCCAAAGCCATGTAGGGCTGTCAAACAACTTGGCTCCAAGCCATGTAGGGCTTTCCTATGTACATATATGTCTGTATGTAATTATGTACATATTAATTATATACATGCATGCATAATTACACAATATATAATTGCTTCCCTACCTTTATTTCTACTAGATATCATGAATTTCGATATTCAATTGTATAATTAATCTGATTCTAGCATTTTCTTTGTTAAAATAAAATATATTTATGTACTCAGCTCTTATTTTAGAAAGTTCTATTCAAATACATTTAGAAACAGGTGGCAGGGGGGAGGGGACTCTTATCTGGACCCTTAGGAGAGATGCAATGGTATGAAACAAAGGGGAAAAAATAATTTCAGCATCCGTACACCACACACTGGGAATTGAAGTTGAATGCAAAAGAGCCTGCATCTGCTTGAATTTTGGGAATCTTGGTCAGTTTGAGTGTTTTTATTAATCTTATTATACTACCATTTGAAGCAACACATGATATTTTCCCTGAGGGTATGGGAAAAAAGATGAAAATGGTTGGTTCTTAATAAAGGCATTATGGATTATTTAAACTTAAACAATCCTAAAATAAGTATCACACCTTCACTTTAAAAGGGAAAGAAATTAAAATATAATGAAAATATTTGAAAGATTATAAAAAAAAGTAGAAAAATATAAAAATTGTAAAAGCAACAATAAAACAGTAAAACCTATAAGTCATTACAAACTGAAGGTCTTCCTAAAACCAGAAGTCTCATATTCCAATGGAAGAACATCAGGTAAAGATAATGTAGATTAGGGAGTAAGGAATTCCCAAGCATATTCAGTACTTCTTGTAATATATAATTGATTTGTTACTGCATTTCATCTCCCTTAGAAAACTTACTTTAAATGATATTATTTATTCTAGAGATAAAAAATTGCTTGCAACAGCTAAGGCTGCAACATAATCCTATACATGTTTAAACAGACGATGTTCCATTGATTCAATAGCCATTAGTGAAATATGCAAGTATACAGTCTGAGCCCTAATTATATCCATTTACGTATATTGATCCTTCTTCTGTAACATGATGCTACCGGTAGATGCTAGAAATGGCACTAATGCCTTTGTTAGAAATGGCAATTCTACTGAGGGTATGTGGATAAAACTTCTCTTTTTGTCACAGAGCAGCTAAAGCATATGTCAATAGATTAAGCAATAGGTCTCACTGTTAAGCGTTTACGGACTGCAAACTGAGCTTTCTTTGAAGACTTAGGATACAATCTCTAGAAGATCATAGTAGTTGTGCCAATAGATCAGACAGCCATTCCACAATTAAAAGAAGTAATCACAGAATGACATCTTAAATGAAATTAAACTTTATCCCTTAGAACAGAGGACACTTTAACTGAGTATATCAGAGCTGGGCAGGCAAAAATGTAGGATTCCTATTTCCCACTCTTTCCAACACAAATCCGTTTCTCCTCAAGGGACTGATAGTTCAAATCCCCACTTGTTCCCTGAGCAGAATCCATAAAAAAAGAAAATAGAAAGCCTATGATTTCTGTCTAGAGGGTTGGCTCTGGACATAGGAATGACATACTTGAAACCAAGAGCCCATTAATCATCCCAGTCATCCAAAAAGCCTATGAATGGCCTTATGTCAGATACTGTTCTTGCATACTGGATTTCGAATGGCACTGCAAGTTACATATATATAATGTAGATTTAGATACTTCAAACTGTAACTTAATGGAATATTTGTTTTTGATTCGGTTATTGAAAGTAAGTCTCTGGAAAAGCCAAGCTGTTTTTATTTTTTAAAAATAAGCAAATGATGTGGGCAGGAAAGGAAATAATTCATTGTTCCTAATGCAATGTGGAGCTTAGAACTATGAAGTTTCCAACTGGAGAGCTTTGTAGAGGAATGTGTTTGGAGCTACATCACAGATTAGATAACACTGCTGAAAAGCTAGGCAAAATCCTCCAATGAAGCCTAAGGGGACAAATCCATAGAATACTAACTTTAAAATTAATTGAAGAATATATATTTTAGATCCCCACCCTTCTTTAGCTGCTTCCCAAATTCTTTTCTCAGGTTGTTAGCCTTTCTCAGTCAGTTTTTTCTTTGTGTGTTGGGCTTTAAATCCCATCATCCATTAATCCTGTTGGCTGATAGTGTATGAAAGCACATTTGATATTTTTTTTAAAAAAAATATAGAACTCAGTGCCTGTAAACAGAATATATTAAATTTATTTATTGAAGTTATTTTTTAAATAAGGCATAATACAGAAAATTATTGCAAAACACTGACATTTTAAAATAACAGTTCAATATATGAAATGGGTTTCTAACACTTACATTTCATTTGCCTGAAGATAGATTTATTGGGCTCAAGCCAATGCTGTAAAAAAAGATAGAAGCCACCAGTCAAAAGTATTGCAAAAAATATCATTTTCTTACAAGCATAAGATTGTGGTAAACTGATAAGTGTTGTCTTAGCTGTGATTTCTATTGTTTCTATTAACAGTTTCAAAATGAGGACATACATGTCGGAGGAAAGACAGAAAGTAACATCTGTAAGTGAACAGCACCAGCTAATGAGATCACAAATACATAATAGATATATTTAAGTTTGTTCAAACTTGAACAGGGGAGTAAAGAATGGCAGATTTTAGATTCAGTATTATGCAGTTTCTATGAAGAGGTACAAATATACCAGCAGTTTCCTAATTTAATAAAAAAGATCCTTACTTTATCTTGCTACATTTTTATTTAGTTTTTTTTTCCTCCAAGGCAGTCTGGAAGTCTTATAAGATCCTATTATTTCGTATATAATTTATCCACAAAACAACACTGTGAGATAAAATTAAACAAAATATTTATATATTAAAGCAGTGTACTCTTCAAAAACTATTCAAAAACCTGTTTGGAAATTGTATGAACATAGCATCTCTTTGCTATTTATTAAGCCAGACTCATCTTCTTTTAAGCTTCCTTTAAAAAGATGTTACTGTTTTAACGAACTGAATCTTTTCTCAAGCTTGTATGGAAATTTAAACAAAATGTTGTATACAAATGCTTTAATGAGGAACAGAGAGGTCTAGAGGTCACAATATCTAAGTATTTCCCCCGGATTACTTTTAAGTGGGTACTTGTGGAGAAACAGACTGCTGATTTGATTATATGCTCAGCAACCACGTAAATTTGTTTTCTCCTAGTGCAAGTCAAGAAAAAATAAAGTGCACACATAAGCAAATTAACTTGCTACAAACCATCGAAGTCAATAAATGTATATTTACATTGGTTCATATTGTTTAGACATTCACCTGAACATTTCATAAATGCACATTTCTGCATAATTCATTTATGTAAACCAGTATTTTATATCATTCTGGAAATAATTCAATTGGTTAATATTTATATTAGTTATATTTCTTAAAACTGGCAAACTGAAGACTTTTAGAGAACTATTTTTATTCTGAGAGCAATGGGTTATTAGTATACAACCTTTACTAGGACACAGTTGCACCTGCAGGATTTTTTCTTATTGCTTGCTTTTTTTTGGAAAGTATATTGCTCTACACTTTCTAAACATCATCTCTAATCAGCATTTTAATATCCAGCAGTAGCTACTAGCTATTTACCATGGCAGGTGTCCTTGCAATTATTCACACTGCTGAGCAGACATATTTGTTATGTATGCCTCCACAGCACAAAGCCTCAACATGGGAAAGGTTATTTCATTGGAACTTACAAGGGTCTTTAAAAAAAAAAGATTTAAGAATATTAAATGCCAATTTTCCTATATGTGCCTATTATTTCTACATCTATGGAAGTATTAATCATGAGTGGAAGAAATAAAATATTATTTTGATTATATTTTCTTATATCATGAGACGTTCACAGAGATGCTAAGTGTTCTGATTTAAAGTAGTCCAATATTAGTTTCTGATAAGGAGATGGTGCCAATATGTTTAATTTCTACTGTAAGACGCAAAGCATTTCTAGAGCTAAGTTTAAGATCTATCAACAAATGAAATGGGTATACCTGATGGGTGGGACAGTGAAATTAATGTTGACTCCAATCTACCCTTTTGCTATCTAGTCAGCAGGTTTTGAAAAAACTGCAGTTTTTCAGTCTATCTGAGAGTTTGGAATTATTTGAAAAAAATGTGTCTTACCTGCAAATTCAACAACCTCACTAATTATATGCTTCTCTAGAGAAATATTTCTCAACTTCAGCAAATTTAAGAAGTATGCACTTCAACTTCCAGAAATTCCCCAGCAAATATGCTGGCTGTGGAATTCTGGAAGTTGAAATCCATACATCTTTAAAAATAGCCAAAGTTGAGAAACACTGTTCACTTTTGAGTGTTATGCAGGTTGCATACAGTTAATTAAAGTATATGTCTATTGTTATTATTTCTATGCAGGCACAGACTTATTAATTACTTTATATTTGAAATAATATCAATATGTCAACTGTATAAAAAAGTATCAGTGGATTTGTCAGAAAATAACACCGCCCGGAGCCCCTCTACGGGTAGTTAAGAAGTACGATATATAAATAAATAAAATAAACAAACATAAATATTAGGGAAGGAAAGGTGTTCTCCAGGTCCAAAGCCTGCATTAAAACTCTGCCGTTTTTTAGACTGTGTGTGCAACTTTATGACACACTTACAAAATGGACAGAACTTTGAATTGTAATAATGCAGTACTGCTTTCATCATTTATATTGCCTTAGTCTCTTGCACTTGCCTCTAAAGAAAAGAACAACATTGATGAATGATTAGTGGCTATAGAATGTTATTGATTTAATAGAAGACAGAAAACCAGGAAAATTGTGAAAGAAAATACATGACTGGGAAATCAATGGTTCTTTGGAAAGAACTATTAGTTTAACTTACTTGCTCAATTAATACAAAAAAGAAACAGAGTCAATGATGATAAAAATTATGGCACTTATTTTAGGACTCAACTGTAAGGAGTATTGCTGTTGTGAAAATTTTAATAGAAAAAGAAGTGCCAAAGTATAAATACTAAATCTCATTAACTTTGAACAATTTTCCATTGGGGGATTCTGACCTCACAAAAAAAATAAACCGATTTTAATTACATTTCAGCTTATTTGGCACTCTTGACTATAGTTTCAAAGTAAACTAAATTTTAATTCCATGTAGTTTTTATTGGTCTGCAGGGTACTATCATGATCCATTTGTCTAACTATTCTGAAATCTACCTCTAGATTTCAGCCACTGGCATCAAATTTCAAGGAGTTCCCCTGTATCTATTCTGTATCTATTTTCTATTTCTACTAGAAAAATGAATAACAAGAAATTAGTATGAGCTGCCAGTTATCTTAGGCAATAATAGCACATCCATGAAGGAGGTTTGTTCATTCCTAATAGACTTTTGGATTCATAGCTCAAGTTACGTTGAGGTGAGATAGGTGGCCTATAAATTTATAAATAAATAAATTAATAGCTGAATCTGTGGCTAGAAAAAAAAGGAAACTAATGATCTGCTCATCTCTGTCTCCTTTGTGTGGAATATGTCGTTCATAGACAAATGACATACATAGACTAAACTGACAGGAGGCAAAAATTAGAGCAACCTTTAAAAATGCAGTAACAAAGTCATTGTGTTTATAGTTCCATCTTCAATCTTACACCCAAAGGCATGTGTCACAACAGCTGAAATACAATGCTGTGTGAAAGAAGCTGGGAAAAAAGCCTAGAGTCTATATTCAACTTACCCTTACAAGCAAGACTAGCTCTTAATTAGTGCAAATTAAGCCAATATTAAGACTTGTCAAAATATTCTGCTAGCTTTAAAATCATAAAAATTGGGCTTTACCTTCCTATCCTTCTCTACTGCAGAATTATTTAATTAGCTAAATAAAAGCTGCTGCATGAGCTACATTTTTAAATATTGATCCTATTCTGTAATGGATATATCCACTTCCAAATAACAGCAAAAGTGGAAATGCATCCCTCTGCATCAGCAAGAAGCCTGAAGCTATTTTTATTTTATGAACTACTATATAGATATCAGCAAAGTATGAGATTAGTCTTAGGGACACCAACAACACTTCTCCAGAATATCTGACAATTTTATTTTAAGCCATAGATTAAAATGCATTTTATAATGGAGTATCTGAAAGAGATCCTGAGAGAGATCAAATTCTAACAAAGAACAATTTCAAAGGATAAATATTGCTAGTGTTATAAAAACACTGAGCTATTGCTATCCAGCTGGCTGTGTGCATTATTTCTTCCATCAAAAATCCTATCACTCTGTGCAGTTCAGCAATGGATTAACTCATAAATCTGAATGAATCCTTCAATATAAGCAATAAATCTTAGTTGAGCTATAGGGATCTAGAAATGCATATTCTCTAATTAAGCAAACTGTCGTATTTAAAGTCAAGCAGCACAATTCAGAAATACTGGGATGGTATGCTAAACAATATTCTGATCTAACAATTTTTATTATTTTCATGTTTTGTTTGTGCATCAAAATGTAAAAATTGATTTCATTTCCTACCCACCTGAAAAGCATCACATTCTTTTTGTTCTAATTACATAAAAGCAATAGTTTTAGTTATTTTGCTGTATGAAGCACAAGGCTAAATGGTTGTATTATGTATAAACTTATAGAAGGGCAAAGCATTTGAAAAGTGTGTTAGCACAAAGAAGCAAAGCACTCACACTCTTCATTAAAGTCTCCTGTGACTGCTTCAAAGGTTACTTCTAGTTGTCTCCATGTACGCATACAGCAACACTTACTTTTCCAGCAAAAGACTGACGCTATATATATACAATTAGAAACAGTCAAACCATATATTTTGGAAGGCACCTCTTGCAAATACTTTTAATAGATAAATCAGATTTATTGGTGCATCTGCCAGATATACTGCTTCACTGAAAGCTTTGTTTCTTGATAAGGATATTTAAATAAGACTACTGTACAAAATCTAGGTTGAAAAAAATCCAGAAAGCCATTAGATGGCAACAAAGAAATACAGCAATGCTAACTCTCTGCTGTCGACTCTTGATTATGTGAATTTCTGCAACACAGATCTGGTATTCCCAAAGCTGCTTTTTCAAAAGGGAAGTGGACTTTCATTGGTTTTTTCCTTGAAGATGTTTTGCTTCTCATCCAAGAAGCTTCTTCAGTTCTGACTGAATGGTGATGAATGGAAGGATTTATATTCCTTGCAGATGACTGCAAAGAATATAAATCTTTCCATTCTCCACCATTCAATCAGAACTAAAGAACTTCTTGGATGGGAAGCAAAATGTCATCAAGGAAAAAGCAAAGTCCAGTTGCTTTTTGAAAAAACATCTTTGGGACAATCATGACCTGGATGGCTGAGAATGTCTATAGGCAGATCTGGTAGCTATAATTTTAAAAGTCTAAAGAGCCATTTGAAGATTGGTTGCAAGTTGAATTTCAGAAGTATGTTCTTGCACTTTGATTTTATTTTCAATAAAAAATAAATTGCCTAACTCACTGTTTGCGTATTTTATTGTTTGCCTATATGAGAAAAGGTGGATAGATTTGGATTCAACTAAATTAAATCCAATCATATTAGCCAGGTTGAAACATTCTGCTTACAGTACATTAGGAGAAAGAAAGTCAATTTTTGATTACATTATCTCAGTTAAGCAGGTCAAAATAATGTCTGTGAAGATAGATCAAGATATAGATTATCACTCAGTCAACATATGCCTCTGATATAGCCATGAAAAGTACTGGTAATCAGAACCCAGTACATTCTAAGATAAAGGATGTCTTCTTAAAATCATTAATCACTTGAAGCTCTAATTAAGCTAAAAAGGCTTCACTGGAGATTGGCTCTATGGCAGGGGTGTCAAACTGCTGCCGGTTTCATCACACCAAAGCTGCACCCACCCCATTGCCGGCAATGCAAAAAGAGTCGCAATACGTCACGACACGTCACGTGACATGGTGAGTTTGACAGCCATGCTGTATGGTAATCCTTATAACTTAAGGCTAGGTTCCTTAGAAATCCCATTCCAAATGCACTGAAATAGTCATTGTTGAGGAAAAACAGTAAACACAGTTACCTTCACATTATATCCTTAATTAGCTGCCACTTCTCCGGCAATAACATATATTTTGGCTCAAAATGAACACTTATCATCTCTTTGGACATCACTATTTAAAGCATTTATGCCAGGGGAATGAAAGTATACTAGCTAGCAGTTTCACTGAAATAACATCACTTTAAATAAATTATGAGAGAATTTGTATACATACCCGCTGTTTTTCAGAATCCACATAGCGAATGCCAAAATAGTCTTTTTCTAGCAAACAGTAGTGATTGCAAACATGATCTATGAGAAACTGGCCTTTGGTCTCTCTCTGAAAAAGAAAAGGCAATACAATAGGTAGAGCCTATAGGTATATACATATATAAACTATGTATTTTAAACACACACACACAAACAAACAAACACACATATATAGTATGCTAACTTTATTAATTTTAAATAGACCCATTATATGTTTATTTCTGTCAGAAAACTAAGGAGAAACTTCCTGACAATTAGAACACTTAACCAGTGGAACAACCTGCCTCCAGAAGCGGTGAAGGCTCCAACACTGGAAGTTTTTAAGAAGAGACTGGACAGCCATTTGTCTGAAATGGTATAGGGCAGTGGTGTGGAACCGATGGCACGGGTGCCAGAGGTGGCACTCAGAGCCCTCTCTGTGGGCACGCGCTCCATCGTCCCAGTCCTAGGCCTTCAGCTGGGTTTTATAATACCTTTTCGCTTTAGGTCTCCACTGCCGTGAACAAAAAAAAAGGTTCAATCAATCAGTCAATTTCAATTTCTCGCGGGGAAAAAAAGATCTTGCAAAGTTGGAATTGATTGATTGAACTTTTTAGTCCCACCCAGTCTGCTGTTACCATTGCAGCCACGCCCACCCAATGGGCCACATGCACCCAATGGGCCACACCCACCCGGCACCCAACAATGCATAAGTGGGTTTTGGGTTGCAGTTTGGGCACTCGGTCTCTAAAAGGTTCGCCATCACTGGTATAGGGTTTCCTGCCTGAGCAGGGTGTTGGACTAGATGACCTCCAAGGTCCCTTCCAACTTTATTATTGTTGTTGTTGTTGTTGATTATCGCATAGTCAGCCAGATGTTCAGACTGGATTTGGCATTTTTGTCTACCTATCGAGTAGGACCTGGGATAGGGAGATGTGGATGTTTGATGGTATTACAGATATCGTCGCAGGATGGAAGCAGTTCCTATTATTATTATTATTATTGTTGTTGTTAAATATAGGTTGTGTCTTATTTTAATTGTACATTGTACATTGAATAAGAACATTGAATTATACATTGAATAAGAACACTGATTAAGCATAACCAAGTTTGATTGATTTAAGTGAATCCACCTAAGATTAATTTAGGTTTCAATTCTATCTTCTCTTTCAATCAAATACAAAAACTTAATTTAAGTTATCAAAAATTCTGCATGTATCTCAGATTAGCAGATTAGTAAAATACCTTACTGCACTCCGCATGGTTTATGCTTCCTTAAACCTGTTCCCTAGGCTGAGGAACCCACTCTAAATTAAACACATTTAGAAAGGGAGAGCCCACTTAGAAATATTTTTCTATTCTGTTATCAGTGTAAGAATATCACCAAGAGAACCAGTCATGATATCAAACTTTTATACCAAAGTTCTGTGCAATTTCAAGATACATTTTTTGCAAATACAAGCATTTTACAATTCTAAGATTTTTAACTTTCCATAAGCTGTATTTCTCACTGCCCTTATATGCAGTTCTAAAATTTGCAAAATATGCCTTTTCATTGAAGCATTATAAAAGCTAGCTAAGTAGCAATAACTAGCCAACCCTAAACAGGACTGTATCTGGTTAGAACTGGGATAGGAGATTAAGAAGAAGGAATTGGACAGCAAACTAGATTGAAATATTGAAATATTATAGAAAGTAACAGAAAACCACTTTTGTATTGCTACCATGAAATCTACATGGATGAGTCCCTGAAGTAACTAAGAATCAAGCTTGACCAAGAACATTTCCTTTTTGTATGAATATCCACCTTGATATTCTTAACTATGCTCTAAAACCAAACAGAATTATCCCAAGAAAACTACATAATCCCAGAAAAGGTGAGGCTGCTTTGAGGAGTTGCAGACGGTTGAGTCCATGTATTCTGAAAGTACCCTTTTGGGATCACAAACCTAAAACACTGTGCAGTCATAACAGATTTTTCCTCTTTTCCTTGCAGCCATTTGGACATCTCTTTTCTGAGAGCCCAAAAGCTTTTGGGTTTTGCTGGGGAGGGGTGTTTCAAAAATAAAATGGATAATTTAGTTAAAATTCGGTCCAATGCCAATATACTACATGAATACAGAAATCAAGATTCTTGAAATACAAGACAAAAAAAAAAATAGAATGAGAATCTAATAAGCTAGTCTAGCCATAGTGTGCAATTCTATGACTGTAAAGAATCCTTTACAGTCAAATGCAAGCGTTTTGAGACTAATGGGAGATACTCCCAGATAATTTTTATAGAATTAATCTCCAAACGAAACAATAGCTTTGTGCCATTTTGGAACATGGACTGAAGCCTTGCACGATATGTATTGTAGGCTCAGTTTGGAGGCTGAAGGAATTTTTTCCCTATCTTTTCTACAGTTGATTTGAAACAAAGATTAAAGATTCTTCTGCTTTGCTTCCTCCACAATCCTGCTGCAATTTCTCAGTAGCTTTGTTCCCATCTGGCTTCTGGCCCCAAAGGAATCTTCTTTCCTCCCCCCAGAAATTCATCATCTTCTTTGTTTACACTGTATCTCCTTCTTTTCACCATTACAGCTGCCAGGAAAACATACAATTTTGGTTTTATTTACTTGCTTAATTTGACTTATCTCTGTCCACTGCTCTTAGCAGTTTGCAATAAAAACACATTTAAAAACATGATATTAAAAATTGTTAAGATAGCAAGCCAAAAAATAAACAAATAATTAAACTTAACAAAATCAACATCTAGAAAGAAGCCTATACAAAATGATACATTTTAAGGATCTTTTAGGAAAAAAAATAGATGTTAGAATTCCTTAATTCTACAGGGAGTATGTTCCAAAGATCTACTGGCAACAAACAAGGCTCAATAAGCATTGAGGTTTTTTTAAGAAAGAACATTATCTTAAGAACCCTGGGTATGCGCCATGTGGGGTTTTAAAATACTTTAATATATTCTTTGCCCAGAAATAAAAACAGAGCCAGTTTGATGTAGTGAACAAGGCATCAGACTAGAATCCAGGAGACTGTAGTTCTGACTGACTTTCAGCCAACCACTCTGCTTCAGTCTAGAAAGCAGGTAATGGCAAACCATTTTTTAAAAAAAAGCCATGCCAAGAAAACCTACAGGAGCTACAAGTAATCCACACAGTCACCCACAGTCAAAAATGTATGCATGTATGCACACACACACACACACACACACACACACAAAGCACTTTGCATTTCACCCAGAAACAAACACCCCCTCCAGATTATATGTGGTGTCACCACATTCTTCCCAAGGCCAACTTCACTGCTGAGTTTTGAACCAACTTAAGTATGCACACTGAATATAAGTGTAACCCCTATCTAAAGTCTTCATTACTACAATTAAGCCTAGAGGTTTCCAGAGTATGCATCATAATATTAAGATCATTATCTTTCAGAAAGGAATGCAGCTGGCATATCAAACAAAGTTCTCATTTTTAAAAACCTGAATATGATTTACCAGATAGAGTGAATCACACAAAAACAGCAGCTACTTAGATCAATTCATACTGATATATCCTTTATCCATAAAACAAAATTATGTATTAACTGCATTTTTGTTCTAAGTTAACAGATAACCTAGAGCCACAGAATAGTTTTTGATGTAGAGAGATATAGTTCAAGCTTGATTTTTCAGTCTTAGGCCTAGAAGATCAAATAATAAAAGTAAGGCATTTTTTTTTCAACCTACAAAACAGTACGTATGCTAAATTAAGGACACAAGGTAAATCACTTGTATAATTGCAAATTTCAATGTATGCAACACATATATTATGCCTAATAAATGAGACAAAGAGTAATCTAATGAAAGAATGCTCATGATGAACAATTCAGTCAATGTAATATTTTCATAAAGCAGAGCTGGTTTTGTTTCAGATATAAAATATTTTAAATATACAAGACTAGTGGAACAAATTCTCCTCCTCCACTCCCTGAATGAATATGAAATTTGCTCTGTAGAGTTACAAAATTTTCTGAATGAAACTGGAGGCACAAGACTGCAGGGACAAGGAGAAAAGGGAGATGATTTATTCACATAACATTAGATGGAACCCTCTAGTGCTTCCTAAATAGAATATGCAAGACTTCGTTTTATTAATCATAGATTACTGAATAAACAATTGACTAGAGTTATACATATGCTAAATTATATTCTACCATTTGCAAAGCAGCATGATCATTATTATAATTACTAATAATTCTATTTTATCTTCCTTTCTTCTTGAATACACTCAAAATAGCTAAACACGTACAATATGCTAATCCATAACCAGACGAACCACATTAGGGCTTAGCAAAATATGCCGCACTAGTCATGCACACCTTCCTTATGAAATAGCAATCAAAGAAGTAATCTGAGGACCGAAAAGAGGAATAAATGGCTGTAAAATGTAGAAACTCAATGTCATATCAATCATATCAAAGAAGCTTGTAAAGAGGAAGAAATAAAAGCAAAACTATAAAGCAGAGACTCATAACACACTAGAATAGGGGTGTCAAACTGGTGGCCCGCAGATTGGATGCATTACACGCAGGCCACGGCCACCCCGGCTCCGCAAAGGCAAATAATGTCGCGATATGTCACGATACGTCACATGATGCAATTGAGTTTGACACCCGTGCACTAGAAGATACGTTCCATATTTTATATGCACAAGTGAACTAGGATAAGTTCTTAATTGGATCATATGTTCATTATGCATTTATTAAAGTAACATAAAATAAAAATATGCATTCATGCAGGAAACTAGGAGCTTTTTTTGTTCATTTGTAAAACTAAGATTTTTCAATGCTTCTTTATACTATATATATATATATATATATATATATATATATATATATATATATATATATATATATATATATATATATATATATATATATATATATATATATATATATATATATATAGGTTGCTTTATGTTACAATTCTAGACAATTCCTCATGTTAAAAGAAGGGCCTCCACAATTTTTTCATAGCATATTCAATGGATAAATGTTGCCTTTCTTTTTATACCACTCCTTCCATCACATGCACACAAAAAAATATTTGCATTTAATTGAGTGCATTCTTTGAAATATACTAAGCATTTAGTCCCAGTCACAAAATTACTTAATGTAAATGCATTCTATCTTAAAACAAAATGCCATTCGGTTCCAACTTACTGATGTCAAAGAAAGTCACAAATATTTCCAGTTCATTAAGTGAGCATAAAAATGCAAAACTTCTGTTCAGTCATCCAAATTCAAAACAGGAAAAGGGAGAACACGCAAAAGACTGAATATAAGTAGAGTTTATGCTGTGATCATCATACACTACAGAGTCAAACTACAGTAGATACAATTATAAATAAATAATTGCTGCCAAAAATTATCTCATTCTTTTTTCTCTTTAATCTACTCAAATATACATTGTGATCTGAGATCTCAACACTCAGCCTTTTCCTATCACTTAGTTTTCATCACTGGCTGGAAATAGCTAAGACATGTGAACGTTACAGCATCACAACGTAAGGCAAATCCCCATAGATGCTGTAAACAGGAAAATAAAAACTAACTGTATAGCAAGTGTATTTTAGTGGCTACTGCTCATATATTGTAATATTAGTTACACTCTTAATGTTTTTTCCCCATACATGTCCACACATTTTTGGAAATTAATTTGTCTCAGGATATGCTTAAACAAATCAACCCGGAGTTCTCACTCAAGGCACAAATAATCAGACTGATTTTATCCTACTTTGGATACATTATGTGAAGATCTAACTCTCTGGAGAAGATTGTAATGTTGGAAAAGGTAGAAGGAAAGAGGACAACCAGTAGTAAGATGGGTAGATTCAGTTACGGTGGCAGCATATGGGGGGGGGTCTGGTACCTTTGAACCTTTGAGTACTATACCTTTGAACGGTACCATAACTTTGAGTAGTCATTAAGCAACTAGTTGTAAGTCAAGAACTCCTTGTAATGGTATTTATGACATGGCTAGATTAAAGCTTTTCAGACATCTAGTTGCTGATGTTGCCATACAGGAAAAGTAAACCCAAAGCTGCAAAGACAGGCTCACGATGGAAACACAAAATATAAAAAGTAGGAACACAGGAAAGAAAAAGAAAAAGAAAAAAAGCAGAAGGATATGATCGTATTTGCTCAATAGTCTGGTTCAGCATCGTTTTAACTCTTTCCACTTTAAATTGTCTTTAAGTATCTCCATCGCTTGCATTTTGCAATGTATTTACAAAACTCCACTTACACAGCAAAGTTGAAAACAATGTCAACAAATATCTCTTTTTAAAATGAATTTTTAAAAAGCTGAGTGTTTACATTACAGGGGTTCTCAACCTTGGCAACTTTAAAGACTTGTGGACTTCAACTCCCAGAATTCCTCAGCCAGCAAAGCTGGCTGAGGAATTCTGGGAATTGAAGTCCACAAGTCTTAAAGTTGCCAAGGTTGAGAACCCCTGGTTTAGAATGAAATGTGGAAAATGGTTCTCAAATTCTAAGAGGAGTTTCCACATAACTAACATAGTACTGGCAGAATTTGATAACAGACTGCAGGGAACACTGATTCTCGAGTTTCTAACCTTCCATGCCAACCCAACAATGTATTACAGATTGTCTTCTAAGAATGACTAAATGAAAACACAATTTAGCAGCAACTTTGACTAAATTATTGAAAAACAGCTGTTTTTCAATAAAGTTGGATAAAAAAAATTACAGACAAATAATTTATAAAGGTACCGTGTTTCCTCAAAAATAAGAGCCAGTCTAAGTATCAGTCTAAGCATTTATTTAAATTAAAAGCTAAGATGAAAAGAAATCAAAGTTCAGGCTCATCTCTTAGGTATTCTGCCAAAATTCTTGGAGCTGTTCCAATTTATCCATTATATGAATGAAACTATAAATAGCTTACTTCCAGGAATGCCTAGAGAGTGTAAATTCTGTGAGCCATATCCAGGTCAAAATCTACCTTCCTCTGCAAACAGTCTATTAAATACATTGCTACAATTGTAGAGTATCATCCCTTACAGCAGCGGTTCTCAACCTTTTTCAGGCCACAACCCCGACCTGCGCCACACATGTGCGGCGTGACCCCGAACTGCACCGCTCATGCGCGGCACGACGGCCCACATCGTGCATGCGCAGTGCTACCCCGCCCATGCGCGGTGCTGCCCCCTGCGCCGGCCAAGGGGAAAAGGGGGGGAAATGGCAGACTGCGTTGTTTGGCGACCCCCGTGAAATGGTCGTTCGACCCCAAATAGGGTCGCGACCCACAGGTTGAGAACCGCTGCCTTACAGAGAGCAACTGTGTAGCCTTCTTCTAACTTTAGGGCGCCTTGAAGTATTTGGACTGCAACTCTCTGCAATTTGGAAGACACCAAATTAAAAAAGATGTCCTTTGAATGCCAGATTTCTATATTTTGCTATAGCTTTTGCTTTAGCATGGTTTTCTTGGGAGTCCCAAAGGTGCTTTTTTTCAAAAGGCAAGTGGACTTCCTTTGTTGTTTTTTTCCTTGAAGACGTTTCGCTTCTCATCCAAGATGCTTCTTCAGCTCTTACTGGATGGAGGGGAATGGAAGGATTTATATTCCTTGCAGACAGCTGGTCTTTTGCATTCTTTAGCCATTTAGCCATGCACTTTGGGATGAACACCCTTTGAATGGTGTGGGAGTATGAACAGATTTCCAGAAAACATTGCAGACTACAGGAATCATTTGCGCTTCAGTTTGAGATGCAGACCACACAGACTGACCCCCAACAGCCTGCGCCTGTCTTCAACAGTGTAGGGACCCAGGGCAGAAAACATCCTGTACTCAAAAAGGCTCCACCCACATTTGCACTGCTCAGTAGACCCTGAGGACACAGGTAAAGCTCTAAATGGCCCCAATTAATGTGGAATAATGAACAATCATTAGAATAATGATGTGTCTGCATAATTACTGGAATAGTGCTGTGTTAGTAGTATGTGACTAACCTAATGCGCATTGCACTTGGATACAATGTATGTAGCAAACTCTCCATTGTAACCCGTGAGAAACGAACCTAATGTATTACAATGTGTATTCCTTTGTTCCTGAGAAAAGAAAAGGAAGGTATAAAACTGAAGTCTGAACCCGCCCTCTGGGTTCAGAATTGCTTGTTGCTACTGCTTCTGAACCTGCGCAAAAAATCTCTCTGCTAAAACCCTCTGGAATTCATAAGAGTCCTTTCATTTTCCACAAGACAATGACTCTCTAAATGAATGCAAAAGACCAGCTGTCTGCAAGGAATATAAATCCTTCTATTCCCCACCATCCAGTCAGAGCTGAAGAAGCTTCTTGGATGAGAAGTGGCCGCGGGTCTGAGCTGGGGCGTTACTCCCCTCCTGCTCCCTCGGTGTTCCCGAGAGACCCCGAGAGGTCCCCTGGACCTGTTTGCCTCCGAATCCTCTTCTTCTGCTGTTGGTGAAAACTCTAAAGGAAAATCTAACCTAAGCTTCTAACTTTGCAGCTAAAAATTAAATCCTACTCTGGAGCCTACTCTTGGAGATGTTCTCGGGCTGAAGACTAGGAAAAAACTGGGAGACAGGAAGTCCGGTCAGAGGACAGGAAGCCCCGGTCAGAGGCGGAGCTAGAAGTTTGAGTCCTAGTTACATGGGCAGGAGGACTGGAAATAACCCATCTGTGGATTCGTAATCCACATGCTGGAGAAGTGAAACTTTTCAAAGAACAAACAAGAAAGCCAAGTTGCCTCCTTAAAAAAAAAAGCACCTTTGGGACAACCATAACCTGGGAATCTCCATTGACATTTTCTTGGAAGTATTCCTAATATAATCTGTTTTTCATCTCATTGTTGTGTTGCATTGTTGTGTTTTATTCTACTGGATTCATACATGATTTAAAATTGCCCTTGTCTTTTGTGACCTGCCTAGGCAACATTTTTTTATCTGAAACATAATATAAAAATGTGATTCTACATATCAGTACAGCTAAAATCTTGTTTTAAGAATGTAGTAATAGATAGGAGGCAAAATTTATTCTGGCATACAGAATATGTTTTAGTTGAGTATGAAATATTTAAAAAACAAATGCAACCGTTTTCAAGGTAGCTATCCTTTAAATCTTTGTATTATAATAAAAAAAATTTGAACAATGTGAAACTGTGTCCTATTTTAGTAATATTATTTTTCAAAAAACTTTGCAATTAAATATCTCTGAAGAGCACTTTTTTGCATTTATATAAAGCAGAAGAACATCTTTAATATTAGGGCATTTGACAGATATTGTAGCAAGTTCCTTTCTCTAAATGTGAATATGTGGTCATTGTTATTTATTATAATAAATAATTTATGATACGAAGTACTTAAAAGCAATCAGGGAAAGATATCCATCAATAATGAGACACTCTACAAAAGATTGTATTTCACTGTTCCTCCAAGGAATTCAAACCCTTAATGCAATGGCAATGTCACTAACTGGAAAATGAAACCTATGCCAGAAAAGAACCTAGTTCCATTATCTGTTGGAAATAATGAATTATTTTGTCTTAACATACTAGGGATATTGCCAGAAACAAAATATCGCTGTATATAGAAATTAACAATATTTGCTGTATATTCTATACAATTCATGGTGAAATTATCATAAATTCCTGTCATCTTCCTTATTTTAGAATATGGAAATGTATGTTCATCCAGAGGTTGCTGAATTACAATTCTAGCTGCCATGATCAATGGTGACAACCACATGTCTCCAGTTCTACAGTATAACCGTAAGAATGGATATTTAGACAACAATATATAAAACCAATGTGTCAAAGGAAAATAAAGACAAACCAGAGATCTACAAACCAACATCAATCATTTCCTCAGACTGATTCCAGAAGACCTATGAAATACAATACTGCATATATATATTTCATGGGTGAGCGTAATGCAGCCATTATCCTTTACATCAATTAAAGGTATTTTAATGCTATCTAGGCCAGGGCTTTTCAACCGGTGGTATGCATATCACTGGTGGTACGCGATCACCTGGCTGATGGTACGCGGCATAGCCTTCCTCCCCCCCGCGTCATCTTTCTCCCCCCCCCTCCGCTCCTTCCCAGCTCACTTGTTTGTGGAAAACATGCTGCTTGGTGGCAGCCTGCACAAACTCTACCGAACATACCCTGCAGAGGGCGCGCGAAGAGCACAGGTACAGAGCAAGGCCCCGCCTTCCCTAGGGACTAATTGTGCAGCAACCGGATTGACTTCTGGTGCACGCAGGTCAGCGGGATCTATATTGCCCTTCCCCTCCCTCTTCTTACTGACACACGCCAGGCAAAGCCAACAGAACGCAGGTGTGGAGGGAGAAATGTGCCCGCCTGACTCTCCCCCCCCCCACTGTTTCGTAGCATTTAACCCTTCCCCATTTCTACCACGGCCGGCCTGCCCACCCGCCAGTCAGTTTCCCTTTCCGGGTTGGAAAAGCGCATGCCCTTGCCTATATCGTAGGCTTAAAGTCTGAAACAGCCGGGCTCTTGGCTGACTGATTGCCTTCCCCCCCATCTTTTCTACAAAACTGGGAATCACGGCTTAGTGGGGGCCTGGAGTGGGTCTTGGGGTCCCCATGCACCCCTTGGATCAGAGAAGCGAGCGATCGACTTTAGCTTTTGGGGAACAAAAGCCAGTTGGGGCTGATCTCTTCCTGCTAGGAAAGGCGGAGAAGCCAGGAGAAAGTCAATTATTAGAGGGGGGGAAGTCACTTCTTCATTAAGGCAGTTTTGGAAAAGTAACTTTTGCTGGAAAGGAAAGCAGGGGTTTTTTTCCCCTTTTCTTGGATTGCCTTCTTTGCTTGGGCCTCTGTTGCCTGTATCGCAGGCTTAAAGTCTGAAACAGCCAGGCTCTTGGCTGACTAATCGCCTTTCTCCCACCCCCCTCATGTTTTTGGGTAATGCGTCTTTGCAGCAGGCTTCCCCTTCCATTAATTATCAGAGGTTTGAAAGGCAAGCTGCTCCTGAAGCATAAAAGTAGAGGGCCCAAACGGCGAGAGTGACGCAGCTCTCTGACTCTCTGCTTCAGGCGAAAAATGTAGGGGAAAAATGACTGAGAGAAGTAGCCGGTTCTAACATATGTGCCTGAAAACGGGAGGTGAACCAGCCACATCCGCGCCCTGCCTGTGCGCTCTCCTCTGCCTCTGCGCGCGCACAGGCAGGGCCATGATGTGTTGCTGTCTGCCAAAACTATGCTGGGATCCGGGCGGCATAGCACAGGACAAAAGAACGAGGAAGGAAGGAAGGAAAGGAAGGGACAATGGGAGCTGCAGCGCTGCAGCCTTCCAGTCCCGTGAGCGTCCTTCAGCTGTGCTTCAGGCCTTGCATTCATCAGCTGTTCGGTGGCCAAGAGACAGAGCCTTTCAGCTTCAGGCCGCTCCATCGGCCCTTGACTCCCTGCCTCGGCCTCCTGCCCATCAGCTGTTCAGCGGCTAAGAGTAAGAGCCGCTCAGCTGTTGGTCTGGATGCATCCACGCTGCCAGGTAGAATGGCGCTGGCTGCTGGTCTCCTTTGCCGCCCCGCATGTCATCCTTGACCCCTACCCCCACCCATTCATATCGAGCCCACGGGGGTTTGACAGGGAGAGAGGGGGGAAGGAGGAAGGGACAAAGAGGGAGGTGAAGGAAAGGAAGGGAGGAAGGGACAATGGGAAAGAGGGAGGGAAGGAGGAAGGGACAAAGAGAGGTGAAGGAAAGGAAGGAAAGAAGGGACAATGGGAGAGAAGGGAGGGAAGGAAGGAAGGCACCTGCCCCAGTCGCATCCCCCTCCATCAGAGACCCATGGATTCCCTCCCACAGCTGGCCACACCCCCGCCATTGATCACATGACCCTGTGACACTGTGAACATCATAAGTATGAATCAGTTGCCAAGCATCCGAATGTAAATCACAAGACCCTGGGGATGCTGCAACAGGCATAAGTGTGAAAAATGGTCATAATTCGCTTGTAACTTCAAACAGTCACTAAGCAAATTGTTGTAAGTCAAGCACTACCTGTACTTTCTCATTTTTTCCTTTTTTTTTGGTCAAGTTTTTGATACCTTGCTGGGCGAGTGGTGGTACTCGGATATTGCCTTATCCGAAAAGCGGTACAATGGGTGAAAAGGTTGAAAAGCCCTGATCTAGGCCAAATATTCTATATGAATATTCTGATTTCAGAAACACACTGGAATCTTTTTGCAATTTATGGATCTAAGTCTACAAAAGCTAACAATACTGATTATCTAATTTACATGTGATCTTTCATCCACAGTCGAGAGAAAGGTATGATTACCTTCCATTTGCATTTGGATTCAGAAACAAGATGCAACTCATCCTGAGCAGCATTATGGGTTACTTGGATTAATATGAGAAAAGACTGGCATAAAATCAAGTAAAACAGACATGTCAAACTCACGACGTCGCATAACGTCACATGACATATTGGAGCTTTTTTCTCATTGCCGGAAATAGGGTGGCCGTGGTTTCCTGATGATGCATCTGGCCCATGGGCCAGCAGTTTGACACCCCTGAAGTAGAAGAAAGAGTTACTTTAATTATTAATGATACCTGTTAATCTTTATTCAATTAGGCCCAAGAGGAGGTGAAAAACTATTCTTATAAAAGAAAAAGATGTTGGCCCTAAGAAAATATCCAATTTCCATAGTTGGGATCTACCTTGATTATTCTAATTAAAAGTTCATAAAAAATATACCAGAAGTTTTTAATAAGATTTTTGGAAAACTTGAAACCTACATTATGTATATTTGTGTACTTACATAACTTTTGAGTTGTAGAATTTAACTCACATTTCTAAAAAAAAAAGTATCTGAAAAGTAAATAATTAATTTTAGCAGTGATTTAATACCATGATAGTGAACTGAAAAAAACTTACAGAATTCTATGATCTTCAAGATTTTAAATATAAAAATAATATTTTAAATATTTAAAACAGCAAAAATTTTCTTTCTATGATCCCTGAATAAGGACACACATTAAATTATGTTTCAAAGTATAAAATAATATAAAACATGCTAATCATAAATGCATGACCTTATTCTAATAATAGTAGACAGCAGAAAAGAGGGGTTAATTGTGGCTACACAAGACCAAGCCTTAAGAACAAATGCATGCAAAGCCAGAACTGAGAAGACAGCAAGTGCTGCTTCTGCTAAGAAGCTGAAGAAACATGGATCACCTGGTTAGATGCTGCAAGAAGATCACACAGACTTTATTACAATGGTATGACAAAGTAGCAACAATGGTGGTTGGAAGACCTGCAAGAAATATCATTTGCCTGCAAGCAAGAACATGTGGGACCATAAAATAAGTAATAGAACATGGAAGAAGCTAAAATGCTCTGGGATTTTAGAATTCAAACAGACAGGAACCTGCCACATAACATTCTAGACTTAACAATTGTCAATAAGACAAAAATGTCTGGATAATGGACACTGCGATATATAAAGATAGATAAAAAAACTGGAGAAGATGATATAATACAAAGACCTGCAAATACAAATAGAACAACTGTGGCAAAAGAGAGCAAAGGTGGTACCAATAGTAATAGGCATCTTGGGTGCAAACCCAAAACAACTGGAACACCACTTGAATACCACTGGGATTGACAAAATCACCATCAGTCAATTGCAAAAGGCAATTTTATTTGGAACAGCTTACAACCTGCAACAATACCTTTAATACCACTAAACATCAACACATGCTTCTCCCAGGTCCTCAGCAAGGACTCAACAGATAGATAAAACTACGAATGCAATCTGAACATCCGGTTGACTGCGTAGTGAATCATAATAGTGTATAGTTTTAAAGCCAAATAAGAATCTATATACTTTTTGTTCTGATCATTATAACTAGGACATATTTTTAACCATCTTAAAGATTTATATCTGGCCATTTTAGAATGTTAAATATCAGAATATTATTCACTAGGATGTGAAATGAGGATTTGACTAATAAATGTAAGCCATAAGAATATATGTTTATTCTTGCAGAATGTTATGGTGCTGCAACCCTACATGAAATAGCAATTTCATTTCTTTACAAATGTAAAGTAGTATCTGAATTTTTATTGAGCAACTATAAATATGCCCCAGATATGCTCTAAAAAACACTTCTAATTATTGCAAAAGCTACAGATGAAGCCTTGGATAGAAACAAGCTAGAAAACAGTCATAGGTTTGGCAGTTCTCCATGTTCTAACAAATAGCTCTTTGTCTCATATCAATGAAAAAGACTATGTGATAAAATATTTTTTTAATGATAACTATAACATTGAAGACTGAGATCTACAAGTATCCAGCAATCACATTCTGTAAAATTATTGGCAACCATTTTTCATAATTTGTGTAGTGCTAGGCATGAGGATTGCTCATCCAAAAACATATTGCAACACTTTGCATTAGAATTGCAACAGTCTGTAATGTTCCCATCCATCAGATGGCATTTTAAACTTTGACGTTCCTCCCTTTGAAGCAAATCAAGACATGGGAGATTTTTAATAACCAAATTTGGCTGCTTTCTAAACTATTGTAGGGTAGTTTTATTATTTCTTTAAATTTCTTTAAATAGTGTTAATTTCTTCCTCTTCACTTTCATGTTAAGCATATTATGCCTGAATATTGTCAGTATATTGACATTTTAGCACATTTGATGCTTGTTAGAGGATCCCATCCCATCACACACACAAATATACAGTAAAGCTGCCTTAGGCAAAGGATGGGAACCTGATGAAACTAATATCCAAAAGGACACAAAAGAAAACAGATGCTGAATGGTGTGTTTGTGCTGCACTTAGATGCAAGTGCGAAAAGGGACTCAAGGTGTGCAAATGTGTGTATGTCAAGGTCTTGGGAAAGAGAAATAATCTCCCAGTAGGTATTTCTATCTTATAAAATGGGAAATTATAAAACTATGTATACATTCCAAAATACTGGCTGCATAAAATTAAATAATATGTTTTTGTTGGCCTCTCAGGGTGCATGACCAGACAAAACTGATGACCCTGCTGATTTTCTTATTAAAGAAGTTTAATAAGTTGTTATCCAAGAACAGACCAAAATATCATTGTAAAACATTTCTGAAGAATTCACAATGTGGGGATTGGACCAGCAAAGGCACTGAGTAGTTCCGGCACTTTCATGTTGGGATGGAGGGCAAGTGCCTTCTTTACAGGCCCTGAAAAGAATCTGTCTCCATCTGTACTTTCTAAGTGCTCTATTTAAGATCTGGAGTAGGAGTTGAATCAGTTTATATAAATCAGACATGTCAAACACAAGGCCCGGGGACCAGATGCGGCCCGCGAACTGGGTTCATGTGGCCCGCGAAGCCATCTTGAAAACAGTGAGGGAACGGCCCCCGCTGCCTTGGCTTGGCCCAGGCTGGCCGGGAGCCAATGTACAATTTTGTGGTGGCCATCTATGCTGAAATGCATTCAGTCTTAGCTCCACAAGGCTGTCTGGAAACAGTTAGGAACCAGCCCCTGCCGCGTCGGCCCCACCCCCTGGATGCTTGCTGGGGAGGTGTCACCCTTTATGAGGAATGAAGAAATGCACCATCGCCTGGAAGTGGCCAGCAAATGGCCCTCACCTACTTCACATATCCGGCTTGATGGGCTCTGCCCTGGTCCCACCTCTTTCTGCCAGAGACCCTCAGATCTGTCCCACTCCTGCCCAGGCCCCCACAGGCACCCTTGATGCAAATGATGTAGAGCTGGCCATGCCCACTCAGTAGGCCGAACCCACTCCATCCACGCCCACCCAGTAGACTGCACCCACCCTGGCCACACACACACACCCCGAGGGCAACCATAGTGCTCATGCGGCCCTCAATGAAATTGAGTTTGACATCCCTGATATAAATCAACTACTATATTCTCCATCTTGGTCCAGCTTCCTTTCTGTTTGGAATTTGTGAGCCTACAGATTGCTGCTGTATGCAGCTCTCCATTTCCTGCTCTGTTTTATATTAGGAATGTGACTGTTCTGGTTTGTTTTTTTAACCTTTGGGGTTTATTTTACATTTTTACTACTTCATCAAAGAGACAATTTATTTTAATTGCTCAAATACCTCCAGAATGTACAACATGCTTAACAAGTTTCTTTTAAAAATTATGTAATACTGATGCAATACATGGG
Source organism: Bothrops alternatus (assembly GCA_034064705.1). Taxonomy (NCBI): domain Eukaryota; kingdom Metazoa; phylum Chordata; class Lepidosauria; order Squamata; family Viperidae; genus Bothrops; species Bothrops alternatus. The sequence goes on along the minus strand of JARGCV010000018.1, from coordinate 18,990,512 downwards.
TTGTCTCTGATTTAGACAAAATGCTCTGGTTTTTCAGGCTATTAGAAGATAATACCCCATTATATGATATATAATTTTCTTTCCCAAAAGGAAGAGGCTGTTCTACATTTAATTGAAATCGTTCTACAATCATCAGAATATTACCAATCTTAATAATTTTTTCTGATGACATTCGGAAAATTTTATAAACTAGTTCATTTTGATGCCAATTAATTTTAATTATAATTACCTTTAACTATCAAGATTGCAGTGAAATTCACCAGATATGATTGATATTTTTTCTCATGCATTACTTTGTATTCACAGTATAAAATGCCAAACTGGGAAAAGGTGGAAAGAGCATTGCTATTTAGACTGGTGCAAATACAGTAAAGGCCTGCTTTTAGTTGAATTATTGATGTATTTTGCATTGGTAATTTGATTCAGAAAAAAGGAAGAACTCTACCCACACAAATGTCTGTTGAATTGCCTGAGAAGTATCACATTCAATTTGATACTCCAAATCAATTAGATGATTCATTCTGAGATATAACTTTATACACACACACACACTTCATCCACTAGTAGCTGAGAGTCATTATTTACTTCATTTATCTTTTATTCTTGCTTGTAATATAAACCTTTTCCATACAATTAATTTTTAAAAAGCTCTTGTCTCCTTTTCTCAAACATTCATACAGCTTCATTTAAAGGAAACTGTTTACAGAGGGCATTATGAAAAAGGTTTTTAAAAAATGTTATCTTTTAAAAAGATCTGCCTGGCATTGCACATTTGTCCTCAATTTATTTTTAAAATACTTCCCAACCTCTAACGTTCTAGGGCAAATACCAAGAGTTAGAAAATCAATCAATTATTGACTACCAGGATAGAAAATTAAAATAGAAAAAAGTACAACCAAGTAGAGTAAATGTGAACAATATCCTGCCATGAACTTTACCCTTTGAAATCAGGAGCACAGAGAATACCATAAATATTTTCCCTTTAGAAACATGAGAACACAGGGAAAAAATGCAACATTTTATGCCACTAGATGAAATTAAAATCAAATCTTTATCTCCAAATTATTGAAGGAAAAGTATAAATCTACCAAAATGACAATGGAAACCAATGATAAACACTAATACAAAATAACTTATCAGAGTTTATTATGTACAGTATAAGTTTGCTTTCCTAATTAGTCTTCCCTCAGGAATAAAAGTTTCCACAGGAAGTAAGTTTCTTCCATTTCTTCAGGGCAACCCTTGCCCTTCCTAGAATCAGTAGCAACACAAATGCCTTCTCTTGGGATTTAACTGAAACGTGGGAAAGCTTGTTAGGGAAGCTCCAGTGCACTGCAAAAATTATAATACAATAAAAGATGATATTCACATACAATCCTTGACCACCGCAATTTACCACATAAAAAGTGCTAAAACAGTGAAAATGGGAATGGTCAAAACAACTACCCTGTTTTCCCGAAAATACAAGCTAGCCATAAAATAAGACCTAGCTTATTTTGGAGGGTTCGGGCTAATATAAGCCCTACTCCAAAAAGTAAATCCTACTTAACCTCCCCCACTCTGTCCCACCGTAGTTTTTTGGGCAGGCCGGATTGCGTATCTCCCCCCACCTTACCTGTTGCTGGTGCTGCCGGCAGCAACTTCGCGAGATCTTTTTTTGTGTGTGAGAAGTGGAAATTAAGTGACTTTTCCCCCCACCAAACTTCTTTTGTTTCCCTGCACGCGGCAGCAGCAGATTGCAAAGAAGAAACGGCATGGGGCTGGAAGTCAGGTAAGGAAAGAAATGCAATTCCTGGGGGAAGCAAGGGCATCTGGGTGGTGGTGTGGCAAACTCTTCAGCTCCACGGGGAAGGGACAGCCAGCATGGATGCTGACGGCAGAATGTCCGTCCGTTTCATCACCCTCCCTCCCGGAGCCTCTGGCCCTCCACCTGCTGCTTTGGTCGGCCTGGCTGCCCCCACCTCGACATCCTTCCTGCCACCGCCCAGCACAGCCACCCCAGGGCTGCAGGGGCTGGCCTGGCACAGGAAGGGCACATGCCCCACCCACCCCAGTATTGTACCTGGTCCACCATGCTCTCGCCGCCGCATTGCTTCTCCACACCATGCACATGCCCCGCCCCACCCCCATGTGCTCACAGCCTACTGGTACCGGCAAAAAGTAAGCCTCCCCAAAAGTTAATCCTAGTGCTTACTTCAGAGCCCAAAAGTAAGACCAGGTCTTGCTTTCAGGGAAACATGATAGACACAGGGACTTTTTCCCTCATGCCATCATTCTGTTAACATCTAATACTCACAGTATTGTCTTATGTCTAAGTATATTTATCTATGTTGTATGGCTGTATTATTATTATTATTATTATTATTATTATTATTTTCTTCTCCACTATCCCCTCTTATTGGTATCATTATTATAATTATTATTATTACTCTGTTGCTTTATATGTACACTGAGAGCTTCTGCACTGGAGACAAATTCCTTGTGTGTCTAATCACACTTGGCCCAATAAAGTATTCTATTCTAGTTAGTGTTCAACTTGCCTATAACTAGCGCAAGATGCCTATAATAGGAATACATTCACAGAATTTAAGACAGGTCTTGCCACTAAATAAATTTTGCTGAAGCTTTCCTGATCTGGAAAAATCTATCTAAGAATTGGCAATGCAAACCACTACACTACTAGTACAAAACAATCAAACTATTATACAGGTAGTTCTCAATTTACGGCCATAATTGAGCCCAAAATTTCTGTTGCTAATTGAAACATTTGTTAAGTGAGTTGCTCCATTTTACGACCTTTCTTGCCACAGTTTTTAAATGAATTGCTGCAGTTGTGAATTAGTTACCAATTATTAAGTGAATCTGACCTCCCGACTGACTGCTTGTCAGAAGGTTGCAAAAGGTGATCACTATAGTGTGTGTGTGTGTGTGTGTGTGTGCGTACATTTAAAAAATATGTAAACTTTTTGCTTATAGTCTTGATTCTTTTCAGCTCCAATGGCCATGTCACTTGAAGTTTCATCTACAAGTCCTGTGGATGAAAAGGCAGTTTGAACTTTGGATGAATGCCTAGCCTAACGTCGTAGAATTCCCCATTACATGACTCATGTAACTCAGCCAACTGAACAATTCTACACAGCAACCAGTACTGTACACTACTTTCTTTGTAGGTGTCTGGGAACATTTGAATTCACACTAAATTTAATAGCCAATTTTTAGTTCCACAGGAATACTATAAAATTTGCAACATGAATGACAAGAAGCTACTACTACATATTTTTAAAAGAATAAACATAAAGCATGCATTATTCCACAGAACTTCCTCCTAAAATAACTGTCTTACAAATAAATGTTTAGCAGTTAATGGAGGTAAATTGCTAAACAGCAAACAAGCGTGAAAGAATGCCCTGAAAAATAATTCTTTGTGATGCTTCTGGAACTGACTAATCAAGGTGTAAAAGAAAAGTGTTTTCTGACACTGTTGCTAACTGACCTGAGGCTACTGCAGATCATTTTAATATCCACAGCAAGCCCACCTAATACAATAAAATATAATATCAGATTTTTTAATCAACTTATGGGACTGTAAATATTCTGTTTATATTCAACAGCTGACAATTAACAACATTTTACCAAGTAGAAACAAACAAATTTGTACTCCTATAAATCCATTCATTTGCAACTTTTGTAAATTGAATCCCCAAATCTGTTCTCATGTCAATCAGCATGAATCTGCCCACAATCTAATATGCTTTGCCAAACTTGCTCATCTGATGAATCTAGTTTTGAATCTCATATTTAGGGTCTATGATTTTCCATTCATACTTCATTAATAGCATTATAAAGGATATTTATGATCACATGTTCATTTAAGCCATAAAATCAAGTTGTGGAATAATTATTGATAAACATACTTTTAGAAAATTACACATATTTATTAAACTTTCATATTATTGTAATCCACTTGAATTCTGACAGTTAATAGCTCTGGTATATCTTATCAGATTAGATCAACCACAGTAAACCAGTAAAACAAATTAAAACATCCACCTTACAGCAACATTAAAAAAAGGACTTATAACTGTTTTTTAACACTTATGACGATTGTAACATCCCCATGATCACATGATCAAAATTCAAATGTTTGTCAACTGGTTCATATTTATGACGACTGCAGTGTCAGATGATCACCTTTCTGCAGCCTTCTGACAAAGTCAATGAGGAAGCCAGATTCACTTAACAACCGTGTTACTAACTTAACAACTGCAGTGGTTCCCTTAACAACTGTAATAAGAAAGAAATGGGGCATAATTCACTTAATAACTGTCACATTTAACAACAGAATTTTGGGGCTCAAAAGGACAATATAGTTTTAGAAGCAAAAATATGTTTCATTTCATCAACAGTAGCAGATTAAGTAACATTCAGTTGCATTTATCTAGAGCTGAGTTATTACATGTAAAAATATCCTGAGGTTATCCTGAAGTGTAAATAACACAAGTCTGAGGTGCACATACACACCCGTGTATCCACATGAACCTCAGAATATGTTTTTTAAAAAGTTATGTTATTTTAACCGCATGTATTAGATGTGAAAATGGTGAATATCAGCACAGATTATCGTATCATACAGAACAGTGTATGATTATTAAGATCTTGTCAGAAGAATAATTTGAGGTTTCAGGCTAAGCCGCGGTTGCACAAGAATAAATAAAAGTGAGATCCAGACAGCTGTGAGGAAAGAAGAAAAAGTTCTTCCTAAAAGCAAAACAGGGGCAAGCTGCAGAGAAATGGGGTACAGCAGATTTTTATAGGGGGAGCTTGTCTGGCATGTCATGTGCTGACTCTAGAGCAGGGGTGTCAAACTGCCAGCCCACAGGCCAGACGCATCATCCAGAAGCCGCACCCACTCCAATGCCGGCAATAGCAAAACCGTCCTTATTTGAGGAAGTTTGCTAATTTTAGTTGATTATCTTAGCTTCAGCTTGTGGAGACTCTGATTCTCAGACCATTGTGGATTCTGTTAATGTTTTAGGGGGAAGATGGAAACAGTATAAAAAATGAAATATATTTGGATATAAAACTTCTCACACTCTGATGTACAGATAACCTTCGATTTACAACCAGTCATTTAGTGACCATTCAAAGTTACAATGGCACTGAAAAAAGTGACTTTTGATCATTTTTCACATTTATAACCGTTGCAGCAACCCTGTAGTTACATGATCAGAATTTGGAAGCTTGGCAACTGGCATGTATTTAGGACATTTGCAGTTTCCCAGGATCTGATGATCTTCTTTTGCGACCTTCTGACAAGTAAAGTCAACGGGGAAAGTTGGATTCACTTAACAACTGTGGCAAGGCAGGTTGTAAAATGGGGCAAAATTCATTTAACAACTGTCTTGCCTAACAAGAGAAATTTTGGGCTCAATTGTGGTAGTAATTTGAGGACTACCTGTAATATATTATAGGAAAGCCTGAAAACCACTTGAAAAATAGCGTTCTTCAATTTTTTGTTCTGTCTAAAGAAATTAAAAACACTAACTGAAGCAATGAGACTGGTAGATGAACTTATCTTCTACGTTAGATGGAGCACAGGCTTTGCAACACTATCAATATGACTGCTCAGTGCATCTACCTTGCATCCTATGGGAACACAGCACATCCAACTCCTTCAACTGAGCACCAAAATGAAGTGCACAAGCGGATCCTAATTGGATGCTGAACTGATTGATTCTGAATTGGATTCATCTCAAATGAGATGAATGGGATAAAATAAGCTTTTTACTGTGTTTATCAGCATAACTGTAGAAAATGTGCAGCCTCTGATATAGCAGTTGGCTCCTGGAACTGAAAAGATTGCCAAACTCTGATATAATGTATTGTAGGAAATTCCAGCTACCGGTACTATTCAGAATTGCCTATTCTTTCAATTCTGTCTTAAGAACAATTACATATAACTTGATTTTCTATATACTAACCAAAGTTAGTTAATTATAATACACTGCTTAATATATTTAATAACGTCTAAGACCATGAGAAGAACAGCTGCGTCTATTAAAATATCCTTTTATAAAGGTGCTAGGTTTTATCAGCATAGACTCTAATACCTGCTTGGCCTACGCAATCTTAAATATCATCTTATATTATCTATTCTACTCTTAAGAATGGGTAATAATTAACAATTTTTTAATGATTTCAGTTGTTTCATTTGGACATCTATTAAATCACTGCGGACAGCATATTTTTATTTGCATACAACATAGCTTAATTTCTCAGAGAAATCCGTAACTTTTCCAGCTAACCAAAAGAATTTATTTATCCCTGATTGGATGAAACGTGCTACAAAAATCTCCACAATAAAAGTTACTGATCACAGAATCACAGATTTGAAGCTAACAATTAAATCCAGCACCCTATTCAAAACATATATTCAAATTACAGGAAGTCCTCATTTAGCAGCCATAATTGGGACTGGCAACTCAGCTGTTAAGCAAAGTGGTTGCTAAGACTGTAACTGTGAAGATTGGTTAAAGTTACTTTTTCGTTACTGGTCATAACTGCAAAAATCACTAAATGAGGCAGTAAAGCTCGTAATGCTTTTCCCAAAGATGACTGTCAAATCTCTGCACGCATTCAACGGAGTCCACTATTTCTATATGTCAGTATCAAATCGGTCTTACATTACATTTCTTAATAATGAACTAGAACAATGGTGGCGAACCTATGGCACGGGTGCCAGAGGCGGCACTCAGAGCCCTCTCTGTGGGCACACGCGCTGTCGCCCCAGTCCTAGGCCTTCAGCTGGGTTCTATAAAACCTTTTCGCTTTAGGCCTCTGCCGCCGTGTGCAAAAAAAAAGAAAGGTTCAATCAATCAATTTCAACTTCTCGCAGGGAAAAAAAAGATCTCGCAAAGTTGGAACTGATTGAACTTTTTAGTCCCACCCAGTCTGCCGTTACCACCGCAGCCACGCCCACCCAATGGGCCACACCCACCTAATGGCCACACCCACCTAATGGCCACGCCCACCCAATGGGCCACACCCACCCGGCACTCGACGATGCATAAGTGGGTTTTGGGTTGCAGTTTGGGCACTCAGTCTCTAAAAGGTTCACCATCACTGAACTAGAACCAACCTTCCCATGACTTAAATGGATCTTTCTGTATGCTGAGATGATGAAGAATAAGTCTTGATCTTCATGTGTGACTTTTTAAAAAAGTATCTGAAGATTGCTGTCATATCTATTCTTAGTTTTCTCGTTTAACACTAAATTCTTCAATTATTTCTATACCCTTGATTATGATTAAACAACTTTTAAATAGAAACTTTATAAAGTTAATAGTTCTAATCTCTTTAATTGGAAGAGAAATCTGTTAGAGGTTTTATTCATTAATAATATAAGGGCTTTTTAAAATGTGATTATTATTTTCATATTGTTCTGGTGCAGTTAATGAAAGAAAAAAATAAAATATTAAAAATGGACATTCATTTTTCACTGTGAATAATGTGCTGTTTTTTTCAAAAATAAACATATTTAAGCTTTGAAAAAATATGCACAAAAACATTGCAATATACAGTACTTAATTTTGTTATGAAACTTGTCCTTGATTACAGATTTTTAATCATAGCCATGATTATTTCTTTTACTTAAAACATATGATATAGGTCATTTAAAGTGTTGATGATGGAAGTAGGATAAAGCATCTATAATAAATAAAGAAATATATCTCTTTCTCTCCCTTTTCTACCCTCAATATTGTTTAGCGGCTTAGATGTTTTTAACTTATAGTTCAAATGTGGGATAGCATATTGGTGTAAGATAACAGAAATACCACACAAATATGGTCAGCATGCAATTAAGTGTCAACCGTCCTGATGTAGCAGTACAAAATTAAAATACACTAATTTTCTACAGGACAAGAAAGCTGATTGTGCTAAAGATACCAGATGAAATCATACAGGGATAAAAAGCCCTATTTACTGGAAACCTCCTGTGTAGTGACTAGCCATCTCACTCTTCCTTCCAGCAAAATGAGATTGGTTGCAATTAAATACCTTCAAATGCAGCAGCTCCCATCCCCTTACACACACACACACACACACACACACACACACACAAATATTGGTGATCTCTTTACCCCTCCAGAAAGACACTTTTAAGCACTCAACTCCCTAATCAGTTCAAAGATTGTTCTGAAGAATGAATAAAAAAAAGAAAACAGTAGTTTGTCTAAATATAATCCAAAATATAACTGTTAATCATATAATTTTATTAGTGCAACTCCTGATTCTTTCCATATGTTGTTTACTGCCCCTCCCTTCTTCAGAAAAAACTGAGTGCTTATGTTTTTGAGCTTACAGTGGAGATATATTCATATATAAACTGAGAGGTCTTGAGTTCTCAAGCCCTGAGCTACAGTAACCAGCATCAGTTAACAGGGACCAGGAGATTACTTCCTTACGGTATGTGACAGTTGTCTTTTTTACATTAAATAAACGGAATGCAATATGTCTTTTGTCCACTGGCAGTGTTCAGCCAAATTCCAGAAAGCACTCCAAATCACAAAAGTCATCCATCTGCAAAAGGAATGCATCAATTTCATTGTTTGAACTCTGGGATTCTAAGGCAAGCTTACTCCACTTATAACTCCCCTATTTTCTTCTGATTAGTTTATGCACAAAAATATGTTAGGAAGGCATGGCAGGATACTTTCTCATTGGCACCCCAACAAACCCTCTCTTGGGGAGCCTGACCTACCCATGGGAAAATGCCAACTGGATTTCACACATAACTTTTGCTTACAGCTGTGCAGCTGTGTGGTAAAACGCTTTGGGGTCTTCAATACAGGTAATCCTCGACTTACAGCAGTTTATTTAGTGACCATTCGAGTTAAATTGAAAAAAGTGACTTATGACCATTTTTCACACTTACGACCATTGTAGAATTCCCCCACGGTCGCGTGATTTACATTTGGATGCCTGACATTTATGATGGTTGCAGTGTCCCAGAGTCATGCAATCCTTTGAGACCTTCTGAACAGCAAAGTCAATGGGGAAAGTCAGATTCACTTAACAACCCATGTTACTAATTTAACTGCAGGGATTCACTTAACCAATGTGGCAAGAAAAGTCGTAAAATGGGGCAAAACTCATTTAATTTCTCACTTAACAACGTAAATGTTGGGCTCAACTGTGGTCATAAGTTGAGGACTACCTTATACACTCCCATCGGTTCCACACGAGCTCTCTTGCCTTCCACCGCCCCGCCACAACCTTGCGGGGACCAGCCCTGCCTGGCTTCACGCTTTGCTTGTAAACAACTTCTCACTAGAGCCGGGCGCGCCGTGCGTGGACGCTCCGGGGACTGGCAGCGAGAGAGAGCTGGGCGGCTGGGCAGGTGACACAGCAGGGATGCCACTGAAGCGGAGCGGGAGGCGGGCAACGCCAGCCAGCTTTGGAAGGAGTAAGGGGAAGGAAGGAAGGAAGGAAGGAAGGAAGGAAGGAAGGAAGGAAGGAAGGAAGGAAGGAAGGAAGGAAGGAAGGAAGGAAGGAGTAAGGCGGGAGGGGGGATGCGTGAGAGTGAGCCACCCTCCTCGGAGTTGTCCACCGCTTCCCGAAGGGTCGAGTCACCTGGATGTGGCAGGAGATCTCCGAGTCGTCCAACAGACGGATTGTGCATTTCATATCCTGGCTCAGCGACCTGATGCTCGAGCTCCGGAACCGGATCATTTTCATGGTCCTTCTGCCCCCTCGCCTCACGCACTCGCAGGGAGCGAACATGCACCGCAAACCCGAACTGGGGGCCGGAGACCAGCCCTGCCGCTGCTTCGGCCCCTCCTCGCCGGGAGGGAAACCCCGAAAAAGGGAGCGACCCAGCGCCTGCCTCGTGGGCCGGCGGGCAACTCAGCCCCGAGGAGGCGGCGCCGGCTCCGGTTGCTGCTGTTGCTGGGCGAACATCCTGGAGAGGGAGGGGGGGCGACTCCGCTTCGCTTGCCTCGCCGAAGGCGGCAAGTCCACCTCTCGCTCCACAGAGGGCCACCGCCGCCGCCGCCGCGTAAAGCTGCCGGGGAAGGCGCGTGGCCGCGGCACGCGCAAGCTCGGGGTTGGGGGAGACGCTGTGCCTTGGGGGCGCGAGAGGCGACGGGCTGGCGAGGCTCCTGCTGACTGCGCGGCTGCGTCAGGCTCTGCGCTGCTCTCCTCTCCCGCCTCAGCAGCATCCTCGGCTCGCCGCTGCCCCTCCCGCAGTCGCATTCCCCCCCCACACCTTCTCGTGAACCTCCCGCGCTTTCCCCTGCTTGCTTGCCTGGCCGCCTGCCTGCCCGCTTTCCCCTCTCTTCCCCGTTTCCCTTTTTCCATGTGCCCTTAGCTGTCTTCTTTCGATTCCCTCCCCAGTTCTCCGGGTGCTTCATTCACGAAAGGTTGGAGGGTCCAGACAGCCCTGCCTTCCATTTGTAACCAGTATATACCCACGCTTCTTGCCTCTTTATCTTTGCGTGGTTAAAAAAAAAAAAATCCGGCGGGGTGAGATGGAATACAGGTAGCCGTTATTGTAATAGCTGACCTAAAATCAAAAATCAAAATATCTGATCATGTTTCTTCTATTCTCTCCCTGGCCTCCGAGTGCTTTTCTTCACCTTTTCTATCACCCAAATATCCCTCATTTTCCCTTTCTTTCCCTTTCTTCTTTCGCTCCATTTGCCTCAGTGCTTCCAAAGAAGAGTATTATTGTGCAGTTGCAGTAACTAATAATAATAGTAAAGTTGGAAGGGACCTTGGAGGTCATCTACTCCAACCCCCTGCTCAGGCAGAAAACCCTATACCATTTTGGACAAATGACTGTCCAGTCTCCTCTTAAAAACCTCCAGTGTTGGAGCATTCACCACTTCTGGAGGCAGGTTGTTCCACTGGTTAATTGTTCTAACTGTCAGGAAGTTTCTCCTTAGTTCTAGGTTGCTTCTCTCCTTGCTTAGTTTCCACCCGTTGCTTCTTGTCCTGCCTTCAGGCGCCTTGGAAAATAGCTTGACACCCTCTTCGTTGTGGCAGCCCCTGAGATATTGGAACACTGTTATCATGTCCCCCCTCGTCCTTCCCTTCATTAAACTAGACATACCCAATTCCAGCAGCCTTTCCTTATATGCTTTAGCCTCCAGTCCCCTAATCATCTTTGTTGCTCTTCTCTGTACTCTTTCGAGAGTCTCAACATCTTTTTTACATCGCAGTGACCAAAACGGGATGCAGTATTCCAAGTGTGGCCTTACCAAGGCATTGTAAAGTGGTATTAATACTTCACGTGATCTTGATTCTATCCCTCTGTTAATGCAGCCTAGCACTGTGTTGACCTTTTTGGCAGCTGCAGTGATTGTCCACTAGGACTCCGAAGTCCCTCTAACAGTTACTACTATTGAGCAAGGTACCCCCTATACTATACCTGTGCATTTGGTTTTTCTTGCCTAAATGTAGAACCTTACTTTTTTCACCATTGAATTTCGTTTTGTTAGATAGCGCCCAGTGTTCAAGTCTGTCCAGATCCTTCTGTATCTTAAGCCTGTCTTCTGGAGTGTTGGCTATTCCTGCCAGCTTGGTGTCGTCTGCAAATTTGATAGTTCCCCATCTATCCCCTCGTCCAAATCGTTGATATAGATATTGAAGAGCAATGGGCCCAGAACAGAGCCCTGGGGCACCCCACTACACACTTCCCTCCATGTAGATGCAGTTCCATTGAGGACCACACGCTGAGTATGGCCGGTCAGCCAGCTACGGATCCATCTGGTGGTAGTGCTTTCTACCCCACATTTTTCTATCTTGTCAAGTAGTAGGTTGTGATCTACTTTATCAAATGCCTTACTGAAGTCCAAGTAAATTATGTCCACAGCATTCCTCTGATCCACTAATTTTGTTCCAGGATCTTCCCAGGTATTGAGGTCAGGCTGATAGGTCTGTAATTTCCTGGGTCCATTTTTTTTCCTTTTTTGTAGATGGGAACTACATCAGTTCTTTTCCAGTCCTCTGGTAGTTCCCCTGTACTACAGGATCTTTGAAAGATATAGTTCAGTGGTTCTGAGATCACATCTGCCAGTTCCTTGAGAACCTTGGGGTGTAATCCATCTGGTCCTGGCGATTTGAACTCGTCTAGGCTGGACAGGTGCTCACTTACCATTTTCTTGCCTATCTTAACTTGTGCTTCTGTTCTGTTTTTTATGGCACTATTTTTGATAGGTTGGTGTGTTTTTTCCCTTTGTGTAAAGACAGATGTAAAAAACGAGTTCTGCTTTCTCCCTGTTGCTTGTCACCTTCTTGCCACTTTGACCCACTAATGGACCAATCATTTCCTTCACTTTTTTCTTGTTTTTTACATATTGAAAGAAGCTTTTTTTATTATTTTTGACTTTAGTCGCAAGCCTTAGTTCATTTTGAGCCTTAACTTTCCTCACTTCATCTTTGGAGGTTCGGGCTATTTGCTGATATTCTGCCTTAGTTATGTGCCCTCTTTCTACTTTCTATACTTGTCCTTTTTATCTTTCAATTTGTCAGAGAATTCTTTATGCAGCCATGCTGGTTTATTTTGAGAGCTGTTATTTTTCCTCTTTGTTGGTATTGTGCTAGATTGGGCTTTTATTATCTCATTTTTCAAAATTTCCCAAGCTTCTTGAGTTGTTTTCCCCTTGAGGATTCTCATCCATGGAATCCTTCCCAAGCCCTCTCTAAGTTTATTGAAATTAGCTCTCTTGAAGTCCAAGACTCTAGTTTGATTGTGTTCTATTGCTTGTGCTTCCATAATGTTGAATTCCAATATTGCATGATCACTTCCTCCCAGGGTTCCTATGGCTTCAACACCTTCTATCATTTCATCTCTGTTAGTGAGAATTAGATCCAAAACGGCTAATCCCCTAGTTCCCTTCTCTACTTTTTGGGAGACAAAGTTGTCTGCTAGGTTTGCCAGGAACCTATTTGATCTTCCACTTGGTGCATAGTTTGTCTCCCAGTTGATATCAAGGTAGTTAAAGTCCCCCATTACTATTGTGATGTGCTTCCTACATACTTTAGTTAGCTGACTAGCAAAAAGTTCATCTATTTTGTCTGTTTGTCTGGGTGGCCTGTAGTATACACCTATGGCAATGTCATTTTTCCCCCTTTTATATTGACCCAAATGCATTCAAGATAGTTTTTATCATTGTTGTGCTCTATTTCTGTAGAGATGTAGTTATTTCTTATATAGAGAGCAACTCCACCTCCTCTTTTATTTGGTCTGTTTCTTTTAAATAATTTAAATCCCTCTAGCTGTGTGTTCCATGTGTGGGTTTCATCCCACCATGTTTCCGTAATGGCAACAATATCATATCTGCCCTCATTTATCTGAATTTCTAGTTCACCCTGTTTGCTGTTCATACTCTGTGCATTGGTGTATAGACATTTGAGTCCTTTATGACCGGCCCTGTGTTTGCTTTCTACATAATCTGTGTGGTGCCTGAGTTCCCCTATTGTCTTACCACCTATTTGGTTAGTGCACTTTGTGTGGCACTCACTATTAGAGGCTTGATTTTGCTTGACAGCAAGGTTGGTATTCTTACATGAACTGATAGCCCTATAATTTTTAGATTGCCGGGGACAGGGTTGTTCTGTATCAATTAACTCCCTCTCCCCGCTGTTTAGTTTAAATTTTCCTCGTTAATTTAATTTTACTATGTTTTAATCTTTGCCTGCTTTCTTATACCTTCTATTTTTTTTCTTAATACAAACGTGGATTGAAAAGGAAATATGGCATAGCTGCCCACCTGCAGAAGGGACTTTGGTTGATAGTGCAAGGTGCCCTCTATCCATAGAAGGATCTTTCCTTTCACGATTGCCTCTTCCTCCTTTTCCTTCACATCCTTTCTTCATAATTTTATGAGATGATGAAGATCGTGGCTCTAATTATTATTTTCCATCTTGCCATTTGTCTTTTTTTCCCCTAAGAACCAAAGTAGGTGGGACAATAATACCAAATGGAGCAGAGTGTATTATAAGAGGGACAGGACCTGGAGTTTCTAGTGCAGCGGTTCTCAGCCTGTGGGTCGCGACCCCATTTGGGGTCGAACGACCATTTCACGGGGGTTGCCAAACACCACAGTCCGCCATTTTTTATTTATTTATTTTTTTGGTCGGCCATTTTTTCCCCTTTGCGATGCGGGCCGTCGCGCCGCGCATGCGCGATGTGGGCCCGCCATTTTTTTTTGGTCGGCCATTTTCTTTTTTTTTTGGTCGGCCATTCTTTTTTTGGTTGGCCATTTTTTCCCCTTTGCGATGCGGGCCGTCGCGCCGCGCATGCATGATGTGGGCCCGCCAATTTTTTTTTTGGTCAGCCATTATTTTTTTTTGGTCGGCCATTTTTTTTTTGGTTGGCCATTTTTTCCCCTTTGTGATGCGGGCCGCCGCGCTGCGCATGCACGATGTGGGCCCGCCATTTTTCCCCCTTTGCGATGTGCCCCGTTGCGCCGCACATGCGCGATGCGCCCCGTCGCACCGCACATGCGCGATGCGCCCCGTCGCGCCGTGCATGTGCAATGCGCCCCGTCACGCCGCACATGTGCGATGCTCCCCGTCACGCCACGCATGCGCGATGCGCCCCGTCGCGCCGCGCATGAGCGATGCGGGGTGGGGTCGAGCCCTGGAAAAGGTTGAGAACCGCTGTTGTAGTGGAAGGAATGGGGAAGTCCTTACTCTGATTATCAGTTGGGAGAATTCTACAGTGGTGAATTGAAGAGCTGTCAATCTACTGATCCAGCCATTCATGAATTAACACTAGAATATGCCACATGGCTTTGGTGGGCCATAGCTGATCTTTATCCTGCCTTTATTGCCTCTTTTAGATTATGGAAATCTTCCAACCTCCTTGAAAGGTATGCCTTGAGGCTGCCCTTGGATGGTGTTTGAATAAATGAGAAAATACTCCTACCTTTTAAGCCACATGGAATGGACTTGAAATGAAGGGAACATCCTCCTCAGGACAAAGCTGAAAAGAAATTTGTTACCAGGGAATGTTTATGCCATACTTAGGAACAATGAGGATTGGGCCTTGGAGGAAAAAAAAAATAGCCCCTTTGCTATATTGTGAAATTTCTTCAACTATATCACTTTAGAAAGTTCTGGGGAAACAGCATAGTGAAAACTGGGAAATTTAGTTGGTGTTGTTTGTGAAATACTTTAAGCCCCTTCTTCAGCTAGTATCCATAATTCGGATGTTGTTTCTCTTAGCTTTTCTCCCTTATCCTTTATGTTTCATTTTTTTTTAATTTTCTGCAGGTCTTTAATTTTTGATATTATTTTCCTGTGGCAGGATAGTTTTTAACCCTTTTATTGATTTTAATTGCCTGTTAAAAGAAAAGGGTTATTGCTATTTATTGGAGGAAATACAACATTAACTTTCTTACTGTTGTTTTATTGTCTTTGCCTTCTTTGTTCTTCATTTTCTTCTGTTTTTTTCTCCCTGTCTTTACTGTTATCCAGCTGCCCTATGTATCCAAGAAGCAGCTTAACAGATATCACGTACAATACCCTTGGCAACTGTCAGGGTCAAGCTTTTCCCAGTTCCTAAAAATGTCTTGTTCTGCCAAGTGGAGGATGTAAATCCTGATAATATTAGCTTCTTGGCGCCTTTTTTGGCACCCAAATCAGGCTTCGGTAAATGAGGTCAAAGCATTGTATTGTGAATGGCAAAGGGTTAGAATATAAAGTATGGATGAAGAATCGTGCTTAGTTTAGTTCACTTTCCCACATCTTATATGCAGGGAAAATATATGCTAAATAATTATTAAGCCCATCCATAAACATTCAATATTCACACAGTTGTAAGTCAATCAAGAGCTAATTATTCCTGACAAATACAGAATAAAAGTGTAAGAGAACAGTGGAATAAATAAAAAACCATATCTTCTCCCTGTGTAACTATAGTAGTGTTAGTTTTGAAATATATTATTTCAAACATATGGACAACTTTCTGTTGTATTGACTCTGGAAGAGCAATTTGAGGGCCCATGAAGATTTTTCAGCTAAAATACCAGAAAGTTCATTGTGTTGCGTGCTTAAAAATGTCTTTGAGGGTGTCTCTATATTTTGCTATTCAATCATATGTTCAATGTTTATTCCAACAAAATCTATATAATTCATAAATAAGAAATAAGAATCACCTTTGATGGTATTGCTATTTTGGGATTGACATTCTGAACCCATATCCCAATAATTCTGCTCAATTGTTCAGCACGTGTACCCTATATTTACTTAGCCATCTAACTTAGATATTTCACAGTGGCAGAAAAATGTACTTAGTCCACTGACAGTTTTATGATGAGTAATTTCCCCCTCCCCCTTTGAAAGGAGAAATAATCAAAAGAATACCATTCACTTATTGAACTGTACAAGTTTCTAGAGAGATATTGTGGGCATCTTATTCTGCAGCAAAAAAGTCTTAAAAGACTCGCATTTATTATCATGGAAGCTTTTGTGAATCATAGGCTACTTCATTAAATGGATGTAATGACGATGTTAACACCGTAATTTGAAAGCTGTGACACTCATAAAATTCCAGTCTCTCATAATTACACAATTACATTATTCTGGTAACAAGTTAATAGCTGAAAAGGTGAGTGCTTTTATACTTCATCAAAGGTGCTTCGTTTTGGTTGTACCCACTGGATATAAAAGTGAGACTTACCTCAAAGAAGCAATTTAATATTTTTGTAGCACTAGGAAAAATAGTGCTTTTTCCTTCAAGAGCTTTTAAACATTCTTTTAAAACTATTTTATACTCTATTCTCTATTTTTATTTATTAATGTTATTTTATTATAATTGTTTAAAAATATTTCATTTATTGAGCAAGGCATTTTATTTTATACATTTAGAATCTGTATTTTATTTTAAAATTACAAATTAATAAGATCCAAAATAAAATTAAACAAAAGTAACTTTATCCATTATGTTTATATTTAAAAAATAAATGGAATTAACAGAACCAAATATGCTAAAGTTAGTTATCACATATGACATTTCAACAGACTCATTTTAAGAATCAGATACATTATACTAGAACAAGTGGTAGAAGCAATACAAACTGCAATTTCAGTTAAATCCCTCATGTAAAAATCTGAATGACTATTAAATTTCAGCAAAGAGATATAGATAATGCTAATTAAGTACTATGTATTCTTCATCCAGTTTTTTTTTGTGTTACAGTATAATTAATTTCAAAGAGAATTCTAGTCTCTCTTATTGTACTATAATGATACATTTAGGGTGCAGAAACCCACTCTCTCACTAGATGGCAATATTTTTGTCATTATCCTCATTTTTGCAATTGAAATCTGGTAGTCCTAGCATATTATAAAAGATTGGCAGTGATATTCTGGGAGAGTTGTGGTTTTTTTTTTCCAAATATTATCCAGTGTTATTGACTTTCTAAATGAGGAAAAACTCCCAGAAGGAAACAACGGCTAAGCATCCCGCAGCATCAACTTTGAGAAAAGAAAAGTGAAAACGACAAATTTTATAGACTTATCCTCATTCCCAAATGGGTCATTTAGAAAAGCAGAATGTGAATAATGTTTATCAATAAAATGAATTTGCCTAAAGGATTTATTACCATATAAAATGTGCCATGGGATTCTCGGTGGCCTGTACACTTCATTCATCCGGATTGATTTGAAGATACGTTTCAGCTGAATATGGATAAAATACAAGGTAATACAGGGTCTCATCTGCACAGCTTATGAGCTTATAAACATGTTGCCAGCTACTGTCTTTCAGCATTAGCAAGTCCCAATCACAGCCATGATGGCCCTGAGGATAGCACATTATGTTTTGTGATGTGCTCAAGCAACATAGCAATTCAGCATATGCACAGGAAGAGCTATGTTATATAAAATTCCACTGCAAAGCATTTTACAATATATTTTAATGAAAAATACTGGGAAGTATTTTTCCATGGAAATCATTAATTTCTCACAGGTATAGACTAAAAATTGTGTTCAGAATAAAGCAGAAGTTTCTCCTGCAAAAAAAAAGAGTAGAATTTATCTTTGTAGCTGGCACGGTACATAAATTATCAGTACTGATTGTGATTTCATTGGCTAGGTACTCTGAAAGGTGATAGTCAGCTTGTTTCTCACATATTTGTGCCTGAACATTTTGTCTTGTATCTTATTTTCCACAAGATGAAAAGTTCTGTGTTCTCCTTTTCCCTTGTTTAACTGATGGTTAGAGGCAGTAGCCCCTTCATACAAAGCTCATTATAGAATTAACAAACAGGAACATAATATGAGGATGGGAAAAACTTTACTTCCTAATTGTCATTGGTCAAGCAGATAGAGTAATAACGATACAATCATACTAGAAGATGTTTCTCTAAAGATGGCTCTCAAGCTGAGCTAGAATTATTCTTGTCACCAAAATGTTAATTATTTGTCATGTTTTTAGTATCTGGAACTCACTAGATTAATTGGAAATTGTAGGCCCAATAAATAAGGAACAAGCAAAGTGGAAGAATTCTGTCTTAAATTGATTTGTTTGGGGCTGCAGGCCAGGGAGCCGCAGTCAAATGGATTGCATCTTCCAAATGAACTAGTATTTATGTCTCCTTAGATGCCAGAAGAAAACATAATCTCCTTTATATAGTTTCCCCATATGATAATGTTATGGGAAAATACAAACACAAATCTAACATTAGTGTAAAAAGGTCACAAAGAGGAGTGGCTGAAAATGATTCACTGATCTAATCTAAATTAGTATGTTATTCTGGAAGTATATGAAACAAAGTGAATGCAAATAACAGGTTAGTACTGAGAGCTACTCCTGATGTTATATTTAGATATTTATCTTGTGCATATTATGTACTTATGGAATATACTTTTTGAATTAGAGTTACTGTAACTATGAAGACATGTACGTAATATTGAGTTCTGTCTCAATTTTATCTTGCCAAGATAATGAATCTTTCATTGGGATAAATAGCCTGTTATTTACAGTATGTACATTTTTACTTAAGGAAGGGATACAAGTTAAGGACAGAACTTAACTGCCTAAGAAAGTCAATGATATACCATGCCTAAATCAAGATTAATTTGATTTTTTTTTATCAGCTTCAATACATGGTTGTAATTCTAGTCAAATCTTCAATAATTTGCCTTGAAGAAACAGTTTTGTAAAATCTCTGTGGTAAACAGGGACTTGAACTAAATTCCTCCTTCTAACTCTATAATATTTATTTATTGGTTTGTTTGCTTGGATTGGACTGGATTGCCATTGGTCAAGCAGATATCCCATTTCTGAACCACCCATGTCCCTCAAAGAGGGAATCTTCCAAATTATATAGTATTTATGTCTGCTTAAAATGGTATGTAAGGCTATTTAATTAGCGAAAAACCCAACACAGCATTCAGGCAAGTTAAAATAAATGATATAACTTTAAAAGAAGAACCATGTGGCAAACAACTACCCAGGAAAAAAAAAATAAAGATTAGACACGTGTAGTATACCAATAGGTTCACAAAACTACTAAGTGCAGGACTTGCTGAAAAAGCCAGGTTCCGATAGCATTCCTGAAGGTGTATGCAAACCTCTGAGGAAATGCATGTTCAGAGGGTGGGGCAAGTGATGTGTCAGTATTATGGGACTCCCACAAAATAACATTTCTTCAGTAAGAAAATTGGAGTATGCTGACTCTGTTGGATCAAGTGGAACAGACAGACAATTAAAGAGAGGCAGTCCTGCAAATAACCATCAACAACTTTAAACTTAATAACTTGAATTGCCCCCAGAAACTTAAGTGGCAACCAGTGCAGTTTGCACACTAATAGTGCCATAGTGTACCATTGTGTGCCCATAACTACTTCTGCTGCCAGAGTCTGAACAAGATGTAACTTCTGATTTGTCTTCAAGATTAGAATGCATTGTAATATAAACAGTTGGACCATTGGAACACAACTCAAAATGAGATGAGCCATTTTAAAATAATTCTATTTATTTGGTCAGAGTTGCACTGCGTGAGAGGGAGAAATCAAATGACAGCCCATGAACACTCCTTTATGTACATGCTCTAAGCCAGTGGTTCTCAACCTTTTTCAGGTTGAGACCCCACCTGCGCCGCCCATGCATGGCGCAACCCCGACCCGAATGGCCCGAACCGCGCATGCGCGGCGCGATGGGCTGATCCGTGCATGCGCAGCGCGTGCGCGACCGGCAAAAAATAAATAAATGGCGGACCGCGGTGTCCAGCGACCCCCGCGAAACGGTCATTTGACCCCAAATGGGGTCGCTACCCATAGGTTGAGAACCGCTGCTCTAAGCCCTGTATTCCTTTATTTTCAATTTTTAATCCCCTTCCTTAAAAAAAAAAGCAAGAGGCTTTTTGCTTTCATATTTTAATTATATAGAGAATCTTAGATACTTATTTGTGAGCTATAAGAGCTGGCTATTGCATTAAAGAAAAAGAAGCAATACTGCTCCAGCTCAGGATATACAACTCATTAACGAAACGGCTTGGCAGATCATTTGACATGATGTCTTGGATGAGTTCTTAAAAGGGTGGAGAAGTCAGGCACTGTATTCACATTGTAAAGAGCCAGGTTGGTATAGTAGTTAAGGCACCTGAGTAGAAACTGAGAAACAGTCGAGTCCTGTACTGGTGGAAGAGAATATTTGTCCCCCAGGGTTGAACTGTGGGATCCTTGATGCTCTTCAGGCTTGATTGTTTTCTTGCAGATGTTTCATTACCAAACTAGATAACATCATCAGAGCTAGAAAGGAGTGCTCTTTTCTTTAATAGTCATGTCTTGGGCACAAAGCTAGATTGTGCCTAAGTGGGTCAGACACTCTCAGCCCTAGGAAGGAGGTAATGGCAAAGTATTTCCAAAATCTTGCCAAGAAAACAGAAAAGACTAGTTCAGGCAATCACCAGGAGTCAACATTGATTCAAAAACACACATCCACACATCTTATACAGCAGGGGTGTCAAACTGGCAGCCTGCAGGCCGGATACGTTATGTGCAGGCCATGGCCACCTAGCTCTGCAAAGGCAAAAAACGTCGCAATACATCATGTGACGTGATCGAGTTTGACACTCGTGTTATACAGTATATCCAGTTACTGAGAAGTCAATTAACACAGTTAATGCAGAAGAAATTAACATAGTTGTCTTCTGAACAGGAATGTGTTGGAATGCACCATTTCTATATTAAAATGATATAAAGTTAACTTGGATTCAACATTATCTCTGGATCACATTCCCCTTGAGACTGTATGGCCTCACCCTGCTATCATTCCAGAATGCTTTAAAACACTTCTGGCAGGGACTGAGTGATTTGTGAATCAATTAAAGTGTGATGTGTTTAAAGTTTCTGATTTCCCTAAGTATGGTGATTTTATCTTTTACGATCTATGCTGTGTTAACCTCCTTTTATACTGCCTTAAGTTGATTTGCGATTGGGTGGCCTTAAAAACTGAAAAAAAAACCCAAATGATTCATTCTAATATTTGTTTTAAATCCATGCGCAATTATAAGCATATTTAAAAACAGAGTATTTTTATCATCAACAATATTACAATTCCTTCAGATTATTAAGAAAGTTGAAATCGCTTGTCCTGAAATTTGCACTATTAACTGTTAAATCTGAATTTAATGATTGTGAGATAATATAAAGAGAACTACCTACATTGGGTTGACTAGCTTGTGACTTGGTGCATTCAGAGATTTCAGAGAGTGTTCTCAGTTATATTTCTTATACAAAGCCTGTACAATTAAAGTGACCAACTTTTTTACAATGAAAAGGAGGACACAAATAAATTGAAGAAAAAAATATCGTAAATAAAAGAAACATTTTATTCATTGCAACAATAATACAGACAACTTGCATGTGCAAAGTTTGCCAGCTGGGTGTTTTGGCGTGCTCAGCAGCAATTCCTATTGGCTTTTGAAAGCCAATAGTGGGAGTAGCACAGCTCATGCAAAATTTGAAAAAAAAAAACCCATCAAGAAAAAGTGTCGGAATGCCGTTCTGAGAATTCTATAAGGGGGAAAAAAAGCCCTGCAGATTAGTCTTCAAATATCAAAAAGGACATGAAGGAGGACACTTTTTGAGGGAGGACAGAACTTACAAAAGGAGGACTTTCCTCCCTAAAGGAGGACGATTGGTCACCTTAGAATGCAATGCTAATATCTTAGTGTAGTAGGGTGTGATGACTCCCCCAGATGCTTCCCCAGATATCTTTCCAGATGTCAGCTTGGAGGAAGATAACCAGTTCCAGGTACGTCAGGAAGGGAGTTAGTCAATGGCTCCAAGCAGCCATCTGAGAGTGATTTGGCAGAAGCACAGCTACAGCGGGACAGCCCTGAGGCTTCAAGTGGAAAAAGCCTGCAGCTGCAGCCAGTCAGCGATGAGGAAGAACTGCCTTCAGCACCTGATACAAGAACACGTAAGGCAGAGAAAAGGCAGGAGCAGCGAAGGTCAGCCAAATTACTCATGAGAAAGTAGCCTCGCCCCTCTTGATGGGCTGCACCAGAAGCTGGCTATTTAGTACAGCAGACAGATGGAGATGCTGCTGGGAACAACATGCTATGTATTCTTGCCTTGAACTTTGGATCATATCTCTTCAGCTGTTTCCTTTGCCATGCCCTTGCCTGTGGATTTGCTTTGCCTTGGGAACTTGCTTTGGCCTAGTGCAGGGGTCCCCAAACCTTGGCAACTTTAAGACTTTGCTGGCTGAGGAATTCTGGGAGTTGAAGTCCACAAGTCTTAAAGTTGCCAAGGTTGGGGACTCCTGGCCTAGTGGACTGGACTCACCTTTGTCTTGAGGACTAGTGTTAGCTTCATTTGAGTAGCTTGTGGGATTCATTGGGGTTGAGTTGGTGCCGGCACAGGAAATTGCTGAGGAATACCAATTCAGGCTCAGAAGCCTTAATAAAGACTCCTTACGCCTATGATGTATGCCTGCATGCATGAGTGGGACAGCACATAGGGTAACCAGAGTAAGTAAGTTTCTTGTTACATTATTCCTAAATTAGCATGTTGTGTGAATTGATAATATGTTTTGCTATTTCCAGTGTAAATAATTTGGGACCTATCTGGAAATCATTACTTATTTTAGGAGCATGGTAAAACATTACATTGAAGTCAGTATAGGGTTGATGTTTTTTGTATAGATTTTATTAGTTTTTATAGGGTTAGGAATAAGGTGGGGTCGGGGTTGGGATTTGGGTTAGGGTTAGGATTAGGGTTGGGGTTTTTCCAAATAACATTCTCAATATTTAGCAAACAGCATAATGTGTTCATGTGTTTAACAAACAATAATAGATAATAGTTAATTATTATAAACAATATGTTACTTAATCGCTCAATAGCCTTCTTGCGAATATATATTCAAAGTTACATATCACATTCCTTTCTAAATTGTTTTTCTAGCCATTGATAAAAATTATCCCATGTTCTAAAATACACTGAGTCTTCTTTCTCTTTTATCTTTAAAGTCAATCTATCCATTTCTGCACACTCTGAAAATTTTCTTAATTAGTACTTCTTCAGCTGGTAAATTTTAATTTTTCCAATGTTGGGCAAATACAATTCTTGCTGCCGTTAGTACGTGTAGTATTAATCTTTCTCGTAATTTGCTCCTATTATTCCTAACAAAAATAATTCTGGCTGAAAGTCTATTTGTTTTTTAGTCATTTTCTCCAACCATAAATGTATTTTAACCCATTTTTTTTTTTTGCTTTAGGCCACCAGGTATGATAATAAGTACCTGGTCTTTGTTTGCATTTCCAACAGTTGTTTGAAGTATTTTTAGACATTTTTGCTAATCTCACTGGTGTCATATGCCATCTGTAAAACATTTTATATACATTTTCTTTATATGCCACTGCTTTAGTTAATTTTATATTTCTTTCCCATAACTTTTGCCAGTTTTCTAATTCTATATTATATCCAAAATTCTTTGCCCATGTTATCATTATTTCTTTTACTTGTTCTTCCTTCATCTTTAAGCTTAACAGAAATTTATAGTTTCTTAATCAACTTTCCATCTGTTTTTAAGAGTATCTGATCAAATTCTGTCTGTTCTTTATAAAATCCCATTGTTTTAACATCTTTTTCATATCTCGTTTGAATTTGCAGGTATGGACACCATGCTAGATCAATAACTTGTTCTAAGGCAGTATAGTTTTTAATATTGTTTTACTTCAACAATACTTGGACAGCTTCCAATTTATGTCATTTCTCCTCATATTATCCTGTACAATAGTGTCACTCTGAACTGTTAACAGTAGTCCTTGCCTTACAATCACAATGGGGACCAGAATTTCCATTACTAAGCAAGATAGTTAAGTGTGTTGTACCCAATTTTACTACCTTATTTTGCTACCGCTGTTAAACAAAGCACTGCAGTTGTTAAAAAAAATCACATGCTCCTTAAGCAGATATATGGCTTCCTCACTGACTTTGCTTCTTGGAAGCCAATTGGTGATCACATGACCCCAGGACACTGCAACTGTCATGCATACATGCTGGTTGCCAAGCACCCAAATTCTGATCACATGACTATAGGGATGCTGTGACCATTGTAAATCACTTTTTTCAGTGCCATTGTAAATTTGGTCACTAAATGAATGGCTATAAGTCAAGGACTACCAGTATTTTCATTCAAGCTGATGTTATTATTGAAATAACAGTAATGGTAAAGGGATTTTATTACTATGACATTCCTACTTTTTTGTCAATTCTGTCTCACATTTAATACAGAAAACAATGGCAAGGCTTCCAGATTCAACTTAGGTAAGTTTTTGTTCAACGAACACAAGGATTCAGGTTGAATAGGATTTGTAGCCTTCCAGCATGCACACAAAAGAATTAAATTTTGCTGTATAAAAATATACAGAAATGAAGTTTGAGGACAGCATTAGATAAAAAAAATGGGGGGGGGGGAAGATCCCAGTATGACATTCCGTCCCTATCTGTAGACCAGTTCAAGCTCCTAACAAGCTCATCAGGCGATGTCCATCAGGATCTGTGGAATTGTTTGGAAGCAGCAAGGACAGATTTGCCAGTGGGGCTTTCCTCAAAAAAAGAAAAAAGAAAAAAAGGTTCCATTCAAATAAACTGATTCTACACCAAAAACCAAGATAACAACAACAAAACCCTCACACAATAAATCAGTTTTAAACTAAATTATATGTAGTATTTTTTAAGAAAATCAGCCCTGACCTGCCATTGGAAAGACAGATACTGAAGCTGAAGCTGAAATATTTTGCCCACCAAATGAGAAAATAGGACTCATTGGAAAAGACCTTGATGTCGGGAAAGACTGAATGTGAAAGGAGGACACGGCAGAGGATGAGATTAGATAATGTGTCATGAACGTGGGTTGGTCAAACTCTGGGAAGACAGTGGAGGTCGAGGGGGTCTGGCATGCTATGGTACAGGGGATTGAGAAGAGTTGGACACAACTTAGTGTGTGAACAAAAAAATTGTACCTATTTAATACATAGAATATAATGTCACGTCTACAAAAACCTTAGATTTTCCATTAAATTTAAAAATAAAATAAAAAAATACGGAAACCCGGACAGAGATCGAAAAAGCCAGATCTGGGTTTAAAAACCTAGCATCCGCACCTCTGAGAAAGAGGCGGAGAAGGGAAGGGAAGGGAAGGGGCAGGGCGAAAAGGTCGGCGTCGAGGAAGGCAAGCCGAAGTAAAGGAACCACTGTTTGCTGCCCGAGCGCCCCGCGATGGTTTTAGTGGTGGTCATGGGAGTGAGCGGCTCCGGGAAGTAAGCGCAGCTCTTGGTGATGGGTGGGGGAGAGAGAGAGATACGCGGCCGGAAGTACAAAAAAGGCCGCGCTGCTTTTGTCGATGGCAAGGGAGGGAAGTTTGCTTTCGGCAGCTGCGTCGGTCGCTGCAGCCGCGGCGAGCCATTCCGGCGCCTGTTGAGGCGAGCCGGGGCAGAGCGAGTGGGAGGCTCCTCTGGCCTTTAGAAGCCCCCCTCCCTCCTCGGCGAAGGAACTGGGGAGGGGGAAATGCAGGGTGGGTGGTCGTCGCTGCCCTGCGTGAGAAAGGCAGCGGGGGAGGCTTTTGTGGGCGGCGAATCTAACTTCCCCATGTACCCGGGCAGCAAGGTAGGAGGGCGGAAGAGGGCAATCGTGCTTCTTGGTAAAAATGAGGATCAGCAACACACAGACACACACACACACAAAGTTATTTCGGGAAAAGGCAGGTCAGGCTACCTTTGTGTATCTAGGCTTAAATCAGGGGTTCTCAACCTTGGCAACTTTAAGACTCGTGGACTTCAGCTCCCAGAATTCCTCAGCCAGCTTTGCTGGCTGAGGAATTCTGGGAGTTGAAGTCCACGAGTCTTAAAAGTTGCCAAGGTTGAGAACCCCCGTCTTAAATGATACTTGGAATTAACTAGATGATACATCTTGTGACGCTCATTCAGGATAAACAACTGAATGTATTCAAAACGAAGGTGTGGGTGCTCCAGCTCTGGTGGTTTTTGAGAAGAGATTGGACAACCATTTGTCTGAAATGATATGTTTTCCTGCTTGAGCTGGGGGTTGGTCTAGATTTCTAGAAGACCGCCAAGATCCCTTCCAACTCTGTTGTTTTGATTATTGTATAGGAAAACAAAATGCATCATAATCCCCTGTAAGATTACATGTAAGGATATGAGAAATAACACCTTAACTGCTTGATTTGAGGCCATTTCAGGATGTGTTCCTCTCGGACTTGTCTTTTCAAACATTTTTCTCTGTGTGTGGCATGGTTAACTCTGGCAAAATCTAACTTAATAACAAAAACACCATTGGACTACTACAAATCATATTCCATCATGGCCAGGAGATGAACCTGTATGTGATGGGCATTGAATTAGCATCTCCTTAAACCAAAAGTGTCTTTCCTACACAAAGCCAGGAAAAGATCCATTTGGTTTACACCCTTGCACATTATGAAGCAGGTTTTTTTGTCTTTGAAGTACTGAACAGATTAGTTTGCCACTGAATTATTTATCAATTATTTATGAATAAAAAGTGGGATAGAAATGGCACAAATATATGTATAAAATACATTTGCATATTTATTTGCAAATATATTATTTGAATCCAGATTCCAGAATAATATGGCACCATTCTCTACTTGTAAATATTCTCTTTGGTACTTAAGCCCAAGCACTTTTGGGAAAAAGAATGACAGTCATTTCTTTGTTTATAGCTTTGCCATAATTATGCAGTTAACCTTATGAAGAACAAGCATATTGTGACCAAGACATTTACAAAAAAACTAGCAGATGCAGAGAGTATGTTTGGACTGGGTCTTCATATCTGGCTCTAAAATATTTCACTGAATGAGGTTTATTGATACTTGTGTGCAGTGCTTTTTTTGTAAAAAAAAAAAAAGTGCCAGAACTCACACGTCATACAACCCGCCTTGCCTACCCTACAAGGTTCCATCGAAAAAAGGTGCTGGAACTCTGTTCTGGGCATTCTATGACAAAAAAAGCCCTGCTTGTGTGGCTCAAACAGCTTTTTTCCCCAAAAAAAGAAGCAACAGACCATCTGAATAACAGCAATATTGAGTCAGATGAAATCACGTAGTCTTGGTTATTATAGAAATAGCACTTCTACTCAGGTCCTTGATCAGTCAGTTATTAGCTATTTGTAATTAAGACATGTTCATACTGAGAATTCTTACAATTTACTAAAATAGAAAAATACATGGCATATTATTTATTTTAGCATTTAGCCAATTGAGGTTACAAATACAAGAAATGTTTACAAATAGGCTGAAAAAAACATATAGAAATAATTTATTTTACACTATGTTGACTGCACATACTTCACATTTATGTATACTTAGTCTACATTGTTTAGCATTCTTTTTCCTAATAGCATTGTTGGAGAATCTTCTGATGTGAAAATGTAATTTTGTATTGCATGAAGGAACTATTATATGGGTGTGTTCACCACCCACACAAACATGTCAGAATTAATCTGGCACCATGTTACCAAATATTGCCTTGAAAGAATGGGCGAACATTCTTACTCAAACTCCCTGTTAAAAGTTCTGTCTAATCCAAGTAGCTATATTATACAGGATTACTGTCTAAATATGACTAATTGCTTTTCAATTTTTCAGAATAGAGACAGCCTGAATAGTTACCAAAGAATAGTGCAGAGCATTGAAAGGATAAACTTGCAAGGAGTTGTGACTTGCTTCTTTGATGAAGTTGTTAAAGATCATTGTAGTCATCTGCAGCTATTACACTTTGTGTTCTTGGTTATTTATTAAAATTATTCACTTTCCATCATACCCATGGAAGTGTGAGATTTATATACCAAGCACACTCTTTCATGATGGCTGCGTATGATGATCCAAAGATGCAGTCATGACATTTTCCATCTGATTATTGGGCAGAACTAGTATGTCATATACATTTCACAATAGGGATAATATCTATGCTAGTTTTTCATACGTGAATTGTTTGCCAAATCCACCATCAGAAATAATCCCTAAATTAGCATTAAAGTGTCAACAGTGTGGGTACCTATGTTGGTGACTATCAACTTTTAACACAGAATTATGTCCGTAATTGCATTTTAAATTGTTATATTTATATCCCATCATCATTTATGCCAGGGGTGTCAAACTGCCAGCACACTGGCCAGACGCATCATTCGGAAGCCGCGCCCACCCCATTGCCGGCAATGGCAAAACTGTCCCGATACATCTTGCTACGTCACTTGACGTCGCGAGTTTGACATGTCTGATTTATGCTATCCTCTGTGGCATTAACTCCATCGCAGGTCTGAAAATGAATAAGACTGAGAACTGGCTCAGACTTCATGCTAAGTTCTAAAGTACGTGTTCTATTGTGGGGTTGGGAAGTCTTAATTTCACAATTCTTAATTCTAATTCCCCTATTTTTTTTAGAGAATCTTTCAAACCATCTTTTTCAGGGAGTATAACAAGTTGCAGGGAAAAGGGAATCAGAAAAACATTCAATAGGACTGCACATCTGTTTTTTTCTTAGAAATATTTGAAATAGTGAAAACTTGTCTTCTCATTTCCTATCCGTATAATTTGAAGAAACTAATAAATACTATATTAGAAACTAGGAATTCTTTATGTATGAGTGGGCTGTTCAACCAGTAAATGATTGTAAAACTTTATCCCTGGAGGTGTTTGAAGGCTACAGATGAACTACAAACCCGTGTTTTAGGAGACTGGATTCATGTAAGATGCTAAATCAAACTAAACCACCTTATCATGATGTGTTTCTCTAGATTTAATGTTTTCTTCTTTGGATGTAGTTTTTACACATACTTGTTTTATTTTACAGATCCACAGTGGGCTCACTTCTGGCAGATAAGGTAGTTATTTGTAAAATTGTTGATTGTGTATTCACCATTTCTTATAAGTATCTTCGAAGGTATATAAGAACTGTAATAGCTCAGTGAAATCATAACATCCAAATAAAGAGTATTGTTCCTTGATCATTCACAGTTTATACATTCAAAAGTAGCCTTGATTTTTGCACCCATCCAGTTTGTTTGCCTTGACATGCACAGGCAAAAATAGTGACACAACCCATGAATTATATTTCTCTTGACGTTGCAGACAACAGAGTTGTAGCCTAGGTTAATTTTCCATGTCTTCCAGGTCCCAACAGCCACAGCAAATCATCTTGGTAACAAAATGACATTATGCATGTGATTATATAACCATGTAAATATAGGTAGTCCTTGAGTTACAAGTGTAATGGACCCTGCCCATTCCACTCATAACTCGAAAACTCGTAGAATCTCGTACCTTGAATGAGATCACTCCCTTGCTCGTTAAAACGCACATGGCTCTTTAACTGAACATGAGGGTGGGGAAGGCCATGGAGGGCCTAGTAATGGAACAGCTCCCCAAGGCCTCCCTAACCCATTAAGATACTTCATGCTTCCCCCTCCTTCCTACTGGACTCACCTGGAAAAGATCCATCTCCTCTCTCCCGCGGTTCTTGCTGCCATCCAGATCTGAGGCCAGGGAATGCTTCTGAGGCCCCCCCCCGCAGCCTGATCCGGTTCCGGAGGCCTTTTCCAGGCCACTGCCACTGGATCTACAGCCGGGGAACACTTCCACGGCCTGATCCGGGCTCTGGAGGCCTTTTCCAGGCCGATGGCCGAATCTGCAGTAGGGAATACTTCCATGCCCACCCCCGTGGCCCGATCCAGGCTCCGGAGGCCCTTTCCAGGCTGCTGCTGCCCAGAAACAGGCTATGTAAGGCATCCGATTCAGGCAGCAGCAGCCTGGAAAAGGCCTCCAATGCCCCGATCCAGCCTATGGAAGCACGTGGAAGCGTCCCCCGGCTTCAGTTTCATTCTCTGTTGCAGAAAACAACCCTAAAATACCATGAGATCACACGAGATCAGTAGCATGAGATCTCGCCCCACTGATCTCACGTGATGTTGCGTTATGAATTAACCGAAGGCCTGGAGCAGTCAAGAAAGCGAAGGATCTCGATCTTCGCAGGGTTGAGTATTGAAGGCCTACTGCTTAGGGAGACCCAGGCGGGGGTGGGGAGGGAAGGAATAACCAGGGTAAATCTTGCAGAGCCACTGCGGTTGCTCATAAGGGCGAACAACTGCTGTGCTGCAGTATTCGTAACTTTGAACGAGCATTAAGTGAACGCTCGTAACTCGGGGGTTACCTGTACTATACTTCATATGTAAATCAGGAGATCTGACACAAGTTACACCATTTACATGATTATGTCATCACACATACCATCTTTTGTCTCCCTCCCACAGATGCCCATGAACCAAGTTGGTCTTAATTCTTATAATCCCCAAATACCAGACAATCATGTTGGTTGAGGAATTAAGAAGTTATTCCCAATGTAACTGGAAGGTGCAAGGTTATGGAAGGCAGGAAGTACCTGAGAGAAGAAAAAATATTGTCATAAATACAGTAAAGGCACAAGGTTATGGAAGGCAGGAAGTACCTGAGAGAAGAAAAAATATTGTCACAATCATAAATAGTTCTCTCTCTCTCTCTCTCTCTCTCTCTCTCTCTCTCTCTATATATATATATATATATATATATATATATATATATATATATATATATATATTCAACTGGAAATACAGTCTATTAGACATTTATTTATAGACCCTTAATTTTGAGGGAAATCTGGTATCAATGTGAATCATATGATATACGATTGCTATTACAATTGCCTTTGCTCTAAAAGCATTCTATTTTTATTAAAACTAAATATCATTATGTAGCTAGGCTGGAAATTCTATGAGGGTGATGATTATCATCCAGAGGAGAACAAAAAGAAAATGGCCGAAGGAATACCTCTAACTGACCAGGTATTGTACATAGTCTTGAGGTCACTTTCATCTAATAAACAAAATTGTTAGTAGTGGAGTTGGAGAAACTTTATTAGCACAAAAACTGAATGATCTGAAGATAACAGATCAGTGAATTAAATACTGTCCTTCAAAGCTACCGGTATGTCATTTGATATCTCCGTTTCCACTGGGTGTCAGTCCTTCTCTTCTTGCAGAGCATTGTATAAAATAGTTCTAGATCATGGGTGTCAAACTCGCCATGTTGTGACTTTTCACAATGTTGGAGCTGGGGTGGGTGCGGCATCCGCATGATGTAACCGGTCCGCGGGCCGGCAGTTTGACACCCCTGTTCTAGATGATCTGATTGTAATTCAGCTGGTCTTGTGAGGAGTCTTTTCATCCAGATTCTCCCAAATTGATAATTGGCTAGTCATTCCTTTGCTCCCTCAATAAATTGCATTAAAAAAAAATCTCAATATTGATCATACATTAAGTACAAAGATTTAATTATTCAACAAGATTCAGAAAACATTGCTAAAAGTTGCAAGAATTAACAAAATACCAGCAGTTTGAACTCTTAATGCTATGCAGTTAATATGCTGCTTGGAGTTACAAGAAAATATGGAAGATATAGCAATGGCCTAGGCCAGGGGTAGGCAACCTTGGCTCTTTTATGACTCGTGGACTTCAACTCCCAGAATTCCTGGCTGGCTCAGGAATTCTGAGAGTTGAAGTCCACGAGTCATAAAAGAGCCAAGGTTGCCTACCCCTGGCCTAGGGAATGGAAATGATTTGTGTTTCAATATCAAAAGAGGCTACTAAACTACTACTAAACATTTGCACCTACTTCGCATGCGAGTAAGCCAACAATCGAGACTTCGTATCTAGATTTCAACAATACATGGAATGAGAACTGCAAGGTACAGAATTTGATTTCAGAAGAGGCAGGGGCCCTTGAGGTCACATTGCTAACACTTGAGCAGATAATGAAAGAGTTCCAAAAATACACCTATTTTTACTTTATTGCTTATTCTAAGGCTTTTCACATGATAAGACCAGAACAAATTGTCAATAGCCCTTGAAAACATGGGGGTATCAGGTCACATCATCTGCTTATTAAATAAATTGTATGATGACTTAAGAAAGAAGAGTTAGATGGAATAGGGAGCAATTATACACACGGTTCAGATTGGGACAGAAGTGCACCAAGATTTATATTTTCACATTACTTAACGTATTTATCCTGATACATGCTGAAATAATGAATAGAAATTGAAATGGCTGGGGGAAGCCAAACTATGACAGAAGGTTGGTGATAGCACTTTGATGGCTCGTACAAAATATGCTTGGCACTATGTGCCATTTATACAGCTGAACTGATGTTTCTCCCTCCCCCAAAAGGAACTATGAATTATTTATACCAAAGGTACTTTTCCACGAAGCCACTGGACTTTGTTTTTTCTTTGACAACGTTTCGCTTCTTGGACGAGAAGCGAAATGTCTTGAAAGAAAAAACAAAAGTCCAGTGGCCTCGTGGAAAAAACACCTTCGGGATCACTATGACCTGGATGGCTGAGAATCTCCATAGACTATGAATTACTTCCATATGTGGTTTGTTTTCTATTCCAGTGCAGGCAGCATATGATTTCTTGCATATATAAAACTGAAACGATGACTGCTTTCTTTTTTAGTGAATGAATGTATATTCCACCCACCTTGCAACATTGGTAAACTTCAAAATTGTCAGTCACAAGAAAAATGTCTAGTACCATTTAAGTGAAAATGCGATGCTTTCGTAAGCAACTATGAAATCTGAATAAGATAGAGCTTAACTGGATTGTACCAAGAAATGTATTAATCGTTTTGGCTGACTTACCTGATTCATATGAGTCACATGAGATAGGAGGCAGAAATTGCTGCCCTAAAGAAAGACTGTATGTTGAAGCTGATATGTAATCTTCACTAGTATAATGATGCTCTTAAAATTTCTGACAGAAAATATTGCAAACTGCAAGCTTTTGCAAATGATACAGATTATTTCAGGTGAATCTGCATCATTTGCTTAAACTGGTCTTTTTCTTTTTTCTTTTTAGGATAGGATACCATGGCTTTGCCATCTACATGACATATTAATGAGGTAAAAGAATGTTCCCATTGCAACATGAAATTGGTTTTGAGTGGATTCTGTTGATGAGGATGCAGTTCATCTAGCTTTAGTGTCTTGAGTTTGGTGAACAACTTCAAAACTCCCAGCCCTAAACCTAAGCATAAATGCTAAGAATTAAATATGAACAATTTTGGGGACATGGCTTGGAGTAGAGTAAGATATCCTATACAGAAAGAAATGTCCTAAATCCCTTGAGTAGCACTGTTTCTCTATGATTGTCAGAAGCAAAATACTTGCAAACTTCTATCATATTAAGGTTTGTCGTACATTGATTTTTAATACATTTAAACTTTAATCTGTTCATAATAAAAGCGTACTGTTAGCTTCGGGACATTTCAGTGTTGGATTAGGATTTGTTGAACATTGTTAATAAGGGATGGACTATAATAGAGGGTTCCAAAAAGGTAGCAACTGAAAAAGTGGGGGAATTATGTGGTTTGCTATAAATTATTTAGCTGCAAACTAATTAAATAAACTGATGAATTGGGACAAAAGTAAAAACACACACAACCACACTATTTTTTTCCTAATGCATAGATATTGTCAAATTATAATTATTACAGAGCACATGCATCTGGACAAAATGTCATCTTAGCTTGCTCAGCTCTGAAAAAAGTGTATCGGTGCATTTTGGAGAACGGAGAGGCTGGTTGTCAGAGTTTGAATAATCAACAGGAAGAAAAGGAGTCCACTCCAAGAAAGATCCTTTTTGTCCACCTGGCGGGGCCAATAGAGCTCATTGCCAGCCGTCTAGAAAAAAGAAGCGGACATTTCATGCCACCAAGTCTACTACAGTCTCAGTTTGATACTCTTGAACCGCCACGTGTGCCAGAAAACTTTATCACTGTTAATTTGGAAAAGTCTGTTTCAGAAATAGTATCTGACATTGAAAGACATCTGAGAAGTTTGTACTGATGTTTCTCCAGGTTTTCTTGTTTTGAAGCAGGATAACCCCAAATAAAATGTTGCTCTCACATAATTTATTCTCCTGATTAAGCAACATAATTATGTTTTATTTACTATACTTGTAGCATGAATAGAAAATGAAGCCTGCTTAGTTTTTGATTTATTCATTCTATCTAATTTAAGATTTTTTTAATATCATAATATTGACATTTATTTTAAAAACTGCAATTGAAAGTTTAAACAAACTCTTGGTGAGCAATCATATATTTCATTTATACTTGCTGAGTGAGAGAAAAGATTGCTGATGCATTTGGTAAAGTGGAGTATCAGAAAACACATAGCAGTACCCTTGAACCAGCTGAAAATGTAATTTCATAGTAATAAAATGCTGCCAAAAAAAGGAGAATTGGAATATTGAAAGCAGCAGGACTTTTTATTCTAGAGCAGGAGTAGGCAACCTTGGCTCTTTTATGACTCGTGGACTTCAACTTCCAGAATTCCTGAGCCAGCATTGAAGTCCACGTGTCATAAAAGAGCCAAGGTTGCCTACCCCTGTTCTAGGGTGACTAACGCAAAATCCTACTTGTATCTGTCTATCCAGCATAAGCATATTCTTTTTACTGGGTGGGGAGGGGGCTACATTTTAATTTGTATTAAAAGGCAAAATCATAACATCAAAACTCACCACTTTGTCACCTTATTTTAAATTATGTAGTCACCCATCTCAGCATGATGACTTGGGGAGTCTAACAATGGTTAAAATCCAACATAATAAACACCATAATAACACAATTGGCAGCTGAGATAAAACCACAAACACCCATCAACATCACCACGTCATGGATTCTCCCATACATTCTGATCCCAAGCCCAGATTCATAGCTACCTCTTCAAAGCCTTGCCAAAGGCCAACAGGATTGAGGATAATTTATGATGTTCCAAACAGCAGGCACAACCACCAAGATGCTTTCTCAGTCCTACCAGTTGGCACTCATTATTTGAGGGTCTTGTAGTCTGCAAGCAGCACCTTTGCTTGAGCCTAGAACCATCACTACAGCTTTACAGTAAAAGTCATACCTGCATGATGTTAGATTCCTAGTCTGATCTACCTTGAAGGATCTGATAGGTAGGGGTGAACTCTTCTTCATCCACCCCCAATCTCTAACACCGAGAAAACATCCACAGCATCCCTTGGCCAAGAGTAAAGAGATAAAGCCAGGTATATTGCTATTTCATCCTGTGCTTTCAGACAACCTCACTAGCAGTTTCATGTAAATGTTAGTGGAGAGAGGGCTGAGCTATGAGCTGGCACCATCTAGAATCAGCCCTAGAGGAAGGAGAGCACCAACATAGCGCTGTGCTGCTTACTCCCAACCAGCGAAGTTGATTCAGAAGGCTACCATGATTAATTGTATGGAAAGCCACTGAGATGTTAAAACCAGACCTCTGTGTATAAGGTTCAAGTTCACTGCCTTACTATATTCTGCCTATTATACAGGAATCTGCCGACTGCCAGCCTTAGCCAAGTAACACAAGATTCTATGGAGTTTAAAGGGGAGTCAGTTCTGGACCTCTTGCAGCTGCTCAAGGACTTGAGGTTAATTCCATGCTCTAGACTTCCCCTCTCTCTGGCTGGAGGTTTCTCAGAACAGAGGTCATCTACAAGCCCCATGCAGTTTTATACTGTCATAAGGCAGGACTCAGACTCTACTCTGAAAGAGCAGCTCCAACTGAATCAGTGGAATATCAGCATCAGGAGACACCAAGTTAGGAATCACCTGAGACTGATCAAACCCAGGCACTACCAGAACAATTAGACAAAATTCTGTCTCCAAGCCCTTGGACTTTGCAAGTCCAAAGACTTTGCCTGGAGAACAGAGCAAAATCCCTCAATAAGGGTCCTTGCAAAAAAAAAAAAGTGTTACTATCCTAATTAAACATAGCAGCCTGATTTAAGAGGCAGTTGTGAACCATATTATTTTGTTGGAAACAATTAACTGATCTCCTGTTTTGTCATTCCTGTGAATTCTGGTCATATAAAATCCTAAAACCCTTGACTTTGGAACTAGGTGACCAATCTGATTTGGCTACCTGAGCTCTGGACTGGATTTCAACTTCCTCTCTGTATTCCTGTTGAAAGCAAAAGTACCTAGACAAGCTTTCTTTCCCAGAGACTGTTTTGTTTTACACTCCTTTCCTTATCTGCTGTTTATCTACTCAGCCTTGAGTAAATTTATATTCTCACCTAACAACTGTGCGTGTATGTTTAAAACCTAAAACAGGATACTCTGGTCTCATGCCCAGATCTGAATCCCAACTAAAAGATCATTTGCTTCTGTTAATCTTCTCTACAAACTTCCCTGAAAACCTTCCCTTTTAAAGAGACAATGACATCACCCCTTCTCTCAAGAATTCAGTTGGTTGAGCTAGTGTAGGTAGCCTTCAGCTAATATCCATTCACTCCGTTATGAAGGCTCTGAATGAGACTTGCAGCCAGTCCTCAAAGCTGTGGCCATCACAGTGCCCTGCGGTCATGATTGCCATTTGCAACTTTCACTGCTGACTTGACAGTCAATGGGGAAGTGACAGGTGGGCAAATGGCAATTACATGACATTGTGCATAACAACTGGAACTGCTTAATTACTATTGTAATGGATGCAACCATCAGTGTAATCATAAGACTTTGTACTTTATGACTCCGTTGCTTAGTGATGGAATTCCTGGTCCCAATTACTATTGTTAATACTTACTCTCTTAAGTCATCTTGAAGTACCTAACCATCAGAGGGCCTTTACTCTGGCACACCCGCCTCTCATTTGTCCTTGAAGGCCAATTCAAGACGATCCCTACCCAGAGAAACAAGGCCCATGACTCTGGATATGTAGAAACCACAGAACATGCACTTTCCCACTGCCTATTCTACAGGTATTTGTACTAGCCTCTTTTCACCATTATTGCATAAAAAACTAGGAGACACAGGACAATTTTATACCTCCCTGCAAATCTCAGATACCAAACCTGTCACAACATGTTGTCAAGTTCTGCACAGCCGCACTTAAAATTAATCAGATAACTGTGCCACACACCAGTTTTAATGAGTATCTAGTTTTTTGTTATAGTGCTTTATATTATATTTAATTTCCTATGTTCCCCTATATCCATTTATTGCTCCTACCTCCAGCGCTACCTGTAGTCCAAAAACCCTACAGGTATTCGTTGACTTATGACTGCAATATAGCCTATACTGTCATAAGTCATGAGAGTTGTAAAATGGATTATCCATGTGACTGACTTATTTTATGCCAGTCATTAAGTGAGTCCATTGTTTGCTATGAGCCATTTTTTTCTAAAATCAGAAATGCCATAAAACAATTGTGACCTGCAAATGGCCATAAATGTGAGCCCATTGCCAAGTGCCCAAAATGCGGCCATGTGACTGCAGTGTGTGAGAGAGATCATTGGAATTGGGTTGTTAAGTACCCCCAGCGAGTATTGTAACACTGACAGGTCATTAAGCAACTTTATCCACTTTATCATACCTAATAAGTTCAAACTCCTCCCAGATAACCAAGCCATTTGAAGCTT
Source organism: Bothrops alternatus (assembly GCA_034064705.1). NCBI lineage: Eukaryota > Metazoa > Chordata > Lepidosauria > Squamata > Viperidae > Bothrops > Bothrops alternatus. Next base: position 18,952,494 of record JARGCV010000018.1, on the reverse strand, counting down.
TAATCATCCACATAGAATCTGCTTCACAATCAGAGTCCAACTTGGAATATAGGCGACTTTATGCAACAGATATCCAACAGTACAATGACCTTGCAGATGACCCTTCAACCATGGGTTTTCTAAAACTACTGACATTTCACCACCCTAATAGCATGATATATAACTGAATTATGATCCACATACTAGAACCCACTTAGTGATGATTGAAAATTTCTGGCATATCTGCCAAAACCAAACAACTTGAGACACTTTTGTCTTATTCAATGCTTGCTTACTACAATAATATGTTATCACACCAAGAAAAATATACTGCAAGTCAAAACTTCACAATATAATACATGGTGAATTTGTGCTTTATTGCCTCCAACAGAAAGAGTGTTGCTCAAAGTAATGGCCCACAGCAAGTATCATAGCTGTGACTTTTAATTAGAGTAACAGGAGATAAAAGAGACTGGAAATACCAGTTACGATACGTTGTTTTGAAAAAAGGAAACAGGTTAAATAGGTATAGTTAAAAGGGAAAAGGCAGCACTATGTTAACTGAGCCAAATCAACAATTATGGTTTGTTGTTCATATAAATCTAGAATAAACCAGAAAGTTTTGGTCTTAATTCCACAGGTGGCCTGCTATTGGAAGGAAATGACTTTTTTTCTAACCTTTTGTTCCAGATATTGGCAGCTGTAATAATTGTTACAAAGATTATTATATCACAGGATAGATGGAGAATCACAAATGTTACAACTTGTAGTCATAAAGCTACAGCTTTGAAGATGAAATGTTGCTTTTCTGTTAAAATGCATTACTGTAGAATGCTGAGATTATCCAACGCCTTCAAAGATAGCTACTGATGTTATGTTCAAAGCATTGCAGACTTAGACTTACATAAAGTGTGCCCTCTTGTGGTGGAATTATTAGCAAAACATTGTTACTTGATGTATCCCAATGCGGGCATGTTGTTTGAAGATTAGAAACATTCTGAATATGCTTAAAATTATCACGCATTTCCATGATATATTTTATTATGCCATCCGACAAGTTCTTCATATCTGAAAGTATATCAAGCATTAAACAAGTTTAATGTTTTGAGCAAAATTCAGAATGGGAAACCTGTGACCCCTCCCCCAACTTTCTATTTGAGTAACATCTGGAGATCATGTTCCTCAATACTGCCTCCGCCAATTAACTGTAAACTAATTGAACCTACAAATCCAAACCAATAGCCCCCCAAAATGGGGGGGTGCTCTATATGAGACAAACCTGCCAATAATTATTCATTTCACACATTCCATTCTACTCTAAGATTTGCTTTCCATATGGGAGAAAAGTGATTTACATAGTAAACATGGATAAATGTTGATTGAGGATATATGAATCCAATCTTGTACATCTATATATTATATATCATTTATACTGATCACTGAAATAATATATGGAAAGTGTTGTGGTAGTATCTGTACTATGAGGTATGTTTCATTAAATAAATTACAATTGTGGCGTTATTAAAAATTGGAGTGGAGACATCAGCCAAGGAAAGAATACACAACTGAAAATGTATTAACGTCAGTATTCAGTTTTGGCCTTTTCTTAACTTTTCATCTATTTTTGTATTAAGAGTCCACGATCTACAAAAATGGTGTAAAGACAAAAATCTTTTTTCCTTCTAAGCCAAACTACAACAGCAAAAACTACATAGTTGACATCACACCAAACAGTCTCTGGGCAATTGAGGACTCCCCCTGGCAATCAAGGGTGTCTTTAAGAGAGTAAAGTAGAATGGTTCTTTCCCTAAAGTCCTGAGCACAACAATAGGTATAGAAATTTATTCCCAGGATAGGGCTCCATACTTTAATTCTCGTATCTTGTTTTAAAGAAAAAAAATTAATATTTGATCTGAAAAAATCAGAGATATAGCCAGAAAGGGCTAGATGGACAAACAATTTGATCTAAAGCAAGTAGTTCTAGGTTTTCACGCTGCCAGCATCTTCCAGATCAACTCATATGAAAGGTCAGCTAGGAAATCTATTATTGGACACAGGAATATTTGTTTAGAGCAAAGAATGCAGCTTTAGACCTCAGGACTAAATACGATCTCCCAAAATGTACTACCATACTCTTTAATGTGGTACAAGGGGAAAAAACAAATGATTGATGTTTATCACAGTAATATTTAAAACTCAATGTAACAATAAATCTATTAAAATATGGTTTAGTTAACATTAAAAATCCAGCAAAAATCCAGATAAGCTGATTTGAGAAAATGTAAAATGTTCAAATCTGTGAAGGAAGGTTCTATTGCAATAGTGTTTCAGATAATACTTCATTTCCAGAAAGAGCATCCTAAATGCAAATTATTTGGACTGGGAGAGAGGGAAGCTGAATAAGATGGTCTCAGCTTTAATACTGTAGAGTCTGAATTTCTTTATCAGGATAAAATGACCTTAAATTGTTGCTCACAAAGAAGTTTAATTTATTTATTACCTGTGCACAAGAGAAATAACTACCAATAAAAACCCAAAAGATATACAGTATTTTTACATGGTGGTTAAAAGTAATTAGAGTATCACATGACAGGGTCAGTGAAAATATGCGTCAGTTACAAATCATAATGCAAGTTAGAATCTCAAGGGGATAAAGTTGAGAAACTTTAGCCAAAAGCAATCTCAGATCAAATGTGCTCCTCCAATCTGCACAAAGATGAAGGTAATTACAATCAATCCTTGTGAATATTGAGACAATGTTACAATTCTGTACATTTAACAAGATCAGATCAGCAATCTCAGTATTTTAAAAGATTCTGTCAAAGCACTTTTATCAAGAGATGCTAGCTAAAGATGCTGTAAGATTCTATTACACTGGAGATATCTTGCACATTTCATTTATTCTGGGCTTTGAGATATTTTATATTATTGCAATGGAAAAAAATCTGCTTGGAAAAAAACCTTTTTCCAAATGTATATACTTTGTAGAGATAAAAGAGCAAGAATAATAGCTAAATCAAGTGGTATAAATCTTGCAGCATTTTGCTAGTAAGAGAGACATGCCAAGTCACAATAAGCAATATGTACCAACAAATCATAGCTTCAATTAGTTTCCTCTTTAATTTGTATTCTACATAAATTATTATCAAAGGCTAATGTTTAAAGAAGCAACTAAATTGGACAGTTGAAGGTCAGATAAAACCTGGTCACTCAACTGTGGAAACAGATTTCCTTTTTTTAAAAAAAAAATCACAATAAATGCAAAATGAAGAAGTGTTTGATGCATGCAACAACCAAGTGAAAAGCATTGATTCCCACTGTTCGAAGAAAACTACTGCACTCCACCTTAAATGCATCAGACTGGGCTTAGTTAGAACAAGACAATTCCCAAGAGTCAGAATGAAATAAAGCTGATAATTTTAAAGATTTAAGAGCTGTTATCAAAAATAAATTACATTTTTCAAGTTTCAGAAACGTTGCTATGATGGCTGGGAACCCAGTAGCCTTTCAATGGCTGCATTGATGTCACCTCCTGTTGCTATTAGAGCTTGTAAGTTGGCTTCACGGTTCAAGAAGCCCATTGCACTGAGTTGCTCTAGTTGCTGCTGAAATCTGATTTCAGGATTTTGTAGTTGCTAAACAGAAATAAATAAAAACGTTTAATATTTTTATACTTTTCCATTCAATGCACTTTGAAAAAAAAAAGTTAATTAGAAAGTTAACTTCAATCACCCTTTTGTAATCAAATATCTTCTTATTTCCCAAAACACCAGGTAACAATCTGAAGCAGAATACAGTAATACAGAATACATTCAAAAGATTTCCATCCTGAGAACATGGATAATAACATAAAAAGAAATGGATAATAAGAATTCCCACAAAAAGCTCATAAAAAACTTGCATTGTGTCCTATAGCCGGTTTTTAAAAAATCTGCCAGATTCCTATTGTCCCTCAGGCCTGATGCACGTGCCTAATTATGTGGGTTTTTTTTTTAATATATCATAAGGGAGATGGGGCTTAGGTAACACAATTTACAAGTTATATTGGCTAGCACGAACATCATGCCAAACCAAGAATGGATAAATTACAACTTGAATATAAAAACACCAACTATTACTTTGTTTCAGTGACTAGGAGGTAAAGCCAGCTACCTCATCCAAGGATGAATATTAATCTGGAAAATATTTAAAGCTTCTGAGTACATTTATAATGGTTTGATTGAACATTTAAACCAGATCTGGAGCAATGGACCTATATGCACCTCAATGATTTGGGAATCAAAGCTGTACCATCATTGCTTTGAACCATTTATATCAACAGTTTCTACTGACTAAGCTCTCTGCTTCTACAATTCCTTCCTAAATTGAAAGCTGGTCAACTCTTTTACCTGAGCATTTGCTCCAGCAAGGGCCTGTAACATCTGTTGAACAAACTGCTGGTGTCCAGTTTCACCAGTTCCTGACGCTGGGTTTGTATTTTCATTTGCAATTGAAGTGGGCACTGTTGTTCCAGTAGGAATAGCAGTATTCCCTAATCCAGCACTTCCTAAACCAGAATTTCCTAGTCCAGCTATACCAGTATTGAACCTGCATGAAAAGAAACATGGAAACAAATTATTTATAGAGCGAACACTAAGAATCATACATAAAAATGCAAGCAGCCAATATATTCAATATGGACATGAAAGTGTATGCGGAAAATCACAAACCGTACAAATAACATTCTTGTCCAAACTTACCCAGGTATAAGGCCTGGAGCTTCTGTTGCTAGAGTCTGTAAACCTTGCTGAATCTGAAGCAAAGCCTGCATCGCTCTAGGATTTGACATTGCAGATAAAGTATCTGGGTTCTGCATCTATGAGAAGAAGTGTTCATTGAAAATGATTGAACATGTCTCCCTTCAAAACTGTAAATAAGCAGCCAATCTTTTCATTTTCTTTTTGAAGAAGAAAGAGCAAGTGGCAAACCTTCTGTTCTATAATTGCTACACTTCTCCAAGCTCAAAATCTTAATGAAGAATTGAGCTTTCAAGGAGAGCAAACATTACTTATCTCATGCCATGAAGTGAGAAGAAAGAGAAGTATACTGTGTAGACTTCCAGGAAAGAAATTGCAGACCAAAGAAAACTCCACAAAAAACAGAGCCAACAACTGCAGCAGAACGAAGGGCCAAAGAGCAGACCAATAATCCAGATCACCTACAAGCGCTCCAGACAGCTGTTCCCAGTAAGAAGACCCACCTCTGACTGGTTTAAAGCTCTGGTAGGTAAGGGAATGACCATCTTGCTCAAACCGTGGTCAGTGCCTTCAGGACACTAGGTTCGCATACAGGCAACCCTCCAGTTAAGAACAAGTTCCATTCCTAACTCTCGTCTTTAACTTGAATTTGTATGTAAGTGGGAACTTGTACTTATGTACTCCCTATTACTAAAAATGGCAGATGACATTTTCCTTCCTTGAGCAGATAAACTGCTGAAACTGCACAAAACATGCGGCTTCAGCAGCTTGTCAGCTCAAGGAAAGACATTGGCGTTTGTCACTTTTAGGAACCAGGTTGTCCATAAGTTGGCCATTCTTAACCTAGAGATTGCCTATACTTCTTTTTTTTTAATTTTAATTTTTCCTTTTTCCTTTACAAACGAACATAATATACATTTTTTCTTTTCCCTTGACAATACTATGTCTTATATCTCTTAAGTTTATTTACATTTATTTACATTACTTCTTGTACATTTTTATTCCGCAATTCTAGCCAGTTATAATACATGTCCCATACCTCGTAAAATTCTGTAGCTTCGTTGTCTTTTATTTCTAAGGAAAGTTTGTTCATCTCAGCACACTCTATTGTCTTACATACAATCATTGCATTTGTTGGTATGTTCTCCCTTTTCCAACATTGTGCATATGCAATGTGTGCTGCAGTTATAATATGTATAATGATGTATTGGAGTCGTTTCTCTATTTTTGGGTTAATTGTGCCTAATAAAAATATTTCAGGTTTGAGTTCAATTTGTTGTTTTGTTATTTCCTGTAGCCATCTAATCACTTTTGGAAATTGCTTATTAATTGTTTTTTCACAGCACTATGTGCATTTCCTTCAATCCTAGCTAAATACGTTTTAAATACAACTTTAAGGACTTACACATTTGGCAATATGCATATGAAGGAGAAAGAAATATTTCATTATGCAAATTGTACCACCAAAATACAATAAAATTCTTCAAAAATGGACAACCTTCTGGGAGCTTGAGGACAACACTGAATGTAGCAATGATTTAAGGAGCGGTAATTACTTTCTTAGCTTTAGGAAAGACTTTCTGAAGCTATAGATAAGCCTACCATTGGACTTACATTAGTTTTTTATGCATTTATGGCTGAAATTAGTGAAAACTATTTACAAGAATTTTCAGCAGTGCAGATCGCAAGACTTTTTAAAGGACTCACAAAGAAGCAACTTGTAAGAATACACAAGATATCTATGCTCGTAGTACGGGAAAGTTCAAAAGGATGAATTATCCCTTTTCCTAAATACCAGAGGTGATCAGATTGTAGATGAATGATCTGTGAAGTTTCATCTAAACAGCATAACATTTTAATATGATTATCATGTGCAGTGCTAATCTCTTCTTTTGACTTACTTGTTGAAGGAAAGTTGGAATTTGTTGTCTCATTTGTTCTTGTAGCTGAGGATTCCCAGCAAACAAAGGGTTATTCAACATCATCTATAAGGATAAACAGACACTTTATCATCATCAAACCAAACAGACATTTATCACCAATAAATAAATAAAATAAAATAAACCCTCAGGTAAACTTCTACTTAGCAAACATATGCTGAAGCCATGCGATCTTTCATGTATGCTGAACTCTCTCCTTACTTGGCAAAACAAGAGGCGCAGACACATACACGGAGTCCTTGATTTATGATCAGTTGCTCAGTGACCATTTGAAATTATGATGCAAGGATACTTATGATACAGATTTGAAGTTACTATGCCCCCCCCAATAGTTACACAATCACATTTTGGGAACTTGGCAGCTGTTTATAGCTGTTTGCAGTGACTCGAGGTCATGTGACTGCAACTTATGGTTTTTGCTGGAAACTTGCATTAACTTCTGATTTCCTGTGATAAGACCAATTGTGGACAATGGATTTGCTTAACGACTACAGTGTTTACTGAATGGCTGCAATGATCCATTTAATGTCTACAGCAAAAAGGAATGTAAAATAAAGCACAATCATATGTGACCCGCTTAATGACCAGCACAACTTACAACTGTAATTCCAGGCTTAATTACAGTCATAAATAAAGGACTATTGTTAAGCACAGCAATGCATACATATTATAGACAATGGCTGAACTTATCATGGTAATATGATTTGCAATGTATAAATCCAGTGTGTGGTTTGGAAACTATGGCTAATGGGTCAGTATTCCATATGAATCTATTGTTCAAACAATAATTAAAATAAATCACAGCTCAGTATATTGTAAGACTCAAACAACTGGCAGGAAGAAAGCTTCTACATTCTTACTTCTTAATTCATTCCAACCCACAGGATTCCACAGGCCTACTACTATTATGCCTACCTGTCTCATTTTTCGAACTATCACATCTCCTTTCATGATTCACTTTGTCCCTCGATCTATTAATTAGTTCAATTTCTTTTTATCCTCTTCACTGAGCACAAATGTTTATACATCTCCTCCCGATTTTTCCCACTTGAAAATCCTTTTGTCAGCCACTATGTTTAAGCCTACTTTGATGTCATCTTTTCAAATGTTTAGTTTTTATTCTATAGAGAAATGGGTTGGGAAAACAAGCTTGTTTCCACCAATGGTAAAAGTCTATATATGCTGTTACTACTAGTAGTAAGTGCATACAAGGCAAATTAATAAAAGATATCCTACCTAAGGAGGGATTCCTAAAATTCTCTAAATTAACCCCTCCCCCCCATATGCCTTATTCTTTAGTTCTTGAAAACATTCTATAAAGGATTTACAAAAGTGACAGCACCAATCATTAGCCCTGCTCTGACTTCTCAGACATGTAATTCGGGCAGTTCAAATTTGTATTAGCATGTTACAATATTTATTAAAGCAGCTTTTACAAAACAACAAGTATTGCTAAAAGGAAGAACTTGGCACTGTTAAGAGATAGAAGCAAAGGTGCATTTGAATTTCACAGGATGTCTTTAACGGTCTTTGAAAGGTCAAATATAAATAAAAACAATTTTAAAACAAGTCAAAAAGTGACTGTGGCTGGAAACAATGAAGGCAAAATGGTCATTACAACTTTTGTAGAATTCAGGAGAAAATACTGGGTATTTGTAATTACTATGACCTAAAGCAGAGGATAAGGAACAAAGTGGCAACTATTTATATCTAAATGAAATGTAATATAATAGATTAATAGAAGTCCACATTTTACTAATTATGGGAAAGACCACAGGTGAATTTTAATTCAGCATGGATTTTAGTCATAGACTTACCTGGGCTGCAAGATCAGGATTCTGGCTCAATGACTGCATCATGCTTCTCATGTAAGGTGCAGACAACATGTTCTGCATCAACTGTGGGTTTTCTGTAATTTGCTGCAACAAGCTCTGCATGCCAGGTGTGTTGAACATACCAGCTTGAAAGGGGGAAAAAAGTTTCAGCAACACAGTGCTATGGCATCATCTCTGTCTCTTGACTTAGATGACCATCTATTCAGTGCAATTATTTTCATCACCCAGGGTCAAACAAACATGCAATTCAAAGTCCAAATCAAGTAAGAGATATCACGTTGTTTAATAATAGTCAATATTTAATTTGCAATCCAAATTCATTTAACACTCAGCTGAATTTAGAACAGCATTAACATGCATTGCCTGGATAGGTAATTTGTAATTGAAACAATGAGTTGGTGGCACAGTGGTTATAATGCAGTATTGCAGGCTAATTCTGCTGACTGCCGAGTGCCAGCCATTTGATCCTCACCGGCTCAAGGTTGACTCAGAGTTCCATCCTTCCGAGGTGGGTAAAATGAGGAGCCAGATTGTTGGGGGCAACATGCTGACTCTGTAAACTGCTCAGAGAGGGCTGTAAAGCACTGTGGAGCGGTATATAAGTCTAAGTGTTGATATGATGGCCTATGCCCTAGGATCGTGTAAGAGCTGGACGGCGCATAGGTGGGACAAAGAAACTGCCATAAGGAATGTGAGAAATCAGTCATGAAGCAGAGGACCATGAGGCTTGGAACAAAGGAAACAAAGGAACACAAAAGACCATGAGGCTTGACCATGAGGTTTGGGAACAACAGGAAATGAGGGAGGGGCTGATAGGTGGAGGAAAGTTGTACCATGATTTGAATCTACCGGCCACAGATGTAGCTTTGCCATTGGCCACAGGTGTAAGCTTTGTCATTGGCTACAGGTATAACCTTGTCATTGGTTGTTTGTAATCATGTGATGCATTGTGTAACCGCCCACTGTAACAGGTAATAAAAAGGGAAGGCAACCCTTTGTCTGGGTCGCTCCACCCCAAGGAACCTGCAAGGCCGCATGTGTCTCCTTAATTCGGCTATCGTGAAGGACCCCGCCATGAATTGGGGCACAGTTGAGTGCTTCATCTAAGTGCTATTGTTATTTCAAGAAAATCAAGTAAGTTGCTCTATGACAAACATACCTCCTAGCCCAGGTCCCAAATTTGGCACTGCTGAGCTTTGTCCTGTGCTTCCAGTGCTGCTGCTTCCAACACTACTGCCTCCTCCACTATCTCCACTGTTGCTACTGCTGTTGTTTGGAGAGCTCTGTGTGGTAGCTTGAGGAGCCCAAGGATTTGGTAAAGGGTCTCGGTTTTCTGTGCGAGATGGCTGGCTGTCTCCACCTGATGAATTGCTCACCAATGAAGCAAATGGATTTCCCCCAAACTATAAAAAAGTTAAGAAAAAAACAGATTTACCCAGCAGGAACAAAACCAATTACTCTGGAAACAAAGTGGTTCACCAAACACCAGAACATTTGTTTTGCAGAACCAGAGTAATCCAGTTGTTCCCTGGATGGCCTCACCCATATCAACCTATTCAAAACTGTTATCTAAGATTTTGCATTAAGACTGATCAGATAGAGTTGAAGATTTTCTGCTTTGTTAGAGATCTTCTGTGAATGTTTGCCTTGTGTATGGAAAGCAAACAAGAGTGTGCAACAAACCTCCTTGCCACATGAGGTGCCAACATGTCTATGATTTCCCCACCCAAGGTGATATCCACTGAGCCCTGAAGTTTCAATAAAAAATATTATTTAATTAAAAATGGTCACCATGGTTACAAGATCATCAAATCTCATGTGGTTTCATTGTTCTCATCTCATTCAAGACATGTACTTTTGAAGTTTTTATATAATTACATGAAATCCCGAGAGTTTCTTGAAAACTCACAATCAACCTACAATTTTTAAACACTGACTTTTTGATTTTTGCACTATTTTGCATAATACTGTCCACAAAAATTTCCACATTTAAGGAGAACCTTTATCGGGACAAAATGTTTGAGCAATAGTATGAAATACCTTTATAAATTACTTTAAAGTGTTTCAGACAAGGTTTTTGATTTTTTAAGTAAGCAGCCTATTATGTTCATCAATCCATCATAGCATCAAGGGAAAAAAATAAAACACAAGCTAGACATTCGTTGCTAAACATTTCGTATTTTAAGCACCATTTACAGGGGTTTCTGCCAAAAGAAAATCTCAAAAACTAAAGCATCACATGCTAGGTAATTATGAGTCTAATGACACCATCACAGCAGACTTTCTATTTTCTCATTCTACAGCTTAGCAGGAAAGCTATACCAAAATACTAAAAGGCAAGTCAAAAGAGCTCAGTTTTGGCCCCTATCAAATAAAATGAAAATAAGGATGAAGTTAGACAGTTAATTTCAGTTTAATTAAAGTTCTAGGATTACTCACCTGTTCCTGTGCTGCGTTCAGCATCGGCTCCTGTATATCTGTGTACATTCGTCTCAAAGCATTATAGCCACCAGGTATACTTTCAAGATTACTCAAGGCACGATCCTGATTTCTCATCATTTCTTGCATCATTGCAGGGTTTCTAGCAAGTTCCAAAGTCTAAGAAAGTTAAGTAAGCTCTATTAGAAAAGAACAATTCTGCCAACAAATATATAGATCAGGAGCCAAAGACTCCCTTCATGCTTATTCAAAACCTACAAAGGTAGAATAGCTTTGTAATTAAGATTCATTGTGAGAGACTGCTGAAGAGGTTAAGAAAGAATAAGAAGAAATTTCAGACAGAAACATCTGACAGGGAAGAAGATTTTTGATAGTTCATCTCATAAATGGCATCTCAATCTGAATAGCAAAAAATAAGGAAGATGAAAAATGTTCCTTTTTATATATATTGTGTGTTTGCTTATTCTCTATAATCCTTTCCTCTCCAATGGATGTAAATACAAACATTAATTCACTTCTTGCTTAATGATCCCAACCTCAGGGTGAGCATTCCAAAGGGCAAAGGAATAGGGAAAAGGACTATAAGATTTGCTATTTTATTCAGCATCCTTATAAGTTGCATTCTGGAAATTTTCCCTGCCATTTGGGCTCACCCAGTTGTGTGAGGTCATATCCTTCTAATGCTGTAAAGCAAAGGAAAGCTGAAGCAAAGCACAGTTGTGGTCATGCGATTTTCACTTAGCAACCACTTCACTTAATGACCAAGTTGCCAATTCCAACTATAGCTGATAAATAAGACCGACTGAATTTGGGCTATCAATAGCTATATATTACTTTCCTAATCACAACATACTGTAAAAGGGGCGTTGTCTTACCTGAACGCCTTTTCTCAGCACGGAGATGGAGAATCCACCAATGGGTTTAGACTGTATTCCTGCCCAATCAGATCAAGTCAGCCAAAGCTGCCACGCCTGTCCTGGACCATAAAGATCCCAGTTTTGACGCGAGCGTAGCCACTGACTGACAGCACGGCATTGTGGCTCCTCCAGCTAATGCTAACCCTAGGCCTAAGTGACCTACCAGGGTGGGAGTGGATTCTCCATCTCCGTGCTGAGAAAAGGCGTTCAGGTAAGACAACGCCCCTTCTCCAGCACTTGGAGATGGAGAATCCACCAATGGGACATACCAAAGCCTACTGTCCCTTAGAGTGGGAAGCAGACTGGTCCGGTGTGGGACTTTGGTGAATAACCTGTTGGAGAACTCTTCTGCCAAAGGAAGCCTCAGCCGAGGCAAACCTATCAATTTTGTAGTGCCGAATGAAAGGGGATGGTGAAGCCCATGTGGCTGCCCTGCATACCTCCTCAATAGACGCCTGTGTGGACCAGGCCACGGAGGTAGCTGCACTTCGTGTGGAATGGGCCGTGACCCGTCGTGGGGCTGGCAATGTTTCAGCCTGATATGCCCCGGCAATGCATGCCCTGATCCACCTGCCAATTGTGGAAGAGGAGACCTTCCGACCTTTGGAGGAAGAATGGAAGGATATGAACAGGGCTTCGGATTTGCGGAATTCCGCTGTCCGTGAAATATAGTACCTAAGCACTTTACGGACGTCCAAGCTATGCCATTGTCGCTCCCGAGCGTGCGATGGGTTAGGGCAAAAATCTGGTAATACTATGTCCTGTGACCTATGGAATAGAGAATTTACATTCGGTACGAAGGTGGGGTCGAGTCGTAGGATCACTCTATCCTGATGGAACACGCACAAGTCATCCCTGACTGAGAGCGCTGCCAATTCGGAGATGCGCCGTGCGGACGTGATTGCCACCAGGAATGCCACTTTGTGGGACAGGTGACGCACGTCGCATGTCGTTAGAGGTTTGAAGGGCCGCTTAGTGAGGGCCCGAAGGACCCGTGGTAATTCCCATGAAGGGTACCTGTGCACAGCAGGGGATCTGGCATTGGAGGCCCCTTTAAGGAATGATCAGATTAAGGGGTGGTGGCTCAGGGTTCCCGCTGAGTTGCATGTAAGGACCGTTGCCAGCGCTGCAACCTGTCTGCGCAGTGTGTTTGGGGCCAGGCCCCTGTCCAGACCGGCTAACAAGTAGTCCAGGATATGGGAAATTGTGAGCTCCGAGAGCGACAACTGTCGTCCAGAGCACCATAATCGGAGGTTTTTCCACGTGGCCTCCTTGGTGGAAGGGCGACGAGAGGCTTGAATTATCGTGATGACCCCCGGGGAACAGAGCTCCCTTGCTAAGATTGAGCGCTCAAGTGCCAGATGGCTAACTGGAGCCACTGGGGATCTGGGCGGAGAATGACTCCCTGGCTGAGTGAGATCCGTTCCGGGGGGAACCTCCAAGGCTCCGCGAGGGAGACACTCATCAGGTCGGCGAACCAAGGTCTCCTTGGCCAGTAAGGGGCCACCAGGAGTACCTCTGCCCGTTTTTGGAGGAGCTTGCGTATTACCGCCGGGAGGAGGGGTAGGGGGGGAAGGCGTAAAGCAGGCCTTGGGGCCACGAGCTCCGGAGAGCGTCTGTCTGCTCCGCCCCTATGGCTGGAAATCGGGAGAAGAAGCGAGGCAGCTGAGCGTTGAGCGGGGACGCAAAGAGGTCCACCCGCAGAAATCCGAAATGGTGACAAATTTCTCTGAAGATCCTCGGGTGAATGCGCCACTCCGAGTGATCCACAATTATTCTGCTCAGGAAATCGGCCTGAGTGTTCGCTTCCCCTGATATGTGATCGGCCTTGATGGAGGCTAGGTTGTGTTCTGCCCAGGTTCCCAGTAGGAGAGCCTTGGCCAAAAGGCTCCGGGACCGGGTGCCCCCTGGCAGTTTATGTGAGCCTTGGCTGCCACATTGTCGGTGAGGACCAGGACGTGGTGGCGCGCCACTCGGCCTCGAAAGTGACGGAGGGCTAGGTGGATGGCCCGTAGTTCGAGCCAATTTATGTTGTGTTGGAGGTCCGACTTGGACCACCAGCCCTGTGCCCACTGTGAGCGAAGGTGCGCTCCCCAGCCGAACAGGCTGGCGTCCGTTGTGAGTACTATCCGGTCTGGCTCCTTGAAGCATGACCCTCTGCGTGTGGCTGGTGATAGCCATCACTTGAGGAATCGTAGTATCTGCTGTGGAAGTTGTACTCTTTGGTGGGAAGCACTGAGGTTCCGCCTCTGGAAGGGCAGCATGAACCATTGCAGCTCCCTGGAGTGGAGGCTGGACCACGGCACGATTGCAATGGCCGAGATCATCTTCCCTAACAGTTGGGAGAGACTGGCCAATGTTATGGATTGACTCTTGTGAATCTGGAGGATTGAATGTCTTATGCTGTCCCGGCGCTCTTGGGATAGGTAGACCCGGCACTCCAGTGTCTATGATGGCGCCGAGGTGTAGTAATCTTGTTGAAGGAACCAGGTGGCTCTTGGGGAAGTTTACCGAGAACCCGTGGCTCTGAAGCAGCTTTACCACCAGATCTAGGTCCGACAGAGCGGACTGGGAGGATGCGGACTGGATTAGTATGTCGTCCAAGTAGCATTGGACTCTGACCGGTATCATTCTCAGGTGTGCTGCTAGAGCCGCCAAGATCTTGGTGAAGACCCTTGGGGCCGAGGACAGGCCGAATGGGAGAGCCCTGTACTGAAAGTGGCGTCCCTTGTAAGTGAACCGTAGGAACCGTCGGTGGGCCAGAGAGATCGGGATATGGAGGTAACCCTCCGTGAGGTCGATAGACATCAGTAGGTCCCCCTTTCTTACGCTTCCCAAGATGGACCGGAGCGTTTGCATCTTGAATTTGTGGTATGCAAGATGGTAATTCAATCCCTTGAGGTCTAGAATGGCTCTCCATCCCCCTGACGCCTTTGGAACGACAAAGAGGATGGAGCAGAATCCCTGGCCTCTCTGGCCCAGCGGTACCGGTTCTATGGCCCGTATGTGAAGCAGATGATGAACTGCTTCGTTCATCAACCCTTTCTTTGTTCGGTTCTGGGGGGTTGGACAAGAAAGGAACCGATTTGGGGGGTTGGTGACAAATTCTAAGGCAAGGCCGTGACGGATGGTGCTGAGCACCCATGCGTCCCTGGTGGTGTCCTCCCACTGCTGGGCAAACAAGGAGAGCCTGCCCCCTATGGGAGGTGCTGATGGGGTGTCATCTGGTGCGCGGGAATGGTCTGTTGTTCCCTCGAAAGGAGCGCTTCCCCTGGGGTTGTTGTCTGGATCTGGGAGCTTGCCTCTCAGCCTGTCTCTCTTGTCTGGCTGGAAAGGATTGGAAGGTCTGAGGTTAACTATATCTAGCTCCTGCATGAAAGGACTGCCGTCGTGGATAGAATCCAGAGCGCTTGTCCTGTTTTTTGAGCAGATGATTAAGGACCTTACGTTTGTCCTTGTTTTCGGTTATGTAGGGGTTCAGGGCGTTCCCAAATAACTTGCCCCCCTGATATGGAGCCGCTGCTAGCTTCCACTTGGACTTTGCATCAGCTTGCCAATGTTTCAGCCAGAGCATACGTTGGCCAGTGATACTGGATGCCATAGCCCTGGAGGAAAACCTGGCGGCCTGGAGGGTTGTATCTGTAGCGTACTCCGTGGCCGCCACCAACTTACTGAGGTCTTGATGTGTCCGGATATCCTCCGCTGGGATCTGGGCTTGGAGCTGCCGGAGTCAACAGAGGGAGGCCCTGTTAAAGAAGGAAGCGGAGATTGCCGCTCTGATCGCCCATGCGGATGCTTGGTGCGTTCTGCGGTAGGTGGACTCGCACTTGCGATCCTCAGCTTTGAGGGCCTCAGAGAACTCCCCGGAAATGGCGGTGGATGACACTAGGGGCCCTAGGGACTCGTCCACAGTAGGCACTTCCAGTGTCTCTTCCAATTTCTTGGCAACACTGTACAACTTCTTGTCCGTGCTACCCGGAATGGGAAGAGAGGCTGGTGATGTCCGCTGTTTCCTGATTGCGTTCAGGAACAGGGAGGGGCAAGGGATGCGATATTGCGTCGCGACCGGTTCTACAAAGTTAGGGTCTGCCTCCGAATCCAGTGGATCGGGGGGTGTTGTCGCCGGAGGTTCAGGTCCCAGGTGAGCGGTGGATGTGGCCTTGTGTAGCAGGATGATGAAGGAGGGGTTGAATAGCCCACCGAAGGAGGGGGCCTCCGGTGGATCCTCTTCCTCCTCGGACATTGGTATATCCTGTTCCGTGACCGGCTGATCGAGGTAAGAGTCTTCAGATGCTAGAGACCCAGAAGGAGAGGAAGTGGCCACTGGTCTGGAGGTCTGAGCCCTGGCATCCAGGGCTCGATCTACCGCCTGAGTGATGAGTAGGGCTAGGCGGTCTTCCGTCGGGAAGGTAGTTTGCTCGCTCGGGCAGAGTCCGGCAGCAGTAGGGGTGAATGTGCCTCGGGGGTCCCTTGAGGAGCCCGTGTAGCCGGGGCTTGGGCCATGGAATGGAGCCCGCCTGTGCCAAACTGCACGGGGGAGTGTGAGGGTTCCTCCGTTGACCAAATCCCCCGAGAGGTTGATGGCCCCAGGGGAAGATCTAGAGCTAGGCCCTCGGGCTGGTGTGACGCAAACCTGGCTCTTTTCTGTGCTTTGGCAAACTCCTTTTCCAAGGCCTGGTGTCTCCTCTTGTCCTGCTTGTCTGTTCTTTTGGGAGTCTTGGTGGAAGATCTGACCTTAGATTTGGCTGCCATCTTGTCGGTGCCTTCTGGACCAGGTTGACCTGATGAGGATGGCAGGGCTCCTGATGAGGCCAGGGTGGCCTCCTCCATTCTCCGATAATGCTGGAACACGACAGGGGGCCCCAGGTATCTAGAGAGCATTACACACTGGGTAAGGACAGGCGTACTACAGGGGATGTCTGGAACCCAGGTACAGCCTCTGTGTGGATAAGGACAGGTGCACTACTGGGGACGCCTGGAATCGAACTGTGGCTATGCACGGATAAGGACAGACACACTACTGGGGGTGCCTGGAATCCGGCCTGATATACTGTGGATAAGGACAGGCACACTACAGGGGGCGCCTGGAATCCACGTATAGTTACTCAGATAAAGACAGACACACTACTAGGGGTGCCTGGAATCCGAGTGGAGCCAATTGTGCCAATGATGACAAGCAGGCAATAGGAGACACCAGACTTAAAAAAGAGGGCAAGGCTGTGTGTACAACGGGCCCACCAGACAGGACTGGTCTGGCTATCAGGAGGTTTAGAGAGGCCTGCTGTAGTAGGCCTCGGTTAAAAAGGCCCGGCTTGGAACAAGAAAAATGGTGGCCGGCAATAAGGAGGCCTCAGTGAATATAGGCCCTAATGGTGGCTGTCTATCGCGGATGGGAGCGGCCGTCGGCTAAAGGGCCTGCTCAGGCAGCGCCCGCTTTTGCCGGCTTAACTCCTTTGATTAGGATCCCCACTGGGGGGCAATGCTTGGGGAGGATCCCTCTCCCCTGCGTTCCCCTGTGAGGCTGAGTGCGCCGTGTGGTCAAAATGGCGGCCGCTGAGAGCCTCCGCTGCTTCACTTTCAGTCTCGTGAGGGAACTCCTCGGAGGCCAGAAAACGCTTCTCTCGGCTCCTGCGATCGGCCGCTAGCCAGCTGATCAGCGCTAGCTCGAGCGCTCGTAAAAAACCCCTCCCGGCAATTTGCAGGTGGCCGCAGTTGGAAACGGCGGGAAACACGATGAAACGGCGAAAGGATGAAGTCCCCCCCACCCCCGCGCCGATCGACGGAGTACCTCGTGTGAGCCTGCCGGCCCACGGAGCTCCAGCGATGTTATAAGAAACTTTGCCTTGACTCGGCTCTGCCAAGGGTTAGTCCCAATCAGTCTGGGGAGCCAAGATATCGAATGGGCGGGGGGGGGGGGAGGATGGGAGGAAGGAGCCCCTTCCTTGCAATGGGAACTGGTTGGATAGCTTTCCTCAGTTAAGAAGAGCTGGGAGCAAGGCTCCCAACCCCTTCCTAAAAGGAGGGAAATAAGGCTTTGCTAACCACTACTCTACACTACCCTTGAAACAGAGAATCCACCAATAGGAGATTGCCTAGGAGCCACGTTGCATGTCCGTCCTGGGCAAGATCAAGTCAAAAACTGGGATCTCTATGGTCCAGGACGGGCGTGGCAGCTTTGGCTGACTTGATCTGATTGGGCAGGAATACAGTCTAAACCCATTGGTGGATTCTCCATCTCCAAGTGCTGGAGAATGCCTAGTGCTACAAACAACACTGAAAAATTGCTATTTTGTCCTATCTACATTTGTGAGTTTCCTGAATCTACATGGTTAGCTTTAGTGTTAGAAAAGACGCTAATCCAGAGCAGCTCTTATGTTCTTGTGTCTGGATGCAGGTAATAACAGCAGGGTAAATTCATCCTTGAAGGCAGAGGCGTTCTTGGCACCATTAAAAAGGTGCTACTAAACCCTCTTTTCAAGAAGCCGTTATTGGACCCACCATTCTGAATAATTTTTGCCCAGCCTCCCTGCTTCTCTTTTTAGGAAAGGAAGAATGTAGATATCCAGGATCTTCTGGAGCTGCAGCACAAACATGGACTGTGCTCTACATGGGACTACATTTGAAGAGTATCTGACAGCTGCAGCCAGCGCAGAGTGCAGCAGAGCGGGCAGTTTGAGTGCCCCTAGGGCTGCACATGTAACAACTCTGCCCTGCTTCCAGGTTCAATTAAAAGTGTTGATTATTATTTTTAAAGCTCATCATGGCATAACCAGGCTATCTGAGAAACATCTCATTCTAATTACATCAACCCATCCCACCCAATCAGGCAGAGAGGGTATCCTGTTAATTAAAGATTTTTGATTGTGAGGTCTAGGAAGACAGCCATCTCTGCCATTGCCCCTGCCCCATGAAAGATCTTGTCTTTAGAAGTGAGGCAGCCCCCCACTCTTCCAGCCTTATGGAAAGCATCCAGTTCTGGCTCTGCCAACTGGCACTGGGATCTAAGAATGGCATGCAGCTTTGGGAGATTGTGGGTGACTTGAGGGTGCTCCTTCTGCATTTTTAAAAAACCTTTTGTTTCTATTTTTAACTTGGTTTTTACCTATGTCTCTTTTATATGTCTGCATGGCTTGTATTTGTAAATTGCCCAGGGTCTTTTAGTTGAGATGAGTGCTGTATAAATTTGATAGAGCAACAAACAGACTGTATCTTTAAATATGTAATGATATATAGTAAAAATGCAATGGCTATCCCAGTACTGGAATGCAATGGCTATTCACAATATCTAGGGTTAACCAAACTGTATTGATTAGGTATAAGTGCTTGAACCGTGCTCAATCTGAACATGCTTAAAATATAAATATTCTGTGATTAAGGTTGTATTTTGAGATTCCAAGGTTATCCAAATAACTTCCTATCAAATCTTCTCCAGTGGAAGAAGTTGAAAGGACTTTGAAATGTTTGGAGTAAGTGTAGACAGTTGGCAATATTAATTTAGATTGACCCAAGGCATAAATCATTATAAACCAACTTTGAGTTCATCTATTTAAATGTAAAGCAATGATAAAATTAATATGTGCAACTATCTAATTCAGTGTTTCTCAACCTTGACAATTTTAAGGTATGTGGACTTCAACTCCCAGAATTCCACAGCCAGCAATGCTGGCTGTGGAATTCTGGGAGTTGAAGTCCACATGCCTTAAAATTGTTAAGGTTGAGAAACACTGATCTAATTCATGTTTAATTATTAAATGAACCATACTTATATTTTATGTGTTATAAGCCATTAATTTACTGTATATGGGGACAAATCATGATCTAATACCTATTATATGATCAAAATTTTACTTACCTGTCGCATAATATCAGGGTTATTGAGCATATGACTGATTTCTGGATTTCTCTGTATCAGTTGCTGCATTTGAGGATTGGCCATAATTAATTGTCGCATTAGGTCTGGATTTGAAAGCATACTTTGAACGAAGGGATTCTCCATAATCTGAACCATCATTTCTGGATTGGACATGAGCTGTCGCTGCATTTGACTTTGTAATTCTGAGAAGTTTGAGGTACTCAGACCTAGGCTACTCAGACTTGCAAGTCCTCCAAGACCACCTTCAAGAAACAACAAAAGTACTAAATATTGTTTCAGGATTTATTTCTGTATCAGTTTTTATTAATAAGTTTTTTTAGTTAAAGGAGATTTCATGTTATCAAATTTCTTTTCATACTTTGGTTAGTATGCTTTGTTGTTAGCTGTCCAATTTTGTTTTGTGCCATTTTTTGAGTTAACTGTGTCCAATACTTTAGGAATAATGTCACTGTCATTTGTACTGAAGTATGTAAACAAAGTCTGATGACAGTATGTGATTCAGCAAGATTGCTGACATTGTTAAAAGTAATTGTCTTTTCGGCTAAAAACCAGTTTGCGCTTATATGGTTCTCCCTCTTTTGGTCATGACAAAATAGTAAGGTATTCCTTAAGGAATTGTTTCTTCTTACCTTAACGTCAAATAATGATTTATTTTATAGGTTAGAAAAGCAGAATTATATTTTTGTTTGTAACAGAGAATACAAATATAGCACAAGTAACAGAAATCTGGCAGAACAGAGAACATTGATTTTTTTTATTTAATGATTTATATTGTGAGCATTCTCATAAAAATGCCAGATTCCCAACAACTGTGCTTGTTGGAAACCAGCAGTGAAGGCTGCAAATGGCGATCACATGACCGTGTGACATGGCAACATCGTAATTGTAAGCTGGTTACCAAGTGCCTGAATCACAATCATGTGACTGCAGTGATGTTGCGACTGCCCCAACAAGGACCTGTCGTAAGTTCCCTTTGTTCAGCGCCATTGTTACTTTGAATGGTCTTGGCCCTAATCTATTTAAATTCAGTTTTACAGTTTTCCATACAGTATCCCTGTGTATACAACCTGTGTAATGGAGAATTTTGGACCAGTGTTTCCAAATTTTGCAAGAATGCCCAGTGCACATATGGAAAGTCTATTAGATATATCTGGTAATGGACAACACAAATCATACCAAATTAGAGCTTATTTAGAGAATATCCTTCTTACTAAGGGCCTTACCTAAACCAAATGGGCTGGTATTCGTTGGATTTGTAGAGGTACTATTGGTTGGTGCTGTTGTGGTAGTAGTACTCTCTGAAGTACTTGTTTGTTGAGCTGAATTATCATGTGATCTATAAAACATTAAAAAAACATTTCTGCAATGAACAAATTTAGTCAAAAGGAGGAACTGAATGAGGAACAAAAAGGTGTTTGAAAGCAGCAGTTCAGTTTTCATTTATCATGCTCAACATGATAAAAATATCTGATTAAGTTACCCTTATCCAAAGTAATTACAGTTGAATTTAAGACTCTTATAACATCATGCCAGTCCTCAACTGATGAGTCAGTAGAATCCACATATTCCAATGCAAACAGGGTGCATTACAATTTACTTTTTTAAAAAAAGAAGACAAAAAAAAAACCCCAAAGGGAAATTAAGATGGCCATATGCACCGAGAATGGACTTAGTTACTTTCAATCAAGTCTAAAATAAATCAGGTCCTTTGCATCTAAACCGAGTAAAATGATAAATATCACATAAATATTTTGTAAGAGTGTACAGGTAGTCCTTGATTCGCAACCAGTCATTTGGGACCGTTCAAAATTACAACGGTTATGAACCATTACGAAAGTTGGAAAAAAGTGACTTACAACTAGCCTTCGCACTTACACCTGTGACAGCATTTCCAGTGTCTCAGGATATATGAAAAAAATAGATTCTTGGCAACCGGCATGTATTTATGAAGGTTGCAGCATCCCGGGGTCATGTGATCACCATGTGTGATCTTTCCAGCTGGGTTCTGATAAGCAAAGTCAACGGGGGAACCTGGATTCGTTTAATCATTGTGTAATTCACTTAACGGCAGTGATTCACTTAGCAACCATGGCATAAAGGTTGTAAAATTTGGTACGACCTAATCTCCTTGCTTAATGGAAATTTTGGTCTCACTTGTGATCAAAAGTCAAGGACTACCTGTACACTACTACATTTTTATAGTTTTTAATGAGATAATTTTGTGCATAGAAATATGAAAGAACTATGGAAGATATATTCATCAAGTTAGTCCAATTTGATCACTTTTGTCATTTCTGTTATGCTGCAGCCTGATTCTACAGTTGTTGAAATTCATTTTTTTCTCATTAATCTACACTCAGTACCCCATAATGACAAAAAACAGAATTTTAGAAATGCCCATAAATTTATTTTAAAAAACTGAAATATCACATTGGCATAAGTATTCAGACCCTTTGCAACAACACGTGAAATTTAGCTCTGGTGCCTCCGGTTCCTCTTGATCATTGCTGCCATGTTTCTACACCTTGATTGGAGTGCAACTGTGGTAAATTAAATTGATTGGACATGATTTGAAAAGGCACATGCCTCTCTATAGAAGAGCTCACAGCTGACAATGCATACTATAGCAGAGCAAAAGCCATGAGGTCAAAGCTCCTAGACTGGATTATTGTAAGGCGCAGATCTGGGGAAGGCTACAATAAAATTTCTGCTGCACTGAAGGTTCCTAAGAGCACAGTGGCCTCCATAATTCTCAAAGAAGAAATTTGGCACAACCAGCACTCTTCCAAGAGCTGGTTGCCTGATCAAACTGAGTAATTGGGGGAGAAGGGTTTTAGTAAGAGAGGCAACCAAGAATCCCATGGGCATTCTGACTGAGCTCCAGAGATCCTGTGTGAAGATGGGACACAGTTCCAGAAGGACAACCATCATTGCAACCCTCCATTGATCTGGGCTTTATGGCAGAGCAGCTAGACAGAAGCCTCTCCTCAGTGCAAAACACATGAAAGCCCACTTGGTAGTTTGCAAAAATGCACCTGAAGGACTCTCAGATTGTGAGGAACAAGATTCTCTGGTCTGATGAAACCGAGATGGGGCGTTGTCTTACCTGAACGCCTTTTCTCAGCACGGAGATGGAGAATCCACCAATACCATACCAACACTGAAGTATGGTGGTGGCAGCATCATGCTATGGGGGTATTTTTCAGCAGCAGGGACTGGGAGACTGGTCAGGGTTGAGGGAAAGCTGAATGGAGCAAAGCACACGGATATCCTCAGTGAAAACCTGCTCCACAGCTTTCAGAACCTCAGACTGGGCCGAAGGTTTATTTTCCAACTCTCTGAATGCCCTAGAGTGGCCCAGCCAGATCCCTGACTTGAACCCTATTGAACATCTCTGGAAGGACCTGAAAATGGCTGTCCACTGATAGTTGCCATCCAACCTGACTGAGCTTGAGAAGATTTGCAAGGAAGAATGGCAGAATATCCCCCAATCCAGGTGTGCAAAGCTTGTTGTGTCACACCCAAAAAGACTAGAGGCTGTAACTGCTGCCAAAGGTGTTTCAACAAAGTATTGAGTGATGGGTCTGAATACATTTGCCAATGTGATATTTCAATTTTTTCTTTTTAATAAATTTACAGACATTTTTACAATTGTGTTTTCACTTCGTCATTATGGATACAGAGTGTAGATTAATGAGAAAAAAATGATTTTCAACAACTGTAGAATCAGGTTGCAGCATAACAAAATTGACAAAAGTGAAGGGGGTCTGAATGCTTTCTGAAAGCACTGTATGCCTACAGCAGGATAGTCAACCTAAGATGAACCATATAATGCTGGGCAGCACTTTTCAGCATCCCTAGGAAGCACTGCAAATTGTGAGAATAATGTTTTGAATTGTAGTTGTGCAGTATTTGGAATGCCACAGATTACCTTCACCATAATACACTGACAAAAAAGGGAGGGAAATGAAATCAAAAGCATTAAAACTGCGTCAACTGCTATTAAGAAGCTGATGGACATCAATATTTATCAAAGATATATAATCACTGGTGTTTCATAAATTAGCTGCAAAAAAAAATTCTGTTCTGCTCAAAATTATACACAGAAAATTTCACTTCCTTCATTACTGTATTACCAAGGTACTTAACGAATCAATTAAAGTACAACAAAAGATATGACATCATTTGATTTATAACCTATTTTTCATTCAAAGGACATTTAAAATGGATACATATCACATCTGTGTTCTTAAAAGAAATTCAGATCAATTTGATGATTTGCACACTTTTCCAACAAAGGTATTATTGATTACAAATCAGTGTTAATATATCGTATTCTCTAAGTTAATGTTTCTCTCTTGTCTTGACTCTAAATTAATTGCAGTTAAGATACCTGTAACTTACTTAAAATATACTTAAATCACTAGCACTGATGATGTTACCTACTTTGGGTACTTAAACATCTGCAAGAAAACAAAAAAGATCAGTACCAAGGATCCCTCATAGTTAAAACATTAATGCTATTACAATAACTATTCAACTGATCAAATAGAAAGGATACAAACCTAATTAGTAGTTATTGTCTGTTGAAAAAAAAATGAAATCCTAGAACTGCCATAACATGATGCAAGATAATGAACAAATTGCTATAATTGTTCAGCTTGTTCAGAAACATATTCCAGAAGGATTTTTGCTCCTGGGGCTTATTTTAGAAAGCAAATATACTTTAGAACTAACAGAATTAAGCACATTGGTTTCTATTTGGTTGTATTAGATTATTTTTAAAAAACCTCTAAAACAATGCAAATCATTAAGATGAAATAAAACTATTAATCAGAGGTTACAAAAGCCAGCCTACCTGTTTTGTGTCTTGATGACAAGGTGAACAGTAAGTCCATCATGAATTCCATGTTGGGTTAATGTATCTTGATCTTTTAAGATTTTTCCAGCAAATATCAACACAAGTTGGTCAGAGTGAGCCTTAAAGCGCTTGGAGATTTCTTCCTTAAACTAAAAAAAAGGGGGAAATATAGTTTAGATAGTGCATTAATTTGCTCAATTAACTTATGAGTTGCTCCCATGTTCAGTAAAACATTACCATACAATTATATCAACTGCAGAAATTTGCCCCGTTCAGATGCCAAATATTTTATAAGACAAAATGTTTATACAATCCATATACGTACAATTAATACATATGAACCATCTTTGTAAAAAATTTATACTGGAGATTATGGAAGGATGTCTGAGTACTTAGAGCAGGCATGTCCAACCCATGGCCCATGGGCCTCATGTGACCCTGGAGAGCTAGTAATGTGGCCCCACAAGTTCATAAACTTTTATATGATTTATCTCATCCCAATGGGATTGGCCCATCCCTCCCATGCCAGCAGAGGCATGCTGCAGGCCCCATCGGCCAGGGTATTCTGGCTGGAGGGGTCTAGGAGAAGAGCCTTCTCTGCCTTTGCTCCTGCATTTTGGAACATCTTACCCCCGGAGTGAAGTTGGTTCCAGCCCTTCTGACCTTCCACAAGAACTTAAAGACCTGGCTCTGCCAGCAGGCTTGGGGCTCCAATGGGGGAACTTCATATTGGAGGTGGTTGACAGATTAATAACAGATCCCATCTCCCCCTGCTGCTCATCCTACTCCCTCCCCATCTTTTAGTTAGGGTTAAATATTTGTATTTTTATACTATTTTATTTTATTGTGTGTAGGTTTTATATAGTTTTATCCTTTTAATATTTTCAGCTACCCAGAGATGCTGTATAGTAAGATGGGTGGCTAATAAATTAAATACATACATACATGCATACATACATTAACTATATTGTATATTTTATATGTAGCCCAAGACAATTCTTCTTCATTCAATGTGGCGCTGGCAAGCCAAAAGGTTGGATACTCATGATTTAGAACAGAGGTCCCCAACCTTTGGCACCAGGGACTGGTTCATGGAGAGAGGTTTTTCCATGGACCGGAGGGTGTGTGGTTTTGTATGCTGCCTGCATCCCGCAGATGGAGCTTTGCTTGTTTGTGCAGATCAGTTGCTGGCATGCCACGGCCTGGTACTGGTCCACAGACTGGGGGTAAGCGATTGCGAGTCCATTGCGGGAGCTGTAAGTGGGGGAAGTGGTGATTTGTGCCCTTCCCCAGCTGACAATCGTTGAGCCCGGGAGAATTGCTTCTCCAGGGCCTGGTGAGAGCGATCAGCCGGCTTGTCAGCTGACTTGCTTGAGCTCTTGCCAGATTTAGACTTAGCTTTGGCCTTTACCTTAGCCGCGGCTTCTTGACCAGGAGATTTGCGACTGGGCTGCTTGATGGCAGCAGAAGCCTGTGGCTCAGTGTTGTCTGCCATGGTTAATCGAGAAGGGTTCCTGATGCGGCACTGGAACGATCTCGCTCTGCAAGAGACATCAGTTACCCACCGTGATGGGACTGACTTGCACGTGGATCAGCGTGGTCCAGCCCACTGGCCAAGCAGGACTCACGCTGGGCGCGTCAAGGCGCTCGTCACCAGGGGAAGATGCAAAGTTAATGTGTCCGTAATGCACAATCCTGTGGCCCGTGTGGTGACGAGATCTCATGTGTCTCACTTTAGTGGCGATGGTCAGGTCCTAGTGAGCAACCACTAGACGCAGAGTGGCAGAAGGCTAAGGTGAAGGAGTGCTAAGCGACAAGGGCCTGCGCAAAATTGTATGTGCAGTGGAGAATTGTTGCTGAGAGGTGCCAATCAGGGAGTAGAAAAAGGGTCCACTGCTCCAAAAACGCTAGGAGACACGCAGAGAGCAGTCTCCCTCTCCTCCTGATCTCTGTAGCTTGCGCAGTAGAATTTAGCGCTTCGCACTGAACAGCTGAGAGGCACGGCAGCCGCAGCACCTCCCAGCAGCGTCGGAAAGTCCGGAGCTGAAATCAGCTAAAATTGTTAGATCCGATGAATGCTGAGGTAAACAACAGTGAGATATTAAGCCTCGTGCTGAAACTGGCTCTTCTAACTGTGACCGAGTTGTTAATGGCCCCTGAAGTGTCTGACAAATTAACGGCCACCAAAATGGCGGCCGCAGCTCAAAGCTCCGGAGCTGACAGCTAAGGGAGGCTTCAGGGGACAGAAGCCTGTAGGATCGTAGCGGAGAGCTAGCTTCTGGCTGTCCTGTCAAAGCAATCCCTAATGGATTCCTAAAACTCTGAGAAATTTTTGGTAGGACAGCATTTCTAAAATGGAAGCTGCAGTCCCCTGACAGATGGCAGAAATCTAAGGATTTTAAGAGGAAAGTTGAACAGAAGCTGTCCCCTAAAAGAAGAATCCACTAATAGGTTAGAAGGAAAAATATTTCCCCTGAATCAAACCTGTCAGAAGTCGGAATTTGGGAGTCAAAATTGTCACATCCTTATGGGCGAGGTACCAGGCAAGGAAGGGTGTGACAACTTTGACAACTTAGTCTGATTGGGCAGGAGGACTGAAATAATCCATTGGTGGATTCTTCATCCATCATGCTGGAGAACTTTAAATTTACTGGTTTAAAATTTCACCTACACTTAACCATAGTTCGCCTTATTATCCAAACAAAGCTAACATATAATTTATCAGGCATTAGTTCACCAGAAAAATGAGTGAGGGTACAAGGAAAATCACAAGATCAAGTCAACCGAGAATACAAAAGCATTGAAGTCTCATCTTTCCCAACACCTTTCAAATTCCTTCCAATGATACAAAAAATTCAGAAATTGCAAATGTTCTGCAGATACAAAAGTTGCCAATCTAAATGGGAAAGCATGCCATATAAATGTATTTACCGGCTCAACTTAAGCAGCCCTTCAAAATGCCAAATTGTTCTTCAGCCTTAAAAATGATGAAGGATCTCTTTGCTAACCAAACTGTTGAAAGACTGTGTCCTCTTCAAAAGTTAGCAGTGTAAAGCCAGTTTGGTCTAAGTAAGATCCCAGACTAGAAACCAGGAAACTGTGAATTCTAGTCCTGCCTTGGGCATACAAGCCAGCTGGGTGACTCTGGGCCAGTCACTCTATCAGAACCAGACTCATCTTAAAGGGGTATTATGGAGAAAATAGGAGGAAGAAGGAATATTAGGTATGTTCACTGCCTTGAGTTA
Organism: Bothrops alternatus; assembly: GCA_034064705.1. NCBI lineage: Eukaryota > Metazoa > Chordata > Lepidosauria > Squamata > Viperidae > Bothrops > Bothrops alternatus. The sequence goes on along the minus strand of JARGCV010000018.1, from coordinate 18,924,669 downwards.
TTTATAAAAAGTATAAAACCAGGATTTAAAATCTAAAAGAAAAATTACCACTGAAAATCCAGATACTTGCAGTTGCATGTGAATATGCATATGCAGCCACAGATTATAATCAGCAGCAATCATGCTTAAGTGTTTTCCAAGTATCTGATAATATTTGATGATCACTGAAACAGCTATGTCAAATACTGAAAATACAATCCTCTGACAGGCTAAGCAGAAGATTGGAGAGGATATATAACTGCAGCAATTATAATATTCAAGAGCTCATGCATATTCCCTATAGAAATATTACTCTCTATTGGCAAGCAGAATATTATAATAGAAACTGCCCTAATTTTGCAATTAAAACAATCAACTACATGACTTACTACTGGATTTAGAATTTAATTTTTCTTTAATTTGCTTTAATTTTTAAAAGATCACCCTATACTCTAAAGTGATAAGTATAAAAGCTTAAGCAGACATTCCAATGCCAGATTCAGTATTCTTTTATTATACTACAATTTATACAGCATGCAGAATTCTTCTTTAATTGACCTTACTGTGAACAACACAGGACAACAGTTCTGGCCTCAAACTTCAAAAACAAAACAAAATGTTTTGCTTGTTAAAAATGAGTAATGTAGCCCAGCTATAATCAAGCTATATGAAGTTAGAGAGAAGGCCACAGAGAAGTGGAAATAACTTATAGATACCGTAGTATTTTATCAGGAATCAGATGCACACATAAAAGAAAACCAAGGGAAAGGAAGAATAACATTAGAAATTGTTTTGTTTGTATTCTATTTGATTTTTTTTAATTTTATCTCATACTTGGAAAAAACTTCCACAATTATTATGTCTTTGCTAAATATAGTTTTTGTTGAAAATCTTATTCATTAAAGTCTAGCTCTAAATCGGGATAGATTATGACATATATCATATAAAATAAATGGCAATATCCAATTATTTAATCAAGTTGATCTTACAGACATTTACATGAAGCAACTTCAACCTAATCTGAGCTTCCTAATTAAAATAGAATGGATTTGAAACCTTTGCCTGCTTTGTGCATTTGTTTGCAACTTACTGACTATAAGCAAGAATTATTTGAATACTGACAACCTCTTCAATTTTCATGAACTCTGGGTAAATTTTTCTCAATGGAATCTATTCACACTTTCAACTGAAAAATCATTAAATGGCAAATACAAAAACATAATGATGTTCATCAAATGTGAACAATCCTCTCATCCTTACCTGGAATCCACAAAGGCAGTCAAGTCACCAGCAATATCCATACAATTTTAAAAGAACTATCTGCCCAGTTTTCTAATAGAAAGAGAATCACCAAATCCTTCCCCAAATTCTGCAAACATAACACACTCTAGGTAAGTCTCAGCTGATACTGTGTTTCTCTGAAATTAAGACCCGGGCTTATATTTTTTTTGCCTCCAAAAGAGGCACTAGGTCTTAATTTCAGAGAATGTCTTACCTTAGGACCACCACAGCCAGGCCTCCCACACCCCGACACGTGTCGTGCCACTACTTGACTTCTTCTGCGGCAGCTTACTGCCACTTGCGGCTGGATGCCATGTGGTGCATTGCACCGTTGCCGCTCCTCCCGGTGCTTTGTGCCATTTCTGCTGCTCTTGGCAGGACGCTGCATGGCTCTTTGGGCCATTTCTGCAGCAGAAATGGCCCAAAGCACCACATGGCCTCCTGCTGCGAGCAACAAAAGCGGCCCAAAGCACACAAGCAACAGAAGCGGCCCGAAGTGCTGTGCAAGCAGCCCAAAACATGCGAGCAGTGGAAGCGGCCCGAAGCGCCATGCGGCACCCTGCGGGGAGAAGTGGCAATGGCACAATGTGCCAGATGGCGGTCAGCCACAAGTGGCAGCAAGCGGCCGCAGAAGTCAAGCAGTGGTGCAACAGGTGTCGGGGTGTGGGAGGCCTGGCTGTGGTGGTCCTACCGGTGAGGTAAGCGGGTTCGGGATGTGTGGGGCAGCTTCACCCTCCCCATACCCCCACCTTGGCTTGATTTTTAGGGGTGCACCTCACCTAAAACTGGGGCTTAGTTTTGGAGTAGGGCTTATATTAGGCCCACCCCCAAAAATCAAGGTAGTGCTTATTATTGGGCTGGTCTAACTTTCGGGTAAACATGGTAGTACAATAATTGGCCCAAAGAGTGGAAAACTTGCATCCCTTAACCTAATTTCAAAAATTTTTCTAAGCAAACAGATTAGCCTTTGGCAAAAACAATTTGTTCTGAATTGTTGTATGGGGAAAATACATACATATGCTAGATAACGCAACCTTTACATGCTCTATCTCCCATCTACTGCCAATGTCAACTTCTCCAAGTGGTAGTTATGGGAAGGCTTAAAGAGAAAGTTAAATGGACACCAACATGACAAAATGTTAACCACTGACCATCTAACACAGCGGTTCTCAAGCTTTTTCAGGCTGCGACCCCGGCCTGCGCCGCGCATGCGCAGTGCTACCCCCTGCGCATGTGCGGTGCTGCCCCCTGCGCCAGCCGAGGCATAGGCCGCCACCCATTTGGGGCGGCGGCAGGCAGGCCCAGGTGCTCCTGGGCGGCTGCAGCGGTGACGGTGAAGGGCGACCATAGGCTGGGCCACCAGCCGGCCCAGCCCAAGGGAGGTAAGCCACCTGCCGGGCCCCATGCGTGCCAAAAACTCTCCCTGCGCCCGCCGCTGCCCCGCTAGCCTTGCCTTCGCTGCCGCCCGTTTGGGGCGGCGGCAGGCAGGCCCAGGTGGTCCTGGGTGGCCGCGGCAGCGATGGCGCAGGGCAACCACAGGCTGGGCCACCAGCTGGCCCAGCCCAAGGGAGGTAAGCCACCCGCCGGGCCCCATGCGCGCCAAAAAACCTCCCTGCGCCCGCCGGCCTCCCACCTCCCACCCCTGGCCCTCTTTTACTTACAGTTTTAGTAGTTCTCAGCAGGGAGGGGTGGAAACTTCCGGAGAGCTCACCTTCGCTGCAGACAACATGCAGCACCATTTGCAGACTGGGACTTTTGGCGGGCTCAGCAGGGCGGAGACAGCCTGGACAATTCCTATTGGCTTTTGAAAGCCAATAGAATTAGACTCTATTCAAGAGAGTCTATTCTATTGGCTTTCAAAAGCCATTAGAATAAGAGGGAGTAGCACACCTAAGGAAAAGGGGGGAAAATGGTGTAGCACAGCTAAGGAAAAGGGGAAAAAATGGCAGACTGCGTTGTTTGGCGACCCCGGTGAAATGGTCGTTCGACCCCAAATGGGGTCGCGACCCACAGGTTGAGAACCGCTGATCTAACAGCAAGCAAAATGCTGACAAATAAATGTCTGAGGTTTGAACCTTCCCCAGGCCTAACAAGCCACAAGGAGGAAACCACCAACCTACAATGCTTGAAAACAAACCCCAGAGTGCTGGAATAGGGAGTCATAAGAGATATAAGCAGTTTCTTTGGAGGAAAGGTGTAGAACAAAAGGACATATTCAATAGGCCATCCCAGACCAAAACCATCTCAAGTAAGATCTCACAAAAATAAACATCATTGTCATTGGCCTGAACAAAAAAAGACTATCAATTAAAACACACAACTGGCATAATAATGATAATGAAACATACATAGGTGCAAGCTGACAGAACGCTGGTTGATCTAAAGACACTGCTGCCAACCAACATACGCAAAACAATCATTATAGTATTTTCCATATCTTGCAACCCTCAAAATAAAAAGGCCCCAAAGACCTACCATTCATTGGTCAATGTCATTCTCCCCACAATAACAATAACAAAGATGAAAACAAATGCTTCTCAAAAAACCTGAATAATAGTTAACCCAACCAGTCTATGAAAAGAAAATCACAGATCCAAATGCTTAAGTAAGCTTAAGCCAAGTAAGTAAAAGCTTCATAAGCAAATTCTCATGTGAACCAAATGAAAATGATGAACAGCTAGCAACCTTCTCTAAGCTACAAATCATGTATGTGATGAATATCTAATTTGAAAAATCAGCAAGGAAATGCTGGACTTGGCATTTTCCAAACAAGGAAACCAAGGCTTGGAACCGCCTGGAGTTGGCTGAAAGATGGGTGGCTATGTTTTAAAATAAATCAGACCTACTACATATTGGGCAATTATATAAAATTATCACAAGTGTCAAAATAGTACACTGACATTGATAATATAATGACAATAGATACAACTGTACTTAAAAAAGATTTTGAAAAAAATTGGAATTATAACCTTAGTGTTATCCCAACAATATGAATATCTCATTAGGCAACTCAAAAATTGCAGAGTGGCAGCAAAAATTCAGAGAACAGCTGAAAGAAGCTCTTGCATTAGGAACAGAGCTAGAGAGCTCTTAGAGAAGAGGAAGGAGGTCAAAGGAGAAAATACACTCAACAGGATTAAATTCTATAAGCAGAAATGCAAAGTGAAGCTAAAAGAAAACTATGAAAAGAAGCGTTGACTTACCTGAACGCCTTTTCTCAGCATGGGGGGATGGAGAGTCCACTGGTGGGTATTCAATGCCTACTGCCCAATCAGAAGAGTAGGTCTGAAATTTAGCTCCGCCTCCTGGCTTCCTTCCCCAGTTTTTGACAGGCGAAGCTCCTCATCAGGTCGGACCGTGTAGCTCCATTTCAGTGTCCTGTAAGAGAACTCCTGCCTAGACTAGTTAGAGGAGGGTGTGGATTCTCCATCCCCCCATGCTGAGAAAAGGCGTTCAGGTAAGTCAACGCTTCTTCTCCAGCATGGGTGGATTCCGAATCCACTGGTGGGACGTACCCAAGCCCTCATAAGTCCCCTTGGGTCTAGGCTATCTCTTACTAGGACTCAACTATCTGCTGCAGGGCTCTCCTGCCAAACGAACTCTCGGCTGCAGCAAATTGGTCAATCTTGTAATTCCTAACAAAGGAGGACGGAGAGGCCCACGTGGCCGCTCTGCAAATTTCCTCCAGTGGCGCCTGAGTGCGCCAAGCTGCCGATGTGGCCGCGCTCCTTGTGGAGTGAGCCGTGATGTTGGTTGGTACCTGCAGGTCCAATGATTCATAGGCCTTAGCTATGCATGCCCTGATCCACCTCCCAATGGTCGAGGAAGATACCTTCAGACCCTTGGAAGAAGGGTGATAGGAGACGAATAGCGCCTCCGATCTCCTGAAAGTTGCTGTTCTATTAATGTAGTGACGCAGAGCCCTGCGCACGTCTAATGTGTGCCACTGTCTCTCCAGACGGTGCGTGGGATTCGGACAGAAGTCCGGGAGGATCAGTTCCTGGGACCTGTGGAACCATGTTTTGATCTTAGGAATGAAGGTTGGGTCCAGCCGCAGAGTCACCCTGCCCTCCGCGAACGTGAGCAGGTCCGGGCGAACCGAAAGAGCCCCCAACTCCGAAATCCGTCTTGCCGAGGTGATCGCCACGAGGAAGGCCACCTTCAGCGTCAGGAAACGGAGTGAGCTGGTTCCCAGTGGTTCGAAAGGAGCCTCAGTTAGCGCCTGTAGCACCTTGTGTAAATCCCAAGACGGGAAACGGTGGACTGCAGGAGGCCGTCTCGTAGCGGCCCCTTTTAGGAAGGCACTCACCGCTGGGTGTTGTGACAGGGTTCCCCGGTCTTCACAGACCAGAACCGTCTGTAGGGCTGCTACCTGTCTACGGATGGTGTTGGTCGCTAGACCCCTGTTCATGCCCTCCCACAGATACTGGAGGATGTCGGGAATGGTGACTGACAGGGGGTTTAACCCCTGCCTGCTGCACCAGGAGGAGAAATTCCTTCAGGTGGCGTCATAGATCCTATTGGTGGAAGGTCGACGGGCATCCTGATGACCGAAATGACCTCCTCTGAGAAGGCCTGCCTACTCAGACCCTCCCGCTCAAGTGCCAGGCGGCTAGTTGGAGCCATTGTGGATCTGGGTGTTGGAGTTTCCCTTGGCTCAGAGATACCTGGCTCGGAGGGAGTCTTCACACTGGCGAGAGTGATAGGTCTACCAGGTCTGCGAACCATGGACATGCTCTATCTCCAGTAAGGAGCAATTAGTATCACCTCCGCCTGTTCCAGAATCAGTTTGCGGATTGTCGCCTGTATTAGGGGTGGAGGAGGGAAGGCGTACAGTAGCCCCTGGGGCCACCTGCATCTGAGCATGTCCGTCCCCTCCGCTCCCCACGTCTGGAACCTGGGAAAGAAACGCTGAGTTTGAGTGTTTGCTGGAGACGCGAAGAGGTCCAGGCAAGGCCGGCCGAACCTGTCCGAGATTGCCTCGAACAGTTCCGGGGTTAGCCTCCACTCCGCGTGGTCTACCGTAGTTCTGCTGAGGGAGTCCGCCTGCTGGTTTGCCTCCCCCGATATGTGTTCTGCCCTGAGCGAGGCCAGATGCTGTTCTGCCCAAAGGCCCAGCTCCCTGGCCTCCCGCATGAGAGCCGCTGACCTGGTCCCGCCCTGCTTGTTTACGTGTGCTTTTGCTGTTACGTTGTCCGTCAGGACTAGCATGTGACTCCCTGACAAGTGGGATGAGAATTTGCGCAGGGCCAGGTGTATGGCCCTCAGCTCGAGCCAATTGATCCTGTGACGTAAGTCCTCTGTGCTCCACCTCCCCTGGGCTATCCTGTCCGTGGAGTGGGCCCCCCACCCGAACAGGCTTGCGTCGGTCGTGACTGTGATCCTGTCGGGTTCCCTGAGCGGGGTGCCCCTTCTTAGGGCGCCTGACCTCCACCATCTGAGGGATGCTATGACCTGGGGTGGAACCCTGACTCTCTTGGGCGAAGCGCTCTGGTTCTGTCTTTGGTAGGGGAGCAGAAGCCATTGGAGACTTCTGGAGTGGAGCCTTGCCCACGGAACAATTCCCAGACATGAAATCATCTTTCCCAGGAGCTGAGAGAGCTGTACTATGGAGACCATCTTTCTCTGTGTTACCAGAAGCGCTAGCTTCCTCAGACTCTCCCGCCGCTCCTGTGAAAGATAAACCATGCCCTGTTCTGAGTCTATGATGGCCCCCAGGTGTAGGAGCCTCCTTGATGGTGTGAGCTGGCTTTTCTTGTGGTTTACTGAGAAGCCATGAGTCTGGAGGGTGTCTATGGTGATACGAATGTCTGTCAGGGCTGCCTGGTGAGAGCCCGACAGGATCAGGATGTCGTCCAAATAGCATTGGACTCTTACTGGTATCATGCGTAGATGCGCTCCCAATGCTGCCAGGATCTTCGTGAACACTCGGTGTGCCGAGGACAGGCCGAATGGTAAGGCCCTGTACTGGTAGTGTCGTTCCCTGTAACAGAATCTGAGGAACCTTCTGTGTTCCAACCTTATCGGAATGTGTAGGTAGGCCTCTGTGAGGTCTATGGATGACAGCAGGTCCCCTCTTCGAATGCTGGCCAGGATGGACCTGAGGGACTGCATTTTGAACTTCCTGTACACTACATAGTGATTGAGACGTTTGAGATCTAGAATGGCCCTCCAATCCCCAGATGACTTTGGTACCAGGAAGAGAATGGAGTAAAACCCCCATCCCTCCTGCCCTGGAGGAACCGGCTCTATCGCCCTTATTTCCTCCAGGTGCCTTATGGCCTGATCTAGAAGGCCCACCTTGGCCTTGTTGCGTGACAACGGGCACCTTATGAAGTAATCCGGAGGAGTGGAGTAGAATTCTATCGCTAGGCCCTGGGCCACTGTCTCCCTGACCCAGGCATCCGTCGTGGTCGTCTGCCATGCTTCGCTGAACAACGCCAGACGGCCCCCGATGGGACTGCCCCAGGCGTCACTTGAATCGTCTGTAGGGCCGGCCTCCCCCCTTTAAAGGGGCGTTTGGAAGGTTGGCCCCTGCCAGAAGCTGGACGGTCCTGGCCGTGTTCCTGTCTGTATGGAAAGGTGCGCGGAGTTCTGGGCCCCTCCCAGGACCGTCCCCCTTGAAAGGGCTGTCTCCATTCCCCGCTCCCGTTCTGGCGGGGAGCCTGTCTACGGAACTCCTAGCCTGTCTACGGAACTCCTGGCCTGCCCTATCTGTCTTTTTTGAGGGGTGTGCTAACACCTTTCTTTTGGTCTTGTCCTCAATCACGTAAGGATCCAGGATCGCCCCAAATAGCTTTGATCCTGAATACTTAGATGTGGCCAGTCGCCATTTTGACTTCAGGTCTGTCTTCCAATTTTTAAGACATGTGAGTCTCCTGACTGCTACTGTACCTGCAATGGCTCTGGCCGCGTATCGTGAGGCAAACATTGTGGCGTCCGCTGTGAACTCCGCTGTCATGCGCAGCTTGGTCAGCATCTGCTGTATGCGTACCTGTTCTGCCGGAACGCTTGCCTGGAGTTCCCGCAGCCACCTAATTGCTGCCCTGGAGAAAACAGATGCCGTGGACGAGGCCCTAATGGCCCAGGCCGCTGAGTGGTGTACTCTGCGGAGGGAGAGTTCTACCTTCTTCTCCTCCGCCCTCATTGCCTCTGACATGTCCCCTGGAATGGCTGAGGAGGAAAAGAGAGAGATTAGTGGTGCGTTCACCTGTGGCACCTCTATAAGGGATGCCAGAGGGCTGCATACATTAAACATCTTCTTCTCAATGCCATTTGGTGAAGGGATAGCACCCAAGTTTGACCACTGGGACCTTACCGATGACCTAAAGACCTTTGTACAAGGAACCTGTATGACCTCCGACACTGGTGAGGACATCAGGGGGTCCTTAGCGTCCTCCTCCTCTGAGGACGGTGGTCTGGTCTCTCTCGTCTTAGCTGGCAGATCGAGTGCGGAGCATATTTTTAGTAAGAGGGAAGTAAAAATGGTGTGGTCAAATAGACCCGAAACCTGAATCGTTTGCTGCTCTGTCTCCTCATTCTCTGACAGAGAGGCTCCCTCTTCTTCCCATTCCTCCAGCTCCTCGTCTGCCACCTCGTCAGAGTCATAGAACACTACCTTGTCCCCCCCCGGGGGGGCATGTCTCCGTGATGAGTGAGCCCTCTGAGGAGGCGACTCACTCCTTGAGGGCCGGAGATGTTCCAGGGCTTCCTATAAAATGGAATGAAGCTGGAATGACCACTTACCAGACCTCGTTCATTTCCTACCTCTACGTCCAGTCTCCTGGCTGGTGGTGGGTTCCGAGTGTGCTGGTGATGACGGCACCGAGATGGGGGACAACTCTCCTTCCGTCTCCCCCCTTGGAAGCCACTCCCTGGGGGTGGATCCCGAGGAGCCAAAGGCACTTGGAGTCTCCATGAGAGCCAGATCTGTTCTCTCTGTTCCGCTGGCTCTGCTCCTCTGGGCCTTGGCAAACTCCTTCTCCAAGGCCTGGTGCCTCCTCATGGCCTGACGCTCAGCTGCCTTTGAAGGCTCAGTTAGATGCTTCATCTTGGCCTTCTTCTTGCCCCCCCGGTTCTTCCGGTCTGCGAGGAGGCGACGGGGGAGGCGCTGAACCTTGGGCCGAGGTGCCATCTGCCATGGCCATGCTCTGACTAGGGCCTTGTCCCGGTAGCTGGCAGGCCCGGCAGGGGTCGGCAGCGCTAGAGGGAGTGTATCCCTACTCTTGCTCGACCGTGGTGTGGACGTGGCCCGTAGGTCCTCCCACAAGTCCGTCTGGCTTGGCCGTCCCTTCTAGAGTTGTGAATAAATTCCAATGCCCACGCACACCTTCGAACACACACTCTCTCTGACCACCGGCTCTCAATTACTCGTTTATTTCTTAGGCCGGTGAATCCTTTCACCTCTGCCGGCCGATGGTCGCCTATCTCCCTAGGCCCAGGCCCAATGGGAGGAAACAAAGAGGCTTACCCGCCCTCTTTTCTTGCAAGGATTTTTCGCGCCCTAGAGACGAAACCAATCAGGCGGCGTGCACTGTCCGGCGACGCCCCCTTTGAAAATGGCGATTCGCGCCAGTAGCCGGGACCTCCCCCTTTCCAAAATGGCCGCCGCGCCAATTTTTTGGTCGGAGCTCTGCGCTCCCGACCACGCGGTGGTTGCTTTCTACCGGCCCCGGTCTACCCGTTGGGCTACGGACGGCTCCCGCCTCCTTCCACCGACCCGGTGATCTGGCGGCCTCCTCCCCGCCTTCAAGAAACCCCACTTGCGATTAGTCGTAGCGGTCCCCCGCTATTTCTGCGACGATCTGGTTGACGACCTCCGGCGACGTCCTCTTCCTCGACGCCTGCGATCCGGTGGGGTTCCTGTCCGCTTCCCGGGCTCAGTCGGGAGTCCAGGGATGTTCCTCTGCGGCTCCCTGTCCCTCTCCCAAGGCCCAGGGCCTTGGGCGGTCGCCCTCGCGCTCCTGACGGGGAGGAGGAAGGATTGGACCGAAAAAGCGTCCAAATCACCAAAAAAGGTAACTTTAAAAAATAAAATCTTCCCTAAATTTCGTCTGTCCAATTGATATCTAAAAATTTCCTGTAGAGGATATACTTTACCAGTCCTATTTAAGCAAAAAAAACCTTCTTTCTACGGAGCTACCGAGAAGAGCTGTTTTTGGGCTTCAGACTAGGAAAAAACTGGGGAAGGAAGCCAGGAGGCGGAGCTAAATTTCGGACCTAGTCTTCTGATTGGGCAGTAGGCATTGAGTACCCACCAGTGGATTCGGAATCCACCCATGCTGGAGAATGACTGAATTACAACTTGTGAAAACAAGGAAGAGGTGAGAACCAGCATTAAAAAAATGCCAGAAGGAAATGTAACAGAAAGAAGGGCCTTCAAGAAGGATGATACCAGCACAATTGACCAATAAATATTTGAAAAAATACAAGCATTTTCATATTATGATCTTTCTCTCAAAAAATACCGGTAGCTATGTCCAAACACCAACATATATGTAAAAATTCAAGTTATCAAAAATCAAGCTAGATGATGTAAGACACGAGGGCCACACATTATCTTTGAAGTTTAGAAAGCTAGAAAAGCAACTGACCACATTCTTTAATAACTACCTAAACACAGGTGATATCCCTGACCAATGGAACTCTTCAAAGACAGTTCTTATTTTTAAAAAAGGGACTCCAAAATTTGCTAATTATCATCCAAGATACTTTCTCATCAACTCTTAAGTTCATTCAAGTTATAATGATTAGAATATTAAAAAGTTAACACCAGTTATAAAAGGAAACCAAATTTCACAAAGGATACTCAACCATCAACGACCTCCCTCACAATTAACAAGTTGTTGAAACAAACAGGAGAAATATGTGTCCCTATGCTTTGTATTTGATGACTGTCAAATGCTTTTTGACAGTATATAAATGATTGCAATCAGAAATACATTGAGAAATCAAGATATTAATAAGAGCTACACCCAGCTAATAGAAGGCGGTTCAACTGACACCATTTTCTTTTACTGCCCATCACCATCCTATTACACCAAGTTATCGAACAAGTGACACAATCTCCCTAAAGCTTTTCACAATGGCTCTTGATGAAATTTTTAGATGGCTCAACTGAGCAGATAAAGGTATTAACAACAATGGCAAGAAGCTCACCTACCTACAGTTTTAGCAGATGATACTGTAATCATCAGCCACAATTTCCAAGATACCAAGCAGCAGCTAATTGAGTTTAGCTGTTGCTTGGTAAACAGAGCAGTTGGCTTGGAAATCAGTACAAAAAAACCTAAACACTTGTAAAATTTATTCCATAAAAAGAAACTAAAAGATGAGTTGACATAGGATGTGAATCCTACACCTCACATTGGCTGGGAATAAATGCCATGCACACAGTGAACAAATAGATATCCTACCATGTGGGAAACAGTAAAGCAAGTGTATACTCCAACCCGTCTATCCCAATAATGATTTACAGCTGCATGTGACCTAAGAAAATCTGAAGTAGAGAAGCTTCAAGTAACACAGTCTGAAATAGGAAAGTGAATATTTACGATCTTGTTCAGAGACTGAATCCAACATACAGAAATTTGTATCAATACCTAAGACATTGACAATGTTGTTTGCAACCAGCTAATTGTCAACTTCTCACAGTAAATAATATACTTCCAAAGAGTATGTCTATGTAATGTGTACATATGTAATATGTACATATGCAAAAAAAAACCAGTGTCAGATCAAAAAAAATTATTCATGGAATTAATAACCGATTAATACTCTGTAAATGAGAATTTAAATGTAAAACTAAATGAATTTTTACAAACACTGTTCTCTTCAACACATATATAGCTACAAGTATACCTTTAAAGACCCTCCTTCTCTTCAGCAGAAATGACAGAAATTGAAAGAATACAAAGAAAACAAGAGAAAGATGAAATGAGGGGAAAGCAATGGGAAGAAGAGAGAAGAGAGAAAGAACTAAGGCAAGGGGAAATTAACTGTAGAAAGATTTAAGTTGTACATGTATTGAACTCACAAACATAAACTTATGCATGCTTAAGTTCAGGTATGTGCCTCCACCTGCTGCCAGCGCTTTCCCTTTAGATATTGTCTCCCTCTATTTGGGGAACACAAGATGAAACCCCTCACTGCAACTTATTATGAGGTTAGGAGAATTTTGATTCTTTTTTATGAATATAGTATTTAATCTAGTAACTATTTACTTAAGAATGTTTGCATTATTCACATTTTAAAATACACTCTGTACACTTACACAAACAATAATTACATGTAAATTCCATGAAATATTACAACAGTTTGGTTTGACTATCCAATACTATTCTTTGTGTTCTTTCAATGCAATCTAACATGAAGGTTTCAGAGACTAGGAAAGGAAAAATATTTTAGCTTTTTAGGTTAAATCAAATTTATAATAAATTTACTATCCAAAGTTTAGATGCTCAGTATGTCAATTTTTAACCCAAACATTCTGCTAATATGGGATGATTCTGTGAGATGGCAAATTAGTTGTTCTTTTTTGCAACTTTGCCTAACTGGTTTTGAAAACTTACATGAGTTCTCAAATGTAGAAACATAATTAGATACGATAAACCAATGTCTTAGTTTAATAACTAAATCTAATCTTTGCTGTAGCCTTCCTAGAATCAAAACATGAATCAGAATTCTGATAATAGGGCAGGCTATATCAAAAAGCTTATTCCTTGCTGAACCAAACAGTAAGATATTATAGAAAGTCCTATATTATTCAGAGCCATAATCTACTACCTTTTTAATACCGGTAAAAGAGAATTTTCCATTTCTATGATAGCTTAAGGTTTTTTTTTATAAAGAAGGCAAACACTATGAATACTTCTTATTCCAGTCAACACAATGTAATAAAAACTCACCTGTAGTACAGATAAAAAATGTGCTTATCTCTTCATAAACAGCATAGAATCTTAGTAAAAATAATTTTAAAACACCCTTAGACATTGACATGCAGTTTTCTGAAACACAGTTCTCAATATGAAAACATTTTTTCAGTCATATGTAAATGATGTGATTGAAATATTATGCAAAAGTTAAAATTTAAAAGGTCTTGGCACCTAAAGGTATACAAGAATGTAAAAGAACAAATTCTGCTTTTGAAACATTTCTCCAGACACACTTATCTAACAAGAGAATTTATTCATGATTTCTCACAGGCATTTTAATCCCAATTTAATTTGGTTCCTTTCTTGCTGTAACTTCTTTCTGTATTCTACAGATGAGTTTTTGTCCCCACAGATATGACAGTAACTGTTTACTGTAGCAAAACATACAATGAAGCAAGTCATTTAAATAAATTGTGAAATTGAAAGCTTCAGTGCCAGTATGCCAGAGAAAAATAATCTATACAAATTGGTTTCTAACATCTGCAAAATTTATTATTTAAAAAAAAATAGGAAAAAGGTTATTACGTTGGACATAACGCTTGTGACCAAAGTCTTCAGTTTTCAGACTAAACTTAGTTTCACTTTAATAAGCTGTTACAAACTGATACATGCCTAATATTTCAAATTAAAAATACTTTTAAAAATATTTGTGAGCAGCTTGTACATTTCCTCTCAAAGTCATGATTTAAACCAAGTAATAAGGCAATTTTGTGTCTGTTACAAAGAGTTTAATGTTGTAAGATAAAATTGAAACTCTTTAACTTCTCTTTGAAAGAGCAGTATGAACCAAAACTTTAGCTCCAATCCACAGCCCACGGCACTGGTCAGCTAATAATGCAGTCCCGCAAGATCATAAACTTTTATGTGATTTATATACATTATATATTTTACATGTGTCGCAAGACAATTTCTCTTCACTCAATGTGGCACGGGCAAACTAAAAGGTTGGACACCAGAATGTTAACCAGTCTATTCTTAGCAAGGATAAAATTAGAGTGATAAAATTAAAAAATACCCCAAATTTACTGGTATAATGAATATTCAGTTTATTTAGCATCAATAAATTTCCCTTGTTTGGTAAATTTTTATTCTGTTGACTATTTGTATTCACAGCCATTCCAGATTTTGCCAATAATTTCCAAATTTGTCTTTATCTTACAATGATGTTTTGCTCATAAAGGTTTCCATCTGAAAATTGAAATTAGGCCTAATTCAAATTACAATTCCAACATACCGTATTATCTTTCTGTACAGGCCAGAGCATAAAGACAGTTAACAAGCTGGCAGATAGTATGCTTAAGAGCAAAATGCCACATGTATAGATGTTTATACGTATCTGCAACACATGGATTTTGAAATACAGGTAATCCTCAACTTACAACTACAATTGAGCCCAAAGTTTATGTTGCTAAGTGAGACATTTGTTAAGTGAGTTTTGCCCCATTTTACGACCTTTCTTGCCACAGTTAAGTGAATCACTGCAATTGTTAAGTTAGTAACATGATTGTTAAGTGAATCTGGCTTTCCTGTTTTGACTGTCAAAAGGTCACAAAAAGTGACCCCGGGACACTGCAATTGTCATAAATATGAGTCAGTTGACAAGCATCTGAATTTTAATTACCTGACCATGGGGATGCTGTAATGTTCATTAGTAACTTTTTTCAGTGCCGGTTTAACTTTGAACGGTCACTAAATGAACTGTGGTAAGTCAAGGACTACTTGTATGCAAGTGGTAGACCATCAAGAAGACCAGTACAGATAATGCACTACTATAATTCTGTATCCAATATGCATTGTGGAGTTACTTCTATATGACATACCGCTTCCAGAAAGCATTCTTCTACAAAAGAAGGTATATATCAATTACAATTCTTCAATATGTAAATATGCAAAGAAAACAAAATCCATATTCCAAACGAACAGACCGTATAATCATATACTTGTTAATGTAGACCACAGAAACTGTTGAGCCGAATCAGACCAAAGGTCTTTTGGTCCACCATTTCGTTCCTCTGGGAAGGCTGTAGGCCAGTGTTTCTCAACCTTGACAATTTTAAGGCATGTGGACTTCAACTCCCAGAATTCCACAGCCAGCAATGCTGGCTGTGGAATTCTGGGAGTTGAAGTCCACATGCCTTAAAATTGTCAAGGTTGAGAAACACTGCTGTAGGCAGAGCTGCAACAGCACTCTCCCACTTGTATGTCCAGAGGCCTAAACCATCACCAGCAGCCATTTCCATAGAGAACTCGGGGCTAATGTAAAGTAGAAAACCCGTCTGTTTGAAAATGACTCCATACCTTCCATTGGCTTCTCAAGGCCTGCTAGCATGTTAGGACTGTATTCAGAGCAGAAGTATAGATTTCGCCCTTTTTTGTTCCTTTCTAGACAAAGCCGAGAGGTCCCTCGTTAGCATTTCCAGCCTCCAAGAACTACATCGAAGTGTTTCCATCGGTCAGCCGACCCCTCTCAAGGGCCTGTCTCCAGGACACGCTGACTGTGAAGTCAAGTCCTCTGAACAACACAAGCCACACTTCTCTCCACAAACCCACCTGGAAGAAAAGCGCTCCACTTCCACTTTGGACCTAGTCCGTCCAAGCCCTTTCCAGGCCTTCGATGAGGCCAACAGCTCCCGGCCCGCGCCAACAACTGGGCCGGTGACTGTGCAGAAGCGCCGCGCACTCTCCTTGGCCTTTCGGCGGCCTAGATGCCGCCGGTAAGAGCGGGTGGTCAGTGCTTCCCTCGCCGCCGAGCGGTGGTACCGGCCACGCCCCTCCCCCTGCATAGCTCTCGCTCCCCGCCTCACCTGCCGGATGCTGCTCGTTTCTGGCACCGCAAACTCCTCCTTCTCTTTCGGGGTTTTCACGGTGACTTTAATGATCCGCGGCTCAGATGCTGAGGCAGACGCGGCCGGGACGGGGGGATCGGTGGGGCTCTGGGGCCCAGGAGGGTTCTCGCCGCTCTCAGACATGGCGCGCGGGTGGACGAACGGCGGGGCGGCCTCCTGTGCTCGTTAGCCAAGCCGCGCAGCGAATGCCGGGTAAGGTCGACCCTCTTCTCTCTTCTCACCGCCTCGCGCGCGCGCGCACCCCACCACTGTAAAGCTCTCCCACTCTCGGAGAGTTCAACGGAAACAGCCCGGCTCAATTGTGGCGCCTACGGATGACGTCATGGATCGGGGAAGTTACTAGAAAAGAGGAACTGACTTGGCCGGCGCATGAGAAATTTAATAGGCAGCTACGCGCATGCGTAGAATGAGGCCATGGGAGGGAGAACGCATGCGCATTGGGTCTTCATTTTTACTGCGCAAACGCAGTTGAACTGAAAGGCCTAAGTTGGCATTGTTAGGTGAGCAGGTACTTTGACGTTGTGGGGAAGTAGTTGCGCCGCTTGCTGACGTATTTTTTGACGACTCATGGATGGTTGTGGCGCAGTTTTTTGGCTCGTGTTTGCTTCGTGGAAAGCTTTGCATTTTAAAAGCTAAGGGAGTGTTTCTTTAATACTCTATCCCAGTGGTTCGGGAGGAGGAACTGTATTAAAGTTTCTGAAATCATTCATAATTGTTTAAGAGCGCCCTGGAAACGTTTGACTTCTTTGAATGTATATCGGCTCAAGAGTATGTCTGAAGGCATAACCCGCTGGAATCGGAGTCCACAATGAATTATAATGCCAACAAGAGAAATGTAAATTTGTAAGCCACTTTTTATTGACGCTCCAAATACAAGGAGTCTACTTATTTACCCGCTTGTGCGGTGGCCAATCTAGCTAGGATCAAATAGGATGCAAAAGGGTCTGGGGAGGAGATCATAATAATGGTCTTAATAATAGTAATGAGTTCAGGTGACTGGCATGGTTTATTCTACTTGAAGTGTTGATTCATTTCAAAGGGTCTGCCTCGCACTTAGTTTACATCCCATAGTGCAGTGTTTCTCAACCTTGACTATTTTAAGGCATGTGGACTTCAACTCCCAGAATTCCACAGCCAGCATTGCTGGCTGTGGAATTCTGGGAGTTGAAGTCCACATGCCTTAAAATTGTCAAGGTTGAGAAACACTGCCATAGTAGCAGAAAACCTCCAGTACTATTAAATTTTGGCAATTCAACTTGAAACTACTGAGGAGTATTTAAAAAAGGCAAAGTTGGGGCCACAGAAATCTCATGGATTACCTACTTCTCAGCTATTGACAAGATAGAGAACCACGATTACAAATCTTCAAAGAAGCACTTTATTTGAACAAAGATTGGACTGATGGCCAATTTTATGTCACAACATTTCTATGAAATGCTGTGACAACTGCTTCTAATTGAGAGCAGTTGTGATGTTTCACTTGTCAGTGGGTTCTGCATATACATAAAACCACATCTGTTGAAGCTGACTGAGAGATCAGATCTATTACAACACTGCATGAAGATGAAACACTTTAAGATGCACTTGGAAATGCATCTCTATGAAGCAAACAACATTAAGACAGATCAACATGATACAGATTTACTATCTAGTAGTTGAACTTTGTTTAGCTGTTCTGTGAACCCAGCCTGTGTGGTTAGTTTAGAATCCAAAAAAACTGGATGGAATAACCCATGATTAAAATACCTATGTGTCATGAAAACGCATTAATATAAATGCTGTTAAGGTGGCATAATGCAGCCAAGATCAAAATCATCCTTTATTTGTAAAGACTAAAAGTATGTTTAACTGGTAAACCTAAAGGTGCTTTTTAAGAAGGCAACTGGACTTTCTTAGTATTTTTCCCTTGAAAGTTTTGCTTCTTATCCAAGAATCAACTCGGACAACGATGACCTGGATGACTGAGAATCTCCAAAGACATTTCACTGGTAAAGGAAAAGAACAATTTCACTTTGCTTTCTATGAGATTATGAGAACTAAAACAGAATTATCATTATCTATCTCGTTCTTTCCTGAACTATGCCTAAAGAGGAGGCAGCCTACTTAGCAAAAATTACTCATTACCTGATATCACTGCAAGCAATAGACGTCTAGTGTAGGATGAAAACTTGTTTCCTTATTTTATGAAAGCTGCATTTCTACTGCAACTATAAACAATTGTATTCAAATGGGTTTATAAACTACATGTTAAAACTAAAAAGTAGAAAAGTTAAATGTTCATCTAAAATTGTATTTTTTTAAAAATGAAGGATTTTTAATGGAGTTTTTTTTCTGCACCAATGAAAGTTCAACTATTACATAAGTAACAGCTAACTGATGAAAGGATAAATAAAATTATACAATATAAAATCTTGTTTATATTAAGACCCCCAAAATATATGTTGTATTCAAGTGTTTATCATTTTGCCTTTATAGCTGATTTAATTCTGCTACCTCACAGTATTATCACATTCTTTTCTGTCTTATTTCTTCCTTCTAACACAACTCAAATATTATTTGTAAGTGCCCATCAGTGAAACACATGTGCACACAAAAGATAAAAATAATGAAAATATAAAAAGGTAAAAACATTCTTGAAAGAAGAGCCATTAACCATTATTTATTTTTCAATGAAATTATGTGCACTAGAATAATAAAAATGACAAATTTATTGATGAAAAATTAGATCTGCAGCATTGAAACACAGAGCATTAATGTATTTCATTTCCAAATTTAAACTAGAATAGCAATAGATTGAATTAACTGTTAATTAAATTTTAATCACTACCCTCCCCCAAATCTGCATAGTTAAGCAGTAGTACAAATATACATTTCTGCAAAACCCTGAAGAACAATATTCCTCTTTTTGGCTCTGAATTTAGTACAAAGGAAATCATCTGCCCTGGTCAGATTCTGAGTTTCTTTTCCCTTTTCTTCCACCCTGAAAAAAACAAATGGATATTGAATTAATAATGATAACAGGAAGGGGAAGGAGGGAGAGGAAGAAAGCAATACAATATGTTTCTTAAAATGTCTGTAGAGCACCAGCAGCTATTCTCACAAAAGCATATTAAAAAAGGAAATTCTCTTTTAAAAAAACCTTCCATCTCATCTGCTGAGAAAAAATTGGGGCAAGGAATGCTATCTTAAGCTCCTGGAGGACAGAGGGTGATAAGCAGGGGCCTGGAATCAATAGCCTAAATTGTTTTCCAATTCTATAATTCTATATTCTGTGTTTCCCTGAAAATAAGACCCGGTCTTATATATATATTTTCTTCCAAAAGAGGCATTAGGTCTTATTTTCGGGGGATGTCTTATTTTTTTCCTGATGCTTGCCTCACGGCAGTGGTACCAACAGCCCTGTCCAGAAGCTGCGGGGCCACCACCCCACTTCTGCATTGCGCCAGTATTACTGCTCCAAAAACCGGGGTTTATTTTCCCCACTGTCAGATTTTCACTGCCATACTGTATAACTTTCTTTAAAGTTTACTTGGTGCAGAATGCGGACTCCTCCCTGTTTTTTTTGAGATGCCAGACTAGCGTGCAGTCACGTGCCTCCAATCCCCTTGC
Source organism: Bothrops alternatus (assembly GCA_034064705.1). NCBI lineage: Eukaryota > Metazoa > Chordata > Lepidosauria > Squamata > Viperidae > Bothrops > Bothrops alternatus. Next base: position 18,905,021 of record JARGCV010000018.1, on the reverse strand, counting down.
TTGCTACAAAGCCAGATTGGAGCATGCAGGTTGCTCCTTCCAGCCAATTTCGGAGCCGGTCCAAAAGCAAAGGGAAAGGTTCCCACCCCATCCGATCACTGCGGGGCTTCATTTCCAAAGACAATTGAACAGGCTCTGGATAAACCAAGATCCGGGACTGAAAAAGCAGCAATGGGAGCAAAGGGCTGTTCAAGGAAGGAGAAAGTGGGAGAAGACGCTATTGAACATGTGAGGTGCAACAGGTGTCGGGCATGGTAGGCCTGGCTGCGGGGGCCTTTCAGCATGGTAAGCGGTTGCGTGGTGTGTAGGGCAGCTCTCCCCTGCCTCGTGTCCAGCAACCAGACGGTGTGTGACGGAATAGGCAGCCAGCCGGTGGTGCAGGCTTTTAAGTAGGCTTATTTTGGGGGTAGGGCTTATATTAGGCCCAACCCCCCAAAGTATGCTATGTCTTATTTTGGGGGTAGGTCTTATTTTCGGGGAAACACATTTAACAGTGGTTCTCAGCCTGTGATCCATAAGTCAATGGGGGAGCCGCGATGTCACGGGGTCTGCAAAGGCTTGAAGAAATGTTATGATTTAAATCTTGAGTAAAGTCTTGTAGGTCTGTGGCAAGGGTCCCAGGTTAGGCTTAGAGTTAGGGCCCAACACTGGGCCACAGCCTATTCGGAATTGGGTCGCGGAAGTGGTGGGCGAGCACGCATGCCTTCAGCTCCACTTGTGTAAGCAGCGGGTGCACACATGCAAAGCTTCATTTGTGCAAGCAGTGGGTGCGCATGCCTGCAACTCACACAAATGGAGCTGTGTGTGCATGCTCGCCCACCACTTGTGTAGAACCATTCCCTCCCCCTCCCCAGTCTACAAAGCTGGAAAGGTTGGGGACTGCTGGTCTATGGCCTCAAAAGGTAAGTAAAGGAGGTACATGGTGAAGAAAAGGTTGAGAACTACTATATAACAGACATTTGATCAAAATTCAGGCATTTGGGAACTCACCTGCACTGATAACTGCAGGGGTGATTCAACTATCCTCACTCATTTATCATTCAACTATCCTCACTCATTTATTTATCCTCTCTGTTCTTTGGACCACTGTGCATAATGGTATTCCTTGATGGCAGTAGCATGGGGCTGAAGTAGAGGCCCTGGGGCTTCAGCAGTCTTAGGTAGCAGTTACCGGTCTCTCTACTTCAACTCGACCTTTGCCAAGGAGTGCCACCTCAAGTCCTGTGCTACAGTTAGGTACCCAGGATCACAGCCCCAGCTACTCCCATATCCTGCTGGCCGTGCTGCTTTGTGTTCCAATGGCCCTCCCACCATTAGCCTTGCTGCCTGGTGCTCTGCTGGTCCTGCATTCACTGGTCCTGCCACCCTGCACTCACTGGCCCATACCTCCTAGTTCTGCTGCCCTCAGCTGCCCTTTATCGTCTTCCACCTACTATTGATGAGGAGCACCCTATGCAAGCAGCTTCCAGGCCGTCTTCCTGAGGTCCCTTTTGCTACTCTTAAAACAGTGTGCCCTTTACTCCCAAAAGTTTGGCAGACTTCTGAAGCTTTCTAAATTCTCAAGAGAACGCTATGGCTGCCATTCTCCAAATTGTGTGGGCTGGGCACATGATGGCAAGGCTGGTGAGTGCAGGGCAGGTAAGCCTGGCAGCCTGAAAGGACCAGTGGAGTACCGGATGGCAAAGCCAGCAAGGTAGCACAGTGAACAGAGTACAGGATGGCAAGGCCAGCAAGATCAGTAGAATAACAGGCCAAGTGGAGTGGAGTGTAGGGCGGATAGGCCAGCAGAGGGGGAAATAGGCATGTGTGGGGAAGTTGAAAAGAAGACATCTCTTATCTTATTGAGCCTCAGAACTTCAAGGAACAAAGTCAGAAATAGCTTGGACTGGGATGGGTCCTTTCCTAACAACCATGATATATAATGGTATAACAAGGAATACTGGAATTGCCATCATTAAGTAATGCAGTCCCATGATATTATGCTTTAAGACCACATTGCTTATTGAAGGAAATTCTTATCTCAATTACTAACATAATTCGAGTACTAACTGTATGAAAAATTATTGTCCCTGTTTAGGATAGTCTATCTCTCCCATAATAGTTCTTATGTTTTTTCTATTCCATGTAAGTCAGCAATTTCCAATCCATCAGAGTAGCATTTTAGTAGAGTAAGAAATTGCAACTAAAAAAAGGAATATAAAACTGATTTTTAATAGCTTGCATTATTTAGTTTTATTATGTAGTTAAATATTACCTGGTATCTTGTTAATTCAGCTTGCAGTATTTTCACTTTAGATCTTTCTTGTTCCAATGCAGCATGAAGACTGGCAATCTTAAAGAAAGTCAAATAGTTACTCTAAAACAAATTTATTAAAACAGATTTTACATTTTTAATCCAAGTTACATTTTAAACAGGATGACATTATGTATCTTATTAGAGTGAAAAATATAATTTGCTTATATTACTTTACAACATGAGCTTAAAGAGTTGTGTGTTATGATAGTTCAGGCAGTGAATTAAGAATGGGAAGACAGGTTCTAGTCTTTCCTTAGGCATAGAAACCAGCTTGGTGACCTTGGGCCAGTCACTCCTTCTTAATCCTACACCATAGTTAGGCTGTGCAACAAACTGACTGAAAAGTAAAACCTCTCGCAGCATTTTGTATTGATTGCTTTGCAGTGTGGAGAACAGTGCAAAACTGTGCAAAATTTTGTAACCGAATAGGACAAACACTAGGAAAAAAAAATTGTGTGTTGTTAAACATTAGACCAGTGTTTCTCAACCTTGACCATTTTAAGGCATGTGGACTTCAACTTCCAGAATTCCACAGCCAGCAATGCTGGCTGTGGAATTCTGGGAGTTGAAGTCCACATGCCTTAAAATGGTCAAGGTTGAGAAACACTGCATTAGACTAATTCCAGGTTGGTGACTCTTCAAGAAAATGATTTTACAATTTAGACCATCTATGATAGTAATTAAAACAGAATTTTGAAAATTCCCTGGCATTATGTAAATAAACAACTGCAAATTATTTTTATGTCAGTATTTTTCTACAAGGATTCAATAGGATTCTGAAGAGTTCTGGAACAAAGGGAAATTGTTTAGTCTAACTGTTGCTTTCTTGCTTTTTGTAATCAGTTTTTGCACCAGGGAAATCTCATGCAGGCTTGGGAAACATGTACAAGGATGGGATGTACTGAAGGAGGGAATAAGGGAGTGTACAGGAATGATTGATGTCTTCTTTATGATGTAATGGCTCTGTTGTCTGATTTCCATTGGCTAAGTTTATAAAGCAATGCTACCAACTTTCTAAGGTGTGGCACTTCAGGATGTAACTCTGCCAGCGTTCCAGATTGTTGGCCACCCAGCTGCTTAATTTGATCAAAGTGCTGCCTGATCAAGAAGTCTCCGTTTGAGTTGTCTAATTAGATTGATATGGTATCTCAAAATTTTATTACAGAAACTAAAGACATTTTTACCACCTCATACTCTAGAAATCAGGAAAATGTAAGTCCTGCCTTAAGCATGAAAGCTGAGTAGGCCTGTCACTCTCTCTCAGGCCAACCTATCTTGCAATATTGTTGCTGTGGGAAAATAGGAGGCTGGATATTAGATATTTTCATCACCTTAAATTATCTATGAGGCTACATTTCACTGACTGGATGATCCTCCACATGGTCTTTGTATACAGAGGCCGTGTGGTACTGTCCTGGAAGTGGGCGCCATTTGGGAGCAGCGACAATGGCACAGAGCACTCTCTGCCACTCTCAAAATGACGCCCATTCCTGGGACCGCACAATGAAACCTTTGTATAGGAAGATTGTGCGGCAGATCAGCCGGTTCTCCTTACCAAAGGCTATCTTCAGAAAAGGTCAGTGAAATGAAACCTCATATAGATAAGGTAGTGAACATACCTAATTGGCTTCCTATTTTTCCGACAACAACCCTGAAAAATGGGTTCCCTGAGAGTGTGTGACTGGCCTAATGTCACCTAATCAGTTTTCATGTTTAAGGCAGGACGTACACTTTCCTGTTTTCTGGAATATGATGTGGTAGAACTTGGTTCAGTTTCTGTAAGAGGATATCCTGGTTCTATGACAGAGGAGAGAAGGCCCAAGGGAGTGGGGGGGAGGGTAAGAGAGGCCCAGGGCAGGCCTCATGAGCAGGAGAGATGCTGTCTTCACCAAAAAACATGTTTCTAAGGATCCTACACCCCCTGGTCCTCAAGAATAGTCTTTGCTTGATTGCAGTTTAAGTGGGAAGGTCCGACTCTTATGAACAGAACTCCTTTAGAATTCTTCCAACAACTATTCTGACTTGCTAATTTACAACAAAATATAAAAAAGCCACAGAAATATTTACCTGTAAAGTTAACTCATTCTTAATACTCTGAGATTCATCAACCTGAAGGAGTATTTCAGCTTTATCTTTCACTAAAAAGGTCAAACAGAGAAAATATTAATCTATTTCCCACATCTTCAAAAATGGAATAGAATGGTATGTCAGCCCTGGCAAGCTAAAAAAGAAAAATGGTGGTCTGCACTAAGTTTAATAGATCAAAGCTTGCATATATCTCATCTAAGGTAAAAGTTAAATAAAACTATTTTTCTCAGTATTTTCCTAAACTGTTTCCATATAGTTTAGTGACTATACCAGTTCTTTAAAAAAAAACTGAAAAATTTTAAAACATATAGCAGTACTTACTTTCACCTTCTTGAAGCATTTTCAGTAGCTGGGCATTTCGTGCTTTTACTTCCTTGTATTTTGCCTGAATTATTTTTTTTTAAAAAATAGTTAATACAAGTGATATATTTCACCATTTATTTCAACATTAAAAGAGTATTAGAGTTAGTTCAGTTCTGTTAAATGCATTGAGGAAGAACTGAATTATTTTTAAGGTAGCTTTCCCTGCAACATACAGGTAGTCCTTGCTTAACAATTGGTTGCTTAGCAATCATCAAAGTTATGATGGACTCCCCATAAGCTACCTGCACCACGATTTCAAAGTTCAGACAGCCACATACATCCACAGTCCCACAATCAAATTCTGGCAGAAAGCAACAGGGTTATCTTTATGGCCATTTGTAATATCCCACGGTTATGTGACAATTTTTGACTTTTGTTCGTTTTCAACGTGTATTTCTGGTTTCTGGCAAGAAACACCTCTTTGATAAAACAGATTCACTTAATGACCACTGCAAAAATGTTGTAAAATTGGACGTGGTGAAGTTGACCCCAACAACATATATGTCCGGGCTCAATTACAGTTGTAAATTGAGGACTACTGATATCCAATAGTATATATAGTTATAACCTTTATATTTAATACATGATTTCTATTTGCTTTTCTTTAAATGATTAACCTACTTACCACTGCAATACTAATTGTTAACTAAAATATTTGAGAAAACGATGAAAAAACAGAGATTGAGAAATGACTGGGTAGATTCAACAAATCTCAAAACAAGTATTAAAATTAATATTTAGGCTATACAGGTAGTCCCCATTACAACCATAATTGAGTCCAAATCTTGTTTGTGAGATGCCACATAACCACTACGCTTAACAATCACAATACTGGCTCTTACAGTTGCAGTCATTAAGCGGATCACCTGGAAGAGGGGTTGGATCTCCAGGAAGTAGTGAGGAAAGGACCCAGGCCTCCTGAGTGTGATAGGGTGGGAAAGCAGCTAGGTCTCCCATTATATCTGAGAGGCCTGGGCCCTCTTCTAGGCCCCCGGGGAGAATGATCGCAAATGATTCAGTAGCATTTTCATTAGATTTGAGGTCTGTTTCTCCAGGGCACCAAGGGATTTTCCCTCTAGAGAAATCCTTCCATTCTGAGGAACAGACCTCAAATTAGTCGAAAACGCTACTGAACACCAGCAATCTGAGCCTTTCAAACGACCGGCATTTTCAATTTGCTCTACTCTCTGGAAGGCTCAGAAGGGGTCCAGAGCAGAAGGGAAAACAATACTGAACGCCAGTGATCCGAAAGACTCAGAATGCTGGCGTTTGCTAGTGTTCTTACAGGATATGGAGGTTTGTTCCTCCAGCATGCAAGAGGATTTATCTCACTGCATGGAGGAGAGGGGAAATCCCTCAAAGTGCTGGGGGAACGAATGTCAAATCCAATGTTCTCTCTGCTTGCAACCTTCCCTGCCAGATTTATTTATTTATTGCCCACCTTTATTATTTTTATAAACAACTTAAGGCAGTGAAGACATTTAATATTTCTTCTTTCTCCTCCCCCCCCCCCCCCCGCCACAATGACTATACTGTGAGGTGAGTTGGACCGAAAGCTACTGTCCAGCCCAAAGTTACTTTTCTGGGGAAACCAGCAGAGAAGATTGCTATGATTATCATATGATCTCAGGACACTTGGCAACCAGTCATAAATGTGAACTGGTTGCCAAGTGCCTGAAATGGGGTCATGTGACTGGGAGGGGCCGGCATGACATTTTATGATGGCCAGAGGTGCTTTATGGGTGGTAAAACACCCATTCCAAAGCCTTTGTTACTGTGAACAGTCATTAAACTATTGATCATGAGTCAAACACTACTTTTCAATTTTCCATTTGCAAAGGAGAAGTCCAATGAATCCAGTTATATTTACTTCTAAGAAGACAATACAGATATTCATTGCTAAAGAAGTAAAAAAGGTTTAGAACAACCATAACCTACTTAATCAATAGTTTTAGACACAGTACGCTAAAAGCACGAAAAAACCACCATGTTTTCAACTGAAGTTTTAATTCAAGTTAATAAGCTATATGCGTCTCAGGAAAATACATACCTCCCACTGATTGATTACACTCTTTAATTGCTGGATTTCTGCATCTTTCTTTTCAAGTTCCAATTTTGATCTCTCTAGTCTTCCATCTTTTAGAAAAATACCCTATAAAGAATTAAAGAATATAAACTTAAAGGTTTGTATCAGAGTTACAGAAATATAAAATATTAATAATTAATGCATTTTCAAACACTGAAATATGCTCAGTGATGCTATACTTCCACATTTATTGTAAGTCAGAATCATAATAGAGCATCTTATATCAATAGAATTGATCAGGTTAGCAAAATTAGCAAACTTTTGTCTTATTGTAACGTATTTACAGTATGTGATTATAGCCTGCCCTTACATTGACTTTTGTTCATGGAAAGGATACCTTTTCTCACTCTAAACAGACATTTGGAAATAAAGAGAAAGTTTAGTTTCTGAACCTAGTTTACAAAGAATCAAATAATTCAGGATTCTCTGTTTGGCAAAGACATCAAAATATTTTTGTTTGTTTGCAAGAAATGCCAGCAGACAGAAATAGAACAGGAAAGAATAGATTGTTTGTATCAGTACATGTCATCCATAAGCGGCGACTTTCCAGAATTCTAGATAATTGTTTTGTACCAATCTGATCATTATATGGAAACTGAATTTTAGAGGTAATTAGACAATCTGTGAATGTTTAAGTCATTGTTTCAAGAGATATTTATTTACCAGATTCCTCAGTGACTACAATAACAGAGCTTCTAAGGCAGAGCTCCCCAACATTTCCTGGTTGGAGGCCCAGAAGGAAAGGGAAGAGCAGGGAAATATGCGCACACACAGCCCCGCACGCACCTGCAGCCCTGCGCACAAGCAGGCCGCATACACCCACGGCACTGCGCTGGTGACGCACTGGTGTCCGCACACATGTGCAAACGGACTGCTAGCACCCGCGCGTATGTGCAAACGGGACTGCTAGTGCTGTCTTGAAAATAATCCATATTGAAATGTATAACATAGCAAAACACCAGGAGTTGACACAGGAAATGTTTGAACATTTTCTATTATTTCATCAAATGTTTTATAACATTTGCCAAAATTTCAAATCCACTGGCATCATGAATCCCAGATTTTGGATGCATTCTATAAGTTAACCCATTTGAGGTAACTTAATTCAAGCATTGTTCCCCTACAATGCACTGTCTTGTTACAATCAACAAACAGGAGAGTTTTAGTAGTATACTAGACAACCCATGACTCATTGGGTCATCATTTCAGAGATACATCCTGATACAAACAGAATCACCAAGGGTGGGCAAAAAAAGCAGCCGGAATGGGAGCAACTTCCAATTTCCTGCTGGCTTACCAATTGACTTTGCTAGTGGAAAGCTCGCAGGGAGCATCAAAAATGATGACCATATGACCGAAATGACTGCAGAGGTGCTGCAATGGCTACAATTTTGCCAATATTGAAGATCCTTCCAATTTTAATCCAATGGGATTGAATTTAATTCAGTAATGGATTCTGGACTTTGGATGCATTCTTTTTAAGTTATCTCATTTGAAGTACAGATGATTCTCAACTTATGACCATAATTGAGCCCACAATTGATCATAATTCATGACTGTTAAATGGGTCAAATCTGAGCTTACCTTTTTTTGCTAGGTCCTTAAGCTAACATAGTGGTTATAAAGCAAATGCGATTGTAAAAGTAACATGGTGGTTCTTAAACAAATATCGTGATCACTAAGCAAACACGTTGTTTGCTATTGGATGGTCTCTGCTGGAAACTAGAAGTAAATACTGGAAACCAGCAAAAACCATCAAAAATTGCAGTCATGTGACTGTGGGATACTGCAAGTAGCTGTGAATGCAGTCCAGCTGTCAAATACCCAACCCCCTCCCCCAAAATTTGCCATAACAGAATCCGGGTTGTAAGTCCCATTTTCAGGGCCCATTGGAACAAGTGGTTGCTAAGTGACCAGCTCTAAGTTGAGGACTACCTGTACCTTGAGTCACAATTTGTTGCCCTAAGATGCAGCCTTCTGGCCATAGAACAGTGGTTCTCAACCTTTTTCAGGTTGAGACCCCACTTGCGCCGCCCATGCGCGCCGCGACCCCGGCGCGCGCGCGCGCAACGGGCCGATCTGCGCATGTGCGGCGCGCGCGCGACAAAAAAAAATAATAAAATAAAAACAAAATAAAAAAACAAAAAACAAAATGGCGGACCGCGACGGGCCAATCCGCGCATGTGCAGCGCACGTGCGATGGCCTGAACCGCGCATGCGCGGCACGCGCGCGATGAAAAAAAAAATAAAAAAAATTAAAAAAATTAAAAAATGGCGGACTGCGACGGCCCAATCCACGCATGCGCGGCACGCGTGTGACGGCCCGAACCGCGCGTGCGCGGCGCACGCGCGACGAAAAAAAACAACAAAAAAATAATAAAAAAAAACAAAAAGGCGGACCGCGGTGTCCGGCGACCCCCGCGAAACGGTCGTTCGACCCCAAATGGGGTCACGATCCATAGGTTGAGAACCGCTGCCATAGAATGTTACAAACAGACAGGAGAATTTTAGCAGTAACCAGACCATCTGAAACCTGTGGGATCATCTTTTCAGAGATTATTTCCTTACCAGATTCCTCAATGCCTTCAATAATTGCTGAACTTCTAATGTATTGTCCTCACTATTAAAGTTGGGATACATTCAGAGTTGTAGCTGCCTTAAAAATAGCCCAGGTTGAACTATATAGCACAGTCAAACATCAGCACGCAAAAGTTTCACTACATTTTGTATAATATCATAAACTGTTTTATGATCATTTGTATGTCATCAAATGTTTTATAAAATAAATTTGTCAAATTTCAATTCCATTGGAGTCAGGGGTCCTGGATTTTGGATGTATTCTGTCAGTTACTCAATTTGAGGTTACTTGGTTCAAAAACTGCTGCCCTATCATATATTGTTTCACCCATTTAAGATTACAAGAATTTCAGTAGCATATAAGAAAGATTACTGAGAGATGTTTTTGGAAGGACAAATATGCAGGTTCCATTCAAGACCGGTTCAAAATTGATCTTCTGTCAGACTTGGCAAGGCAGTAAGAATATCCTAACTAATATTAACATTACCTTTCCCAAGCATTCAAAAATATTTTGTTGCTAACGTAGTTTGCATTATTAGCAGATATATGAAACTAACAATTGTATTCTATTTATGGACTTTTCTGTGACATGACAAACCAGCTATTAGTTTCATATTTATTTAAAATATTTTCTCATGCTCTTGAAATATAAAAGCTCCAGAGTGATTTAACTAAGGTTAATAGAGACTTTGTCTATATTTTTGACACAATAAAAACAAAGATGAAGAAAAGAGAAGGAGAACAAGCAAAACCATGGTCCATTCTTAAAGCGATGTAATTGCTTGTCGGATAATTTCCAATATTAAGAAATTTACTGATTTTTTTTTGTGGCAAGCCTTATGCTGCTTGTTTCTCCTTTGAGTTGTTTAGGATAATCAATTTTGACTCCTCTAATTCATCTATACTCCTTAAACTGCTGATATTATATGTATTTAATTCCTCTTAAATATACCTGTGTGCGGTCACAAAATGTACTGTTATCTATTCCATAATCTGTGATAGGCTCCCTTCTTTTTTCTTTATTTAGAATTTTATGCATATCATCTTCCAGTCTATTGAAGAATTCGCCATCATTCAAGACATTATGTGGCGAGTTCAATTCCTGTAAAGAAACTATAATTAACTTCTAACAAAAACCACCCAGCAGCTAGACAATTATTGTTTTAAGGCTCGTGGATCAATTTCAAAACAGAAGTTACAAATTGTTATCAAGAAATCATCTGCTCGTGGATAGATTTAAATATGACCTGTCACTGTTGATCAAGTTGTAATAATTCCCCATGCCATTAGATAATAGGATAATAAATATGTGCCCAACTGCATTTGAATGTAATGCTGAACTATAGTTATAACAAGTTATAATAAGCCTTAAAGCCACGTATGTAGTCCTCTCTTGTTTTACAGCTTTCCATCTATTTTAGATAAGCCACCTAAAACAAGAGTTCTTAAATTATACTGTGCCTCCTAAAAGAAAGGAATTTGTGGAGGCAAAAGGAACTACTTAAAATTAACCCTGTGCTTTGTTATAGGTTTATCAGGGCAAAATGAGAGTGAATTTTGACATCACTTCTGCTTTGCTGTTACTACACCTGATTCAGTTTTCAAATCAAAAGAGAAATTTTTGTCCCAAGCTGCTCATAATCCCCTGGAGGAGTCATGACCTGTTTGAGAACCTTGAGCCTAAAGAGTACAAGTGATCCTTGACTTATGACCACAATTGGGACCAGAATCTGCATTGCTAGGAAAGGTGGTTAAGTGAATCAATTTTATGACTTTTGTTTGCCACAGTTGTCAAGCAAATCACTTCAGCTGTTAAGTGAATCCAGAGTTCTCCATTACTTTGCTTGTCAGAAGCTGGCTGAGATTGCAAATAGTGAACACATGACCCTGGAATGCTGCAACTGTTATAAATGCATGCTGATTGTCAAGCATCCAAATTCTGACCATCTGACCATGGGAATACTGCAACGGTTGTTAAGTGTGAGGACTGATCATAAGTAATTTTTTTCAGTGCCACTGTAACTTGGAACAGTCATTAAATGAATGGTTGTAAGTCAAGGACTACTTGTAGCTGATATTAACTCTAATTTGTTGAAATGAACCAGTGACATAACCAATGATTTTAAGCCACTATGACTCAAACGAGGTCTCATTAAATTTAATCATAATTTGTCTTGTAAAATTCAATTGAAAATAGGTCTTGAATTGCTTACAAGCTATATTGATGTAAAACTCATAATCCAAGGGGGAGCAGGGTTTGCTTATGTAATGTTTGCCATGTGGACTCCAATTAATTGGACATACATAGTTATTAAGAAAGAGCCCTCAAAGAAGGAAGAAAAAAGTAGCAGTGAATCAATAGAAAGGTAAGGCATGAGCAAGCATAATGAATATACAACTGGAGCAGTGGTGTTCAAACATGGCCCTTTTATGACTTGTGGACTTCAACTCCCAGAATTCCTCAGCGTGCCTGGCTGAGGAATTCTGGGAGTTAAAGTCTACAAGTCATAAAAGGGCCAAGTTTGAAGATCCCTGAACTGGAGTTTGGGATTATTATTTTGCACCTTAAGAAACCCTATTTTCTATTACAAATTTATTCTGAAAAATGTTTAATCAATCATTATTCGCAACTAAAGAATGTATAAGAAACAAAACTAAACTATTTGTACTGCTATTCATTTAATTTAGTGTGAAAATTTTTTAAAAAATCTTTTTTTTTTTTTTTGGATTCTCAGTTATTTAGATTCTCTGAACAAAAATGTGGTTTGGAATATTTGAAGTTGTGATGGAATGTAATTGACTGAATTCCCAGGAAGGAGGAAGGTGTATTCCAGAGAACTAAGAGACAACTCAATCCACTTATTTTATGTGAGAGAAAGCCCCTCCCTAAAAGTTCAGAGTTTGCAAGTAGTGAACAGAGTTCACAAAGTATATATGGTAATGCAGATATTAGAGTACTTATTCTGGCAAGATTCTGTCTATAGTAGAAACATAAAGAACTCAATTAGGAAGAATAACCACATATTCTTGGTTTTAGGCCTGCAGGTGCATTCCTGCAGCCTACTGATTTCAGGCCTTTAGAATGGTAGCATTCACTAGCTTTCTAGCCTTCCTCCCCTAAGAAGCTAGTAAATATAATTGTCCACATGAACACCCAGAAACTATGTTAAGTTGATGAAGTAACCTTCCAACAATCACAATCGTTGCAGGATTGTACGAGGTGGCCTTGCTGGAGGACCATGCTCCACTTCGACTAGGCATGCCTGAAGCTGCTGAAAAAGGCAAAAATAAGTGGACCAAGATGTGGTGGGGTGGGGAGAAGCTCTATTCCCAAGGCTCAGTCATTGAGCATAGTAGTCACATGGGTGTCTTCTTAACAACTGAGATTCCAGTCCCAACTGTAATAAGTTGAGGACAACCTGTATATTAAACTGTAGAGGTACATGGAATGGCCTTGAACAACAGGAGGAAGAACCGTTACCAAGGCAGTGATCAGGTAAGAAGGGCTTGAGATTTGGTCAAGAAAATAATGTGACAATACATCTCAGACAAGCCTCTCTCTAGTTCACACAAAGATAAAGTGAGAGAGGGAAAAAATACTCAAATTTACAAGATTCTGTTACCATAGCTGTTACAATAAATTAATCTGAACCTATAAGGTGTTCATTTTTTAGTCTAGTCCATCTTATTGGGCTGAAATAAAGTAGTTCTCTGGACTACTGAGAACTGGTCTATTATATAAAAGCAAGTATTCAGCAATAACTTGCCATACATAATTGAAAAAGTTATACAAAATAGCAATCAAAAAATAAAAAGTACACCACCGAGAAATTTAGAATAATTAATGTCATCTGATCTAAACTGTCCCATGTTAAACTCAAGAACTTACCTCTTGCCTTTTGGGGAAATGATCTGAAACATGAGAAATATCATAGATTAAATTTTTAAATACATTTGAAGGCCAAAAAAATATATCAGATTTCAATACCACATATTTACAAAAATTATAAAGCAAGGTACCCTGAATTTAAATTCCTTTTTTCTTGATTTAGCAGTTTCTTGAGCCTAAGCATTAACCATACAAATGGGAATACTGTAGAGTACCCGAAGTAGTATTTTTGCATGCTAACTGTAGAGGAAATAGAGACATTTTGAAACTTAGTCTCCAATCTCTTTTTCTTGCTTTCACTGGAAATACTGAGTGGGCATTGGAAAGGAGATGAAAAACTGCAGGATTCAAGAAAATAGAATTTCAGCCTGCTCTCCTGAAGATTTTTCCAATTCAACTAAATTTTCAGCATCCATGTGTTTTTATTTAAATTCTAATCCATTAAACAATTTGATTTTTCTCTCATCAAGATCTCTGTTAATTTTCTTAGTTCTTAACAGTTAATGTCCTTCAACATCTACCCCACCAATCACAACACAAATCAAAAGACATAAACATAAAACATAAACTGCCTTTATCTTGAGGAATGATCTTAGTTATAAAACAACTGCAGTTCAGTCTGGTGATTTGCCAGGAATTCTCATCATCTTTCAAAAATATAAACTGTTTTATCTTCCTAAACCATTTCTCTAAGTCAAGGATTACATTCTACACTGACTTCGGAATTCCTGGATGATAGATTTCACTCAGGTTCAACTGCTCTAAACTTTAAATGATGATCCATAAAGTAATAATGGTAATAACTGTCTCCTCAGTTATCCATGATCTTCTGAACTCCTAGTATATGCAATGTACTGTATGTGTGGTATTTTCAGTAATTTTAATATTTCCCATTAGCTTCCTAACTGCAGTTCCTATTAATTGCCTTAAAAGTCAGTTTCCCCAACCTGGCAAAATTCTAAGTTTAAGGACTGTTCTGAGCATCTATTCTGGCTCAAAATTAAAAATAAAAACATACCTATGTTAGAATCAGACTGAAAATCTTTTAAAGACACTGTAAGAGGTTTGTCTTTTCCTTGATGAATTTTTCGTTTCTCTTTTTTGTGTATAGCTTTTGGTGGAAGAGATGTATTTTCAACATGTTCATATTCCTACAACAGAATAAAAATGTATATTTTTTTCTAATTATTTCAAAAATGTATACGGTAAACCTCTATCAAAATGAAATTAAGCACAAAAAGGAAATAAAACACATAGTATAATATTTTGATTGATACAATTTATTATTTGGGGATGTTTCTCTAAATAGGTGAACTCTATTTAACATTATACAATGAATTGCATAACATTATATAACATTAGTATAAACACTATTTTCTTAATTTGCTATTCACTTGATTGTCCCAAATGGTTTTATCCTTCATATGAAGTAGCTCTAGTCCTGTCTTAGGCATGAAAGCCAACTGGGTGACCCCGGACCAGTCATTCTCTCTCTCAGCCCAACCCACCTCACAGGATTGCTGTTATGGGGAAAATAGGAAGAGGAAGGAGTATTAGATATGTTTGCCGCCTTGAATTACTTGTAACGTAATAAAAGTGGTATAAAAATCTAATAAATAAATAACTTCAAATATAATTCTATAGTTTTACTGTCACAAATATAATACTTCAGTGAAAGAAATGAACTCACTCAGGCTGAACAATGCAAATTTATTTTGTATATCTTAAATAATGACAGTACTATATATCAATTAGTCTAGCATTCTGTTGTCATAGTATCCAGCTAGATCCTACTCAAGGGAACATAAGCAGGATGTAAGTATCATCATGAGTAGCCAATAATAGTTTTAACATCCATAAATTTCTCTAATAAGTTGCCTAAGTTGTATTTTTTTGTATTATTGAATTACGTAGATTAACTACATTTTATAGACTATAAAGAAATGTGAAATTAAATTACTTATATGGACACAATAGTTTAGCTTCACTGAATATTATTGGGTTCCATCAGGAATAACTTATGAGGGTTCATAATAATAATAATTAAAAAAATGATCAGGCATCTATAGACAAAATGGAACCACTGTCAAAACTTCCACTAGACTTTGCTCTTCATTTTTCCTGGACAAATACACAGTGCTCCAACGTCTGAGAAACACTGTGTTGGAGAGAGACTGCCCAAGCCAGGGGAAGGAGTCAAATGGGAAATTAGCCTGGAATCCCTACATGGCCCAAGAAGGTGAAGTTTGACACCTCCCCTTTGAATGCCATTGAACCTTATCTAGTCTCACCCAGGTGCACACTATAATTCTGAGAAGATTCCTGAGAAGCCTGTGTATAGGCTTGAGCAATAAAACAACAAATTGAACTCTGCACGTGAGTCTGGTTGTCTGTGCCTGACACACTATAATGTATTGCTTAAAATTTAATAATTTAAGCTTATAAAAGTGGTGTTTAAATATTGATTGCATAAACATAAAATCCATATAATCACTAGTCATATGAATGGTCCCTATGAATGGGCTTACACAACATTTATCATCGTAGGGGTCACAACACCACAAAGTTAAGAATCTTTCTTCTAATAGCTTCTTAATCTTGCTGTCTTGAGAGAATTTACTATAATTTTTATTTATATTTTTTATTGGAGCAATTTATAAATGCTGTCAAACTGAATTATTCTATATAAATTACAACCTTTCTGGACTACATTAGAGAAGATATAAACAAAAAACGTACAATTGTCCTCTCTTATATTTCTGGTCAAAATATTTAAAGAAAATATGAGAAACACCCAACAGTCTCTTACAATGAATCCTGCTATTGGTTTATTGTCCATATTTTATATGGCATATAAATTGAGGCAACGTAAGAAACTGATTGTTTTTATTATTAGTTGATAAATTTGTTACAGCAAGACACTAACTATTCTACATCTTCGTTAGAGCAGTGGCATTTAGAAGCATGAGAAATTGCTATATGTGAAAAACTGACACAACAAAGAACTGAGTATGGATGTCTATATTTCTCCAAAAGAATCTAGTTTACAAACCTGGGATTGCTTGGCGGTGTGCCAATGAGGTATTAACCAGTTACAATTGTGCTTAGCTTTCAAATCTAGGAAAATTCAACTGGGAGCTACAATCTACAAATTTAGCACTTCATTTTTTTCTCATATTTCTTATGATCATATTTAATTTTGTATTTTCTGTTTTTTAAAAGAAGAATCCAGATAACTTGCAATATATGCAAGGAAGTTCAACAAAGATGGAAATAAAGGAATGGATAAACAAAATCGTCTTTAAATTAAAAAAAAAAAGAGAAATGAATCAGTTTGGCTTAGACAAGAGAAAGACTGAACAAGAATATGAAAGCATCAAGTACCTGAAACCTGTCATTCAAAAAAACTCAATCTCTTTTCTGTAACTTCAGATTTCAACTGAACATACTCCCTTAAGAATGCAGTAATGGAATGTTCAGTGAGGTAAGAGTGTTTTATGTCTTTAGCTATATTCAAGCAAAGTATGGATAGCTACCAATTAAGGATACTTTAATTTATGCATATAATAATTATATGCCTTATGCAGCCCAAACAACTTTCAACTCTTTCAATTCTATGCTGTAATACCCATCCATCAAAAAAGTTAGAAAAGCAAAGGTGTCCAGTAGGTAGCATCTTAATAAACATGGACACTAACAGCCAAATGGCTGTTCACAGATATATGCAGTGAGAATACCAATGTTAGTATTGCCAGAGTAGAAGCACTGAGGTTTTTCTTGGGGGAAAAACAAAAATATGTCAACTATAGGTGCCCAGATTCATTTTGGTTCTTACAAGAAAAGAGGATATAAAAAGGTTATCTACACATCTGAATGTCCTGAATGTTTCTGAGAGACTTTGAGAGCCTTAAATACATCCAGAGAATGCCTTCCATCCTGGTTCAATGTGATGGACAAACTCCAAAAACTTAGCTGTAATCACCTCTTTGCAATAGTAAGCTGTAGTTCTTCCCTAATAGCATGTCATGCTTGACAGCATTCAGAAAACAGAAGAAATATGGCATCTGATAGAAATTTTTTACCTTTTCTCTTATGACAAAGAAACACAAAATTCTAGGTGATTTCATAGCTGTTTAATGTGTTTCCATCTAGGTGCTTTAGACGTCTGTAAAACTCATCTCACCTACTTGTGCCTTAAATATGTGTTGTTCAGTCTTCAGTCATGAAGGTTCAGCCATTCTGTATCCAGATGGAAGAAAGGACCTTGGCCAAATATCTTGCAACTGGCAGCTGCTTCATTCCTGTTGATATGAGTCTTTGTAGTTACATTGTCACCAATATCAGCATATGCTTGCCCCTCAGCCCAAACAGGAAAGCCAGCAGTTCTTATCACTTTACACTATGGTGGGAATCTGAGGTAGGTGCCCTGTTTCGTGCCAGTAAGCCCTCCCAATATACATTCCTCAGCTTTTGATACTAATATTTTTTTTACTCTGTAATTTCTTCCCTTTAGGGGAATTGTTCTTCTCAAGAATTGTTGATGTCCAGGGAAGCTTTCGCTTAGACAAGACGAGTAGCACTGTAGCACCGAAAGATTCATTTAGGTGAGGATTCTTTAGTCTTGATTCCCTGCCAATGAGGGCAGGAAAACGAGGTTAAAATACAGGATGTGAGAACAGTTCTAATTGCAGAACTATCTTCTTCAAGGAAAGACTGTGGTATCTGCTATATTTTATTGAAACGCCATGAGATTCCCAATATCCAATATAGGAAATTAAGATGGACAGCAGTTTTGTAACTATCTTGGAAGCTGAGAAGAACTCAAAGGGTAAAGATGTGCATTGAAATGTGTTTGATACATAAACCAGAGAAACTTGCAATGTCTTCAAAGAGTAGAGCTATACATTTAGGCCTCTATGAGATCCACCAAAGTAATGTCTCCTTTCAATAAAGCACATTCGAAAGATCTGAACATCTCCATACAAACTGATGTGACTTTACATGCTTCTTGAGGTCTTTAGAATCTAATATGACTCTTCCATTCCATTTTTGGGGGACTAAAGCAAAAACTGAATATATGCCTGAGATCCTGTTGTTTGAAGGAAATGCTGCTTATCAGATGAATGGCACTTTTATTCCTTTTAAATTTTTAAAGAGAGGAAAAACATTTTGAATTTTTGAAAACAGTTCAAAAGCACAGCCCTCCTTGACAGTGCATGGGCTCAGCGATTTAAAATAAACATTTCCACAGGAGACTACAAACTACTAGAATCTTTCCTAAGTGTAGGGTGTCATGCTAAGGTTTATCATTTATTGTACCGTGAGGAAGCAGGGGTTGGTTTTTATTCTTGCTGCTCATTTTATCTTGGATTTTATTATTTGAATTGTTTAACCCAGTAGTTTTTATACTTTTCATTGCATGTTCATAACAAAGGAAAATAGTTATTGGGCTATTATAAACATAAAAATTATCTAACCTGGAGAGAAAGGATAAAAATCTCTGCCAATCATGTTCACTATTTCTGTTTCTTGGCTGAGGTGTAATGGAGCAAAAGTAATTCTAGTCTTTTCTCGGGTCTTCTTATACTCTCTTATATTTCAACATACATGTCATGAAGAAGCTCCAGAGACACTACGCCCCATTAAGGAGACTAAATTAATAGTTCTTTAATAAGAAATTCTGTCACATCATTAGCTCTCATATCTTTTGCAGCAGCTTATATGATATCACAACACAGGAAGCTCAATCAAAAAGTCTGGCATTGACTTCTGGAGCAGGAGCCTCAACCCCCGGTCCATGGACCAGTACTGGGCCGCGGCATGCCAGCAACCGGTCCGCACAGAAAGCAAAGCCCCATCTGCGGGATGCAGGCAGCACACAAAACCACGCGCCCTCCGGTCCACAGAAAACCTTTCTCCACAGAACCAGTCCCCGATGCCCAAAAGGTTGGGGACTTCTGTTCTGGAGTATGTAGGAGGAGAACCCAATCATAAATGTCTCCTCTGCTATAAGAAAGCAGCTCCTTCTCTGAAAACAAAAAGGTATTACAGTTGTTGACTTAATAACTAAGACTGAAATACAAGATTTGAGGACAAAAGCTTCTTGTCATTAGAATTCCTCATGGCCTCATTTTTATCCTTGAAGCCCATGGTACCAGAACCCATCCCAGCTACTCCCGTAGACAATTTGATCACAATCTATAGCTATTAGGTTATATCCTAATGGAAATCTATGGGGTTTCTTAGCCTGGTAGAGGGTAATTTGATCAAGAGAGGCTTACACTACTGACTATAAGAGGACGAAGATGAGAACCTAAGAATTGATTTCTAAAGAACTGTGCTTCTCCAACTGCCCCTTGTAGTGTCTTTTCACCACTCAGATAATGTATATACGGTAGTATATTTATTAAATGCTGGAAACTCTTGCAGAGAATTCTTTTCTGGGAAACAAATTTCTATTGGAAGTTGAAATTGCATCTCAGATGACTCTACATCTTCCAAAAGGAAAACCATCACGTCTGGAATCTCATCAAAAAACATTTAGAATTTTTTTCACTCTGTTATCTATCGTAAATATAACAGAATTTGGAGAGAAAACCAAAGGAATATCAGACAAGAAACTGTTGGGTTAACTAACTATTGGATCAGTTATGCAGCAATGCAGTTTAGAAAGTATCTTATTTTGCTGTTAGAGCCTCTTTATATCTGCAAGTTGAATTGTGATCAGTTAGGGCTTAGTGTTTTTCAATCTTCTTCCTTTATCAGCTCCTTCATGGTAGGTGGTTTATCCAGTCTTATGGCCCAAAGTGGAAGAATCCCTTATCTCAAATCAAAAAGGCAGAGCTGCTGCTCGAAAATATTCGCTATGCAAATCCTCTCTTTCAAACCTTATCTATTTTCAAATAAGATTCAGTTATTCTGAGTATGTTTATCAGTATCCTGACTAAGTACATTTATCACTAACTCAGCAGAGCCACACTAACTGGTCACTGAGCCATCTGGACCTTCTTCTGCATCACAGCAAACACCAGTGACTCTTTATTGAAGGAACAATCAAAGCACATAGATTTTGCTTCCTTTTTCCTTGTCCTGACTTGGGACTTACCACCAACCATAGTCCCTGTGATTGGAAATTCCTGTTTGAATGCCTAAAATACGTACAGGGGAATTACATGTTTTGACTTCCTCCTTGGAACATCTATTATACTATTGTAACCTCAAGACCCAATTCATCCCTCATTGCTTACACTGAATTCTTAGCAAAAAGATACTTTAAAAGAGAGAAAATGATATAGCTAGCAAATGTTTATAGGAACATTTTTAAAAATGGAGATTTTTTTAAACAGGAGAGGGGTAGGTAGGTAGATTTGAGCATTTCTACTATTATGCCGGGAATACTTTTCTTACTAAAACAGAAGTCAATCTTACTACAATATTATTACAAAGACTGCTTATAATTTATTTTTACAAAATCAGTTATATATAATGGAACACCCGTCACCCATATTTTGAACTGTGATCTAAAATTAGAGAAGATCTAATTACATTTTGTTACTCTAATTTCATTACCATACTGAAAAACAACTCTTTTATAGATTACGTTCTCTTACATGGGACATTAGAAATGGATAGATAATTGTATTTTCTACAAGTACCCTGCTGTTGGAATAAATCAGAAAGGGCTGAATACATTTATAATAGAAAGGCAGTATCACTAGTTTTCAGGAACAAGTTTCACATTGTTGTGTATATTTTATTCATTTCCCCCCTGCCCTAAACAAAAATTGTAGTTTGTTGTTCCCAGACAAGGCAGAGTTTGTTGTTTACAGATACTGATATTTTTTTTGAGAACCAAGCAGAATCCCAGATTGCATGTAACAGAAAGCTATCATTTCTTAGTTTATTAATTCTAATAATTTGAACAAAACTGAAATGAGAAGACTGTAGGTATACCAATGCACAGCTGACTAATATGCTAATTCTACTTTCTGTGGTTTGATTGGTATTTTTCACATGAAAAGATAAATGTCTAGTTTACCGATAAATCTGTTTAGCATACTTTGTTTAAATTGAAATTATATAATTTAGATTAATATCTTATTGATTCAGACATTTTATAATTAATTTTCAATTATATAACACCATATTTTAACATAAGCTATGACAAAAGATTAATGATTCCTTCTCTTCTGATGTTTTTATATACTCACCCATAATTTTTGTCAATGGATGTTTAAAAACAACATTGAAGTTAGATTGGTAAGCCAGTTTATTTAATCAACTCATGCTGAATCATATAAAACCTATACAGGTATGTACAGGTAATCTTTAGAACTGGACTTACTGGCAATTGGGACTGGAATTTCCACTGTTACAGGATGTGGTTGTGAACAACACATGATCACATTGCTTAATGGTGGCAATCCCAGCAGTGCAGGTTGCTGTTGTAACCCCAGGACTGTATTGTTTGTTAAACAAGGAACTCACTTGACCATGACATGAGAAGAGATGGGTGTCCCAGGCAAGCAAGCTGCGCAGGTGAGAGCTATTAGTGTGAGAGCTATTAGTGTGTGCCACGGGCAAGCAGGTGCTGTGGGTAGGCACTATGAAATGTGAGTGGATGGACCTTAGGCAAGTGAACAAGAGGCAAGAGTGGGAGTGACTTGTGATCCTCCTGTCAGTTTCCCAATTGATTTTGAGGGAAGCCAGCAGGGAAGGACACACATGGCAATGATATGACCACAGAACCCTGAAACTGTTTTAAGTACAAGCCAGTTGCCTGTATTACAATCATGACTGCAGGGGCTCTGCAAGGAAAATCGAAAGTCCACCCTTGTTCAACACCCTTGTAATTCTAAATGGTCACTGAACGAGTAGTTGTAATTTGATGACTACCTATATGAAGGAAGAAATTTAAAAATGTTTATTTTTTTAGTGGAAGACAAAGTCATATCTCTTGTTCTTATTTTTGGTTGTTCAGACAAGATTTGAGAACACATTTTAAGTAAATGATATAATGAACTGAAGCTTTCTTTCCTGACCCACTATTTAAATATTTTTAAGCCTCTCAACACTTTTGTACATTAAAAAAATAATTGATATTATGGTAGAGCCAGGATCAGGAATGGATATTTATTATGCTTTAATCTTAATTAAAGTAAGAAATACCTTTTTGTGTTCTTCATATTCCAGTTTGCTTAAAAGTAAAGCTTTTTCAAGGTCTGCTTCAAACATTTCAGAAGTCAGCTGATAAAACAAGGCAAAAAAGCAGATGTTGTGAGAAAACATTTATTTAAGTATACATACACTTCAATTTAAAACTATTCTTTGATGAAGTGGACTCAGACTATTTTTCACTGTCCTTTACTGGATTCCTTAAGTGAAATTAAGTTAAGATCAGGATAAAATTGGTAAAATCTTGCTTCTGTGAAGTAAATATACATAGCAGCATGTGTATAAATATCATGTGTGCTGGATATACAAAATATTTTTCTCATCATTGACATCTTTAGTAAGATTTTGTAGAGAATAGTAAAGGCAATGGTGTTACAGTTATTGATGTTGAACCCTTCCAAATTCAAAAAGTAGCACAAAGTTACAGTAACACAAATTCTGAATCAAGGAAGACTTTGCTATAAATCAGGGTTCTCTAAAGCAGTGTTTCTCAACCTTGACAATTTTAAGGCATGTGGACTTCAACTCCCAGAATTCCACAGCCAGCAACGTTGGCTGTGGAATTCTGGGAGTTGAAGTCCACATGCCTTAAAATTGTCAAGGTTGAGAAACACTGCTCTAAAGTGATATAGTTGAGGGTCAAAAGGAGGTCAATAAATGCGTAACAATAGGAACAGATTGAACTTGGAAGTGTGGTGATTTATGACTAAAATTCACCAATCTCCAACTAAATAGCAGTGTCCATTTTGACGGTCATTCTTCCCATTAATGATATCAAGTTACAGTAAAAAAAATGGTATGTTAAATCTTTTATTTTCATATTTCAAATATTATTTTTATAAATATATTATCTATTATAGTTGGTATTGTTATTCATAATATTAAAGTAATTTTTTTCATATTATTAATGTTTGGGGGTTAATAAACAACCTTAAACTGAATAAAGAGGTTGATGAGCTAAAAAGTTTGGGTATCTCTAAATAAATTTGCTCAAGACTGCAGTCAATTGCATCCTAATTCTATGCATGCGTCCTCAGAATTATATTCATAGGGCTTAATTTCAGGTATATCCAAACCTTAAGCTTCAGTTTTATATCCACTTGCTTGCCATAAGATCTAAGAAGCACAAGTAAGAGCCAATGTTATATAGTGATTATAATGCTAGGTTGGCATTGGAGAGCCATGAGTTCAAGTCTACGTTCAATCACAAAACCATACAAGGCAACTTTGGTTACTCCCACTTGAGCCCAAACTGCTTAAAGTTGTAGCTATGGGGAAATAAGGAAGGAGGGAATGCTAGAATTTGACAGTAATATACTGAAAAATAAAATACTGAAGTACCTGCTCATCTCGTTGTCTCCACTGTTGCCAATCCTCTTCTTGGGAATCTTTTCTCCCTGTATGGTTGAAAGCTTGCTCATGCAGAGAGAAGCAGGCTCCATGGGAAGCTTTTGGAGGAATTTTTTTAAAAGCAAGATTTCTGAGCTAAAAAAAAAAAAAAGAATGAACTATTTTCACATATGAAAGAATGATTTGCTGAAACCATTTTCGCAGTTTAACTGTATGGTGATTTATTTCTCTTATTAAGGTCATTTAGTTTTTTTTCAAATTTAACCCACACTTAACCTCATTTGCTTCACTCTGCTGCTGCTCCTTCTTTTTCCTCCTCTTTTCCTTTTTCTTTTCATTTATAGTTGACTTGTTGCCTGCAGTTTGAGTCTTTCCACCACTCTGATTACTTCTTCCCTTTCCAGATTCTGAATCAGAGCCACTGCCACTATCAACTTGCAAAAGAGCAAATCTAGATGCAGTTGTAGGAACTGAACTAATTACAGCGGAAGCCATTCTAGTTCTGCAAACGTCTGAAAGCAGACCTCCAAGTCACAGTATTTCCTGGAACAAGAAGAATATAATAGGAAATTATGGACTCCTTGTAGCTCAGCATAAATGGAATGACAATCATATCTAGTTTGACCAGATACAGAAAGCACAATCAAAAAACCCTACCAGTACATTTCAATCTTAATTTGGCCCACATACAGGAAAATAATTTTTCAATAAGGGTAGTTGTATTACCTACAATAACTGTTATCCTGGAAGGTCCTAAATCAGTGTTTTTCAAATTTGGCAACTGTAGGTGTGGGAACTTCAACTCCTAAAATTTTCAGAATGCTGAGGAATTCTGCAAGTTGAAGTCCCCATATTTTACAGTTGTCAAGTTTGAAAAAAAAGTCTTTTGCTAACTGCAAATATTTTTATAATTAATATGACCAGAAGTAGTTTTTTCCAAAAACAATTGTAGGAAGCTTGTCTAAATGGTAGGAATTTTTCTAAGAAAAAAAATACATAAAATAAAAATAAAAATACTTAAAAGTCAAAATGAAACCTCAAAATAATTCTTGGGAAATATAAAGCAAAGATTCATGAAGTGATGCATATTTCCTGGCATTGTTTTATTGTTAAGATTTTTTTTACCCTGCCTTTATGGTTAGGAACTCGAGACAGTATATGCAGCCCTCTCTTCTTAAAATATTAAGCCCTAATGCAGTGGTTCTCAACCTTTTTCAGGTTGAGACCCCACTTGCCCCGCCCATGCGCGCCGTGACCCTGACCCGTGTGCGCGCGCACCAGGCCGATCCGCGCAGGTGCAGGGTGCACGCGCCAGAAAAAAAAATTAAAAAAAATTCAAAAAACAAAAAACAAAATGGCTGACCACGATGTCCGGCGACCCCCGCGAAACGGTTGTTCGACCACAAATAGGGTCGCGACCCATAGGTTGAGAACCACTGCCCTAATGCAAACATAGTAATGCTACTTCTCCAAACCTGCCACTCATTTAGACGATGAACAATTACTGGGAGAGTAGCTGCTTTCACTTTATTCTTAGTGAGAACTGTAAAAGAGTCTTTGTGGATTGTTTCCAGTGACTTGCATAAGAATATAGAATGATTTTAACTGAGAGTTATCTGGAAATATTATGTTGATGCTTTAAGGGTTTAAATTAGAAAGGTAATATAATTAGTCTAATAGCTAATAAAAATATGGTTTATACTAAATTTTTGGTATCTGAATCTAAGAGAAGTTCCGTATTGTTTTATAAAAATATAAATAAGACATAGATGATTTCTCTACTTTCTGGTGAAAACAAGTAACAGATTATTTCTGTATCCTTGATCTTTGAAAAAAATCCTATAGCCAGGATGATATTCCCCGATTTTTCAGATACTGCATTTCAGATGCTGCCATTTAATAAACTACTTTATATTTATGGCTCAAACCAGGTGTTATTTTTTGTCTCCAGGAATGTCTACAAAACATTTACTATTTTTGCTTTCAATTTTTTAAAAAACAAATTATTCGTTTAATATTTTTCTTAAAAGAAAAAAACTTCTTTCATCTTCTATGTTTTTTGTCAGGAAATATTGTTAAACAATTTACATAAATAACATGAGCATTAAACATACACATCTACATATTTTAAAACCCATGGATTGAATTGGAAAAAGTCTTCCAAAAATTTTGCAAAATGAAGTAATGGGAATGTATTTTATTGTTCAAATAGACCACCAAAGCTAAAATCCTTTTTTTAATTACCGTATATAACAGGGTATGTTATATTATTACTAGGAACTATCCAATTAAAATAATCCTTTTGTTATTGCATTTGAAATAAAACACATTGTCTTCACCAAAGGCTTTGAGCGGATATTTACTATTTAGACAGGAGGGCATAGAGAATCTAGTTCAAAATAATACTTGAAGTTGTGCTGTAAGAGAATAAGTGCCAAGAGCTATCAGCCTATTCTTGGTCAGCAGAAAATTATACCATCATGAAATTGGATGCCCCATTGCTCATGCCTCTTTCTTCCTTCGAGGTAATAGGGAACAAAAACGAATTTTATACTCCTAGCTATTGTACTGCAAGTAGATGGTTTCGTAATTTGAGGTAAACGCTCTTCTAACCACTGATATCATAGCTGATTTAAACCCATTTCACATCCAGGCTAGGAATGAGATAAATAAAGGCTAAAGGCAACACTTTGGGAAATGATTAGATGCAAAGTGGAGACAAGACCATCCCTTCCCCTTCCATAAAAATGAAGGTGAAGAGCCCCAACCTCGGTAGAGAATGCCCTCAGCATTTACTCCAAGTAATACTTCTGAAAACTCCGCTTAGTCAAATCAACAAATTTGGGCCTTTTTTCCCCCTCCTGTCTTCGGGAAGATGGCCTGGCTATCATCAAGCTTTAGCCCCGTGAGTTTTGCTAGTAATCAACTGTGGCTCCCGTGTTGCTGCCTTTCGAGAGAGCCTTTGCTCAGTTTCAATCTTAGTTGTGAAAGTAAAAGGCGACTCTTTTCCTTCTGAATTAGCGGGGCTCGTGTGCTCCAGGACCGGGGTCATTTCCAAGACCAGAGCCAGGCCGACCTACACCTACACCAGCGAGTCCTGGGCGTCCTCGCCTCCCCCCACGCCGGGATCTGCGCCAGCCCAACCTTTCGCGTCCCCTTCCCCGAGACCGACGCGGAGGAGGGCGGCGGGGGGGGGCGCGGCGCAGGCATTTCTTGCTTTTTCGGGTCTTTTCCAGGGACTCCACATAGAAGCGGTAAAGGCGAGAAGAGCCCTCACCCGCTTTTCTGATCCCCAAAGCCGCTCTCGGGTGAACAGACGGGGCGACGGCGGCGGCTTCCCTGCAGGCTAGCGGGCAGTTGCCGGCGTCGGGGAAAACGGCTCGGACGTTGTGGGCGCCAGAGAGCTCGCGGAGACGGCGGGCGGCGGCGGCGGCGGCAGCAGGAACGGGCAAAGGGGGGCGCGCGAAAGCGGACGAGAAGCGAGAGGGCTTTGCAGGCGGGCGCGCGCGGACGTGCTTCGCTCTCTCGCTCTCTCGCTCGCAGAGTTTTGTTTACGTCTCGAGTCGCCCGGCTGGTAGAGTAACACAGAGGGCAGCTGACGCATGCGCAGCCAAGTCCGTTTGTGACGTAACGAGACCACGAGGAGACCCCGCCGCTGGATTTGTGGCGGCTGGCGGGACAAGTGAGAAAGCGGGGTGGGCGAGGGGCAATGCTGCCTGAGGCAATCCGTGTCTCTTGGGCTTTGGTTCCCAAATCCACATCTACATATATAGCAAAAGCAGGTGAGAAAACTGGAACAAGTAAAGGACCGGAATACTTCCAAGTTCTTCGAATGGGCACGCGTTGTTCACCTCGGTCCGTATTACTGGCCGGGGTGAGTCGGCCGGTCGGATTGCTCGATGTGCCTAATTGGCCCGTGGGGTGCTTTTATACTGGTGGGAGGAGATGGCAGTCCTGGAGGTAAATGACTTCAAGCCTCTCAAGAAGTTTGCTGCTGGGAAACGTATAGCACCGTTATAATCTGTCGCTTTTTTTTATTCCGTAGCTTTACATAAAAAGCATCAATGAAATAGTTAATAGAAAAATAATAATAATAAAACTACTTTGCCGTAGGAACCTTCTGCAAGTTTGAGTTAATACCGCTCTTGTTTGTAGCATAGCATCAATTTAGGGAACCTCATTGTGTACACGTGTTTAAATTTCTTGGAACTGCGCACTCCCATAGACTGAGGGAGGCATACAAAAGAAAAGCCGTTAGAAACATACAGCCCCGCAGGCAGCCTAGACTCAAATCAAGCAAACCACAAACACATCAACCCAAGATCTCAAACCAAAACCCTGTCAGAAGCCTAGGAGAGAGGGCACCCTCATCTCTGGAGGGAGCTGTTCCAGAGGGCAGGAGCCCTGGTGGAGAAGGCAGGCTTCCTTGGTCCTACCAAGTAGCAGTATTTAATTGAGAGGGTCTAGTGGATATTCACTTCAGTCAGAACTGAAGAAGCTTCTTGGATGAGAAGCAAAACGTCTTCAAAGAGAAAAAAGAAAGTCCAGTTGCTGGTGAAAAAGCACTTTTGGGACAACCATGACATGGATGACTGAATCTCTATAGACATTTCACTATGCCCTAATGTATCTGGTGGGCAGCAACAGGTGGAGACAGGTGGTCCTTCAGATAATCGGTCTGTACGGTAAAAGTTCTCTATAGGTTACGACTAGCACTTTGAATTGCACCTGGAAGCCAATTGCCAACCAATGCAGCTCCCACAGTAATGGTGGCACATGGGCGTACCATGAGGCACCCAATACTGTGCATGCAACTGCATTGCAGTATGGGTGGGGGTTGAGGAGTTAAACTGAATTTTAACCATGAACTTCAAATGTTGTATACCACCTAGAGTCACTATGTGTGAGTTGGGTGGTTATATATATTTGTTTGATGATAAATACATTTTATACCAGATGTAGTTTTTGCAAGGTATTCAAGGGCATCTTAAATTAGAATGTATTACAATAGTCCAATTATAAGTGACCAGGGCTGAAGAGCTGCCACTGATGCAGAAGATGAACCTGTGGAAATACCTTCCTCACCACAACTGCCACCTGCTTTTTGAGAAGTGACTATGAGTACAGAAGGACCCCCAAGTTGTTCACCAATCTAGAATAGGGAACTGCTACCCCATCCAAAGCCAACTATGGAAACGTACTCAAGTCTGGAGGTCAGGCAAACAGCTACATCCACTCAGTCTTGTCAGTACCTGAACTGAAATCTGTTGTGCCCATCTAGACCCGAACAACCTCTAGACATTAGGTAAGCACATTGATAGCTTCACCTGGTGGATAAGCTGGCCTATAATAGTTTGGTATAGAATGATTGTAGGCTGGGCTTGGATGTATCACGTTTTTTATTTATCCTTATTTGGCCTTGTCTTATATTAATTTTAAACTCATGTTAACTGTCCACAGTTGCAATTATGAGTTGGGCAGCCATTTAAGTTGAATGAATGAAAAAAGAAATGGTATTATATATTTGAATTACTTTTGTATATGAGTGTTCTCATGCTTATATTTCTACATAGCAGACATTATAGTATGATTAAAAAATCCAATCATCATCAAATGAATCTAATGAAAAGTGAATCTAGATCTTGCCACTGCACACAGAATAATTCCTATTGCTAAGGTAATTGATTTTTTTCTCATTTCTTAAAATATTAAGACTGAAATCATGCTTATTTTTACTTGGGAATCACCACTGAGTTCAGTGAGATTCTCCGATAAACATGGATAGGATCCATCTGCAGAGAGGTCACTAGAATAGGAAACAGGTTAAAAAGCAATACCGCTGCAGTTTCTAGGTGCCGAAGTACATACTGCTTTTAGTAAACAAAACTGATGCCTGGAAAATATTATACTTATTTAAAACTCTCGACAAGTATATTGATCCGGGCAAGGGTATTATTGACTAGTTTTCCATTAGTGAGGACCAAAGTGTGTGTGTGTGTGTACATCAAGAAAAGCAATGAAAACAGTGGCTATATATAGCCTTTCCCATAAAATTCTGGCCACACAGTATTTCTCATTTCAGTCATTACTTATTCCAGTGTTGTTGAATAAAAGAAACATTACAACCTCACATTTAGCAAAGTATTTGGATTTACAAGTTTCTAAATATAAAATGTATCACTAACTTTAAAAGATTTCAATCTCAGATCATATGCAAAAACAATCAACAAAACAAAAAATAAATAGAAATACAGCTAAAAAATATCACCACTGTCAAGTTATTTCAACTCAGTTCTAATACATTGATCTGGTTTGAGCAAATATGCTGGTGCATTGTACTCTTAGCATTTTTACTTTGTTTCTTTTTTTGTGGAAATAACTAAAACACAGAATTGCTATCCATCATTTCTTAACTTTTTATCCAAGGAGATATCTTAGAGCAGGGGTGTCAAACTCAATTTCATTGAGGGACGCATCAACATTGCAGTTGCCCGCGGGGGGGCGGCCTACTGGGTGGGCGTGGATGGAATGGGCGTGGCCTACTGGGTGGGTGTGGCCAGCTCTACATCATTTGCATCAAGGATGCCTATGGGGGCCTGGGCAGGAGTGGCACAGATCTGAGGGTCTCTGGCAGAAAGGGGTGGGACCAAGGCAGAGCTCATCAAGCTGGATATGTGAAGTAGGCGAGGGCCATTTGCTGGCCACTTCCAGGCGATGGTGCATTTCTTCATTCCTCATAAAGGGTGATACTTCCCCAGCATGCACCTAGGGGGTGGGGCCGACGTAGCAGGGGCTGGTTCCTCACTGTTTCCAGACAGCCTTGTGGAGCTAAGACTGAATGCATTTCAGCATAGATGGCCACCACAAAATTGTACATTGGCTCCCGGCCGGCCTGGGCCAGGGCCAAGGCAACGGGGACCTCACTGTTTCCAGGATGGCTTCATGGGCCACATGAAACCACTTTGCGGGGCGCATCCGGTCCCCGGGCCTTGTGTTTGACATGTCTGTCTTAGGGTGTTCCTCTCTTAATAATTCTGTTTATATTTTTGGTTTCTGAAGGCTAAAGCTCAGTTTGGATAAAATAATAGCCTAGATAAAAATTCCCAAGCTTAAACACTACTGCTGATAGGAGAAGCCAAAGGAGTCTCCAAGCCTTACCAAAACACCATTCCCACATGCTCTGAATTGAACCAGTCAAGCAATTACATTTTTCAGATGATTTCAACTTTAAAATAGTATTTAATGCTTCTAAAATTGCATTTCAGAGATAATCTGTATTTCTGGTTGTGAAACTACTTATACACAAATGTACCATATACAAAGAAATATAGTTCTTGGTAGAAAGATGTCTGAAAAATCTGGTATATTCTATAGAGTCTCTCCAGAGATAAAAAGAAATCAACATTTATCTCTGCCCCTTTCACCTGCAGGAGCTTTTATTGGATAAGAATAACTTCTATTCCTAGAAGAGTGACTCAGGATTCACATATTTTGAAAGGGTTTATAAAGAGTCTCTGGCTTTATTTTTATTAGTAGGTTTAACTTCATGTAGGGTTAAACACTGGGATGTACAGATATTCTCTGACATAGCAAAATAATTTTTATTACACTTAAATTCATTTGACTGAGTTCATCCCTGTTTGTATAAACAATCACTGAAACAGATTTAATGTTGATTATAAGAATAAAAACATTTACTTGGAAAATGGTATAAAAATTATACAGGCCTAGTTCAAATATAATTTTTATAGCCAAGTAAGCTATTAATAAAGTTTGCATTTGAAATGCAAGCATGTATTTATTTTAAATGTAAGTTTTAGCAATGAGGGATTTTCTTTTTTCCCCTTTTAACTACTTAATATCTTAGAAAAATAGTTTTTAAAGGATATTTCTATTTCATTGTATGCTGTCCATATCTATATGGTTATCAGGGCAATTGAGTTATATAAAAATTATCAATTACATATAAAATGATAGCCCTTTCTGCACCATGGGGCTTTTTTTCATAATCATGGAAGGTATTGAATACTTTTTTATGTATGCTTTCTTTGTTCTGATTAGTATACTACCAGGATTGTGTGAACCAATTCTCTATATTATGCAGAACAGTATAATGCTGCACAGTACTAAAAGAACAAAGAAATGTATTAATAAAAATGTAAGTAAAAAGATTCTTTAAAGACAAAATTATTATTCCCCTTTATATACTACCATACCAATGCCAAAAAGGAATTAGGTTTCTTTAAAGCAAAATGAAAGACCAAAGTGAAGAATAACTGCTAACAATAATTTATACAAACATCATAACTTCCTGAAATAATGTGGAAAAATAAGAAATTGCAAAATTACTTTCTGAATTGTCATCTGAATTACATAGTATGGTCATGAGATTTTCTAGGCATTTCAATGGAATCTGCAGCAACCGAATTTATAGTAGCTCGTCTTGATGAAAGCTCAGCAGCTGGGATATGGCGTAATTCTTTACGGGAAAATTTTACTGGAGTTAGTCCTTGAAATTGGGTCACTGGGTTGCCTGTCTGTGAGTGACTAAATGCTTGTGAATGAGATTTTGTGAAATGTACTTTCCCTGTTGGCTCCTCACAATTATTAGAGGTAGAGAGTACTGCTTCTATAGCTTCCTCTTCAAGTGTCTTGGTTGAAGTCTGCTGTGTTCCTATATCACCTACAGTGCAGTTTATTTCTTTTGATTTCTCTACAATTTGGAGTCTCTCTCTGTGTTCTTCTAAAGAAATACTTGTTTCTTCTTGATTTAGCATCCCCTCATTAGAAGCATAACCTGAAATGGAATATTCAAAGCAACAATTAATTTAAATGCTTCAAGATAAATATTACAGTTTGTTAAGGTTACAAATTTTAGTTGATTCAACTATTCACTGTTATTGTAAAATAACCTTATTGTGCAATTAAAGGTTAATAAAAAAGAATATGGTCATTTGGATCTTGCATTACCCTTTCATTTATGGAAAGGACTCTAAACCTTTCTAAACCTGAAGCTTTTATTAGTGGAAATGGAATGTGTTCATTATGTGTATGTGTGTATGTGTGTCAGAGGGAGTCAGACGACATTCGGTTTTCAGATATTATCCCTGCTATGCTGCCAGTACCTCTATGTCTCCAAAGGATACTCATTAGTGGGAATTTAAAATCAAAACCAAACTGCGTTTGCAAAAAATAAAAATCTCTTATATAAAATCTTGGATTGTTATCTGAAAACTAAAATTTAATTTTTACCTTAAAAGGAAGTATACAGTATATTTATTATAAATAAAACAAATGTCTGTATCTACAAATATAACATTGCAATCTAATCCCACTCAGAATGAAATAGATGGTACTTAAATTTGATAAATGGATAGATGGATTAATAGATAATAGATAATAGATTGATAGATAGATTTTTATGGGAACATTTCTCTTAATGTGAATTATTACTAAGTTTTAGCTATGTTAGGATTTTAGCTCTAATATTCATACATTTAGTTTGTTTTAAAGAGTGATACGTTGATTCCCCAACAGGATCCTTTAATTTCTTCTTTAACTCTCGGCTGGTTTTCTTATAAAAAAACAAATCTCGTTCCAACTGCTGAACTTTAACTTCATAGGCTTTAATAGTTTCCGCAGTATTTTCACCTTCTTGGTCTGAAAAAAGAAGGAAATTTGTTTTACTGTGTTCTATTTTATTACGATGTACAAAGTTACACGTTTATTTCACATCTTGTCTTCAACTTTGTGAAAAATAATATATGTATTTAAATATTTAAAAGAACCCCTATGATTTTGGACTCATAGAAAAAATGAATAACCATGAATAAGAAAACAAAACAATTGAAGCACCTAACAAAAAGTAGTTTACTGGTGAGAATTAGAATAGTCATCAATGTTTTAAGAAAGCAGAAAATTGCACCTATCATAAAGTAATAATTTACTGACAGAAAGATAGCCATTAACAAGTTTGAAAATTACTTCTTTAAACAATAATGAGATCAAGTTGGAAGAGGCACTTCTTGATGAACCTGAGGGTATTGTACCCAGATACAGATAGTCCTTGACTTAAAACCATTCATTTAGTGATGCTTCAAAGTTACTGTTGTGGGTGTCTCTAGACCAGCTGGGGAAATGTCAGAGGATGACGAAGAACAACCAGGCCCCTCTGGGTATTTTCCCCTCCCGGCAGCCGAGCCAGACAGTGAGGAGATTTGTATGCAGTCTGAGTCAGACTCTCAAAGCGAGGAGTCAGACTTGGAACAGGACAATATATGGCTTGATCCGAGATTCCGAAGGTTTGATAGGCGGAGGTTTCAGTTACGCGGAAAAAGGAAGTAATGGGGGAAGTGACGTATCGGAAACTATATTAGAAGATAAAGGAGGGACTAATTCTTTGTCACGAGCAACGTTAATATCAAGGAGTAGCCTGATACCTTGAGAAGTTCGTTTGAACTCAGTTTTCTGGTGTTTTTGGAATGTACGGAAGATTAATGAGATCTTGGACAACCTGAGAGATAAAGAGTGAGTTAATTGGAAGGGAGGGAGAGCATGTTTAAGCTGAATGTAAATAAGTCAGATTTGGCCGGTCCGCAAACAAAATGCCAGCAGCTTGCTTTGAAGTGAATCTCTTGAACTATGTTAAATAAAACTCTTAAAGAAATATTTCTGTGGATTTTACTAAGCTGAGAAGGGCCAGATACAACAGTTACTATGGTGCTAAAAAAGTGACTTACGACCCATTCTCAAAGTTATGACCATTGCATCTCCCCTATAGTCACTGATCATAATTTAGGTGCCTAACAACTGACTTATATTTACGACAGTTGCAATATCTTATGGTCACAATTTGAGACCTTCCCATCTGCATTCCAACAAGCAAAGTCAATGAGGGAAGCCAGATTTGCTTAACAACTGCATAATTCACTTAACCAAGTGATTCACTTAATGACTGAGGTAAAATGGTCATAAAATTGGGTCCAATCACATGTTGACCACATTGCTTAGCAATCAAAACTCCAGTCCCAATTGTGGTTATAAGTCAAAGACTACCTGTATGTTCCTCTATAAATTGTGGATACCAAGATCCTGTTCCTCTGGTAAAGAAGATCTTCAAAAAATTTCCCTTTGCCCCTGTAGTCTTAATTCTGACTCTGCTACCGAAGGTATGCTGATCCTATGAATAACTTTGACATGAGACTGGGAGAAATGGATTTTGAAACAAGTATCTTTCCCCTTTTTATCAGTTCTATCATCCAATAAATCAATTTCTGTTCACAGAAAAAGAAAGAAGTGAATCTTGACTTCTTATGGCTAGTTGTCTATGGAATATGTTAAAAGAATATGAATAATCAAAGCATGTTTACCTCAGTTTATTACAACTGAATTTTAAAACAAGCTATTATAATGTATCTCGTAACTCCTTGTCTTTATTGCTTTAAATTGTAATTTGTGGGTAAGCTGTTTAAGATTTTATATTTTATATTAATGTTCAACTATTTAATCTTATAGATTGACTCTAATGAACATCGTGCATTAGATGGGAGTATGGAAATGGTAAGTATACATTTAAAATTAATTTTGATATTTCAAATGTAAGGAGCAAACATAGCTTTGTGATACATACAGAAAAATTCAGATTCATAAGACCAAATTTTCATTCTCTTTGAGTGGCTCTAATAAACATCTTGTCCTATTGGATGAGATCTATTTCCCACTTTATCTATCCAGACGCAAGATCCAATACCTTTACAGTGAAGTAGTATCAACTGAATCTTTTGTTCATGTTCTTTCTGTTGAAGGGTGAGGCGCCTGTCATATTGCAGCATGAGATGTTCAAGTGCCAATTCAAGTTCTCTTATTATATTTTCTTGTTCCATTGCCCTCATTCTCAGTTCTTCAGACTGCAGTTGCAATTTATGTTCACTCTCACGGAGTCGAACAACCTAAAAATAAGTAATATTTTCTTTGTACAAGTCTGTTTGAATAGAAATGTAATGCATTGTTGCTTAGAATAATTAAAAAAAACAGTTTGCAAGCTTGAACAGAATTGTTAATAAAATCATCTAATTCAAATATGCAAAGAAACATACATTCATAACAACATCAGAGGTTTCACTGCTCTCAGAGTTATAACACATAATTACTAGAAACAAAATATTTTTAGATGATTTATATGTGCACTCAGACAGAATGGCTACTTTTAAAATATGTATTATAATTTAAATTCAGAGAATATTAAAATGTAAATGTTGGAAAAATCCTCTCTGTGTCTAGTGCAAAAATCCAAAAACAATCAGTTTTTGTACTGTGTATTTTTATACAAATTGTATTTTTACACAACTATGTTCATGAATTATCAGAAGTACATGAGGTGGCCATTTTATAACCAATAAAAAGAACAGGCAGAATCTTCATTGCTGAATACTATTCTGACAAACCTTGTTAAAATACTTTAAAAGAATTGCACGCAGTTCAGTTGTGGACAATGATACCAACTTTCCCATCACACTGGCTTCACTTTGTGTAAGAATCTGTGAGGAGACTCTGATTGAGTTTTGATGGTTTTGTATACTTTCGTTCTTATAAGCGATGGCCGCTTCCAAGGTTTCAATTCCTTCCTCAAGCTGGAATAAAACATGCTCTTCCTAAGAAGAAACAAAGCCGGAATGTCAAATGTATTACAATAAATCGGAAGGCTATTAATGATAATAATTCATCACATAATTCCTGTGATTATGAACATACTGTAATATAATATTATAGTTATATGACTTTCAAACTATTTTGAAGAACTCATGGGTTCTTCAAAAGCCTATCATATGCTTCTTAGAGAAAGCAGAAACAGTATGTAAGTATCTATAGAAAAGGAGCCAATTCTCAAATTTCTCATTTATTGTGCTTGAAAAAAGTATCTTGTCTATAATAGAATTAAGTATGCAAACTGAAATATTTCAAAATGAGAGATATTTTTTTATTTATTTATTCCACTATTTTAAAATAGTGTTCTCCAATTCTCCTCCTTCTGTGGCTTTTTGTGATTTTTGCTACTTTTTTAGTAGTAGACATTTCCTTTTTTTTTAAAGATATAATGAAGAAAGGGAAAGTAAAAAAATAAAGGTGAGGGGTTTTACCTCTTTCTCAATATCCTTAACTCTTTAGTCCCATTTGGCACTCCATAGTTCTATAATCACATGATTTTTCACAACTTTCCCTTATCTCTTTGTTTAATGAAACCATATTCCTTAGTTTAACAAAACATCCCTAACTTATAGGAGCTGCTGCTTTTTAGAAGCAGAGAAGAAAATACACACACACAGAAAATGGAAGAAGAGGGCACCTTTCCTAGAAGTACTTTTCACTGTTCAATTTCTTCTGAAAAAATTTAACAAAATACTATGATTCTTTAAAAAAATTTTTTTTACATATTAACAGTTTACTTTCTAATTTGATTGCATTTGGATTTTTCTATTAACAGCAGCTAATAGTTATCAAATAGATAATAACTCACTTCTGGTGATAACACTCTGCCATTCTTTAATTTCTCATCCACACTATTTCTTCTTTTCAACAGCTGATCCCTTTCTTTTTGCAAAGCCTGAACCTCTTCAAAAATCTTCCCTTGTTCATCAGTGGCACTCCTCTGAAGCTGCTTATTTTTGTCACAAAGTTCTTGATCTAACATACTTAGACGGGTAGATAATTTCAAACTATCTTCATTGAGAGCCTATGAAATCACAAATAAAGATACAATCCCTTTAAGAACAATAATTTTGAAGAGAGATGTGGCACTTCAAAGGCTATCCCGTTTAATATGGCATAAATCTTCATATAATATATTCTACTGGAAACAAACTCTTTAAAAACTTAGGATATCTTCATTCCTCCATGGCTAAACTAATACTATGTACAATGGATATAATGTAGGGTAGAAGCAGGTAGTGTTTGGCCAGATTTTGTTTCTCTGAAATCATGACTAATGATTTTACCATACTTTAGCTTTTTTTGTGATTTCAATTTAACTGGTCATCTGGTAAGAACATTTACCATGCCATGCCTGAGCTTCTGTTCAATTTAAAAGATAAGTGAAAGGGAAGCATGTGTCTTAGCAGTTTAACATTACAGATATGGGGGAAAGTGCAGAACTAAGAAGATGAAACAAGTTGAGAGTTCTTGTCAATGGACAAGAAGCAGACATGTCAAACTCGCGACGTCATGTGACGTCACGCGACGTATCGGAACTTTTTCCCCACTGCCAGCAATGGGGTGGGTGCAGTTTCGTCATGACTCATCTGCCCCGTGGGCCAGCAGTTTGACACCCCGATCTAAAGTGTCAGCATTCATCTTGAAAAAATATTTTCTTAGCAATTCCATTTGCATTGTAGCACAGCAAGAAGTTAATTTACTATTTTGCCCAACAGAAAAAGTGTAGGCATGCAACTACAAAGCCAATCTAAGAAAAGCAGAAGTAATGTTTGTACTAAAATATATCATCTGTTTTGATAACAGAAAATAGTGTTAACAAAATACATTTTCTATGTTGGTTTGACATAATTGGCTATTATGGGAGAAACAGCAAAACAATGTACAAAACATTTAATAGTAGATGTATCTAATATTTCTCATTAAAAATCAGTTAATTTGAAATTGCTAAAACATTTTTATACTGAAGACACAGAGTGCAAATGCAGAGTGCTAATTTCTAACTTCAATTCCTAGCATATTGCAGTATTAAAAAGTACCTGGCTGGATCTGAGTTTTTTAATTTCCAAATGGCTTTTCTCCTGCATCAGTGTTTCCTTCTTTAAAATAATCGCTTCTCTTCTTTTTAAATCTTCCTCCAAAGCAGCTAACTCTTGATGCTGGTGCAAAATCTTTTCTAGTTCTTCATCTAAGCATTTCTTTTTCTCTTCTAATTTCTACATTGAACAGAAATGATGCACAAATTTAGCTCTTCAATTATATTAAATTTAATACTAAGCTTTAATACTAAAACTAGTTTAAACAGTGCTTATTTTTCAATGGGTTAAAAGTTCCAACTGGCATTTATAGTGTAATTGTATGCACATCAACCAAAAGTAAGTCACACTCAACTCAGTGGGACATACTGTAATTAATAGTAGAGGGCTATTTAATTTAGTCAGGCCAAATGGAATACCTCATAAAACTATAATTTGTTCATATACTAAAAAAAACACCTTTTAAGTTATAAAATCAAATCTGACAGATACACGATAAATCAGTACATCTTGTGATTGCAAAATAGTATGCACAAAAACACATCGCAGTGTTTTTACAAATAGAAATATGAGCATAGATGTTTAAAATGTTGTATGTATATATTTTTAAAGATTACAAATGTATCAACATACAATTCCACAGGGAGAGCAGAAAAGGAACACAAGAACATTGCATTGGTATGTGCTGAAGAGAGGGAATGGGGAGTTGCATAGCTTGTCCTCCTGCTGAGGGACCAAAGCCAGCATTCAGAAGAAGACAGGAAGTGCAAGTGCAGGTAGTCCTTGACTTACAACCATTCGTTTAATGACCATTTGAAGTTACAACAATGTTGAAAAAAGTGACTTATGACTGTTTTTCAGTTACAATTGTTGCACCATCCCCCTGGTCACGTGATCAGAATTTGGGCCTTTGACAATTGGCATGTATTTATGACAGCTGCACTGTCCCTGGGTCATGCGGTCACCATTTGTAACCTTCCCAGTCAGCTTCCAATAAGCAAAGTTAATGGGGGAAGCCAGAGTCACTTAACAACTGCATGCTTCACTTAACAACTGAAGTGATTTACTTAACAACTGTGGCAGAAAGATCATAAAACGGGGCACAACTCACTTAATAGCTGTCTTGCTTAGCAATGGAAATTTTGGGTGCAACTGTGGTTGTAAGTCGAGGACTACCTGTAGGTAGAAGCTTTTTCAGAAGAACAGTAGAAGTAAGAGGCAGAGATAGCTCTATGGCTGTGCCAGCAACCTGCTACAGTAGTACTGAAAGCAAACATTTGTCCCCCACCCATAAATGAAATGCCTAAATGCCAGTAGCAGCTCTGACCAGTTATAAAGGATACCTGGCCGAAAAGCCTAGAACATACTAGCTGGCAACCAAGAGAATGGTTATCTGGGAGGCTGAATAGTGTTTTAAGCTAAGGAGAAAAGAATTTCAGTTTTTCTATACACCATAGCTGGGAGAGTAGCTAAGGGCAAAACTAGTTAAGCCCTGATATTACATAAGATAGACCCTAAGTTGCATCAGAAAATAAATGCTATTTTTGTATTAGAAATCCTGCTTTACAAATAAAGAAGCCAGAACTCCTTCGTTTGAGGTCTGTGCCATCTACAAAAAAAGAATCCATCACCTGCTTCTAAAAAAGCAGTTTATAGTATGATTAATCATAATAAACTTTTGAACTATTCTTTGTTCTTAGTTAAAAAGAAAAATTTCCCCATAAGATAACAGAGTTCTAGGAAATCATACTGGATAGGGGCTAAAATGGATAAACAAGATTATCTGCAATCCTGTAAATGATTGTATGATAAATGATTCACACAACCTCTTCTGACTGGTAAAACTAAGATCTTGTTTGTCTAAAAAAAATTCATAATCTTTGATTTATCAGTGAAGCATTTTTTTC
Organism: Bothrops alternatus; assembly: GCA_034064705.1. Lineage (NCBI taxonomy): Eukaryota > Metazoa > Chordata > Lepidosauria > Squamata > Viperidae > Bothrops > Bothrops alternatus. The sequence goes on along the minus strand of JARGCV010000018.1, from coordinate 18,864,549 downwards.
AAATGTTATCACTTTTAGTTTAAAAGACCTGCAATCCCTTTAGAGTTTAAAAAAACTGTAACAATACTACATTTTGGCAAACTTTTAATTGTTAAATCATTTTATTACATTATCAATTAATTAATTAATCAATTAATTAATTAATTTTATTCGGGCTTGTATGCCGCTCCTCTCCGGAGACTCGGAGCGGCTAACAACAATGTTAACCTTTTATTATTATTTTTTTAACTTAGCTGCCTAAAATATGTCTTAGAGGAGAAAAGCCAGGTATAAGTCACAGAAATTAAATAATAAATAAAGAGTTGCAGCATTCCAGGCATTTAGTAGTTCCATGTTATGGATAGAGTAGAACAAGGCTATCAAAAGCATTTCAGCAGACTAGAATTACAAAACTTCAATTGCCTGCAGTTGTTGGGGAGTCCCAGTTGAGTTTCTTTTCTTAAATGCAGCAATCTCTTCATCCTTTAGCTTTAGAATCTTCTCCTGCTGTTCTGTCTTTTGCTGAAGTTCCTGTAATTAAAGAAACATTTTTAATACACATTATTACTGGAATATTGGTATTTCAGTTCTTATTTTGAAACATAATTTTAAGAGAGACAAAGTATTATAATCCATAACAGAAGACAATAAATTATCATATACCTTTCCTTTATATTTAATATTTATGTGGTAATATTTATGTATCATTTTGATTAAGATTTTCTATACATAATCTGAATTTGGTATAATGGTTAATGACACCATGCTAAAAACCAGGAAATCATGAGCTGTAGGCACAAACCCAGCTTGGTGACTGTGGGGTAGTCTAATGGAAAACCATTTACAAAAAATATTGCCAAGAAGACTAAATGGATTTGCCCACCTAGTGGTGTCTCAAGTAAATTCAGAATTGAAATACGATTTAAATTAGAACCTTTTTGGAATTTGACTGTAATATACAATTTCTGACAACGTTCTTCAGTGAATACTGACATGCAGTTAATGTATAGTTTTGTGGAACTGTTTACCCATAAAATTAATACATTAACTATATGTTTATATTCACCAAAGAAGTGTTTTAGAAGTTGTGTATTACAATCAAGTGAAATGAAACTATTGTCATTAAAAAAATAGTAATAGTTTACTTATGAAAATCTTTTACCTTGATTTTCGATTGATCCTGCTGAATTCCTGCTTCTAGTATTTTCTTTTTTTCACTCTCCTCCCGCAATTTTTTCTGTAATTGGGCTTGTTGATTTTTCATGTGATTAATATTCTGTTCTAGTTCTGATATACGTTTCTCATTTTGGGTAGATAATGATGCTAGATTCTTAGTTTCCTGCTGTTTTTGCTGTATGACCTGAAGTCACAGAGTACATTTTATTTAATCAATTACTGTTATCTTATGTTATATAATACTATTCTATTGTTTGGTTAGCTTTACAATTGGACTGTTTTACTAACTTGCTGCTTGTTTAATTATGGTTCATTGCATATGTGACTAGCTTTGGGCATTTTCAGCATAAGAGTGAACTATATATATTTTTTTCGAAAGAGAAAGACACAAAATAAAAATAAAATGAAAATCATGTCAATGTCCTGGTACTTTGCACAATATTGAGTCCATCAATAATTAAATTATCAAGGATTTTTATAGGTGGACAACATTACTTTCAAAAAACAAATCTATTATTGGAAATTCTCCATAATTAATTTTTATAGCTTATATTTCTTAATATCTAGGTTATATATCAGTGATGGTGAACCTTTTAGAGACCGAGTGCCCCAAAACTGTACCCCCACCCCGTCCCCGCTCCGCCCTGCCCATTGGGCCACCCACCACCTCCACGACCCGCCACAGATCACCAGGGCAGCACCATGGAGGCCACGCCCTCTGCCCGTGCCCCGCAGCATCATCTGTGCATGACAGGCTGCAAGGACCTGTCCCCGCTGCCCGGCTACCATGTCCTTGGCTGTGCTGCTTCGCATGGGCCGCACCCGGGGGCGGCTCTCCTCCAGGAGGGCTGCTGGTGAGGAGGGGGCTGTGGAAGGAGGCAGGGCTGGGATGACGGTATGTGTTCCCACAGAGAGGGCTCCGAGTGCCGCCTCTGGCACGCGTGCCATAGGTTCGCCATCACTGTTATATACAATATACGGAATTATTCGGACAAGAATTGAAGCATAGGGCAAATGAGCAAAAAACTACATTTCTGGAGAAAAGATCAATATTTGGGAGAGAGATTTAGATAGCAAGATAACAAAGCATTGTAGTAACCCCCCATCAAGCAGCTTTCTGATCTCCAGTTCATGTTCTAAGTCCCTTTGTTGCCATAGCTATTAAATCTGTTCTACTATATCACACCAATCTAGCAATATTAATGAATTTTGATAGTATCAAGTATCTACTCTCTATTTGAGAGTGAGGTGCGATATTTTATACTTTTTGCAGATTTTACACAGGTTTTTATGAATTTCCCAGTTGCAAATACCTGAACTTTCAGTTTTGCTACATCCATCTTTTTTCTGAATTCTTTCTGTAATCTGGCTTTTTCAGCAATGTCCCTTAGTTCCTTGTTCTCTAACTCTTGCAGCTGCTTTTGTGTTTCTGCTAAATCAATTTTGGCCTGCTCTGCTTCATGCTCCAGTTGTGTTATTTTCAGAGAATATTGCTGGCTTACAGATCGAGCATCATTACCTTAAAAATAATAATTAATCATTTGTGACTTGGCATTGTAGCAGCTATTGTTATTATCATTTTTAAAAACCATTTAACACATTTATTACAAAAAAAAGGAAACTATTCAAAGTGATACTAAGTATGGTTCCTCATAAACATATTTTGTTCTCAAAACAACCGTGAGGTAGATTAGGCAGCGAAATTAAAATAACTATGATTCAACATCATTTAATACAATGTTTTAGATAAAAATTCAAAAACTGAAGATTGCTCCAATCTTAACAGATGGTGTACATTGACTTTAGGCTGCCTTAAAAAAATATTTTTTTGCAATGTACAGCAATAATTATCTCATAGAAAACTTGGTTCTTTTCTTTTATATATTGATATTCAAAGCGTAAGTCACACAATACATTTACCTGTTTTGACCAATTCTTTAATAAGTTCTTCTTTCATTCTGATATTAAGGGTAAGTTCATTCATTTTTTGCTTAGCAGCAATAAGTTTTAGCTCTGAATTCTTTAACTTTTGTACATTTAGTATCTGACTTTTCTTGATCAATTCAATATCTGCACCTTTAAAGAAAGTATACTGTTTTAAGAACATATAACATATATTCTCAGACAGACCTCAAATGTTAGACGTAAGCCGTTTTGGGACTAACAGAACAAAACTAGGCTAAGTATATTATAAAATGAACTGTATTTCTGGAGAAGAGATTTTTTTTTTAAAGGTTGAAATCTATTGTATTTATCTATTGTTAAGTACAGAATGTTTATGAATGCTACTGATTATATATGAATGCAACTACAGGTAGTCCTCGACTTACAACAGTTCGTTTAGTGATCATTTGAAGTTACAATGGCACTGAAAAAAGTGACACAGCTATTTTTCACACGACTGTTTCAAGATTTCCATGGTCACATCATCAAAATTCAGATGCTTGGCAACTCACTCCTATTTATTACGGTTGCAATGTCCACGGGGGGGGTCATATGAGCCCCTTCTGCAACCTTCTGACAAGCCAAGTCAATGAGGTAGCCAGATTCACTTAACTGTGTTACTAACTTAACAATTGCAGTGATTCACTTAACAACTGTGGCAAGACTTAACAATTTTTGCCCCTAAAATGGGGCAAAATTCACAACTGACTCACTTAACAACATAAATTTTAGGCTCAATTGTCATAAGTCGACGACTACCTGTATATGTATCAAATATATGAATGGGGATTTCATATATAGCATAGTGAGTTATTTAAGTTTCCAGGGGTAGTTTGAAAATTAATGGTGTGTACATTGGCCAATGCACATAAACTTACTTAAACTTGTTAATACAGTGTTCAAAAATAGCATACAGTAATATGGAGATGTGTATCAAAATGTCACTTATGTTAATTTTTATTTGCTGGCATTCATAATGATTTACTATATTTATTGATTACAACTTAAAATGCTACATGTTTTAATTCTCTGTATAATAAAATATATTTTAATATGTCTTTAAGCTTTACGGATATGTTATATTATTCATTACATGTTTTGAATGCACTGTTAGTGTTTTTAAGCACTTGTTTGCTTAAAAATATTTTTACTGAAAGGCAGAATATACTAAAATATTAAAGAGCAAATATGTATATTCTATGAAATTTAACATAAGTTAATATTATAATACAAATGTCATCCTCAATTAATTATGCATTACTTTGAATACAAGTCCATATTTCCAGAATCCTGTTCCCATTTTGTTCTTTGGACTACATAAGACATAATAATAATGGTTTATCAATTTACCTTCTTTATCTGTAACAATTTCTGTTGATGAAAGATTTCCAATTTCTGAACAGACATTTTGTTGTACCTCTTTTCCTTCAGTTATATAGGTAGAAGGAGCCTGCTTCCGTGTCCATGTACGGTTTAAGGAACGTCTAATTAAAGCAGAATTATTATTTTTTTTAAATTAAGCTTGAGCTCACAAGTGTATTATAGGTAGACCTTGACTTGCAACCATTTGTTTAGTGACCTTTCAAAGTTACATCACTAAATTTGGTCTGTGACTGCAATATAAAAATTATTATTATTATACATCACTAAAAAAATTACTTATGACATGTTTTCACACTTATGACCGTTGTAACATCCCCATGATCACGAGATCAAAATTTGGATGCTTGGCAACTGACAAGTACAGTCAATGGGGAAGCCAGGTTCACTTAACAACTGTGTTACTAACTTATTAACTGCAGTGATTCACTTAACAACTATGACAAGAAAGTTCATAAAATGGGGCAAAACTCACTTAATTGTCTCACTTCGCAACAGAAATTTTGGGCTCGCTTATGGTCATAAAGTCAAGGACTACCTGTAATTGTAAGTATTTTTACAATGAAAGAATGTTTTATGAACAAAACAGTGCTGTGAGTATTGCTAGTAAATAAAAATCGATATCAATTTTCTTTTGGCGCAATTGCTATCTTGTTTATTGAGGATTCAAAGACACAGTTTTATAAGGACTGTCCCATATTACAGAAATAGAACTTTCTGTTAGCTATTCTGGAACTAAACTGCAATGTAGTTTAGATGGGCTACCTTTGTAAATATTTAAAAATTGCAATTATTGGGGAATATGTCATAGCTAGGCTATAATAATAATAATAATAATAATAATAATAATAATAATAATAATAATAAAGTTGGAAGGGACCTTGGAGGTCATCTAGTCCAACCCCCTGCTCAGGTAGGAAACCGAAAAGGAAACCTACTAAATGATATGGGGGACAGAAATCAGAAAGATCCTGTGCTGAAGGATCTGCAGTGGTTGCTACTTGCCTACTAAGCAAAATTTAAAGTGCTAATGTTTATCTTTAAAACTGTAACTAGCTTAGAACTTAACAAACTGAGGGACCATCTCTATTAACCTCCTCTTACTCAGATCAGCACAAAGAGGGCCCCCTTTGAAGGTCCCCCACCAGAATTTACGGAAAACATTGTGGACTTCTTACCGTCTACTATAAAATTATTGTTTCAAATTTAAATATATTTTCATAACATGAGCTAACAGATATATACATTAAATATCACAAGCTCTAAGGTTATATATGATTAAAAACATACCTAAATCTGAATCTCCTTCTAGTCTTGGCATTGTTTTCATCATCATCATCATCACTGTGATCAGAAAAGCAATAATGAAGGACTTCATCTTGCTCTTCTATGTGATCCAACATGATCTGATTACGGGTCTGAAATCCAGCTATAACTTTACTTAAGGAATACATCGGAGGGCTTGTGTGTACCTTTTAAATAAGTTTTTAAAAAATAAATATTTTTATCCAGGTTCTGTTTAAAAATTACTCAGTGGACAATGTAGGGCAAAATAACTTTCTATGAATCAAATCCCTATTTTTTTGGGAGGAGGTTAGGATGAGTTACTGTGTTTACATCTTAGCTTGTCCTAATAATCAGAACTGTTTTAGTTATTTTTATTTATTTGTCAAATCAGAAATTTGCCCACCTCCATATGACTGGGTAGTGTACAACATTAAAAATAGTAAGAACAATAAAACAAAAAGCAATGTACACCCAGAAGAGAAAAATTTCAGACTAACTAAAGAAAAATCCATAAGATATTTACCAACCATCTAATCCAGGCCTGGGGGAAAGCAGTATTTCCAGAGACTTTTTAAATGAAGTGGGGGTGGGATATGAAATTCCAAGGGATATATTATAACATAGAGCAGGCATAACAGAGAAGGTAAAAGTCCAAGGCTCGTTAGATGATACTATTTGATCACTGGACCTGGAAGATGTCCGCATTGTCCAATTATATAGGATAGACAGATACTATATTAGTCAGATAGCTAGGCCCTCTACACCATGAAGGGCTTTATAGGTGGAAATCAGCATTTTGAATTGTACCTAGAAGCCAAATGGCAACCTATTGAGCTCACAGAGCATTAGTGTTATATCCATTACTACCCACCTCACTGCATTCTGGACCAGCTGTAAGTGCTCTTCCATCCAGGACTAAACATGGAAAATTTCCAGGATTTGGGACCCTAAGTACCCATAATCCCTTAGTTTTGCTGTGATTGAGACTGAATGTATTCCTCTCTATCCAGATTCTCAGCCTTCAGTCACTGACAGCTTCACTCAGGCACCAGGATTGAAATGTACAATTGGAAAACATCAACAACTGACAAATGACCTCACTCAGTAACTTATAGATGTTAAACAGGTTTAAAATATTGAACCCTGAAGCATCTCCAGATGAGTAGCCATAGGCCGCACCTTTCTCCCTGCCAACAGCAGCTAGAATTATTTGCATAGAAAAAAACCAAATATAGCACAGCATCCTCCACTCCAGTTCAGAATGATACTCCAATTAATGGTATCAAGGAGAATCATGTCAGTAGCATAAACCCAATCCCAGATCTACTTCTGGGATTGAGTTTATATCTCTTATCAGCCTATGGCAGAGATCTGTATCTTACAATATCCAAACCACAGTGATATTTTTTTGTGACATTCAAGAGATTATTCAGGCCAGTTCCCAACACTGCTATGTTCCAAGATGTCCAATGCAGGCATATCAGGAATGGGCAACCTTTTAAAATATTGGAACAGAACAAAGAACCCAGCTGTGCTGTCAAAGGTGGAACAAATATGGGGGAAATATCAAAACCACCAAATATAAATGGAAGAAATAAATGCACTATATTTGCCATCTTTAAATAGGATGGAAGAAATTATTCATTACAGTTTCTTTCCTCAACTGATATAGCTGCAGATGTTCATGTTACCACAGTTTCCTTCAACTATAATTAATAATTTGTAAGTAATAAACATAAATAAAAATATATGTTCATATATACCTTTCGAGAATCCAATCTTAGTGGTATGTTATTCATCTGCATCAAACTTTTAGTTAATGGGACACTATAGGGCCTTTTAGTTGATATTACTGCAGCTGGTCCATCTCCAGAAGCACCATTAGAGGCAGATGCTTTTGCCATTTTGTCCAATTTGTCATTTAGTTGGTTAATTATAAGTCGTTGCTCTACCATTTTCTCATTCTTGAAATGAAACAAAATTGCATTTATTAAACTACACAATTGCGGAACTTAAAGCCACTGAAATTTGGATTCAACTTAAATTTAAAATTGCAATCTTATATGCACTTACATGGGAATAGATCTTGATAACTCTAATTATAATGTTCTCAAACTGCATTTATGGTTGTAATATTCTTTTTTTGGTTCTTATCCTTGTTATTAAGCTATCATCTATAAGTGATATAATTTTATATATATATTTCCTAAGTAACTTGCAGAAAACCTAAATTACCTGTAACCTATTTGTATCTTGTGCTTCCTTTAATGATTCCAGATATTCACGATTTTCTTGTATCAGCTTTTGTATCTGATCTTGCAATATTTTTATCTCCAGTTCTTTTTCACTGAAGACTTCTGCATCTGTTGCAAGAGCCTGCTAGGTAATAAAGAGAGAATAGGATAAATGACTGAACATATGAAATGGAAAGTTCTCTAAACTGCATTGTGAGATTTGCTTTAAATACAAATGCTGCATTGTGAGGTTTGCTGCTGTAAATACTGTATTGCATTAATTGTATATATTTTATCGTATATAACCCAACTATAATATGCAAAAAATTATAAACACATATTGTCTCAATTGTGTATTTCATTTAAACCAACGAAGAAATTAGTAAAATTAGTAAAAAAAAAAAAGTCTTTGCCACTTTTTACATTTTGTTCCGATAGGGAAAATGATGTGTACTAATAGCACCCTGTTGTTTCCTTAAAATCATTCCTGCAAATAATAACATTACTTTGAAAAACATTCCTCACATTTCATGTACAATTTGAGATAGCTAAAAAGAGAACTACCATAACTGGAAAGGAAATAGAATTCTAATTGTGAATGGTCTAGTATTAATAACAGTTGTTCAGAAAGTTACTAATGGAAAAGTTCTCTTTCATCTCACATAATAATCTTCCTAAACATCTTTCCTTGTAGCAGTAGAAATGAGGAGAACTAAAGTCTATTTTCTTGTGTCACTACAATGCTTGGTACTGAACAGTACATCTGCCATCTGGAAACTGGCAAATAGAAGGAAAAATGAAAAAAAGTAAATAAATAACCTAACAAACAAATTAATTTTTAATTGATTTAATTACTTTCTTCAATTATAGTCCACTTGGCTATTAAAAGGAGCTACAACTAAATCTAATTTACTAAATCTAATTTTGTATCAATGGAGTTAATGATGAGAAATAGAACTGGTATTCCTCTTTGCTGTCATAACTCTAAGAAGCATGGGAAGAGGTGGAGGTCTCAGATAAGGAGCTTGGGGATACCAGAGGGGAAACAAAGGGATAGCTGGTTAGACTGAGTGTGAGCTGGGGGAAGATTAACATGGGGTGGTGCAGGCCACGTGCAAGCAAGATGAGTGCTGCAGATGGGACAAAAGCAGGATCAACTTGTGACCTTCTCTGCCAGCTTCCTCATCGACTTGGCTTGTGAAGCCAGCAAGGAAGGTCACAAATGGTGAACATATATCTGCAACTCATTGTGAGTAACTGCAAATCAGATTTTATTTTATTTATTTATTTTATTTTATTCGGTCTTGTATGCCACTCCTCTCCGGAGACTCAGAGCGGCTAACAACATGTATATAAAACATCAAATTTCAATACAAGTCCAAATAAAAAAAATCTAAAAAACAAACTAACACCCACTCATATTCACCATTCAATCCACAATCATCCCCAGGCCTGCCGGCAGAGGTAAGTTTTAAGGTTTTTACGGAAGGCCAGGAGCGTGGGAGAAACGCGGACTTCAGGAGGCAGTTGGTTCCAGAGGGCGGGCGCCACAACAGAGAAAGCCCTCCCCCTAGGGCCCGCCAGCCGACATTGTTTCGCTGACGGGACCCGGAGGAGGCCGACCCTGTGTGCTCTCACCGGTTGTAGGGAAGTATGTGGCAGAAGACGGTCCCATAAGTATCCTGGTCCCTTGCCATAAAGGGCTTTATAGGTAATAACCAACACTTTGAATTGCGCTTGGAGACCAATAGGCAGCCAATGCAGCATGCGGAGAGTTGACGAAATGTGGGCACGACGGGGCAGGCCCACAACCGCTTGCGCAGCTGCATTCTGCACTAATTGTAGTCTCCAAACACTCTTCAAGGGTAGCCCCATGTAGAGAGCGTTGCAGTAGTCGATCCTCGAGGTGACAAGGGCATGTGTGACTGTGAGGAGAGACTCCCGATCCAAGTAAGGGCGCAACTGGTGCACCAGGCGAACCTGGGAAAATGCCCCCCTTGCCACAGCCGACAAGTGATGATCCAACGTCAGCTGTGGATCGAGGAGGACTCCCAAGTTGCGGACCTTCTCCGAGGGGACTATAGATTCACCCCCCAGAGTAATGGAAGGACAGATTGAAATGTCCTTGGGAGGCATCACCCACAGCCACTCTGTCTTATCAGGGTTGAGCTTTAATCTGTTAATGCCCATCCAGACCCTCACAGCCTCCAGACACCGGCACATCACCTCAACCGCTTCACTGATATGGCCAGGAGTGGAAATGTACAGCTGAGTATCATCAGCGTACTGATGGTATCTCAGTCCGTGCCGGTGGAGTGAGAACTGGGATTTCTATGACTGGGAGGGGTGTTGCAAGGACACAAACCTGGGGGACAAATTGTACATCTATTTTTTCAGAGTCACCATAACTTTGATCACTAAACAAATGGACGTAAGCCTAGAATTACCTGTACATGTTAGGTAGGAAGCAGATGTTTGAACCAGAAAATGGCTGTTTGGTTTTCAGGCTAGTTTTTGCTCTGCAAAAGCCAAGTAGTCAGGCAGGGTTTGTATCACATTAAAGTAAGATTGTTACACTATTACTGAGTTCTCAGGAGCCAGATAAAATGTAGAATGTATCATATGAATATTTAAACCCTACTACTCCAGGGAATCCAATGGGCTCAACATCATTATAGTTTTGGTTGAACATTTCATCCTGATGAAATATATATCTGAGAGTTTGCCATGCGAGTATTACCATCCTTAGTCATACCCTTGCTAGATGTAGCATTATATGCTAATGATAAAGATAGCATGAATCGGTTTTGGCACATGTTGGCCAGCAAGCCACAAGCACAGCCAGTAAAATCCAAGTACACTTATGTTGTTCTGTGCAAGCTAGAATCTGATTCACAGACTATCTGGCAGGCTTTATCACACATCCCATTCTAAAGCTACACATGCAGTTTTCTCATACAGTCAAATCTGTATTAAAAAGGGAAAAAGACAAAGCAACTTTAACACTTACTTATTAGAAGCAATTTCTAGTGATCAAGAAGTACATTTCCTATAAGTAGTATTACATGTATGTAGATAATAATTTCATACATTTTTAGTGTTGTGAAAATGGAAGGCAAAAGTACTGAACTAGTAAAATCCAGAACTTTGGATAAGAAATACAAAATTCTAGATTTGAAGAAATTCCTTACTTTTACAAGAACTTTTTAAAACAAAACTCATAATGTTCAGCAGGTTCCCCTGATTATGCATAATGATATTTCAGAAATCTAAGGAAAAAAGGCCTATTGTATAACTTTTTCTTCTGCTAATTTAAGATTCACCCATAACGATTTCAAGCTTATGTCCCACCAGGCCTACCCAATAATTTAATTAAAGTGCAGAACACTACTTCTATTAAAGTAGCTCTAATAAGCAGGATATGGAAATAAAAGAGCCATTTTAATACCCAAAGGACACTATTTGTTTACAGTTAACATATGAGAAGAAAAAATCATGCCTCTGGATATTGGATTTTATAAATTCTATGTATATTGGTTGAGTCATAGAGCAAGGAGAAAGAGACAGGAACAATTGCAAACAAAGGAATTGTATGGAGAAACAGTTCATGCTGAAATGAAAATGAAATATTAGCTAAGAGAAAGATAACAGAACCACTGAAGTTTTTAAAGAATGCTTCATTATTTGTCAGCTTAAAAAAATAGTAACAAATGACAAATGATCTGTGTTAGAAAAAGCAGCTAGACAAGTTCCAAAGGATAAGCTGAAAGACTTCTCAGGCTGGGGATGACCTACCAAAACTCTGACCTTTGAAAGAAATCCATAATTCCCTGAGAAAAGATCTCTTCTGCTGTATTAATGATTGTACTAAATTGAGGTATTGTTCTCCTGCTTGTTTAACATGCCTCTCAAATTATCCTGTAGGACTGATCAAGCTGACATGTTGGAATGGGAGGCAAGGTAAACTCACTTGAACAAAACTGCCTTAATGTGCAGACAACACTTCTGTATATAATCCTTTTATTGGCCCTTACATTAAATGTACAGTAAGTACCTGATATTTCTTCAGCTCTCTTTTAAGTTGAAGAATCGTGATATGATACGGTCCTTCTTGGTTGGCTACTGTTCCACTGTTCATCTGGGGAATAGATGCCTCTCTCCTAAGTTCCTGAGCTACACGGATCCATTCTTGTAGTTTTTCAAGTTGATTTTTTGATAGGTTGGCAATGTTTTTAAAATCAACAAGAAATAAATAAGCTTCTTCAATGCAATTTCGCAAATTAAAACTTTCAATTTGAAATTGAGCAAGCTGCTGCTCAAGACAGCGGATTCTATTTTTGTCTTGGCATAAATCCTGTGACCCTTGACTACCAGAGGACTGTCCATTAGTTTGTTGGTTTTGCAAGGCTTCCCGAAGCAGCTTAATGGCAAGCTCCATTTCATCTATACGATCCCAGTCTGGGTTATAGTTGACAATAGGTTTGTTCCTAATATTTTTTGCTCTATTTGCATACTTGATGGAATTTAACGATTCATCAAAATCAGAAGAAGATGGACTAATACATGTTATCATGACAGTCTTTGCATTGCCTCCTAAAGAGTCTTTAAGGATACGTGTGATTTTAGTATCCCTATATGGAATGTGTGCATTTTTTCTCTTTGGGTCTCCAAGTGCACTTATCACATTTCCCAGAGCTAGTAAACCACTGTTGATCTGAATTGATTCTTTGAATCTTTCACCAGTGTTGCCAGTTTTTGTAACTCTTTCGGATCCCGCAAGATCTACAAAGTGAAACTTAGAAGCAATCTGCTGTCCTGAACTTTGGGAAGAATTTTGTGCACATTCTGTATCCTTCTGCAAAGGTTGTTGTTGTTGACAGACACTGATGGTAAAAACAGCATGGGATCGGCTAGAATGCTCATTCATTTGGGTTGTCCCTGTATGTCTAGCAGCATTCCCCGTTTCCAACAGGCTCATCACCTCTTCTGTACTTTCCACTTGACAGTCTTTGGCACCAACGATTACTTAAACAATAAAGGTTATAAATATAACATTTTCAGAAAAATTCAGATTAAATTTTTAACAAATATATAAGCAATCAAGTTATTTTTCAAGCAAGAAAAAATTCATATAAAATACAATATAGAATAAGCAAGCATGGATGTGTGCAACAAATGAAGTTTTCATCAAAATGTATGTTGTGATATCACAAAGATGCTTTGCCTCTTATATACTTGTACTTAAGAACTAGTATTTGTATGTAGTATAACATACACACAGTTGTAGATTTGTAGATTATAAACTAATAGTTGAGTGGTAGTACAAATTCTTTGCAAGCAAAAAGTCCCATTAATGTCTGCTATCTTAGGTAGAACTGGGAAATTTTTTTGTCAGAAATCCTGGACAGTCACTGACTGTCAGTATAACCACTAATGAGCTGGACAAATTGATGATCTAACCTAGTATTCTTACAATATTTTTAACTATACTCAATTGCATAAAAATGGTTGCAGAATCAATAGAACAGCGATTCTCAACCTTTTCCGGGGCTCGACCCCGGCCCGCGCCGCGCAAGTGTGGCGCGACCCCGGCCCGCATGGCGCATGCGCGACGCAATAGGGCGCATGATGCATGTGTGGTGCAATGGGACGCATGATGCATGCGCGGTGTGATGTGGTGCATGCGCGGCGCATCACTCATGTGCGATGGGTCGCATCGTGCCTGCGCGGCGCAATGGGGCGCATCACGCATGCACAGTGCGACGGGGCGCATGCGTGGCGCGACGGCCCGCATCGCAATAGGGGGAAAAAATGGCCAACCAAAAAAAAATGGCGGACTGCGGTGCTTGGCGACCCCCGTGAAATGGTCGTTCGACCCCAAATGGGGTCGCGACCCACAGGTTGAGAACCACTGCAACAGAAGATAAGTAGGGAGTATTTTTGGATATGCCGATACTTGTATATAGCTGTATGAAAATTTCATATTTTATGATGATCCACTGTGCCTCTAAGTGAGATAACAAATGGAAAGAAACTTTAAATGGAGAAAAAAAAATACTCATAGCACTACAATGGACATTTGGAAAAAACGCATGCATTGTTATTCTAGAAATATTCAGCTAAACAGTAACACTTATCTATGATTTTAACTTTGCTGAAAGGTGATATTTTAATTATGACTGACATCAATTATTAAACATTGACAAAGACTATTAAAGTATTTAAAGTACAAATTACTTTGCGTAAAAATAAAAGTTACATTTCCTCTGAACAATTCAATTTTAATAAAATGAACTTAACATTATCTTAGAGGAACATCTGTAGAAAATATGAACATACATTTTAAAAATGTTTTAAAATTGTTAGCAAATAAAAATGTAGTTGAAATTTTTATTTTTACCTGTATTGCCCTTTTCATCTTCTCTAATATGCAAATCTTTCATAGAGGTCTCTAGTTCCAGGAGATCTCTGAGTTCTTCTTTATAGACTTCTATGTACGAAACTTTCACTGTAAAATCAGTATTATGGTTTTCAGAAATAATCTGAAATATTTCTTGAATTGCCCGTGGAATAATACCTCTCTCTTCTTCTGCAACCGATGCTAAAATGAGAAAAAGAATTTAATTCAAACACAGAGCTGAAACATGCAGACTCCCAAATATCATAGCAATACTGAATATAAAGTAAAAGGAATCTGAATGACTTTTAGCTCAATATGCTATATATATATGACACATTCAATTATCAGGGTCAGTCATACCAGCAGAGATAAAAATACAGGAAAAAAACTACTAAGCAATAACCAAACAAACCTAGGAAAATATCCCGTGTCACACTGGGGGGAAAGGTTTACAGAAACCTACTTTCCTTTCTCCTTCCCAGAACACCACAGACACTTCAGAAAATTGGGATGAGGAGCTCTGGACTATGGCTTATTTATGGTATGGTTTGAAGGAGAGGACATGGCTCCTGTTTGGGAGGGTTCTCCCCTTCTCCCTCAATCCCTGACTATGAGGGATAGAAATGTACTTCATAACTACAGTATGATGCTGGTTACCACCCCTAGTGTTATAGTCATGTGTAAAGTTTTAGGAAACGTATTCACAAGGAAAATGTCACCAGTATTTTAAAATAACACTGCAGTTCCTTTGTCTACCGTTTTATCTGACATGTGTAAAAATAGCTAAGAAGAACATGTACAATGCCCATTTATATTGGTGGCCTTCTTTCTTCAGCATTTGTATTAACTCGTATAAATATCACCATAACCAAAATTACTTTTTTCATTTCTAATATTAGCACTCTTAAGGAAGACTATGTATTCTAGGGGCAAAATGCCAACAAACACCGTGTAAATATGTTCTAGGTTACAAGTAATAAAGCTAAATATTTCTTTTACAGAAAGGTATTTCTTGTAAAATGAATTTGTACGGTCAGTAGATGAGGAAGATACCATAGCCAGTGCCTACCTCCATAGTCCTGTCTTGACTACCAGCTTTCCTGTATTCAAAATAATCGGCAATGGGCCTATTTAAATACAACTGTTTAGGATAGGATTCATACTTTGTATTAAGCTATAGTGTGGCTTGTCTTGATTCATGCGTTTTGCAAACAGTAGTTTATTCATGAAACAAACAAAGCATGTGTAAATTCATAGTTTGATTAAAAAGAGCTTCAATTTCATGTTATTTTGTGAGGTTTCTTTATAATTTATTAGAATATTTAAGAGAAAATTAATAGCTATATAAAAAGATATGCTCGATAAGAATAAAATATCAATAAATTAAAAGTTTATAATTATCATAAAATTTAAATGTTAAAACTCATTACATTGTCTTAAGAAATAAATAGACATCTCTATCAAGATATAAACATTTTAATATTATCATCACTGTTTGTCAAATTCCAAAGATAGATCCATGTAACCACGTAAAGCAAAAAAGGGGAAAGGAGAAAAAAAGGGGTTGTACTTCACATTATTTGGTAACTATATGAATTTAATTAAGCACCCTGTATTAAAATTTATTTTAATACCAAAAAGCCACTTGCTTGGAAATGGGACTATGCTAAACTCATTGTTCATATTAGCAATATTTCATCTAGTAGACAGGTAGTCCTTGAGTTATGACCACAATTGAGCCCAAAATTTCTGTTGTTGAGACACTTGTTAGTGAGTTTTGCCCCATTTTACGATCTTCCCTCAGTTGTTAAATGAAACACTGTAGTTGATAAGTTAGTAACCTGGTTGTTAAGTGAATTTGGCTTCTCCATTGACTTTGCTTGTCAGAAGGTCACAAAAGGTGATCACATGACCTTGGGACAGAGTAATGGTCATAAATATGAACCAGTTGCCAAGCAGCTGGATTTTGATCATATGATCATGTAAAGATCACAACTGAAAAACAGTCATAAGTCACTTTTTTAATAGCCATTGTAATTTTGAATGGTCACTAAATGAACTTTTGTAAGTATAGTAATCGATTACCTGTATTATTGATATTCCGTCATACAGTACATAGTGAAATTTTATCACCACTTTGATGTCCATATTCATATCTGGTACTACAAATGTAGCAAGAAATAGGGGGGAAACAATATAGCACAATAATGAACAATATTCCTTCCTTCTGACCCTCCATACTCACCACAATGGCCGGGTGTATATTGAGTTTGGATATACATTTTGTGACCTCAGCACATGATGAATACACATAGATGAATACATTTCTTACTAAAATTCATACTATCTTCCATTGACTATATACAATTGTACCTGCAGAATAGGCACCATTACTGAAATGTTTTTCTGTCACTTGAAGCTTCCAACACTAGAGAGCACAGAAAGTTAGGAAGATGATCTTGACAAAGATATGCATGCATTGTTACACGGACAAAAGGGACTGAAGCATTTTTTAAAGTCCAGAACAAAAAGATAACATTTAGAAGTGGTTCAGACAGATACCTAAATTTGCTCTAAGAATTAATTGGAAGACTCCCCTTCTCACAAATTTGCATGGAACTGCTAAACTAGCTAAAAGAAGACAACATGGGAGACTTTATTTAATGTAATAGGTAGCTATTCCAAAATTGGTATCTTAGAAAGAAAATGACATTTGATAGAAATGCCTTTTATAAAAGTAAAGATTACTGTCAAAGTACCCAGCATAATGTTCTGATAGCATCTACAAAACATGTGACAAAACTAGAATGAAACATGCCACATTATCTATAATACTATGGCTTTTGTTCATTTAAGCTAAACTATTTTAGACCAATAGTTGGTTTGGAAATGTTAGGTAGACTATTGTAATCTTCATGTTGCATGTTAAAACTGTGTTAAATAGAATTACCCAACTTTTAGTCCCAACCTGTTCTAAAATGAAGAGTCAGGGATAGCAATTATTAGGAAATATTCAATTTGTGAAAATATTGCTCTTATAATAATATTCCTTTTGGTGATTTTTTGACCATACAGTTAAATAATAACTTTTTTCAGAACATACCAATGTGACCTCCTCCAATAGTATAAGTCTTTCCGGAGCCTGTCTGTCCATAGGCAAAAACTGTAGCATTATATCCTTCTATCAAAGATGCCACCAATGGCTTAATACATGTTGTATATACTTCATCTTGGGTTGAATGCTTGCCAAAAACAAAGTCAAAAGTGAAGACCCGGTCTTTTCCAATGATAATTTGCTGAGTATTTGAGATTAATCTCACACATACTTGATGATTGTGAAGTATTTCTTTGGAGAGCAAAGGTCTTATTCGTACTGCCACTTTAACAGGAATTTCTTCCATTGCAGCTTATATGAGCATGTGCATTTGTTAATTTTAATGTACACAACTTTTCTTTAATATTTTCTTCATACTATTCTCAGTCTTCTACATTAGATAATAAAAGATATTCTATAGGAAGCAAAAAATAACATTTTAGAAATTACTTTCCTTGAAATAAAAAAATGC
Source organism: Bothrops alternatus (assembly GCA_034064705.1). Taxonomy (NCBI): domain Eukaryota; kingdom Metazoa; phylum Chordata; class Lepidosauria; order Squamata; family Viperidae; genus Bothrops; species Bothrops alternatus. The sequence goes on along the minus strand of JARGCV010000018.1, from coordinate 18,846,583 downwards.
TAAATCTTGGAACATTTTGTTCTTCAACCAAAGCTTACTACTGAATTAGCTTTGTATTTAGTAACTGCTGAAAGAATAATACGTTTCTTGTTCAAGAAGAATGGCTAATTAAACTGTGGGATGTCCAAAATAGCTTAAAACTCAATATGCCCCATCTGAAATGTGTTTCTCTTAACATATCTAGTTGGTCAGATATAGATTACCATAACTCTTAATCTCATTTTATGATTTACATTGCTGCTTTCAACTGCTGTTGCACATATTCAGATTTTTAACTACGATTTGTACTTTAGTCTAAAGTCGCATTTCGTTACTAAACTAATCACTAAAATAGTGGAAACTCCTTCTGTGATGCCATTCTGTGCTATTTTTTCCCCTGTGTGCAGGCGTATCTTTTTCTTTAAACAAATTACCATTAAAGAACGTTATATTCAAGTATGCGCTATAAATGATAACAGACGTGGCTACCATATAAGAGGGTTTTTTAAACCGGTGTTTACGCATCCTCACCACCATCCCTTCCCACCCGATCTCTCTGACACGCTCAAACTCAGCCTACGCGCCTTCCTTCCCGAGCGCTTCCGCTTAGCTTGCGCTATCCACGTTAGCCTTCGAGTTAAGATCCAAACGGACTCGCTCGCGGAGGGACCATACCTTGCCGAGCTTGCGGCGGACCATAAAACTCCTACTTCAAGGTCTAGAGGGGCTGTCCTCCCCCCACAACAGCGGCAGTACCACCTCCCCTCCGCCGCCGCTTCCGCCTTTTGTTTACATTCGTTCACCAGGCAACTACGAAACGCTCCCGCCGCTGACAGAACCAGCGTCTTCCCCGAGGCCGGCGCCGCCGCCTCCTTCGCCTCGTCTGATAGGCCGCCAAGGGTAGCGCGCTCTGTCGGCGCAGGCGCACTGGTGCCGGAGTTGCCATCTGCCTTGTCGGGCAGCGTTCCCGAAAGCTGAGGGAGGGAGTGAAACGCCTATTCCTTTTCTGCTTTAAAAGGGGAGGGGGGGGAGCGTCCAGCCTTGGCAACTTTTAAGATTTGTCGACTTCAACTCCCAGAATTCCCATGCTGGAGTTAAAAGTTCGCAGGTCTTATAGTTGCCAAGGCTGGACACCACTACGTTTAGCAAATGGACCACGAAAATGAACTTAATTTACACTGAAGTGCTTCGTTTAATTCCACTGCTACTGGATTACAAGGATAAGTGGCATGTGTGTGAAAAAAGAATCCTAGATGATAATGAAGCATCTAACTCCTCGACATGGTATCTTCAGATGTTATCATTCCCAACTGTCCTTGTTGATGCGGGGGGGGGGGGCAGGCATCTCACCCCCTTTTCCTCCAGTTGAAAGCCATTTGGACAAATCACCCCCTAAAGTCAAGCTCACGAATGGTTTATCTTCTTTACATGATGCATCAAGACTGAAATTGTGTAAGCTGGAAGAATCCATGATTTGACTACAGGTCCTTGACTTACGAACATAATAGAGCCCAAAATTTCTGTTGCTACGTGTGAAGTTGTTAAGTGAGGTTTTGCCCCATTTTAGGACCTACCTTGTCACAGTTGTTTAGTAAATCACTGCAATTGTTAAGTTAGTAACTTAAGTGTTAAGTTAATTGGTGTCCCCATTGACTTTGCTTGTCAGAAGGTCACAAAAGGTGATCACATGACCAGAGGATGCTGCAATAGTCATAAGTGTGAAAAATGGTCATATGTCACTTTTTTCAGTGCCGTTGTAACTTCAGTCACTAAACCAATGGTGGTAAGTTGCGAACTATCTGTATAGAAAGGGCCTATTTCAATATCTGTTATCTGCATGCAGAAGAACCAAAGGACAAAAAAATTGTTCTTTGCATTGAAGTCAACTCCCGGTGATTGTAGAAGGCCATGTGTTGAACCTTCTAAGGTTTAAATATATATATATTTCCCATTTTATCTTATAGTACAAAGATTTCCTTGTAGTCTTTCATCCTGTTACTGCTTAGTCTTTTGAATCAACCAAGTCAACTAGATATTATCTTTTAATAAACAAGGAACAAGTCATTTTGTTTCCTGAAGAATCAGTTAATAATCTCTTGAAATATTACTGATTGCTTTTTGTTGTTGGCTTTTATTCTTTAGTTGTAATTTCAGATAATGTTTTTAAAAAATTCTTGTGTATCAACTTTGAATCAATGTTGCTGAATGACATTACCACATTTTGAACAAAATATTCCTTGGTAAGCAGCACACAACTTCAGAAGGTACATCAAATGTAAACTGAAATGGTTTTTATATAAGTAGGTAATTTGATTACAATAATATTAATTTGCAAGATATCTTTTGATTTTATATGTAATCCAGATTTTTTACAGTTTCACACATTTTAATCAAATCCATTAAGCAAATATATTGTTTGCAGAATTGGAATGTAAATAAGCAAGAAAATACCTTTCCTCTGATAAAGTGGAAATTAAAGAGCCAAATCTTATTTTTTTTATTTTTTTTTAAAATTCCAAAGTATATACATAAATTTTGAAGATTTTGATGCTTTATATCATTATCATTTATAAATGGTATTAATAGTATATGGAACGTACACAGTGAAAAGGTATTCCTTTCATATCTTCTCGATGATCCCGAGCATAGTCCCATAAATAATAATCAAGGAGAACTGCATTGATCTTTTCACTCATGTTCTCACCTTTCTTTTTATAAAGTTCAAGCAAACCACTGCAAATGAGCTCACAACACCAAATACTACAACCTCGAATCTCCACTTCCTGATTATCTCCAAACTGGAACACATGCCCTGCAAAATAGGGAAGGATCAAAGAAAGTAACATGAATAAAGAAAATGGGAATATAAGAAGAAATATTCTAATCAACGTATACCTAACATTTTTTACGTTAACCAGGGTTATTCAAGTTACATATTTTCTGTATTTTAATCTACAAAAGTAATTATGATGCTGCTAAATTGAAAGTGTTGCAGTAGTTTTGAATTGCTTATTTATGTCTCACTCCCCACATTTTCTTGGTCCTTCATAACATTCCTAATTCTCTTCCTAACTAGGGGCAAATGTGCCCATTAGAGGGATCTTTGATAGTTCTTCTTGAGTAGACTGTAACTATATCATATCAGGAGAGGGTCTTCACATAGAGGTAGGCCAGAAATTATTGTTTCTTGCATTGTACTGCACAGAAAAAGGCAATCTTCTTGCAAAAGAAGACATGAAACAAACTACTGGAATCTCAGAAAGAAAATGGCTAAGCTCAGTATACCCTGATCAGATAACAGCCATAGATTTTTGAATGACAAGAGGAACAAAGATGCAGGAAGTTTAAGAAAGGTAGTAGAAGTCAAAAAAAAGAGGTCTATAGTGAATTTCCACAGACAGGATTAAATCAATAAATGAGAGATTCCAGGGTAAAAAATTAATTGACCTCCTACTGATTTTGTACATTTGCCCACTGACAAAAAATGATCAGTCTATAATTTTAATGGTAGGTTTATTTTAACAGTAAAAGACAGAATAACAACAAAGAATCAAGAAAAACGCATTTCAAAAAAAATTGATTTTCATTTTAATGAGTGAAATAAGTATTTGATCCCCTATCAATCAGCAAGATTTCTGACTCTCAGGTGTCTTTTATACAGTAATGAGCTGAGATTAGGAGCACTCTCTTTTACCTGTATAAAAAACACCTATCCACAGAAGCAATCAATCAGATTCCAAACTCTCCACCATGGTCAAGACCAAAGAGCTGTCCAAGGATGTCAGGGACAAGATTCTAGACCTACACAAGGCAGGAATGGGCTACAAAACTATCGCCAAGCAGCTTGGTGAGAAGGTGGCAACAGTTGGTGTGATTATTTGCAAATGGAAGAAATACAAAATAACTGTCAGTGTCCCTTGGTCTGGGGCTCCATGCAAAGTCTCACCTTGTGGAGTTTTTATGATCATGAGAACGGTGAGTAATCAGCCCAGAACTACATGGTAGGATCTTGTCAATGATCTCAAGGCAGCTGGAACCATAGTCACCAAGAAAACAATTGGTAACACAGTATGCTGTGAAAAACTGAAATCCTACAAGATCCCCCTGCTCAAGAAAGCACATGTAAAGGCCCACCTGAAGTTTACCAATGAACATCTGAATGATTTAGAGGAGAACTGGGTGAAAGTGTTGTGATCAGATGAGACCAAAATCGAGCTCTTTGGCATCCACTCAACTCGCCATGTTAAAGAGGAGGAGGAATGTTGCCTGTAACTCAAAGAACACCATCCTCACCATCAAATATGGAGGTGGAAACATGCTTTGTGGGTGTTTTTCTGCTAAGGGGACAGGAGAACTTCATTGCATCAAAGGGATGATGGATGGGGCCATGTACCGTCAAATCTTGGGTAAGACCTCCTTCCCTCAGCCAGGGCATTGAAAATGGGTTGTGGATGGGTATTCCAGCATGGCAATGACTCAAAACACACAGCCAAGGAACCAAAGGAGTGACACAAGAAGAAGCACATTAAGATCCTGGAGGGGCCTGGCCACTCTCCAGACCTCAATCCCATAGAAAATCTGTGGAGGGAGGTGAAGGCTTGAGCTTAATGACTTAGAGAGGATCTGCAAAGAGGAGTGGTACAAAACCCCTCTTGAGATGTGTGCAAACCAGGTGGCCAACTACAAGAAATGTCTGATCTCTGTGATTACCAACAAGGGTTTTGCCATCAAGTACTAAGTCATGTTTTGCGAAGGTGTCAAATACTTATTTCACTCATTAAAATGCAAATCAATTTATCACTTTTTCGAAATGTGTCTTTCTGGATTTTTTTGTTGTTATTCTGTCTCTCACAGTTAAAATAAACCTACCATTAAAATTATAGATCAAACATTTCTTTGTCAGTGGGCAAATGTACAAAATCAGCAGGGGATCAAATACTTTTCCCTCTCACTGTACATTAATAGAAAGTAAAGGCCGTTGAATTATATTAGAGATTATTTTAGACTAGACAAATAGGTACAACATTATCAGTATCAATATAAACTATATTTAGCAACAGTTAAATACAGAATTGTAAACAAGCCAACATGCCTCCCTGATACAACTAAACATGCAACTATCTGCAGTTATTAAACTTCTTGAAAAAAAAATTCCCAATCATGAAATTGCAACATGGGCAATCAAGTGTTTAATGAACTCTTGAATACAAATGTATAAACTTATAAAAGTTCATTTCAAATGGAGATAAAATGCTGTCCACTATTTTAAAAGTCTGCATGGCTTGCCAGCTATGTGTTTTCAGAATCATCTTAAAATAAAATTGGCCTCCCATCTAATACACAAATGCTGGAAGAAGTTGTTAATTTTCCCCTGTTTATGTGACATGAGGAGAGGCCAGGCACTGCTTTCTGTTATGGCTCTGGCATTTTGAAATAGACCTCTAGACTTTTTAATTTTAATTAATTAGATTTAAACATACCAAAGTGACCCTGGGTGCCTCACAGGGTCAACAGCCAACAAGGTACGGTAAAAAATGGATTGTAATCTAGATTATTAGTTTAGCCCAGTTGGTTAAGATGGTAGTTGCAAACTCCTGAATGAAGACCAGCCCCTTTGTATATGCAAGTGATGCTGACATTTGTACAAAGGGTTAATTTCTGTGGTGACAATTGCCAACTTGACTTTTGATTCTTTAATACTGTCAGAGAGGGACATAGATGGATGGAAAAAAAATAAGATTTGGCAAACAGAAGTATACATATCAGGGGAAAAAAATCTGGGTATACAAGTTTTAGCAATCAAATTCATAAGGTTCATCGCCTAGAAATAATTTAAAAATGAAATGTCTTCTTTCCTAGATACAAGTACCAGAGCAGAAAATTTGGAAAACAGTGATCATTAAAAATCTTAGTTTCCCCTTTTATTTTTTTCTTTCTATATAGTAAAAGTGAAAAAGTAAGATATTCAGTTAACACTGTCTTTTGCATTTACTGTATACTCAAAAGTAAGTAATTGGGGCTTACTCTAAGGTATCTATGTAGGATTGTAGATTGTCATGAATAAAGGCAATTGTCAATTGTGTTTTCCGGGAATAGATAACTCTCAATTTCTCCTATGTTTATTTCTGCTTCCATACATCAAAAGACTACTGGTATAAAGTGCAGGTGACTAGAAATTCTTCATGATCATGAATAATATAATACCTTTCTTAAGTTTGTTTATTAACTCTTCTGAATATCTCATTGCTCCTAAATGAACAAGAACTTGTGGTATCCTGTAATCAGCAAATACAGAGATTCTGGAAATATCATCGAAGCAGCCATCTCCTTTCCCCTCCAACACACTCCAGGTGTCAGCCACAAGGATCTGTGCCCGTTTGTAAAAAGCCACCTTTCTACCCTGGTAGGAAAAGGAGAAAAAAAACACACCCCAGAATAATTATAATGACTAGAATGTAGTCACATTTACAGATTTTAACTGTTATTTCAACATGTTATTCTTAACACCTTTCATTTCAAAAGAAGCTAAATATGATGGGAATTATATGAAACATGACAGCTCATATATGAGGAGGTTAAAGTGCCAGACTTAGGAGTGGGAAGATTCAGGATCAAGCCCACCTACATGCAAGAAATCCCCTGGAGGACTCTGAGCCAGTCACTATATTTTAAAACAAACCTACTCGGTAAGGTTCTTACTATATTGGAGGAGAGAACTCTACGTACTCTACACTATTTTTGCATTAGTTTCATTATTGCCTAAGCATTGCAAAAAAATCAAAAACAGAGATGCAATAAGATATGATGTAATAGCAAAACAAGTAAAAAGAAGCATTCAGTAACATCTCCCCTCTTTCATTTCCCCCCAACCATTACAGTACTTAATTATAACCTGCTTTAAACTTTTACAGCTATTGCTGATATATACTATGTCTGTCATTTTTTTTCCAGTTGTTTTAATCAATTTCTCTTTTCTCTGAAAGCCATAATCTAGCTTGCCTTGTTATATGTAAGGGAGGCATTCCTGCCTTCATTTGCTCAGATTTTTGTTGTGAATATTGGATATAGCCTCAATTGCTTTCAATCTTGTATCATTAACAAGGGTTGTTGTCTTTTCCAAAATTGTGCCCACTGGATTCTTGACATTGTCAACATATATCTCAGTAAATTGTGAAATTTCTTATTTATACACACCGGAATAATTCTTAATACAAGTATTTGTGGTTTCAATTCTGCAGCAGTTTGGTAATATTGGCCATACCATTAATGGCCTCACTATCTATGTTAGATGATAAGAGCACAGGTGATATGTGCTATGGTATTTTCCACCCTGCCACAGCACAAAATGAAACACTACTTGTTTGCAGCAGTTCCTTGTCCATCTTTCTCATCCAAAAAAAACAAAAAAACCACATGAAACCAATAGGTTAGCTGAAAATGCAGACTATAGGAGATTTACCTGAAATGTAGCTTCATCTCTAAATGATGGGAAATTTTCCACTATAATCTGTAATAATTTGGGGGCACTTTTTCCACTTTCTTTAACACATGTGAGGAAGGAGCCCCCAAATTTCTCCAGCAGAATTGTTCCAGCTTCATTTAGTACACGATGTCTCTCCTCGATTAAAGGCATAGGCACCTCTGAATCAGAACGAAATGCATGCTTCACCTGATCCAAGGTCATAGTGGCATAATAAGAAGCACTGGTGATGGGTGTTCCTTCAGAAAGGTCAGCAAATAAAAACAATCATTATTAATTATATTTGATGAAATAATTAGTAAAATACAAGATGAAGGACTTTAAAAAATGTTCCAATTAGGAAACACCTAAATTGAATTTATTTAGGCTGATTATCGAAACAACTAAACAATTTATTTCTCACTCTGAATATATATACTGGACCTGCTATTGGAATTATGATTTAATATACTTTTCAGATTGTTTTAAAAATGGAAATATGTGTAATTTTAAAAATACTTTTTTCTATTGATTGACATTAATGAAGATAATTCAGCAATTGAAGATGATCATTCAGGAGAAAGGGAGGAGGATAGGTTAATGTTTTCCTTGAGTTGAGTTTGACTGCTGGTGACTTCAAAGACATGTCCATGCACGTTCTCTGTCTAACAGCATAGAAGTAATTTACTGCTATTGATCAACCTCTAGTAGCCTAATCCTGCTTAACTTCTTTTTGACCAAGATGATGCTAGATGCTCCAATGGATAGAGACCTTGCAAAACAAGCTATGGTTCTTGAAATTTTAAGCAATTAAAAGATCTTTGGTTGAACTGGAACTCAATTACATGGGCAGCAATAAGGAGAAAAGCCTGAACTAAATGGCCAGAATAAATCCTTGTGAGCATTTCATAATTGCCAAACAAGAAAGTATGTTTTATGTTTTATTTAGGGTTGTTTACATGAACAACTGATGTCTCCAAAAGGGGTAGTGTTAGTTGCATCTCTCCAGTCTTATTAAACTATTTTTAAATTCTTTCTTTAGTGTCCTCTTCCAAACTTTAGATGCTTCTTCTGACATATATGTTGACAGATATAAATTGGTAAAATGTCAACCTACTATTTTCTATTAAAAACTATCAGCTTTGAAAATTAAATAATGCATCTGAATACCTGATGTGTAAGCTAAACAAGAGGAAGATGGTGACCTTTCCTGCTAATGGTCTACTTGTAAATTTCACAGAGGGTTTCACATCTTGCTCAGCACAGCCTAATTCTGTTGATATACTTCCCTATTTATTGGGAGAAGACTACAAGAGAAATTAAAGTGAAATTAGAAGAGGCAGCTTTCCAGTCTGGACCAGCTGCCTTCCACTGCACTGCCCTCAAGGCTTGTCTAATATCATGACAGCATCAGTTTAGAGGCCAAGTATCCATAGCAGAAGCAAAACAAGAAACACATAGATTATTCCTTATAGTCATTGTCAAGCCCCTGGGCTTGACATGAACCGGTGGGGGACAGGGAAGGAGCAGCCAACGGCCAGCCGACGTCCGTATGCTGCCCCGGGGTGCCGCCCGACTTCTGCGGACCAGCTGGGAGTTGGCGAGGCCGCCATGCACCACCCAGCTCCCAAGGACCAGCTGGGAGTCAGCGAGGCCACATGCACCGTGGCCGCCTCCCTCCATTGATACGCATGCCGGGGAAGTCCCTACCGCTGGCTGGGCGTCAGGGGCATGCCAGCCGGACACCAGAGGAAGTGCCTCCCGCTGGGGCTGCCTCTCCTTCTTGCCGGGTGGCAGGGGAATCCCCGGAAGCCAGCTGGGCGGCGAAGACAACCAACTGGACATGGGGGGGTTGTCTTTCATCGCCGCTGCCCCTCCTGTGTTGCCGGTGGTCAGGGGAAGAGCGTGGAGTTTCCTGTTGTGGAGCCACGCTGGTGGCGGGGGAGGAGCTGGACATTGACTGGCTGCCAGATAGGACAGCTGGAGCTGCGGAGGCTGCGCTGATGCGTTTGGAGGGGGGAAAGGCAGAAATTGAACTATGGCTTTTATCTATACAGACCAGATGCTGGCTTGCTGATTGGGGTGGAGGTGGAGGGCAGGGCATGTCTATGTAAGCCACTGGGAGCAATTCCACTCCCAGTGCTGACTTTTTCTTTGCATTAAAGTTTGCTGGTCACCTGTTCCTTCTGTGTCTGGAGTTTGTCAGCAGCTGGCAGAGGACAGCTGACAGTCATGTTCTGATCTTTTTTCAACTAATGCTTTATAATATGGTATGTCATGTATGAATTTTTATTTTATTATTATTGAAAGCGAGTTCCAAATCCTAATCCGGATTAATCCCAGTCAGATTTCTAGGGAGAAAGCATCTGAGAATTAATCTTCCCCTTCTGTTATTGCAGCCAACTTTCTCCATATTCCTCCTTCTGGCAGAGAAAATTAAAAGACGGGGAAATCCCTCTAATGGGAATGCCTTTTTAAAAATTTTTTTGTCTAATTCCTGGTCTGAGAGGCAGATTCTGAGGAGAAAAAAAAAAAAAGTAAGCCTAATTTGAGACTTGATACTTTGGAATGGGAGTAAACATTTTTATGCTGCTCATTCAGTGTAATAGGTTGCTTAGCCACCGAACCAATACAATGCTATATTACAACAAGGTAGTTTGATGACACCATATAAAATAACATTCATAATCACCTACAAGTAGCCCTCGACTTAGCAAACCCAATAACCATTCGAAGTTAACAATGGCATTGAAAAAAGTGACACGACCTGTTTTCATACTTATGAACATTGCAGAATCCCCTTGGTCATGTGATCAAAATTTGGAGGCCTGGCAACTGGCATGTATTTAGAACAGTTGCACCGTCCTGGGCTCATGTGATCACCGTTTGTAACTTTCCCACAAACAAAGTCAATGAGGGAAGTCAGATTTGCTCAATGACAGGATGATTCATTTAACAACTGTGGCAAGAAAGGTCACAAAATGTTGCAAAACTCATTTAACAGTTGTCTTGCTTAGCAATGGAAATGGTAGGCTCCAGTGTGATCATAAGTCAAGGACTACCTGTAATCTCTTGTAGACTTTACTCTACTTCATGAAAGAGCCATGTTTATTGCCATTCATATATGCCATTATTGCCATTCATATATCTGTAGTGTAAAGTCCAAACACAAGCTTCGGGTGTACATCTAATCAGTTTAATTCAGAAAACTAACCTTCGTCCAGGGCTCTGTTGATAGCAGCACAAAGAGACCAATAGCCACTGTAAGTCTTGCCTTTGTATTTCACCAAACATTTATGGTCTTCATGTTCAGACCAAAAGGAAAAATTGAGCACATCAGCAACAAATACCCAGTTCACTGCATCTTCATTTGCTTCCTGTGGGTTTAACTCATGAGAAGACTTCCAGCCAGCCACACTGAATTCCTTCTCTGTGACTTTGTCGAACAACATCTCTGCAACCTTTTGCACACCCCTGTCTTCAATGTACACATCTTTGCTGTTTTCTGCTATAAACTTGGCAGATTCTTTAGGATTTAAAACTGCTTCCATATTTTCCTTGTTTCTGGATAAATGTGATAAAGGTTAGTCTTCGACCTATAAATGCAGAATTGATAGAATTCAAGAAAGATACGTAACATTTATTCTGTTGACAATCCATTTATCTTCCCAGGTCTTTCCAAATAGTAAGCAATCCCTGTATGGGTTATGCAGCAGTAAATTCTATCAGTTTAACAGCACTTATTTTCAACTTTGTTTACCACTGTTCCCTTGACAATTCAAAAATGTAAATCTTTTCTGTTCTAAAAGCTCAGCACCAATTTTGGCAATAATGTTTGTCATTCTCTGCTGACGCAAAAGACTTTACCGAGTTAATTGTACATATATTAAAATAACAAAACATCTTATTGAGCCTAGCCCAAATTGAATAGAATGGGAGAATTACACAAAAGCCATGCAGACGGATACACATTTATTGTTTAACTATGGCACTTTGCAATTTTTTTTAATGATCAAACCTTTCAAAAATATCTTTCAAAAATCCCAGAGTACCGGAGAATTACCAAAGGATCGGAAAACAGCTGATGTGGTTCCCATCTTCAAAAAAGGAAAAAAAAAAGACCCAGGAAACTATAGACCAATCAGCCTAACATCAATACCTGGGAAGATACTGGAAAAGATAATAAAAAAACAGATCTGCGAACATCTAGAAACAAACAAAGTTATAACTAGAAGCCAGCACGGGTTTGTTAAAAACAGATCATGCCAAGCCAATCTTATGTCATTCTTTGACCAAGTAACTAAATTAGTAGATCAGCGAAATGCTGTGGACATAGTATACTTAGACTTTAGCAAGGCATTCGACAAAGTTGACCACAACGTACTTCTTGGAAAGCTAAAAAAAAGTGGGATAGACAGCATCACCATTAGATGGATTTTTAACTGACTGACAAACCATACTCAACAAGTAATCCTTAATGGTACTACGTCTACATGGAGGAAAATAAGCAGTAGGGTACCACAAGGTTCTATCCTAGGCCCAGTACTCTTCAACATCTTCATAAATGACTTAGACAAGGGAATAGAAGGGGAATTTATCAAATTTGCAGATGATACTAAACTGGCAGGAATAGCCAACACTCTAGACTTGAACACTGAGTCCTATCTAACTAAATAAAATTCAGTGTAGAGAAAAGTAAAATCTTACACTTAGGCAAGAAAAACCAAAACTGCACTTATAGATTGGGTGAAACCAGGCTTAATAGCAGCAACTGTGAGAGGGATCTTGGAGTCTTAGTAGACAATCAGTTAAATATGAGCCAATAGTGTGTGGTGGCACCCAAAAAAGTCAATGCAATCCCAAGTTGCATTAACAGAGGGATTAAATCAAGATCACGTGAGGAACTAATACCGCTCTACAAAGCCTTAGTAAGACCACACCTAGAATATTGCCACCAATTTTGGTTTCCACGCTATAAAAAAGATGTTGAAACTCTACAAAAAGTGCAGAGAAGAACGAAGATGATTAGGGGACTCAAGGCTACAATATGAAGAACAGTTACAGGAGCTGGGCATAGCTAGTCTAGTGAAGAGAAGGACCAGGGGAGACATGATAGCAGTGTTCCAATATTTGAGGGGCTGTCACAGAGAGGAGGGGGGGGAGTCACCCTATTTTCCAAAACACCTGAAGGCCAGACAAGGAATAACGGATGGAAACTGATCAAGGAGAGATTCAACTTAGAAATAAGAGAAATTTTCTGACAAAACAATCAACCAATGGAACAGTTTGCCTTCAGATGTGGGAGTTTCATCACTGGAAGCTTTCAAGAAGAAACTGACTGCCATCTGTCAGAAATGGTGCAGGGTTCCTGTTTGGCTGGGGGTTAGACTAGATGACCTACAAGGTCCCTTCCAATTCTGTTATTCTGAAACCATCCTTGCAGACCATACTGTATGTTGAAAACAGCAATTTTGTGGCATTAAAAACAACACTTTCCAAAGGTGTCAAGGACTTCAGGTGTTAACAGAGGGTTATATGTGAAAATTAGCCCTTAGATATTCAAGAAATGGATGAGAAATAAAGTTTGTGCTTCCAATATTTCTGTGGTTTTTTTTTCCTTTCAGAGTCCCTTTCCCCAAGTCAGCCACAGCACCATTTAAACTTTCTTCAAAGGTACACGAGATAAATAGATTGGTCATGTAATGTTATCTGATGTCAGAAAGCAAAATTGCAATGGGAGAATAAAATGTAGAATCTTTGCCAAATTGAATCCGACTCTTAAGGACCTCATGGACGAAGTCTATGTCATTGTCCTATGACTTTTCTTTCGTTTTGTCTCACTTCTTAGTCTCACCCCGCCCCGGTCTTCTTTTACGAAGGACTACCAGATCTGGAGGACCACTAGATGGTAGCGAAGAGTTAAGATGTGTTCATATCCATCTGCAACCATCTCTAAGGGATAGGCTAGTCCTATTTTAAACCCAAGTATTAATAATCAACCGAAAGCCACGGTTTCCTATAGAAATTAAAACTAGTTGTGATTGCTCTGAAGGCTTTAGCTCCGCCCACTGATTGCGCAGATTGTGTCGGTGACCAATACAGTATTTTGATTGTTAGAAAACTTTTTCCCCGACCCGCTTCAGTTAAAAATCAATATTGTCTAATAAAATGGCCAAAGCGACATATTTTAAAAAAATCAGAGAGATTCACTTTTTAGGGAATCCGCGAACGGCAGAGATGAAATGGTAGAAAGCGCTCCTGTTCTCAGCAAACATAGCAAAGGGTTCACACGAACAATAGGCGTGGAAAAAAAGTTCCGCCCTATCCTCGGTCCCCCAGCCCCGCCACGATTCGCACTTTCACCGATCGCTTTAGGAAATCTTGCTGCTACGGTAAGTGACAGCGAGGCCACTTTAGGCCTGCGCGTTTCCTCCACATCAGATTTTTTACATTTTGATCTAGTCCAGTACCAGTCATCGAACACACAAAGCGACGCGGGAAGAAGCGGATTGTCTGCCAATCAGATCCGATTCCCTGGAGCACTTGTACACCCGCAGGCGCCAAGTCGCATTCGGATTGGTACAGTATTTGATTCTTGGGTGTTTCTACGGTTTTCATGAGAGGCAGAAAGAGAACAAAAAATGTGTTTCTTTTTCTTTTCCTCGTTCGCTATTCACATGGCCAAATAAGGGCTGCCTACGGATCTTAGGCCTATGGAAAACACCCGGAAGTGTGCAGACTTTTAGGGAAATGTCACAACGTCTCGCCAAGAGGTCAAATCCATCTTACCTTTCAAGATACTGTGCTCGATTTGGATCTGCTCGCTCAGTGAATCCACGAATGATCTCACGTCGATCTCCTTCGGCACAAAACGGCGTTTCTTCCTTTCAACCTTTGTCCAATCGTCCTTGCTTTACCCTCCAATCAGAATGGACTATATTTGCATAAATTAGTGCGGAACTTAAGGTAAACGGACGTCGGCGCAAGCTGCAGCATGCTGTCTTATCCCGCTACCGGTAGCAGCTTCACATCCGTGTTCTGTCTTTTGTGGAATGGTGAATCCTTGGTGAGTTGGTTTTGTTTTGCACTATTAGTGTTGATTCCTGGCGACTACATTTTTCGGTCCACGTAGATTGTAAACTTTTCAAGTGGCATTCTTACCGGGTGTAAGATGATAACTGGCCCACTTTCACTTCGTTTTTTTTAATAGCTAAAGCAGCATCAGAGAACGTAGCACCCCACTTAACCAGGCTTATAAGTGTGTATCAATCTTGACCCTTAACAAAGTTCATGGTTTTGAAATGTGACTCTTCAAAATCTTCAGCTCAACTGGTAGTCAAGAATTAAATCCTCTTTATACCAACATGTTTCCTATTATAAAGTTTTAAAAAACCATCCAGCACCATCCTACAGGGTGTCTTCCCTTTTATATCAGGACTTTCTCCCTGCACAGGGAACACTTGGAAATACTGTTCATTCTGAAATAAAAAGGTTTAGCATGCATTCATTCATTCATGGAAGTCCCACTGAATTCAACAAGGCTTGCTTCACAAGGTAATGTAAACCTAGACTGTTTTGTTTATACGAAGTTGGAAGAGTTTTTGCATTGTCCTGTTTCGTAATCACAAACAGGGAAGGAATTCTTTTCTGTTTAGCATGAAGTTAAAACACAACACAAAAAAGTAACAGTATTAAAAAACAGGATCTGTCACATCCACATCCAGCTCAATGTTATTACAATTTTTATTTTATTCAATAAAAGAAATGACCTTGGAAACTATCAGTACAAATGGCCAGGGTTTTACATGAAAACATTTGGATTGATTTAGCACGCATTTCCTATGCCAGTCAATATGAAAGAGACACAATTATTTCATTCAAATCTTTGTACAATGGAAACATATTAAACAAATTACAGTTGGAAATGGGCAAACTTGCCAAGGCTATTATCAAGCTTTTAGTTGTTTTCTATAATTGCTTGCTATTAACTGACAATACAGGTTTTATAAGATTTTATTCAAACCAACATAATGCAATACAACAATTAGGGAAATACAACTTGAGCAACAGAAAGAAAACCATTTGATGTATGTTAATTTCTTTACACATACGAAAGTTAAAATCAGTGCAATCAATACTTCCCATTTACCAAAATATTTAAATTGGTATTCTGCTTTTCTGGTATGGAGAAAGGGGGGAAAAAAGCCAAACACAATAAATGTAGACTGTAGAGTGTGTATTTTAACTATGAAATACTCATAAAGAATTGCAAAATTGTTCCACTAAATTTATTTTTAAAATCATAGAACATTTTACAAAAGAGCGCTTACATTTCGCACACTGCATTGAATGGATGTTGGGGGTAAGCAGGCTATCAGCGTTACTACCCCATTTCAAAAACAAAAAAATTATAAAGTAGATGGGTTCACAAGTGACAAAAACATTACAGTTTACAACCAACATAGGAAAAAAAAAATCTACCATCTCTGCTGCTGTTTCAAAATACCAATGTTAGTTTTGCAGGCTGTCCCAGCCCCACCCACCTATATGTAAAGAACTAAAACATTACATCTGGTGACAGCAAAAATTTCACTACACCTCAAATGCAGAACACCTATGAAGCAGAGGAATGTTGGCTTTTTAAACAGAAGCAGATTTAAGAAAAAAAAAAGATGCAGGACTCCTTCAGTTCTTCACTAGTCTTAGAAAAACTTTCCAGAATACTGCTTCACACTATAAAAAAGAAAAAATATCTTGCATTAGAATCCTTCAACATCTGCATACTGCTTCACACTATAAGGAAAAAGAAAAAAAAAGGCATGTATTAGAATGGTTGAACAAACAACATGAATCAATATTTACAAATGCATTTACAAATATAATAAAATTAGATAATACATAACATTTATCAACTTATAATTAGTAGCTAATCTACAGGCAAAATAAAGTTATACATTACAAGATGCTCACTAAATAGTTGGTGTTAAAGAGAATAAAGCATGTAAATTCTAAAGCTGTTATACATGGCAGAAAAGGAAGCGGTGTGAAATGCTGCATTAACAGCAACAAAAGCTTTCAACTTGTCCTGTAGAGGCATGGACTGTGCCATATGGTAGACTGCGATTTGTTGTCACTTTAGTAATCTAAAAACAACAAAATCACTAGTCTTCCACACAGAACTAGACCAACGTCCAACTGAAATCTTCTATATTTTCTACAGGCTCTATATAAGATTAAAGTAGATTTTTTTGCAGCAGTTTTCACCAGAGAAATGAGAGCTGCTTTGGTTAAGGACACTTCCTGAAAGATTAGTTTTGAGTGCTTCTTCACTGAGTAAGAATGGAAAACAGAAGAGAAAGGCATACTACTAAATTGAGAAGTTAGTATATAGTATGACTAATTTTTTCCCCTCTAAATGCTCTCTTTATAAAAACATACATACAAGCAATACAACTACATGAAATGAAGAAGTAACAACTTAAGGGCAACTTGCCTGTTTTGCAGTAAATACTGTGCATTTTGAATCTGATCCTGTGTGCCTGTAATAGTTATTATTCGATCTTCTGAGCCCTCTAAGGGTTCATCGATTTTGATTGAAGCTCCTGACTCGTGACGTATCTGTTTAATCCTCTGACCGCCTTTTCCAATAATAGAACCAGCCAGCTGAAAATAGAGAATGTTTTACTGAACTAGTAACTTCTAATGCATAATTAGCTTGAGAAAAATAAGATAAATAATGACTGGTACATGCAAATGAAAAATAAAAAATATTTTCAACTACTCTCTTCATATAAATTTGATACTGGAACTTGAGTAAATATAACGTTAACTGTCCTAGAAAATTGCTTTTTGTTAAGAAAAGTAAAAAGGAAGTAAATTTTATACTTACGTCTTTGGGTATTGTTACTTGTGTTGTAATGATGGGTCCACCAAGATCTCCGTATGAACCACGACCCCCTGCATAGGAATAGTCTAATTTAAAACATATGCATCTTGCCCTTTAAATGACTAAATTATAAATTGTGTTCAATACATATGCATGAAAGCTTACCATAACCCGATCCACCCTCGAACTAACAAAAAAGGGAGAAAAACAAAGTCTAAGTTTTCAAATAAGCAATGTTAAGCTATATAATTGTTACACAAATATTTCATAAAATACAAACTAGTTGTTGGAAATCTTACGCCATGTATCTTTAGATGATAACCTAATGATAACCTACAATTTTCTCTTCCATTAATAAGTATTTAGACTTTATATCAGATGTACTCTCAAGCTGAAATTTCCAGGGAGAAATACTGTAGACCATGATCAAACAAAGCATTATATTTGCCTATTTAGAAATACATCCCATCAAATTCAATGGTAATTGTTTTCAGAGAAGAGGATTTCGGATTTTACTTCATTACTAAAATGTAATAAAATTTAGTAGCTTTTCCCTAGGTCAAGCTATTAGTAAAATTAGCTCTTGATTAATCTGCTCTTGTATCAAGAGTATGTGTAAAAGACATTTTTTCTTCCCTTTCACAAACTGCAACAAATCACCTAACTCTGCAAGGGAGACAGAAAATGTACCTACCATTTCTGGTGTTTCTATGTCATCACAAGCACTGACATGACACTGCATCATCTTGCCAAGCAGAATACAGCACAAAGAAAGGGGGGGAGGGGAGGAAATCAGTGAGGATCTTCAAGCAAAATTGTAAGCCAAGTTCTAAATTATAGTATCATTACAGGTGTATGAAAGCTATAGTTTTACTATTAATCATGTCAGATGAATATCGAGTTATCATAGGACTTGAGAGTATAAGAGAGTAAGAAAAACAAGGACACTCTCGAAATACTGGCAATTTAAGCATACTCATACACAAAATGTTATTTATTGCTGAGTTACAGACTGAAATACACTATAACAATGTTCATTAATCCAGACTTGCTCCAGTTATACAATAAATACAAAGAATCTTCAGTGAAGAATTTTGGATCCAATAGAGCTTCCCACTCAAGTGAGGGTCATCTGCAGCCTTAGAAGGACGATAGCAATTCAGGGCTGCAGAGGAAATCAAAGAGGAATCACCTCATTCCTTCTTCTAATGCCAATGAAAGACTACTGGGCGAATTTCTAGATCCAAAATATTTACTTCCTATGTGTGTTAACTGACTGCCATAATGCAGAATCAAGCACTTCTGGTCAAAATGCTTTTACAATTTGCTGTACAATTAATAGAAATACACATCTCCTAGCTAGAGATAAAGGGACCAATATACTTCATTCTTTGGAGTTAAATTAGTTTAACTTCCAATTTATGATTTTAAAACATGTTCATTCAAAAATCAATGTATTAATTTCAACACCTCAATAATCATATACTTTCTTTGTGGAACAATTCTAATGTAATTTTATGCAGACAGAATAGTTCCAGAAACATGCATATTCTGCTTTATGCAAATTAGTACATTGTACAAATTAAACATTAAGACTTAAAAGTACAATTATACAGTTTGAAGCAAGTTTTACTAAATTCAATGGGACTTATTCCATTATAAACAAATACAGAACTGATGAATCCTTAAATCACAATTTGTCTTACTTAAAAACAATATCAAAACACTCTTTGGATCATGATAAAAAGCAACAAAACCAAGAACTTTTTTTTAACAGAAACTGCTCAGTCACATACACTATCATATTGCTATAAACAAAGCACTAACAAGGCAAAACATTCTCACAATATTACTATTACTATTACATATTTAAGCGAAAAAACCCTGAGCATCAAGACAATTATGTTATGCATGCATATGATCATATAATACATACAAAATGGTTTAAATTGCATTAACTTATAAATTAAAGCAAAAGCGTGCTGGGTATCTGTCTGTCTGTCGATAGAGCAAGTCTTAAGTGATTTTTTAAAAAAAATTATCTTATTTACTTTTCAATTTCATAAAGTAAAAGTTGGTCCCTAATAGAAGGGCTTCTGAAAGTCACTGATTTAATAAAAGAAAATCCCATTGATGGAAGAGGAAAGAAGGCTATTATCATTACCTCTCCTCCCTCAGGATGCACCCCTCCCCCGAGCAGTAGAGAACTTTGTGGCACTTGGAACAGAGAGAAATAAATTCTTCCTCACCATTAAAAAACAAAAAACCTCAGCAGAGTTTTAGTCCGGTGATATTGCAACACAAAGAAGAAAATCATGGATTTAAGCCTCTCTGTGCATAAAATAGTTGTACCAATAGCCACTGAAACTGTTGCTTAACACATGTTTTTCCTGCAATAATCATTCCAAAGTACAGAATTAGTTGCTCTAAAAATGGGCAAATGCTAATAATCAAATTATCTTTTCAACAGCTCAACTTCCTAATTTCATTCTCTTGCTAAGATGTTTGGGAGAACATCCCCATTCTGTAAACAGGGAATTACATTTGGAGTAACAAATTCCAACAACAGAGCTGAAAAAAACCCACATTTTTGAACCTAAATGTAATTTTATATTTATATTTTAATAATAGTGAGAATATATGTTTTCTCAAACTTCTCTTAAATCTTTTAAGACTAGCTGAAATTTATTCAACTAGAAGGTATAACTATTTCCTTACACAAATGCCACTGATTTTAAAAATACATATAACCGACATATCTGTTTTCTGAAAATCTTGCTAAATTCAAAGTTAGTTTGAAATAAAAAAGGATTCTATTTCTGATAGTTCATTAGGAAAATGATATAGTGTGCTCACATGACCAGATTTATTCTATTAAGCCAAACTTACCATTCCATCGTAACGATCCCCAGGTCTGCCTCTTCGATCGTAAGACATAAGGTCCCTTAAGAATATAAAATAAATAATTTAGAATATTTATCTGCATCATACTGCAATTTTCTCTACTATCTCACATTTCAAAATACATGGCCTCCAAATAAATAGCAAATTCATCTCTGATAAGAATGAGGCACATCTGATTTGAATTTAATAGAACAATATCCTGCTATCAAAGTTGCACTTATTCCTGGTCCATTCTTACTAAATCTTGCACAAAATGCTATTTTGACTTGTAATCTCTTTATCTCCTCCCATAGTTCTGCTGAACAACACATACTCAAGAGAGATAATCCTTAATCAGAGTTTAAAAAAGTAAACCTACCCGCCTCTTGGAGGAGGAGGCGGCGGCAGAGGAAGATTACGAGCTCTGCTGCCACCTCTACCACCACGACCTGGAGGAGGTGGAGGTGGTCCTCTGCGAGGGCTCATATCATCATAATCTCTTCGTGGAGGCATGGGGCGACCACGGCCAGGAGGCATTCGATCAAAGCCCCCTCTGCCCCGCATTGGAAACCCCACAGGACGCCCTCTTCTGTCATCAAACATCATTGTAAATCCACCATAGTCATAAGTTTCATCATAAAAATTGGGGTCATAAGGCTGTGCACGTCCTTTTATTGGTGACTAATATAAAAAAGAGAAACAGAAACAATTCAATATATTTAGTTATCTCATTTTAAACCTTTATAAACTTTGCATTGCATTGGCTTATTAATATACTATTTTGATTGTATTATTACAAAGAAACAATAAAACAGAAATAAAAATATTGACCAGATAGCATCTATTTCAGAAATGTCACTTTAAAAATCTAATCCTACATCAGCTAAACAGCTTTGCTTTCTATACATTACTATATGCCTTCATATTCAATTCTAAACAAACTTTATATATAAAGAGGGGGATATGCATGCAAAGGTGTTCTAGATTAAATTACCTCTGATATAAGGTCCAGTATTATTTTGATGCATTCCACAACTCTATCAGGTTTTCCACCAATTAGTACCACTCTGTCAGAAGAATGAGGGCAACATTCTTGGAAAAGCTTAATAGTGGTTTGAGTGTTCTGTCAAGAAAATGAACAAACTTTTAAGCCAGGAATTTTATTTATTTCCCCTTTATTGTTTTCACAAATAATCAAGGCAGTGAACATATCCAACAAATCTTCCTATTTTCCTCACATAAGCTTAATATTGTTTAATACTGCTGTTAAAACTCTGACTTTCATTAAACCCACTCTAGAATAGCCTTTTTCACTACATCTGAACTGAAAAATCAATTTTGGCTGTAATGGATTTCATTTTAGTCACCTTCAACCAAATGCTTATTACTAGTCATAATTCTAGACAGCATCTTTTGCAGATGCTATAACAGCATGGAATGGAAAGTAATGCAATGTATAGAATCTTATATGCTATCATGGAAAATATTAATTGGCAGAACAATTCATCTACTGAATCAATCAATCCAGAAAGATAATGCTGGTGATAAATATCAGAACATTAATGTTCAAGAAATTCTATGGTAGCATTCCCTTCATGAAAATAAAGAAAGCAGTCATAGCTCAAGGTTTTAAAACCAAAAATAGAGCTACATACTCAGCCACCATTTTGGGTAATGGAAATGAAGTATCTGTACCCTGGTCTCTTTGGTGTCAAAGTTCATTATATACAATATAGTATCAATACTTTTGCAAAATTTATTCCGTTGGGCTGCTTGACATATTACTGAAACATGACCTTTGCGTTCCACTGAATTAATACTTAACTATTTTAATTGGCATATTTAGTGATTGTTAGACTATCAAGAATGGCTACATAAACTACTGCCATTACTATATTAGCTGTTTCCACTTGCTAGTGTATAAGCCACATGAGAAAAAAAATATTTAAAAGCAATATAAATTTCAGCTGTAAAATGAGAAATAGGTTTAAGTATATCCTTATCCAGCACTCTAAGAGACTACTGATAATTTTAGTAATTGGTTAAAATAAAGATAGTATTTTCTCCCTTTCTTTCATTGAAAGGAAAAAGCATATTTCCGTCTATAATAAAATATTTAGGCTTTTTGAGGTTGAGATTCTTTAAGCACAGATAACACTAAATATCACCTGTATTTACAATGTTACTGTAGTCTCATAATTTCACATCACACAGCAGACTACTGTATTTCTGACAATTACCCAAAAACTGCAATGGTGCAAGATGCAGCAGCCTACACAGATGGTACAAGCCAGTTCAGCAATAGAAGACCTACTGTTTGGGTGCTTCATTTGCTTCCAACACGTGTTAGGAGTAAAATTAAATTTTAACCTTTATATCCTTACAGGGTAAACAACAAATAACTTTGGGACAGTCCCCTCCAAGCTGACCGTTCATTCTGCTTTGAATTTACTTAATTCAGAAAGTGGGATTCTGAAAGTAACAATTCTCTATTGCTGTCCTTACTCTTTTGGAATACTCTCTCCACCAATATTACTTTCAGAAAATAGTTTCCCCCCAGGTCTTTGGAGACTTAACTTTAGTTCTTATTCAATCTATTATAGATACTATTTTTTGAAAATTCTTTCGATCTGATTTACAAACTGCCTGCAGATATGTAACTGGGCTGGTATAGAGACACTGGAAATAAATAAGCAAGAAAGCAAACTGCCTACATCTATGCTGAGGATGTATTTTTAAGGCTTCCAAATAACAAGTTTGTTACCTCTCGAAGTTCTTTGATTTTAGCACCCTTGACACCAATAATTCCTCCAGCCAAACTCTGGTGAATCAATAGTCTCAATTCACAGTCAAAGTCACTTCCTTTGTAATGCTGGTACTGATATAAGAAATTAACAAGACAATGTTAATGTGAACATTATTTAAATTAGTATCTTTTTAAAATATAGTTTTATATTATGTTGAATTAAAAGAATGTTGTTACATGCTGTTTTCTTCTGTTCTAGTTTCCAGAACTCCCCACTTACCAGGTCTAAATTTAGTTTTTTTTTTAATTAAATGTGCTGTGATTTGAAGAAGCCCGTTCTAGTTATTTGCAGTTAACTGGTATTCAAATAAAATTATATTTCAAACTATTACGATGCTTTGGGAGTCTGATGCTTAAAGCAAATACTGCTGAAGGCTTTACATTAATATATTTTCCACAGACGTTTTTATTTTTTTACATCGAATAGTCATATATATTGGAGGACCAAGTAACCCTTACTTATCAGTATATAATTAGACAATGACCTTATAGTGTCTGAAATGTGAAAATACTATATGCTTTTGCTAATGGGGACGTTAGAAAAATGTCTACTGTGAGATCTCGGAAAATGTCAATCAATTCAAGAATACTGAACTAGGTACCATTATGATCTTACTTGGCAGACGAGAACTTCCTAGGTTCCTGTAATTCCAATATACAATTCTTCCATATGTGCCACCACCTTTAGATAGGCTTTCTCATGTTAACTGGTAAAAGTTAACTATCCAAACAACTGCATCCAGATCTAAAGATTCAGCTATGTAATGTGAAATAGATGAATACTCACCTCCTCCAATGTTGGGATAATTTTCTTCAGAATTTCTCCAATTGTTTCAATATCTGCACTTATACTCAGTATACTGTTAAATCACATCAAGGTGTTACAAAAAGAGGGGAGGGGGAAATGAAGTAAGTTGTATATTCATATGTATGCAGATTATAAATCAATTCATAGAACAGAACCTACAGTTAATATTCCCCCTTAACTCTGTTTACTGAAGATACAGAACATGCACCTTTGTTTATGCCCAATATTATAAATGGTATAAGTTTAAAATAAGGTTTGGAAGATAGCGAATGAGTTTCTTGGAAGGAGTCAGATTAAGTGGACAAGATACTGATGAAGAATTGAAAGCAGGAGTGAATATTCATGTTCCCCGCCACCATTAATTTAGGACACCCTCGCTATTACATTGTTAAACTGGCACACCTTCTCATAGGAAACGTGAATATGCAAGAGGTGAACACTGTATTTGGAATAGGGTTATGAGACCAGTTAAAAATTAGATTACTAATGGGCTCTGCAAGAAAAGAAATACAAACGCAAGACAAAAAGACAACACAAATGAGAAGTGAAGGAGAGTGAACCAGGAGTTAGCATTTCATCAGAAAAATTATGAACAGGCAATGCTGAGGGAGCAAGGTGGGCCACAAAGACAGAGCAGAGCGAGAGACTGTTTTGAAACAATCCGATTTACAATGCAGAAAATATATAATTGAAGCTGTGCTCCTTCCATTGAAATAAAATTAGTGGTTTGTTGGGTGGGCAACTCACGTAAAAGTTCAGTGACAAAAAGACTTAATGGGGAAAATAAGACAGAAAACTTAAAAAACAATACACCATCTACGGGGATACTATTTAATTATATAAAAGGCAGGTAATAATATACATTTCTCTCTTTCTAATCAGGCAGTGAGGCATAAACTGTTGGGACATACCGCTCGGGGCCACTGCTGTCTGGGACTGAAACACTGGCATTGTACTGCATTGGTCATTGGCGTTCGTGGATGTTGGCAATGGGCATGGGCATTCAATCAGAAGTTGTCAAGTAAGGCACCCGTTTGGCAACGAGCACATTTTTGGGCATAGCCAACCAGGGTTTTCACATGGGCGTTCAGGGGCGGATGGGCCAACGTCATGGTGGGCAACGCAGGGGCAAGTCGATCCAGTACATGGGCAACGGAGAGATATATGGCCAAAAAAACAAGGAGAGGGAAGAGGGGGGAAAAGCAATAAATTTTAATTTAATACAAACTATACTCATTACAAGCTTAAGTTGTTCTGAAGACTTAACACAATAACGGATAGCTACATTTACTGTGGCTTAACAGTTATGGACCGTAATAATGAGTTACTTGGCCTAAACTACTTTGAACGTTAAAAGTTGCAGTAGCAGGCTGGCTCATGAGGGTAGACACAAGATCAGTAGAGATTCAGTTTACTGAAATCCTGGGAAATAGGGAAAGCCACTACTAATCCAGGAATTATGTGTATGAAATCTGGGTTTAGGTATGTGAAATTTTAAGTACACTAGCTTCAGAAAGGTCAGTTAATGTACAAGTGATTACTACCCAGTTCTTGCTTATACCTCAGATCTAGTAACTAAAAGTTGACAGTTATAACATTCTACAAGAGTTTATTTTACAATATAATGAAAATATCAAACACAATGTGAAACAATGTAGTGCCAAATAATTCATTAAATACGATTACTATGCTGAAAAGATTATGCACAATAAAGATACTGCTTTTTACAAAGTTTGGTGCTAAACTATAAAGCTTAGATAATGCTAAACGTGTCTATTCACAAGAGTCAACCCACTAAAAATGTGTATATATATTTAAAGTTACATTCACTTAAAATTCCTTCCAGATGAGAATGTAGCTACCATGCTGTTTCTATATATAAAATATGAATCTTTCTCTATTAGAGAAATAAGCCTGGTGCACAAAAAGCATTGTATACCTAAGTAAAGATTAGTAATCTGTAATGTCTTCTAAAAACAACTGTTTTAAACAAATTTTCAAGTATAAAAAATTAAATATGCTATAACTCTGCAAAGTTAGTGTAAAATAAAGGATAGGAATCTCATATTACTTTATGTCTTAATTCTAAAACTAATTGTGAGACTTGAGTTTAAAGATGATTATAAATGGTTTGGACTAGCCAACTACTTAAATTATACATTACTAGAAATACATTAATGCCATGTTTTGCAAAATAATGAAGGTTTAGTTTGTAAATACTCACGTCTGTACGAAGTGCTTTAATATTTTTGCCACCTTTGCCAATTACTGCTCCAGCATTCTAAAAAAAAAACGTTATGAAATAGTTTTAAGGTTTCCCAAATAGCTTCAATAAAGAATAAATTAAGGGGGAGACAAGGGTCAATGTGGTCAGTAAATTAGGAAATAAACATACTTTACTCTGAAGCAGAATGCGCAATTCCACCATCTCATCAGTGTTCCTTGACCTTTTGAAGGCCTGTTCCTCTTCTATATCTTCAGCTGGTCGTTTGCCTAATATTTAAAAGAATGAACTGTTTACAAAAATTGCTTTTTAACAGCACGGAATCATGGAAACACCTGTATTTTTATTTCATGCATCAATATTTTATTTACCTATCATATACCTTACTACCATTACCAAAACAATATTGACAAAGCTCTCTAGGATTGGGGAAGTATTTCAAATGAACTATTTTTGGCCTTTTAAATTCAATTTTAATCAAGATGGGAAAATGAAGCTCTAGTAGTGTCTTAAATCTCAAATAGGATTTTGTGAACATGTTACAAAAAGAAATATTAACAGTAAAACAAATTTATACTAATCCCTAAACCCTCACTTGAAATACAGGGAGCATGTTTCAAGTTCCAGTAACGGTTATGGGCCATCATAAGAAATTCTATTATATAATTAGTATTGTAAATTTACTATTTTATCATTTATAAACTTACCATTTGTCTCTGTGTTAGTAAAGGTCTCCTCTTGCTGTTCAGTCTCCATTGTTTTCAAACTTGAAGACAAAACCGATTAAATATAAATATACTGAAATGCTCAAACAGAATCCTCAGCTTTTAGAGAACATGACAGAGGTTAGCAACAGGGTTGCCAGCACTTACCAGTATTATATATCTTTGCCAAGTAAATCTTCTGGGCGGGATCAACAATCAGGTAGCCTATGAAAAGCAGCGTGCATGAAGGGATGATCTTGTTAATTTACAGGGGAGTGCATGTATTGAGTCAGCCTTGACTCCTGGCAACTACATGGACAAGTATTTTCAGAAGTGATTTGTGATTGCCTTTTTCTTAGAGCCCAGGGAAAATGACTAGTCCAAACTCTCGGCTGACCTCCATCCCTAAAGTAGCACAAAACTCAGGTTTTCTGGCTTCTAGTCCAGCACCTTAAACCTCTAAACTGAACTGGCTCTAAATTTACAGGTTAGGCTGCAAGAAAAAACTGGATCACTAAATTTATTTTAGCAAATATATTGCTATTCTGCTGCATTAATTCCTTTCACTAACTTTATCAACAAACAATGCTGTATTTTAGTTGGCTGGCACAAGTTAATTTTAACAATTTTAATTTCAAACTGAAAGCACAAATATTTGCTAACAAAAAGGTCACATTCTGCTACTTTCTTTTTCTTACCAAGTGCAGGTTGCCTGCTTTGGTAGCTAAAATTTATTTCTATATGCAATATCTATAATTCTTTTAACAAGCAAACTATTACATTGGATCAGGTCATCAAACTAAATACCAGCATATGCAATTGTTTTTATATAACCTCTATATTAAGTTTAAATTGTTTAACTCATCTTGGAAGAACAATGAATGCAGCTCAACACAGAATTGTAAAGTATGATCTGAACTTTTTTTAGAAGAACTTGCAACTAAATGCACAATTAAGACCCAAAATGTTCTAACATTGAAATAAGAAAAATCTACAGATAAACAAGTTTAAAATTGTAATGAGCCTGGTATTGCTACAAAGTACAATATTTCTTCACGTTTAGTACAACCTCATTACAACTGATAAAATATATGCCCATTGCACACAAAGGATGTTGGTTATCTGCTGGGGTGGGGTGGGGGGAATACTATTTACAGCCCTTTTAGTAATTGACAGGAGCAACATCTATATTAGAGAGGAGGCGCGCGTCAAACAAGATTTAACTGTAGCCCTGTTTTTAGGCGAAGAAAAGGAGCCTTGGCTATAGAGCAATGCTCTGTTCAAAATACATTCCCAGCTCTATCTCAATCGCGCGAGTTGCGAGCAGGATGGACAGCAGGAGCCAGCAGCTTGTTTCTGGTTCTGACAAGGCGGGCTCGATTTAATCACCTTATCCGAAACGATTCCCTTCCTTCCCGAAATGGGACCAGGATGATAGAAAAGGTGAAGCCTCGCCGCGACCATTAAATTGTGCGATCCCGACTATCCTGGATGAAATGCAAGTAAAAATGGCGGCTTTAACGCCAGGCTCGAGCAGTAATGGCGATCACGAGCTGCCAGGAGGAGTCCTGAGCGGAAGAAGATCGCCACGCGGCAGCTCCAGAACACGGGATTCGCCGGCTCAAGACACACAAAAAGATGCCTGGAACCTCTTTGCCGATTTTTTTAAATTTTTCCAGGGAAGGCGAAGCGGATGCTGGGGCCTACCGAGGTCCGTCCCAACCGACAGGGCCAACCGAGAAAAGGAAACGCCTGGCTCACTTTTCTCTTCGCCCCTCCCAACTACAATCAGCCGCCATGATTCCTGCAGCAGGCACTGGGGACTCCCGGGCTGAAGCCCGTCACCTTCCTGCCAGCCATGCGGCAGTCATTATCTGCGGTGGAGGGTTCTAGGATAGCACCGACCGAAAAACCGCCTCTCTCTGTCGCCGTGTTGCAATAACACGCTGGCCCACCCCCCCTCAACCGAAGACATTTGCCCGTTTTAAGCACGTACCGGTAATTTCGTAGGCCTGAGTATGTGGATACTACATATATAGTTCCCACCAACAAAAGGTGGAAGGGCGTTAACGGTTCAGAAAAAGCCTTCCGGTAAGCTCTCCGGTTTCCTCACCATGCAGCGGATTAACGCCGCCCAAGCTGCCTCTTGAGTACGCTAAACGCTCAAAAAGCAAGAGCGCGCGCACTCACTCACCCGCGCTACTATCGCTCCTATTCGCTCGCCTGCTGCGCCCCTGCATCCTTATTGGCTGTCACAGGTGTCGATCTTTACCTGGGGACACCATGAGTATCACTCCCGCCCTCCGTGGCAACCGTCGGCGCGCTGCTACCGCTAATTCTGCTTCAGGCCGTTAAACCGGTTGACGTTGTAACGTACCAGTATATATATATATCTCCCTATATATGTATATATATACATCGCTCCTTCTACCTATCTTTTCTGTTTCGCCCCTGTTTAGAGAGTGGGTACTTACTGTGGTGGTGGGGGGGGGAAAGGAACGTTAAAAAAAGAAATCGATCCCAACCACTTTACCGATGCTTCAAGGAGACCGAAATTGACCATAACCAGTGCGTGCGAGGGAAAAACAAAATGGCGTCGGTGAAAACTCCGCCTCGTCCTCACTGTCGATAATGGACAGGAGGAGGAATTCTCGCGAGAGCTGAGGAAGTTTGGTTCTCGGTCCACTTTGGCGCTTAAAACCAAAGGAGGCGGGAGAAGGGGAGAGGCTCGGGCGTCAGTGCTGTGGGGACCGAAAGGGAGCCCGGTGCCCTTCTGCTCGTGGGGCAGGGGCCTTAGGGTTATATGGGCGTATTCGTCTTGCAGAAGTGGTAAGAGAAGAGAAAGTCTTCGGGTTTCTCACCAAAACACCAGATCAATCAGCGTTGAGGGAAGGGAGGGGAAATCCGGGAGAAGCCCGAAAAAAACCACCTGGTTTACCTATAGCAGGGGTTCTCAACCTTGGCAACTTTAAGACTTGTGGACTTCAACTCCCAGAATTCCTCAGCCAGCTTTGCTGGCTGAGGAATTCTGGGAATTGAAGTTCACAAGTCTTAAAGTTGCCAAGGTTGAGAACCCCTGAGTCCTATAGCTAAAATTGTATTGATTTGCACATTTTTAACTGGACAATAATCGTGCAGTTTAGCCTCAAGTGTGGTTTTTAGAGGATATCCTGTTGTGTTCTGTGAATATGTTTGGATTGCAACGTTTACTGCGTGTTTCTATGTGTATTTTATTAATAACAAGCCTTGTGATAAATGAATTTATTAATGGGACAGCATTCTATTGCTTTCCTTCATAAAGGAATAATCTCTGTCATGCTCTTTAATTTAAGAGAATCAACAATAAGAGAGTCAGAATAAGATGAAACTCACCCACAGGAACGGCCAACATCCCTCCCCAAAGATTTATATAATGCTAATTTTTTTTTTAAAAATCCTTTTTTTTCCCTTTTCATTTTAGAAGAAAATGACCACATCAGGTGTTGCATTAAGAGTGGAAACTTGGCTCTTATCTACCTGGCATGTGAAAGTGCCAGCACGATGGCTAGAAGCTTGTATTGATTGGATTGGAAAAGAACATGGAAGCAATTTGGCTCAGGCTGCTATTAACAAGCAAGTTTTTGAGCAGTGGCTTCTTACAGATCTCCGAGATCTTGAACACCCTGTTCTGCCTGAATTCATTTTAAATGATCCAAAAGGAGAATTGAATGGCTTTTATTCTGTGCAAATTGATTCAGTTGTTGATGTGAGTCAGCCTGCTTATTCCCAGTTGCAAAAAATAAGACGAAAAAACACTGTAAATGAGGAAGTAACTGCTAATACACAGAGGACCTTGAGGTCATGGGAGAAAAATCCTACTCGAATGCTTGTGCTACAAATGACTGATGGCATACATCATATCCAAGGTATGGAATATCAACCTATTCCTCAACTCCATAGTGGTCTACCTCCAGGCACCAAAGTTTTGATACAAGGGAAGGTTGCATTTCGTTTAGGTGTTCTTTTGCTTAAACCAGAAAATGTGAAATTATTGGGAGGTGAAGTTGATAGCCTTCTAAAGACATTTGCTTTGGAGAGAGTGCTTGCTGGGTTAATTGGAGAAGAAGACTGCAGTCCTAACATTGTCAGGTCTGATATTGGCGAAAGTGAAATTGCAAGGCCTAGTGATGAGTTAGGGCTTTCTGATGAAGAGCTTCTGGCAAGTCTTGAAGAAAATGGTGAATTAAGGATAAGTGAAGATCCTCCTGAAAGTGGATACTGTACAAGAAGTATCAGTTTAAATTCTACTGTGTCTTCTCTTCCTCAGAGCTTTGGGAACAGCTTACAACAAAGATCTGCAGAGTTAATTTCAAGAAATGAAGAACAACAAACTGTTTCGGTTCTAGAAAATATGGAAGGTGATTTTGATGGATTTTCAATGGATGATGATTTACTTTTAATAGAAGAGATACAGCAGGAACAGATACATGTTCTGAACACTAATATTAGTATAAATAATCAAGCTGTTCAAGAAAAGAAATCTAGTGAAAGAGGAAGGTATAATACATTTGAAGAAAGCATGACAGACTTTACTATAAATCATAAAAAACAATATACCCAGAATTTAGATGACAATAAGAAATCCTCTAAAATCTCTAATGATGGAGTAATAGATGTCAATGCAGAATTCAGATTGTGTTCTGAGCAGGTACAGATGAAGAAAATAAATAAGTGTCACAAAGTTGATTTGGATACCCCTCCTTTTACATATCTATCTATTCTGTTAAATAGCAACTGCAGAGATAATACTACTGTGAAAATTAAAGCATTTATAGTAACTCTTACAGGAAAGCTTACAAGCAGTAATGGCTTCTGGAGTGTAACAGCAAAAATATCTGATGGCACTGCTTATCTAGAAGTTGAATTCGCTGATGAGATTCTTACAAGCTTAATTGGCTTTTCCGTGCCTGAAATGAAGCAACTGAGGAAAGATCCTGTCCTGTACCCAAAGCTTAAGGAGGGATTACAGAATTGCCAACAAGAACTAATAGACCTCTGTTGCTTGATGACTATTGAATTTAATGTTTGCCAGACAAAAGGAACAGTTATAGTTTTGCAAGATATTAATATAAGTAATTTGAATCACTTAAAAAGACGGCTATATATTTAACATTTAGCCAGC
The DNA here is from genome assembly GCA_034064705.1 of Bothrops alternatus. Taxonomy (NCBI): domain Eukaryota; kingdom Metazoa; phylum Chordata; class Lepidosauria; order Squamata; family Viperidae; genus Bothrops; species Bothrops alternatus. The sequence continues at coordinate 18,814,673 of JARGCV010000018.1, read as the reverse complement.
AGGTTATAATTTTAAGAAAAACTTGTATCATAGACTAGGTGTTGATTATGGTATTACTATTTGAATTCAGACTCGGAGAATGGAGAAATATTTTAATATTAGCACATATCTTTAATTCACTCAACATGTATTTGTTTTAGCAATGGTTGATGTGTTTTAAATATTTCCTCAGAATAATATATTTTAAACATGGGAAAAATAAAATTAAGAATTTATTTCTAGAGTTTTTCATCCTTTGTACTCTTACAATGAGTAAAATGAAATATATGTATTTGGAATGAACAAGTCAGTCTTCTGTTTGTGATTTTTTCCAGTTTTACAATATTGACATGACATTTGTATCCAACATATTTTGAAAACTTAAATATTAAAATATTGCCCCAATTTTTCAAAATAGGAAATTTGATAGCTCAGTCACTTGTGTACAGTATTTACATTGTATTTAGGAATTCACACAAATCTTTAGAAATAACATTTATTCAAAGTAGCATGGAGGTGATTTATGAATAAATCAGAGTGAAGCCATTTTAACCTGTTATCTGACAGGATGTCTCCAACAAAGAATGTGATAAATGAGCCAGCTGCAGGGTCAGCGGAGAGGGTGAGAATAATTAGACATGAGAACTGGCTGAGTATTTATAAGGAAGAAAAAGATAAGGAAGAGATGTTTTTAGATTTGATGTGCTATGTTAGTATAAAATATTTCTATTATGCTTTTTTGGAAGCTTTATAAAAAGAATGTTTTTCTAGCAATTTGCTATCTAATAAATTATTTGCACTTTAAGTGTAGACTTGATTTCTCTTTGCAATACTTTTTTTTTTAAAAAATGATATAAATTATTTTCTCCTAAAGTTAGTATATTTGTTAGTTGTATCTTGACTAAGACCATTAATAGGGAGTTAAAATAAAAGCTATCCTCAGCAGTGTCATGCATTCCTTTCCATTTTTATTCAAGGTAGTTCTCATGTAGGAGTACAACAGGACTTCCATTTAAATGGGATATGACTGCAGTTTTAGGATAAAGAATTGGGGATAGGGTTAAATAGAGACCAGCTGTCCATTGTCTAGGATATTATTATCTTTTCCATGGGTTGGATCTATGTTTAGTCAAGATTAAGAAAACTGTGTTTTACATAATATATATTTTACAACCTGATGCCATTGAAATGCATTGGCATCACAACTTCCTGGTAGTTGTACCCCTAATCCTTTCAGAACATGCCTGATTGGGAAAGGTTACATAATTAATTTTCTTGTTGCCTATTTTCATTAAATATTAACCCCAATACTTTTTAATGATTTTTCAGATACAACAAAATGTTTTAAATCTAGCAAACTGATGGGGAAGGAAAAATGACAAGTGGCTGCACTATAAAAGTTGCATAATGAGGTTTCCAATTGTGAAAATTTTCATTAATGCTTTCATTCCATGTATTCCTCTTCGCCTTTCGTAAATTGCTTAAAACATACTTTTGCCGGCAGGCCTGGGGCAGCTAACACCTTGCCCCTAGCCAGTGTATGTTTGTGTGTATGTTTGTGGAGTGATTGGTTTCCTTTTTAGCTTAAGGGTTTTTATATTTACGTGTTTTTATTGTAATTTCTATCATGCTGTGAGCCGCCCTGAGTTCTCCGGAATAGGGCGGCATAGAAATTAAATAAATAATAATAATAATAATAATGAACATAAAATTTTAAAGGACCTCCAATTACATAGTGGGGACTACCAGCTTATGAAACTTTCCATTAATGCTATTATTATTAAAGCAAAACAGAACTCTTCAGTAACTAATGAAATTGGAGAATCGCCCTACTGATTTTTTTTTTTAAGTACAATTGCAAAGTACACTTGAAAAAAGTCACTGGAACTCTTGAAAAAAATTCTTAGAATTCTAGATAATTTGATCCTGAAGGACATGTAAAGTATGTTAAAAGATTAGAATGTATCTTAGTTTCCCAAAGTTATATAATGAGGCTGAAAAATAACAGCTTACTTAGGAGAGTTCAAAATAATATATTTCTTACTGCAATCGAAACAAAATTATTCCCTAATCTCAGGTTAATTTTGAAGTGCAATAGAATATTCAGTATTAGGTAGACCACATGTACTTTGTTCAAGTATAGATGTTAAATTTTAGAAGGATGTTAATCATTGTATACTGCATAATGGATACTAACTGGTAAAAATTCTGGAAACCAGTCCAGACCTGAGGATTCTTCCTCTGAAGTTTAAAGGCGGCAGGGTAGAAGAATTGCTATCACTGAGGAGATGATTCATGTTGAAACTAGTGAGCTGTTCATTTGCAACTGTCTGTATCAAACTGTTTGAGGATGGTGTTTCTACACCTACAGTTTGTTACACATATTAAGATACATTATTTTAATAATCTGTAAGGAAAAAAATTAAGGAATTACTGCATTTTATTTAGCCCAGTAATTGGCACAGAATATAGGGGCTGCACATTCATGTATACTAAATGTTTAAGTATTAGAAATAGCTTATTTTGTTCATTTTGTTGTTTAATATTTAGTTTGGGATGTCTGACTTAATGTTTACTTGGGTTTAAATAAAGAATGATTATAACAGATTTAAGGTTCTTTATCCTCCTAGTTCAAGTTAAATACTAAAGTGTCTTCGGTTTGCAGTAATTTAAATGCATATTTAGAAACAACAGTGTAAGAAAATACACTATTAAGAATCGTCCCTATACAAATGCACAAATATGGTATTAAGAATGATCTTCAGTAATACAAGTACTTGATATATTGCAAAGAATCAGAAAAGAATGGAATGCAGCTTGGGGATCATTTACTTTTTGCCCAATATAATCTTATAGCGCCTGTGAAAAAGGCAATTAAACATTTGTTTAAACATATCCAGAAACAGTCTGTTCCACGGTGTTGCAGAACTGTACTATTGTTTTTTGTTTGGTAACCAATTATCTAATTTAAATCCATTGTTTCTTCCATCTACTTGGAGAACTCTTGAGTGCTTTGATTCCAGTTTCTATATAGCACCTTTTCAGGTACTTGAAAACAGCTATCATGTCTCAGTACAGTCTCCTCCAGGCTAAATATATTACTGTTAACTTTCCTCATAAACTTTTCCTTCCAAGCCTTTATCATCGTGGTTGGAGATACCTCAATTAAACACTATCTTTCCTAAAATGTAGAGCCTAGAATTGTACCAATCCATAATGGAAAGATTTGATAGTTTATCTTAATCTTGATAGTTATTTCTAATACAACACAGGTTTTTTTGTAGTTGTATCATAGTATTTGTTCATGTTCAGTTTGTGCTCTACCAAGATATCTAGATCTTTTTAATCTGTTCTGCTGTGCACAAGTATCTTCAGTTAATGAACATTTGTTTGAAGTTACAGTGGTGCTGAATGAGTAGTGCTTATGAGCAGTCCTCAAAGTTCTGGCTGTCCTAGCATCCCAGCAGTTGTGTGATTGCAATCTGAGTGCTTGGGTACCTAGCTCACACCTAATGGTTGCAGCGTCCCATGGTCATATGATTGCCAGATGCAATCTTCCATGATGGCTTTCCACAAAAACATCAAGGGAGAAGTCAGCAAGGAAGGTTGCAAGTTGCTCAGATAAGTCTCTTGCACCTGAAAGCAGCCATCTCATTCCACACTGCTCACACCACACCATCTCTTCGCACACGCTCATATATCCTCCCCCAGCCAGCAGCAGACACCCCAAGCCACACTGCTTACCCTGCACCAGCCCTTTGCACATGCCCCCTACCTTGAAGTAGCTGCTTATCTGCCAGCCTTTTTGCAAGCTGCCTGGGGTGTGCTGGTTCCCCACTGATTATGCTTGTTGGAAACTGGCAGGAAGTTGTGAGTAGGTCCTTGCTTAATGTCCTGTGAATCTTGCTTAACGACAGCAACAGATATTGCCAGGATTGCTGTCGTTAAGTGATGTAGGCACGTGATTTCACCTTTTACAATTGCCATGGAAATTCCAGTCCCAATTTTCATAGTTAACGAAGAGCTAAATTTATGGTCCTTCAAATACATCTTTTACTAACGATTGAGCTAGTTTCCCCAACAAATATTTGTGGACTCTGTTCTACATTTTATCTAATAAATGTGAAATACATTTTTTAAAAAACATCTTATTGCAGCATCATAAAACCATAACATTAAAAAATTAAATGTATTTTATGCATGTCTGGTCATTTTATACATATCAACGGAAATACTGTTTTTCTGTTTGCAACCAACTTCTCTCACTGAAATCAAAGATGAAAGCTTTACTCCAACAGGTACATTCCTAGCTCAAGTGAAGGAAAAAGAAGTCATAGGAAGAAAGATGGCATATTACTTTTAAAAATGCTTTGTACATTTAAGACATAAAGCCATAAAGGGCACAAAAATGAGGATTTGGGAATTAACTATCTGTCATGCTTTCCAGATGCCATAATAACAGGAAAAATCCATATGCTAAATTCTCACTTGATTCCAGATCTAGATTAGCTCCAGAACAGCCTAACTAGATCGTAGTCACACTGTTAGAAATAGGACTTGATAAATAATGCAGAAACCTCATTTACAGGATAAGGAAACTATACTGAATTTTCACATTCTGTTTTTAAAACTATGAATTTATTCCTCTTTTTTTTCAGCATTTTCTCCTGCTGTGCAGTTATAATTTAGGAGTATTATGTCCTGTCACTACTTCATTTGTAAGCATTCAAGACCTGCTAAGTAATTACTGAATAACCTTCTAATGAAATGCAGTAGAGGATTCTAATTAAATTGAAAAGTTGCTTAACATCTATACCACTTAAAATGAGATTTTTCTAAACATGGGTCATAATGAGTTCTCAGAATACATTACTAACATGTATAAATGCCAAGGTCAACATAGAATATTGTCTCCTGGGTCTGCGAGAAGGGGTTTTATAGGCAAAATAAACAAAATACACCAAAATTAGAACGATATTATACTGCTGGGAAAGTGAAATGATGTGAATATAGATAATGCATGCTAGAAGAGTGGCATGCAGCATGAAATTAATCACAATAAATGATTCAAAATATATTTTAAAGGTAAACAAAATATAAACTTGTTTATGTATTCTTAATTAGCAAAAAAAAATCTAGTAAAATACAAGGTTAGATTTGCTATTTTGTTTACCAGTGTTGTGGACATTTTTCACACACTATTTTCTGCCAATCTTAACTACAGTTATTTCTATATTGTACTAACCTATACTATGCTGAATAGTATAGTATACTATACTATTTGGAAAAATTTTAAGTCTGGCCAAATGCTTTTGGAATCTCAGTGCAATATTTTTCTACCAAACATATGTTTATTCCCTTTTTGTTTGATAAACAGAGGTCCCCAACCTTTTGGGCACCAGGGACCAGTTACGTGGAGAGAGATTTTTCCCTGGACCAGAGGGTGCGTGGTTTCGTGTGCTGCCTGCATCTCGCAGATGGGGCTTTGCTTGTTTGTGTGGACCGGTTGCTGGCATGCCATGGCCCGGTACTGGTCCATGGACTGGGGGTTGGGGACCCCTGTGATAACGTATACCAAATTAGTTCAAATTAGGCGTATTGTGGCACTTCAGAGTCAAGCTGTAACAGTCTAGCTCCCTCGCCAGTGTAACCTATATCGAGAGAAGCACGGATTGTAGCTCAGTAACATCCAAACTGCAGATTGTTTGCCAAAGTGTTAGTATAATTTTCCACAAATTATCTGTTGTAAAAGATCTCTTTGCATATTCCATTTTTAAAGCATTATAAATTTGTCTCTCCTGGCCCCAATTCTTAAAAAAGGATGCCAAATAGATAATACTCTGCCATATTTACTGCAATAGGGAAACACAAGGTAAACACACATCAGATCTAAGGGGAATAGGTAGATATATGTCTGCACTCCAGTCCACATGATGCAGCACCCCCAAAGGCACAGTAAAAAGTTTTACATGCATAATCTTGGTCTGATAAAATCTGATCTGTAGGCGTAGCTATTGGTGGCCATCAGGATCTTGTGAAGGATCTCTCCCAAAGTTGATTTGTAATTAAGAGAAAATTACTAACCATGTGGGAAGGAAGAATGCTTTTATTAAACCTACTGTAATATTAAATTAAGCCAAATTTATTTTGTGTCCTGATCCATTTCACTTTGTCTTAGTTACATGTATTTTTTCAAGTGCAGCCCTCAGCATGTTAAGTCAAATACCAAATATAACTCTAGGCCTGAAAAGACTGCACATCTCTTGTATTGAGAAATTCCCTAACTCAGTGCCTACAAGCTAGAGTAAGGAAAGAGATAAACACCAGTGACCAAAAAGTTGCAAAATCTATCCAGGGAGAAATTTTATCATGTTATTCAAAATATTTTTTTGCAACAAGAGTTGCTTTTCTCAACTTCCCTCAAAAACTGCAGCTTCTTTAACAGGTGCCTAGACCTGCCTCTAGCTGTTCAAACTAGACACATATAGACGTCCTTTCCTCTGAGTTTTGAAAGAATGGGCTGGCATTAATGTTGCCAGTGTTTGCTTTTGTCAGTGGCAATGCTCTTGTTCTTTAGCACTTGTATGATAAAGTAGAATTCAGCATTTTATGTTGTTAGAAAAGATGTATCAGCTTTATCCAGTACATAGACATAGATATGGCAAAAGTCAGAAACCTTCCGGAGGATGGAGATGGCAATTTTAATATATACTGAAAACTGAAAGTTAATGAGAAATTTATGCTTCTTCCAAATTGGGATGGCTTGGCAATGACAACTCATGCCCTGATTATCACTTGATTGGATTACTGTCATGTTCTCTATGCGGAAGAGCCTTTAAAGATGACCTGAAAGTTGCAGTTGATCCAGTGTGGGGCAGCTGGATTGTCGGTGTGTCAACTTCACCCTTGCAAAATAACCCCACTTAAACTATTGGACTGGTTTCCAGTAGGTTTCCAGGCTCAATTCAAAGTGATGTCATCACCTACAAACAATATATAGAATGGTACCAGGTTACATCAGGCGCCACCTTGTCAGAACAGAATCTACCCAACTTGTAGCAACAGCTTGTGAAGGCCTGCTGAGACTCCCCTGCATTTAGGTGAGGTTGCAGGAGTTGAATCAGGCAGCAGGATTTTGTGATCTCCTTGATATGAAATTCTCTGCCTCCAGAGTTTTATATAGCTCCTTTTTCTCAGATGTTTTTCATAAGACCATTAAAACAACCCTTGTTCCACTAGGTCAGGGGTAGGCAACCTTGGCTCTTTTATGACTGGCTGGCTCAGGAATTCTGGGAGTTGAAGTCCAGGAGTCATAAAAGAGCCAAGGTTGCCTACCCCTGTACTAGGTTATTAATCCCTGAAGATTGTTTAGAGATGCTTGGCTTTGGGATGGGTTATTAGTTTTAAATAGTTTTTCATGTTTAACTGTATGCCACCAGAGTCTGTGGATTGGAGGAAATTACAAAGGAAGGATGGATCCAGAAATGTACACTTTGTATTTTCCTCTTGGTTAGACATTGTGAATTGAGCCTGAAGACTTAATTTAGTTTACTAATTGAAACAAGCATCTGGATTTTCATTCAAGTTAATAAAACAAAATTAAATTCTAGAACTTATTTCATTCAAGTTAATAAAACAAAATTAAATTCAGTGTATTAGGTTTCTCCACATCCTGACGGACTTCAAAAATCTACAGAGAAAAACATTTGTCTCAGTCCTGCAGAAACCCAAACACAAAAGTGGCACTTGCTAAAAAATATTCACCATATGTTAAAGGTACAGTACTTAACATTTGTTGCACTATCATTTTAATTTGGTCTGAATTAAAACAGCAGCCATTGTTTCTCAATCAGGGATCTGCATTCCCTGATTACATCACTGTATCAGTAGTAGCCTCTATGGCCTTTGAAGAACATATACATACTGTATATTGTATATCTGCTTCATATTGTACATAATATACTATATATTGGAAGGTTTCAGTCTTAGCAAATCTTCACTAAAAATTTCTGCTGCTGAAAACTGGCTATTTTAGCTCATCAGGGTCAAGCTGAGTTCTGAGGTTTGCAAACTGGAACATGAGAGCCGTAGCTTTTAGGTTATGGACCATCCACCTTGTTTTACAAAATTTTTCTTCCCTCTGTTGCTTTTCCAAGTCCAGTCTAATGGATAGTCTTAGAGCGAGAACGACCATTTTGATGCATGCAGGTTTACTCAACCTCTGCCTTGTTATGGAAGATAACCCAGACTGGCTCATAAATGCATTTTTAAGTGCTGTAAGAAAATGCTTTTATGCCTATTTTGTGTGAGAAAAAAAATCAAATTATATAATTATTAATTAAAGTAAATTCCCAGGCAGATTTTTTTTCTTAAAAAAAAAAAATCCCAGTCATGAGCACATCACCAACTGAAACAAGTAGCTCATGACTGTAGCAGAAATTGTGTTGGGATAAGAGGCAAAACACTATTTAATGCTGAAACAGCCAAAGATGATTTTAAGTTGTCTCAGCTGGGGACTGAAGATGAGAGTTAAGGCAATGACATGAAAACATCTCATAAAAATGGTGGCTGTGATGTATTTGCAAGATGGGGATGTAAATATGAGATTATAAGCTCTCTTATGTGCTTATTTATAAGTTAGCATCACTGAGATGAATGTGGCTCCCTTTCTATGCAAAGGGCTATAGCTTACTCTAATCTCAACCCTCTGCTGTTTTCCTTTAGCGAGTCATCACTCTATTCAAGGAAAGATGCAATACTAATGTCAAACCAGCATTAGCCATGGGTCATCACTGTGCTCTTATAATAGATGAAATGCTATTTTCTGTTCCCAAAGATGTGGATTTATTAGACCTTTTATCAAACAATTTGGTTCCACAATGCATTACCAGGAATTAGTGAGATTGGTTAGGACCCTAATTATGTTTTTTTCTCCTTAAAAAATGTTCTTGGTCTGCTCTGAAAATTTTTTTAAGTGGGCCTTTATTATAGTTGCAAAATTATATAAAAGAGAGCTGCCCTTATGAAATGAGGGTCACAGGTGGAGTGTAGCTGGACTAATAGACAGGGTAAATAGAAAAATCCACTACTTGTGTACCCTACTTAAATAACATGGTTGGGTAAATGGATTTTTCTACTTCCTAGGAGTGTGCTTCTACATTAGTCTAGCAGCAATTAGAGGAAAGAGGTTGCTCTGCAAATTGGCTCCGCAAACACCATAGCTCATCTTTTTATTGTACAAAACATCAAAATTGCTCCTAATCAATCCACTTCAATTTTGAGTCTAAAATTATTTAGCATCCCTTTCAACCTGGAATACTTTGACTATGTTTTCCTTAAATTAACTAAAGGGGAGGATGTATTTGTATCAATATGGAGATTATGGTCCTGCAGCACAAAAGTTAACAGGGCAGGGAATAAAGGGATCCGCAAATGATTAATACTTCTGGAGTAATTAGTCCACATTCTAAAGACAATAGTAATTAAGGCAGGAGGGCATTATGTAATGCAAAGAAGCAGTTCATTAGGATTTTGAAGAGTAGGTAACCAAATCTATTAAACTTTTATTTTTATATTATTTTTTCTGGGAGCCAAAGGTTAATGTCAGAGTTATGATCATTGTTCTTACTGAGGAGGCTTCTATGGACATTACCATTCAAAAGTTTTAGGATTTTGGGTTTTAGGATTTTGGCCAAATGATTTAATTTATTTTTAATTATTTTAAATTTTGTATATTTATATGTTTTTTAAATTTTAGGCTGTACACCGCCCCGAGTCCTTCGGGAGAGGGGCGGTATAGAAATTTAATAAAATAAAAATAAATAAATAAATAAAAGGAGTTAACAAACACTAAAATTACAGCTATGTAATTGTATGTATTTTACAGAATTAATACATGTTGCAGTGCTGTGTTGTGTTATACATTATAATAACAATATAACAACATGGAAGTCAGAAACCCAAGGTTCTCCAGATGTTGTGAAACTAATTTAGCACTTCCAGCAGCTTCAGCTGACATAGCCAGTGGTGAGATACTGTATATTAGGAGTTGTCATTCAACACAGTTGTAGCTCAGTTCCTATGTTTAATTAATTGGAAATAGGAATCATTGACAAAGTAGGATTGTCTTCTGAATACAGTAAAATGCATAGGCTTCTTTTGTGGGAATGAATTATTGTAAACCATCAGAGTCATTTTTGACCATTCAAGATTTTGCTAGTGATTAAGCAAAGTGAGTGTTTCATAGGAATAGAATTAAAAGGAAAATGATGTGTAGATGGGGAGGGGGTTAATGCAGGATGTTATTGCTCTCCCAGGTAGCAATAGGACTTATAATATTAGCATACTGTACTTCTTTCCACATAACAAAGTATACTGCAGTAATATTTTGCTGGGATAGGAATTTGGCTTGGATTTGCCCCCTGAGTGTTAGGAAACAATGGTAACAATAAAGCTGCTTGCTGAGTCATTTGTGTTAGGCTTGCTACCTGAAGAGGTCTAAAACAAGGAACACTCTCTATGACCAATAAAATGACAAATTACCTGTGTCAGTACCTGTACTGCATAATTAACTGATATTGTAATCTTATTTATTTAAACATTTATATTGCATTTTTCTAAATAAATTATTTTAAGAATCCACAGTACTCAGGCTGTTAGTTGCTTCACTGAAATGAACAGGGCTTCAGTGAATGGTCTCAGAGAGTTCAGTGCTGTTTTCATGAGTAACAGTCTAAATGCAGGCATTAAAATAGAGCAAAAGAGTAATCTAATATTTTATTTATTTATCAAATTTATTTGCCACCCATCTTGCGGTTCAGGCAACTCTGAGTGGCTAACAATAAAGTGTGTGTGTGTGTGTGGGTGTTGCAATAAGGATGCTTCGCTTCCACACATATTTCTCATTATGCACTGCAGTACTGAGAAAAGACTTCCTTTTATAGGCATCAATGAAATTTGGTAGATGCAATATCTACATTCATTCTCGCAAAGAACCTGCTCTTTGTTAGTTCTACAGAACTCCTATTTTAATTCTTCCATTTGCTTTCAATATGCCTAACACATCCATCTGAAGAAAGAATGCCTGGTGCAGATGAAAGTCCAGAAAGCCTTTTGGGAAAGGCATAAGCATAGGGAATATGATGAATAATGCCTCTTTAATGGAGAGCAGTGATTTTTCAGGTCTGCTCCTGTTAGTTCTAATTTATAAAAGATGCTCTGTAGCTTCATCATGCAGTTTCTGCCTTCTGAAATCTGGAAGAAGAAAGCTTTTAAAACGTATGAAGAATGGCTACGGGACTTAGGTTTGGCTAATCTAAAGAAAAGAAGAAATAGGCGAGACATGATAGCAGTATTCCAGTATCTGAGGGGCTGCCACAAGGGAGAGGGGGCCAGGTTGTTCATCGAAGCACCAGGGAAAAGGACGAGAAACAATGGTTGGAAACTGATCAAAGAGAGAAGCAATCTGGAATTAAGGAGAAACTTCCTGACAGTGAGGACAATCAACCAGTGGAACAGCTTACCCCCAGAAATCGTGGGAGATCACTGGAGATTTTTAAGAAGAGAGTAGACATTCACCTTCAGGAAGGCCTGGAGGAATGTTGTCCATGGGGTCGTGATGGGTTGGACATGACTTTGCAACTAACAACAACAAGATATTCACCTGTCTGAGATGGTATAGGTTCTCCTGCTTGAGCAGGGGGCTGGACTAGAAGACCTCCAAGGTCCCTTCCAGCTCTATTCTATTCTTTATCTGGGTCCCAATTCTTGGAGAAGGCTTTTTCTGTTGCTGTCCTTCTGCAGAATAAGATACACAAAGGGTTTAGATCCTGTTAGTTGTAAAGCAGTTCTTTGGGTTTTTTTATTAAGAATTTTAATTGCAATAATAAAAACTAACGCAAACCAAACTTAGAGAATGGAAAGAAAAAAGTGCAAGAAAAAAAAAGAGAATATAATACAGCAAAAGAAAAGAAATATATGAATAAGTAACTTCCAATCTTCATCACAGCAAGTATCTCTCCCTCTTGGTTGGTAAATGGGTGTAAGAGTTATGGTTGTTCCTAGGGATTTAAGTAGCTTATATTGCTGTATTCTGTCTTTTAGTTTTTAATCTCATTACCACTGAAGATATGTAAGCAGCTTAGAATCGGACACGATTGGAATGGCGTAAGCCTAGTAAAATAAATAATTCTACTGTATATTCTATTTTTGTAAAAGTTCTGTTTTGTAAGATTTGATAATATACGTTTAATAGCTCTCTAAAAATACAGAGTACAGCACACCTGCTTAAAGGCAAAATAAAAGTAGGATTTGCAGCTGCCTAGGAACAGCCCACTAAACCATCAAGCATACTACCTTATTACCATCCAATGAATATCCAGGGATTAAAATCTTGGCCATGGCTTAAATGCTTAACTGCAACTGAATGTTGTGACCTGCTCCAGGTATAGGTTTCCTCACATCATGTGCCATGTAAGCTTAATACAGTTAATAAGGGTCTTTTCTCTTGTCACACATTATTTCTGCATTTGCCTGGCTTTTTCATATTTTGGCTGGAAGTTTAGTGAAAAAGTTGCCTTCAAAATATTAAAACCCAGATCAAGCATTATATTCCTATGTAGAATCCAGCACGTCAGGACTAATAACATTGATGAACAACTAGCTGTCCGCATGATTGCATGCAGCAGAAGTTTAAGTTTTCCCCACTATCTACAACAGGGGTCTTCAAACTTGGCCCTTTTATGACTTGTGGACTTCAACTCCCAGAATTCTTCAGCCAGCATGCCTGGTCAAGGTCAAAAGGAACATTTTGTGAGTTATAATAAAACTTCCTTTTATGATCTAGGAAGTAAAGCTTTTTGTAATTTTTTTTGTATTTGCTGTCACTAAACAGTCTCTTCTGGATAACTAGTTTATATACCCATCTTACTGGTTTACTGATTTAGTATTCTCTTCAAGTTTAATTCCTATATTCTAAATATAGTATAGATCTTATATTAAGAGCTAAACCTTGAGAATTGTCAAGCAAGAAAAGTAAAGACCTGCTGTTTCTGTGATAGTAAACATATGACATGTAAGGCTTTATATAGTCAAATGCAGATTGGAAAAATATCAAAATGGAAAGTATTGGTATGCTAATGTATTCATATAAATAGGCCTCTGAGCTTTTTGAGGTATTAACTACATCAGATAGCATAGTTTTTCAGCTTAGTTGTGGAATCTGACTAATGAATGATTCACCTTGCAAATGTTTAGAGAAACATAATCCAGTTTCAAGAACACATCCCAATATATATCCTTTTTAAAAACTTTCAACAGTGGCATACATCCACCTTACTGAATTAACACCTAGTGATCGTGCAATCTCTTCCTTTTAAAGAGTTTTTATTGGCCAGCATAATGCATCTACAATCAAAAGGATTCAAATTATTTCAGGATTATGTCAACATGTCACAAATTCTTAGTTGGGGAAATTACCAGTCCAATTTAAAATGTAGAATAAAGAATAAAGGGTATTTTATTTTATTTATTTTTAATATATTATTACAATTAAAATCTATTATTATAACATTTATTAATGAAGGTTAAATGGTTGATCACTGATAACAAATAACTGTGCCAAAGGGAGCAGATGTTTAGCCATTGGAGAAGAACCTGTTCAAAGGAATTAAATAATACAAATTAAAATGGAATTGGGCTATATCTGCTCTAAATACATTTATTCCAAATGAGGCATATAAAACAACCACTGTAATGAAATTAAAAATGGGTAAGAGTTTACAATGGAGGCAAGATACATCTTAAGAGACAGATAAAGAAGGTTTAAATTAAAATGTTGTTGGTTTAGTTACTGGCAAGTATTGGTGTCCTGATCTAAACTGCAAAATAACACATCAATTATTTCTCTAGTTACCTTTTGATTAAGTGATTAGAGAAGTTCTGCAACCTTCACAACAACCCAGGGATTTATAGTCTTGTAGATGCCTTTGCTTTGCAGTCATGGATATTTTCTCACAACTGATTTAAATAATGTCACTGTTGCTTCTCTTAACCTAATTCTTTTATTAATATTAGTTATTCAAGAAAGGACGTCCAAGCAAAGGAAACTGAAATAACAGGCCTCATTGGGCAAGGTAGGGATGCAATGCTGAAGTTGCTTGTTCTGAGACAAAACATTTGGGAAGATTCTTGAGCGGTCAAAGGAAGTTCTGATAAGTTAAAAAAGCTTTGGGTCATCTATAGGCTCTAAATTGGCTTAACAGCAAAGGTTCAGTCCAGATTAGTATTGCCATACAGTGACAAAAATCATAGCCCATTGGGATCCCAATTATAAACCTACACAAAGGGAATATAATAATGACATAAGTACTATTGACAGGAGTTAGCTGAAGAGACAGCTAACATTTCTTGATGAAAGAGATGAGGAAGGTGAAATTCTTCAAACAATCACACATGAAGTATTAGTACCACTACACTGTATACTGCTTTGGTAAGACCACACTTGGAATACTGCATCCAGTTCAGGTCACTATGATACAGAAAAGATTTTGAGACTCTAGAAAGAGTATAGAGAAGAGCAACAAAGATGATAAGTGGTCTGGAGGCTAAAATATACCATGAATGGTTGCAGGAACTGAGTATGTCTAGACTAATAAAGAGAAGGACTAGGGGTGACATGATAGCAGTCTTCCAATATTTGAGAGGCTTTCACAAAGAAGAGGGGAACAATGTATTATCCAAAGCACCCTGAAGGAAAGACAAGAAGTAGTGGATGGAAACGTATCAAGGAGAAATTCAACCTACAACCAAGGAAACTTCCTGCTAGGGAGAACAATTAATCAGTGGAACTGTTTCAGAGGTTGTGGATGCTCCATCACTGGAGGTTTTTCAGAAGAGATTGGACAGCAATGTGTCTGGAATGTTATAGGATCTCTCCTGCTTGGGCAGAGGATTGGACTAAAACACCTCCAAGGTCCCTTCCACTCTGTTATACTGTATTCTGTATTTCATATGTGCAAGTGGAATGCATGAGCTATACTAGGGCAAGCAAGCAAGATGAGAGCCCATTGCTTATCCTCAGTCAAAAAATGACTGTCTTGAAATGGGATCTAAAATACAGACTTTGTGGATATATCAATTGATCTACATGAAGATGTTCCCCAATTGGTGATTTTAGTTTTTTTTTCCTTATGAACAAATGTAAGGTTTTGGAATTGTTGTTTTGTTTTTTATGTTCCTTTTATCCTAGAATCTCTAACTTATTTTCCCCATCTAGGAAGAAATAATTTATTTGATTAAACTGTTTGAGATTATACATCTTACCAATAGGCAGAGGACTCAGGTGGTCATTAAAATTTACTTGTACTTCAAGGACTTGTACTATATAAGAAAGAAAGCAAATCAGAAAGCAATTACTTTAACAATATCTCCCCCCCAATGAGTCATTTTAGAGATTGCTGATTATATTTATGTCTGTATCCTTTAATGATTATCTGTAGTTTCTTGATACTCCCCCAGAACTCTGTCATCAGATCTGTGCTATTCAATAACTTTATAAATGACCTAGAGGATGGAATGGAGGAACAATTCTTAGCTGCAAGGGGAGTTGGCTAATAACTTTAGACAACACAATAATAATCCAGTATGGGCTGACCATGATGGTGTTTGTTGGTAAGAAATGTGGGTCCTCTATCTTGGTTCCAAAAAATAGAATGCACTAGAGCAGGTTTGAGGAGGATTTGCTTGATAGTAATGTGTGTGAGAAGGATCTAAGTATTAATAAATAATCAACGACCATGAGCAAGCAATGTGGTATAGTAATGTTAACCCACATTTTAAAAAGTGCAAACTTTAGAATATATGGGAATAAAAATTCCAGAAAACCCTTACTGATTTAGACAAGGTTTGGAGTACAATATCCAGTCATGGGTAACACTTTAAAGGTGACATGGAGAAGCTGGAATAAACTCAGAAATGAGTTGCCAGGATTATGAGAACTATGGAAAGTAATATGGCCATGTTTAGTTTGTTTGCAAAAGTAAAGATCTAATAGAAAATATGATAATCTGCAAATATCTGCAAAATAATCATGTGCAAGAATTTAACCCATTGGTATCTATAAGCTAAGCCCCTTTTAGATGTGCATGCAGCATCACAACACTCCCAGGAAGTGGTTAGGGCTTCCACTGTTTACACCTCCATCCCTGTTGATACTGCTCACTGATTCCAATGTGTTGTGACTAAAGGAAATGAGATTCAGGCTAAATATTAGGAAGAATATCCATGTGGCTTAAACAGTGTTAATTGTGAGGACCTTTGCCCCATGGGAATTTTCAAATAAGGACTGGATATCAGTCTGCTGAGGATTATTTAATGGATTATTGCAATGAGCAGAGGTATCCCACCTTTATTATTTTTATATTATTTTTTATAAATAACTCAAGGCAGTGAACATACCTAATACTCCTTCCTCCTCCTATTTTTCTTACAACAACTATCCTGGGAAGGGGTTGGGCTGAGAAAGAGCAACTGGCCAAAAGTCACCAGCCTGCTCGCATGCGTAAGTCAAGACTAAAACTCACAGTCTCCTGGTTACTAACCTGATGTCTTAACCACTTGACCAAAGTGGCTATATAACCTGTAAGTCCCTTTTAACTCAGATTCTGTGTTTTGAAGATTTGATAATATTTGCGATGGCACAGCAAAAATCTTAAAGATTCAATCATAAGACCTATGTTCTATCACCAAAATTTCTCTTTGGGAGTGGATTTAGAATTTTCTGTAAAACAGTAAAATGGAGCAGCAAAACCGTTCCCTATTATTTTCATCATATAGCATTTTCAGCCCAAGTATCTTGGAAACACAAACATGTCTAGTTGAATTACACTCACCTGAATATTTTGTTTTCTTTCAATGGAGCATGTAGTAGCAAAGGAAGTTAATCTTCTTTGAGTATGCTGGGACCCCAAACCATACACATACCATAGAAAGACAGATGAAGCTTGTTTTGACATGTTTTGCAGGAGTAGTCCTTTTATTTTGAAAGATAAGCTATATATGCAATGTTTAAATATTTTGGTTCTTTAGCATTTGAGTCAAGTAAAATGAAAATAAAATATACACAGAATAATTTACCTTGATTTATATCCCCCCTTTTTTTTCTTGAGGAGCTCAAATCTTCTTTTCCTTAATTCTGTTGGGCTGGTCTAGGAGAAAATAATGGATGAACTTCCCACCAAAATCTCATGGAAACTGTGGATTTAAACCTACATTTACTCAGTTGTAGTCTGATAGCCTAATCACTGTTGTACCCTGGTTTTCAAACTACTTTTCTCTGCAAGAAGGAGGTGATTCTTAAGATAGCCAGTTTCAAATCAAGTAAGCCTTTAAAGAACAATAGCAACACCAGATTTTAGCAAAGAAACAACCATCATCCAAGTCTCTTACCGTTAGTTAGGAGAGGCAAAACATTTTGTATTCAAATTCTCTCTCAACACCACTCTAGCTATATTCTTGCTTGTATCGTAGTCACCAGCTCTTAAATAAACTAGGATTTTTGTGGCAAAAATAAGACACGTAAGAATGTCTGGAGATTTCTGCATTCTACAGAATATCAGAGACTGGAAAAATCATCAACCATGTTGGCTAAAATCTCCTCAAACCACCAGCATTTCATCTGGATGTATCAGTCTCCCCATTTCTGCATAGTTTAGAGATTATCAAATAGCTAAAACTTAATAAAAAAAATCTAAATCTAATCATGTCAGTATGATGGCTTTATTCTTTGTTCTCCAACCTCTTTTTCTGTCCTATGATCCAAGATCACCAGATCAAGCCCATTTCCTGCAGAATGAATGAAATCATTTACTAGTTGATCCACAGGGGGGGAAAAAGTTGAGATCTCAATGTAAGCCAGGATAAAAAGGTGTCCAGCAATAACTCGGAGACAATGTGTTTCCCTTTCTCCATGACTCTAGCCCAATGTTTCTCAACCATGGCAACTGGACTTCTTTTCTTGCTAGTTTGAGACATTTGAGAAAAGAAGTCCAGTTGTCATGACTCAACTTTCAGATAGCTCTGCCTGGATGGCTCAGAACCTTTATCAAATATTGCTACGCATTTTGAGGAAGAAACTTCGAGGTTGGTGCTGGAGAAATTGGTATATTCCAACGACTCTCTGCCTAATCACCTTGTTCAGACTGATGAAGCTGCTTGGATGAGCGACAAAACGTGTCAGACCAACAAGAAAATAAGTCCCAGTTGCCATGATTCAAGCTTCAGAAGATTCTACCTCAGGGGTCTTCAAACCTGGCCCTTTTATGACTGGCTGAGGAATTCTGGGAGTTGAAGTCCACAAGTTATAAAAGGACCAAGTTTGAAGATGACTGAGAATCTTCATTGACATATTGCTAAACAGTGAACTCTATCCTTTCAGGGGAGGGGGAGAGGGGAGGAGAAATAGAAATAGAAATACAGGTAGTCCTCGACATGACAACAGTGGAGCCCAAAATTTCTGTTGTTGAGTGAGATACTTGTTAAGTGAATTTTGCCCCATTTTACAACCTTCCCTTGCCTCAGTTGTTAAGTGAATCACTGCAGTTGTTAAATTAGTAAGCCGGTTGTTAAGTGAATCTGGCTCCCCCACTGACTGGAATAGAAAAAAATAACAATATAAAACACGAAGACTAGCTTTCGCTGAAGAACTGGGTTGCTGAAATGAAATGTTTATGCCTATGAGCCAAAAAAAGATCTACATATATAAGAGCGTGCTGTTTCTATAGCCAAAATGAGATGTACTTCTTAGCAATTTACTTGCTACTTGAAAGAAAATGGTTTCCTTGGTAACTGTGTAACAAACAAGAATGAATTGCGTATGCATGAAGCACGACCTCACCTGAAAGACAAACAATCAAATGTGTGCTTGTGTTTGTAAGTTCATGTCTACCTATGTGCCGATACTGGCTTTAGAATGATGGGAATATTACAGTGGTATGTTCCCTTGTTTCCACTCTGTGATCAACAAAAGGCAAAATGCACGTCCAGGGCATAAACACAGGTGTGTTGTAGAAAAGGAGTTCTTCTACACAAGAGTCCTGTTCATAATATTTATTGGGACTGAAAACTTTTGCCTCTACATTTCCGTCATTCTACAAAGCTTAAATGTACAGTTTTAGCAAAGATCTCTATGTAATAGTCCTCAATATAAAAATAAGAATAAAAGAAATACATTTTTCCAATAACGTGAAGAAGGTATTTCATTTTCTTCTTTTTTGGTAGTTGGAGTTTGATGAAGTCTAGTTTCAAATGCTGGCAGAGCAATGATTACAACTTGAGAGTAAGGCTTAATGTTGATTTCTAATGCGTAAAGTTTGCTTTGGTTGTATTGACCAATGAGATATCTGTAGAATTACCATACTTGAATGGCCATTGGAGGATAGCAAAGAGATACATACTGTATTACCCTAATTTTTGGCTGTCACCTAGGGGTCCTCTGAATTTTTGCACCCCAAGTCTGGCAATCCTAATATCTACAGCATGCCAACTTTTTTTCCCCAAAGCTACATAGTTAAATCTCATAATTCCTATTAGAAAGTATTGGAATCATAGTTGTATGTAATCCAAAATCACCAAGGACTTAGGTCTCTGATGTTCTACAGTCCTGGGGTTCAGTCCTTCTAAATTATTTCTAAATTAATATTTGGTGCACATATACTTAAGTTTGTTTCTGACTTCAAGCCTCTACTTTAGACCTTGCTAAGTCAACACTGATAGTATTCACTTTCTCTTGACGTTAGCACAATTGGTCCAAAACTAAGAATCTGAGTTGTGAAGTGCAACCTACATTTTAGGCAATAAGGTAGTGTAATGACAGAGATACAGAATATTTTGTGCTGCCCTCTACTGGTCATCCAAGGTTTTGCAGCCTAGATCTAATAACTAGACATAATATTTTAAAACCCAGGTGCTCGGACCTCCAGTTCACAGTTTCCTTCAGTAAGGATAAAGAATTTATTAACACCAGTTGCTTTCCTCCACCTCATGTTGCAGAAATTGATAAAAGGAACCAGTCTTTTATTTCTATTCAGGCCAAACTGCAAGACTCTTTAATCCAAAAAGTTGTGCCACCAGAAATTAACTTTTTCCCAGCCCAGTTCTTCAAGATGCACTGTGACTGCCATTCCCAGAATTGCCAGCCAGCAGAGCCACAACAGATATTAGATGGGACAGATGGAGGCAGACCCTTATTTAAGATGTAATCATGGCTAGAGAGTACACCAACATTCCATTTGTATCTTGAATTCCATGAGGGAAAGAAAAGCTGAACAATGAATGAATAAATGTTACCTAGATTTGAGTTTTTGTTTTATAAGTAAAGGAATTGCAAAAAATTGAAAAACATATTTTAAAAAGTGGAGCATACAACGTAAGACTGAATGGTCCACTAACGCTTTCCCTTCTAAGAAGAATTCATTCACTCTTTCTGCTGTCCTGCTCAGTTTCCCTAACTATCCTACAAAAGTAGAAATGGAGGGAGAGAAGGACAGCTATGTCCCTTAACTTATGGAGTATAACAGAATCCAATGAAGTGTAACTTTAATGTATGTTTTTCTGTAATTCTAATTCTTTAGTTATTCTTTTGTTCTCCATGTGGGTGCAATCTTGAATTCTGGTCACCCATATCTATTGTATCTTGCCAATTAAATGAATGAAATGTATAAAACTATATAGTATTGAAGCCAAAGGTCCAAATTACCTCCAGGTAGTGGGGTTAAGTCTCCAGTTTAGGATCTTGGAAAGTCACTATCAATCCCTGGAAACCTTGATGGGTTGACCTGTCTGACTCAGTTCCAGTTTGCTAAATATATGCTTCTAATGATTAATTAGAAAGGACAGAGGAAAATAGCCTTTCGGTCTTTGGAATTTGCAAAATGTTATTGCCATCAGTTTTGAAAGATGTTAGCATTCTTTACATATATGCTTTTATTTCTGGATTAAGAAATAGGGCTGAGAAAAAAAAATCCTGGTAAAATATAATCCATTTGACTCACGTACATCATATGCATACAGAGTGAATATTCCAGTTCACTGTCTTGAAATATTAAATGCTTATTTTGTTGTTATTTGGCTTTTTGTCTCTCTAGACCTCTTCTCCACCCACCCACCCACCCACCCTGCCCCCTCTAAAAGGGAAATCGGCATGCTCTGCAGGGTCTGTTGGGCAATCAACATTAATTCAGAAGGGAAGCAAACGACCATCTCACTTTCCTGATGCCAGGTGTTCACTAATTGTGCAGCTGAATAATGGATAATGGCAGATCCTAGGATATTTATCAATCCATGTATCTTTTTACAATGCAAAAGAGATCATTTGAGATTGTAGCCTTCTCTCTCCCCCCTCCCCCCCGCCGCTCCTTGCCCTGCTGCCAACTATTTTATTCATTAAAAAGGAGATGTCTGTAATGTCTGCAGCCTGAAAAGAATGGGAACGAGAGGGGCCACATTACCTGAAAACAATAATGGAGTGCAATCCGACATGAGATTGTAATTAGGTTTAACCAGGACCAGACGACAGTTGCTATAATCAGCATCACTCAAAATTCATTTCACAGTTATGAAAGGAGGTGAGGTGAGCTTGACTTAATGATGACCAAAGGTAGCCTGTTTCCCATGAATCCACAACCTTTTGAAAGGGGAGACAAAAAAGGGAGAGAGGGAGACGATATTGTATGATCAGCACTCTAGTCAGCATCCTGTCTCTTTCAAGAAACAATGTTCTGCCATTTTAATGAGCTCTAGGGAATAATAATGGGCTGATTATCATTTGAACTTTCAGGCATTGTATTATCCTTTAGGGTTTCTAAGAAGCTAATATCCAAAGATGAATATTAGAAATATTTTTCTTTTTGCCTTTGACTAAATTTCACACTTAACAAACGACGCAATGTATTGAAAATTTAGGGTGCAGGTGATATAGATAGTGCCAGGCGTGTGAATACACCTGCTTAATAAAATGTGGGAGACAGCCTAGCTACATGTCTTTTTTTTTCTCCAGCTTCCCAGGGTAAATTCTTTACCTAGAGAGAATGAAGATGATATGTGTGGAGTAAGAAGGGAGCAACTGATTGACAGCTGAAATAGCCCACTTAATGTTTTAGAGCAGCGGTTCTCAACCTGTGGGTTGCGACCCATTTGGGGTCGAACGACCATTTCACGGGGGTCACCAAACAACGCAGTCCACCATTTTCCCCCTTTTCCTTAGCTGTGCTACGCCATTTTTTTTCTTTTTCCTTAGCTGTGCTACTCCCTCTTATTCTATTGGCTTTCAAAAGCCAATAGGAATTGTCCAGGCTGTCTCCGCCCTGCTGAGCCTGCCAAAAGTCCCAGTCTGCAAATGGGCGAGCGGTCCGGAACTTTCCACCCCTCCCTGCTAAGAACTACTAAAACTGTAAGTAAAAGAGGGCCAGGGGTGGGAGGTGGGAGGCCGGTGGGCGCAGGGAGGGTTTTTGGCACATGTGGGGCCCGGCGGGTGGCTTACCTCCCTTGGGCTGGGCCAGCTGGTGGCCCAGCCCGTGGTCACCCTGCACCGTCGCCGCCGCGGCCGCCCAGGAGCACTTGAGCACCTGGGCCTGCCTGCCGCCGCCCTGAATGGGCAGCAGCCTACGCCTCGGCCGGCGCAGGGGGCAGCACCGTGCATGCGTGGGGTAGCACTGCACATGCGTGCTGCAGCACCGTGCATGCGCGATGCAGGTCGTCGCGCCATGCATGCGCGGTGCAGGTCGTCGCGCCACGCATGCGCAGCGCAGATCGGGGTCGCATCCTGAAAAAGGTTGAGAACCGCTGTTTTAGAGTGTTAGTTATGAGTTATAGTGATTCTCGATTCACAATGTAGCATAGCCATGGATGGCTACAGGCAAGCTACAATTTCTCAATTGCAATTCTGCAACTGTCATGTGGGGCGATTATAAGCTTTCCTGACAATCCTTCCTGAGTTGTAAGAATTCCTGTCTTTTGGAGACTGCTATCTTGCAGTTTCCTAGTTAGGAGCATCCATATGGAATACAACATGGACAATCTTCATTCCCTTTTTTTCCAGAGAGGGTGGAAGGAGCCAATTTATTCACTGGCTTCTTGTTCTTCGCTACATAATACCTTCCTTGGAAGTTCATCAGTCTCATTGTAATATTGGCCAAATCTCTTCTGGTTTTAGGAGGTTTAAGCTTCTTTTTTTTTAAAGGAAAAAGCAGGTCCAGCTGCAAAAAGGTTACTACACACTCATTGTATTTATCATATTTTATTTCCTTCTTTTGCATAGTATGATACAACCTAAGTGTTAATCACTGTTAAAACAGCAGCAGGCCAGGACCACTAGAACAAAGGCTAGTTGTATAGCTACCATTACATTTTTGAAAAGGCAACTGGACTGACTTTTTTTGAGGAAGAAGAAGAAGACAAAGACATTTTGTTTCCTATCTTGGAAGCTTCATCAGTTGTATTGATTAAGCTTCCAGGATAGGAAGTGAAAAGTTGTCTTTTCCAGTTGCCTTTTCAAAAATAAAACCACTTTTGATACAAGTATGATCTGGGTGAATAAGAATCTCAGAATTCATAGCTATAATCATAGTTATAAGGATATAATAATATTTTGCAATTTTAAGGTAATAAATATGACATCTGTAGATGATGATGCTTTCTTTTATGTTTTGGGGTTCGCGGCATTGAAGTGACACACACTCACGTTGTAACCAAGTTCTTCTTTATTAATCCAAGCTACCATTCTCTCACCAACAGGCTCGCAGGCCTTTTATAGTTTCCCAAACAGCCTATCATAACTCCCCTTTGTTCGCGCCTTGCGCCTGCGCATAAGACCGATGCCAACCAGTCTGGTCCCGGGCAGCTTTTGGTTTGCCCGGGACCGTTTGCAACATTTCTGGGCCTGCTGAGCTGCCTCATCAGGCCCAGGACACAACACTTTCTTTATTGGTTACAGTAGCAAAATCTGAAATGCACAACAGAAGTAAAATGCACAAAATTAATGCTGAGATTCAGGTGCCCATTTGCTGACAGGTTGAGTTAATACAGACGGCAGTCCTGTCAGATCACTGGGAAGCCCAAACCAATAGGAATGGAAGAGATTTGCAAGCAGCTGAAATCCTTTATCTTGATAAAAAAAAAAACCAAGCTAATTATAATAAAACTTACAAAACTGCTTGCTCCTTTCTGTTCTCCCGCATCAATTTATTACTAAAAAAAAATCACAGAGGAATATTACGAAAGATCATCAAGAAAAAAGATACTGTAAATACAGTTATTACTTCAGGATGCCTAAGTGCAGTTGAGTCAACAAATGTTACCTTGAAACAAGGTCACTTCAAATGGTTTAAAAAATTGTCAAATCTATGAACTCTCTAACTTTGCCTGTAAAAAGTAGGTAGGACAGGTGGGAAGCTGAGAGTTTTCTGAAGTGAAAACTGATGGACAGCCTCCGTTCACCACTTTGAGGGTGAAAGAATAATCTGTGCCACTGTCAGTTGTACATCAAGTGTTTCACTCTAATTCATGTCTAATTACAGCTTGTCTTAGAACAGCCTTGTGCTGCGTTTATGTTTCCACATCTCTTAACAATAATACATATTTTGGTAATTTAAGAGAGACAGGCTTTTCTTGCTCTTAGAGTGTTTCTCCAAGCAAAGTAAAATGCTTGTTTTGTCGCTATCACAATTTATGCCATAGGTCTGCTGAAAGAGGCAATATCTGGTTTAATTATAGAAGATGAAGAAGGAACCACACACTACATTTATGTTGATTGCTGTAACTCGGAGTTTTTCATTTTTTTTGGCTGCAAACTTGTATTGTTTTTGTTTCCTAATGGAGAATGCTGTGCACCATTCCAGATATTTTATTTACATACAATATTGTAATTATATAGCTGTTGTTTAGACTGCACATCCTCTATCTGGTGCCTTCCAGATGTATTAGATTACTCTCCTACAGGGTCAGTGTCAGGGGTGCCTGCGGGCAGGGTAAAAAAATCAAGATGGCGGCCACAACCATGCAACTGAAGTCCTGCCTTGCTTCATGATACACTAGAAATGGGGCAAGACTTTGTTTATGTGGTTGTGGCGAACATTTTGATCTTTTTGACTTCATCCCTGGGAGATCACTGGGCAGTGGTGAAAAATGCTGTAGGTTACAGCTAACACTGCAATTTTTCCACTCATACTTAGTACTATTTTATGTATAATTCATATTCCAAGTTTCCCCCCCCCAAATGCTGTGTTCTAATGTATTATTTGTGGTTAGTTTTATATGCTACCTATGGTTGAGAAGTTCAAAACAGCATATGCCCATGGGAGTCGCTACTCTCATTGTAATCACAATTCTGTGAAATAAGTTGGATTGAGAAAGAGAATCATCTAAAGAGCTTCTGTGGCTCAGGCTGGACTTAAATCTGGATTTCTCCAGTTGTTTCACTTTGGTGACATCATGCAGGGGAATTTAATGGAGAAAGCAATTATGTTTGGAAGAGTTAGTGGTAAAAAGAAACCAGGCCATCAAAGAACATGGTGGCTGGATGCTATCAAACAAATTGCTGACACCAGACAGAGCATAGAAAAACTCAGAGAAATAGTGCAAGATCAGAAGATATGGAGAGGCTTAGCCCATAGAATCGCCAAGAGTCGGACTCGACTGAATGGATAACACCACCACCACCATCACCACCACCACCACCACCACCATCATCATCCAGTTATCAGTCCAACCAGCAAACAAAGATAGAGTGTTCTTATCTCCCCCAGCAAGCTTTCCCTCACTCAAGTAGGACAGCAAAATTTGCTTCTAACCGTTACCCAGATCCAGACGCAGTGTGAAGTCTTTCATGAAAAGGAAAAGATCTTTCAAAAGAAAGCAAAACTTGAATGTACATTATGCCTAGAAAATATAAACTTCACTCATTTGGGCTGTGTTTTTCTATTTAAATACAAAATGAATTTGTGAAGAAGCATCGGTGTTTTTCCTTTTTTGAATAATTTTATTAAGTATTATATCGAACAGATAAAATAGATACAAAACATTCCCAAAATACATTAAAAATATAGAAGGTGCAGAAACCCTCCCCCTCCGAAAAAAGAAAAAAGAAAAAAATTACCCACATGGGTTCTTTTGTGAGTCAACAGCAGATGTATTTTGCCTTTTTGGAATACTGAGTCTTTTTGAAGGGTGAACAAACATAACCTCTTTTATTCTTTCTAAAAAACTAGTAATTTTCAAATAGCCAGGAGCCACATTTAATTATTTTCCCCCTATTATTGTTTATATCTTTTTGAAACAATATAAGAAAAATATGATACAAAGAGAAGAATCAAATACAGCTTTATTGACTTGAAATACAGGCAATTAGCCTTAAATCAGAAACATCATAAAACTAATACGTTCCAATGATCATTAGAGAATTATGAAATACTTCATATCTATTTTCTAATAAAAAGCCACATTGTTGAACTTTAAGCTAAAAGGGCTTAGTTAGGCAGTTCAGGATGTTTTTAAAAAAGGCTAGATAGTAAACAATTCATTAAATCAGTACTGTAAATTGTACATTCAAATTAAGATATGAACTCTAAAACTCAAATTTTGAATGTGGCATAATTCCATGTATAAAACTGTAATCCAAGAATAGTTTCCAATTAGAATTAAGTCTACGTCAGAATATGAAGTTATTCTCAACATGGAGACATACTCCCACAATTTAATTAGCCATTCTTTCGAAGAAGAGGTCAAAGATCCTTTCTAGTAAAAATAGAAAAATGTAGAATTATTGCAATTTACATATACAAAGGTAATTCGGGGTATTTTGAAGGCATACATAGTTCAGTGAAATCTGAGGTTGCAATCTGAGGTTGCAATAGGGGTTACAACTTTATTTCCATTTATTTGAACTTTAGCCACTGACCATGGTTATTTTTGTTTTTTTCATGGTTTCTGATGTTTTATAAGTTTCTATGCTGTTTTTAAACTTTTTTTATTGGACTGCCACTTTCAACTGTTGTAAGTCGCCCAGAGTCACTTCGGTGAGATGCACAGCGATACAAATTGAATGAATGAATGAATGAATATTTGGGAAAAATAATGTAATCATTTTAGCAATTAAGATTGATTGTAAAACATACCAAATCTTTCTTAATTATTTTGATTAGGGGACTTCACCAATGGCATCATGACTAAATGTTATCAGGATGGGTGGGACAAATCTTTCAGCATTTTTTGGGAGTATTTTAAGTGGATGAAATTGATGCCTTAAATTCATTTTGCTCTTTAACATCCCTTCCCTGCCTTCTGCCAATAGAAAAACAGCCTGGCTGATGGGAGATTGCCAGTTTAAGGTAATTTCACCCCTGAAACTGCACCCCCCCAGACAAAAATAGAAAAAATCATCCCACAGACATTAAGGATGCTTTGGAGACGTCAGCATTGGTACTGAGCATTATAGAGAGAGAGCCAGAGCTCTGGGTATATAGTGGTTAAGGCCTCAGGCTAGAAACTGATTCAGAGAATCTAGTCCTGCTTTAGGCAAAAAGCCATCTGTTAACTTTGAGCCAATCATTTTCTCTTAGCCCTAGGAAGGACCACTTCTGAAAAATCTTGCCAAGAATACTGTAGGGACTTGTCCAGGTAGTCTCCAAGATTGAGACACTATTGAACAGAAGATAAAAATAGACAGACAGAGAGACAGAGAGACAGAGAGACAGACAGACAGACAGACAGACAGACAGACAGACAGACAGATAGATGGTAGATGATATATAGATAGAACTAGATAGATAGAAGAGAGAGAGAAAGTCCATCAGCACCTAAATATTAACATCTGAAAAAAGCTATTTTTTGTAATCTGAAAGTCTGCATTAAGAACATTGAAATATGTTGTTGATATTTATTACGGTTAGGGAACATACTGTATAAAATAAGAACATGCATACATTCAAGAGAAAAAAGACCTCAGAATTGCAAATCAAGGCAAACCAAGGAATAAATGACCTTGATCAATAGCACAGGCTGTTACACAAAACATCAATAAGTTGGGGTTGTTGTTTTTTTGCTCCAGCAAAAAAAAGTTATTAGAATTAATCTTACCTGCCTGGAATACAATGTTCGGTATGAAGATCTCTATAAAATAACCATTATAAAAGTACATTGGATGACAGTGTGTCTTGCCCAAACCACATGGAGAAATGCTCTCCAAAAATAAAATCTGAAAATATCTCCGAAGATATGACTATAGAGATAGTTAAAATGAACATTGAGTCTTTTTTTTTTTTACAGGGACTCTTAAACTGAAGCAGTATTTTGCAAGAGGATAGTTTTTTGATGGAGTGATTACTCCAGAAGGGATTCTGCCCCCATCTTTTAATAAACAATATGCACAATTATTTGTCATTTCAGCTATATTATTGTTATTTCAGCTATACAACAACCCCATGGTAATCACAAATTCAGAAATAACTCCCAGTTCAGGAAACTTCTACTCCATAATTAAAACTAGAATTTTTTTTACTAGGACTTATGGGTAACCAATTATAAAAGACTCGTGGAAGATTGATTTTGTACACTTTATATTAATGACAGCAAGATTATTGTCTTCGAGGTCAAAGATGGAAGAGTATTGAATTTTCCACAATGGAGGGATGGATGGTTAGGAATGTTGGAAATGGCAAAACTGGACCTGTTTGGTCAAGAAATTTTATGGATTTAAGGATTGAAAATGAGGAGAAATAAATATTGGGATGAAGAAATTCCTGGAAAAGTTAAGGGGGAGAGGAGATGATGGATTTATTAATATCTGTAGAAAAGAAGGTTGAAAGTCTCTAGTTTCTTTAGTTATTTCCCTCTCTTTTATTGTTTTTCTTTGAGCTCCTTTTCTTTTTTCTTTTTTTTTCTTCTTTTCTTTTGTTTTTGAAAAAAAAAACTTTAATAAAAAATCCTCCATAGTTTACTGGCAATGAATGAAGTAGTCTATGGGAACTAACCCTAATGGAGAGAAAATAAAATTTTACCAATCTTTAAAAATCAGCATCCAATGTTGTATCTTGTTTAACCTCAGTCTGACTCAGCATTTCCCAGGATAGTGAAAAATAAATGGCCTAAAGAAATTGCACTCTTTCTAGGGGCTAAAGTCTGGAAAGATCACCAATTTCTGTACTGCATGTGAATCATAGTTTTCGCTTAGAACACCTTGATTTTGAGCAACAAACTTCAAAAAGCATTGGGATTCCTCTACAGATTCCCTGCCACATTTTGGTAGCATGCTCTTCAGGAACCAAAAACATGAAATACAGGTGGTTCTACAGGCAATGTGTCCTGTTCTGATAAATGGTTTACAGTTCCTTATCAGCAAAATATGCACCTGAAGACTTTGTCTCATACCCATCATCATGTAATAGGGACTACATGATTGATAAAATGAAGCACAGAGAGATCCCTATTGGCCACCTGTGGATAGGTAGCTTGAGAATCAAGATTATTGGGGGCAGATATAAACGTTCATAAACTTACGAAATGGCCAAAATGATCTTCCCATCCCTAAATAAAAACTTATTTTTTAATGTATTTTGGGGATGTTTTGTATCTATTTTATCTGTTCAATATAATACTTAATAAAATTAAAATTCATATTAATATTAATATGAACATTTATCTCCTACTCAGCAATATAAAAATATTATATCCATGTGCAATAACAAATACTTTTTAACTGTTAAAATTAAATGTGATGATAAAAAGAATGTGTGGCTATGCCACTTAATTGTTATTGAAAAGTTCTTCCTCACATTTTTAAGTAGAGTTTTCTTACAGTAAACTAGATATAACCAAAGCCTAAATAGTTGAGGACTCATTCCTAAGTAATGAGTAGTTAATTTTCAATCCAACTCTTACATTTTGATTAAAGCTGACTGTATTGAATAACCAATAAAAAAATTGGGGAGACAGAATCTTTTGACATAAACAATAAAACTCACTGAATTAAAATGTTGATGTTGAACAATTATCTACCATATTAAATGTGCTTCAACCACTGAAAGATTTGTGATATTTAGTTCATGCTTTATTAAAAGAACCTTTCTTACTTCCTTAATACATTTTACAATGTACTTTTGTGATGTGCAGCTTCCAATATCTGGCACCTGTATAGGCTACACAATGAATCTCTTAAAAGCCACATTTACTTAGGAGTTAAGATCCCAAGATAGTAAATGTTCATTAGGCCCTTAAATGATTGCTTTAAAGCAGCTTTTGTAATGTTGAGAGCATGGTTGCCCCTCCCCACATCAGCTGCTCAATATTTATTTTAAATGTATTAAACTGCCTTTGAAATATTCATTGCACGAAAACCCTTTTTATGTTTGCGTGGATTAAATTTACACGTCCAAATTAATGCTATAAATTGCATTTACATAATTCATTTGCCACAAAGCAGCATTTGTTTCCCATGTATGGCTGTTAATATATGCATTGGAAAAAGCAACACAGAGCCGTATTGTTGTTCACATCAATAATTTGGCCTAAACAATTTGTCAACCACTTCTGTGTCGCTCAGTTGTTTGGCCACAGAATTTTCTCTTCCCCCTTTAGCCAAACACCAATATCCCTATTTCACAATTAGGCATGTACGTGTGTTCTCTGGCAAAGAGGTTCTCGTTTAGATGGCTACTGTGATCCCTAAGAAAACATTTTTGTTTTTTTTAAAAAATAATGTGCTAGTGTTGTGCTTATTAGAAAAGGCAGCAGGGGACTTACATGACGGTTGAGAAGAAGGTCAGCCTCTAATAGCTTTCCTTTTGGATGTTAAGCATCTTAATGAGGGGGAGAGAGAGAGAGAGAGAGAGAGAGAGAGAGAGAGAGAGAGAGAGAGAGAGAGAGAGAGAGAGAGAGAGAGAGAGAGAGAGAGAGAGAGAGAGAGAGAGAGACTTAAAATGGGCAAACAAAATATAGACCAGGATAGAAACAAACAACTGCAGCTTAGAGGGATATCCCATTTCTATCAGAGAAAAACAACATAAATTATGGTTATAGTTTGAATTATAAGTGGGTTGCAAGATCTAGCCCATTTTTCTCTGCCCTAGAGCCCACTCCAACTACAATTGCTGATGCTTGGCAGAAGGGCAAGTCCCAGAACATGTAGGAGATGACCAGGCTGAGCCTGAGGGTGAGGTCAAATGCATCATCAATTTGAAGTCATTATGTCCCCCCCCCAAAAGAGACCCAAGTCCAGCCCCTCTTGAAGTCACTTGACTGTTTTCTGGTGCCAATGTGCCTTGACTGTTAGTAGATAGATTCTTATGAATAGGAAACATGAAATAAACTTGTAGCACTTTTGAACTGTATCCTGTTCTGTATATGAAACTGTATGATTTCCTATGTCTGACAGACCCTCCCTTCAATCACTACTTATGTCCAACAGTGATGTTTGGCCTCTCCAAAGGTAAAATGGAGTTCTGGCTAGCAAATGGTTTCCCCTAAGACAGAAACACACTTTCTGTTTTGGTGGTAATAGGGCAGAGGGTGGCAGATAAACAAGGAAAGACACTTTTTTTAAAAAGAAAAAAAACCCCTGTTTATTCGGAAAATGATCTGCAACTTTTGAAAAAAAATACAACCTGAAGGTAAAATTAAACAACTTTTCTTGTAAAAAATGTGCAGTGTTTTAAATCAGTACCCTGATTTGAATCAGTACCCTGTATGGTATAGATCAGTACCCTGTATGGTATAGATCCAAACATAGCAGATTTAAGATCTGTGGACTTCAACTCCCAGAATTCCCCAGCCAGCACTTTGTGACCAAAATATGGTTTTGGGGGCTCTGAGAATCAGAAAATTACGTATGAGGAGTAAATGGCCAGCATTTTCCAGCAGTAATTGTGGAGTTCCTTAGGGTAGATTCTCTTTCAATATGAAATTGTGACTTCTGCATAATGCAAATACTTACGCCAATATTAATATGATCACTCCAGATGAAAAAAAGGAGTACAAAGAGTCTTCTTCTTGCTGTTTAACAACTAGGGTTTCCCCCGGTTCAAATTCACCTTTGTTTTAATCTTATATGTGTAAAACAAATCAAAATATGATTATAAGATTTCTAATCCTTTCCACTCTGCCCATACGAAGAAACCTTTTAGTTTGCCCCACCGAGTGATTTCACTGATCAGCCTAAGACAAAAGAATCTTAGGAAGAGGAACACCAAGGCGAAACATTTACTTGGGAATAAACTCTAGTGAACAAAGCAAGACTTCTTTCTGAGTAAATGTATTTTGGCTTGAAGGTTAGATATCAGTATCTGTTTTGAAAAAAATAAATAAAAATAAAACTGTCTATTTTGCATTGCAAATGCCAAAGTCTCTTGGAATCAACTGAACTTTAAAATGTTGTTATGAGCACATCTGATAAAATTACAGAAAAGGATTCATTTATGTAGCACTTGGGATGCTGTTTATGTTTAAGAAAAATATATAAGAAAAATGAGCCTTAATGGCTGCTAGCATAATCTAAACTAGAATACACTTAATGCAATATCATTTTATCTAATCACATTCTCCTTGTGAGCTTTTCATAAAGTCAGATTTGCATTGATACAGGATAATAAATGAATAGTATCAATTCCATTTGATGAGAGTTCTCCTTATTCTCTATGTTGGCTGCTATCCCACAGAGATGTTCTAGTGCAGCGGTTCTCAACCTTTTTCAGGCCGCGACCCCGACCTGCGCTGCGCATGTGCGGCGCGACCCCGACCTGCACCGCGCATGCATGGTGCGATGGCCCGCATCGCGCATGCGTGGTGCTACCCCGCGCATGTGCAGAGCTGCCCCCTGCGCCGGCCGAGGGAAAAAGGGGGAAAAATGGCGGACTGCATTGTTTGGCGACCCCCTTGAAATGGTCGTTCGACCCCAAATGGGGTCGCGACCCACAGGTTGAGAACCGCTGTTCTAGTTCTTAAAGAATGTCCCATAGACTGCCTTGTCCAAGCTTTTGAATACAGATAGTCCTTGTCTTATAACAGTTCATTTAGTGAACATTCGAAGTTACGATGACACTGAAAAAAAACATTTTTTATACTTAACAATCGTTGCAGCATCCCCTTGGTCATATGATCAAAATCCAGATACTTGGCCACTGGTTCATTTATGATGGTTGCTGTGTCCTGGAGTCATGTGATTACCTTTTGTGATCTTCTGACAAGCAAAGTCAATGGGGAAGTCAGATTCACTTATCAACCATATTACTAACTGAACAACTGCACTGATTCACTTAACAACTGTGGCAAGAAAGGTCTTAAAATGGGGCAAAACTCACTTAACTGCTCACTTAGCAGCAGAAATTTTGGGCTCAGTTGTGGTCGTAAGTCGAGGACTACCTGTAAATGACACCATACACAAGGTGAAATTCAAAAGAAACAAAGTTTACTTCAGTGTTTTTCCTTCCTTCCAGCTTTACCCCATTCCTCAGGAACATTGCCATCTGTGCTAAAAATTCATTAGAAGCCTCCAGAATTCTGGCTGGCTCATCATACAGTTTTGCAATTAATACATTCTTAATCTTGCATTCTAGATTCTGCCAAATCCCAAAGTTTATTATCTCTGTCATTATTGGCTTTAGGGCCTGCTTAGGGAAAAAAAAATACAGAAAATCATCCAGCCTCGGCACACAAAGAAAACTTGTAGAGGAGCAAAGAGCAAGATAGATCTTTGCTTCGAAGTTGTAGCTCTTTCTCATCTGTCATTGACGAGAAAACCCTGCAGTTCCACTCAAGCATTAATTAACAACAACTGATTCAGACATTTGATTTACCATGATATATGCAGGTAGTCCTCAAGTTACAACCAAAATTAAGCCCCAACTTTCTTGTTGTTGGGCAAGACAGTTTTTAAGAGAATTTTGCCCCATTTTACGACTTTTCTTGCAACAGTTGTTAAGTTAATAATATGGTTATTAGGTGAACCTGTCTTTCCCATTGACTTTGCTTGTCAGAAGATCCCAAAGTTGATCACGTGACCCTGGGACACTGCAACTGTCATAAATACATGCTAGTTGCCAAGTATCCCAATTTTGATCATGGGACAATGGGAATGCTACGAGGGTTCTGTGAAAAACAGTCCTAAATCACTTTTTCCAGTACCATTATAACATCAAACAGTTACTAAATGAATGGTTGTAAATCAATGGCTACCTGTATAAGCAAAACCCCAAATCACATTTGCAGCTGGATTTGTACTTTGTGCCAACCAATCAAATGGTCTATATGGTTTTTGATATGGCATAATGGGGGAACCTGATCTTTGTAGCTTATTAAAAAAAAACATGGTTAAAGAAAACTATGGATTAACACAATGTGTATTCACGTTTACAAAAGAAACTTGATAACTGCAGAAGGTGCAACATAACTAGATAAGAGTCACAATACAGACAGGAAGAATCCATACATGCACAGAAATCAGACCTCTTACAGCAGTGGTTCTCAACCTTTTTCAGGTTGAGACCCCACTTGCGCCGCCCATGCGCGCCGCGACCCCGACCCGGGCGCGCGCGCGCGCGCCCGACGGGCCGATCCGCGCATGCGCGACGTAAAATAAAATAAAAAATAAAATAAAAAAAACAAAATGGCGGACTGCGACGGGCTGATCCACGCATGCGCGGTGCGCGCGCGACGAAAAAAAATAAAATAAAAAATAATAAAAAAACAAAAACAAAATGGCGGACCGCAACGGGCCGATCCGCGCATGCGCGGCGCGCGCAACACGAAAAAAAAATAAAAAAATAAAACAAAAACAAAAACAAAAAAAACAAAATGGCGGACTGCGACGTGTGCGCACGACAAAAAAAACCAAAAAAAATAAAAAAACAAAAACAAAATGGCGGACCGCGGTGTCCGGCAACCCCCGCGAAACGGTCGTTCGACCCCAAATGGGATCGCGACCCATAGGTTGAGAACCGCTGTCTTACAGGATTTAAGTTCTAGCCATTTTCTTCCATTTTTTAAAAATCAATGGAAATTTGCCTGTTCATTTCCCGTCCTTGAACCTGGGAGCAACCTCAGTGTTTACATAGTTGTTCTGCCTAGCTTAGAAATTGGGGGTTCATACATTACCAACTTCATCCCTTACAGGCAGTTTTTCTTTGCCTAAAGCTGCAGTTGGGAACTTGTGTGTTGCCTGCAGCTCTCCACATCCTAAAATTGCATTGTTGAGATTTGGTGGCAGAAAGACCAATTTCACTGATGCTTTTTTGCTCTCCCACAGGTGGACTGTGACAGATAATATTGTTGTTTGAATGTTGTTGTTTGAATGCTTATTTGTCCTGTGCT
Organism: Bothrops alternatus; assembly: GCA_034064705.1. Lineage (NCBI taxonomy): Eukaryota > Metazoa > Chordata > Lepidosauria > Squamata > Viperidae > Bothrops > Bothrops alternatus. The sequence continues at coordinate 18,779,348 of JARGCV010000018.1, read as the reverse complement.
TTTATATGTTTTTAGCCAGCCAGCAGTGAGATTGGCAGAAACATATTGGATAGATAAATAAATAAATAAAACATGCAGTATTAGTTTAGAGCTAAAATAGTATTCATATGCAAAGCCCAAGTATCTTATTTTTTGTAACGTATATGCTGTCAGTGTAACACAAGTTCACTTTAAATATTAAACAGTGTGCATTTTATATTACACAAACAAGGATCAGTCTAAGCAACTGGAATGGATTGGTTGCTTTCAATCCCTAGGAATAATATATATTATTCAGACATTTAATAATCATATTACCTCATGTTTAATTTTCTAGGACGTAGATAAAAGTCAGATTTATAATATTAATGTAATTTAAGCCCCAGTCAAGCCAAAACAATAAAGGGACATTAATTTAGAAAATAATTCTCATATGGGCTTTCTCCAAACGGTTCTAAAAGGAGCAATTCTTCAATACAAAATATATTCAATTTTATTGTGTTTTTCTCTTTTTAGGTTGATGTTTATTTTCCTCTTTTGGAATCCATGAAACCCAGCCCATCTGGGTTTGAGCTGCTCCTGCTGAAGTAGAAACTTTTTAAAATTGACTTTTGATTTTGACTTGATTTTGTTCCAAAATATGTAGGAATACAAGCACAATATTTTTTTCTATCATCTTGGGCAGAAACCAATTTTTTTAAAAAAAAGTTTGACATGCAGTGCAAGATCTGAGGCTGCTTTGTTTTCAGGCTTCAAGTCAACTTTGCTTTTATGTATATTTTTTTACCTCCCTTGGATACTGCATGTTTCATCCAACGATGCAGGTAGTTTTAAGTTACAGCTGGATTGATATTTGTTAAAGATGTGAAACCCCAATTACTGCCTGCAAATCTAATAGTTCAGTTCTGGCTGCAACCAGAAACTACCTCAGGATTTTGAACATTCGTGTCCTCCCCTCTCCTATTCCATTTTAGGCCCTAACTAAGTGCTTGAACAGTAGCACTTTCCCCCTTGTCTTCCTTTTTATGTTAACCCGCTTAGTGAAGAGTTCCAAGATTCACACATTATTTTCTTTCTTTTTAAAAAAAACAAACAAACATTTTGTTAGAATTTTATAGTACAATGAAACAAAAAAGACTGAAAAGAAATAACAATGAAAAGAAAAAAAGAAAAAAGAGAAAATAAATAAAAAAGAAAGAAAACACTGAAGTTTGACTTTAACTCTTCTTTTTATTAAGCAATTGCCATCTTACTTTTTCTCCTTCTTCTTTAACCTGTTCTAATCCCTAATCCATAAATAATCAGTTTTGTCTTTTCTCGTTTCAGCAAAGAGTCCGTATATAAGGCTTCCAGTTTCATAACTGATTTTCTCTGACCAAACTGGTTAATTTTGCCATTTCTGCAAGCTGTGTCAATTTTATAATCCAATCCTGTACTCTGGGTTTTGTCATTTTATTATTCTTCTATCTTTATTCTTACAATAATCTTGTCACAGTTACAATATACAATAATGGTTTCTCATATTTATTTTCGAGTTCAACATTCATAAAGCCAAATACAAACAATTCTGGTTTCATGGTAATATTAATCTGCAATATCTTTTGCATCATTGTATAAATTTGCACCCAAAAGTCTTTTGCTTTTTTTTACAAATCCACCATGCATGGTAACCTCCCCTCTTTATTTTTATACTTCTAATACTTGTTTGATATATTCCTTTATATATTTTAGACAAATTAGCTAGTGTTGTATACCATGGGTATATCATTTTACAAAAGTTTTGTCTTAAAAACTTTTAATTTCCCAGATTTTCTCCCAAGTAGCCATATTTATATTTTAACAAAAGTCTGAAGCTCCTTTTACCATACCGTCTTTAGTCTGTTCATCCTCTGTTCCAAAACTTAAAGAAACAACTTGTACACTTTAGATATTGTATGAACATCATTTGTTCATAACTCTATTTCAAATTTTGTTTCCTTCTTCTTGATTCCAATTGTCCTTTTGTCCATATTAGGCTTTTCTTTCATCTCAATAAATGAAAACCATTGAAAAGAAAGCCCTTCTGTCACTAATTTTTCTCTTCATCTTCCTTTTTTCCTTATCTTGTATTAATAAGTCATCATATCTTAACCATCATTTTGCTTCTACAAAAAGCTTCTTGTCAATAAAGATATATTTGGACAAAGTCTGGGATTATATTTATTCCATATTTTAACGTGTTTCTCAGGTAATTATTCTTAAAAATCTATATTTACTTTCACTTTGTCATAACAATTTGCAACATTATTTTCTGATCTTGCATTAGTCTAATTTTATTGTCTCAAAGTGTTTCAGAAAAAAGTTATGGGCTCTTTAAATTTGGAACTATTTAAAAATATGTCGATCAAGCAAATGTGACTGTCAGAAAAAAAAAGTAAAAACACATTCTTAGCTTTTAATGTATCTGGCAGGCTACTGTTTCTACTCTTCGAGATAATCAAATCTAACTGTCCTGTGAGTAGAAGATGAATAAATAAATGTGTATTATTACTAATTCTTTGAATTGCCTGTTGCAGCTGCCCAGTATGTTCTTGTGAAAGCTTCCTGTGGGATTTATCAATTGAAGAGCACAATTAAAATGCTTAGAATAATAAACAAAGTACTCTGTGTTGTCAATTTAATTATTTAATTAAATCAAGTTCTTGCTCTGTCAAACCTATTATTTGCTTTTTATTTTTGAATGGTCCAAACAAACTAATTTGATGAGCTTTACTGAGTCCCTGTATGTGGCAAAGCTGGGGAAATATAATACCTTTAATCTTTAGAAAGTATATTTTTTGTAGTTTCTATATGTATGAAACCAGGATAGGTTCCTTGAGATATTGCAAATGGATGTGGCATTTAATTACTGACAGAGGACAAAGCACAAATGGGAATAAATAGAATGTTATTCTAATTTAGAATGAGGGATATTTATATAAACACTATTTATTCAAGTTTATTAGTAGTTATTTATTTCTTATAAAATGTTTTGTTTTATTAATCTTAGGAATAAAGTCATGAGAATCATAAATTAATCACTTGCATTTGCTCACAGTTGACCTTGGTCTTGTTATAGCTCGGGAGGGGCAGTACTTGGGGTGAAGACTTGTCCCAGATATCTGAGAATGTTTTGAACCTGCTAGGTCTAAAGAGGTGGACAGGATCCTGCAGACTGCTAGTTCATTCGCCTGCTCTTTAATTCCATGGCTTTCCTGGTTTGCTAAGGCAAGCCCTGGGCTAGCTTTTAAGTTGATTCTAGGTCTGGTTAATTCTTTGAATCACATGGTTGCTCCTTTACCTTTTAAGGATGGAAGGAAGGAAGGAAGGGAGGGATAATGGGAGAGGGAGGGAAGGAGGAAGAGACCAAGAGGGAGGGAAGGAAAGGAAGTTCCAGCCAGCAGAGGCTTGGCAGCCCGGCTGCCGAGGAACAGAAGAGTACAAAGCCAAGGAGAAGAAGGTGGTGGTTTCCTCCCAAAGGGGGCTCCTTTTCTTCACCCCTTCCCTGGGTTTGTGGGGAATTTCTCATCACCAATGCTGACAGGTGCTCCTTTGAGCCCGCCACGAGCTTTCTCGCCCCTTTTGCTTCTCCCCCCCACTTTCGTGAGGATTGTGGTGCCCTTGGGAAGCCGATCGTGCTTTGAAGCTTAGGAGAGGAGGAGGAGTCCCTTCCTCCTTCCCTCCCTCTCTGCCTGTCAAGCCCCGGCAGGCTCAACATGAACAGGCGTAGGAGGAGTCGAGGACGGGCGAGGTAGCAAAAGGAGACCAGCGGCCATCGCCAGACCTCCCAGCTGACAAGCGCAAGTTCGGGGGTCGCCAGCTGATGGGCGCAGGAGTTGGGTGCTGCGGCGGCCTCCCCTTCGCTGACCTGCATGCACGAGAAGAAGTCAATCCGGTTGCTGCACAATGAGTCCCTGGGGAGGACAGGGCCTTGCTCTGTGCCTGTGCTCTTCATGCGCTCCCTGCAGGGCACATTTGGTAGAGTTCGTGCAGACTGCCACCAAGCAGCATATTTTCCACAAACAAGTGAGGTGGAGTGGGGGGGGGAGGGAGAGAAGGCAGTTGACAAGCCCTGCCTAAACCATCAGAAATATGTGTTTTCCAATGGTCTTAGCCGAGCCCTGTGAAAGGCTCATGCGACCCCCAAAGGGGTCACGACCCACAGGTTGAGAAACGCTGCTTTAGATGAACAAGTTTTATAGCACTAGGTGAGTTTCTTTCAATCTGTAATAAAAGTTTTAATTATAAGTTTAAGAACTTAAAAAGCTTTTCTTATAAACAGAAAAAAGGTGATTAAAACTTCTATTTTAGAACGTTACAAACAGATTAAGGGTCCAGATATTTCTGAAATAAGATTTTGGAATTATTTATAAAGAATCCTTCTTGTGGGAAATTATTTTTTTTACAATTTTTATTTTATTCAAAATAAAATCAAAAAATCAAATTTTTTGATAAAAAAGACAAGACTTCAAAAATTGGAGACTAGGGGACACTAGAAGGAACCAAAGATTATAATTAAAGGACAAGAACAATAACATTCAACTTGCAATTAAAGAACAAAACAAAATATTTTAACACTGGGCATATAAAGATGCTTTTAAACAATGGACCCAGAAGATGATGATAATAATAATAATAGTAGTAATAGTAGTAATAGTAATAATAATAATAATAACAATAACAATAACAACAACAACAACAACAACAACAACAACAATAATAATAATAATAATAATAATAAAGTTGGAAGGGACCTTGGAGGTCATCTAGTCCAACCGCCTGCTCAGGCAGAAAACCCTATACCATTTTGGACAAATGGCTGTCCAGTCTCTTCTTAAAAACTTCCAGTGTTGGAGCATTCACCACTTCTGGAGGCAGGTTGTTCCACTGGTTAATTGTTCTAACTGTCAGGAAGTTTCTCCTTAGTTCTAGGTTGCTTCTTTCCTTGCTTAGTTTCCACCCGTTGCTTCTTGTCCTGCCTTCAGGCGCCTTAGAAAATAGCTTCACTCCCTCTTCTTTGTGGCAGCCCCTGAAATATTGGAACACTGCTATCATGTCCCCCCTCGTCCTTCTCTTCATTAAACTAGACATACCCAATTCCAGCAACCATTCCTTATATGTTTTAGCCTCCAGTCCCCTAATCATCTTTGTTGCTCTTCTCTGTACTCTTTCTAGAGCAGACATGTCAAACACAAGGCCCGGGGGCCAGATGCAGCCCGCGAAGTGGTTTCATGTGGCCCATGAAGCCATCCTGGAAACAGTGAGGGAACGGCCCCTGCTGCCTTGACCGTGGCCCAGGCCGGCCGAGAGCCAATGTACAATTTTGTGGTGGCCATCTATGCTGAAACACATTCAGTCTTAGCTCCACAAGGCCATCTAGAAACAGCGAGGAACCAGCCCCTGCCGCGTTGGCCCCGCCCCCTGGGTGCATGTTGGGAAGGTGTCACCCTTTGTGAGGAATGAAGAAATGGACCTTGCCTTGGCGCTTGCCCCGGTCCCACCCCCTTCTGCCAGAGACCCTCAGATCTGTCCTACTTCTGCCCAGGCCCCCACAGGCACCCTTGACGCGAACAATGTACAGCTGGCCATGCCCACCCAGTAGGCCATAACCACTCCATCCACGCTCACCCAGTAGGCCATACCCACCCTGGCCACACCCATCCCCCCTCAGGGCAACCATAATGCTGATGTGGCCCTCAATGAAATTGAGTTTGACACCCCTGTTCTAGAGTCTCAACATCTTTTTTACATCGTGGTGACCAAAACTGGATGCAGTATTCCAAGTGTGGCCTTACCAAAGCAGTGTAAAGTGGTATTAATAAGTGGTATTAATAAGTTAATTTTAAGAGTGTCTGCCTCTATAGGTAGATTGTGTTTAAAAGATATTAGAGGAACAAATTTTAGCTGACAAAATCAAGATGGATTTAAAAATGCCCAGTTACAAGAGTGACATAGAAAAAGATATTATACTGCACATAGGAAAGAAACTGTCTGATATCTTAATCATTAAAAGGGATATTCAGATAGCAGACCAAGAAAGTGTACTGAATAATTTTCCTATACTGGATTTACAAAAGAGGTTTGTTAAGTTTTGAAGAATTTTGTGAAAAGGGACAAAGGAAAAAAATGATAATAAATAAATTTCTAGGATATTATTTGAAGAGAGTAAAGTTCAAGAGTGTTATAATAAAAGGAAGGAATATAAAGTTGGTTTATTTGTTCAGTGTTAACATTGATATGTTGCTATCTCTGATAATCTTTAAGTGACTTTTGCTGACACCAAACTGAAATAATGATGCTTTAATGGATTTGTTTATAGATAAGAGTTGGGATATCAGAAGAAGAGATCGTTTGTTGCATTTTAAGAGAAGGTGATAAATTACTAAAATTATACTTGTGATAAAAGTGAGAAGCCATTTCTTTACATTTCTTTCCTTTTTCTTTCTTTTTCTTTTTTTCATGTTCTCTTTTTTGTTTTTTCTGGTTTTTTTCTTTTCTGCATCCATTTTTCTTTTATTTTTTTAGACTGTATTAGTTTTACTTTTACTATAGAAAAAAGGAATAGGAAATAATCTGGTAAATTATTGGTTTTTCATTTCCTGTAAACTAATACTTGCTGCTCAGTTGTTTGCAACTGGGAGCATCGTATTAATCCAATAATTAATGGACAAATAAATAAAATATTCCTCAGGAACAATTATAATCATTACAATTTAATTTTTATTTTTTAATATTGAAAATTGTATTCACACATGCGGATATTTCTATTGAAAATATGTATTGTTTTGTATTGTTTTCAACTTTCCCGCTTTTTTTCCTCACAAAGAGACAAGGAAAAAGGCTTCTGAATGATATGGTTAATTTGTCCAAGTTCCAGTATCACCCTCAAACACTGCAGCATATACACTATATCAAAGCTAGGGGTGCTAATAAATGTATATGTGTTGATTAGTTTTGGATAGAAAGTTTCTTTTAAAATGTATAGGTTGCATCCTGGATTCAACAACACATGAACTAAATTTTATAGCCCAAGCTTTGGGACCAAGAGTGTGATTTTTGGAAGAACTTCCCTGATGAAACCCTGCCATCTAGTGTTTCCTTTTCAAGAATGAGAAAAGAAGAAACAGTGGTGTGCTTTATGTTACTGAAACAGAAACTGAATTTCTTAAAACTCATCATTGTGTTTCATCAGCCTAATATTTAGCGACAACAAGGATGCTGTAAGATTTCTTTTATCTCTCTCAAAAATAACAAGGCAGTGCAGCAGACTGAGGGTGGGAGGGGAGGGAAGGGAACAGATACCCAGTTCCAAATTGGGTCTCTATTAAAAATCTCAAGCTGGATTTTTTCTGATATTATTACTAACCCGACTATCATATTGACAACTTTATATTTGTCAGAAAACCAGTTTCCATCTCAAAACAGAACATTAAGAAAAGTAGTTATGGATTATTTGGGCACAGGCATTTGACAAGGATAAATGAGTAATTTTTAAAGGATTAGGATTGTAAAACAGCCAGTTGCTAGCCAAAATCATGTGGTCTCCCATGATTAGCAGCAACTTTTTAAAACAACTAATATTATACAGTGTTTTCCTCACTTAAAATATGGACTTCACAAATGATCTTTTAGATCCGTTTTTTTTCTTTCACCGTAGATTTGTTAGTATCGAGAAAAAAAAGCCCCTACTCAGATTGTTGTATCTAGGCTGCAAGTAATTGATATGCCACAACTACTTTTATATTCTACATTTAATCAAGGAATTTATGCACTGTCATTGCTTAATTATTTGCCTATGTAACCTGGAGGCCCTCCTAGACCTGTAACTCCTGCTTGATGAGCAGGTGGCAGTCATGGCTGGAGAGCCTTAGCACAACTTTGTGTTGTGTATTAGCTGCACTAGTTCCTGGATGAGCAGGTCCTGTTTACACTCATTCGTCACTTGGCCACCTTCAGGTTTGACTACTGAAATGCATTCTTCATGAACAGCACGTTACAACTCTGCTCCACAACCTGCACTGGTTGCCAGATTGCTTCTGGGTCCAATCCAAGATGCTGGTTTTTAACTTTTAAAGCCCTGCATGGCATGGGGACATGGCTTTTGAAGGGACTATTTCCCCCATTTACATTAGCCTATCCCATCAGATCTTGCAGGGAAGGCCTGCTGTGAGTACCATTGGGCAGGGACCTAGATTTAGTGGGCTTCAGAGATGGTACCTTCTCTGTTATGGCACCTGCCTTTTGGAACATCCTTCCCGTGGAAAACAGATTTGCCCCATGCCTTTTGGACATTCACCCACACCCTTAAGATCTGGTTATGTGACCAGGCTCCTGTGAAACTAGAGATTTAGCTAGTTGACTCCACTGTTGACGGGGGGGGGGCACTTTAAAAAAAATAAATTCCCTTCATTTTGATTGTACTTTGAGTCTTGTAAGATATTTATCATTAAAATTTCTTTTACAATTTCTTTACTGTTTTTATATATTTTTTAATCTATTGTTGTGTGTTGCCCAGAATCACTTTTGACAAAATGGACAACTATATAAATTAATTAATTAAATAAACAAACAAATAAATAAATAACGTTTGACTTGTACCTCTCTTGTCCCTAAGCTAGTTAATGAAATTATTTTACATTCCATTGTGAAAAAATACAAATCATACTTGTGTCAACATTTCAGTTCTTTGACAAAACAAGAAAGCTTTTCATTGAGATAACTCCTTAAAAAAGAAAAGAAAAGCTGATAGATCAGTTTTTCTTATAGAAATTCTTATTTATTTAAAGATTCCTGTTTACGGCTCTATATCTTGGCAAAATACTCATTGAAAAAAGTATCTTCAAATTAAAATTTGAACCAAGAGAAATTTGAACAACAGATGGGCAAAAAAAGGAGACATCTGTTATGATTTAGTTGGAAGTTATATGCAGAAGGAGGAAGCTTCATTCTGGATTTCCTTGCAGTAGAGAGAAATTGCTTCTTGTCCCAGAAAACCCATATGGGATCACTTTGGATCATCCAAAGTCTTTTTGAATATCTGCCAGTGAAGATTTGGTAAACAGAGGAATCTCTGGTTCACGGACTATTGTTCCAATTGAAGTAATATTATTTTCCTCATTCAACTCATTAGCTTTATAATTAAAACTTATAGCTTTATTTTTTTTATTAAATTAGCAGCCTCCTATTGGTTTTTTTCCCTAAAGAGGGAAAATTGGTAGATCAGAGATCATTCATGTTATATGTATTTTATCTGTAGTCAGTTGCTGTAAAATAAGTGGCTTTTGGTTTTGTATTTACTGAGGGCAAATGCATAGAATGACTGGACTGTTTTTGCTGATATAATGAATTATTTTGTTGTGAGGAAGTGTAACACATAATAGAAAATGCTATTAAGGTTCAGGTTTCTAACAATATTGCTCAGATCTTTCCCAAAACAGTGAGAAATTAAAAGGGGTCATGTAGCTGTACTTTAAAAGTTGAGCATTTATTTTAATTAAAAATAGTTCATTCCTCAAATAAACTATGTTATTAGTATACGTTACTAAGGTAGCATTTCATCTATGCTATCATATACATAGGTGGGTTAGACAGCGTCACCACCAAATGGATTTGTAGCTGGCTGACTAGCTGTACTCAGCATGTGGTCCTCAATGGAACTGCATCTACATGGAGGGAAGTGTGTAGTGGGCTGCCCAGGGCTCTGTTCTGGGGTCGAACGACCATTTCACGGGGGTCGCCAAACATCGCAGTCCGCCATTTTTTCCCCTTTTCCCCTCGGCCGGCGCAGGGGGCAGCACCGCGCATGCACGGGGTAGCACCGCGCATGCGCGATGTGGGCTGTCACGCTGCGCATGCGTGTTGCGGGCCATTGTGTGCACGGCATGCATGCGCGATGCGGGCCGTCACGGCGTGCATGCGTGATGCGGGCTGTCGCGCCACGCATGTATGGTGCAGGTCGGGGTCGCGCCGTGCATGCGTGGCGTAGGTCGGGGTTGCAGCCTGAAAAAGGTTGAGAACCGCTGTTCTACATGTTTTCTAGATATACTGAACTTCTACTTCCACAATACAACATAGATTCTAAAATTACTAGAATTGAAGTCCATCACACCTGGAGAGTACTACACTGAGATCAGACAAGTATCAAAATGACAAGAATATCAACAATTGTTATATATCTCCAGAACCAAAAAAAAAACATCACCAGCTGCAGAATAGCAAATTCTATTGCTGCCATTCTTGTGATTATCAGGGTAGAAAACATATATGTTCTGATCTCATAAGACCTTCCTCTTTCTCCTCTCTCTTTTGTACAGACACACACACACAAACTCACATACAGTGTTTTTTGTGGCACAACTGAACTACATGAATTTAAACTTGCATTTTAAAAGCACACAATACTTCTATTAGATGTTTTTTGAATAATGAGATCAGCAGTTTTATGTGACCAGAAAGAACTATGCATGTAGAAAAGAGTTTATTATTTTATTAAAAATTAAATGTTATCATTAGAATACATACAAATTTTAGAATGATATATATTATCAACATGTTTTCCTTGTTGCAGAAATAATGTACAAAATGCCCTTGGAAAATATTTTGAAAGTTAAAAAAAAAGACTTAAATATTATTGAGATAAATCATTTATCATTTTTTAAAACAGAAATTTAACAAAGCTTTACTACAACACATAATAATTTAAAAACCCCAACTTTTATTTATTTTTTATTTTTTCTCTTTTCTATTAATAATTCTTTTTTTCTCTTTGTTCCTCTTCATTAAAAAAGGAAAATAAAGGATCAAAGTATTATCTATTGATGCATGGCAATTTTTCTTTATTTATTCATGAAATAGCAGGATAGATACTATGATCTATCAAAATCTCCAGAGCAATGTTTTCCAAATTCAGCAACTTGTAAATTATGTGGACCTCAGTTCCCAGAATTCCCCAGCCAGCATGCATGCTGGCTCTGGAATTCTGGGAGTTAAAGTCTTCACAATTTAAAGTACTTTGAATGAGGGGATTGTCCCTTTACCTCTTAAATAGGCCTTGGTTTAACCTCTCTTCCAGAAGCCCCCATTACATCCTTTCATGCTAGACAACTTTCATTCAATATCTAACCTCCTTTTTGGGGGAAGGTGATTGAGAAGATGGTTAGATTGTAGTTTCAATAGACCATGGATGAAATGGACTGAAAACCACCTTTTCAGTCAGGATTCAGATCCAGTTATGGGATGATGATGGCATTGGTTGTACTTTTGGATGATCACTTGCTGGCATGATGGGGGTTGTGCATGTAACCTTGCCTTTTTGTAAGATAGGCAGCAATACAAATTGATAAATATATAAAAATAATTGAAACAGAACATATTTATTTAATAATTTAAATATTACTCCCGCAATTCATTAAGAGTCTGGTACACTAGTGGCAAACCTATGGCACGGGTGCCAGAGGCGGCACTCGGAGCCCTCTCTGTGGGCACATGTGCTGTTGCCCCAGCCTCGCCTCCCCCGTGACCCCCTCCTCTCCAGCAGCCCCCCTGAAGGAGAGTCACCCCTGAGCGTGGCCCACGCAGAGCAATGCAGCCAAGGACATGGCAGCCAGGCAGTGTAGACAAGACTCTGCTCTCACACCCCATCATGCGCAGTTGATGCTGCAGGGCGCGAGCACTGGGCGTGACCACCATAGCACTATTGGGCTGCCTGGGCGATCTGCAGCGGGCCCTGGAAGTGGTGAGTGGCCCTGCGGGCAGGTGGGGTGGGAGATGGGGGTGGAGTGGGGGCGGGGCAGGGAGTGGAGTGGGGGTGGGGCCAGTTTTTGGGCACTCGGTCTCTAAAAGGTTCGCCATCACTGGTTTGGTAGAACAAATTGTAATAGTGAAAACTGTGGGTTTTTTTTTACAGATCATATAGTAGTACTTAAATTGATGTTTTGTTAATATTCTAGCAACAAAAGTGCCTATGTATAGCTACTTTTCATTAATTTATACCCATGATCCTGCACTGTAAAAACAGAACCTGCTCTACATATTTTTTGAGGGGTGATGGAAAGCTGATTTTCAAGTGGAACTGGTTTTCCTTGATTAATATCTGAATGAAAATATTCCCCGGGTTCTAAAAATTATATACCTTTCTCTTACATCAACTGATACATAGTATGTAATTGATGAAGTAAATAACAACTCAGTTCTGGGAAAGAAGAAGGGGTAGGAAAGAAAATCAAGAGAGCCCTGCTTTGATTTTGTTTGGCACAAAAAGTCCTAGAGAGAAACTGTCAGAATTTCAAAATTCTGTTATTATGTCCTATAACACCAAAGCAGAGTTCCGTTAGTTTGTGAGTTGCCTGTTTTCTGACTTGGATTTGTAAATAAGCTCCACAGGAGAAAAAGAAACAGCTTAGCTCTGAGCATACTTAGGATCATATTAAACTAACAATCTTATCTCAGTAGAACAAAACGGAGTTTTGATGGACATCTAAACAGAAATTGAAAGGTGCAAATTAAGCAAATTTAGAGTCATTTTAAATAATTTTTGAACATTTCTCTGATTGGTTTAAATTAAATTAATGTGACTGAATGTGTCTCTAGCTTATCCCACCACAGGCTGCATTTTAACCAAGGTAGTGACTTATTGCATCAACGTGATCCAAACAGACACTACTGGGAATGTGTGCAAACCAGACCTTCTAACCTACAATGTGTTCTCAAGTTATTTCCATAAATCCAAGATGGAAGATTCAAATGTCATTCTAAACCTTAAATGTGATTGTGATATATGTGTATGCAAGTTTTTCCCCACTTACAAATATATCAACACGTCCTTCATCAGCAACATTATGAAAATAGAGGACGCAGATAGCTACCACTGCAGTTTAAGTTAGAACAAGTTTTTCCCCTGTCTATATTAGCAACATTTTCATCTTGTCTTTTCTGTTCATCCACCATCAATTTGAATCCTATTCAACAGCTTAAGATAATGGAGTGACTGAGCTGCAATTAACCTTGGATGGGCCCAAAAGTTGACAACATTGGTGCAAGGCTCTTAAACCGCTGTTAGACTTTGGGAAGACTTCTGCAGAACTGTTGCCACTGTTTGATAAAAAAGAGAATGGTTTTTAAAAATAATAATAATATGAATAAAGTTATTTATCATACATAACATTTCATCACTGGATTACAACATTATAATAAGCTGTAAAACAGAAAATGCAATGGATAAAAAATTCCATTATAAATAATATTTTCAAAACGTTCTTGGAAAAACCAACAGCTTGTTTCATTGGCAATGGATCAGTTTGATTATTTCAGACTAGCTAGAACAGAATAATAAATTTAGCAAATGTAACAAAACTCGCCAGATTTCTTTGAGAGGTTCCCATTCTCCCTAAATTAGCATTTGCCAGTGGGAAAAATTCTGTGCATGCAGAAGTCTTTATTTGTGCATTAGCCTCCTACTTAATTAGAGTAAGGTTGCTTAAAATAAGGATATTAACTGGAAAAAGTAAAGAGATAAACTGCATTGCAGATGTATACTGTAGTACATGGAAGAGAAATGTTGCATAATTTCTCACTAATGCTCCTGCTCTTGGTCATATAGCCATAAGATTTCCAAATATAGATACTAAGTAAGAGCTCTTAATGTTTATGAAGGTATCACTAAAGATTTACCATAAGTCTTCAAAAACTGAGCAGTCAAACTAAGACAAAGGTGTTCAAATATAAATTACTGTGCTGTCTTGAAGAGCAGAGAAAGTATGGAAACAAATTTTTAAAAATTCAGCCTTTTATACCCAAACATTTTTTTTAAACTATCTGCAGGAACTTCTGAAATGTTACCGTATTATGCCATATCTTTATATATTATAGTTCATATCACATTCAATATTCTTGGAATATTTACTGGCAATAAGCAGTCTGACTTCACATATGATCTCTATGACACAGGATTCTAATCTAATTACCTGTTAAAGAGGTTTAAGCAGCAGGCAACTATTTCGGTGCTATTGTCATTTGCAGTGAAGTTGCTTTGTAATAATGTTGTACATGGATTTTCAGATAATATACCTAAAAAGGGTCAGAAAAGATGTTTGTATTAAGCAATAGTATCTTTGGGTTATGGCAACAAATGCACTGACTTGTACTCTATCTCTGTTTTTCACAAGGTTGTTCAATTTTGTTAAATTGACAATGAATGGATTGGTTTGCACTGGAGCTGGGTTGTACACATATACTGTAGTGCTTTTCAGAATCCATCTCAGGGACTATGCACAATCTATCATACCACCTATATTTTTTGACCTATTCAGACAAAATCTTTGTGTGCAAACCCGACTCACCAAAAGCCTGTAATGTTTCTTTTACAGAACTGAAAAATATCTCAGAGGCAAGACCCATCGCATGTTAGATAATATCCTAATGGATTCTTATGGCCTCAGCTATCAGATCCACAGTTCAGAAAAACTGTTTTAGATTTTACCTATTCTTTTCAGCTTTTAAAAAGTGCATTCATTCAAAAGGCTTTCCTTCAACTCATTAAACAAAGTATCTGCCAGATTGGAAGGAGAAGTCTTTAGAATTGTATTGGGCTCTAGGCAAGAGCAGCCATATGTTGCATGAGCTCTTTTCAGGTAATGTTTGCAGTAAAGTCTACCACAGTGTTCTCTGAATAGGCCTTGGATACTAAAATCTGAGCTTTGTTAAACAAATGTACCTTCAGTGTTTTGTTCAAATCTACATGTGAAGAGCTGCCCTTTTAAACAGGCTGAGCGTAGAGAATGAGAAATACCCATTTTTGCATGAAGAATTAAAAATACATTTACACTTATACTTCCAAGCCACCCTCATTATTTCAGACAAGATTTTGAATCTAACTAAGTTCAAGTGGAAACAGAGGGGGTGTTTTTTTTTCTTTTTCATTTCAAGAGGTTCCTGAAGAAACCTTTTCCAAGTATTAGGAAAACTTCCTGTATGACATTGTGAGAGAGAGCTGTGGGTGGAAGGAGATAAAAAAAATGCCAAATTGGATAGAATTATCTTTTGTGAGAAAGAGCATCATCTTATAAGTTTCTTTACCCAATTTTTGCTAGTTGTCTTGCCTTCCATTTCCTGCAAGACTCCTTTGCATTTAAGGAAGACGATTCCTGGAAGAGGCTCCTTAGAGGACTCAGAGCCCTTTCACACAGAGGGGATGCACTGATCTGCACTAGGATGCCATAATCATGTGGGGCACATGTAGGATTTGGGAAGCAGCGCCAAATAACAATCAGAAGAGCCGTAGTGGCGCAGTGGTTAGAATGCGGTATTGCAGGCTAATTCTGCTGACAGCCAGAGTTTGGTTCCTACCCACTCAGGGTTGACTCAGCCTTCCCTCCTTCCGAAGTCAGTAAAATGAGAGCCCAGATTGTTGGTGGCAATACGCTGACTCTGTAAACCGCTAAGAGAGGGCTGTAAAGCACCGTGAAGGGGTATGTAAATAAGTGCTATTGCTTTTGTTATCACAGGTTTGTAGCATTTCTTCTGGAAGAGTGGTTCTCCCACCAGGGAGAACTTTTAAGTAGCTTGGTCTTCCAGAAACCTCTCCCTGCCTCTTACAACTAGGGCTCTATAGCATTTTGTCACCATTTTGTCCAGTTTTTGAGGGACGACTCAGCAGCTTTTTGAAGGCAGAAAGATGGAATGCAAGATATGCTTGATGGTTCAATAGAAAGATGGAGCAGATCACTTGTATAAGGAACAAAATTGGGGCAGAGTCTATTAGGGGAGAGGCTGATGTCTATGTAGAAAGGTCTTCAGAAGGAGAGGTAATAGAAAGGAAAGTCCCTTCCTTCAACTTTTTTTAAAAATCTAAGCCATTATAATTGCTATCATACCATTAAACAAGGATTTGTTTCTTCATTCTATTCAAAACCAAATGATGCTATCACTGAAGCACAATTATATCACATTTAAGTCTTTCTAAAAAACTCCACTGATTTCAATGGGAGGGTTCAATTTCCCCCATGCAGCATAAAGTTTCTGGATCATGTCAAACATAACATATCAAATGGTGGCATGTAATGTTACGGTACCTGCAACACAAGCTGTCATGAAGCAGGCCACAGTGCCAGCAATCATGGCCCTGAAGGCTCCCCCTGCAATATCTCTCTTCCTGGTGGGAGCCAAGGATGCTGGAGACGTGAATAGAAGAAAATGAACAAGTGAGCAATATGCAATGTTGAGACATCTGCAGTATTCAGCGCTTTTCTAACACTTTTATAATTTCTGGAGCAGCTTCAGTAAAGATTATTGCTACCTAGGATAGATGCGGTTAGGTAACAATAAGTGATATTTGTAATATCTTTTCAAATGAAAGTTCACTTGGGAAAATCGTGTAGAATTTAAACCATAGAGGCCAAGAGGGTTTTGACAAAGTAATGACCCTAAGCTAATGACATGCTTAACTCTGCCTCCAGCTCTACCTGCTCTAATAATATAATATAATATTGTTGTTGTTAATTGCGAAGTCATGTCCGATCCATCACGACCCTATGGACAATGTTCCTCTAGGTCTTCCTGTCCTCTACCATCTTCTGGAGTCCATTTAAGTTCATGCCTACTGCTTCAGTGACTCCATCCAGCCACTTCATTCTCTGCGTCCCCTTCTTCTATTGCCCTCAGTCTTTCCCAGCATTAGGTCCTTCTCCAGTGAGTCCTTCCTTCTCATTAGGTGGCCAAAGTATTTGAGTTTCAACTTCAGGATCTGGCCTTCTAAAGAGCAGTCGGGGTTGATCTCTTCTAGGACTGACTGGTTTAAACGCCTTGCAGTCCAAGGGACTCGCAGGAGTCTTCTCCAGCACCATAGTTCAAAGGCCTCAATTCTTTTGCGCTCAGCCTTTCTTATGGTCCAATTTTCACATCCATACATTGTAACTGGGAAAACCATGGCCTTGACTATATGCACTTTTGTTGGCAGGGTGATGTCTCTGCTTTTTAGTATGCTGTCTAGATTTGCCATAGCTTTCCTCCCCAGGAGCAAGCATCTTTTAATTTCTTGGTTGCAGTCCCCACCTGAGGTGATCTTGGAGCCCAGGAAAATAAAATCTGTCACTACCTCAATTTCTTCCCCATCTATTTGCCAGGAATTGAGAAGGCCAGATTCCATGATTTTGGTTTTCTTAATGTTGAGTTTCAAGCCAACTTTTGCACTCTCCTTCTTCACCTGCATCAAGAGGCTCTTTAGTTCCTCTTCACTTTCTGCCATTAGAGTAGTACCGTATCATCTGCATATTTTAGGTTGTTGATATTTCTCCCGGCAATCTTAATTCCAACTTTTGATTCATCTAACCCTGCCTTTCTCATGATGTGCTCTGCATATAAGTTAAATAGGCAGGGTGACAGTATACAGTCTTGCCGGGCTCCTTTCCCAATTTTGAACCAATCAGTGGTCCCATGTCCAGTTCTTACTGTTGCTTCTTGACCCACATATAGATTTCTCAAGAGACAAATAAGATGGTCTGGTACTCCCATCTCTTTAAGAATTTGCCACAATTTGATGTGATCCACACAATCAAAGGCTTTAGCATAGTCAATGAAGCAGAAGTAGATGTTTTTCTGGAACTCCCTAGCTTTCTCCATGATCCAGCGTATGTTGGCAATTTGATCTCTAATTCCTCTGCCTCTTTGAAATCCTGCCTGTACTTCTGGTAGTTCTCGATCCACATACTGTTGGAGTCTAGCTTGTAGGATTTTAAGCATAACTTTACTAGCATGTGAAATTAGTGCAATGGTGCGATAGTTTGAACATTCTTTGGCATTGCCTTTCTTTGGAATTGGAATGTAAACTGACCTTTTCCAATCCTGTGGCCACTGTTGAGTTTTCCAAATTTGCTGGCAAATTGAGTATAGCACTTTTACTGCATCATCTTTTAAGATTTTGAATAGCTCAGCTGGAATACTGTCACCTCTACTAGCTTTGTTGTTGCTCAGATTTCCTAAGGCCCATTTCACTTCACATTCTAGGATGTCTGGGTTGAGGTCAGTGACCACTCCATCGTGGTTATATGGGACGTTAAGCTCGTTCTTGTATAGTTCTGTGTAGTTTTGCCACCTCTTCTTAATCTCTTCTGCCTCTTTTACGTCTCTGCCATTTTGGTCCTTTATCATGCCCATCTTTGCATGAAACGTTTCCTTCATATCTCCAATTTTCTTGAAGAGATCTCTGGTCCTCCCTATTCTGTTGTTTTCTTCTATTTCTTTGCACTGTTCATTTAAGAAGGTATTATTATCTCTTCTAGCTATTCTCTGGAATTCTGCATTCAATTGGGTGTATCTTTCTCTTTCTCCTTTGCCTTTCACTTCCCTTCTTTCCTCAGCTATTTGCAAAGCTTCCTCAGACAGCCATTTTGCTTTCTTGCATTTCTTTTTCTTTGGGATGGTTTTAGTTGCTACCTCTTGTACAATGTTGCGAACCTCTGTCCATAGTTCCTCAGGCATTCTGTCTACCAGATCTAATTCCTTCAATCTATTTGTTACCTCTACTGTATATTCATCAGGAATATGATTTAGTTCATACCTGAGTGGCCTAGTGCTTTCCCCTACTTTCTTCAATTTAAGCCTAAATTTTGCAACGAGAAGCTCATGATCTGAGCCACAGTCAGCTTCTGTTCTTGTTTTTACTGACTGTATAGAGCTTCTCCATCTTTGGCTGCAGATCACATAGTCAATCTGATTTCTGTGTTGACCGTCTGGTGATGTCCATGTGTAGAGCCGTCTCTTGGGTTGTTGGAAAAGAGTGTTTGTTATGACCATCGTATTCCCTAAATAAAATTCCATCAGCCTGTGCCCTGCTTCATTTTGTACTCCAGGGCCAAACGTGCCTATTATTCCAGTTATCTTTTGGCTTCCTACTTTAGCATTCTAATCCCCCATGATGATAAGGACATCATTTTTTGGTGTTAATTCTATAAGGTGCTGTAGGGCTTCATAGAACCGGTCAATTTCATCCTCTTCAGCACCAGTGGTTGGGGCATAGATTTGGACTACTGTGATATTGAATGGTTTGCCTTGGATTCGAATTGAGATCATTCTGTCATTTTGGGGATTGTATCCCAGTATTGCTTTTTCTATTCTTTTATTGACTATGAAGGCTACTCCATTTCTTCTGAGGGATTCTTGTCCGCAGTAGTATACCTGATGGTCATCTGAGTTAAATCCACCAATTCCTGTCCATTTTAGTTCGCTGATTCCTAAGATGTCGATGTTCAGTCTTGTCATTTCTTGTTTGACTATGTCTAGCTTGCCTTGATTCATGGATCTTACATTCCAGGTTCCTATGGAGAAAAGATCTTTACAGCATCGGACTTTCCTTTCACCACCAGATATATCCACAGCTGAGCGTCCTTTTGGCTTTGGCCCAGTCACTTCATTCTTTCTGGCGCTACTAGTACTAGCCCTCTGCTCTTCCCCAGTAGCACATTGGACACTTTCCGACCTGAGGGACTCATCTTCCAGCGTCGTATCTTTTTACCTTTTAGTACTGTCCATGGGGTTTTCATGGCAAAGATACTTGAGTGGTTTGCCATTTCCTTCTCCAGTGGATCACATTTTGTCAGAACTCTCTGCTATGACCTGTCCGTCTTGGGTGGCCCTGCACGGCATAGCTATGCCTTATTATCCATAAAGAAGATAATAATATAATATAATATAATATAATATAATATAATATAATATAATATAATATAATATAATATAATATAATATAATATAATATAATATAATATAATATAATATAATATAATATAATATAATATAATATAATATAATATAATATAATATAATATAATATAATATAATATAATATAATATAATATAATATAATATAATATAATATAATATAATATAATATAATATAATATAATATAATATAATATAATATAATATAATATAATATAATATAATATTATATTATATTATATTATAATATTATAATATAATATAATATAATATAATATAATATAATATAATATAATATAATATAATATAATATAATATAATATAATATAATATAATATAATATAATATAATATAATATAATATAATATAATATAATATAATATAATATAATATAATATAATATAATATAATATAATATAATATAATATAATATAATATAATATAATATAATATAATATAATATAATATAATATAATATAATATAATATAATAATACATATAATATAATAATATAAGAAGTATGCATGATTCTTACATAGTGCTCCAAGTATCATGCCCACCGAACCAAAATTTGCAAATCCACAAAGCGCGTAAGTGGCAATTGTTTCAGATCGTATCTGAAATAAACCAAAAGACCAATTACTTTCACTTTGAGAAAGAAAAAACTGGTTAATGGCATTTGAACATACAATAAGGGCGTAATGTCTGTGTATGGTTTTGGGTGAGAATAAATTTAGAATTTCCCTATGTCCTCTCCCCTCCACTACGAAGAATTACATATTAGAAGAAGCCAGAAATAGAAACAGAATATTTTCATACCCTTCATATATTTATCAGATAAAACATCTGGTTCCCATGATAGATTCCAATATATATATATATATATATATATATATATATATATATATATATATATATATATATATATATATATATATATATATATATATATATATATATATATATATATATATATATATATATATATATATATATATATATATACATACATACATACATACATACATACATACATACATACATACATACATACATACATACATACATACATACATACATACATACATATATATATATATATATATATATATATATATATATATATATATATATATATGTATATATATATATATATATGATGCTGAAATAGAGAACTTAAACTTCCAATAAAAAAATCCAATTTTCCTTTAGGTTTTTTTTTTTTTGTAGTCATGTTGATGGTTTTCTGATAGTGGCTAGAATTTCTCAAAATGTAGCTAATTTCAACACTGGTATGTCTGAATCCATTAGCAAACACATGTAATACTTTATTGCCAAGGGCTATTTCAGATGTGTCAGCTATTTTGCTGAAATTTCTTAGTAGAAAATGGAACATGCACATAGTGTGTCAATTCTAATCATGCACACATTTGAATTTTGTGCATATAGATGTCACTCTGCATATGGTTTTCAAAAGAATGAGCAGGCTTAGTAGTGCATTTGATTTCTTAAAGAAAAAAATCTTAAAAAAAATATAAATTGAGACAAACACAGCTTCCCATTGTGAACAGATCTGCATTATCCTGTGGTCATGTCTAGGTAAAAAGACTTTGCAAGTTTTTTAAACAATAAGGTGCAAAATATTTTCCTGAATGTTTCTTCCAATTTGACCACACAACTATCATGACTATGGCTAAATTATTCATCAGTGAACAAAATTCCTAATGGACTAGAACTTAGATTAATTAGGGCAGGTTTAATGGCCTAACAGTTGTATTTCTACAAAATATTAGATTTGGTTAGTGTGTGTGTGTGTGTGTGTGTGTGTGTGTGTGTGTGTGTGTGTGAGAGAGAGAGAGAGAGAGAGAGAGAGAGAGAGAGAGAGAGAGAGAGAGAGAGAGAGAGAGACTTAGTATGTTGTATCCCAGGCCATTTACTCAGTATCTGATTCAACATACTGTGTGAATGCAGAAAATGGGTTTTGTTGTGTACACATGATAAATATTATAGTTTCATTATTTTTTTTCAAAACTTAATACAGTTTTGTGATTTGGATTTTATAATGCTAGTAGCAAATTTGCTTTCCCCCCAATGAATTCATCTAATAGCGTCATCTTAATTCAAGGACAGCAAATGTATGAGAGCAAATTCTCACTTGTCTTTCCTGCTGTTCTCAATGTGCCAACTGATTACACAATAGTAGAATAAATCAGAATTCTCCTTCTCTTTGACCTCTATTTTACTTCAGTGCTAAAGTTATGTACAGTCATACACCCCCAAATATTCATTTGGGTTATAGACAATAGTATTAAATTCAACCAAGGCATAACTTGGATTATGAACCAGAAAAAAATGATATTACAAAAATATTTATATCAATCGTGGCTTCACATCTGTAGGAACCCTTGCCTAACACAGTCACTTTAATTCAGAAATAGGTTCTGGGAAAGTCCACTGGCAAAAAACTGTGAAGTATTAGATCTAATGAAACAGAATTGTACAGGAATACTTACACTCAGGTACTGTTTCACACCATTGATGTACATTTCTCCTCCCTTCTTTCTTAGTTTAATCAAGCTTGCAAGGTGTTCATAAGCCACAAATTCATTGAAGAAAGTCTTGTAACCAAGCAGCCCACCAACAATAAAGCTGTCTTCCCAATCTACTCCCATCATAAAAGAAAATGGCATAAACAGATATGAACAGATTATCTATAAGGGATAAAACAAGAACAAAGAGAAATATGAGCTGTAAACCTTATTGAGCACCTATTGACTTATTGATCACACAAGCAAATTCTGGAGCAGTATAAAACCTAGCAGACAACCTTGTCTCCCAAAAAGTAGAGAAGAGAACTAGGGGATTAGCCACATTGGATCTAATTCTCATTATCAGAGATGAAATGATAGAAGGTGTTGAAGCCACAGGAACCTTGGGAAGTGATCATGCAATATTGGAATTCAACATTATGGAAGCACAAGCAATAGAACACAGTCAAACTAGAGCCTTGGACTTTAAGAGAGCTAATTACAATAAACTTAGAGAGGGCTTGGGAAGGATTCCATGGATGAGAATCCTCAAGGGGAAAACAACTCAAGAAGCTTGGGAAATTTTGAAAAGTGAGATAATAAAAGCCCAGTCTAGCACAATACCAACAAAGAAGAAAAATAACAGCTCTCAAAAAAACCCAGCATGGCTGCATAAAGAACTCTCTGATAAATTGAAAGATAAAAAGGACAAGTATAAAAAATGGAAAGAGGAGCACATAACTAAGTCAGAATATCAGCAAAGAGCCCGAACCTGCAAAGATGAAGTGAGGAAAGCTAAGGCTCAAAATGAACTAAGGCTTGTGACCAAAGTCAAAACTAACAAAAAAAAAGCTTCTTTCAATGTGTAAAAAACAAGAAAAAAGTTAAGGAAATGATTGATCCATTAGTGGGGGAAAGTGGCAAGAAGATGACAAGCAACAGGGAGAAAGCAGAACTATTTAACTCATTTTTTGCATCTGTCTTTACACAAAGGGAAAAAACAGTCCAACCTATCAAAAACAGTGCCATAAAAAACAGAATAGAAATACAAGTTAAGCTAGGCAAGAAAATGGTAAGTGAGCACATGTCCAGCCTAGACCCCAAGGTTCTCAAGGAACTGGCAGATGTGATCTCAGAACCACTGAACTATATTTTTCAAAGATCCTGGAGCACTGGGAAACTACCAGAGGACTGGAAAAGAACTGATGTAGTTTCCATCTTCAAAAAGGAAAAGAAATGGATCCAGGAAATTACAGACCTATCAGCCTGACCTCAATACCTGGGAAAATTCTGGAAAAAGATAATCAAACAACAAATCAGCGAACACCTAGAGCAGTGATGGCGAGCCTTTTAGAGACCGAGTGCCCAAACTGCAACCCAAAACCCACTTATTTATCGCCGGGTGCCAGGTGGGTGTGGCCCACTGGAGGGGCGTGGCTGTGGTCCTGGCAAATTGGGTGGGTGTGGCCAAGGTGGGCATGGTCACCTCAATGTTGCTCATGGGGAGGGACGCCTGTGGGGGGTGGGCAGGGTTGGAGGAGATCCAGGGGGTCTCTGGCAGGTGCGGTGGTAGGCAGGAGGCTTGTCCTGCAGGGTGAGGCAAGGCAGGGTAGCTGCTGCCTGACATCATTGGGCCCCCCACACAGAGGCCAGTGAGTGCATGGGGGCCAACAGTGTCCGTCAACAGCCACAGACTGCTGGCCCCTCAACCAGCGCACTCTGGAGCTCTGCAGCCCACCGCCAGCAGTTCAGAGAAGCCACCTCTGAGCTGGACAGCCAGCTGACAGCTGAGGAGGTGATGCAGTGGGTCGTGACCGGGAAAAGGAGAACATGCGAGGCCAGGAGGGACGGGACGGGGGGAGGGAAACCAGCCATGCAGGGTTGCATCCAGCCATGTGGGACCTTGGTGAGTTAGCAGGTGGCTGCTTGAAGAGGAACAGTTGCCATCTCCAGGGCATGGCGCACATGCCCACCGAGAGGGCTCTGAGTGCCACCTCTGGCACGCGTGCCATAGGTTCGCCACCACTGACCTAGAGGCAAACAAAGTGATTACTAAAACCCAACATGGGTTTGTCAAAAACCGATCATGCCAGACAAATCTTATTGCATTCTTTGACCAAGTGACAAAATTAGTGGACCAAAGGAATGCTGTGGATATAATTTACCTGGACTTCAGTAAGGCATTTGATAAAGTATATCGCAACCTACTGCTTGATAAGATAGAAAAATGTGGGTTAGACAGCATCACCACCAGATGGATTCGTAGCTGGCTGACCGGCCATACTCAGTGTGTAGTCCTCAATGGAACTACATCTACATGGAGGAAAGTGTGTAGTGGGGTGCCCCAGGGCTCTATTCTGGGCCCAGTGCTCTTCAACATCTTCATTAACAACTTGGACGAGAAGATAGATGGGGAACTCATCAAATTTGCAGATGACACGAAGCTGGCAGGAATAGCCAACACTCCCGAAGATGGGCTTAAGATACAGGAGGATCTGGACAGACTTGAACACTGGGCACTATCTAACAAAATGAAATTCAATGGTAAAAAAGTAAGGTTCTACATTTAGGCAAGAAAAAACAAATGAAGAGGTATAGTATAGGGAGTACCTTGCTCAATAGTAGTAACTGTGAGAGGGATCTCGGATTCCTAGTGGACAATCACTTAAATATGAGCCAGCAGTGTGCTGCAGCTGCCAAAAAAGCCAACACAGTGCTAGGCTGCATTAACAGAGGGATAGAATCAAGATCACGTGAAGTATTAATACCACTTTACAATGCCTTGGTAAGGCCACACTTGGAATACTGCAGCCAGTTTTGGTCACCACGATGTAAAACACATGTTGAGACTCTAGAAAGAGTACAGAGAAGAGCAACAAAGATGATTAGGGGACTGGAGGCTAAAACATATAAG
Organism: Bothrops alternatus; assembly: GCA_034064705.1. Classification (NCBI taxonomy): domain Eukaryota; kingdom Metazoa; phylum Chordata; class Lepidosauria; order Squamata; family Viperidae; genus Bothrops; species Bothrops alternatus. The sequence goes on along the minus strand of JARGCV010000018.1, from coordinate 18,754,199 downwards.
GAATGGTTGCTGGAATTGGGTATGTCTAGTTTAATGAAGAGAAGGACTAGGGGTGACATGATAGCAGTGTTCCAATATCTCAGGGGCTGCCATAAAGAAGAGGGAGTCAAGCTATTCTCCAGAGTGCCTGAAGGCAGAACAAGAAGCAACAGGTAGAAACTAATCAAGGAGAGAAGCAACCTAGAACTAAGGAGAAATTTCCTGACAGTTAGAATAATTAATCAGTGAAACAACCTGCCTCCAGAAGCTGTGAATGCTCCAACACTGGAAGTTTTTAAGAAGAGACTGGACAGCCATTTGTCTGAAATGGTATAGGGTTTCCTGCCTGAGCAGGGGGTTGGACTAGATGACCTCCAAGGTCCCTTCCAACTGTATTATTATTATTATTTGTTGTTGTTAGAGGCAATAAATATAGTATGCCTAAAATGTCTTGTTATCAGCTAAAAGTTTTATCTAGCAGTGTAGTCTCAAGGTTTAACAGTCTATTTTTTATGGACACTACATCTTAGTCCAGAAAGAGAAAAAAATATAACTAAACAAAAAAGCATTCCCACCCTTTAAATGGCCTTAGGGATTGGTTTAGATCCAAGAATGACATAAAACTATCCCCTATTTTCAGGAGACAGATGATTGAATTTGTAAAATTATACATTGAGTGGAGAGAATGAATAGCAAAACATTATTATATCATTATTATATCACAAGAATACTGCACTATTTGCAAGATAAAATCACATAAAATGGGTTGCCAGAAAAGCCAAACTACACTGTGGAAATCTACATCTCAAACTGAGCTGTTTTAACAAAAAATAGTGAAACAGAGCCCAATTTAGAGGGGACAAAAACTTAACTCTTTCCTACCAATTTAGCTTAATTTAACTCTAATTTAATTTAGTCATTCCTATGGGTAAAGTCTTTTCTTTCTTGACTGAGACACCAGATCAGTGTTAATGGCAGATGCAGGTCTAGAGCATCCACTATTAATTTTTATCCTATTGATAGGATGACATTAGATTAATCAATGGGACATACAATTGCCTGGGCAGTGCCACCCCATCCATCACCAAAAATGGTACCACCCAAAGTGGCACACACAGCCACTCCATCTTGCCAGGGCTCAGTTTTAACATATTGCTCCCTAACCAGATCTTCGCAACCTCCAGACACTGAGAAAGGGCAGTCATAGCATCGCTTAACTCACCACATTCTTGAAAACCTCAAAATCTGCTTCAGTAGGATGAAAGGAATTATTTTCTTTCAGACTGGCTAATAGGAAATACCCACTAAATTCGTTCATAGCCTTTTGCTCAAGGGTAAAATGATTTGATATTTCTGAGTTACTGGGGAAAAAATTAATCTGGCCGTTAAATAGGCATTAAAAACTTATGCAGGAGAATAAAATCTGTAATGTGACTTGGGCTGAGGAATGAGAGTTCAATTCTCTTTCTACCCTACCTGGAGTCTGTGGATTGGGGTGGAACATTTTCAAATGAATATTCAAACTGAGGCAGAAAGGCAGGAAGAAGAAGCCACGTTTTAACTAATTAGGATCTCTTTGCCTATCAGGCAATTGGGGCCACTCTCAACGAGGTTGAATATTGTGCTCAAAAAGTATTTGTGTTCCCTTTATGCTCCATTAGAAAGCAAAAAAAAAAAAAAAATTCTCTTGGGAAACTGTCCAGGCCAGCTGTATCCCTTTTGTTTACTGCATTAAAAACCTCCTCACTGAGGGCTTTTATAAATGGTCCCTTGTAGCTAGATAGATGAAGCATCATTAGATGGTTAAGCAATCCATTACTCTTTTCTTTAACTGCATCAGAACTGCGGCTGCTTCCAAGGTAAGCATCTGCACCTAGCTTGCCATATTTTTCTTCTTTTTGCTCTCAATGGGAATTGAACTCCTTCTTTCCTTTTTTTTTTGCCATTCTAAATGTTTTCCCCATCTATTTATAATTTCCACGGTACCATATGTTACATTAAGTGGAAGCACTTTAATGCAGAAGGTTCTGCATTCACGCATGCCCTAATAATACATAAATAATTGGCTCAACTTGTAATGAATTAATTCTGCCCTTTTCCTCCATGTGATCATTTCCCTTTTTATTTATTTATGGTTGCATTTTAGACCCATCTGCTCATAGTACATAGTTAAAGCAGGGACAGTCATCTAGTTTTTCCCCCCTTGCTTTCCATCTGATGATTTCTTGCTCATTGTGAATATGTTAACTGATTGTCTAGATTAATCAGCAGCTTTTACTGAAGTGGGAGCCTTTTTTTTCTAGGTTTGTTCAACAGAGGTGTACCTGAGTTTTCATGGGTTTTGAGCAATTATATTGGGATCACAGGTGGAGTTAGGTTTTATTTCATGTATATGTAAATTTAATTAAATGTATGTTTAATTAATACAATTCCATTCTACCTATATATTTAAAATTAGTATCCTTATATGACTTAAAAAAGGTAAGTTCGGTAACAACTTTAATTATATGATTCTGTAAGCTTAATCATAATAATGATTAAATCAAATTATTGTATAAACCTGTGGAGGTTACTGGGCTGTGACATTGAAGTCTCAAGTTGTGCACCCAATTTTCATACAATGATCTAGGGATATTAACCAAACATGATACATAGAAGTACAGTAGTGCCTTTATTGGTAAACTGCAACACAAACAGAATTTGTGTGACTTATTTGTCATGACCCCCTGGAAACAAGCATAATTTTTTTCTTTAAGATCTACAGATAGTCTTTGACTTACAACTATTTGTTTAGTGACTGTTCAAAGTTACAATGGCACTGAAAAAAGTGACTGTAATTGTTTTTCACACTTATGACTGTTGTAGTATTCCCATGGTCACGTGATCAAAATTTGGATGCTTGGCAATGGGCATGTATTTAGGATGGCTGCAGTGTCCCGGGGTCATGTAATCACCTTTTGCGACCTTCTGACAAGCAAAGTCAATAGGGAAGCCAGATTCACTTAACAACCATGTTACTATCTTAACTATTGCAGTGATTCACTTAACAGCTGTGGCAAGAAAGGTTGTAAAATGGGGCAAAACTCACTTAACAACTGCCTCGCTTAGCAACAGAAATTTTTGGCTCAGTTGAGTGCATACGTTGAGGACTACCTATATGTGTGTCTATGTGTGTGTATACACCACACACACATGTGCCTTATTCATGTCCCATTCATTATTTGGATATCAGCAGTAGAAAATTAAAACACAAGCCAAATGCACTCGCTACATGATTCTTGGCATGTAAATGGCATGAAGTAGCCATTTACTCCCCTGTAATTTGCACATTGGACTCCTTACCAGTAGTTTGTAGTTTGTATAACATGTTAATTAATCATTGTGTCTGATTTTTTTTGATGGTTGATTTATCTTTTCAGCTGCCCCTCCTTCCTGCTTCCATGCAAGGAAATCCAGAATTAGTCACACAGGAGCACAGACATCTTTCTACCTCTCACACAAAAACCCTATTTTTAATATCACAACAACAAAGAATTTTTTTGCAGACTCTCTGTTACAGAAAAGTGCCTGGTCAAATACTTCAGTATTCAGAAGAGTGCCTTCTTCTAATAATTCTTAGCAGACAGTAGATACATCAGTGCAAGGAAACACAGATATCTTGAGATAGGGATATCCTACGTTGACAACTTTAAGATTTGTGGACTTCAACTCCCAGAATTCCCCAGCCAGCCATGCTGGTTGTTGAAGTCCATATGTCTTAAAGTTGCCAAGATTGAACATCCCTGCCTTAAGGCATAATCTACAACTTCAGATATCCTCTTAATAGTAGGCTGAAGTGAAGTCTAGGCTACATCTCCCATACCCCTTGCTTGAGCTAACAGCTGATAGGACAATACCTCAAAGCTTAGATGTGGGTAGTCAAACATGTTCCCCAGCCAAGACAGGACTGCGTTAAAGAAGGCCAATAAAGCAAGGAAGGCAATCAGATTCACAGCAATGTTGGCTACCAGGGGGATGGCAGCACTGGCACCTTGGCTGGCAGCTTCCAACAGGTTCCTAGCTTCTCTTCAGCAGCAAAAGAAAAGGTGCACATGAATGTGACATTTGTATGGCTCAAAGTGCAAAGTTAGACAACCAAACAGTCAAAACAATTTTTCCCCTACAGTAACAGTATTCATCCTTTTTAAAATATCAGGAGGGCCAGCAACCAGAATAATATTCAAAGCAATATTTAATATTGTTAATAATTCTGACACTGAGAGAAACTTTTGTGAATGTAAAAAGCACTTATGAGGGCTTAAAACAGGAATGCAGATCTTTAGCATCTGTTGATCCTACAGTGAGGGGAACAGAATAAATAACCTCAAGCAGCTGTTAATTAATTTAATGTTTATTAATAATTGATTATCATTAATTATTAGATGCTGATGATTATTTGATCATATTCATTGCCTGTGAATTAGGAGGTGAATCATATTTGTGCTAAGTTGTTTATGGCTACCAGAGAGCTGAAATGGCCAGTTCTATTTTCCCTTATTGAAGTTCTTAGATTATGAGAGTTATGAACTTTAATTCTTTCTGACTGATGCTTTGTGTTTTCAAATGGCTTTGTGAAAACTAGCAATTCAGCAGCTGTGCCTTTTTCTTCTTACAGGTGGGCACTAATGGGAACAAATTTGTTGATATTTGAGCCTCTGTCTGAGGTAGCAAGCTCTCAATGGCATGGGAATAATGGCAATATTATCTAAGTAAGTTCTTTTCATTACAAATGACTTTGCTCAAATCAATTAAAAGCAAATTTGTGTTCCCCAGGTATGTTTCTTCTAGTTTCAGTTAACTGAATAGTCCATAGATGAGCATCTTTCTCTATGGTTTTTCAAAGTGTTATTAAGTCCAGCAGCCATGAAAATATTAACATGAACATATAAATTGCTTACCCTTTTTCCATTTTTGTATCCTGTTGGGCATTTATCTGGGGATTTTCAGTCTCAGGCCAGAAGAGTTTAGCAATAGCTAAAGCTGCTGGTGCTGACATCACGGAGGCAGTTAATAAATGGGAAGCTGAAACCTGACAAATGAAAATGAATTATTTTTTTTACATTAGGACAGTGTTATTCAACCTCAGCGACTTCAAGTCAGTGTAGGCTTTACTTCCCAGAATTTCCCAGTCAGCATGCTTTAGAGATGAGTTGAAAAAAAAATGTTGTTTTAGAAGCTGTAATAAAATATATTGGAATATTGGAATAATATGAAAAAAGGGAGGCCAACAGCATTTTAGAGAACAGGCAGGATTTTGTACGAGAAAGGGGAATTTTAACTAGAGAAAGAAGTCTAGAAAGCTCTGGAAATCATAGACATCAAAAGCAAATTCAATGACCACAGTGTCAACTCTCTGTAGCAAAAAGACATCACCCTGATATAAGAGAGTGGTATCATTAGGCTTAGGGTAGCTTCAAGAAATGAGAAAATACAAAAAAAAAGAAAGAAAGAAAGAAAGAAAGAAAGAAAGATCCCTAATGAGGCAAAACAGCTAATGAAAACGAATCATGTTTAACACCACAAACTCCTGACTACAAACAAGATAAAATAATCATTATCAATTACTGTGCTTCCATTCTTACCCCAAAGGAAATATATGCTCCTAAAACACTTCCAGCAATGGTGGCAAATCCCGCTGTCATGATAGCATGGAGTTCAGACTTGGTAACATAGGGCAGATACGGCTTTACCATGAGAGGAGACTCCGACTGCAAGAAAAAGAAATCAAGTAAGCGGATTTTACTTATATCTTCCTCTTATATTTTAGAATGGTCCGTCAAGCCCCCATGCCACAGGTTATTGTCAGGTGCAAAGGATCAGGGCCACATGTGAAGTTGCAGTACAGAAGATTTATTATTCAAGCCTATTGACAAGAAAATGCAGTCAACTAACAGTCAGCATTAAACTGGCACTAGATAAAGGTCAACAAATTCAAGGGGGGGCTGGACTTGGGTCACTTGTGGCAACGTAAGGACTCTTAACTGATGATTTGTTTAACTCCAGCCCCCAGCTCTGCCTGCTTTTCTCCTACAGATATGATTCAGGACAGCGGTCCCCAACCTTTCCAGCCCCGTGGACAGTCAGTGTGTGTGTGTGGGGGAAGGGGATGGTTTCATGCACAGGCACTCTGCTCGTGCAAATGGAGCTTCCCGTGCTTGCGTGGCCTTCTTGCCCAGTTGATTGGGGGTTTGGGATCCCTGAATTTACGAAGCAAATTTTACATGGATGACAACAAGGAGTTTTAATGCAAAGAATTAGGGATAAAGATCAGAATCTCGGAAACTTAATAGAACCCTCCAGACCTCATTTATTAGTTTAAAGGAATACACTTGTAAAGGAAGAATCTTTTTGAACATTTTGAATGCCTTCTTCCTTGGCTTTTTGCAGCTTGAACTGGGGTCATTCTTCTGGTTAAAAGAGGGTCAAAAGATAGAATGTATAGGTTTTTTTTGTTGTAGGAGGAAATCTTGCCACAAAATATGTGCCTATTTTGGACACTGTTGCATGAATTTATGGTGTCCTTTCTCCTATAATCTAATGCAAATCCAGATCTGAACGTTAGGCTAGTGCAAAAGCATGAACCTTGAATGTTCTTGCATATCAGGCAGCATCTCTGCTCTAAGAGGGAATCAATAACCAATTTATCTTGCTTCTGAGTTTTCTGGAATCATGAGAAACAAACAAGGAAAATTTTTTTACTGCCCCATGTAAGAATGTCTACTCTGCCAAGGCAATAAAATTGTTGACTTATTATTAGAAATGCTGAACCTTCCTTCGTATCTGGGATTTAAATATTTGTACTGCTTTGTCTCTTGGGAGTTGTGCAATGGCATTTTAAATGGATGATTTCCATGGCTGTTAATACCTACCCAGGTGTTTGTCCTCTGTCTAATAGCTTACTTCTCTGCCTCACAAACTTACCATTCCCACAAATATATTGCCAGCTGCAACTAAAGATTCTACTGGACTTGTCTGTAAGGTAATTTGCATGATCCATCCAACCTATGAAAGTTACAATGCACAAAATTAATCTTTTGGCCATTTTCAAGCTGCTTCATGTACATAGAATACAACAAACAACTTTAACTGAGTTAAAGTACATGTGTAAACTCTGTAAGGAATTCTCCCATGTCCACAATTTTCTTTAGGAGCTCTTTGGAATACACCAAATATATGCCAATTTCTTACAATACATGAATCCCTAGCTGAGTCAGGTCTGCCAGGGTAGAATCATTGCCAGGAGCATCCATGTGTATCTTGATTAGACAAAATGTTATCAACTGGAACATATCAAGCCGCTTTGAGCTTTTATAATGAAATAAATCAGTTTAATCTGCTACATTGGCACAGGCTACATAAAGTCTAAATTACAGAATTCGCATAAGACTAACAGAGCTTGGATAGTGTAAGTTGTACAGTTTATGAATACTCTGGCAGAATTACAGGGACCTACATCTTCCAGTCTCCCCAGAAACCAGGAATTTCACCACAGCTCCATTGCAGGATCAGGCTAACATAATTCTACCATTCTACCAATTCTACCTGTTTTTTTTCTCCTCTCCAACTTGTCCAAAAATGTAACTTACCAAACAAAAGGATGCAACTTTTAATAACCATAATCTTCCTATATTTGCTGAACAGTTTAGATAGCTGTTTGTCATTATAGACTAAATGTTAAACTATTTCGACTGGAAGAATTTCAGAGAATAGAAGGCAATGAAATAGTAGATATGGGAATGAAATCAAGGCATTTGGATGATCTAGTAGGCTTTTTAATGTGGATAATTATACAATATAGACCTAAGGCAGCACTTAAAACAGAATCAACTCAAAGTTGAACCAGTGGCTTCATATTATCAGGGTAAGATTTGAGAGATGGGAAGGCTCTTCTTCTCCTGAAATTCTTTCTACAGCCCTCCAGCAATGTTTCTTTCAATGAAAAGAGAGACGGAATCATATGGGAAGGATATAATCATTTCCAGTTCCCTTCCATGGGAATAATTCAACTTTTCTTTGGAGGAGACCTAGATCTAGCCCTACGGCTGGAATTTTGTAATGCAGGGCTAAGGCCATAACAAGATGAAATCCTAGTATTGGTTCTAAAAACTGATAAAGAGATGGTGATATCCTGAAAAGATTGGTATTTATTCATAAAGTATCTGCTCTTTTATCTTACACATCTTATTCTTGTTTTATTGCAATTTGAAGTTTTATTGTGTCAGATGAAAGGAAGAAATTATATTCTAGAAGTGACAGTTAGTGATAGACTTTGTTTATATATTCAGACCTTCCCTGAGACATTCTTCAGACCGATGTTTCTTAACTTTGGACTACAACTCCCAGTCAGCATGCTGGTCAGTACAGATAATCTCCAACTTACAACAGTTCATTTAGTGAAGTTACAACAGCACTGAAAAAAATGACTTATGACCAGTTTTCACATTTACAACCATTGCAGCATCCCTGTGGTCACATAATCATACTTCAGATGCATGGCAACTGCTTCATATTTATGACGGTTGCAGTATCCTGGGGTCACGTGATCTCCTTGTGTAGCCTTCTGACAAGCAAAGTCAATGGGGAAGTCAGATTCACTTAACAACCGTGCTACTACATTAACAACTGCAGTGATTTGCTTAACAGCTGTGGCAAGAAAGATCGCAAAATGGGACAAAACTCTTTTAACAATTGTCTCACTTAGCAACATAAATTTTGGGCTCAGTTGTGGTTGTAAGTTGAGGACTACCTGGAATTTTACTTATTATCAGATTTCACAGACAATCAATCTAGTCTTCCCTAAATCCCACATTTAATGTCTAGTTAATGGAAGAAGCTGCATAGACTCATCATGGTGAAGTAATTTCCCCTCTTATACATGCATGCACCACGTGCACACATACGTGCGCGCGCACACACATACACACACACATACACACTTACCTGTGAGTCTCAGCTTTTGAATCCTAAGCCTTCCATCTGAGCTTAATCAATGATCATTCTTTGCTCAACCAATTGAAAGGTACCTACTCAGATTTTTCACACTAGTTCTGTTTGATCTGAGGACCTTTGTTCCCACCCTTGCCTGCTTTATCCCTTATACCCACTCAATATACTGGGAGTGATGAGCTCAAGACATATAGAATGCTTCAGGTTAAATAGTTATTTTATGATAGTTTACAAGATGCATTAGATTTAGGTGAAATCTACATACTTTTTTAAAAGAGAAAAGGAAATTTAAAAAAAAACCAATCTGATCCATGTACTACATACGCTTCTATAATTATAAAAGACAAATTATAATTTTATAACTGGAGACAAATTCCTTGTGTGTCCAATCACATGTGGCCAATAAAGAATTCTATTCTATTCTATTCTATTCTATTCTATTCTATTCTATTCTATTCTATTCTATTCTATTCTATTCTATTCTATTCTATTCTATTCTATTCTAGTCTAGTCTAGTCTAGTCTATTCTAGTCTAGTCTAGTCTAGTCTAGTCTAGTCTAGTCTAGTCTATTATTGTGATGCTTCTCCAAGTACCCAGGGCACTGTTACCTTTTTAATAAGCCACTGCATGAATCCTACATGGTATAGCACAGACATCACTGTACTGAAGAAAATAATAATAGGCAGCACCTAGTTGAAGACAAAACATCTATTGTTAAAAACTGTTTCCAAGTTATCTAAATGCTTTCCTATGTTATAAAGCTCAAACAGACCAATTCTAAAATACTGTATCATCAATCTTGTAATCAAAGACTAACAATTTGTCAGTGTTCATAGGCCGAAATAAATTAAAATAATACATTCCAGAAGCATGCTTGTCTTGCCAAGATGCCTGGAGAAGGAACTCCTGAATGCCACACACACAAAAAGAGCAGCTATGCTTTATTTCTTTAAAAAAACATGATTTTATTGAAACTTTTAAAGAAGAAGATAAAAACCAATCAGAATTAATGTGACATAAGGAGGAAAAGAAGAAAGCAAAAAATACAAGAAAAGAATCAGGGAGTCCAGATGCCCTTCAGTCCACCTGGTTCCCCAACTCCTGCTTTAAAATGGACTTAGTCAACTGAGAGCAAACTTTTTGCTGATTAATAATATTTGTTGCTGTAAGCAAATGCTGTTCTATCCTCTTTAAAACTGGTCTTTTTCAGGTTCATTATTTTGGTCAGCATATCATAGTACTTCAGACAATGCCAAATAATACTTCTCTCATCAAAGAACTGGCTGAAACTGACTGGTACTTTAAACAGGAATATTTCTTTTAGGGAAATATTGTACATACAAAACGTTCTGTGCTTTACTGATTCATTTTGTAAACTTATCCACTATAGCTTGGTCAGTGTAAACCAGGTACAACAAAAACAATGCCTATTTACCTTGAAGGCAAAGAAGTGATCAGTATATTTTTCACCAAACACGAATTTAGCACCAGCATCGGTATATCCCAAGAAAATCTTAAAGGGAAGAGAAAAAGGAAGAATAAGTTGTTTTAAGGGGGAAAAAACCCTCAATTATTCTAATCCATTTTTTTAAAGACTTGTATTTCTCAAGTATTCAACCAATCATTATAGGTTTAATGTTCAAGTAGTGAATTGTATGACCAGTACTTTTTTTCTAAAAAAAAAAAAAAAAAAAAGGTGCCGGAACTCACACATATCATATAACCCGCCTTGCCTACCCTACAAGGTTCCATCCAAAAAAAGTGCCGAAACTCTGTTCTGGGCGTTCGATGAGAAAAAAAAGCTCTGTGTATGACTCACTATCATGAACTCTTGAATCAAGGGAAAGTCAAGGTAGTCTTGAAAGACTTAAATCAAGGTAAAGGAAGTTCCTCTTTGATTTAAGACATTGTCAAAAGCTGGATGTGAGGCACCTCACCACACAGGTACCGGTAACTTTCTTTTCTTAAATGGAAATTAAGATTGCTGTCTCATTTTCATTTTCGTACAGACCACTCACTGCATAAATACAGATCCCAGGACCGAAAGAAAAACTTTTCAGAGTTCCAAGTTAAGCAAAACAATGAGCAATGTGGGAGTGGCAGTATCTTTCTTCTTCCTGGTTCGTAGCTGCTGATCTAGTTTTGTTTATCATCACACAGGATTAGTATCTCTGCACCCCACACTTCTAATGCTACAAGGAATTCTAATTGCTTTCTCCTGCCAAACTTAAGATAAGAGGTAAAAGAAAGGTTGCTAGGTCTCAAGGAAATTCAGAGATTTGTGTTTGTGACTGATCTGTGGTCACAGTCCATGTACTCTGCAATTTCACAAAGAAAGAAAAGCAATACATTATTCTAGGATAATTATTCCTGGGACTTAAAACTAAGGGGGGGGACATATAAATGCTGCAGCGTTCTTCTATAATAAAAATGTGACCCCTCAAACTACTTCTGAATTTCAAAAACCAAAACTAACAAGGAAACATGCCAGTTTAATAATGACCTCAGTGAAATGAAACTTGGAGACTTTATAATTCTAAACTTTGGATATGTTAATGGCAGAAACATTTTATAAATTGTGCAGATAAATGCAAATCTGCAAGGGAAACATTTTGGGATTGTTTAGAAACAAAGGGCACTTACTCTGGAAATTTATTTATTTATTTGTCAATCACATTTCTTAACCCCCCTCTCTCCCTCAGAGAGGGGCTCTGGGTGGGTTTCCAATGGTAGTAGAAGAATATTTAAAAGGAAAGACTATATTTAAAAATGCTTCACTGACAGTTCCAGGTGCTACTTGTATTGACATGGGGAAGAGGAAGAAAATTATGTGGTTGTATCTTGCTACAGTGCAAATTGTAGTATCTTATGCTAAAATGATTAAAATTTCTTTGGAGATTTTTTCCTTCTTTTAGGTACCCCATTTCTAACAGAATGGTTATGAAAGATGAAAATTTGGAAGGCAACCGATTGTGACAAACTGCATGAACCAGCCCATTTAACTAGTTAATGTATGTTATTTGCCTGAAGAAGTCCACTACCGAATCATGATTTCGAAGGATGCAGAACATAGTCCCAAAGGTGCTTTATGGGGAGGCCACTAGACTTTCTTGTTTTTCTTTGAAGATGTTTCACTTCTCATCCAAGAAGCTTCTTCAGCTCTGACTGGATGGTGGGGAATAGAAGGATTTATATTAAGGAATATAAATCTTTCCATTCCCTACCATCCAGTCAGAGCTGAGGAAGCTTCTTGGATGAGAAGCAAAACATCTTCAAAGAAAAAACAAGAAAGTCCAGTTGCCTCCCCATAAAGCATCTTTGGGACAACCATGACCTGGATGACTGAGAATAGACAGGCAGAACTTAGGTTAAGGATAAATTAATGTGGTTTTTGAAATCCTCTGTTTTTGCCTCAGGTATACTTAAGACTTTTTTTGTTTTGCTGCTTCTACAATTAACAATATTTCCTTGTTATTTGGCAAGGAAGAGAACATTTTTTCTGCTCTTAGTGTTCATGCTCAGGTCCTCCACCCTTGGCATGAATAGGTTCCAATGACTGCTTTTTTCTTCCGTGACTGTGTGACACTCTATAATTTCCAGTTCAGAGCTTATGAAACTTAAAAGTTTCTACAGCTTTTCCAGTTTTTCCTTTTACCCCAGTCCAATTTTTGACACAGATGAGGTATGGCATATCTCACTGATGACGCAGCTACTGACAGAATCAATGCTTAAGATCTGCAAAGCAATTTCGGCCATTTTATACTATTGCAAGGAATATTTTCTTTCTGGTTACTGGCAACTGTCTTGACTATTTTGTGCTGTAGGAAAGACCGATTTCTATAAAGGCCTCTGCCCAAGTAATGCTTGACTGGCACTTTTCAAAGCGCTTGTCAGATCTTAGGGAGAGTTTTTAAACACAGAAGGAGTGCTAGACTTAGGTTTGAAAACAGTTCTACTGCTAACCGGTATGTTGCTAATCCTTGTTAGAAATGTCTGCTGCTTCTGCTGACCAGGTGTTTTGCTTGGCCATATTGTTATTGTTTTTATTACTTTGGCAATGGTGGGTGAGGGGGACACTACCATCTTCTCTATTCCATTCCAATGCTGATGCCAAGAGCTGTGGTGGTGCAGGGCTTAGAATGCAGTACCGCAGGCTAATTCTGCTGACTGCCAGGGGTTCAGTCCTCAGCGGCTCAAGGTTGACTCAGCCTTACATTCTTCTGAGGTCAGTAAAATGAGGACCCAATGAGGACCGATTATTTTCAATTGACTCTGTAAACCGCTTAGAGAGGGCTGTAAAGCAATGTGAAGCAGTATATAAGTCTATATACTATGCTATTGGTGGCCACGAGGAGGACTGCTGTTATGTGCAAGTCAGTCACAACCGCTGCTCTCAGTGGCCATCTGGATATGATCAACCATGAAGTCACAGAGCTCATCTGTTATCAGTTGCTCCCTCCTGCCTCATCACACGTTCCTCTCCCATACCTCTGATCTATCAACCAGGCTTTTTTGAATTGGGGTTTACCTCCCACCCCCTCCTAGAAGAATACCAAATCTGTGTTCAGAAAAAGCTGAACTATGAATTATGCCCTGAAGAGCTGCTGATGGGGAGTCTTGACAAGCAGCTCAACACGCAATTCCACGCATGCACCTATATTTGTTCATCCGTTCCCTATCCCACTGTAGAGACAGTAATAGGTGACTGTTTTCCCACTGACTAGCAGTGATTAGTGAGGGGGGATATCAAACTGGGAGATCCACCAATTGACTTCCTTAACATGTCCCACATTGAAATACTAAGGACAGCATAATTTCTGGCTTTGTTTCTGTGGCAGATCAACAATTCATGCTGGAACATTTTTCTACTGGCTGGAGAACTGGAGGATACTGTAACACTGTAACCCAATAGCATTGGGTTGGACTTTTAGATATTAAACAGAACAATGTTTGGCTAATAACACTGTGGATTTTTCAAGTGAATGTGGCCCAATCAATGTGTTTAGTTGTGAGAAACTATAGGAAGGACAACACAGTCCAGACACAAGAGCCATGGGAACCAAACCTTCTCTTACAGTTGTCAACCCACATTATGAATATATTTATGAAATCTATGTGATTCTTACTTGCTTGGTTTGCCAGCTATGCATCATGTTGTTTTAGCTTAATGCTATCTGTGAACCCAGCCAAATGTGGTTTCTTAAGTAAACCATCACTTACCTAGAAGGCAAGCTCAGCTTTAAGTGGTGATTGAAACTGCTCTTTTACAAACTCTGTGGCTTTAAATTGATTAAAGAAGGGGACTGCACTTTTAGAATATTTCTTTATGAAGATAAAGTCTGCTCACCTGTATCCTTTCTAAGATTAAAAAAGATTGTTTTTAAAATTGCATTTCTTTATAGTGATTTTTCTATATGCAGCATTAACTGTTTTATAATTTAAGATGCACAGTCAAATCAAATTTCCTATTGCAGGTTAATTGTAAGCACATCCCTTTAATTTAGTGAAACCTGGTCACAAGTGAGGACAAATCAGATTGTTTCCTAATTTTTGAAGCAGACAATTGCCTTAATCTTTCTTGAGAATAAGTCCTTATGAAATCAGAATTCAAAATTTAATTGTAAGTGAACATGCACAGGAATGAGGTATTAGCAAAATATTATAGCTGCTATTTTACTCGGTCAGATTAGTTGTCTGTCTAGTCTAAAATTATTTAGCTTGACTTCTGGAAAAATTCATCAACATTTCAAGAAATGCTACTTATTAAAGATGCTTTAAGCCAGTGGTGGCGAACCTATGGCACGGGTGCCAGAGGCGGCACTCATAGCCCTCTCTGTGGGCACGCGCGCTGTTGTCCCAGTCCTAGGCCTTCATCTGGGTTTTATAAAACCTTTTCACATTAGGCCTCTGCCGACGTGTGCAAAAAAAAAAAAAGTTCGATCAGTTAATTTCAACTTCTCGCAGGAAAAAAAAAAGATATTGCAAAGTTGGAATTGATTGATTGAACTTTTTAATCCCACCCAGTCTGCCATTACCACTGCAGCCATGCCCACCCAATGGGCCTCCCCCACCCAATGGGCCACACTCACCTGGCACTCAACGATGCGTAAGTGGGTTTTTGATTGCAGTTTGGGCACTCAGTCTCTAAAAGGTTTGTCATCACTGCTTTAAGCCAAGGCATGAATGACCAAGTTAAAAAATGCAGCACCACGGTACACCTCCTAAGCACCCTTCCATAGGCATAAACTGATCACTTGTCAGAAAGATTAAGAATAGGTTCTCCTGTATTCAACACTTACTTGCACTTGATTACCAAGCCAGTGGAATGCATCAAATCCTACTTTGGTCCTCAAGGTTATAAGTCCAAGAACAAACTGCATTGCAACTCCCCAGATTACTGGCCTCCATACAACCTATGGATACATAAAGCAAAACAGAACCATCAGATTTAAAATCAGCTCAAATCTGACAATATTGCACCGAATATTGTAGTAAATGCAGATGGCGATTCCAAAGAAGTGGCATATTTCTTCCAAATACATAAATGTTTACAAAAGAAGGGGAGATTTTTTAAAAATAATAATAATTACACTAAATTTAAAAGTAAGGCAGAAAAGTTATGTATGTTTGATTTCTTCCAGGCACTTTACCCAATCTGGTTGCTTTTCAAACAAGGGAGCTTCAATTCCAACATTCTTGATAAAGGCCCTGCTGGCTAAGGAATTCTGGGAACCGATCCATACTTCTGGAAAGTACTGGATAAATTACATTATAGTTTTTAATATCTTGGCAGAGAGTAAAGCTCAATGGCTTGGAATTCTGGGTAAAAAGTTTTGCAATAAAAGATACGAATACATTGCAATGTTTGTTGTAGGTTTCACTTGTTCAGTATACAATCACTCCAAGAGTGAGATGGTTGTATCTAAATTTGATAATAAATAAATATCTAGTGTCACTTATCGACCACGGTTGAGACAGCCAACCCTGCCGCTAAGTGATGTAGTCATTAAGTGAAAAAAATCTTGTCACCACATCAAGTTACGTCAGTCTTGATTGTGGTTATTAATCACAAATGCAACTTCCTCATTGACTTTGCTGGTTATAGCTGGCTATGAAGCAGCAGGCATATAGCGATCACATGATTGTGAGACATTGCAACTATCGTAAATGAATGCTGGTTGCATAATCCCTGAATCATGATCTGTGGGGATGCAACTTTTAGGACCAACATAAATCTCCTTTTTCAGCATCCTTGCAACTTCAAACGGTTGCTGGTTTTCCATGGTTTTCCACCTCTCTCCCCTATACAAGCCAACCCAGCTTTCAAATGAATAGCATTACATGAAGTTCTATCTTTGTTCTTTGTAACTGTCACAAAATTGGCCAGACGGGACAAGGAAGACTAATGGAAAAATATATTGTGGATGAAGAGCTCATAAATGTTCCTTTTTCTTAAGGAAGGGTAAGCAGATTTTGGATAAAACATCAGTTTAGTCAGCTGTTATCAGAATTAGTTTCTCTGGGATACCCCTTGATATATACCCTATTCCTGAGCTAGAAAATAATTTGTTTAAGGGCTTTGAAAGCAGCTGACTGAAATCTGGTGAACTAGGAAGTGAATATGAATATTAATTAAAGAAAAGCTATGACTTAGTTATGAAAGCCAAGACAGAAAAACTAAACTGGATTTTCTGGTAATAAAACCACATTCTTCTCATTTTATGTAGTATACGTGATTTGAACATGAACAAACGAGATGATACCTCCCGCCTACCAGCCATTTGGAAACCCGCCCTTATTGACAAACGAGTCCATAACACAAAGAATGACACCAGACCTACACTCACGAAAACCTCACAGGATGTCACCACCACACATTCACACAAAAAGCAAACCCAAACCCACAACGATGATGAGGCACGACCACAAACCAGAAGCCAGACCACAGCTGCATCATTAACCACCTTAAACCCCTCCAATCCATACATGAAGCAAACTGACACCCACCATGAAGATGAGGCACGACCACGAACGCGAAGCCAAACAGCTATGCAGCTCACCATCTCTAATCCCCGTGCAACTCAGACTAACCTGAGCACAACAAAGCCCCCACCCAAACAGAACACTCCCCCATCCAATCAGAGCACAGCCAACCCCCATCCAATCAGAGCACAGCCAAGCCCCTAACCAATCAGAACACACCTACACCCAATCAGAACACAGCCGAGCTCCCAGCCAATCAGTTCAAACCCCCACTGGCAGTTAAAAAGAAGAAACAGCTACAATCACACATTGCTCCTAGAAGCACGAAGCCGAAAGATGACGAATGGGACTTCGTCGAAACGTGGCCAAGACACTTCAAATTCCACGTGGGAGAAAACCCGAAGAACCATTGGAATTATATTTCCTAGAATTCCTCAAATGTCATGTTATTTAGGAATTTTGAGAGTTGTTCTGACGTATCTGGAGGATATCCAATCAGTAAGAGCCAGTTTGGTCTGGTGGTTAAGACGCCAGGTTAGAAAGCAGGAGACTGTGAGTTCTAGTCCTGCCTTAGTCATGAAAGGCAACTGGGTGACCTGGGCCAGTCATTCTCTCTCAGCACAATTCACCACAACCATTGTGGGGAAAATAGGAGGAGGAAGATGTGCCGGATATGTTTATCAGCTTGAATTATTTATAAAAATAATAAAGGCAGGATACAAATGCATATAGAAATCAAAGGCTGAACTGGGTAAAACAAAGATACAAATACAAGACAGTGAATATGCTATGCTATCAGACATCTACTCAGTGTGTTGCAAATACACATTAAATGTGATAAATGATAAATATAAATAAAAGATTGTAAACATACTCACTTTAGTTGGGTACTTAGAGAAGATCAGCATCAAGAGAATATACATAATAAGTCCACCAAAGGAAATGAGCTGGTTGGTCCCTTGCTTGGCAGTATCAAAAATTAACCAACACACACCAGCAACTATTAAGATGATCCACACTACCCTAGAGAAAAGGTATTCAAACACTTCAATGAATGACTTATGGGAAAAACCATCACTTTGTTTTAGACTGTATCTCTCCCCCCCCCGCCCCCAATATAGGCTATTCCAATACAGACATCCTCACAACTATTTATTGCTAAAAACATACTAACCATATATTGCTTCCCATTGAATACTTGATAACCAGCTTCTGTTGGCCTTGGACTGTGAAATGGGGGAGGGGGTGGTGTCAAACTTTCAGTTGTCAAACTGGAAGTACTGGCTTCAATTGGAGAAGTTGTCAGTGACAGCAATTGATGATAAAAACTGATTTCTGGTAAAAAGCCATTAGAGATTTAAGTAATCTCTACTTCCTTAAGTTTTTGGATTGTTTCTTTTTGTGTGTATCCTTAACAACAATATGGCAGTATAAATCTGATAAATAATGACAGGTTTTCTTTTTCTTTTATTGTGTTTTTAGTTTTGCTTGAGAGAGAGAGAGAGAAGAAAGAAAGAAAGGAAGGAAGGAAGAAAGAAAGAAAGAAAGAAAGAAAGAAAGAAAGAAAGAAAGAAAGAAAGAAAGAAAGACACTTGACTTCCAGTAACGGAGAGAACCCGAACCTCTGAGTTTACTTCTGCATCTAGTTGTCATTAAAATGCAGACTAAGGAGATTGATTTATAAGAGCTTGACTAAACTTAATTTCCAAATAGTAAAATGAATGGCAGGGGGAAAAAAAGGCTAGCCAGAAAGACAAAAGAATAGTAGTTTCATTCTTTTTTGGCCCCACTTATTTTAGCTCTGCCCATCACTGCATGTGATGGAATCCCAAAACTTCTGGACTTTGTGATTGTAAGTTGTGTGCTCAATATTACAACCTTTTGTGTAGCATTTTTTTTCTAGAAAGTCAAAGAACTAAGCAAATGCCCTTAAAATACCAATAAAAGTGTACAGTCTATACTTTAGGCTCTTATAACTAGCTAAACCTGATACAATTCAAGCTGTTTTAGTTTGAAAGATTTTTGGGAGTGTCCCCCCCTACTCCCAAATAAGAAGTGTATGATCAGATGAAATGACCACTGGAATTTTTGTCTGAAGACAAGCTTTCAATAATATACGATTATACATTGTCCTGATAATTTAGCTCCAATAAACGTTTAAGTCTACTCAGTCTCCCCCTCCTTACAAAGGCTACTAAATAGCTATAATTAAACCAGATTGCTTTGGTACTATTTCTACATGATCAGTTTGATAATGCATTAACTAACCTTAGGCGAAACATTTTCATCCGCTAATCATTACTAAACTCTTATTAAAAACATAGCTGTGGGAGCTACTTTAATAATTGGCAATGTGTATTTTAATAGTACATCCCCTGCCTAGATACTGAAATGTACTTCTTTAGGACAAAGAAAACTGAAGTTTTATTCTAAGTTAATATCACAAAGTCCTGGGTTTTTTTTAGTAACTAAGAGGAAACATAACATAATTTATAGCATTTACATAGTACTGAAAATCACAAACAATTGCATAATCTCATTTTCACTTTTTTTTTTAAAAAAAAACTTGGTTAATTACCATTTCAACCAAAACCACTGAGCTTTCAGAAATTTTCCCAAAGGAGACAGCAGCTCTGCCATTTTACCCTCATATCTGGCTATGAAAAAATCCCAACAGATGAAAACAATGGCCAGGAGAGTGAGGATGAAGAGTGCCAAGGCTCTGTGAAAATTCAAGATGCAGGCTGCAATCACCATTGCCAGATAAGCTGTAATGGAAAAAAAGAAAGATCATGTCAGCTGTCCAGACTGCATACAAAATGTCTCCATCTCCTGTTTTTTTTTTCTGAAACAAAATTGCAACAGTTACCTCAATTTTCAGATCATCAGTAATTAAAAAGAAATGATTATGCTTTGAAATGAATGAATATTATGTTGTACTGA
The DNA here is from genome assembly GCA_034064705.1 of Bothrops alternatus. Lineage (NCBI taxonomy): Eukaryota > Metazoa > Chordata > Lepidosauria > Squamata > Viperidae > Bothrops > Bothrops alternatus. Next base: position 18,734,308 of record JARGCV010000018.1, on the reverse strand, counting down.
GTATATCTCTTTGGAAATCCTTAGATGTTTTCACAAAACAGGTGCTTACATAAAACCTAGCATTTTTATACCTTCTAACCCAGGGGTCTTTAAACTTGGCCCTTTTATGACTTGTGGACTTCAACTCCCAGAATGCCTCAGCCAGCATGCCTGGCTGAGGAATTCTGGGAGTTGAAGTCCACAAGTCATAAAAGGGCCAAGTTTGAAGACCCCTGATCTAACCACACTTCGCTTCCATCAGAGTGAGAGAACTGTTCATTTTTTTCATCCTTTCCCTAAAACTGTATGTTTTAATTGGGCAAAAAGGGGAAGCATCTTGTTTGGAAGAACAGAATAAGAATGATTGTTCCACTCATGACCAAATTATCAACATCCTTTTTGCTTTGGACTGACAAACTGGAGGAAAAGCATCTACAAGGAAGGCCATCTTTCAGTGACTGTTTGAAGTTACAACACCACTGAAGAAAGTGATTACTGACCAGTTTTCACACTTTCAACTGTTGCAGCATCACCACAGTCATGTGATCAAAATTCAGGTGCTTGGCAACCAGCATGTATTTATGACAGTCGCACTTTCTTGGGGTCATGTGATCACCATTAATAACCTTCACAGCTGACTTTCAACAAGCAAAATCAATGGGGGAGGCCAGATTTAATTAACAACTGCACAATTCACTTAACAAGTGCAATGATTTGTTTAAAACTGTGGCAAAAAGGTTGTAAAATGGGACAAAATTCACTTCACAACTGCCTTGCTTAGCAATGGAAATTTTGGGCTCAGTTGTTGTCTTAAGTCAAGGACTACCAATATTCTCCCTGATGGAAGAGGGAGGGGCAAGATGCAAAATACTCTGTTTTACCCAAGCAGGCATAACAGCAGTTAATGAAACTGATATTGTGTCTGCTTAATCTTACTTTTACCTCAGGAAAATATATAGTTGCTACAAGAAGCTAAGCACAAACTAAGTCAAAGCAATTTTGATATCACCACCTATTCCAATGCAATCTAATTATCTGAAACAACAACAACAAAAACTCATCAAAGAAGTAAATAATAAATGTACAAAGATTTCACTCAATAGTAATAGTGGGAGAGAGTATTAAAAGAAGAGATGGTCCCTGAGGCCTTATCCACCTGTCCCTCTAACTGTAATTAAACAAGGTGAGATGACCTCATAACATTGCCATTGTCTCATTTGTCTTTAATTTTGCCAGTTTTAAAGTAATGTTTCTTTCTTCTCTAGTACAAGATTTTTCATGAAAGCTTTACAGAGAAAGATTCAAACTTGAAATAAGGACTTCAGGTAATGCAGAATGAAGCCGTGCGAGCAGTGTTGGGCTTGCCCAGAAATGCCCACATTTCGGCATCACTCTGTGAGCTGCATTGGCTGCCAATTGGTCTCCGAACCCAATTCAAAGTGTTGGTTATGACCTATAAAGCCCTACATGGCATCGGACCAGGTTATTTACGGGACCGTCTGCTGCCTCATGAATCCCAGCGGCCGGTTAGGGCCCACAGGGTCGGCCTTCTCCAGGTCCCGTCAGCCAGACAGTGTCGCCGGGTGGGGCCTAGGGTAAGAGCCTTCACTGTTGTGGCCCTGGCCCTCTGGAACCAACTTCCCCCGGAGATCCATGTCGCCCCCACCCTCTCCGCCTTTCGTAAACTGCTTAAAACATACCTTTGCCGGCAGGCTTGGGGCAGCTAACATCTTTCCCCTAGCCAGTGTATGTTTGTGTGTATGTTTGTGGAATGATTGGTTTTTCTTTTTTAACTTAGGGGTTTTTATATTCATGTATTTTACTGGTGATTTCTATTATGTTGTGAGCCGCCCTGAGTTCTCCGGAATAGGGCGGCATAGAAGTCAAATTAATAAAATAAATAATAATAAATAAATAATAAATAAATAAGGAGATATTTCTTGACCTTGGAAATCTTCTAAGTCAATCCTTTGTCCAACGGAAGAATCTCCATAATATCCAACAAGAAATGCTGTTCAAACTTTGCTTGAAAACCTCTTATTCTTGTCTCCAGGAGACAAGCTCTTCCACAATAACTCTTTGTAACTTGTCTAACCCTGTCCCACTATATATTTAAGAGAACAATTGTTATTTTTCCTGCTGGCAAGTGATGGTCAGTTGGAAGAGAAACCAAATCAGAGGAATCCATCCATCCATCCATCCATCCATCCATCCATCCATCCATCCATCCATTTTCTTAATATATCCTGCATTAAAACTATAAAGAGAGTACAGCTTATGAGCTTCATTACTGAAACAAAATAAAGCTCAACAGTCAGGACGGCCCAATTTATGCAGCCCTACTTTCCTGTTAACATAAGACTGGAGGATAGTTTTATGTATTTGGTTCTTAGGCAATTGACGAAGAGGCATGATGAACAAGTAATCTCTTTATTGATCTTCTCCTTACAACCAAGCAAGAACTAAGAGGCACGCAGGCCTTTTATAGAGTCCTGAATCCGGACAGTGTCAGCCAATAAAAAGCTGGCTGTTTTTGCGCCTTGTGCATGTGCACAAGGCTGGCGACAGCCAGTCTGGTCCCGGGCAGCTTTTGAACATTTCTGAGCCTGCTGAATGCTTCAGCAGGCTCAGGACAAACAGATAGCATATTAACAAGGCCACTTGGCTGTGTATCTTCAGGTAGTCAGGCTTTAATTCATTGAAGAATTTTAACACCAACATATTAAATTGTCCCAAAAAGCAATTTGTCAAACAGTACAGAACTTTCAAAATAGCCACTGTGTAATTCCAATATGTCTTGCACTGGTCTACACCTTAGCTGACATGTTTTACATAAATTAGAGCTTATAGACTTTTTTCAAAGATAGCCTTCTGGCTGGAGAAGATTGCAGTAATCAGACGGGCATATAACCAAGAGATGGATTTTATTTTATGCAATTAGTCTCACACTTAAAAAATATATAGACCCAAAATTCTACAAAAAAAAATCTATTTTCCGGAATGTATAATACTTACCCGTAATTAGTATTCCATAAATAATGTATCGGATTATAGTTTTATGTTTCCTGCAAAATTGAAGGATCATATCGTATTTCCTTGCAAGTTTCCTAGAAGGATAAAATGTAAGATAATGAGTACTGTAAACAGGATAACTTAAACACACACTGTTTTGTACTGTAAGTAGATAAGTATGCATTACCCAATATATTAAAATTAACAATGAACAGAACATATTGGTTATACAGGAATTTTAGATTTTCTTTCCATTGTCTTCCTCATGTGAGTAAAGGTTTTTTACAAACATGTTTAGATGAGCAAACTATAGTAATTTGATTTTAGATACCATGCGAAGCCAAAAGCAATCAAAGTACTTAAGGGGCTGCCACAAAGAAGAGTGGGGTCACGTTATTCTCCAAAGCACCAGAGGGCAGGACAAGAAACAATGGTTGGAAACTGAACAAAGAGAGAAGCAATCTGGAATTAAGGAGAAACTCCTGACAGTGAGGACAATTAACCCAGTGGAATAGCTTGCCTCCAGAAATTGTGGGCGCTTCATCACTGGAGATTTTTAAGAAGAGGCTAGCTAGACAGTCACTTGTCTGAGATGGTATAGGTTCTCCTGCTTGAGCAGGAGGCTGGACTAGAAGACCTCCAAGGTCTCTTCCAGCTCTACTCTACTCTACTCTACTCTACTCTACTCTACTCTACTCTACTCTACTCTACTCTACTCTACTCTACTCTACTCTACTCTACTCTACTCTACTCTACTCTACTCTACTCTACTCTACTCTACTCTACTCTACTCTACTCTACTCTACTCTACTCTTTCACATGATGATTTTAGTGACATGTATGAAGCAAGCCTAAGATCCATCAGGGTCTGATCAGACTTTGTGTAGTAATTGGAAATCAGGTTCCACACCATGCTTGGCTATCTGAGTGAGTGAGTTTGGGGCCAGCCTAATTAATTAATTAATTAATTAATCTTGCCACAAGGTGAATCTGGGCAGCTTACAAAGTTAAAATCAATAAACAATACAAATGAATATATCATAACATTATAAATTATTGCAAAAAGGTGGGGAGGGTGGGAACAAGGTGTGCAGGGAATGAAGTGGGATCTGCTTTTAGTCCATCAAGCACCTTCAGAATGGCACTACCCCATCGGGGCTTAAGCCAACTGGCAGAGCCAAGTTTTCAGGGCCTTACCAAAGATCAGGAGGGTAGGAGCAGAGACCCTGGAGGGTTCAGATGTTCCAAAAGGTATCTCTTAATCCAAACTACCCAAAAATATTATTGTTATGGAAAAATCTTGTGTGAGCCATCTTGAGCTCTTAGAACAGAGGTTCCCAACTCCCGGGCCATGGCCTGTTTTGAATTGGGCTGCACAAGTGGCTGGCTGGTGCACATGCAGTTCAACTGGCGTGAACGGCGTACCAACGGGCCCTTATGTGCATGCGTGCCAGCCTGCCACCCACTCAAAGGCTGCGTTTGTGCATGCACATGTACCATCCCTCCACTCTCATGGCCCAGTTCCCCTCTTCTGTCCCAGCTGGGCTGCCAAGCCACAAAGATTGGGGTCCTCTGTTTTAGAAGAAAGATGGGATATAATTTAAATAAATAACAATCATATGCCAATAAGTTAGCGCAACCCTCTATGGAATCTTTTATTACAAAAGAAGCAAAGTATGACAGAGTGATTGAAGAACAGGCCTTTGTTATTTACGTATCAAAAATAACTCGGAAGCAGAAAACTGAATCCAGTGTGTCTGAATGCACTAAAACTTCACTCAAAAGGGACATTGATAGGTGGAGAACTACTAATGAAATTATTACCCCTTGCACCCAAAATTCTTGTTTTCTTCTGATTCAGGTTGGCTTCCATATGGCTTGCTGTCAATATTGATGTTTGTATCATGCTAGGAGAAGAGAAAGCAAAATGGGTTACTAATAATATGTTTTTATTCCCTTGAATCCTCTTCAAGGGCCAGATACAAGGAAAACTTACCTTCTAGTTCTCAGTGTCTCTCAAGATGTCTGCTCTCTATTCACCATCCCACATTATCTCAGTTACCTTAATAATCTTTAGGTATGTTTAATTGAAAGGGTAGGGTTTGGTTACCCAAAGCGTATAACTTTTCTTCCCCATACCAAAATCATATTCTGACTCCTTCCCAGTTCCCAAACTATTGATTTAAACAGTAGTTTAACACTAACAGCCAAAGAAAACTGTGGTGTGTTTTGCTCAGCACAATGCCAACACAAACAAAACTTATCATTTCCTCTTACCTCATCAGGCTGAAGAGAGTTATTGCTTTCTAAATTCCTGTTTCTTAATGCAATACCATTTGTCTTTGAATCAGCGGTGTCTTCCTGCAAGGCACAACATTTGACTTGAGATGAACAGATTTCAAGTTAGCATAAGCGACAATAGGAGTGACATTCATCCTGCTATGCTGTCAGCCCCACTCAGTAGATCAACCCAGCAAACCAACTCCACATAAAGGCTACAATGACTTTTCCTGAGATTGACCATAATACCAGAATCTTGTAAATCTGATTGAGCTCATCTTCCTTATCATTCAGTGAATTAGGCAGGCATCTGCCTGAGTCATTTCTGAATGTTATCTCTTTGTTCTGGACTTTAAAAATGTTTCATCCCCTTTTGCTTAGGTAGTGGTTCCTGCATATCTCTGCTCAGGCCATCTTCCTTATTCCCTACAGGTGTCTTCATAAGAAAGAAGGAGAATTAAAGGCAGCCAAAAGCCATTAACGGTATGTGTGTACAGAATGAGATATTGCAAGGGGGATCGCATTCCCACCTCTGTGATAACCAAAAATTGGAATGAGGTGGATAGGAGTGGATAAATTGCATTCTAGATCTCCCAATGCTCCCGCTTTTTGTGATTCCTGGATCCCCTCTCCTCTGCACCAACATATTTCCATATTTTTCCAGCACAATGATTACTGAAAGTCAGCTGCATGGATTGTTGCTAGGTTGAGGCATGATTCATACAAAAGCTGTAGCTAAACGTATTCCCCATGTTTTAATTCCTCTGATTAGACTGGAATACCCCACCAAAAAAACAATGTGTATATGAATATTGGGAAACTGTAGGGAAGAGCATAACAGTTATGGACTATTATCCTGGGGGACACATTCAAGTTACAAATTCTAAGTTGGCAATTACTATTATTGTGCTATCATTGGAAATGGAGTTGCCTGCTGGTGAATAATGGAAGCTTTTAGTATCTTGAGAAATCAGAGAAGCACTTAGATTGGCTTACCATAAAATTGCAAATAAAAACTGCTTAACCAACTTTGAACAAAGGAAGACTTGGTTTTCAATGATTGGGATAATTCATATCATGTAGTTAACTCATTATCTGCTGAATGGTTTACAGATTGTGTTTTCAATTAAATACAATTTTGCAAGTTTCATTTTAGTCCATCTCACAAAAATCATATAAATTAGCTTAACAGTTAAACAGCAAAGAAAGAAAAGTATGGTTTGATCTGTACTGTATCACTGCCCACAAAATAATATTAAGTGCAGTTCCTGGCCACAAAAAGATGTCCACCATTTTTTAGTTTCTGTTTCCATGTGTACAACTTTGGCACAGCCTCTAATTTCTCACAGAGAAGCAAAGCCAGATTGTGACTAGGAGGGCGGGACAGAGAGAAACCAAATGAAAAGTAAATAGGTACAATTTGTAGCCTTATATTTTGAGCAAACTCGTGTTAGTAATTAGCAACACTCAGGCTTGGCTGGTTTCTGCTGAATTGTCCTTTGCCAGGCAAGACCAAGGAAGCAAGAACATGGATTTTAGTACAGTAACTTTAATGTTCATCCTGGATAGATATAGAATCTTCATAACTGTAATGAGTCAATAAAGGCTAAATCTCTTGCCTGGGCTAAATTGCCATTTGTAAATAAAATAACCCATCAATTGATCCAGTCTCAGGACAACTTTCCCAAACATGTCTATGGAGATTTTCAGTCATCCAGGTCATAGCTGTCTCAATGATGCTTTTTTTTTTTAAGTCAGTTGGACTGTTTTTTCCTTGAGAAGGAGGAAGCTTCATCAGTTGTGACTGGATGGTGGGGGGATGGAAGGATAGGTTCTGACAGGATGGGGGGGGTAACAATGGAAGAATTACATTGTTTGCAGTCATCTGCTCATTAGCACTCTGTCTGAGAGCTGTTGAAACCAGTCGGGGGTTTATCTGGGCCCTCAGAGTCATTCAGGTGACTTTAAGAGCACAGATAAACCCCCAAGTGGCCTCAACAGCTCTCAGACAGAGTGCTAATGACCAGATGACTGCAAAGAAATATAATCTTTCCATTCCCCCCACCCAATCCTGTTAGGACCTGTCCTTCCATCCAGTCATAATACATGGATTTCCTTGGATGAGCAGTGAAATGTCTTCTTCTTCCTCAAGGAAAAAAAATCAATCCAGTTGCTTTTTGGGAGGGGGGGGGAAAGCACCTTTAAGTTTCCCAATCATGGTTCATGCACAGAAATCCATTAATGAATTTTCTAACTTAAATATACCGATTCACTGTAAAGATTAGATTGGTCACTTCATCACAGTGGATCAGAGTACAATTTAAGGCTCAGACAAATCAAAATCTGAAACCCATTAGAGTCTGAGGAGCCAAGCTTCAATTTTCAAGGATCAAGAGAGCCTAAGGAGGCCATTTGGTGAAGTAGATCAGAGGGGGGGAAAAGCAGTGCTGGATTTTTTTTTCACCTTTTACTTTAGCTTATTTCAATATACTGAATTAGGGATAGGAAACAGTGGGAGGCATCTGGGAACAAACTCTTCCCATCACCAACCTTAAATCCCATAAACACACTGTTCCTGGCAGAAATATGATTCGGGGCCTCTGGGGTAGAGCCTTTGAAATTTTAGAGGTGGAAGTGGAAATATCTTGCCTTCCAGAATCTTCCAGCTCCATTCCCACCCTTCATTCCTTCTCTCAACACTGGGTCCAAAAGATGATGTCAGGGGTTGACAATTGGCCATTTTGCCACTGAATTTTTGTAATGGGATCTTGGGGTGCTATGAGGAATGTAGAGTGCTTCTTCCACTTTAAGAGTTGCTGGGAGCCTCTGCTAAAACTTAATAAATTATTTAGCTAAATCCAAAGAGGCACATTTCAAAGCTAATAAAAGCCACATATTTTTATATCTGTATTAAACAGAATCAAGTATCTTTACGTAACCGTATTAAAATGCAAGCAAACTTGTGGACTGTAAATTTGCCTTCCATCTGATAATGATAGTTCTTTGTTGAACTTACTTCTCAAGCAACAAAGGGGTAAATTTAAATCTTAGTAATATAATAATGAGAACCAGTTTGGTGTAGTGGTTAAAGCAACAGGCCTGAAACTGAGAAAACATGAGTTCCAGTCCTGTCTTAGGAACCCAGCTAGGTGACCTTAGGCCAATCAGTCTCTCTCAGTCTCGGTCAAATATTTAACTTCTTGATATACATACATTATCTATATAATAAACTTGTGAATTGAGGGAAATCCAGATTCAAATGCCTGCAAAGGCATGAAGCTTTTTGAGTGTCCTCGGACACTTACTCAACTCATTTCATGGAGTTGTGAAGATAAAATGGAGGATATGCACAGAGATCTACACACAGAGTGACATAAAAACACATTCTGCTCCCTGAGGGAATAGAGGAAAGAGGCAAAGCACAAAAAATCAGTTCCTAAATTCCATTAAAGTTTTCATTTTGTTTGTTTGTCTAAGCAACACCTTTCATCTGCCTGTCCTGGTTCTGTCATATAGGAGCTCAAACTGCAAGCTCTGGACTTTTAGTCACCAGTTTAATATGCCACAAACTTTAAGATGCAATTGCACCCTCCGAACTTCAGGCAGGCAACTATAAACTGCAGAAACTGTTATTTTTGCAAGGAGCATAAATTATACTTTCTTCCTGTGATATTTTCTCCTCCACAGTACTGTACTTTGCTAAAGATAAGTAAGAAAAAAAACCTTTTTTTACTCCTTTTAGTAGCTGGTTTTGCAACAAAGATGCAAGTCCTTAGTTTTCTTGTAAATGAATTTCTTTTTCTTTCTTTCTTTTTTTTAAAAAAAAAAACTTTCTACAAGTGAAAAAAATTTGCAGAGGAAAGAGATGAAATTGGACATCTTGCAAAAGAGATTGCAAAGAGTGTTTTCCTCTTACGTTCTGACCTTACTGAGCAGAATGGGAGGAGATATTTTTGATTCATAGCTGATTTGTTCCCATTATCCTATCCAAGTTTGCCTGGCACAAGATTAGTAAATGCATTTTTTAGTGTTCTCTCTTAGTTAAAAGTTATGACTTGAGGTCTGAAGACCCATGTCTAGTTTGCTACAGCATGTTGATGGTGATTAAATAAGTGATAAATGCATGTGTGAATGCTTTCTTCATCTTCCAATTGTAGATTCCCCATTTGAAAACAGGTCAATTAGGCAGAGACTGATGTATCCCACCTGGGCACCACCCAGGTGTGCCATAGGAATTGCACTGTAGTGTAATGGTTAGAGAAATAGAATGGGACCAGGTTGAAGTCCTCGTTTCACTGTGGAGCTCATAGTTTAACTTTAGGCATATTTCAACAGGGTTGTTTAGTTAAAATGACAGTCATCCCACAGACACTGCTTTAAAAGAAAGATCACTATCTGAACGAGGATGCCTTGATGTCAGCCACTCATAGCAATAGCAATAGCACTTAGACTTATATACTACTCCATAGTGCTTTTACAGCACTCTCTAAGTAGTTTATAGAGTCAGCATATTGCCCCCAACAATCTGGGTCCTCGTTTTATTGACCTTGGAAGGCTGGAGGACTGAGTCAACCTTGAACCCTGTCAGGATCGAACTCCAAGCTGTGCGCATTCTAACTATTGCGCTACCAGGGCTCTTCATCATGACTCATACTTCTCATTACCTCTGTCAGGTTGCGGGGTATTCGGTATAGGGATTTCTAAAGCTGAAATCATCTTTAAATCCATTTGCAGCATAGAAAAGGAATGCATCAAGCAGCATCTTGCCATAATTAAATCTGCCTGTCCTACTTAGTAATCTAAGGAAGACTTGTTGGAAATTCCAACCCATCAAAAACATATAAACAACAACAACAATAACAACAACAAAACTTTTTCTGTGATAGCTCCCTCCCTTTGAAACACACTCTCCCTGAGTGTGACCTCTGCCCTGCTTGTATTTCATACACAACTACCTGCTATTTCAACAAGATTTTCCTCCCAAGGAAAGCTTTTTAAGTTTGCTTTCGGAGTACTGTAGGCTGGCACAGGTTACAAATACTTTTAAATAAATAATGAAATGCACTCCAGAAAACACCCACAATTATAGAAAGTAATTGGGATTGCTAGGGGATGACTTCCAGGATCCAAATTCTTAATTTTCATTATCCGACTTTTAACTCTTCTTCCTATCTGCCCAGTGACTGCAATCCTTTTTGTTGGTTGGGCTCACATATTATTGTGAGCCAAGATTTCTTTTAGCTATGGTCTATTGAGAAAGTTATAGTGGCCTAGATTACACATAAGGCTAAGTCATATCAACATACCAAAAGAATCAAACTGGATTAAGGTGAAGTACAATATGGAAACATGATTGGATGTAACTGCAGAGAGCTCTGTGGATTATCTAGCAATACCCTGATTCAGGTCAGGGTATAGGATGGAAACTGCATTGGTCACTCTCATTGATAAGGGATAAATGGTGGAAGTACAACCCTCCTTGTCCTGTTTGACCTCTCAGATGCCTTTCATATTGTTGAGCACAGCATCCTTCTAGGCCTCCTGCAAATCTAGGCTGAAGGGAGGCATTCTTCTGTAACTGCTGTTCTCCTTTCTAAGTGGGCAGGTCAAGTGGATGGTTGCAGGAGGGGAGAGGTTGAATCTGAATGTATTTCAGTAGGGAATGTCACAGGGATCACTTCTCCTGGGCTAGTTAACATGATCATGAAGCTGCTGGGAGAGGTCATGTGCCCACACAAAATGAAGTATCATCACTATGTTGATGGTAGCCAACTAGACATTTCTACCTTGTATTAGATTGAAGATGCTATGGGTCCTGACTCAGTCAGTGCCTGAAGCTGTCATAGCCTATGTGGGAAGAAACAAACTCAGAGACCACATAAGTAAGGCACAGTACAGAAACCAACTGATTCTGGAGTGATGCCATGTTCTCCCTTCCCTCCCTCCTTCCCTCCCTCTCATTCTCTCTCCCTCCCTCCCTCCCTCCCTCCCTCCCTCCCTCCCTCCCTCCCTCTCTCTCTCTCTCTCTCTCTCTCTCTCTCTCTCTCTCTCTCTCTCTCTCTCTCTCTCTCTCTCTCTCTCTCTGTGTGTGTGTGTGTGTGTGTGTGTAACAGCCATTAAGTCATAGCAGAAGGGGACAATGCCAGTACTATAGGCAGGCTTCGGTCCAGATCAACTTGCCTTCCCTAACCAACAGCATGATGTATTGGGCTTCAATTCCTGCTTTCATGATCTATGGAAACATGGGATTTATAGGCTTTGTTCACACAACATGTTTACCTGGGCTTCACTCCACTGAGTCATGGATAATTCAATTTTCTAAATCAGATAAGCTACTGATTGAACCTGTAAGCTATCTGGCATTACCTGAGGTCATCAAACGTACTTTTTGATTAATTATGGATTATGTGCCATCATGTTGGTGCTTCATATTAACAGTCTAGATTCAGCTGACAATCACATGATTTGCTTAATGTCTATGTGATTTCCTTAATGACTATCGAATAAGGGGTAGGCAATCTTGGCTCTTTTATGACTCGTGGACTTCAACTCACAGAATTCCTGAGCCAAGGTTGCCTGCCCCTGACCATGGTAATTCACTTAATTATCACAGTAAAACTGGTCATACAATCAGATCTGGTCACGTGATGACTCATTTACAACTGCACTGACTTACGATGGGAATTCTGGTCTCAGCTGTGGTTGTAAGCCAAGAACTATCAGTATCAGGATGCTTTGGATTGTTGCCAAATAATTTTTGAAAATAATTTTTTATTTGTTAGTGTAAACTTTGGACAGTGGAAGGTCATCATTCCTCTGATAACCTTCCTCTTGCATGTGATTGTGCTATCTGGTTATTTTTAAAATAACACTTCTAACTCAACCTGAGTAATAGTGGGAATGAAGATGTTAAGAAATAATTCATAACAAACACAAAGGAGGAAGAAGGTGAGAAAGAGAAGTGATTGCCAATCCTGTACCTGTTTCCCACAACTGTCCATGTTAAGTTTGATAATAATTTTCAGCGGCTGTTATGTGATATTTTGACCATGAGAAAACAGCTAAGTGCCACTGGACGATTGATATAAATTGAGAATTCTTTTACTTATTTTTTAGAATAAATAAACTGGAATACATTTATATTAGTGTTGACTGATAGCCTTTGTTTTAAATTTAATGATTAATCTATGCACCTCTGAAAATGAAAGGAATTAACCTGAGTGCCAAAAGGATATGGGAGATCCAAGGAATTTGGGGAATTTGGGGCATTGTAATCTTAACCAACCTGGAAAGTGCCAGGTTGAGAAAGTTATGCTAATGAAGCATTTTAGGTATAAATATTTTCTATCCCTGTGGGTACTACTTTAAATACTATTAGTAAATACTAATTAGCGTTGATAACACTGGTAAAATGGCCCAAGAGGCTTAAAAATGCAAATTATACCTACATATGTGTTGTAAAACAATTACACTGTACAACCAACACTGCTACCACAGTCATTACGATCTGTACAACAGTGATCTAGCCTGGGATTCTCCCCCCATCCCCCAAATAGGTTAAATAAGTTCAGAATGTATCTAAAAGTTGTACTTGCAACTAATTCAGTTCCCGAGTCAAACAGGAGTAGGACTAATTTGTTAATATAATAATCCAGAAGGGGAAAAAAAAAAGCCCAGTAAGTCTCATATCTCTTCACAATGGCGTAATTGTATTCAGTCTTTGAGAAAAGAGCATTTGCACTAACAGGTTCTTTCTTAGCAAGTTTATTTGTTATTAAAGAATTGTTGCCTGGGCGAAGCAGGTGACAGTCCTTCCTTGAAACTGTGTTAATGTATTTGAACTTTTTCCAGAACAACAACAAAAAACATTTTAGACTTACCTCAAATCCTGGGTTCTTGTAGCTATTGGAAGAAGTGCGGTTAACTGTGGACATAGCTGCAGAAATAATCCCCCCAAGGTACGGTATTTAAAAAAACAGACACCTTTGCTGCTGGCAGAGCTGCAAATATGGTCCTACCCAGCTAGCAGCAACATCCAGTTAAGCTGCGTGTTCTCTCTTTCTTGATATTTATCTGACTCTTAACCACACCGTCAATCCTTACACTGAAGTCATTGCTCCACTTTCCTGTGTCTCTCTGAGTAATCATTCTCCTATAGAAAACTGTAAAACTCCAAGCTTGTGAAATTTGAAAGATCATGATTTACACTTGCCTATGAGCATCCAGTGCTTGCTGAACAATGAAACCCCCCCATTCTACAATTTTGGGAGGCAGCCACATTCCTACACATTGTTATAAATGAATGGAAAGGGTGAAGTTCATAGTGACTGAAGAACTTCTGAGGGAACTGAAGATTTGGATTTATGTTCGGGAGTGTCCTGGGGCAGAAGCGGGCAGAACATAGAACTAGATCTTTGCAGAGCTAAGTAGACCTTTAAAAGATGTTCATTTGATGGGAAAGATTCATGACCAAGAATGGTAGCATGGTTCAACAGTGTACTAAGTCACAATGTAGTTTGTTCAATTTTGTTCAATTTATGGCTGGACATATCAAATCATGGCTTAATAAGACATGATTTATCATGATGCGAAATCTCAGCTATCTTGAATAGTTAAGTGTATTCTTAGGATTGGGGGCTCTGTTCAGTTCTAACATTTAGAGCAAATTTTTTACTTCTCATTATATCAGTCAGCACAATTCTATATATGTTCAGGTTCATGCATGTTCAGGACAAGTAAGGAAATAAGGATTCAGGAAAATAAAACACAAACAAACACATTTTCTCCTTCCTAGTGCTTTCCCACAAGTGCAGAGTCTGCATTTTTTTTCAGAATCAATCAAGGGTTGATTCATTGGTTGTAAAACACAGGTGTCAAACTCACCATGTCACATGACGTGTCGCGACATATCGCAACTTTTTTCCCATTGGTGGAGCTGGGATGGGTGCGGCATCCACATGATGCAACTGGCCCGTTGTAAGAGGAAATGATCAAATGACTTGTGGCCTGACCCGGATGTTGTGGGATTAGAAAAAATGACTGGCCCCAAATCACCCAGCCGACTTTCATGTATAAGGTGGAACTAGAACTCACAGTCTTCTGATTTCTAGTCTACTGCTCTAACTAGTAGGCCAAAGTGGCTCTCACACATAGATAAACCTTTGTTTTCGTATTTTGTTTGGATAATTGTAATTGTTAAATACATTATTTTCTGTAGAAATACAGATAGAAAAGCATCCAATCTAATACATTAAAAGCTTGACTTGATGGTATCAGCAGAATACCATAAAGTAAAGCAATAAAGTAACCCTCAGTATTGGGGAGGTAAGGGCAAAAACAAAACAAAACAAAAAACTGGAGGTGTCAGCCATCTTCGTTTGTATGTATGTCATTACACACATATTGAAAAGGAGATGTGGCTTTCATTATCCAGTTGTGCCTGCCACCTTGACTTTTTGGACCCCCTTAGGCATCCCTGTTCAAGCTCTCTAGATTGGGTTCATAACATACATTAAGTCACAATGTGATTTGTCTGAATTTGGCTTAGTCTACTATGGGAACTTACCTATTGCCCTTCTTAATCCATGGTTTATAGTGCATATTGGGCAAACCTAGCCAATTATGACTATTCAATGAAGTATGTTTAAACAAACCATGATCATTCAATATATGGACTTGCTTTTCGAAGGAAAAAGCAGATATGGCCACTTGTAAACCTTATCAATGAAGCATGTTTCCGAACTTCAAGAGAAAGACCACTGTTTATTTTGAGGAATATTGTTCGTTGTTTTTTATGGCTGAAGATGGTGTGTGTGGAAGCACTCAGAGTGGCCCTCATAGACCTTAAGGCGATTATACACAACCTGGGAAATACAACAGTGTTATAGGAAGTTAATTTCACAAGCAAATAGTCCCACTCCTTTTCTTGATTAAGTTCCTGCTGTCATTTCCTGCTGTTTAATAATAACATGATTGAAAAACACTTCATAATTATGTAAATATTCCTCTCATGTTGGGATCATGTGATCAAGCAATGAGTCAACCACTTAAGAAATTGTACGGGAAGGGTAGCTTAGAAGGCATATAAGCCTTGCAATAATGTGTATAATACTAGCTCATTCTACCTGAACTTGTATAGAGTTTATTAAAAACTGCCCAATCAAGATTAATTAATCATTAGTTACCTTTTACGTAAAGGAGATATGATTGCTGTCAGTACTGGCAATAAGTAGGTAGCCCAATAAAACATCTGAGAGATCTTAAGGAACTCTAATGTGAACATGTTGATCTTTGAATTAAAATATGCAACTTATCTGTAGAACCGGCCACATTAAAGGATTGGAAAGTAGCCAATGTAATACAATATTTCAAAAAAGACAAAGGATGTTCCAGGAAGTACAGGCTAGGTAAATGGGAGGTAAACATTAGTAGGTACAAAATTATAAGTTTTATATAACAGGAGAGGTGTTAACAAAACAGATACTTTTTGCAAAGATCTAAGTTCTTTGAGTGTGCCATTTGGAGTTGAAATGAAAAGTATTTTTTTGCGTATTCTTTAATGAAAATGTACATCAAAGTAGACTAAGAAAATTTAGTAGACATAGAATAAATGCTAAAAAGATGCATCATTTAGTAACACATGCAAGAAGTAGGTCCACCAAACTGTCTCTTGCAATAAAAATATCTAAAATACTGTGTCCTTACAATGGATAGATCTAGATAGTGGATCCCACAAATACCTTTTTAGAACTGGCTTTTTAAAATGTGTATACAAATGGTCCTAGTTGGAGCATTCAGTTAATAATTATGTTAAAGGCACCAGAGTTATCTAAAGTGGTTAAACAAAAGTGGAATATGCAGAACTACAGAAGATATTTACAAAAAGGGGAAAGTGACAAAATGTTAGCAAGGTAAAACAATCTCTTTGAGGACAAAAATGTTCTAATATCACATATATTCACCATGTGACCAGTAGGTGGCTGTTTTTGTTGTGTCAGTCTGGGATTTGTGCATTATTAAAATAATATTACCATCTACAGGTTCGTTGGAAAGGTAATAATACCATCCTTTTCACCATATTTTTTATCTAAATCAATGATGCAATTACCTATAAATTTCAGAATCATGCAAGCTAATGTATTCCTTGTAATACTCTGAGACCAGTCAAGTTTTCTTTGCTTTACTCTTAATATTTTGGTACTTGTTTTTATTACTATAATTATTATTATACATCAGTTGTGAGATTCCTGTTGAATGAGCTGAGTTCCATTTACACACCAGCATCTCTTTTCTACTTCATGTTTTCTTTGATCCATCATGCGCCATCAAGTTGGTGTTGATTCTTAGCAAACAGGTAGATTTCTTCCATGACAATTTTTCCCTAATCTAATCTTTCAGGTCTTCTAATGGTGTACCCCTGGCCACCGTAACTGAATCTATCCACTTTCCTGCTGATCATCCTCTTCCTTTTTCCTCAACCTTTCCCAGCATTAAAACCTTCTACTTGGGAGCTAGGTATTTGCATAATGTGTCCAAAGTAGAATAATTTTATTGTGGCCATTTGCGACTTGAATTAAAGTTCTAGGTTGATTGGTTTGATGATCCATTGGCTTGTTTTCTGGACTGTCCAAGGTATTGGCAGGGGTCTTCTCTAACACCAAAATTCAAAACTATCAAATACTCTTCCTGTCCTGCTTCTTCAAAGTCCAACTTTCACTTCCATAGAATATCTCAGGGAAGATCACGGCCTGAAGTATAGGCACTCTGTGAGGAAGAGAGGCCGTCTCAGAATTTGATAAATAAATACATAAATTTATTTTTCAAGGCCCCTGTGGCTTCTCTGCCAAGCACTGGTCTGTGATGCATTACTTGACTGTATGCTCCTTCAGTGCTGCTTAAGTTTGTTGTACAATGTACCAGCTCATTTCCTACTTCATGAACATTTTCCATCTCTTTGGAACAAATCATGAGCAAGTTTGGAGGATACTTTCTGTTGCTAGAATCCTTCATTTGCAGACAATGCTACAAATCCAGAGTTATTAATTTAGTTACAGTGAAATATTACAATTGAAAAGAAGGCTAGATATTACATTCCACTTTACATTTATATGTTGACCTTAAATGTCTCTTGAGAAGTGGATGATTTGGAATAATAATCATAATAAAGTTGGAAGGAACCTTGGAGGTCATCTAGTCCAACCCACTGCTCAGGCAGGAAGCCCTATACAATTTCAGACAAATGGCTGTCCAGTCTCTTCTTAAAAACTTCCAGTGTTGGAGCATTCACAGCTTCTGGAGGCAGGTTGTTCCACTGATTAATTGTTCTAACTGTCAGGAATGTGCTTTAATGTTTACAAAAAATAGTTACATTACAATCAGCATTATGATCAGCAATAAAACCAGCTAATGTATCACTGCATTTATCTCAACAAATTGCAAATTGCCTTATAAAAGAGGGCGGTGCCAGTATAAAAATAGATCAGATCAGTCATAATGCAAATTCTTCAACAAGAAAAGGCAAATTAGGGAAATTAGGCAGACATGGAAATTGTGCAATACATAATATTTTCAAGTGGTAGACTGTCATGGGTCTCTCTCTCTGTGTGTAGTGTGTAGTAGTAAATAGAGACTTCCTTGGTTTAGTGCTGTCCAAATTTATTTGGCTTGCAGTTCTCAGAATTTCTTACAAGACGATGTCAGGTTGAAGAAGGCCAATAGGTGGTGCCATTCCTCAAAGCTATGATTATAAGGTGCAAGGAAAAACAACAATAAAATAAACACTGATTTTTGTCCTAAAAAGGTAACAGCAAACAGCAAGTTTCAACATCATACATTAACATAAGTATGTATATATGTATGTACACACACACACACACACACACACACACACACACACACACACGGAGTATGTATGTATTTGTATGTGTATATCTATGTATGCAGGTGTGTATAAACCTCGACTTACGACCACAGTTTGAGCGCAACATTTCAGTTGTTAAGTGAGACATTTGTTAAGTGAGTTTTACCCTATTTTACGACCTTTCTTGATACAGGTGTTAAGTGAATCACTGCAGCTGTTAAGTTAGTAACATGGTTGTTAATTGAATCTGGCTTCCCCATTGATTTTGCTTGCCAAAAGCTTGCAAAAGGTGATCACATGACCAGTGGTGGGATTCAATATACGTGAACAACTGGTTCTCTGCGTGGATGCCGCTTCCGGAAATCCATTCTGGAGCTGGGCAACAAAAAATTAGCTGCCGGTTCTGCCAAAGTGGTGCAAACTGGCTGAATCCCACCACTGCACATGACCCTGGGACACTGCAGCCATCATAAATATGAACCAATTGCCAAGCATCTGAATTTTTCATATGTATCAAATTCTTCTCAAGGGGTTGTAATGTATTTGTGCAATATATGTGTGGATTCAAGCACTGAAAAAGTGTCATTAAAAATTCATAATATGCCTGACTCATAGTTTTTTTTTTTGCGTATTACTAGGAAGCCCTACGTTACACTTGTACTGGTGCATTGATTTAAATGAAGAAAGATGTTTCCCCTTCTTCTATTACAAGTCCCCCCAAAGGCTAAAGAAATATTCAAAGCCATTTTGTTTCTGACTTGGTAATTTGTTTTGGGACAGGTCTAATTACATACAATCGAGTATTCATTTCACGCGGTTTTACTCTTAAGCACTTAAAATATCTGTCATAATTGCAAATGGAAACAGGAAGTGAATTACCTTTAAAAGCTGCCTAGAGCAGTTAAAGGAAAGATGAATTGTCGACATCAAGCTATAATAGATGGGAAACATACTGGGGCCAAATTAATGACTGATGTGGAATTACTGTTCTCTCTCCCAAACCGAACTGGAGGTATTATTTCAAGATGGTGGGGTGGAATTTAGAAAGCATTTAGAAAGAGGCTCATCTGGGTACTAGGCACTATATATTCAGAGTATAAATTATAATACCATACCACTGAATGTGCTATATTCATATTATTGAAGACCATAAATTAATTCTTTGCACACTGTGTAGAATTCTGAACAGAGATTTGAGAAAGAGACTTATAATAAATATCTCATTTATTCTGAGAATGGTATGCACTCATCCCAGGCTTGGAAGCTCTGTTCTACCACACTTAACATTGTCGTTGTTTTCTAGGCCCGCGGCTACATTTCTGCCCCTATCTACCATTTTTTTATTTGTGAAAAAGTTAATATCTTCTCTTCTTGGGGACATTCTTGGAAATAAAGATGGTGCTTGAGTCTTATCTGTTGCTTTACAGAATCCAACTTGCCATTTTCTTGAATTCAAAGACTTCTAAAATAATATTAAAAATCAGGTGAGGCAAGGAAAGTAGCCAGTGCTAAAAAAAGATCCATTGTTGCCTTCTGGGATTTTTGATCCCAGCGTGTTAAGATGATAGCTTTTCATTCCTGGTCAGGTTAAACATAGCATGTTCAAAATTCATGATAAGCAATGTCAAAACCCAGATAATATTAAAATAGATAGAATACTAAGTGATGGGCATTAAGAACAATGAGGAAGAGAGAAACTTTATAAACCAGGAAAAATCTCAGAACAAATCACTAAACCTCTGAACAGATCCTGAGATTCTCTGCTTTTGTAGGAAGTATTCTGATTTTATAAGCTAATAACATTTTCTCCGAGCAATACCAAGTATTAAACACACGATGGCAGCATTCGCTTGAATTCGTTCATTTTTCATACAGAGGCAAAATACTACTAATAATGGTAGTAGTAATTCTTTTAAAATGGGAATTTATTCTATAGGTGCTTCCAATTCTTAAAAAGATATTTTAAAAAGAAAGGCAATAATAATAATAAGGTGCGCTCCAAATTAACAATGAAATATTTGATATATTTCAAAACCTAACACAAGACTTAGATTCTATTAGAGCAGCGGTTCTCAATCTATGGGTCGCGACCCCATTTGGGGTTGAATGACCGTTTCGTGGGAATCGCCGGACACCATGGTCCGCCATTTTGTTTTTTGTTTTTTTTTGTCGCGCGCGCGCCGCGCATACGCAGTTTGGGCCATTGAGCGTGCGCCGCACATGCGCAGATCGGCCTGTCGCGGTCCGCCATTTTGTTTTTTTGTTTTTGTTTTTGTTTTTTCGTCGTGCGCGTGCCGCGCATGCACAGATCGGCCCGTCGCGGTCCGCCATTTTGTTTTGTTTTTTTCCCCGCCGCACATGCACCGCGCATGCGTGGATTGGCCCATCGCGGTCCGCCATTTTGTTTTTTTATGTCGCGCGCACGCTGCGCATGCGCAGATCGGCCCGTCGCACGCGCGCTCACGCGCGCGCTCAGGGTCACGCCGTGCATGGGCGGCGCAAGTGGGGTCTCAACCTGAAAAAGGTTGAGAACCACTGTATTAGAGTCTGTTAATGTATTATTACAATAAAGTAGAATTAGTTTATCTGGGCACGCTTCCTATTTTGAGTACCTTTTGCAAGGCTGGCAAACTCTGATGTAAAAAGATTTTCAATTCCTTCCTGAATGCCAAGAATAAATGGAGCCCAAATGCATCTCTGAACGGCATATACCCATGATGTAGGGACAATCACCGAGAAGAGACCTCAACTTCATAAACCTTTCACTTTCTGCAGATATGTAACCTTAAGCAGGCCTTGTCTAGATGTCCTGAACAATGTAAACCAATGCCAATTGCATATAGAGAGTATCATGGGGCATTTCACAGCAATTCCAGCTCAATCTGCTGACAAAGCCCCAGCTCAAGTCAACAGATGGACTTTCCCAGAAGGTTGATACAGATGTTCGATATTAGGGGGAAAAGAATTTTGCCCAGTGATACTCTATATTGGAGCACTGCTTCTCCTGAATGACAATTATTGGAACTCTCTGCTCTGGTAGGAGCAGAACCATCTCCAAGTGATGGCTCCAACAGGCAGCCTCTCAGGCAGCCAGGAAGTTTATCATGGTTCACAACATCACCAAGAGGACTTGTATGACCAGGAGAGCTATGCTGGTCCAATTCATTCCTCGCGAATCATCCACCAATATAACCAACGCTGCCTCCCTCCCATACCCTGTCTTAATCCTGAATGAAGGAGATTCATATCGTTTGTTTTTCCTACAAACTCATGCAGCTGGCTCTCCATCATTTTCTCTATTTTTGTTAAAAGAAAAATCTTTTATTAAGGTTTTTAACATACATATTGTAATGTTTGTACTTTGTACTGTAGTACAAATACGAAAAGAAAAAAAGAAAGGGAAAAAAAGGAAAACAAAGTGCCAAAAGAAAAAGAAAGAAAATAAAGAATGAAACAAGAAACAAATAAGAGCAAGGAAAAAAGAATATTTTAAAGAAGTGACTCCTAATCTTCTTTGCAATGAGTGCGAGCAAATTTGATATTTCTCCACCGCTTACAGAATTAGATACAGTATATAATCTGCTTCTTCCCATAATCCCCCCTTTCCATTCGCAAATCCAAAAATTGTCATTTCACTAAAAGATATTAACAAAAAGTCCATAAAGGTTTTCCAGCATTGTATGATGGTATTTTTTATTTCATCTCTTATCAAACAAGTCAACTTTATATTTCTTTTTTGGAGGGAGGGGTAATAATAGTAATAATAATAATAATAATAATAATAATAATAATAATAATAATAATAATAAAGTTGGAAGGGACCTTGGAGGTCATCTAGTCCAACCCCCTGCTCAGGCAGGAAACCCTATACCAGTTTGGACAAATGGCTGTCCAGTCTCTTCTTAAAAACTCCCAGTGTTGGAGCATTCACCGCTTCTGGAGGCAGGTTGTTCCACTGGTTAATTGTTCTAACTGTCAGGAAGTTTCTCCTTAGTTCTAGGTTGCTTCTCTCCTTGATTAGTTTCCATCCGTTGCTTCTTGTCCTGCCTTCAGGTGCTTTGGAGAATAGCCTGACTCCCTCTTCTTTGTGGCAGCCCCTGAGATATTGGAACACTGCTATCATGTCCCCCCTCGTCCTTCCCTTCATTAAACTAGACATACCCAATTCCTATTGAACTTTAATTCATCAATTTGCTGTTGTGTGATTGTACCTCCATTTAAACTTTGTTCCTCCTGCCTCAAAGATTTCTTCAGAACTTTAAAAACCTTCTTTTGTAAATCCATTGATAAGTCTTTGTCCAGGGTATTTTTTCCACTTTAACTGTCATCTCTGCTTTATAACCTACATTTTTTTAATGTTGAGTACCTTTTGCAAGGCTGGCAATTCTTGTATGTTATTCTCCTTTTCATCTTTCATTTGCTCTTTCCTAAAGACCTTAAAGAAATACATTAGCAGGTGCAGTAATTATTGCTTTTAGTTAGTTTAATTATAAGTTTCTCTTCCAATTCTTCACTGATCCTTTGAAATATCTCAAGTGTCATTTCTGCGTATGTCATTTTATAAGTTTCACTCTTTTTCTTTCAAATCCAAGATAAAAAACAGGTTTGTCTTTTTTGCCCCCTTTCTGGAAATTTAGCCCCATCTAGTGTCCAATTTCTATAGAGTCTCAGATTTCTTTTTTTATATTCAAATTTCAACCAAACATCTCTTTCCTGGTAGGTTAAATAAATTAGTATTACATGCAGATATTGTTCTATATATCTTATTATTTCAAAAGTCTTGGCAAAAGTTATTTATTTTTTTTATCAAAGTTTCCAAGGTTCCAAAATCTTCTGGTCCCTTGATTCATTTAAAACTTTCTTGGCTAAAATTCTTATTCATTTTTTTTGCCCTTTTTTATATTCTGCTTGTTCTTAAACTTTTAGTTATTTTTTCCTCTACTTAGGGATGCAGTTTTACTCACTAGATAGTTTTTAAAAACTTGTTGCTTGGAAGACCTCTTTTAACTTTGAAATAATTGTAAATCTAAAACATTGTAAATCTAAATTGTAAATCTAAATTGTAAATCTAAAACAGGATACTTACGGGACCGCCTTCTGCCACATACTTCTCTATGACTGGTGAGAGCGCACAGGGTCGGCCTCCTCAGGGTCCCGTCAGCGAAACAATGTCATCTGGCGGGCCCTAGGGGGAGGGCTTTCTCTGTTGTGGCGCCCGCCCTCTGGAACCAACTACCTCCTGAAGTCCGCGTTTCTCCGACTGTCCCGGCCTTCCGAAAGAATTTAAAAACCTACCTCTGCCGGCAGGCCTGGGGATGATTGTTGATTGTGGTGTGACTGATGAGTATGTGTGGGGTTTTATTTTTAATGTTTCTTGTTCGGATTAGTTGAAATTGTTCTATATATATGTTGTGAGCCGCTCCGAGTCTTCGGAGAGGAGCGGCATACAAATCCGAATGAAATAAAATAAAATAAATTTTAGAAAGTGAGGTTAACAAACTCAATCTCCTTAAAGGCTCTGTCATGGTTGAGGGCTTTCCTTATCACTCGGCTTTCAGATCCATATGTTGACCCTCACCCTACAGCTTCCTCATAAAGAGGAATGGTTTGGAGTACAAGTAGGCAATCTCTCATCCTTATCGGGAGAAGTTCCATCAGACTAGGCTTATTGCCAGCTCTTTGATCTTTGTTGATAATATTGGAAAATGCCCTAGCTCAGTGATGGCGAACCTTTTAGAGACCGAGAGCCCAAACTGCAACCCAAAATCCACTTATGCATCGTCGGGTGCCGGCTGGGTGTGGCCCATTGGCTGGGTGTGGCCAATTGGGAGTGTGGCTCATTTGGTGGGCGTGGCTGCGGTGGTAATGGCAGACTGGGTGGGATGAAAAAGTTCAATCAATCAATTCCAACTTTGCAAGATCTTGTTTTTTCCTGCGAGAAGTTGAAAGTGACTGATTGATTGAACCTTTTTTTTTTTTTTGCACACAACAGCGGAGGCCTAAAGCAAAAAGGTTTTATAAAACCCAGCTGAAGGCCTAGGACTGGGGCAATGGCGCGCGTGCCTACAGGGTGTGCGTGCCCATAGAGAAGGCTCTGAGTGCCGCCTCTGGCACCCGTGCCATAGCTCACCACCACTGCCCTAGCTCATTATTGCCTCAACTGAAGCTCCAATTCTCCACCACTTTATCATCTGCCATTATGATGACATCAAGTTTTCACATGATGACAGGTGAAGCTTGAACCATTTCAATTTATTTCCAAACAAGAGACAGTGGACACAGTCCAATTCTGCATCAGATAAAATATCTTCTACACTGCACAGGCAAGATAAAGAAGCACAAGAATCTGAACCTTGATTATACTACAAATTGGACTCGTATTTGATGAAAAATCAGTGGTCTTGCATTTCAAGTCAGTGGAATTCTTTTTAAATGGCTTCATTAACTTCGATTCAATAAATCTACTTATCAGACATTTGGTATCCTGGAAAGTTTATTCTTACAGTTTCTTGCCTAGAGATGACTGACATTTCATCATGCTGAAAGTTGTCGAGCATGGCTGAATCAAGATAATGAGTTGGGCCCTGATATCTATGTGGCTCCCACCCTGATATCATTCTGGGAAGCCTTGATGATCTGGATGTTCTCCCAGGACTTGGGTTAGGCCCCCATTAGATATTTTGGGTGTGGGTGCTGCTAGCTGGACTCATCATCTGTTCTTTTTCTTTTTTCTTCTTTTTCCTTTGTTATTATTCTTTGAATTCTTATATTTTGTTTGGTTTCGTTGTATACCACCCAAGGTTACTTTGGAGTCAGACAGTATCTAAATTGAATAAATTAAATTAAAAGAAATTGACAAAGGGTCTTTTCAAATAAGGTGCACTTTCACTGCTTTAAAGGTAAAGGCTTTTTGCCATTCCTCAAATAACCAACAATTAACTATTTCTTAAATCCTGTCAAATATACTTTCTGTGGCCACCAAAGGATCCAGCTGAGGTACTGATCCAACCCATCAATGGCAAATCTCATTCTATAGAGCATCCAATCTACTTTCACAACTTCCACAAACTAAAAACAAACCCTGGTAATGTTGCGAAAAGTTGAGTCCCTTGCCTCATGTGGCTCTGTCCAGTTGGCACTTACTTCTGAATGAATGTGAACAACTTTATGTGCAAAGAAACCCACAAAAACATCTGGGCAGTCTGTAAGCATCTTATTCCATTCAACTTTCTTCCAACAGATCCAGAGCATCAAATGGGATGCTTGAAGGGAGTCTAGGGATACAGCAAGAGTGGAGAAGTATATTCTTCATCATTTTATTGCCACTGTAAAGGGCCAAATCTTGGTATGCACCAGTATTAAGTCATATTCAAATTCAAGTGTAATTGTTCATCTATTTTAGTTTTAAGAATTTGTACTTTTGAAGATTTAGGAGTACAAAACATAAACTATTTAAATCTAGTTTTGAAAAGAAGGACCCGGGGTGACATGATAGCAGTGTTCTAATAGTTGAGGGGCTGCTGTCAAGAAGAGAGAGTCAACTATTCTCCAAAGCACCTGAAGGCAGGATAAGAAGCAATGGATGGAAACTAATCAAGGAGAGATCTAACCTAAATAGAAATTACCTGACAGTTAGAACAGTCAACCAGTGGAATGGCTTGCCTTCAGAAGTTGAGGGTACTCTATCACTGGAGGTTTTAAAGGACAGCCATTTATCTGAACTTGTATAGGGTCTTCTGCTTGAGCAGGGGGTTGGACTAGAATACCTCCAACGTCCCTTCCAACTTGCTAATTCTGTTATTCTGTCATACTCAAAAGACCAGGTCCATGTGGAAAGTTCCAATTAAACCAGTGGTGGGATTCAGCTGGTTCAGCAGAACTGGTAGCTAAATTTTGCTGAGTTCAGAGAACTGGCTTAATGCACAGTGCTTCTGGAAGTCTGGAGGAGGCCTGCCAGACTTAGAATAGCCCACCAGAGGTGCATGGATGCCACTTCTGTAAATCTATTCTAGGCCTCGAAGGCCTGGAGGAGGCCTCCAAGGCCTAGAATGGCCCACAGGAAGTGTGTGGATGCCACTTCGGAAGCCTATTCTAGGCCTTTGGGGCCCAGGCCTGCATGCAATAAGAGAACCGGTTGTTCAGGTATTTGAATCCCACCACTGAATTAAACTGATTTATTGCTAAACTCCCTATGCACAGAAATCTTCTCAATTGATAGTTAGCAGCTGCTTGGAGTTACAAATTTGGGTCTACAAATTCAAGAGAGGTTGGACTTAGTCTGCTTGTGGCTACATAGAGGTTCTAGGCCAGTGGTGGAGAACCTTTTAGAGACCGAGTGCCCAAACTGCAACTCAAAACCCACTGATGTATTGCCAGGTACCTGGTGGATGTGGCCTGCTGGATGGGCATGGCCCGCTGGGTTGATGTGGCTATGGTGGTCATGGATCCAGATGCTTGGAAAATGCCTCTGCTGCCCGGATCAGCCATGGGGGGGGGGAGGCGAAATCGCTCTCCAGCCATAGATTTGGGCGGCAAAGGCCTTTTCCAGGCCTCTGAAGCCGGAATCGGGCTGCTGGGGCACTGCAAAATCGCTCTGGAGGCATACCTGGACTATTGCTGGCAGCTACCTCCACCATACAGCCTGGATCCACCCAGCTCTTGCAGCTGCTCCCTGACTCCCAGTGCAGAGAGAAAGAGAGTGAGAGCGCAGGCGCACATGGAGAGGCGGAGGGGAGCAGCTTGGCCCCACCTCCCTCTGGGGCGATGGTGCGCGTGCCCACAGGGACGGTTCTGCATGCCGCCTGTGGCACACGTGCCATAGGTTCGCGCCATGGTTCTAGGCTGATCCCTCTTTTAACTCTGCCCCAGTTTCTGTCACTCCTTTCTCTACAATTTCAAAATAGACATTAGCCTTACCGAGTGCTTTAAAAAAAAAAAAAAAGTTGCTGGAACTCACACATGTCATACAATCTGCCTTGTCTACCCTACAAGGTTCTATCCAAAAAAGGTGCCAGAACTCCGTTCTGGGCGTTCTATGAGAAAAAAAGTCCTGGCCTTACCTGCAGTCACAAATATATTTATTTCTGACATTATCTCCTAACATTTTGAAAACAAATGCACACACATTTATAAGAATTGCTAACTTATAAAGGCTAGATAAACACAAACTATTTGACTTTCTAAAAAACAACAACTATAAAGTAACATACTGCTGCGCTTACATACGTTAAAGATCTTAATCTTTGAAAAGTAAATATAGCTATCAGCAGAAATCAGACTGACAATGTTTTGTAATTACAGTAACAGTTTTATTGAAATTTTTAGTTTTAAGCATATTTGTTTCAAAGAACAATTTGCCAGAAGTAAGTTGGCTGTGCGGAGAGGAAAGATAAAAATGTGTAATCGAGTATGAGTGATGGAAAACACACGCTCTGGGTGGAATTGTTACTCCTTTTGCAAGAAGGCCTCTGTTGCTCACATATCTAAGCTGAAAGAAGGGAGGGAAGAAGAAAGCTATCATACCAGCAGGATCCTTCCAAAGAACCAATTAAGGAAGAGAGTAGAAAATGAGATTTAAAAAAGGAAAGAAGGACATTACCCAGTTCTCCCCAATGCTAACGGCAGAGAAAATAATGGAAATTGATTCGATGTCTGGTAAAAGTGCTGATAGGATCCAGTAGAACTGGAGTGAATGTAAAATAAAAAAGCATCCTTCTGCATAAGTGCAGAACTTTAAAGCAAATACTCAAGGGCCCTCGTTATATTAATAAGTAGCTTAACATCATACTGTAAAGCAAGATAATAATAATTCCCTGGAGATAGCAGAACAGAAGAGAAAGAACTGGGGGGGGGGAAATCACAAAATACAAAGCCCTGCAAATAGAATTGGAATGACTGTGGCAAAAGAAAGCAAAAATAGTACCAATAGTAATTGGGGCCTTGGGTACAATCTGAAAACAACCTGAACATCACTGAAACACCACTGGCATTGGCAAAAACCACACCAGTCACTTGCAAAAGGCTGTTTTACTTAGAACAGTTTACATCCTGTGACGATACCTTTAACACTATCAAACAGCATCTGCCTATCCTAGGTCCTTGGGAAGGACTCGATAGGCAGATAAAAATGCCAAATCCAGTCTGGGCATCTGGCTGACTCTGTGAGAAACCATAATAGTTAGTAATAGTAATAATGTCTCCACAGGATCATTAGAACTAGGCTTTATTAAGAAATCTGTAGTAATAGAATTGTCATGGTTGCCAAGAATCTTGCAAGTATACTTGTGTTTCTCCTTCTTTCTCCACCATCCCCAAGGAGTTAGAGGGGAACCAGTCTGAGTCTTTTTATTTTTCCTCCCATCCCACTACAACCCACAATTAGTGCATGCTTCTTCTCCACTTAATGCATGTTTCTTCTCCTCCACAGGCTTGTGGGTGCCTTCTCCAAGACATCTCTTTGTAAGCCGCCCCGATTCACTGAAAGTGAGTTAGGCAGTCATATAAATTTTCATAAACAAACAAACAAAAAATGAATCCCCACGGTTCCTATAATTTAATCCAGAGTTTAAATATATTAGATCAGATAACACTCTCTTGGATTCTCTTTCCTTTGTTCATTAATGTCTTCTTTAAGACGATTCTTCAAGAAGCTGGAATGGTAAATGAGATGGGAGAAAATGCTTGCTTAGTACATAGATGGCCTATTCTAGCGAGTTCTGAAACTCCAAGTTAAGTCTCAGGAAAAATAATGAATTCATGTGTAAAAATATATCATTTAAAAATGTCTGACAGCTTTAGTGCAGGAGCAACAGGGAAAGGGTCATTGTCAACAGTATGAAAATGGCAGATGCAACCAGGGGGTTGAAGCCATGTCCTTCTATTTACATCTATACACACATGGATTTTAAATTCCATGGAACCTCCACATATGCCCCTTCTTTAGTGGATCTTGTAATATTCATTATTATTTCTATAATAAATATAATGAATTGTGCAGGTTCTTTCCAAACAATGATCAGCTTATGGAGCAGGGTCTGAAGGTGCTTCCAACTGAGGCTTTTGTGACACATTTCCTGCCTTATTTACAGAATTTTATTTGGACCTCATCCAAAATTATTTGATCTGTAATTCGCCCATCTTTTTCCACGGCTGGCACCGTTTCAATTTCCAGTGAAAAGATGCTAACGGGACACACACAGAGAAAGAAGCGATTGCATAATGGTTTTTAATTGTTAGCATTACAATCCCCACTGTCTGGAAGCAACCTTAATAATTTGGATGAACTTGTTGCAGACATAGTACGATGGAAAAACAAGTCCTTCTGGGACATGAAATGAAGAATCTGGAACAAATTTATTTTGTGAAAGAAATGGCTCAAGAATACCTTTAACCAAGATACAGAAGATCCCAAACTTCTCATCTGCCCCCAATCTGTTTGTTTAATACCTCTAATTTGTCTTTATCTCTGCCAAAGCACATAGACAGAGCCCACAATAAGGAGCTTTGAAAGGGTGGGCCTCCTCTTGTTCTGAATCTGTCGACAGACGGAATGGAGCTGCTCTACTCTCTTTTTCCAGTCAGACAGGATTGGAGCATTAAGCCTTTTACGATCTAAGTTAAAAAAATAATAATTGTGGAACACTTTAAATGTTTCTTGCTTGATCTTTGTGTCAGCAGGACAAAATTAGGAATTTCAAATCAATTAAGATAAGTGATAATAGGTATTCTGTAATGACCAGAATCAAAACAGGACAGATTGCTGGAACCTTTAATAGATGTACCACAGTGCAGCTCAGTTAGTTGAGACCCTGGTCTTACAGCTTACTGCTA
This sequence comes from Bothrops alternatus, assembly GCA_034064705.1. NCBI lineage: Eukaryota > Metazoa > Chordata > Lepidosauria > Squamata > Viperidae > Bothrops > Bothrops alternatus. Next base: position 18,704,349 of record JARGCV010000018.1, on the reverse strand, counting down.
TACATAATTTCAGCTGTGAAGCAAGTTACTGACATTTTTCTTCTATCTTGGTCACTATTGTTGAATACAAGTCTTTCCTTGTGCTTGAACAGATGGATACCAGATTTTATTTATTAGGAGTATAAAATTGTGGGGATTCATGGTTACATATAACATGATTTGGTGCTCTTTTGGAATTATACTTTAATGCATATACTGTAAGTAGTTTTATAGGAATTAAAGATTTGATTTTCCTAAAATCTAAAATGTTAAAGATGTTGATATGATGTCCAATTGTACACTAAAGCTTTGGAATCTGACTGTTTATCAGATAATACAATTGAATCAAGCCTGAAAGGGGGAGCGGGTTAAAACAATTATACTGAGGAACTGAAAAACTGTTTATTCCAAATGTAATGAGTGGCTTTTGGAAATGTGTGATTTATCCTTCTTGGAAAAGTCAGTGTTTTCTCAAAGCAAAGAATGAAGCAATATGTACTACTTTGGCAGAGTTTGGGGGATACTTTACAATAATATTTTGTTGTAAATTATACCATAGTACTCTATAGTATTTATTAATAAACTATCCTATTGATAATTTTAATATATAAAGTCATTTTTTCCTTTGGTATTTCTGTTTTTTTCTGTTCTAGTTTTAGTTTAAAGATTGTTTTATTTAATTGTATTTTTAAATATATGTATGTAGGTTTTTTTGTCAATACTTTACCTTTTATTGTAAAATAAAATTTAATAAGCTTTTTCTTTGACCCACATTTCAGCTCTGCAGACCCCAATGTCAGTGGGAATCTTTTCAAAGCATGCAGAATATAAGTTTGGCTTAAAAAAGGGACCACACTTGATTTGGGAATATTCTGTAGCTCAGCGACTCCAAACCTTTTGGACATCAGGAACTGGTTCTGTGGAGAGAGTTTTTTCTGTGAACCAGAGGGGGCAAAGTTTCGTGTGCTGTCTGCAACCCCCAGATGGGACTTTGCTTGTTTGTGCAGACCAGTTGCTGGCATGCCATGGACCGGTGCTGGTCTACGGATTAGTGGTTGAGGACCTCTGCTGTAGCTGATATCAGAGGATAAGAAGGTTCTGCTTGCTAGCATATCACTTTTGCATATATATTGTATGTATGTTTGCCATTTTTTGGGAAATGTTAAATGCAGTGCTTCCTCAAATGCTGATACAATGCTTCTGGTAAATCTACCGCGTTCCATCTCCACAGTTTGGTACCTTACAGATAAGTCAGAATTCTAACAATGTTATTCAAATATTTAAAGAAGAAGAGAACAGAAAATCAGAGTTGGAGGGCACCTTGGAGGTCTTCTAGTCCAATCAAGCAGGAGACCCTATACCATTCCAAATAAGTGGCTGTCCAGTCTCTTCTTAAAAGTCTCCAGTGATGAACCCACAACTTCTAAAGGCAAGCCGTTCCACTGGTTAATTTCTTAGTTCTAGGTTGCATCTCTCTTTAATTAATTTCCATCCATTATTTCTTGGTTTGCCCTCTGGTACTTTGAAAAATAGATTGACCCCCCCTCTTCTTTCTGACAACCCCTCAAATATTGGAACACTGCTTTCATGTCACCCCTAGTTCTTCTTTTGATTAGACTAGAGAAACCCAATTCCTGTGACCATTCTTCATATGTTTTAACCTCCATCCCTCTAATCATTGTATTGAGTAAAGCTGCCCTATAGAAATTGGAACATTTTAAGAGTAAATAATAATTTGAAATAGCTCATCTAATATATGAATTTGCAGCTCTATGTCCTGTAGAGAAAAAACAACTGTTTAATAGACTTTATGTAATAAGAGGTAATAGAAGCAGAAAATCAGTTGAGAAACTCAAAAAGAGCTAGAAAACTTGCTAATGCAGCGTCTTTTGAACAAATGTAGGAAATCTGCTGCATTAGCATATTTCACACAAATATGTCACTGCCAATCTTAAAATATATGCTTCGGTTCAGTAGTCAATGGAAGTGAGAAAAGACAAAATAGACCCAACATTCTTTTTCCAATTCTCCTCACTGTCTTCATCCAAAACCTCCATTATGTATTAATATTGAGTTGTAACAGCTTAAACCTATTTAAAGGTTACATACAAACCTCAATGCAGGAACCAAGTTGTTAGCAAAGTAAGCCATAATTTAATCTATCAAACTTTTTATTTGTATAATAAGAGCTTATTATACAAATTTTGTAATCATACTTTAAGTGCATACTTAAAATGATTACAAAATGAGTATAATAAGCTTTTACTGTACTATAATAAATGACAATTCTGAAGCAAATCAAGAGGCACAGCAGCTTCTATTTAACCAAATGTTTGAGTGAACATATGTATCGCACTGAGATCAAGTACTTAGCAACTTGAACAGCGAGTTGAATATGAAGATGAAGATGGAAGGAAATTCCTCCTCTGAGGTTGCCACAGAGCAAAGCCTTGGAATATATCATTCTCCCAAAGGCTATTCCATTAGATCAAAGTTGATTGGGCAGGTACTTAAGGAAGAAACTTGTAGTGAAAGTTGCATCCAATTTGAAGCTGACTCTAATGGAAGATCCATTAGGACGTCTTTCAGAGGAAGATGGAAGAAGGCAATTTTGTCATCCCTCCATCCTCAGAATGATCCCAGAGTGTTGGGGGACCTTCAAAGTAGGATGGAAAATTAGAGAGCTGAAGAAAAAAAATCAACAAAACCGATCATGTTTCCTATTCGATGATGCAAGCCTTTGCTGGACCCAACACCTTGCTTAGCTAGGAGGGATGTTAATTACATTAAACCTTAGTTGCAGACAAACCTAAGATTTGAGAGAGATAAGGAAAAAAAATTTTTTTTGCTCCATAGAAGCATTCTCTTTAACTGTGCCCCCAGCTATTCCCATTATTACTTAACTATTCACATCTGAGAATATTTCAATATCTTTTAACGATGTTGAGAATTTCAGTAACTACCCTACTGGTACTTTCATGAAGCTCAGTGACCTCATTATTTTGATCAGCTGGGTGTTCAGCAGCATAACTTCACATCCCATAAATGATTAATTTATGGCTGAATGTTTCAAGGGAGCACACAGGAATATTTCACTAAGATAAGGAGATCAGCTGGAACATTATGAGCACTTGTCTAATAGGAGCTTATTGGACCCTAGCCTTGTACCTTTTAACAAAAGAGCCATGACTAAACTATATTGTCAATATTTGAAGAATTATGAAACCAACATTGAAAGCAACTAGGAAACTAATCTTACTCTTCCTTCTAAATAATTATGTGCAGTGAAAAATTGGATGTTTAGCTATATGTAAATATATTAATTTTCACTGGTTTTAGTGAAATTTGTTGACTGTAGCAGAAGAGGCAGCTTATACATATTGTATTTCCTCTATTTCCTCTACTTCACTTTTCACAATAAAAAGATTTGTGTATGTACATTTACTAGCTTATGTTGTGCAGGACATGGTTGTTTGTTTAATATTATGAAATTATCTGTTCTACTTTATCCTCCAATTTTTTTCAAACGACAATTAAAATTGATGCTGTTATTTCTGTCACTCAAAAGTATACAATAAGGTGATAAAAATACAAACCAAGTAAAGCGATTAAATGAAAAAGAGCTAAGCACTGATGTGAATGAAACTTAAACTGAGACAAACCTATGTTACTGATAATATTAAATGAATATTTTCAAGTGATGGTGTAGTACAGCGGTTCTCAACCTTTTCCGGGGCTCGACCCCGGCCCGCATCGCGCAAAAAAAAAATATGGCGGGCCCGCACTGTGCATGCGTGGCGTGACAGGGTGCATCGTGCATACACGGCGTGACGCCCTGCATCGCGATAGGGAAAAAAATGGCCGACCCAAAAAAAATGGCCGACCCAAAAAAAAATATGGCAGGCTCGCACCGCGCATGCGTGGTGCGACAGGGTGCATCGCGCATGCATGGCACGACAGCCCACATCGCGATAGGGAAAAAAATGGCCGACCAAAAAAAAATGGCGGACTGCGGTGCTTGGCGACCCCCATGAAATGGTCATTCGACCCCAAATGGGGTCGCGACCCACAGGTTGAGAACTGCTGGTGTAGTACTTTCAAAGGAGAGGCAAATGAATTTATCAGGGTAGGATTTACACTTTCCAATTAGAAAAATAGAAAAATGCCCTCTTGCTTTCTTCTTCCATCTCTACTGAGTTGCGTGCAAAGAGCATGGCTCTTTGTTTCATTTGGTATTCACAGAATCAATGTGTCTCCTACTGATCTTTACTTTCTATGAAAGTTTTAGGTGAAGCTAGTAATAAGGATACAATATTGGACCCAGGTGTTAGTCAAAGAAGTGTTGAGGTCAGAATATCCTGATTGGAAGGTTACACATTCATTCTAAATTAGTTTCTAAACTGACTAAATTAGCAGACCAGCAAAACGCTGTGGACACAGTATACTTAGACTTCAGTAAGGCATTTGACAAAGTAGACCACAACCTGCTGCTTAGTAAGCTAGAAAAAGGTAGCTGGCTGACAAACAATACTCAGCAAGTAGTCCTCAATGGTACTACATCCACATGGAGAGAAGTGGGGTACCACAAGGCTCCATCTTAGGCCCTGTATTCTTCAATATCTTCATTAATCACTTAGATGAGGGAATAGAAAGGGAACTCATCAGATTTTCAGATGTCACTAAACTGGCAGGAATAGCCAACACCCCAGAAGACAAACTCAGGATCCAAAAAGATTTTGATAAACTTGAACAATGGGCCCTATCCAACAAAATGAGTTTTAATGTGGAGAACAGCAAAGTTTTACATTTAGACAGGAAAAACCAAAGGTTTAAATACAGATTAGGTGAGACCTGGCTCAAAAACAGCAACTGTGAGAGGGACTTTGGAGTCCTAGTGGACGATTACTTGATTATGAACCAATAGTGTGCAGCCATTGCCAAAAAATCTAATACCATCCTGGGCTGTATAAACAGAGGCATAGAATCAAGATCACATGAAGTATTAGTACCGCTTTAGAAAACCCTAGTAAGATCACACCTGGAATATTGCAACCAATTTTGATCACCATACTACAAAAAAGATGTTGAAACCTTGGAAAAAGTTCAGAGAAGACCAGCTAAAATGATCAAAGGCCTGGAGACTAAAACATATGAAGAATGGCTGCAGGACCTGGGTTTGGCTAGTCTAAAGAAAAGAAGAAACAGGGGAGACATGATAGCAGTATTCCAGTATTTGAGGGGCTGCCATGAAGAAGAGAGCATCAAACTATTCTCCAAAGCACCAGAGGGCAAGACAAGAAACAATGGTTGGAAACTGACCAAAGAGAGAAGCAACTTGGAATTAAGGAAAAACTTCCTAACAGTGAGGACAATTAACCAGTGGAACAGCTTGCCCCCAGAAATTGTGGGCACTCCATCACTGGAGATTTTTAAGAAGAGACTAGACAGTCACTTGTCTGAAATGGTATAGGTTCTCCTGCTTGAGCAGAGGGCTGGACTAGAAGACCTCCAAGGTCCCTTCCAGCTCTATTCTATTCTATTCTATTCTATTCTATTCTATTCTATTCTATTCTATTCTATTCTATTCTATTCTATTCTATTCTATTCTATTCTATTCTATTCTAACCTTTGTATGAACTTGATTCTTTGATTTGTCTATTGCTAATACATAGTGCTGGCAGAATGTGGGTGATGCTTTCATCTTCCTCACTCAGTGGCTTTCTTGCACCTTTTACTCTTTTCTATTTTCTTTTCTTTCTTTAAGTTTGCATTAGTACTCATTGTTAATTAGTTCCAGGTGGGACTATGAGTACCAAAAATGATGAGTACCATATATATTTTTCCCATAAGGAATAATGTAGTGAGTCACAAGGCAGCTGACATCAACAAGTTCAAGCTTTTGTGTTGAGTACTAAACAAATGATGAGTACCAGGACAAAATTTTCATGTCAAAATGCACTGAATACCAAATTCAATGAGTTTCAAAGAAGTTGAGTACCAAGGTACCACTACTATCACAATAAAAATATTTAATAAATTTTAAACAAAAATGTAGGCAATATTTGGAATGAATATGATTGTCATTGGGAGTGGGGGGGGGAATATACATCTTATTATTATTGGTCATGCAGCCATCCAGATTTAGATTGGATTTGACATTTTTTTATCTGAAGGATCTGTGATAGGCAGATGTTGTTTGATGGTATTAAAGGTGTCGGCACAGGATGTAAACTGTCCTTTTGCATTGACCAGTGGTGATTTATTAATGCTGATTAATAACACAGTTGTTTGATTGTAGGTCTTTGCAATTTGGTTCTTTCTCTTCTCTTCTGCTATCTCCAGGCATTACAATATCTATTATCCAGATTTTTTGTCTTTGTTACTGATTAATTAAAACCAGTGAAATTAATGAATTAATCAATTTAAAAATATATTTCTTCCTCTTCTTCTCTTTTTAGAATTCTGTTGAGTATCATTAATGGATGGATGTGAACAAAATGGCTCATTACAGAAAGTCATTTGGCAACCTAAGAATGAATGAAAATGGTGATTGTTTGATGAACTGTGCTTAGAAAAAAAAATCTTTTTTCACTCCAACTATGTGGTTAAGCATAAGCCTATTGATATGCACAAATGGCAAAAAATTAACATAAAAGCATGAAGACTTAGCTGTTTATGATGAAAGATCATGCAGTAGTATCAAGAGTTTGTTTTTCCTGCTATTTTAATATAATGGATTTTTGTAGTCCACTTTTCATATTCACAAAATGATTCTGCCTGATCCAGGCTCATTTCCTGTGCTGCCAGCTGCAGCCCTCACAAATGGTGTTTTTCTCATTTATGTTTGGCTATTTTCCCTTTTCTTATCTCATGCCTTAAATTTAATTGGTTCATTATTTCTTACTCCTTTTTTTTTGTTTCTTTGCATGTTGCTTTTCCTAAAAAGGAAAACAGTGTAAGGGATAGGTATATGTACAAACCAGGATGCTTTCTATTAATGACAATTTTAAATTTTGTCCATACTTTTTGGAATAAATATTCTATTCTAATTGCACCTTAATATTAATTCCTGTTATTAACAATATATCCTAGTTTTAACAATAAAAAGACCAAAACCATGCCAAAACCAATTTGACAGTCAACTTTCAAAAGCTCATCTTTATTTCCAAAGTTGTTAAACAACTTTGCCCATTTATAGCATTCCTCTTCTGTCAAATTGTTTTTTGGTTTTTGTTTTTTTTCTAAAAATGACTAATTTAGGATTTTTGTACAGGTTAAGATATGTAGCCAAGCTGGAGGAATTGAAACAGTTGTTGTAAAGGATTATTGGACAATAAATAACAGATTGCAATTAATGGTTCATTGCGTTAGAACTAGCGCTGCTGGTTTTAATTGTTATCCCACTAGCCACAAATGGCTACTTTATAATCAGGCAGTTTAATAGTCTTAATATCAGTTAATTGACAATAACATCTTCCAGAAAGGGTTATATTTTTAGCTCCAGCTAAACAGTCCAGTGCTTGAAAAGTGTATAAGAAATCAGGAGTCTATATATAACAAATACCTAGGGTTCTTCAGCAACAAATTTTATGGTACTGAAATTTAGAGAGAAAAAGACAGAGAACACATTTAAGAACTACAAAAATGTTTTAATTCTTAATAGTTTATTTGGTTTGCCTTAGCATGTCATGAGCTCAGGATTGTTATTCATAGTATATGTTTGGGTGAATGCAGCTCACTGAGATTGATTCAACAAATCATACTTTTTCCAATATGTAACTCAATGCTTTTCAGGGAAGCTGGAAAACTTTAAAATTGCAAACTAAACAACCAACTTGGGGGAGGCAGGATCTTGACAGATGGGTTGGTATATAAACAGAAGTACAGGTTTTGGGAAGAGATGGGAAGATTTTCCACAGACATGCTGACATATTGTTTGACTAGCCCTAGCTCTAAAAGTTAGTCAAAGGGATGGAATATAAAAATGAAAGAAAAGATGCTAGTTTGGGAGGAAGCAGAGAAAATGACAGAGAGAATTAATTAACTAGGTTAGAAACATATATAACAGTGGTGGCGAACGTATGGCACGGATGCCAGAGGCGGCACTCACAGTCTTCTCTGTGGGCACGTGCGTCATCACCCCAGTCCTAGGCCTTCAGCTGGGTTTTATAATTTTCGCTTTAGGCCTCCGCCACCATGTGCAAAAAAAAAAAAAAAAGGTTCAATCAGTCAATTTCAACTTCCCGCAGGAAAAAAAAGTTCTTGCAAAGTTGGAATTGACTGACTGAACTTTTTAGTCCTACCCAATCTGCTGTTACCACTGCAGCCACACCCATTCAATTGACCATGCCCACCCAATTGGCCACACCCAGTCAATGGGCCACACCCACCTGGCACTCAAAGATGCATACATGGGTTTTGGGTTGCAGTTTGGGCACTCAGTCTCTAAAAGGTTTGCCATCACTGATATATAAGATACTAACTTTAGACCAGGGGTATCCAACCGTGGCAACTTTAAGTATTCCCTAGCCAGACATGTGAGCCATCATTTCCTGTCCCTGCCTTAGAGCTTTCCCATTGACGAAAGAGTAGACATGCTGGCTGAGGAATTCTGGGAGTTGAAGTCCATAAGTCATAAAAGGGCCAAGTTTGAAGACCCCTGGAGTAGACTTTGTGAGAGTAATTTCTTTATGATTTGGAAGATTCTACTTGGAACTGGCCAAACCCAGGATTAACTTCAGCTTTTAACTGGGGAAAGTGATTCTAGACTGACAAGGAAATGAAGGGCTTAAAAGGTAATTAAACAGAGTTGGATAATTGTGTATGCAATATATAATCTAGAAACATTAGATTGCAACCAATGATGTTTCATTACTATCTGAAGGGTTGATGAATCACTGCCTGGAGATTTTTACTTAGATTTTTTTTTTAAACTTGCTGCTCCTTAGCAGTTCTCTGAATTTTTCCTGAATCTTGAGCACAGCATAGATTGTGCCATACAATTTGCATGCGGGAGATGAAATTGGCAAGTCATTGCTGGTCCATCCAATGAATGAAATGCAACATACGCACACAAACCTATTTATTTACTGAATAAGTTAGAATGGAAAAGAAAAGAGTTTGACAAGAGTATGAACTGTGAATAGGATAGACATCATAAAGGGTTATTCTGAAACCTGTTCAAATTTATAAAAAGACAGGGTTAACCCTGAGGGCACAGTTTTGCATGTGTGATTGTGTCTGTGTGAAAGAAGAGGATGAAGAAAGAATCTTAAATTTGGATCAGGAGAGGTGATGAAAAAAATCCCCCATGCAGTTTAATAAAGTATACTTGGAATACTGTTAGAATCAGAAACTATTTTTATTAGCAAAAATAGCTCTCTTTTACTACTTCCCCAATTTTTAAAAATATCCCTGCTTTATTAAAATAAAATTAATGAAGAATACCAAACAGACACAAACAAATAGACTTACTGTTCTACAAAATTCAATGATTTGGAAAGCTTGAAGAAACATTGACTAGAAAGTAAACTTGTTATTTAGGATCTATTTGTTTATTTGCTTAGTTTACCTTGCTCAATCTAAAAATTCTAAAAAAAAAAAAAAGGCAAGCGGAATCTGATCATGATTTGCATGGGGAATTACCAAGAAATTCCCAGGATTATAGGTTAACCGAGGAGAGAAACAACCTAGAACTAAGGAGAAATTTACTAACAGTGAGAACAATTAACCAGTGGAACAAACTCCCTTTAAAAGTTGTGGATGCCCCATTACTTTTAAGAAGAGACTGGATAGCCATTTATCAGAAATAGTATAGGTCGTCTACAAGAGCAGGGGGTTGGAGTAGATGACCTCCAAGGTCCCTTCCAACTCTGTTACTGTTACTTAGATTGGGAAGTAAAAGGAAAATATGTAGGAAGGCAAATAGTCTCTATATTGCTAAATTATTACCATTTTTCACAAGACAAGCTCAACTGATCTATATCCCTTATATCCCTATTCTTACTTTAAATATCCTGAAGTTGTTTACAGTCATTATAAAGGTAGGGTATAAAAACAAAACAGCATGGAAACAGTTTTTATTCTCTTTGTATTCTATCTATAAAAACAGCTGGGAAGGACAACATAAAAAATTATGCCCCCCCATTCTATAGAATTCGATTAGTGGAAAAATATTTATTATTATTTGCAGATGCATTGCTGTCACCACCCAAATCATTTTGCAGACATCTACACCCAATATTGTAGACAATTCTATTTTATCTTAAAGAGTCACTGAATCTCTCCAAATGGATCTGGGATTTGGCCAATTATGATGCACTTTCTAGCTACAATTCATTTAATCTTTGATAATTGAAGCACGTTCTCAATACAATGACGAAAACCCTCTATGTTTTCTTTTCTAGACAAGTTATAAATTTTATTCTCAGCATTAGCATTTTCAATACCTCGTCATTAAATTAATGCTCTGCACCTATCTAAGTTACTTTCACTAATGAATGTCAACTGTTTCCTTTTTATGTGGGGTCTTATTTTATATATTTGATGTTGAAATTGGAAAGTGTGTTCTTTCATTATTGGAGGAACATTATCATAAAAGCCATTAGATCAAAGTCTAAAGTCTGTGAGTCTCAGCATGCAATTTACAACAAGTGATGCAGAGGGCTATATAATGACCTTTACAAATCTTTCCACTTTTTGAGCTTTAGAAAATGTTATTGTCCCAAAGAGTAACCTATTATTATGCTGCTTGGTTTTTTTTTTCACCTAATATTTAATTAGAGAGTATTGATCACTTATTTTCCTGAAAAAATCCATTCTTATTTGACTTGATAATGCTCATTTTGGTTTTGTAAAAAAAAAGCATGACATACTTGATATAGGGTTTCATGCCTGACTAGAAGACCTCCAAGGTCCCTTCCAATTGTTATTGTTATTGTTGTTGTTATTATTATTATTAATGCAATTTTTGCTTTTCTTTACTGCACAAGAAGTCACAAGTTGAATATTAATGAAGTTCTTAATTTCAGTGCCCAATCTGCATTTTGTAACTGGAGGGAAGAAAAGGATTTGGGTAATACAGACTCAAAAGTCAAACTATTTTAGAATGGATTGTATTTAGTTATTTAAAACATTTGTTTAGCCATCCATCTTAAAACCAAACTCCAGTAAGCTTGCAACACAAGAATAGAACAACATATACAATAATAATGTGTGAAGGGCCCTGTTACTTGGCTTTACTATTAGCTGATTAATCATCATGGCTGTTGTTTATAACGTATTTGGTTTGTGGATAATTTTATTGTTTTAATGTCTTTTAAATTGTTTAAATTGTTTTAACATTTTAGAATTGTAAGCTGCTCAGAATTATTTGGCTGAACTGGGTGATCAGAGAGAAGGAAGGAAGGAAGGAAGGAAGGAAGGAAGGAAGGAAGGAAGGAAGGAAGGAAGGAAGGAAGGAAGGAAGGAAGGAAGGAAGGAACTAAGAACAGAAAAACTGGGCTCTGCAATCACTCTTCCCTAATGGACCTCACAACATTCTCATACCATTCTGATCTCACCCTATTCCATTTTGTCATGGCTGATCCTTCAAGGTCAAATCCCATAAGAACTGGAAATGCTGCCACCCTTTATTTACATTTATATAAGACAGAAAAAAAATGAGAAATAGCTTTTTCAAACAGTCTGGCCTTCTGAGACAGTAACAATTGTACATTTAATTTGAGTTCATTAACATGTAACTAGTAGCTACTATTTATTTAGTTGTTTGCATCCCTCCTTTATTACTTCCATAAATACTGTAATTCAAGGCAGCCAACATAATCATCTTATTTTCTCCACAACCACCACCCTGTGAGGTTAGTAGGACTGAGAGAAAGTGATAATTATCTTCTAATCTTCTAGAAGAGCTGTGGTGGTGCAGTGGCTAGAATGCAGTATTGTAGGTTAACTATACATTCCATTGTTAGGAGTTCAATTCTTACCGACTCAAGGTTGACTCAGCCTTCCATCCCTCCAAAGCAGCTAAAATGAGGATCCAGATTGTTGAGGACAATATACTGACTCTGTAAACAACTTAGGCAGGGCTGTAAAGCACTGTGAAGTGGTATATAAGTCTAAGTGCTATTTCTATTGCAAATTTCTGAAATCCATAAATGTAAGAAACCTAAACTATTAGGATGACTGAGTGAGATTTTATGTATTGACTTTTATATTATTATTTGCAGTGGTTCCAGGCCATAGATAGTCCTTGCAAAAGTTTCAAATCATTCTTGATTATTATATTAATAGGTCACTGGAGAACAGATAAATGCTGAGGAACTATTATTATTATTTCATTTATTTTACTGATGTGAATTCCTTGGTTAGGGTAATTTTTATCTGAATGACCACTGGAAAAATAGTATGGTTGTAAATGCAGACTTACTGTGCTCAAAAATGAAAGCAAACTTAGTGGAATTTTCCACCAAACCGTGTTTCAAAGGTACATTCTTGGATCCAGTATTCAATCCCCCAGATGATAGTGGTAAGCCTTGAATTTTGGGGACATTAAACATGTGAAACAAATCCTTAAAGGAATGAAAGGCCATTTGGCATAGGGAAAAGTAATAATTCAAGGTTTGTCAAAGTTTGTGGCACTATGCAACTAAAATAGTAAATGTGTTACAACCCCTCCAGACAAAACTGTATTGGTAGCTCTTAAAGTGGGAGTAATTATGCCCAAGGGGGTAATTTGTACATATCCTGGGCTAAAGGAATAATTTTTAATTACTTGTAAAGGGTCCAGCTTGGAATTGTTCTGCCAAGATTCTTGGGTAAAATGATAGAGTTTGAGTTTTTGTGGGGATAATATTATCTGAGACTGGAGGTAACTGGATCAGACAGTTTAAGGATCACTGCACTGATTCAAACATGCCACTCTCCCTCTGATTGTTGTTAGTCTCTGTGATGTTTCACCTCTTTACTAGGAGGTGAGAAGAGAGTGATCTGCATAATTCAAAAGCAACGAAGTTGGAAGAGTCCAGTAGATGGGAGATGTACCCCAGAAAGATCTGCTGGCTTTATGTCATGAAACATTGCCCTCCTTCAGAAAGAAGTACTCTTTGTGGCTACCTTTCCCCAAGAAAAAAAACTATGTTTGGAGAAGGGACAAGCTGGATAAGGCAACAGCACCTTGATCCTTTGATGGTTCTTGAGAGTGTTGCTGTGAATGCACAGGGGAGATTGAATGAACCAAGGCGAACAGCATGGAAAAGGCAGCCCACTACTTATAGGACAAGGAGAGGCAGAGCCTGGGGACAGAGTGAAAAGAGTAATCAGCCTAAGAGTTATCATGTTCCGAAAAATGGTCTAAGTACAAGCCCTCTTGAATTCCGTTGACTCTTATCTAGTGCAAATTTAGTGCTGACCGTTAGTTGACTAGATTCTTGTGTATAAGCATGAGCAATAAATCATCTTAACTGGAAGTCTATGAAGATTCTCAAGCATCCGGGTCATGGTTGTTCCAAAGGTTCTTTTTGAAAAGGCAAGTGAACTTTGTTTTTCCTTGAAGATGTTTCACTTCTCATCCAAAAAGCTTCTTCAGTTCTGAACCTCAGTTGTGAACTTCAGTTCAGAATGAAGAAGCTTCTTGGATAAGAAGCTAAACATCTTCATGGAAAAAGCAAAGCCCAGTTGCCTTTTAAAAAAGAATCTTTGGGACATCTTAATTGGAACCTAATGTGTGGTCCCAATTCTTTGTGCCTGACACTACTAAGTAGAATAAGAATACGAATCTCCCCTTCTCACATTCAATCACAATCATGATCTACAATATGAGAACTCTTGTTGCACGTGAAGGTGCAATGAAAATATGGATAAAGACATTTACTGGATTTACTGTGTTTCCCCAAAAGTAAGACCTACCCTGAAATTAAGCCTTAGTTTGATTTTTGGGGTTGGGCCTAATATAAGCCCCACCCCAAAAATAAGCTCTAGTTTTGGGGCGAGGCGCATGCCTAAAAATCAAGCTTGGGTGGGGGTGGAGCTTACCATTGCAGCCAGGCTTACCATGGATTGACACTTGCCTCGCCTCGCCGATTCTTCTCTGGCCGAAGGAGCAGCTTCATTCTGTAGCTGAGAATGGAGCTCGGGCCTGCATTTCGCTGTCAGAGGCCTTTCTGGAAGGCCTGTGCAACCAAGAATTGAGCTATGGATTCAATCCGTAATTCAGTTCACAGCTGCACAGGCCTTCCAAAAAGGCCTCTGATGGCAAAATGCAGGCCAGAGGTCCATTCTCAGCTGCAGAATGAAGCTGCTGCTTCAGCTGCAGAAGAAGTGGGCTAGCTGGGTGGTGCTGGCAGTGCTGCTGATGCAAGGTAAGTGAAAAAGACCTCCCCCCCTCAAAAATAAGACCTGGTGCCTCTTTTGGAGGCAATAAATAAATAAATAACACCAAGTCTTATTTTGGGGGAAACATGGTAAATTTTCATGCAACTGGAGTGACAATTGGTACATTACATTAGAATTTCATTTTTTAATGCGTACCAGTGTGTTCACCAAAAAGGTGAAAATAAAGGTTATTTATCTTATATTTTTAAAAGTATTCTATGAGATCTTGATATGGTGAAATTTGCAATATTGCTTAATATCCTTCCCTCTCTCATAAAGTTTTTTTCCTACTTTTTTTATTAAAAAAAACAGCTGTTATGTTATTATATAATCCAGAGCAACTAAAATAGTTAAGTCTGCATGTCTTACGTTTAGGTGCCTTTCCTCAACTTCTAGACTTCACTGGAATTCCATTCTTTAAAAAGTAAGTTTTTCTTTAACTGTGAAAAAATATTAACTGAAGTCAGAAGTTGACAGCTGAAAAATTAATTAGCTAATCCCAGGAGTGCCTGAAAAACACATGTGGTCATGGGAATGTGCTTTCTTTTGACATCTAGAAGAGAAAAGACTCAAACAATGTTTCATGTTTAACTCCAGGAAGATATTTTATCTTTTTCTTCAAAAGTGAAAAGAATTCTTTATGTATGCAAATTATAAGAAATATAAACTAATACTGTACTATTAGGGGTAATTCAGCCTATCTTGTTAAATGTTTATCTTAAGAAAGGGTTCTACAGCTCACAGAATGAGCAAGAAGCATTTTGGCAAGGGATTTTAGTAGGAGAAATTAAGTTGAAGGCATTTTTCCCCCTTTCCATTTTCTCTTTTCTTTCAGCCTAGACTACTCTCACTTCTGGAGCTCATGAACAGAGAGAGCAAATGGGGAAAATATTGCTGTGATCTACAAAGTGCATGCAAGTCATCTACTTACGATCATTCATTTAGTGCAGAGGTCTTCAAACTTGGCCCTTTTATGACTTGTGGACTTCAACTCCCAGAATTCCTCAGCCACGCTGAGGAGTTGAAGTCCACAAGTCATAAAAGGGCCAAGTTTGAAGACCCCTGATTTAGTGACTTATGACTGTTTTCACACTTACGACCTTTACAGCACCCCATGGTCACCTGATCCACATTTGGATGCTTGGCAATTGATATGTATTTATGGTGGCTAGAGTGTCCCGGGGTCATGTGATCACCTTCTGCAACCTGCAGAGGGAATGGAGAAGCCAGATTCACTTAACAGCCATGTTACTAACTGAACAACTGCAGGACTACCTGCCTTGGTCTGCCTGCCTGAAGACTATCCACACTATACTTCCAGCAATTGCAAGTTTGTTTTTTAATTTGAGGAGAATATGAAGAGACTTGGAGAGACTTGCCGTATTAACTGCACCAGAAAACAGAACAGCTACCCTGGGTTGGATAGCTGAAGCTCTCCAAAAGAGACAGAGAAGGGAAAGGAACACCAAAATAGTAGAAGAAAAATCCATCTTGGTTTTAGTGCTTGTTCCATTTATTTCAATGTAGAAAATAATAGATTAATGGAGAGCCCTTAGGTTTATTTTCTTTTACAAAAAGCTGGATTGGACTAATTGCCTGGGGAAAAGACACACTTAATTGTTTCTCTCTTCACCTTTTTTCTTCTGATTGGCTACGGGAAACTTATTTTCCCCCTAACTGAAAAAAAAAGTATACAAGCACACAGGCAATACACTCCTCTCTCAGTCTCACCCTTCTAACTGAGAGGTCCTCTCCTGGGATGCTATTTTTGTAAAAGAAAAATCACAGTGAGTTCCCATCTCAATCACCCTACATAATACCTAGCTACGATACAGCTTTAAAGTCAAGCTTAGCTTTCTCCCTCCAAATTAATGAGACTAAAAAGTGCCTAACTCTGTCTGAATTATACCCTTTGTCTATAGAGATAGGTATATACTTCTATAGAAGTACCTTCAGCTGCAAGCTCTTATGTCTTTCACCAGACACATTAAATTTCATTCCTGGCTGCCATACATTCTCATTAAAGGAAGCCTAGAAAAACCATTAACTGGACAACTAGTCTACGGTTGCTACAACCTGTTATTCCAATTTAGTTCGTAGACTGGAATTATGAAGCTTCATTGATTGCTTTCAACATAACATATTTCAAGGGGGAAAAAAGATCAATGGCTATGGAGTGAAAAACGAAGCACGCAAGTGAAGAATGTATCTTTTAGCAGTCAATTAGACCTTGGTAATGTTCTGTATCTCGTGCAAAACAGACCACACATTACTACGTACTTCATCTTAGCCAAGAGGTTGAGAAGCTGTTGTTTTATTTTACACCACCTCATAAGAAAACAAGTAATTAAAGGTAAGAAATTGTTCGCTACCTTCGTAGATCTCAGTGCAGCTTTTGGAAGAAATTGGCCACCTTAAAAATGGAACCCAGACTGGTTAAGGCTTTCAAAAATGCATACGAGTATAAATGGTTCTCTAACTCAGAGTATATTTACCCATTAAAGATGTTAGACATGTAGCCTAGCCCCAGGTCTTTTCAACCTCTCTGTCAATGATATTGTAGGATTCCAGTACGCTTCATATGCCAACAATCCATGATAAATTTATTAATAGTCTTTTCTATGCTGACAATATGGTTCTAATGGCACAATCTCAAATAGGTCTGAGAAGACTGTTGTGAAAGATAAATACCTACTGCATTCTCAAACTTCTAAAGCAGAGGTGTCCAATCTTGGCAACTTTAAGATCTGTGGACTTCAAGTCCCAGAATTTCTCAGCCAGCCAATTATGGGAATTGAAGTCCACAGGTCTTAAGGTTGTCAAGGCTGGCCACCCCTGCTCTAAATATTAATAAAACCAAATCTAAAGTGATGGTATTTTTTTTAAAAAGTGTGAATATAATGGGCAGCTGCATGGGAAGTCTACTGAATGAGTGAATTCTTTCACCTACAATATTTAGGAGTGGCCTGTGATTGTGGGCAAATATTTTAAAAAAAGCTCAGTGAGGGCTGAGAAAAGTATTAAAAATGATATAAATTATTTAATTTATTTTACCCAGGCACCTTGATCTCCATATTTAAAGTATTTAGGGCAAAAATAGTCCCAATGCTGACCTATGGCATGGAACTGTGGAGCACCTACATTTAACAGCT
Organism: Bothrops alternatus; assembly: GCA_034064705.1. Lineage (NCBI taxonomy): Eukaryota > Metazoa > Chordata > Lepidosauria > Squamata > Viperidae > Bothrops > Bothrops alternatus. The sequence goes on along the minus strand of JARGCV010000018.1, from coordinate 18,686,848 downwards.
TCAGACCTGTTTTTTAAGAAGCAAACTGGGATACATCAGCTTCCTGCAGCCAGAGAAGAAACAAGTATTTACATACACCTCTATCAAAGTTTTAACATATTGGCAGAGGATCCAAACAGGCTACCCAAAATATGTTTAGCTGAGCAGATAAGTAGAGCTCAATCCATCTTTTCTTATAGCATAGGTTTTCCACCCAATATGTATTTCAATTGCCTCCCGGACAAATCATTTTTTGTAAATCAGAAGGTCTTACAAATTAGTGCTCAAATGTACATGGAATTATTGACAAAATTAGATCTTGAAATTGGTTGGCTAAGAACAAAGTCATTTTCCAAATTGAAAAAACACCTGTCAATAACTTTGATGCAATTCTTAGAAGGGCCTATTCTAGAGCACAATTTGAGTTGTTGGATTCCATGGACATGCACTTCCATCACTTGCCATATCATGAGAGGGTATGTATCTGCAATGCCTCAGCCATCAAATATATTTTTCCTGGTTTGTCAGTGAGCAAAATTGCTAAATTTATAAATGAGAAGTTCAGCTATGAATCTATTATATTGAACAAATTGGAGTAAAGGCAATGAATTTTTCTTGATCCAGAACTCTGACAACTCAGACATTGAGGAGGATGTTCCAGAAGAACCTGTTGAATGTCAGCCTCAGGAGAAACAAGGCCAAGAATCAAACACAGGAGCAAACAGAAGATGTATGATGATTTGGATGAACCCCAGTCCCAGTACCACCTGGCCCTTTTATGACTTGTGGACTTCAGCTCCCAGATTTCCTCAGGCAATGTGCCTGGAATTCTGGGAATTGAAGTCCACAAGTCATAAAAGGGCCAAGTTTGAAGATCCCTGGAATAGACCAAAGAACAGAGCAATGTCGTTCTATTATGCTTCTCACCAGACAAATTACTTAATTGATGACAACTGATTGCCACTTGATTTCAGAAGCAGCTCTAATCCATGTTGCTTTGCTGGAAACAATACCTAAATTCTAGCTCTTGTGTGATGTCTCTGTTCATGTAAGAAATCTTAAACCTGCAATCCTTGAACTGTGTGGGAACCGTGACCCTGCTTTTGCGACTTCGGACTGATTCTGGACTATTCTACTGTACACTCTATTTGAAAACAGTTTATTCAGGCAATCATCTAAGACTGTTTTGGTTTGCATGCTATTACCTCTTGACCTTGAGTAAACTCAGAGATACCATACTAGCTATGTGTGAGTCAGTAACTGAAATCTGAAGCAGGACATCTATTGATTCTTTGTATTTAGCACATATATATTTTATCTAGCTTATCTTCAAAATACACCTTGTAATTTACCTCGATTTTTTGATATGATTATAAGATCAATCACCAGTTCGCTCCCACAGGGAGGGCCTCCTCAGGGTGCCATCGGCTAAGCAATGTCGGCTGGTGGCACCCAGGGGGAGAGCCTTTTCTGTGGGGGCACCGATGATGTGGAACGAGCTCCCTCCGGAACTCCGGACATGTCATGATCTCCGCACCTTCAGAAGAGAATTGAAGACTTATCTCTTCAATCAAGCCGGCCTGGCCTAGAGCTCCTCGGGTTTTTATGTAAAAACCACCACAGGTATAGAGAGCATGATAAAGGGGACTAACCTACATTTGGTTGCTAGTTGTCCTTGTTTTCCCATATTTGGCTCATATTCCTTATTGTAAAAGTTAGGCTCAGTCATTCTCTTTAATTTTATTCAGAACTATCTATGACAAACTATACATATTTGACGGGCAAGTTGCTAGAATTGAAGTAAAAAGTTTTCATTTCTGACTACTTCCTAAATTCCATCTTATTTTAAAAATATTGCTTAATATAATTCAACTTCCAGCTGCCTCCTTGTTTTATCTTGTACATAAGAAGACCAAGAGCCAAGTTTTCAATCCTCATTTGCCACATTTTTAGGGTGTTAGTATGGGATTTTAATTTGGTTTTTAGTACAGCCTAGGTTATTCAATTCTGTTTTAAATATTTATTACTGTTACGTTTTAAATTTGGCTGTAAACCGCCCCGAGTCCTACGGGAGAGGGGCGGTATAAAAGTCTACAAAATAAATAAATAAATAATAAATAAATAAAGTCCTCCTCCTTATGCAAAATATAAATTGAGGAAAGATGTCTCATATACTTATTGGGATGGCTTCTTCTTGACTGTTGGTTAGTAAGTAGTATTGCTCCACTTACTGATGAAACTTTAAGTTTACTGTGACCAAAATTTATTTTATATGTCTCTGCCACAAGTAATGAAAAGCAAAAAAGTCTATTTTAGGGGCATGGAATACATCCATTAAGAAGCATGCAGAGAAAAATGGGAATCAGAGCATGTAATCAAGCAAATATAAAGGCAAATACCTGATAGATTCATGGAAGACATCTGATCTTGGCATCTCTCAGGCAAGTGTGGAAAAAGATGGATGTTTGGAAAAATGAATATATTTTGGAATAAGGTGCATTTAGAGAGTAACTTTCTAGAGTAGTATTTTTCAACTCAACAACTTTAAGATGTGTGGCTGGGGACTCCAAGTCCTGACGGGAATTCTGGCAGTTAAAGTCCACACATTTTAATATTCAGTTCTACTAAAGAATGTCTGCCAAAATGGATGGGCTTTGTTTTGCTTTCTTTCCTAACTTTTTGAGTGCTTCGATGCTATAGAAGAAAAGCCCACTTGATGAAACATTTAAATACACACATATATTAATATATTAAATATATATTAAAACATCCTCTGGGATTGTAAGAATCAATGTATCTAATAGATGCATATCTGGCTATTGATGGTACTAATAAAGCTAATAACTTCTTCATAACTGATGAACATGCCAACCATCAGTTAGCATCCAAGGGGTTCTTCATCCCATTGTTTATCCACTTCCTTCTACGCCCTTTTTGTAAGCAAATAGGTGTAATCTCCCCAGCAGCCAATGGTGGATGGTGTTTTCTCCCCACATTGAGCAGGCAGAATGAACAAGACTTCCCTCAATATATCTTTAAAAAGATCTATCTCAGAAATTGAGCTGCCCAGATTATAGCTGCCATCCTGGATCTTACTAGCTAAATGTCTTGTCCTCACAGGAAGGGAAGGCCTCATATCTTCAACCACGGCTGGTATTTTCTCTTCACCATTGCACTGCACCACTATATGGACAAATCCACCTTGGACATCGCTTTCTTCTCTTTGGTAGAGAAGGTCATTAGCTTGGGGTTCTTGCTAGGCCCAAGACCAGGCTTTCATTTATAGCAGGTGTGTTCAACTTTGGCAAATTTAAGATTGATGGACTTCAATTTCCAGAATTCCCCAGCCAACATATCTATAGCATGGAAGCTGCCCTAGCTTCTGCTTTCCTGGGATGACCATGGAGAAATAGCAGTCTTAGTGTCTCCCTAGTACAAGATCCTAGCCTCCTTTTGTGAGTCCAAGTCTAGGTGGAACCATCTTCTCTTCTGTATCCCTGTAAACAGGACAGTGTCATAAGAATTAAGAGTTGTGGTGATACAGTGGTTAGAATGCAATATTGCAGATTAATTCTGCTGACTGCCAGGAGTTTGATTCATACTGGCTTGAGGTTGACTCAGCCTTCCATCCTTCCAAGATCAGTAAAATGAGGACTCAGATTGTTAGGGGCAATACGCTAACTCTGTAAACTGCTTAGAGAGGGTTGTAAAGCACTATGAAGCTGTATATATAAGTCTAAATGCTATTGCTTTTGCTATTATTATGATGCCCCTGCCATCCAGGACCCCTCTCAAGTCAGTGCTGAAAAATTTCCCTTTCCAAATGTGTTTGTTCCCATTCTGTCCACACTGCTGAAGGTGCAGACTGCAAGCTCCTTATGCTGAACAAAGTGTGGGATCATAACTACATTTTGAGAACATTTTAAATAAACCTCTTGCTTTTCCTAGGGAAAGATATCAGGTAAATTACATGACTGTCCTTCATAAGAATAAGATTTTTAAAAAATATTTGCAAAGATATTATATATTTGTCAGAAAGATAAAGACCCACCTTTCTGAAACCATTGATTACGACTAGATCTTTACATTAGAAGGAGTCTGGTATCACCTTTTCAGACCAATAACTTTTATTATTATTTTATTATTATTATTTATTAAACTTCTATGCCGCCCTATTCCGGGAACTCAGGGCGGCTCACAGCATAAATAGAAATCCAATATAAAAAACTACATAATACATATATAAAAAATACATATATAAAAAAAGAGAACCCCTAAATTAAGAAACCATTCATTCAGCAAACGTACACACAAACATACTCTGGCTAGGGGCAAGATGTCAACCGCCCCAGGCCTGTCGGCAGAGATGTGTCTTAAGGAGTTTACGAAAGGCGAAGAGGGTGGGGGCGATACGGATCTCCGGGGGGAGTTGATTCCAGAGGGCTGGGGCCGCAACAGAGAAGGCCCTTCCCCTAGGCCCCGCCAGGCGACACTGTCTGGCTGATGGGACCTGGAGAAGGCCAACTCTGTGGGCCCTAACCAGTCGCTGGGTTTCGTGAGGCAGCAGGCGGTCCCGTAAGTAACCTGGTCCGATGCCATGTAGGGCTTTATAGGTCATAACCAATACTTTGAATTGCGTTCGGAGACCAATAGGCAGCCAATGCAGCTCGCGGAGTGATGCCGAAATGTGGGCATTTCTGGGCAGGCCCAACATTGCTCGCGCAGCTGCATTCTGCATTACCTGAAGTCTCCGAACGTTTTTCAAAGGTAGCCCCATGTAGAGAGCGTTACAGTAGTCGAGCCTCGAGGTGATAAGGGCATGAGTGACTGTGAGCAGAGACTCCTGGTCCAAATAGGGCCGCAACTGGTACACCAGGCGAACCTGGGCAAATGTCCTCCTCGTCACAGCCAAAAAATGATGTTCCAAATTTAGCTGTGGATCGAGGAGGACGCCCAAGTTGCGGACCTTCTCCAAGGGGGTCAAAAGCTCCCCCCCAGGCTGATGGATGGATAGATTGAATTATCTTTGGAAGGCAGAACCCATAGCCACTCTGTCTTGTCGGGGTTAAGTTTGAGCCTTTTGGCACCCATCCAAATCCTAACAGCCTCCAGACATCGGAACATCACTTCTGCTGCTTCACTGAAATGACACGGGGTGGAGATGTAAAGCTGGGTATCATCAGCGTACTGATGATATCTCACCCCGTGTTGTCGGATGATCTCACCCAGCGGTTTCATGTAGATATTAAACAGCAGAGAGGAGAGGACCGATCCCTGAGGGACCCCACAAGGGAGAAACCTAGGGGTCGACCTCTGACCCCCCGCCAACACCGACTGTGACCGACCAGTGAGGTAGGAGGTGAACCACTGCAAAACAGTGCCCCCAACCCCCAACCCCTCCAGTCGGTGCAGAAGGATACCATGGTCAATGGTATCGAAAGCCGCTGAGAGGTCAAGTAGCACCAGGATAGTGGAAAATCCCCTATCCTGGGCCCGCCAGAGATCATCCGTCAGCGCGACCAAAGCAGTTTCCGTGGAGTAGCCGAGCCTGAATCCTGACTGTTGAGGGCCCAGATAATCAGCCTCATCCAAGGACCGTTGGAGCTGGAGTGACACCACCTTCTCAACAACCTTCCCTATAAAGGGAAGATTGGAGACAGGACGGTAGTTGTTTAATACAGCTGGGTCCAGGGAAGGCTTCTTGAAAAGGGGGCGCACAATTGCCTCCTTGCAGGGAGCCGGAAAGGACCCCTCCCTCAAAGAGGCCTTGACAATCTCCTGAACCCAGCTCCGCGTCACCTCCCTGCTTGCCGAAACCAGCCAGGAGGGGCACGGGTCCAATAAACAGGTGGCGGAGCTCACAGCTCCAATGGCCTTGTCCACTTCATCGGGTGCCACAGGGTCAAACTCCGTCCACACAACAGGATCAAGACGAGTCCCTGTCATCTCGACTGAATCATTATCAGCCGACACTGCATTCCAATTGGAGTCAAGGTCCATCCGAATCTGGGCGATTTTATCCACGAAAAACTTATTAAAGTCCTCAGCACTACCCTGCAAGGGTGCATCAACCCCCCCTGATTAAGGAGGGAGTGAGTTACCCTAAACAGGGCGGCTGGGCGGGATTCCGCAGATGCAATCAAGGCGGAATGATACACGCATTTTGCCACCTTGAGCGCCACCTGATAAGTCTTGATATAAGATCTTAAAAGTGTTTGGTCAGATACGGATTTACTTTTCCTCCATCGCTTCTCTAGGCGTCTCTTCTGGCGCTTCATCCCCCTGAGTTCCTCAGTAAACCAAGGAGATCTCCTGGGTCTGCTACCACAGAGAGGTGGTAGCGGCGCAATCTGGTCAAGAGCTCCCTTCGCAGCCATATTCCAGGCCGTAACCAGGGACTCTGCCGAACTGTGAATGAGAGAATCCGGTATTTCCCCAAGCGTCCTCTGAAAACTCTCTGGATCCATCAGACGTCTGGGGCGGAACCACCTAATTGGTTCTGCCTCCCTGCAGGGGAGGATTGGAGCCTTAAAAACAAGCCATAGCAGAAAATGATCTGACCATGACATAGGCAAAATATCTAAGCCCCTTAAATTCAGATCATTGCTCAACTGTTCTGAGAGGAATACCATGTCGGGAGTGTGTCCCCTCTCATGAGTCGGACCCTGAACTACTTGAGTCAGGTTCATAGTTGCCATGGTGGCCATGAACTCCTGCGCCAACCCAGAGGATTTGCCGAGCAACGGAAGATTTAAGTCCCCCAAGACAATAAACCTGGGGAACTCAACCGCCAGCCCAGCGACCTCCTCAAGTAGCGCAGGCAGGGCTGTTGACACGCAGCTGGGAGGCAGGTACGCAAGCAACAAGCCCACCTGAACCCCTAGGTCCAACTTCACAAGGAGCAACTCACAACCCGCAAGCTCAGAAACAGCGAGCCTGCGTAGGCTAAAGGTCTTCTTGGCTATAATAGCCACTCCTCCCCCCTTCCCTGGGGTCGTGGCTGATGCCATACCTGAAACCCGGCTGGACACATCTCAGAGAGAGGAACTCCTCCCTCCGGGCCCAGCCAGGTCTCGGTCACACATGCGAGGTCGGCCTCCTCATCCAGGAGAAGATCATGGATGAGGGGAGCTTTATTTACAACCGACCTGGCATTGAGCAGCAGCAGCCTGAGCCCAGGGTCCGGATTTCCCCCATCACCAGTACTTCGGGCTGAACTCACAGGGTCAGAGCAAGGGATCGCTTTTAAACAGCGAGCTCTTGTTCCCCGGGAATGGCCTACCCTATGGCTCCCGCCATATCTGCCTCTCCCCAACAAGACCGGTATACTTTGGCCCTCTATCACCCCAGAGCCAGCGTCCCCCTCCCCCTCTGCCTCTGCCACACCAGGCAGGCTAGCCAGTCCATCCCATTCTTTCCACTCAACCACAACACCATCCATGCCATCGATTTATCCCTCCCAAAAACCACCCTATAAACTAAACAATTTAAAAACAATGAGCTAACCATCCATTTATCCATTCAACCCGATTCATTCCACAAACAGTCAATCCCCCCAGTCATTCATAACATCTAGCAATTCAATTAAAATAGTATTAAATAAGTATAAATATTTAAAATTTGGACAAACAGTAAGTAAAAACAACTCAGAAAACATAATGACAAACAATTGCCCTCAAGAGTCGGCTGATTAGGGCAATGGCTGCTCAACAGCTCAGCTCTTCTCTTCCCCTCCGAACTCCCAAAGTTCAGCTCAGCTGCTCAGCGTCTGGGGCGGCTGGTTAGGGGAATGGCTGCACAACAGCTCAGCTCTTCTCTTCCCCCTCCGAACTCCCAAGGTTCAGCTCAGCTGCTCAGCGTCTGGGGCGGCTGGTTAGGGGAATGGCTGCACAACAGCTCAGGTCTTCTCTTCCCCCTCCGAACTCCCAAAGTTCAAATTACAACTCCCAAAGTTTTATTACAATGTACATATGCCTTTGATGAAATGAGCTTAGCTCACTAAAGGAAAGGCCTTTAATAAAAATTGTTAGACAAGGTTATGCCAAACTCTTGTTTTTTGCTACAATAGGCCAACATAGCTCTCTTTCTACAATATCCAGATCTTTAACAGTGAATCCCTATTTTTTGCAGAATGGTCCAATCATTTGTGGCCACGATTATTTTGAAACTTTTTATGAATGTGGATTGAATTGGAGTTAATTCAGCCACTCTAACCCAACCTTGGCAACTTCCAGATATGTGAAACTCAACTCCCCAAATTCTCAGCCATAACTAGACTGACTGAGGAATTCTGGGAGTTGAATTCGATGTGTCTGGAACTTGTCAAAGTTGGAAAGGGTGCCTTAAACAGCGCTGCATATCTTTGCATATCCTAGATTTGAAATATTGCCTTAAGTGAGCTGAGTAATATTATATCGTGCACTCTGGATATGTGAAGAAGCTAGTGAAGTAAGATCTTTAATGCCCCAGTTTGTACAGATAATCATTTAGTTTGTCCTGTATATTTTTATTTTTTTACCCAAGTACATATTTTTGTCAGTTGTCAACTGTTTTGATATTTGCACCCTAGTAATTATAGAGCTGTTTATTCTGTGTCAAAAGGTTAGAGTGCACTTTCTTTTTGAAAATGTGGTCAATAAATAATTGGCTCATTTGTTTTATAAACATCATTGTTCTGATTTATTTTTAAGGGAGGATGGTTAATGTGTAGAAAAATCTTTGGTACACATTAGAGTGCAGACTTGTATTCTAGTCCCTCTTTGTTTCATAGTTCTCATATATTATAAGGTCATCTATTATTTATTTTGCCAGTTACCATAAAGTCTGAACATTTGCAGCGCCCATGAGTAATTGACAACACAGGCTATCAACAATAAATCTCTGCTTGGGAGATTTTATTTCCCCCACAATATCACTGCTGGCTAAAAATGTGGCAAATGAGGATTGAAAACTTGGCTCTCGGTCTTCTTATGTACAAGATAAAACAAGGAGGCAGCTGGAAGTTGAATTATATTAAGCAATATTTTTAAAATAAGATGGAATTTAGGAAGTAGTCAGAAATGAAAACTTTTTACTTCAGTTCTAGCAACTTGCCCGTCAAATATGTATAGTTTGTCATAGATAGTTCTGAATAAAATTAAAGAGAATGACTGAGCCTAACTTTTACAATAAGGAATATGAGCCAAATATGGGAAAACAAGGACAACTAGCAACCAAATGTAGGTTAGTCCCCTTTATCATGCTCTCTATACCTGTGGTGGTGAAAGCTGAGCCTTTAAAAAGCAGGACAGGAAGAAAATTGACTCATTTGAGCTATGGTGCTGGAGTGCTGGAGAAGGCTCCCGCATATTCCTTGGACAGCAAAGGTGACTAACAAGCAAGTACTAGAGTGCGTAACACCGGGCGTGTCACTGTAAGGCAAAAATCACAAAACTGTGCTAACTTATTTTGACCATCTATATAGAATAGAGCTGGAAGAGACCTTGGAGGTCTTCTAGTCCAGCCCCCCGCTTAAGCAGGAGAACCTACACCATCTCAGACAGGTGATTGTCTAGTCTTTTCTTAAAGATCTCCAGTGATGGGGTGCCCACAATTTCCGGGGGTAAGCTGTTCCACTGGTTAATTGTCCTCTCTGTCAGGAAGTTTCTCCTTAAATCCAGGTTGTTTCTCTCCTTGATCAGTTTCCAACCATTGTTTCTCGTCCTTCCCTCTGGTGCTCTTGTGAACAACCTCACCCCCTCTGCCTTGTGGCAGCCCCTCAGATACTGAAACACTGCTATCATGTCTCCCCTATTTCTTCTTTTCTTTAGACTAGCCAGATCCAAGTCCCACAGCTGTTCTTCATATGTTTTAGCCTCCAGGCCTTTGATCATCTTAGTTGCTCTTCTCTGAATTTTTTCCAAACTTTCAACATCTTTTTTGTGATATGGTGACCAAAATTGGCTGCAGTATTCCAGGTGTGATCTTACTAGGGCTTTGTAAAGCAGTACTAGTGCTTCACGTGATCTTGATTCTATGCCTCTGTTTTTACAACCCAGGATTGTATTAGCTTTTTTGGTTGCTGCTGCACACTGCTGGCTCATAGTCAAGTGATTGTCCACTAGAACTCCAAGGTCCCTCTCACAGTTACTGTTTCTAAGCTGGGTCTCACCCAATCTCTATTTGTGCTTTTGGTTTTTCCTGCCTAAGTGTAGGACTTTGCTTTTCTCCACACTGAAATTCATTTTGTTGGATAGGGCCCATTGTTCAAACTTGTCAAAATCTTTTTGGATCCTGAGTTTGTCTTCTGGGGTGTTGGCTATTCCTGACAGTTTGGTGTCATCTTCAAATTTGATGAGTTCCCCTTCAATTCCCTCATCTAAGTCATTTAATATGTTGAAGAGTACTGGGCCTAAGACGGAACCTTGTGGTACCCCACTGTTTACTTCTCTCCATGTGGATATAGTGCCATTGTGGACTACTCATTGAATGCGGTTTGTCAGTCAGCTATAGAACCATCTGGTGGTGATGTTGTCTATTCCACCTTTTTCTAGCTTGTCAATTAGTAGATTGTGGTCTACTTTTCAAATGCCTTACTGAAATCTAAGCATACTGCATCCACTGCGTTTCTCTGGTCTACTAGTTTAGTCACTTTATTGAAGAATGGTATAAAATTGGTTTGGCATGATCTGTTTCTAACAAACCTGTGCTGGCTACTAGTTATGACTTTATTTGCTTCTAGTTGTTCTCAGATCTGTTTTTTTTTTAAATCTTTTCTAGGATCTTCCCAGGTATAGCTGTTAAACTGATTGGTCTGTAGTTTCCAGGGTCTGTTTTTTTCCCTTTCTTGAAGATGGAAACCACATCAGCCCTTTTCCAATCCTTGGGTATTTCCCCGGTGCTTCAGGATTTATGAAAGATGTGGTGCAGCGGTTCTGAGACAACATCACACACATGTCATGAGAGGGAATTCACTGGAGAAAGCAATTATGCTTGGAAGAGTTAGTGGTTAATGGAAATCAGGCTGCCAAAGAACATGGTGGCTGGACACCATCAAAGCTAACACAGCTAGCATAGAACACATCAAAGAAATAGTGCAAGATTGGAAGATATGGAGGGACATGGCCCATGAAATCACCAAGAGTCAGACATGATTGAATGAATAGCATCATCTCAACTTTTACAAGGAATTGATATGAAAAAGAATTTCTAGTCCTCCTAATCTCTGACTTAAGAGGAATATATTATTTTTCAGTGGCAGAACACATGGAGAATGATGGCTTAGTAGATTTAGTCTTGTAGCCTTGAATCTTTCAAGCTGTTGCTTTCTCTCCCTCCCCCCCTCAAATTGACTTCTAGTGAACTTCTGTGGACTTGGTAACTGGAAATAGCTTGACATAATTCAGAAGACCCAGTAAAAATCTATACGTTTGCTTGGAAACAGAACTAGAAAATCCACAGTTGCATCTGGCTTCCCAAAATCTATGTCTCTGTCAAGGTTGTAGGACCTTTATCTCCAGCAGAATTTTCAGTAATCAGCCTGATGCCTGAGGAGCTGCAAGCAATTCTTTATGCAATACAATAGGGAAAATTACATTGCTAGACGTTTTGTGTGGCAGCAACCACATCACTTTGACACAGGGCAGTGTGTTCTTCAACCTTAACTTTAAGATGTGTGGATTTTAAGTCCCAGATTCTCTAGTGGGCATGCTAGCTGGGAAATTCTAGAAGTTTAACTACACATACCGGTATATTAAAGTTGCTAAGGTTGAGAAACACCACCAGGTGATAAATAATAATAATAATAATAATAAAAAAGTTAAGATGACAGCCATGATGGCTGCTCATATATTGTGTCATTGCTGCTTGTATGTTGGGTGCCGAATGCATTGCTTAGGACTATTGTGTAATTATAAGCTGCCACGACCATTTGAAATGAAAAACAGCATTGTTACTCAAATACCCTTTTTAAGGAAGTCCAGATGAATTTGAGACTGAGGCAATTAAGTTGTCGTCTCATTATTCTTCCCTCCCCCTCCCCCAAATCCCACAGCAATTCAGAAAAGAAAATAACTGATGGAAAATCCACAGTGTCAACAATAAGTAAGCAATAAGAAAAACAGCACAACAGGCTCCATTAAGTTTAAGAGCCCTCTTAGGAAGTGTGATAGGACTGGCCCTGCCTGAGGGAACTTGAATCTAGGGGGAGAGGCAGTGGGTCCAGGGAAAGCAGAATGAGACCACTCTGGCTTGCCTGTCCTTGCCAGCTGGCTGGCTTTCTCTACTCAAGAGAAAACTTAGCCAGATTGCTCTAGTCACTAGGGAATGGTAGCCATATCTGGAAGTGCCAAAGCTGCAGGTGCAAAACGAAAAGGGTTTTAGAGAACCTCTTTTAAAATAGCATTTGGTGAAGCAGCTGGCAATGATCTTACAATTCTCCTGGCCTGTCATTCCAGTTTCTTGCTCTGAGGAAGGACCCTGGAGAGAGAGTTGGTAGAAGCTGTGTGAAGAACTGGAGGGGAAAAGGAGCAGGCTGAAGATTAAACTATAGTTCGGCTATTGTGGTGAACTTACAGGAGGTAGAAAATTTGGAGTGGCAGTAAGTGGCCTTTTCTGTTTGCCTCCAGATTTACATGGTAAGAAGCTGAAATGGAGAATGGAAGCTCACATCTGCATGGGTCACTGATGATAAGAACTGTTTCATGCTAGGAATATGCAGGTCCATTGTCATTAACCTAATCAGAACAGTTTGTATCGTTCACTTCAGCTGATGATTACAGGTGGTTGTAATCAACCATTCATTTAGTGATAGTTCAAAGTTGCCAGGGCACTGAAAAAGGTGCCCTATGGCATTTTTAAAAAATATTCCCCATGGTCATATGATCAAAATTTTACTGCTGTTGTAACTTTGAATGGTCATTAAATGAATGGTTGTAAGTCAAGGATTAGCTGTAAATCAGACATATCAAACTTGCGACGTCACGTGACATTGTGCAATGTATCGGGCCAGTTTTGCCATTGCCGGCAATGGGGTGGGCGCAGCTTCTGGATGACACATCCGGCCCATGGGCCGGCAGTTTGACACCCCTGCTGTAAATGATAGATGAGACTGAGAGATTGTCAGGTGATGAGTTTTGTGATCAAGTGGGGGGGGGTTTATACATAGGTTTTTCCAATCCTGTTCCTTCTCTCTTTAATTACTACACTGAACTGACTTGCAGTAGTTAAAGATGAGGTATTTTCTAAGTTTCAGGTTTCACGTGACTGGTATTATTCTGTTGCTTCCACTGTATCAATATAACTATTTAAATAACTATGTAATGGCCTGCTATTACACAGTGGTATATACAGAGCAGCCTTTCTCAACATGGTGCCTAGATGTATTGTACTATAATTTTGATCATTCTCCTTCAGCATGCAAATCTAAATTTGTATCTTATCACTGCATGAGCATGCCCTGGCCATATGCATTCCCCCCCCCCCGTAGGATTGATGTGACACAAAAGAGGTTGGCTTAAGTACTTTGTCCAGGAAGCATATCAGTAGTCTGATATACTGTATCCAAAAGTGGCTTTAGGTAGATCTGTAGTTAGGCTCTGCCATCTATTACTATGAAAGGATATCCTGGGATTTGGAACAAAATAGATGCTGAATAGGAATTGGCAATGGGGCAATTAATTTAATTGTGGGGTCCTTTTCTGTATTCCAAGTATGATGAAAAGCACTTCAACTTAGTAGTGGAAAAAGGCAATTTGTACCATGATAGGATTGCAATCCAGAATGACTGTTTTGCTTTATACTTGACATGGGACACAGAATAAGGGAAATGCAACTTCCTCTCTGTCTATTTTTCTGCCAGTGAAGATCACTCTTTCCCATCTACTTAAATATACACAGATGCTAATTCTAAATATCGGACATTACAGAAAGAGAGGATGTGTTTGTATGGTCAGACAGAATACACAAGCTGTGTATATGCATGAATTGCACAGTGAAAATCAAGAATGAATGTGGAATTAATGATGAGCTAAAGGGAGTTTTTACTACATAGTAAAAGATGTGGGATTTCAGAGAAATTTGTGCAGCGTTCCAAGTAATTTAATTCAACCCAAACAAGAAAATACAGTCTTTTTCCTCATTTGGTGGATACTCCAATCTTGCCTGCCTTGTTCAGGGCTCATGCTAGATTTTATACTCTCTTCATTCCTACCTCATAGAGGTTCAGCATCCTTCTTCTGGAATTTTTCTCCCGTTATATGTTTACATCTTTAGTTACTCTTTCCCTGTCCTCATACTATAGCAACATCAACCATGGAGACATCTCTTATGAAATGTACCCAATAGTGTAACATATTTCATTTTTGTAACTCACACTGAGAAATTCTGGAAAGGGAGCCAGGAAGAGTTTGATGTTATGTCTAAGTATGTTGTACAAATGATATATAACACAACATCATACATTGTTAAGTTGTATAAACTATGATAATGAAAACAATAGACAAAAAGTGTGTTGTGACATCAGAACACATACCCCAGCTCTTTGTACTTGCATTCTGACATTGGAATATATATGTATATCTTTTGATTTGTTCCCCGCACCCTACCATGCCCTTGGAAGGCAGACCCTAGTCTTTACTGACTTGTGAAGAGAGGGGAGATTTTATTATATTACTTCAGGACTAGCCATAGTATGGAAGACTAGACAGTGATTAGATCAGGGTCCCCCAAAGTCAACATTGACCTTCACCTTGCTAATGTTGTCACTGCTGCTGTTGGTATTATTATCCATTGTACTATTAGTTAAAGTAGTATTTAATAAAATATTTTCATATAATGTTTGAGAGGTTGATGAACAAACTACAACTTCATGAAGAAATTGATGAGATAATGAGCTAAAAACTCCTTCCCCTGCGTATTAGATGATAATTTGTGTATTATCTTGAGGAAAAAAGAGTCATAAATATGGATGCACTATTCTCTCTGTGTGTTCGCTGCTTGATGATTGAGAGTTTATTTCAAATGATTTTGTGAGGAATTAAGAAGTAGAAATGGGTAGGTGCTATTCACCCACTGTAATTATCTTCTCAGATGTTTATCTTTATTGTGGGTAGGTGTGATATATGAAAAGATACAATGGAAATTGTAGTAGGCTTTGATAATATTGGATCTTATTCTCTAGAAAATATTTTTCCCAACCCCCAGCAATACTGGTGTTCTGAACAATATAACCTCCTGCTATGTCTCATTGCTAATACTTTTCTATAGCAGACCCCTAAAATCATACTAAGAGAGTAAACTGATACATGACTACTACTTCAGAATAGCTTTATGAAGTTCACTGATGGTTAATGTCAAGTAAGTAGGAATAGGAATCTAGCCTAAGCATAAAGCTAAAATACAAATAAATAACAAAGTTCCTGGAGATCTTCACCAAATGTACAGCTAGACAACTGATAAAATGTTCCTCTCTACTAATTGAATCTTGATACAGTTAAAAGATAAGCAAAACTTTTGTTGCAATTTCCAAACAAGATGGCCATCCAAGGTGAAGTATATTGTGGTTTGTCAAATTACTTGCCAACATTTTTAAATTAAGTGTCAGGGTGAAATGAATACACAATGTATTTATAAGACATCTGGAGAACATTTCAGAAACTGCTTTTATTAGTCAACTGTTTAACTAAAAACACATTTACTATCTTAGACTTTATTTGATGCCCAGAGAACAATATCACGAAGCAAAATAGATATATGTACCTTTTAAGGATTGGAAATATAAGTCTTATTAAAGCTTAAACAAGCTTTTGAGCTGTTCTATGAAAGTGAAACTTAGTCCTTAAATGGGACAAGTAAATTTAGAGTTAACAAGATACTAATGTTTTACGAGTGTACAAACTGCATATCCAAAGTATCCTAAGAGCATGTAAAATAAGGGTGTATAAACTATGGGCCCCCACGCATAGGGTATATTTTCCAGATCCTCTTCAAAATTTGCCATCAAGTTGAACCTTTTACTATGGCAGAAGATGAAAATTATTAAATCTTCATAAGGAGAAATATTTTGAAAATGATTAAATTCAAAGGCATTGCATAAACACATTTCAAGTTTGCATATGGTGCTAATTCTTTAAAAACAACAGCTAAGGTTTGCATCCGAATTGTGTTTGTCTAATTTGTCCTATTCATTTAGGACCAAAAATTTCAATTTGGATTTAATTTTGTGGCTGCATTTATACATTACACTAAGACTTACAAGTAATATTAACTAATGACTGATGGATTCATATATCACACAAAGCCAAAAGTATGAAAATCACATATATTTTTGAAATTTTTAATTTTTTTTAAAAAAATATGTTTTTAAAGACATAGATAATGAACATATGACAATATAAGATGGGGAAAAAAATCTTACAAAGATAAGCTGATGGTACAATATACAACTATTAGAAAACTGTAAAGACAAGGAAAGAAATGGACAAGAAGCGTATTTCTAAAATAATCAAGAATGGCAGCAAGGACTGTGATGTGGAGGCTATCGTACATCTTGGCACTAATGATCTGTCCCAAAAAGATGTACTCTCTGTGCAGAACGATTTCCAGAGCTTGGTGAAGGAACTTAGCAGAAAAGACTGTAGGCTTACTTTCTCAGAGGTTTTACCAGTGTATAAGGAGCAAAATGGAAAAGGCCAGCGCATAGCACAATTCAATATGTGGCTAAAGGAGTGGTGTAAAGGGGAAGGCTTTGGATACATTAGTCACGATGTCTGTAGCTGGTCCAATGAAAAGATGTACAAAAGAGATGGTTTGCATCCATCAAAGAAAGGGACTGAGTTACTCAGCTACAAATTAACAGATTTTCTGGAGGAAAATTTAAACTAAATAGCGGGGACAGTGAGTTAATTGATACAGAACAACCCTGTCTCCGGCAATCTAAAAATTATAGGGCTATCAGTGCATGTAAAAATACCAACCTTGCTGTCAAGCAAAATCAAGCCTCTAATAGTGAGTGCCACACAAAGTGCGCTAACCAATTAGGTGGTAAGACAATAGGTGAACTCAGGCACCACACAGGTTATGTAGAAAGCAAACACAGGGCTGGTCATAAAGGACTCAAATGTCTATACACCAATGCACAGAGTATGAACAGCAAACAGGGTGAACTAGAAATTCAGGTTAATGAGGGCAGATATAAGAACATAAGAACATAAGAAGAGCCATGCTGAATCAGGCCAAAGACCATCGAGTCCAGCATTCTGTGGATATTGTTGCCATTACAGAAACATGGTGGGATGAAACCCACACATGGAACATACAGCTAGAGGGATTTAAATTATTTAAAAGAAACAGACCAAATAAAAGAACTATATCTCTACAGAAATAGAGCACAACAATGATAAAAACTGTCTTGAATGCATTTGAGTCAATATAAAAGGGGAAAAAATGACATTGCCACAGGTGTATACTACAGGCCACTAGCCAAACAGAGGAAATAGATGAACTTTTTGCTAGTCAGCTAGCTAAAGTATGTAGGAAGCAAATCACAATAGTAATGGGGGACTTTAACTACCCTGACATCAACTGGGAGACAAACTCTGCACCAAGTGGAAGATCAAATAGGTTCCTGACAAACCTAGCAGACAACTTTGTCTCCCAAAAAGTAGAGAAGGGAACTAGGGGATTAGCCATTTTGGATCTAATTCTCACTAACAGAGATGAAATGATAGAAGGTGTTGAAGCCATAGGAACCCTGGGAGGAAGTGATCATGCAATACTAGAATTCAACATTATGGAAGCACAAGCAATAGAACACAGTCAAACTAGAGTCTTGGACTTCAAGAGAGCTAATGTCAATAAACTTAGAAAGGGCTTGGGAAGGATTCCATGGATGAGAATCCTCAAGGGGAAAACAACTCAAGAAGCTTGGGAAATTTTGAAAAGTGAGATAATAAAAGCCCAGTCTAGCACAATACCAACAAAGAGGAAAAATAACAGCTCTCAAAAGAAACCAGCATTGTTGCATAAAGAACTCTCTGACAAATTGAAAGATAAAAAGGACAAGTATAGAAAGTGGAAAGAGGGGCACATAACTAAGTCAGAATATCAGCAAATAGCCCGAGCCTCCAAAGATGAAGTGAGGAAAACTAAGGCTCAAAATGAACTAAGGCTTGTGACCAAAGTCAAAGATAACAAAAAAAGCTTCTTTCAACATGTAAAAACAAGAAAAAAGTGAAGGAAATGATTGGTCCATTAGTGGGTGAAAGTGGCAAGAAGGTGACAAGCAACAGGGAGAAAGCAGAACTATTTAACTCGTTTTTTGCGTCTGTCCTTACACAAAGGGAAAAAACACACCAACCTATCGAAAATAGTGCCATAAAAAACAGGATAGAAATGCAAGTTAAGATAGGCAAGAAAATGGTAAGTGAGCACCTGTCCAGCCTGGATGAGTTCAAATCGCCAGGACCAGATGGATTACACCCCAAGGTTCTCAAGGAACTGGCAGATGTGATCTCAGAACCACTGAACTATATCTTTCAAAGATCCTGGAGTACAGGGAAACTACCAGAGGACTGGAAAAGAACTGATGTAGTTCCCATCTACAAAAAAGGAAACAAAATGGACCCAGGAAATTACAGACCTATCAGCCTGACCTCAATACCTGGGAAGATCCTGGAAAAGATAATCAAACAACGAATCAACGAACACCTAGAGGCAAACAAAGTCATTACTAAAAGCCAACATGGGTTTGTCAAAAATAGATCATGCCAGACAAATCTTATTGCATTCTTTGACCAAGTGACAAAATTAGTGGATCAGAGGAATGCTGTGGACATAATTTACTTGGACTTCAGTAAGGCATTTGATAAAGTAGATCACAACCTACTTCTTGACAAGATAGAAAAATGTGGGGTAGAAAGCACCACCACCAGATGGATCCGTAGCTGGCTGACCGGCTGTACTCAGCGTGTGGACCTCAATGGAACTGCATCTACATGGAGGGAAGTATGTAGTGGGGTGCCCCAGGGCTCTGTTCTGGGCCCAGTACTCTTCAATATCTATATCAACGATTTGGAGGAGGGGCTAGATGGGGAACTCATCAAATTTGCATATGACACCAAGCTGGCAGGAATATCCAACACTCCAGAAGACAGGCTTAAGATACAGAAGGATCTGGACAGACTTGAACACTGGGCGCTATCTAACAAAATGAAATTCAATGGTGAAAAAAGCAAGGTTCTACATTTAGGCAAGAAAAGCCAAATCACTTAAATATGAGCCAGCAGTGTGCTGCAGCTGCCAAAAAGGCCAATGCAGTGCTAGGCTGCATTAACAGAAGGATAGAATCAAGATCACGTGATGTATTAATACCACTTTACAATGCCTTGGTAAGGCCACACTTGGAATACTGCATCCAGTTTTGGTCACCGCGATGTAAAAAAGATATTGAGACTCTAGAAAAAGTACAGAGAAGAACAACAAAGATGATTAAGGGACTGGAGGCTAAAGCATATAAGGAATGGTTGCTGGAATTGGGTATGTCTAGTTTAATGAAGAGAAGGACGAGGGGGGACATGATAGCAGTGTTCCAATATCTCAGGGGCTGCCACAAAGAAGAGGGTGTCAAGCTATTTTCCAAGGCGCCTGAAGGCAGGACAAGAAGCAACGGGTGGAAACTAAGCAAGGAGAGAAGCAACCTAGAACTAAGGAGAAACTTCCTGACAGTTAGAACAATTAACCAGTGGAACAACCTGCCTCCAGAAGCGGTGAATGCTCCAACACTGGAGGTTTTTAAGAAGAGACTGGACAGCCATTTGTCCGAAATGGTATAGGGTTTCCTGCCTGAGCAGGGGATTGGACTAGATGACCTCCAAGGTCTCTTCCAACTTTACTATTATTATTATTATTATTATTATTATTATTATTATTATTATTATTATTATTATTATTATTATTATTATTATTATTATTATAGATCTCAAAAGAATGGTTGATGTTTTTTTCTTTTTTTACATTGAATATGAATCTGCAAAACAGCCTTTTCCATTATTAAAGGAGAGATAGAACAGAAGCCCTAGCATTATTTTCCATGGAAAATACATTATGAAAATATAAAAATATAACAGAACTACATTTGATTAGAAATTTTTAAAAGGATACTATGCATAAATTAAAGAATTAATTTAGATATTTTGTTCCTGGCAGATTCATGGTGGGAAGAAGTTGAGTCAGAACAAAGACCAGCCTTTTCTGGGAATAAAAATCTATGACAGAGCAGATTGAGATTACATTTATCTTCTAAAATATATTAAATAGCCAGGTATATCATTATCTACTTGCAATGTTCAAAAATCCTGGCATTCTTACATAATATAAGAGGAAAGTTCTGGGAATGAATAATCTTCAAACAGCTCAGTAATGTCCTGGTGCTTCCCCCCCCTCCTTCAGTGCCTTCATGGTAGAAGAACCAAGTAGAAATTATAATGTGATGGTGCAGATACTAATTTTGAATTAAAATTAACTGGAAAATTATCCAATCAGAAGTCTATTCCTGAAAGTGGACAGTTAACCTACCTTCCTTGGTCACAAATCCCTATTTTTAATCTGATATAAATAACTGTCTGCATATAATTTAATTTCACCTATATTTTACATAATTTAATTAAAAATAAAGTAAACTGTAATTGTTCTGCAGAGTACTCTTATTGTCTAGAAACTGGCAAATGGGCTTCTTTTCTTGTTGGTTCAAAATGTTTCACTGTTTTGTTTCCAAGTAGTTTCTTCAGTCCGAGTAAATTAATTAGGGGGACCCCCTATACACCCTCCAAAGTGGAAAATCCTTCCCTCCATAGAGGTGGAGGCCTCAGACAGAACCTGTCCTTCATTTTTAATGCTGCTCTTTTATCAGTTCCAGGAAGATTAAAATCACTTCACAGGTTTACCGGGGAGGCCATGCTTAATGATAACATCTAGGGAAAAGGATTTAGGAGTTGAAACATTTACATCCCAGTGGCTCTCTGCCTACTCATCTAACAAGCCTATCCAGATTAGATGAGAAATGAAATTTCCCTGGAGAGCATATTATAAGGGGTCCCCCTAACCAACTTGTTCAGACTGAAGAAGCTATTGGATAAGCAGCAAAATGTTTTGAATCAACGAGAAAAGAAGTCCAGTTGCCACGACTCAACTTCCATACAACTTTAACTGGATGACCAAATAAATAAACTCAGACCAAAAGGCAGTGCTTTTTTTGTAAAAAAAAAAAAAAAGGTGCCAGAACTCAAACATGTCATACAACCCACCTTGCCTACCCTACAAGGTTCCATCCAAAAAAGGTGCTGGAACTCCGTTCTGAGCGCTCTATGACAAAAAAAGCCCTGCCAAAAGGTATACAAAACCAGATTGTAGCCTGATTTCCCTGACATTGCCTTATGCCAAATAGTTAGTATAGGATTCATCTTTAGAAAACATCTGACCAAGTATTCAAAATTATTCATTTCTCTTGATTTAACCTTTCTGATGGTCCTGCTTTCACAGCTATCTGTTATAGCTAAGAGAGTTATAGTCAGGACAATATGTATTTTTGCTGTCAATGTGATATCTCTGTGCTTTACTACTGTATTTTTTCTAATCTTATCGTAGTTTTTCTCCAAGCAGCAAAGGATTCTTTATTTCATGGCTATGACCATCATTCCTGTGAAGTTTAAGTTCATTATTTGTGATTTACTCTAAGAATGCCTAGTTCCTGGGCTACTATTATTGCGATGAAAAAAAAATCTAGTCATGTGAATTTTTGCAGCCCAAATCAATTGTACACACTCTTTGGTGTATTGCATATAAACTATGTCTTCAATCCACAATGTATGCCTGCTTTTTGTGTTGATATACACAAATTTTAATGTTATGTTAATGTGAGTATCTCTCCCTATTAAATTATATTTAGCAGTCAAATATCCTATTGAGTTCCTGTAGGAAAATGGATTTCACCGGTGGTTTCTGTGGTTTCATGTTAACTGTTAGTAGAATTAACTGGTCTGGGGTACTCTCTTTTGTTACAACAGGGTGCCTGGAAAGGTTCCACCCTGTAGCACTGGAGCAGAGAATGGAGAGCAATATATTCCAATATCACCCATCACTTTAGAGACACCTTATGGATTCACAGCTGTCTACATTTTTGTAAAAGCCATGGAATGAAGTTACAATAGCTAATCAATTTTTACAAACCAAAACATCTGGCAGTCTAATACTGGAGATAAGCCTTGTTTGCTAGGAGAAAAATTATGTGGCACGATGCCTCTTTGTGGCCTGTTCTCAGCACATGCATTATTTAAAAAATGTTTGTTCCAATGGCCAGTGGATCTAGATTAATATTTTCTCTGGTTGTTCAGTTGCTAAGTCACACCTGATTCTTTGTGACCTCATAGACCACAGCACACCAGGCCTCCTGTCCTCCACTATCTCCTGAAGTTTGCCCAAATTCATGTTCATTGTGTCGATGACACTATCTAACCATCTCATTCTCTGCCATCCCCTTCTACTTTGGCCTTCAATCTTTCCCAACCTCAGGGTCTTTTCCAATGAGTCCTCTCTTCTCATTTGGTGGCCAAAGTATTTGAGCTTAAGGAGTATTTTATAACAGTCCCCATACGTCCTGTTAAGCCTCCTATATTTGAGAAAACAATGGGGGTCCCAAATCATGAAGGTGATCTTTCTCCCACAAGTCAGAAAAAGATCAGTGGTATTCTGGACAGTAGAGCACTACTTCTATCACTCAGTGTTTAAGAGTCCAGGTTCCAAGCTCTACAACCCGGCTAACTTTTTATGGTCCCTTTTAACACATCAGATATTGTAAGTGCTTCATTTTCTTCCACTTTGATGGCTCCAGAGAATATTTTATAACAATCCCCATATCTCTTGAACCTTTGAAGGAAAAGCAAATCAAGCTACATACTTACAGTATCATGTGTATTTGACTGGATCACGAGAAGTTAGCCTCTGATCCCTCTGATCAGGATACCTCAGGAAAGATCAGGATACTTCTGATCTTTTTCTGATTTATGGGAGAAAAATCACCTTCAAAATTTGGGACCCCTTCTGTTTTCACAAATATAGGTGGCCAAATAAATGAAATAGTGCAGTTAAATATGAGTCCATTCCCCACTTAGAAGGATTTCTCATGCTCATTTTATAGATAAGTAAAATATATAAACATCACTGAAATATTTCCAAGAATTATTTTGTGCTCAATTCCCTTAAAGGGGGAAGTGGGAAAATGGAACCTGGTCAGATACCAAATATACCCAAATGCAAAATAACAGACATTAAAACAATTTATAATAGGGGCCAAAGCTCCTGAAACAGTGACAATGAAAGCACTTCAGATTTTTAAAAAAAAATATTTTAAAACAATCTCTAGCTGTAGTGCTTCCAATTGCTGGAGGGAATATTTCTTTCACTAAGCTCTTATCTGGGCATTATGGAGGGAACCTTCGGCATCTCCATTTTTAATAACATTATGCTGAGTAACAGAATTTGTCCTCTCTGCTTAGATCCTAAAGCTGTTTTTTGTTCTGATATGTCACTGACTTTTTCATTCTGTCTGGAGAGAAATATCTAAGATGCTGATACATATGCATATTGCTGGTGAATATATGAGAATTCATTTCTGTTTTCATACATCATATATAAAACAATTGAATCTCATTTGGTTATACTGTAAATTTGTTCTTTGCACCCTGCATAATAAGTGGGCGCAATAGACCCAGGTGCTTGTTCCAATTACTATAGAGATTGCAACATGTTTGGAATCTCTTTTACTCTTACAAACATTACAGTCTGAAATTGTAAATCTGAAATTAGGGCCCACAAGTCTTAAAAGTTGCCAAGCTGGGGAAATCCTGATACAGGGTCTTCTGCTTGAGCAGGGAATTGGACTAGAAAATCTCCACGGTCCCTTCCAACTCTGTTATTCTGAAATGTATCTACTCTCCAGTTCCTACCTATAAGAATTCAGCTCCATCTTTTATATCATATCAATGGAAGGAAAGAGACCCAGAAATGACAGAGCAACTAAATTCAATCTTGGCCTGCTTGTAGTTTCCCTTCAAGCCAGAACGCATTTCCAGACTTGCTACTAATTTAACATTGTAAGTGTGATAGATCTAGTAAAGTACTCTCTACATGGGCAGTCATAACACAAATTCCATTTCATCATGGGACAAAGGGACATGGTCTTTAAAGATCCAAAGCTTTGGTTCAAAAATGCTTTCAACCTCTGCAAGAAATTGGTTTGTTTGATTCCTTCTTTTTACAACCTGGCTTTTGGTGCCTTGACTTGAAAAGGACCCTGGCACTTAGCTTTGAAACTCCTTACAACTACCATCCTGATATTGCCCAGAGTACATTTTGGGTTGGTGAATTCTACTCTTGTTCTGAAGGTCACATGCTAACCTCAAGGCACAGCACATGTCCTATGTCTCTGACAAAAGCTGGATCGCAATCTGCATAGGCAAGGGCCAGGCTTATGACCACCCAGCTCATGAATTGTACCATAATGTGAATAAAAGCAAGGCCTGACCAAGTCTCTCATTCAAGATAGATCAAGGGTGTCAATGTTCACAAACCCCATGTGGGGGGCTTTCATAAATTGTACCCAAAGAAGGTATTCAGAGGCAGGCCTTTCATCCTTATCTCTTATGTCCATTTCTACATTGAATAGAAAGGTCTAAATCAGGGGTGTCAAACTGCCGGCCCGTGGGCTGGACGTGCCACGTGGAAGCCATGCCCACCCCATTGCCGGCAATGGCAAAACCGGCCCGATATGTTGCATGATGTCACATGACGTCGCGAGTTTGACATGCCTGGAAATATAAGTTGTGAAAGGATTTACATGATCACATTAATAGATGTTTCTGTGAATAGAACTTTGCACTTTGCTAGGCTTCCCTGGTTTATGCCAGCTGAAACTGACATGGTTTTGTGGGGTCCTTGGCACTCTCTGAGCTTGGATGTTTTCTTGCACAGGTTTCATTGCCTAACTAGGTAATACCATCACTGCTAGAATGGATTCTCCTTTCCAGCACTGAAATGTTACCTAGTTGAGTAATGAAACCTGTGCAAGAAAGCAACCAAGTTCAGAGAGCACCAAGGTTGCCACAGTTCAACCGTGAACTACAAATACTCTCTTCTATTAGTGATATGGTTTTAAAGAGAAAGCTTGCAATAACCAGTTGCTTTGGAAGATCATGAACTCCATGCTTGAATTCTGTTAAGAAGGCCTATTCCAAGGGTAGGCAACCTTGGCTCTTTTATGACTTGTGGAATTCTGGGAGTTGAAGTCCACGAGTCATAAAAGAGCCAAGGTTGCCTACCCCTGGCCTATGCAGTTTGCACACCAACCCCAGCTGTATATTGGGTTCATCCTGAGTCACCTTGTGTAGCCCCCTTCCCAGATTTTCTAACTTAGTTAAGTCTTTTGTTAACAGGCGTTGATGAGCCCTGACATTAAGCTGTGGTTTACTAGGGTTCACTTATACAAGCCGATTGTGCACTAGAACTACAAATGTTTCAACTTTATGGTTATGGGGATTGCGATGTGAATTATAGATGACTCTGTGTTAGATAGTGTAATATGGGAGATCCTATCACAAAGGAATAGAGGTATCCAAATGTGTGTTTTGCAATTTTTAATGAATGTAATGGATCACTATGCATTAAGTGTCTGCTGCCTCAAATCAATCATCATACTGCAATTTACAAAATGCCAAAAACAGTGCATGGTGCAGTTATTCATTGACCTAGTTATGGCTTGGGGAAGGGGTAGGGTGGAGTGGGCAGGGGAGAGGGGTGGAATATAGCTCTGGCTATGGGAAAAGTAACCCAGAAAAGCCACAACTTTTATTTGAAACAGCACGAATGGAAAATGCAAGTGCAAGCCATCTGAACAATCTTGTCTGAGTTAAATGAGGCAAAGGAAGCTTACTTCTCTGTTTCTACAAATGAGAAGATAAGATCTTTGCACAGGAGTAATATAGGGAATCTCTTGATAATGAAAATCAGTATGCAGTCTAATTGCATACTGATGAATATCTTGGAAAAAATGAAATCGCTCAATAGGTAAAATACGTTTTCACTTAAATTGGTGTTGAAATTTAGTAAGGTGGATGCAGACAGGAGGTAAGGTTTTACTTATAACATTTCATCAAGGATTTCTTCCCTTCCCTCCGTTTCCTTCTAATAGGAAACAAAATATTTTCGATTCACCCTCTCCATACTCTGCTTTTCTACACATTTCACTTAACGAAATGGTGGGTTCAGGCAGTTTAATTTGGGACCGAACCATTTCCTCCACCCAAAAAAGGACTTCAAGGCAACTTATTCTTTGATGTACTCATTTGATAAACGAACATTGCATTACGTTCTGAAATAGTCAAAAGTATTTGACTTTGATGTCAGTGATTCAGAATTCTGTCACCTTGATCTGCATAAAACTGTACAGTGGCTCTTAAGTCTATTTCATATGTGTAAATCTGTTGTGTCCTGAGCCTGCTGAAGCATTCAGCAGGCTCAGAAATGTTGCAATTGGTCCCGGACAGACCAAAAGCTGCCCGGGACCAGACTGGCTATTGCCAGACTTGTGCGCATGCGCAAGGCGCAAAAACAGCCAGCTTCTATTGGTTAACATTGTCTGGGTTCAGAGCCCTATAAAAGGCCTGCGTGCCTTTTGCTGTTTGCTTGGTTGTAGGAGAGAGAAATAAAAGAGCTTGTTATTTGTCACCATGCGTCTTCATCAATTGTCGACGAACCAAAAACACAACAAAATCAATGCCCAAATGTTTGCTTCTGAAACATGAACACCAGCATGTATTTATAGCATATTACTTGGTTGAAAGGCTTCCAGTACAGATGAGTGTTTGTATGACAGCACACTCCTACTTGGGCAAGCAGAATCACATGTCTTTATCCTAAACATACATACAGTTTGCTGGTCCTTGGCTTAGCACAATGGAGGGGTTCAACTGGCTGAGAATGGAGTTTCCTAACATGTACTTATAAAAACATATTGTGGTTTAGCATGAAGCTCTCATTATCATGAAAAATGCTTCCCTTGCTGGCCATAGATAGATGATCAGATGGATATGAAAAGATAAGTTTATGCCTTTTAAACCAGGGAACCCCAAACTTTCCGGCTCTGCAGACTGGTGGCAGTGGCAGCAGCAGCAGCAGTGGTGGTGGCAGCAGGGGGGAAAAGAGGGGATGGTCCTGCACAAGCATTGGGGAGCACTTGAAGCTCCATTTGGACAAGTGGTGAGCAAATGCAGCTTTGCATGCTTGCCCATGTACCCGCCATTTGCACAAATGGAGCTTTGTGCCCTCATCTGCTCACCACTGCTTTCATGGCCCAGTTCCCAATGGGCTGCGGCCCTGTACTGGGTTGTGGTCCTGGGGCTGGAGACCCTTGTTTTAAATAACTGTTAGTGATGTGGAATTTCTGGAAGACTTTCCTTATTATGCTTGATTAATCTTACCTTATCAAATATTTAAAAAAGAGAGTCTTCGATGTAACAGAATAAGTATATATTAGAGGTTCAGTAAATGACTTTGGTTTTAGACATCTGCTGATGTCCATCTCCTATAACTTCATGGTTTTATTTGATTTGTAGCTTTATTAAGGCCATTCCCTTAAGATGCAGTTGATTTTCTCCAACCATACAGTAATCATTTACATTAGTGGCTGATAAATCTTATTGGCATTGAGTTGGATACAGTAGGGAATTCATGGGAAAAAATTGGTTCTTCTAGTTTATGAAGTGTTCTTAAAGTTGATGATGAACTATTGTTATCTTCATTGGATAGTTTGGTTGGGTAGAATAACATTGCTGTGGGAAAAATCTTGTCCTTCTGTCTTCCTTTCCTTTTTTTTTTTAATTCATTCCAGGGTTGAAGAGAATTAGCACAATCCACAAACTATTTTTGCATCAGTGGTGGAAAACTAAAAATTCTGATATGGCAAGAAATTCTCTAAAGAGAGGTCCTGCAACTCATCACTTTTCTAGATGGGTTGGACTATACTCCCAGTATCATATATGAGCCTGAATAAAGTAGCTTTACACACATGGAAAACATTCAACTGAGAAAGATTATCCTAAGGGACACAAGTGGATTTGTCCATCTAGAAGGAAATTCTTTCAGATATTGTGATTTTTCAGAGTTTTGCCCACCAATATGCCCCCATCAATCATTTGGCATCATGCCTCAGCATTCACCCCCTTACATTACATTATGCTTCAATTCTGAATATTTTTCACACTGGGGAAATACATTTCTGGAAGGAAATGAATGTATTTTTGCAACATACTTGTTTTCTGGTAGTAAAATTAAGAGTCAAGATGATAAAGGAGGAAGAAAAGAGTCAGGCAATAAGGCAACATGCCTACAGGTGCAAGTTTGGAAAAGCATCAGATGCAAAACCAACGGATCAGCCAACGAATGGACAGAAAGTGGGAACATGCTCAGTTTTGTAAATGGGGAAGAAGCAAGAAAAGGATGGGGCTGGAATCAAAAATAGGTGGGAATGGCATTCTACTCATTTTTCTTTCTGTCTGACAGATTCCCCCACTCCATCCCCATTTAGTTACTCTTTCTAAACCTCTCTCTCTCTCTCCCCCTCCCCCTTAGCAATAGGCTGTTTTAAGGGCATATATCACTTACCAGAAGTCTGAACTAATCTTACAGAAGGCTTTTGAAATGAAGCTGAGTGCTGCATAAAATTAGGATGGGAGTGTGGGATGCATTCTTGCTTATAGGAGCAGGAAATGACTCTGAATGTATTTGTCTGGATTTACTTTCTCCACAGCTGAGAAAGTTTAATGAATACTCCTTTTGACATGGCATTTGCAGAGAGTATGTGTCGTCTGGGGAATTTTTTTTTAAAAAAATGAAACTTATTCAAAAAATGGCAAGCCAGTTGGTGGAAATGTGGAAATGAAATTTTCCTAGTACAAATTGCTACCCAAATATGATTTGCCTGCAGTCATGAGTCTGATTAAAGAGTTTTGACTTGATGATTGCTCATTTTTGAACAATAAGTCAATGATTTTGAAAGCCTGAGAATATGTTCTGTCAGGCTATGCCAGAGAACAATGGAAATTACTATATAAGTATCTCAAACTGAAATGATCCGATTGCTGCAGGTCAGCTTTCAGAGGTGCAGAGTACCACCTAGGGTCCTAGAGAATGCTAAGAGTTGCAAAGCCAACACAGTGTAGAGTGCTGTAGAGTAGCATAGTCAACTGCACATCTGGGAAGACTATGCTAGCTGAGGAGTGTTTCTAGCCAAAAGACTTGCAGAGTGATACCAATCTTGCAATGGGGTTGATTCTGCTGTTCAGCAGCATCTGTAGCAAACCAAAATGGTGTTGAAATGACACACCCATCATACATCTTCACATAAATGACCACTGTTACATACTTAAGTCTCAAAATCTGGGGCGGTTTGTAAGTTGCAGCATTTGTACACTTATTTGCAGCAGTGAATTATTAGAAAGAGAACTTGTTCACTTTCGATAGTGGAACAAGATATATATTTCTCTGAGTTCTCTCCATGAATATATATTTCTGCACAAGTAATTAATTATTATTAATTAATTAACATATTCTATATTTGCTACCTTGTCAATTGTTTGATCTCATTTTAAAAGTACTAAAGTTAGTGTGAGAAGTTCTTTTCTTGCTTTAGGTTTGTAAAGCAACAAAGTATATTTAGGGAGAATATTTACTATAGTTACTAGTGAGGGCCAGACATGACTTATGCTAAGTGAGGAGATGGAAGTTGGGTTTGGCCGTGTGCGA
This sequence comes from Bothrops alternatus, assembly GCA_034064705.1. Classification (NCBI taxonomy): domain Eukaryota; kingdom Metazoa; phylum Chordata; class Lepidosauria; order Squamata; family Viperidae; genus Bothrops; species Bothrops alternatus. The sequence goes on along the minus strand of JARGCV010000018.1, from coordinate 18,657,043 downwards.
TGGCAATGCTCCAGGTCACAGCTGTGTGTGCTGTGCAAGCTATCTTACCTCCCATTCCCAAGCTAGCTTGCTGTCATAAGATAGGACTTTTCCCACAGTACTGTAGTCAACTGCCAGTTTTGTGGCCTTCCACACATGGAATGGAAGAATGTGGGAAATGCGCCTTCTTCTTAATTCATGCCTCAGCAAGTCCTAGGCCAGCCTGGACCTCACTGGCATTTCTTTTTTAGTATATGAGCACAGAATGAAAGCATCCCATTCCTTATAATGTCAATTACCCTGATGCTTAGAGCAGAGGTCTCCAACCTATTGGGCACCAGGGACTGGTTCTGCGGAGAGAGGTTTTTTCAGGGACTGGAGTGGGCGTGGTTTTGTGTGCTGTCTGCATCCCATGGATGGGGCTTTGCTTGTTTGTGTGGACCAGTTGCTGGCATGCCGCAGCCCGGTACTGGTCCACGGACCGGGAGTTGGGGACTCCTGGCTTAGAGTGTGTTGATATTAGGAAGGTGTGTGAAAGAGGGACTATTAATGATCTTGGTTGTCTGAGATCAGTTGTGGATATTTTCTCAGAATGTGGATTGGGCAAGTTGGAAAGGAAAACTTAGTGCCTTGCTGAAAAAGTCAGCCATATTGTTCAGATTGAAAGAAAGGGTAGTTACTGCATTTAATGGAAGCTTGGTTGAATTAAGTAGGTTTTCCTATCAAGAAATAAAATGATGCATCTGAATAAAACTCTTCATTGTTTGCTATGAAAGGCATTATCAAAGCAGAGTTAAAATCAAATCTAAAAGAAATTTAAAGCAAAAACAATAAGACGCAAACGTACTGTAATCTGTAAGACTGTTGATCTGTAGGCTCTGAAGATTCCTTATGAAGGGGAGCAAAGAATGTGGCAAAAAGAATGGTGCTATCCCCAAGAATAGGCAATGGTACATCCTGGTTAGCTCAACAGCCTGTATAGTATGTTACTCAGAGCAAAACAGCTGAGCAGGGCTCAGAAAGGAGGTTAATAGGTGGCAGAGATAGGCTTCCATCCTGCCTTTACAAATCTGATAAAGAAAAGTCACTGTTCTTCATGACAAGGCTTGATATGAAAGGTGTAAAACAACTCATTGTCCTAGTGACAACGAGATGCCAATGCAACCAAGAAAATATCTGGGTAGGATATATTGTTTGGGGAAGTATATAAATTAATGAGACAATTCTCAGTGAGATCATTGGGATCCCTTCAGTTTTGATTCTGAATGTCCTTCTTTAGAGATGACACATAGGTGGAAATGGGAGAACGAGCCTTTTCAATGTAGTAGCCTCTCTGTGGTGTGCCTTGACCCAAAGAAAGTCCCATTATTTTTTGGTTGGAGGTTTTTTTTTATTTCATTAAAGAAATAAGCTTTTACACCACGTGGTTTTTAGCTATTTGAATAGCTACATTCTGCCTGGGGTGATCACTTGTTTGGTGTTTGATATGTATTTTAATGATTTATTTTTTTTACCAACAGCTCTCAAAACATATTTGTAAAATGGCACGTACAGTAAATGGAAGTACTGAGGATAAAGGATGGAATGAAGCACAGAACAGAAGGAAAGAAACAGGGTGAACTTCATGTTGTAAATATCATTTTTCACCTACTTTCTTTGAGAACATAGAAGATGTATCTGAGCAATAGGTTTTTCTTCTCATCTGCTCCAAAAATCAAAAGATTTTTTTTTTTAAAAATGTCAGATATTCAGATGGTCATTATACAATTTTACTCCTGGGTTGCTATAATGTGGATGGGTAACAAATGCCAACAAAGGTAGGAAAAAACATCATGCCATCTCTTGATTAATGTACTTTTTTATATATAATTTTTTACAAATAATACAGTTTTGATACCGGATGGTTCTTTCTTGGATGCTTAATAATAATAATAATAATAATAATAATAATAATAATAATAATAATAATAATAATAATAATAATAATAATAATAATAATAATAATAAAGTTGGAAGGGACCTTTGAGGTCATCACGTCCAACCCCCTGCTCAGGCAGGAAACCCTATACCATTTCAGACAAATGGCTGTCCAGTCTCTTCTTAAAAACTTCCAGTATTGGAGCATTCACCGCTTCTGGAGGCAGGCTGTTCCATTGGTTAATTGTTCTAACTGTCAGGAAGTTTCTCCTTAGTTCTAGGTTGCTTCTCTCCTTGATTAGTTTCCATCCGTTGCTTCTTGTCCTGCCTTCAGGCGCTTTGGAGAATAGCTTGACTCCCTCTTCTTTGTGGCAGCCCCTGAGATATTGGACACTGCTATCATGTCCCCCCCTCGTCCTTCTCTTCATTAAATTAGACATACCCAATTCCAGCAACCGTTCCTTATATGTTTTAGCCTGACTGGTGGATTGTCCAAGGCTGCCTGAGTTGACTTGGAGAATGCAATATGAGAACGCTTCTTTACTTTTGTGCTCACCAAGAAGAAAACTTGCCAAAGTCCATACAGCATTTTCTTTTAAAAAAAATAATAATCTCTGATCTCTTTTGGGATTCAGAGTCATACAGAGCAACCCTTTCTCTTTTAAAAAAATTGCTTTCATGCAGAGGTGGGGGCAAGCATTTTGTCATATTTGGAAAGATAGAAATGTAGCTGTACATATTTGACCTGCAGAAATTACATGCAAATCCACAATGAAACCATTAATGATCTGATTCTTGCAGCTCAGGATAAAGGCATCTTTTTCAGGTGTTTCCTCCATGGTGATGGTCTCTACTCCCAGAGGTGAGATTTAAAATGTGCTTCAGGTTAATGTGTTCCCCACATTGTCTTGTATAGTTTAATTTCCAGAGTGCTGAAAGAATCAGTTTGCATCAGCTTGAAATAGATAAAGCACACATTTATATATATATATATATATATATATATATATATATATATATATATATATATATATATATATATATATATATATATATATATATATATATATATATATATATATATATATATATATATATATATATATATATATATATATATATATATATATATATATATATATATATATATATATATATATATATATATATATATATATATATATATATATATATATATATATATATATATATATATATATATATATATATATATATATATATATATATATATATATATATATATATATATATATATATATATATAAATGCAATATTTTTGGAGATGAACTAATTATAGAACTCAATGGGCTAACTAATGAAGTGTCTACTCTGGAAAAATACTTTCTAGGGCTCCCCCCTTCCATATTGATATTAACTTTAGAGAATTTGTGTTTGAAAAAGAGATCTGAAGACTGGATGTTAAAATTAAAGTCCAGAATACTAATACATTAATTTAATGTCTTAATAAATTAATAAGTCACAGAAAATAAGGAAAAACATGTCTGGGACCTCGTTGTAAGGCAGAGGGAATTGTTTGGGAACATGTGAGGATAATGACTTTCTCTGTGTCCACTGCCAATTATGCTTTATAAATATTGCCTGGTTTATAACATAAACAGGGACAGAGATACTCATTCTGCCCTCCGTGAACTTAAGTGCAATTAATGGATGTTATGGGATGGCCTCTTTTCCCAGCTCCAGACATGCTAGCTTTTATATTTGGAGGAGGACTTACTTATAAACAAAACCTATTGATTTATTTATATGATGTTATTGCTTCTTCCCTCCCCTCCGTCTTCCCCCTTTTCCTAGATATTTGCTTGCTGGAGGGAAAAGCTGGATGTGAACAAGTATTTGAAAATTTCTATTCTAGCAATAGCACGATATGCCTAGCATATCCAGAAATGTCCAGGAAGCATAGAGAGATCATAATGAATTTCAGGATGGGCAACTGGTAATCTTACACTGATATTTTATGAGAATAAAATGAGGTGGCAAGATGGGTTGCTCTTTCTACTACAAGAAGCCTCACTAAACAAATTGCCTTGCAAGAAGAAAAGTAACTTTGAAACAAATGTGTATACCATCAGATCTGTTGTATAAATATTTATGTACCAATTAGGTAGGACAAAGTGTGCCTTGAGAGAAGTTTTCTTTTTACAAATGCAGTTTTGCTTGCTTCTGAGCTAGTACAGGGACCCCCATGACATGTCACTGAGAGGAAGCAAAACTCACTAAGACAAGACAATCTCTGGCCAGGGAAGAAAAAAAAAAGATGGGTTGTTATTTATCCAAGTTCTTGTTGATGAACTGGATAATCAATCTGATCGAGTTCAGGAGGTGAATAGAGTTTGAAACTTCTGATTCTTATGCAGTTTTGCAAAGTGGTGAAGTTCTACTATACCTCAAACTCCACTTTGAAGAGCTTCATTTCTATTATCAATATAACCATGTTACTTAATTTTCACCCTCCTTCTATTATCAAACAAGTCTTAAGTAAGACTTAAGTAGACCAAATAAGTTATAAATAAGTCTTATGTAAATATCTGTTTGTTTGGAGCTATGGTTACGGTAATAGCACTGAATCCAGACAGTTTCATTTTTTCCAGTCTATGTCCATGTGGTTCATTGTAGCAATTTTTTTCTTTCATACATATGTACCTCCCTAAAATGATAAGAAATGGTCCCAGTTCTTTTTCAGATGCCTCTATCACTACAGTATTGTAACATCTTGCAAATGGACTGATTCTCTGACTCAAGAAAGTAATGGCATATTGAACTGAGTGCACCGACCTTATTTAAAAAGTGTGAGTATCTGTAAATCAGCATTCATTGATATATAATCAAAAACATAAAAGGAACACATTTATTTAAAAACCATAGTCTTGATTGAGGGCAGATTTTCTGCTGTGTTGCCTTCAGTCATAATATAGCTTTGAAATGTTTGGAGCACACACTGAATTCTCTTGTATTTGATCTGCACATATCATACATAATTTGGATACATTTTTCTTCAAGATCCTTCCAAGCTTGCCCTTTATTGCAAAGAGTTAATAAAGAAGCACGCTTGATCCACATTGCAATTTGACTTCTGCTAGTCATCTGATACCACTACAAGTTCAAGAAGCTCTTCACTAAAAAGATACAGACAAAATACAAAGCAGGAATCTGCCTCATTTGGAATACCATGAGTCTCCAGACTTACTGTGGAATTCAGTGTATTGCTGATTATACTCAGAAGCAATAAAATTATTGGGTGTTAATATAACAGTGAAGTATGATGCAAATTGACATGCCCAGCAAGCATCAGACAATTTCTTCAATAGTTCTACTCCTAGTTTCATTTTGCAATTCAGTGAAATGTGAATATTGGAAGAATCTGATATGATCACATATGCTTGCTGAAGGAGAGTAAAGAAATTTAGAACAGCTATGTTTTGACAGTTATAAACTACTGTCAAGCTGATGACAGTATTAGTAATAATGAAGCTTGTGGTATCTCTTTCAGAAACAATGCTTGCAAGCTGTTTACTGCCAGTGTTGTATGGTGGTTAAATTGGTGGGTTAGGAATGGGGAGACTCAGAATCTGGTTTATCCTCATCCACAGAAACTCATTAAGTGAGCTTGTGCTACTTATCCTTTCCTATCCAGCCTGCTTCACTGGGATGTTGTTCTAGGAAAAATAGGTCCCTTTACCTCCTGACTGAAGGAAGGATGCAAATCTAAATCAAATAAATTAAAAATATGCCATGTTCCATTCATTATAATGATAGCGTAATGATCTAAACCTTGCAATGTGTATCTTAATTTAGCTTGGATTAGTAGCTAGCTATATGAGCACAAACAAATTTCATTTGTTATCACTCATCTCTTCACTTTTCCAGTCTCCTTGCTGAACAATTTTTAGTTTAGAGTGGAACAAAAGAATTTCTGCTAAAATAGGCATGTTTTGTCTATTTTCTTTTGTTAAATTCTTTAAGAGTTTCACTCTCACAGAAGCTAGTGTCCAGAGTTGGGGTAGGATTGCTTTGTTATATAATCTTGATTGGGAGCTGCCCAGAGTTAGATGTAAAGATAAGTGGCTATATAAATGCTTTAAATAAATAAGAGATATATGGGAATGTTATTTGGTTCATTTTTTTCTTCAAATATTGATTAAAAACTCATCAATTCTTTCATTAAATGAGAAAAAAATGGATTGATACAGTGAGTGGAGATTTCTGCTTTTAAAATTCATGAATGTTTTGATATATACCCATGTTTCCATGAAAATAAGAATATTAATTTTTGCTCCAAAAGATGTATTAGGGCTTATTTTTCAGTTAGGGCTTACAGTCGAAAAATATGATACTAAATGCGTCCGTCTGGCTAACAATCTTAACTGGGGCTTATTTTAGGGGTGGGTCTTATATTACAACTGTCCTGAAAAATCATGCTAGGGCTTATTTTCTGGTTGGGTCTTATTTTCGGGAAAAATAAGAATTTGAAAGCAGACTTATTATGACATTTAAAGAAGCGGAGGAAATCATCTTGCTGAGGAGAATGGGACTTGATTAGGGACTGGCCATGGTTATGTAAACCAACCAAAAAAATATGGATATTTGTACACTTAAGTGGAAATGCATTCTTCATTTCCTCCCCAAAAAGAACTGCATCAATTTAATTGATTAAACTAAATGCTGAAAAAGAGAGCTTTTTTGGCCATGAGAATAGCAAAAGTGGAGAAACGAAGATCCTACTTGGAGATAAAGGCAGATCTATGCAACTCCTTTCTTCTTCTTCTTCTTCTTCTTCTTCTTCTTCTTCTTCTTCTTCTTCTTCTTCTTCTTCTTCTTCTTCTTCTTCTTCTTCTTCTTCTCCTTCTTCTTCTCCTTCTTCTCCTTCTCCTTCTCCTCCTCCTTCTCCTCCTCCTCCTCCTCCTCCTTCTCCTTCTCCTTCTCCTTCTCCTTCTCCTTCTCCTTCTCCTTCTCCTTCTCCTTCTCCTTCTCCTTCTCCTTCTCCTTCTCCTTCTCCTTCTCCTTCTCCTTCTCCTTCTCCTTCTCCTTCTCCTCCTTCTCCTTCTCCTTCTCCTTCTCCTTCTCCTTCTCCTTCTCCTTCTCCTTCTCCTTCTCCTTCTCCTTCTCCTTCTCCTTCTCCTTCTCCTTCTCCTTCTCCTTCTCCTTCTCCTTCTCCTTCTCCTTCTCCTTCTCCTTCTCCTTCTCCTTCTCCTTCTCCTTCTCCTTCTCCTTCTCCTTCTCCTTCTCCTTCTCCTTCTCCTTCTCCTTCTCCTTCTTCTTCTTCTTCTTCTTCTTCTTCTTCTTCTTCTTCTTCTTCTTCTTCTTCTTCTTCTTCCAAAAGGGTAATTTTCCTGGTCCCTGATATAATAAAGTATATATGTAACAAGGGTAAGAGAACCAGATTGGTGTAATGGTTAAGACATCAGGCTAGAAACCAGGAGACTGTGAGTTCTAGTACTGCTTTAAGCATAAAGACAGTTGGGTGACTTTGGGGCAGTTACTCTGTCTCAGCCCTAGGAAGGAAGCAATGGCCAACTACTTCTGAGATCTTGCCAAGAAAAATGCAGAAATTTGCCCAGACATTTGCCAGGAGTAGACACTGAGTGAAAAGGACAAAAAACAAAACAAAACAAAAAACCCAAAGGGGACATGTGTTCAGATAGATGCAAACTAGTGACTACTCAAGTTAAATAAAGAAAGTCATGAACATGGTTTAGCTTCTAAGACCATGTCAATTAGTGTAGAGGAATATGGAGAAAACGTGGGCACAAATATGCAGGAACCATTAAGAAAAATTAAAGAAACATAACTCAGTCCCACAAAAAGGGAAGGCATTAGAAAAAAAAGTTAAAATAACTTTACCTTGATTCTGCTCAGCATAAGAGAGGTCAGAGGGAGACTCTGGCAAGCTTTCAAATGCTGTAATTACAGAATGCAACAATACAGTGGCATTTCTGTAAATAGTGATTATTTCCTGACCTCACCTGTCTTGAAGGTCACATTCTACATTAATAAACAAAAATAAAAACAAAACCTCTTGAGCTGAATCCAAGAACGTCTTGAATTAAAGTTCCATCTAGAGTTTGAATGATTCTTTTAACTTTAAATCTAACATTAAAGAGAGAAAACTCTCTTTCTGACTTGTAAAATCACACTAGTTGTGTGTACTATTCACATTTGTTTACATGGCAATCATCCCTGAGTTATCTAGCAAAGACAAAATCTCCTTTCTTTGCTGTGTCTCTTTTTACGACTTGTCTTACTTTTAACCACATCCACCCTATTGTTTTCAGGACCTGCAATCACTTAAGTTAGTACTAAGAATATCAAATGCATGTCGTTTAAATTTTAAACAAGAGTGATAGTTTACCCAGACAGTGCACAAGGTTTGTTGAATCACCCAGACTGGTGTGAAAAATAAACTGTGAATGTTTAACACATAACTTTAAATATTTTATCAGAAGTCACAGATGCTTTTGATTTCCCCTTTATTGAAGCATCTGCTCTTGACATTACAAAAAAAATCCCACACTTAGAGCAACCTGTAAAATGAACTTTACAAATATTTACATGAACATCAACATGACACTCGGTCAGAAAGCAAAGATTGGGGAATCATGTTTGAATTCAGATTTCTCATATATATATATATATATAGCTATATCAGAAATCCCTTATTTCTTTGTCAACAATTTTAAACAACATATATATATTTGTGCTTGCAGGATGGCTCTGGGTTGAGCTGAAACAAGCAAAAGGAAAGAATGATTCCTCCCTCCCATATTTGGGTTTACAGGGTGCAATCTAAAAAATAAACATATATAGTTACTCTGCTTCTCATTTACTGGTTTTGCTCTGCCAGAAGTTCCATGATGCTATTTGGCACATGCATGTCTCAAGTTGTATCTCATGAGTATTTGAAGGCAGATGGTTTTCAATGAGCATCAATATAAATTGGAAACAAAAGTATAGCAACTGCATCAGTTGAGAAGTGACTTTATCACTCCAGCCAGGGCATCTACCAAATGTGCGGATTTCAGAATTCTCAGGCAGTGTCAAAGATAGCTGTGAAAAACATACATCTGCACTAAATATTATTTTATAAATTAATCGTCAAGGTGAGATGATGAACTCTCATAAGGATATGCAAGAATAAGTGAAAATGACTTAGTTAAATCCTTATCAAATTAAATGAAACCAGGGGGATCTGGCAGAACATTTCAAATGCCAAAAAGATAGACCATGAGACTTCCCACACTGCTAAGTTGGAGTGCTCCAGAAAACAATACTCATTCATGTTTATGTCAGAAGCACCAAAATGCTTCCAGGTTGAAAGGATTACCCAGTGACATCACTGTTGCCTGGGGGATGCCCAGTTGGGGGTTCCTTTCATGTCCCATTTAATGTGCCCACTAAATTGGTACCTATCTATCTACAGAGATACAGAATGTTGTAAAGCACTATAGAACGGTATAAAAGTCAAAGTGCTATTACAGGTTTCAATGGATAGTTAGGACTGCAGAAAAAACAATTGCAACTATCCTGCCTTCCATTGAGGACCTGTATACTGCAGGAGCCAGAAAAAGGGCTGAGAAAATATCTTCATGCTTCTCACATCCTGGACATAAACTGTTTCAACTTCTCCCCTCAGGACACTGCTATAGGGCATTGCATGCCAAAACAACTAGACACAAATACAGTTTTCCCTCCATGCCATCACTCTGCTAAATATCTAATCCCCACAGCACTCTCTTATGCCTAAGGATATTTACCCATGTAGTAAGGCTGTATTATCCTTCTCATCTTTCCTATTACCTTCTCCTATTGGTATCTGATGATTATATCACTTTGTTGTTTTTATTACACTGAGAGCTTATGCACAGGAGACCAATTCCTTGTGTATCCAATCACACTTGGCCAATAAAGAATATTCTATTCTATTCTATTCTATTCTATTCTATTCTATTCTATTCTATTCTATTCTATTCTATTCTATTCTATTCTATTCTATTCTATTCTATTCTATTCTATTCTATTCTATTCTATTCTATTCTATTCTATTCCTACTTGCAATTGCATGCTTTTGAATTGCTAGATCAGCAGGACAATAAAATCAGTAAAAGATGGCAAGCATGACAGACCAGATGGAAAGAAGTCAGGGACTCATTCTCCCTTCCCAAAGGCCTAGATGAAGTTCCATGTCCTCACTGCTGCTCTGAACAACTACAAAATGGAAGCCATCGGGATCCTGGGGGCAATCTCATTCTAGGAGGCAAGCACTGCTATAGAGAAGGCTATCTGGGGTTTCAAAAGATGACATTGTTTGATCAAAGGAACCAGAAGCACACCAATCTTACAAGATCAAAGTGGTTGGGCAGATATTATGGGAGATAGATATCCTCTTCAATTAACTAGCCCCTATTCCAAGAACATAAAATTCACAGAATAAAAATGCAAATATAAATGTTGGTATTCCAATATCTAAGGCGCTACCCAAAAGAAGAGGGGGTCAACCTATTCTCCAAAGCACCTGAAGGCAGGACAAGAAACAATAGATGGAAATCAATCAAGGAGAGAATCAACCTAGAACTAAGGAAAAATGTCCTGACAAGTAGAAAAATTAATCAGTGGAATAGCTTGCCTTCAGAGGTTGTGGGTGCTTCAAGCTGGAGGTTTTTAAGAAGAGACTGGACAGCCACTTGTCCGTAATAGCATAGGGTTTTCTGCTTGAGCAGGGGATGGACTAGAAGACCTCAAAGATCCCTTCCAACTCTGTTATTCTGTTATTAAATAAATAATCGTAAAAATATAAAACCAAATATATAATTACCCTAAGTGTCATGCATCATGAAAATGCTCAGGTGAAAGTGGAGAAGGGCCTTTCAAAAACAGACCCAAAGCCTTGTTGCCCTAGCAGTCCAGCTCCCTGTCTTTATACACTGGGATCTGAATTTGAAAGTTATTCTAGTCTTTTATATTTCAGAGTCACCAACTTTGCACAAGGAAAGCCATCTTTTCTAGCTCATGTGTTATGATTATGTTTTCTGCTGTTTGTCAACTTGAGATTGGTATTCTCTACATCTGACTTTTTCCAGTGGTCACATGAGCTGAAGATAATGAGAACTGCAATCTAATACAGTTGGAAGGCTCCACGTTGACAAGGTCTGCTATACCCGGATGGCCTTATTGATCTCCTGAAGCAGTTTTTAGAGGAGAGATTGAAGGCAGATAAGTAGAAAAAGAGAGAGGATCTGCTTGAGTAGAATTACCAGATCAGCAAAACTCTGGAGAACAATACTAGAGGGCAGCAAAGCATTAGAGATCTAATGGTCCAAGGAGTGGTTATTTCCTTGCATTATTTCCCAGTTTCAAATGCCTCTGCTTCCTTCGTTGGCTTATCTCGTTCTGTAGATTTCAAGTAAGATATACATATTTACTCAGTTAAGCCATTATTATTGATTATGACTTTATAGATTATCTTGTACTATAGTACCTACTTTGAAATATAAAAGAGATTATACTAGCCACCTTGTTTTATACTGTTAGCCAAAACAATGGCGTGAAAATGGTAGAATGGTAGAAATACTAGTTGCCTAAGCAGGTAGTTGGGCAGCAGTTCAAATATCTATGGAATAGATTTAAGATCTACTTAAGAAGAAGAAGCCAGAATATAATTAAACTATCCTGCTTGACTACTATAATCAAGGATTGCAGGAAAATTAATATAAGCTGTTTTTGTTAAGGAAAGTGTATATTTCATTATGCTGCTGTTATTATCTATCTCATGGTTTATGAATTATATAAGCATTGGCTATCCATATTAGCTGGTGTTTTCTTAAAGAATTATTTTACATGATGGGTCTAATATCAAAAGGACATTACAGCGTGATTATAAATAGGGTGCCTGTACTGCATGAAAGCATTTCTTGGAAATTACATGCCTTAACATACAGGGGCAGTACAAATGGCCTCCTGGTAGCCTTTATCACTTCTGCTCTAAAATTCGTCATTTGTATCAGGACCCATATGGAGCATTCTTCATAGGGATGGAAGTAGAAGTTCTGGCCATAGAACTCTACACCAGTGCTTTATATCAAGCAAAGTATTGACTATTCTTTAGTTAATGATGATGCCAGCTTTGCTTAAGAAATGAATTTGTAAGCTGGAAGTTGAGTCAGTGTGTTTCCCAATCAGAGAGTCACATTGTATAGAATAGAATAGAATAGAATAGAATAGAATAGAATAGAATAGAATAGAATAGAATAGAATAGAATAGAATAGAATAGAATAGAATAGAATAGAATAGAATAGAATAACAGTTGGAAGGGACCTTGGAGGTCTTCTAGTCCAATCCCTTGCTCAGGCAGGAAACCTTATACCATTTCAGACAAATGGTTGTCCAATCTCTTTTTAAAAACTTCCAGTGTTGGAGTGTTCACAACTTCTGGAAGCAGTTATTCCACTGATTAATTGTTCTAACTGTCAGGAAATTTCTCCTTAGTTCTAGGTTGCTTCTCTCCTTGATTAGTTTCCATCCATTGCTTCTTGTCCTGCCTTCAGGTGCTTTGGAGAATAGTTTGACTCCCTCTTCTTTGTGGCAGCCCCTGAGATATTGGAACACTGCTATCATGTCCCCCCTCGTCCTTCTCTTCATTAGACTAGACATACCCAATTCCAGCCACCCTTCTTTATATGTTTTAGCCTTTATATGTTTATATGTATAGCAAGTAGGATGTTCACTTTATGATGACAATTTGGAGCATCTGAAGACGTTTCCTCATTCAAAGATGCACGAATTATGTGAAAATAATCAGACATAAATCAAACAAAACCCAGTTGACTTGAGCAGCTTTCAGATGTAGTTTTGCACGAAGCTTATGGGCAATATGAAACAGGATTTTGTATCAGAGGAATTAATATTGTTAGTAGATTTAATTAATGGGAAACTCCCTTTGTATTCTTGCCTGGAAAAAGGTTGGAGGAGTATATGATGTTGTAGGTTAAGAAAAGGAAAAGTATCCTGAGACATGCAATCAGTTTGCCTAATATTGTATTAGGTCAGGGGTCTTCAAACCTGGCCCTTTTATGACTTGTGGACTTCAACTCCCAGAATTCCTCAGCCAGCGTGCACACTGGCTGAGGAATTCTGGGAACTGAAGTCCGTAAGTCATAAAAGGGCCAAGTTTGAAGACCCCTGTATTAGGTTTATTCAGTGCAGTGTTCCTTGAACTGGTGTCTTGGACTATAACTTGCATAACTTCCCTCCATTGTTCATGCTGGCTGAAGCTGATGGGAATCATATCCCAAACAATTTGGATGGCACCAGCTCAGGGAACAATGCTCAAAGCCTTTTTTTTTAATATTATGAAGACCAATAATGCTTTTAGATGAAAAGCCTTTTTTTAATATGAAGACCAATAATGCTTTTAGATGACAGAATTCATTGGACAATTGCCTGAGTTTTAGAATGTGGCATTTCGTTTTTGTCCAATTGTTTATTGATATGTATACTGAAAAAAAAAACAAAAATGCAATCTTGAGACATCAGAAAATGTCAGATGTATAACAAGCCACAAAAGCACCAAGCTTGTTAGTGGCCAACTAAAACAGGGAAGATCAGCTGTGCCAACTTTACGACCTGTGGATCTCAATTCCCAGAATTCCTGAGCCAGCCATGCTGCCTTAGGAATTCTGGGAATTGAAGTCCACAGGTCGTAAAGTTGCCATTGTTGCCCAGCCCTGTATTAAAGTCTCAGCTGGTTCAGGATGCTTTAAGATTGCGTTTTGTCTCTGGACCACATGTCGAAGCTGTTTTACTGATAGCTAGCCAGGTAACTCCTACAATAACTTCTCACCATTTTTCAGAGTTCAGATTATGTGTTGCTCCTAATAACTAGCTTATGACATGATTTTATATGAGGGCACCCTTCCCTCGTCTAAAATTGTGAGAATGAGTAAATCTCTGCCAGTGTAAGAAAGAAAGGTTGGGAGGGATTGCAGTGTCAACCACAATTATAAACAACAGAATCAGGGACTCAAATAATGACCCATGCTCTTGTTCTTGGTTCAGAATTTTGATCTCTCTCTCTCTCTCTCTCTCTCTCTCTCTCTCTCTCTCTCTCTCTCTCTCTCTCTCTCTCTCTCTCTCTCTCTCTCTCTCTCTCTCTCTCTCAAAATGGGAGGAGGAGGATAGGTGTTGGAAAGGTTCTTTATAAAAATAATAAAAGAGTGATACAGCATACCATAAATATCTAGTCTGCTCTTTTCCAATTCTATCATGATACTTTAGCAAAGAAAAACTAACATCTTGAAATTCCTTATTCAGGAACATTAAATAAGTTCCAAATGAGCAAACAACAAATGTAACTATTCCTGTTACATTAAAAAATGGTGGCTTTTGTAATGTGGTTAAATAATAAAATTGGCACAAAGATTTGAACAATTTCTAGAAAATCCATCATCTGAGCTAGTTCATGCTCTGCTATAATAACTGAAAGGTTACTCCATTTCTGCTGTGTTATTGTGGGATGAAATGGATCTCTATTAACTCCAGCTTGGAGAAACTTCATTCTCTAGTCATAACTGTTAGAGGGAATATGGCAGGAAATTTTTTGGAAAGAACGTATTCATGAACTGATATTCCAGAGCAACCTTTGGAGAGGATTCTGCTGAAATGTATCTGAAAGGGGCTTCTGATTCTTTCCTAAATCAACATTAAGATTGTGGATTGTTGCTATAGGACTTCCTTAGAATTTGGACTATCACACGACATCCCAAATAAACAATTAGGTGCCTTGAATTGCATGAAACAATTTGCAACTGATCATTTTGTATAACCTAGCACTTGTTGCTGTTGTCCGACATTTCTGCAGAATTATCCCGGCTCTGGAATAATAGAACAGTCTTTGGTGACTTTTTTTCCCTTATTATATAAATGGGAAAATAGGTTCAAGTACGAAATTTCTCTTCCAACCTTGGTGTACTTTTCAGACATTTTCATATTCTTTGCCTCACCAGGAAGTCTATAGCTATGACTTTGCTTTGTCCAAGGACAATATTTTGGATTTTCTTGTTTAGAGCACATCAGGCTTCTTGCCAGAACTTAACAGTAAACCTGGCTCTTCAGACACTTAATTGCTTGTTCAAGAATGGTTTTACTTGGCAGAAGGCTCTCAGACATGATTTGGCTGGCTTAGACTCTTTATTGCAGACAAGAATGATGCCGTAGAGAAAGAAATGATTTGCCATCTGCACTAGAAAGAAGTCAAAACTTTTATGTAGGTCTGTGTTCCAGAACTTAAGCTCTTGATGTTTTTTTCCCCATATTTCTGAGTTAACAGAATCTTGATGATTTTGCTTGGGTGGCTTGTAGGGTTCAGACATGTTTAAGCAAGAACAAGCCTAGCTTGGGAACCACATGTTGTTGCCTTGCTAGATTCAGCCCTTATGTCACTTCCTCTTCTATTTTTCTACTCTCCACCTCTAAGGTAGAGTCTAAAGCTGCAGTTGACCCTTTCTATGGGATTCTCCAACACATGCCAACATTTGAATGTTGAGGCACCTCAGTTGTTGAGTACAAGTAGTCCTTGACTTATGACTACAATTGGGATCAGGATTTCCCTTGACAAGCTAGGCGACTGATGAAAGAGTTTTGTCTATTTTACAACCATTTTTGCCACAGTTGTTAAGCGAATCATTGCAGTCTTTAAGTGAATCACATGGTTGTTAAGTGAAACTCCCCCCCATTGATCTTGCTTGTTGGAAGCTGGGTTGGAAGGTGCAAATGGTGATCATATAACCCTGGAAGGCTGCAACCATAGTAAACACATGCCAGTTGCCAAGTATCCAATTTCTGGTCAAATGACATTGGGGATGTTGTGATGGTTGTTAAATATGAGGACTGCTGTTACTTCAAGCAGTCACTAAATAAGTCATTATAAGTCAAGGACTATCTGTAATGAACTTTTGGTTCTAAGACAGGGGTCCCCAACCTTTTGGGCACCAGGGACCAGTTACATGGAGAGAAGTTTTTCCGCAGACCGGAGGGGGCGTGGTTTTGTGTGCTGCCTGCATCCTGTGGATGGGGCTTTCCTTGTTTGTGTGGACCAGTTGCTGGCATGCTGTGGCCCAGTACTGGTCCATGGACCGGGGTTGGGGACCCCTGATCTAAGATACAGCGTTGTTCAGCAAGGTGAGTTGGTGTGTTAAGGACATCTGTTTTCACAATGCAGTTACTTTTATCTTAAGTATGAGACTTCATTAAGGCTTCAGAAGAAAATTCTTAATAGGAAATGTGAGCTTAAATTCTGACATTTTGGTGGTGATGTCTCTTCCCACATGTTTTTGGTCCCAATTCCTTATTTTTTCTATCCCTATCCAAGCAAATCTTAATTAATACTGTCATGCTATCTATGATGCCTTTATGAACCAGTTTCTCCTGTGTTTCATCCAATACCTCTTTGTTAAATTAGGCAAGGAAGCCTCTTTTCTTCACATCAGAGTTAGCAGCTGAAATTCAGCAGTCTATCCCTTACTAGAAATGACATATTTCAGAACTGGCAGTCATTCACTTGACTGGATCCTCAAAGTTACTTCTTAGGCATGCTGCAAAATTAACCTGCTTGTCTAAGGCCAAAATTAACTTGCTTGTCTAACTGAATCATAAAGGGAGGGGTTGTCAATTTTTCAATGCAGGTCTTATATAGTTATCCAAGTTTAAGAAAACTTCTATTATTTGTCACATATAGCTGATCTGAAATGCCATAGAATATAGATTTTTGTAGGGATCTCTCTTACAATAGAAATAATCTTTTTTTCAGAATATTTTCCCACTATGTTCTGATAGTATAATTGATGCAATTTTACTATTTATGTTATTTATTTATGGAGAAACTATTATCTTAAGTTGTTTCTACCTTTGGAGTATTGTTGTTGACTTGTGTTGTCCAATGGCATACCAGATTTCTAGCCAGATTTTTTTCCCCAATTCCTTGTTTCTAAAGAACCTAGTGTGGTTGGACAGCTGGGCTGGAAGACATCGCAACAAATATGTACGCAGCATTCTGGGATTTTGAGTACATAATCCATGAACCCTTATATCTACTTTCACCATTAAAAGTTTGTTCTGTGCTTGATCTGGTTTTTTTTTTCCTTCTTGCAAAAGAGAGAGATTGCTTATGTAAGCTATCTCTTCCTGAGCAGTTTTTCTCTGTGGCATGGCACTTCACTAATAAGCACTAACCAGAAACTAGCAAGCTCCACTCTGTGACTTTGTTTAGTTAATTGGTTTCCTCCAGCATGGCTCAAGCCACTGCTGGCAACTAACGAGCTTCCTTGTCTTGACTTTAATAAGTTAATAGTTGATGGCTTTCACCTCCAGAATGGTTTGTGACTTGCCACCATAAGCGTACTAGGCAAATATCTGGCACTATTGTATTCCCTTCATCATGAATTGTATGCTTGTTTATTCTTTTGCATTCTTTTTCTCTTCAATGGATATAAGCACAAATATTAATTTCCTTCTAGTTAATCATCCCATGCCAGAGTAAGGATTCCAGTGAGTGGGGTTGGGAGTGGGATAAGGGGCTATAATATTTGACCTATGGAACTAACTTCTTGTCAAGTCCTCTCCTTGTCCAGAGAGGAATTTTGAAGACCAGCTCTTCATAAATTATTTCTGGACAAGGAGATGACTTGTGATCGCCCATAAGTACTCCACACAATTGCTTCTTGCAACTGCAAGGAGACCATAAGACAGCTTGTTATACAGGATATACAAATGAAATTGGCTGATGTCTTAATAATTAAAAAGGGTATACAAATAACAAACCAAAAGAGTGTCTTGGATAACTTTCTCATATTGAGTTTACAAAAGTAACTTTTAAACATTTGAATGCTGACTAGGGCTGAAATGACAAGGTTTTAAGGATTTGATTATAGATAAGAGATGGCATATAGGATGAAGAGATCATTTGTTGCATTTTAAAAGAAGGTGATAAAGTTACCAAAATTGTTTATATTCATTGTGATGAAGGGGAAATTTCTTTATATATTTCTTTTCTGTTTCTTTTTAAAAATTCTTATGTTTCTTTTCTTATATTCTTTCTTTTAGTTTGTATTAGCAGCTTATATTTATTCATATTTGGTAATAGTTCAGGTCACTATATGATTGACCCAATTTTACTATCTTTTTTGTGGTGGTCACTAAGCAAATGCCACAGCTGTTAAGTGAACCAAGTAAATGCTGGTTCTCAGCAAAACCTTTGTAAAATGCTGCCATGTTACCATGGGAAGCTGCCAACAGCCATAAATGGGGGCTGATTGCTGAAGGCAATGACATGACTGTGATGGGGGACAATTGTTGGAACTTTGAATCTAATAAAGGAGAATATTTGTAGCTCAGGGTTGAAATGCACTGATAATGCTACCTAGTTGGGGTAATGAAATGTCTGCAAGAAAACAGCCAAGCTCAGAGAGCACCAAAGACCCTTCAACTCTGAATCCAGATCACAAGTATCCCCTAGGGAGGTCCCTAAGCAACTGGTTGTAACTCTGTAAATACAGTAAGATATGTCCAAAGTGAATGCATTGAAAGAGAAAAATCACTCAATTGTTTTCATACTGTGTAATCTTATTTAAATATATCCTTCCATATATATATATAGAATATCCAAATACAGTTCTCAGAAAATGTTTGTATGTAAACCCAAGAGCAATCAAAATTTTTGTCTTTGTGTTACTATGTTTGCAGTGTTGTGTACTTTGTTTTCAGAGAAAGATGTTATTTTGAGTGTGGGAGGTAGAGTTACGACTAAGTGAAAAGCAGTAGCCTCCCCCTCTCTCTCTTTTACAAAGTACAGAACAGAGCTTTAACCTCTTGTTCTGTTTTTAAATAGAATGACTGTGACCATTCTCTGAACTCCATAAATATATTATGCAAGCTTGGGGAATATGGTTCTATTTATTCTCTTGGGAAAGGGAATCTAATGGACATGGATTATTGTAAGAAAATGCAATTTATATGCTTGTTTATTGATAATAACCATCTATTAATAATTGAACCACAATTTCTAGTGCCATTATTTATATATGACCTGTACTGTTATGCTAGTGTAGAGACAAAGAGGCCATCTGAATGTTATTCTCTAAATAGTTTTATTAAATTTTCATGTAGAAAAATATCTCAGAGGACCAAACAAGAAAAGAAAAATCTGGATGTAATGAAGCAGGTCTGAGTCTATCTATCTATCTATCTATCTATCTATCTATCTATCTATCTATCTATCTATCTATCTATCTATCTATCTATCTATCTATCTATCTATCTATCCCTCCCTCCCTCCCTCCCTCCCTCCCTCCCTCCCTCCCTCCCTCTCTCTCTCTCTCTCTCTCTCTCTCTCTCTCTCTCTCTCTCTCTCTCTCTCTCTCTCTCTCTCCAGTTCCACATCATACTGTTCCATTTGGAAGTAAGCAACATTATGCAAAGTACAGTAAAAGAATAAGATAACTAAAATAAATGAAAGGCAGGAAAGAAGAGAAAAGAAAGGAAAATTTAACTAAATCAAGTTTAAACTAGCATATTTTTTTACTATAATTCTCTATATTTTTTTATTCTTGCAAACCATTCTAGCTTTCACTAGTTTCTATGCACCAATGCATATAAATTGCCTTTTATCCTTTAAACGTAACATCTTTCTCATCAATTCCTTATCTTCCTCTTCAGTAATCATTCAGTTTTTTTATATAATCAAACCATTTCAATATAATTGCTTGGCCAATACGGTCGCTTCTTTGATATTCTGTGTATATACATTCAGCACCCTTTAATCTTGATCCTAGAACATAGAACATATACTTTTTAAGTACTGCATCATTACAAATGTGTTGTCAGATACATTTAGTCTGAATCTTCAGTTGTATGAATGACTCTTCTTGGGCTTGCCATAACCAAGCCTTCTGTCATGACAAAATTGACAGGAATGATAATCATCCATTATCATTACCATCTTTTTGAGAACACTATTCTATCACTGTAGAATGGTAGAGCTAGGAGTTAAGTTAAATCTGAGACTTTTATTTCCCAACTGGCACCAATTATATTAAATACTCTGAAGTTAGATTTTTAATTTGCACTTAAAATATGTATAACACATTTTCTTTTGAGGGTCCTTAGGATTCCTAATATGAGATTTTTCTTGGATGAAAACTTCATTTTACTAGTTAAAATAAATCTTAGGCATACAATGAGTCTTTAAGTTGGGGTTTCAGTTTGTCACTGAATGCCGAGACCTTTTATGTTTTGATTTATCCAATCTTTTTGACAATTCCTAATATCAATTAAAATGATTATTTTTACTGAAGGGCTGGGCAAACTATAATACATAAAATATCTCAAGGACAGGCATAATCACACAAATCTTCCTTTACACGTGCTGCCCTCAACAATCGTGGCTGTAGCAGGAATGGAGCAGTAGAAGGGGATGATTTAGTTACTGACATGAGTTTCCATTTTCTTTCATCCAGGTTTTTGTTTTAGTCACTTGAGGTTTTTTTCCTTCTTTTGATTCCATAAGAACCTTCATGAAATGTTGCCTGAAATGTAGACTGAGGAAAATTATCTGCCACCTTCTTTGATATTTCAATTACTTCCAGATATTTCAGTTAATTAATTTTTATTAATTTGATTGCTGTAGCTATCCATCTCAGCAAGTGACTCCGGCAGCATACATCATAAAACAAAAAGAAAACAATATGCTTAAATAGAATAGAATAGAGCTGGAAGGGACCTTGGAGGTCATTTCACAAACAAATACCATCATAAGGATAGAATAGATTTTATTACCTTCATCAATCAAACTTATGAGAGGTTCCTATCTTTTTGGAACCAGGATCCCTTAAAACGATAAATAAACTTCTGTGATCCCCTCATGAATAAAACTGAGAGATAAAGGAATAAATGAATAAAAGCACCGTGGTTGGCAGATGGTTTTGACAGATGGGTAGATCAAGAGATTTAGCCATCTCTTAAAAGTTGGTGCAACTTCAGTCCAAGCTTTGTCTTTGCAGGCCTCCACTCCAGTGAGTTTTGACATATGTTTGTGCATGCAAAGTAGAGTGTTGTCAAAATTCACTCAGATCTCTTTGATTTGTAGTTCCAGAACTCACTCAGGATTTTGCTCTCCTCTCCTCTAGGTCTAGCTATCTCTAAAATCTTGAGGTGGGTGGGTGGGTGTTGCTTCCTATGGACCTTTCCCAGGTCTTAAGGAAGTGTCTATGGAGATTCTCAATTATCCAGGTCGTGGTTGTCTCAAAGGTGCTTTTTCCAAAAGGCAACTGGAGGTTCTTGCTTTTTTTTTCCTCTGAAAAAAATTCACTTCTCATCTAAGAAGAACTGAACTGAAAAAGCTTCTTGGATGAGAAGTGAAACATTTTCACTTTGGGATGTCTTAAATTATATTTTTCAAAGATCCTGGAGCACTGGGGAACTACTGGAGGACTGGAAAAGAGCTGATGTAGTTCCCATCTTCAAAAAAGGAAAAAAAATAGACTCAGGAAATTACAGACCTATTAGCCTGACCTCAATACCTGGGAAGATTCTGGAAAAGATAATCAAACAATGAATCAGCTAACACCTAGAGGCAAACAAAGTCATTACTAAAAGCCAACATGGGTTTGTCAAGAACAGATCATGCCAGACAAAACTTATTGCATTCTTTGACCAAGTGACAAAATTAGTGGATCAGAGGAATGCTGTGGATATAATTTACTTGGACTTCAGTAAGGCATTTGATAAAGTAGATCACAACCTACTACTCAATAAGATAGAAAAATGTGGGTTAGACAGCATCACCACCAGATGGATCCGTAGCTGGCTGACCGGCCGTACTCAGCATATGGTCCTCAATGGAATCGCATCTACATGGAGGGAAGTGTGTAGTGGGGTGTCCCGGGGCTCTGTTCTAGGCCCAGTGCTCTTCAACATCTTCATCAACGATCTGGATGAGAGGATAGATAGGGAAATCATCAAATTTGCAGATGACACCAAGCTGGCAGGAATAGCCAACACTCCAGAAGACAGGCTTAGGATACAGGAGGATCTGGACAGACTTGAACACTGGGCGCTATCTAACAAAATGAAATTCAATGGTGAAAAAAGTAAGGTTCTATATTTAGGCAAGAAAAACCAAATGTACAGGTATAGTATAGGGGGTACCTTGCTCAATAGTAGCAACTGTGAGAGGGACCTCTGAGTCCTAGTGGACAATCACTTAAATATGATCCAGCAGTGTGCTGCAGCTGCCAAAAAGGCCAACACAGTGCTAGGCTGCATTAACAGAGGGATAGAATCAAGATCACGTGAAGTATTAATACCACTTTACAATGCCTTGGTAAGGCCACACTTGGAATACTGCATCAAGTTTTGGTCACCACAATGTAAAAAAGATGTTGAGACTCTAGAAAGAGTACAGAGAAGAGCAACAAAGATGATTAGGGGACTGGAGGCTAAAGCATATAAGGAAAGGCTGCTGGAATTGGGTATGTCTAGTTTAATGAAGAGAAGGACGAGGCGGGACATGATAGCAGTGTTCCAATATCTCAGGGGCTGCCACAAAGAAGAGGGAGTCAAGCTATTCTCCAAGGCGCCTGAAGGCAGGACAAGAAGCAATGGATGGAATCTAATCAAGGAGAGAAGCAACCTAGAACTAAGGAGAAACTTCCTGACAGTGAGAACAATTAACCAGTGGAACAACCTGCCTCCAGAAGCGGTGAATGCTCCAAAACTGGAAGTTTTTAAGATGAGAGTGGACAGCCATTTGTCTGCAATGGTATAGGGTTTCCTGCCTGAGCAGGGGGTTGGACTAGATGACCTCCAAGGTCCCTTCCAACTTTATTATTAAGAAAGTGTTGCTATTGCAATTCATTCTGGGCTTTACATTTCTGGAGAAGCCAACTTTGACAATACCCAAACTGTGTGTTATTTAGCTTTAAAAACTGGCAAAGTTGCTCCTATCCCAAGGAAGGGGTCACGAGCCACAGCTTGAGATCTCCTGCTCCAACCAGATTGAACTATGAAACCTGATCCTTTAAATCTTTCCCTGGAGCTTGGCTTTAGCTGGTGCATTTTCTCTCTTTCCATCTTTTTGCCCATAGTTCTCACTTCACTGGACTGGAATTCCTTAGAGATTAAAAACCATATTGGTTAATTATGACAATTAATAATTTGATAGTTTGCTAAGCTACTCTTTGTGGGTAACTGCGTAAAGAAGACAAAATATGCCCTCTCCATCAGTGGTTAACCTTAAACAACATTTAAATCCACAATCGATGGCCATGGATGTCAATGTTTAACAAGGCTTTTAGCCTTTTAACCATCAGGAAATCTGTCTTTTAGGATATATGGCTCTCGAGGACTCTCCTGTGGTATTCCTGGATTTAGAAGAGAAAAGAAGTCTCATTTTGTCACCAAACGTTTTGTTTTCCAAACTGTACAATACTCGATAATTGCAATAGGTGCATTCAGGAGGTTATGAGGAAAGCTGGATGCATGCTTTTCTAATCGGCAGCAAACAACTGTAACAGTCCTCCCCAGATGTGTTAGGACTACCAGACCAAGAATTCCAGTCTGGAATGGTCACAACTTTCCCCAGTCTTATATCAGCCAGATGTGTTAGGATGTTCATTCATTCATGGAATTCTAAACCAGATGCAATTCTGGCACTTACAATGCTAATCCCTTGTGTGGGTGTGCACATAAACACCAGAATTGGGAAGGATACTAGCCTACCTGTCCCAGCATAAATGTAACTTCAACCTCCCAGTCCATGTAAGGGGAGAAGACTGCTATTTCATCCTTTACCTCAGAGAGCGAAAGATCTTCTGTTATCCCCACTGCTACTTGCCAGTCAGAATAACGATGAAATCATGAGATTTAGTTATAGAAAATATCTGTGCACCAGTTGTTAAAAAACAACAGAAACATGTCCTTTCCTTCTTTCCTGGGCAGGCAAGTGTACTTTTGGGGGGGGGGGAATGGACTATACGTCCTGTGATGACTCTGTCAGGTCCAGAGAGGTTTAACTTTAAGGCATGCCAAGTTTTCTTTTTATAAAATTGGTGGGAATTCAAGAGTGGTATATGTGACATATTGGAGCTCATGCTTGAAGACTATAGGATAGCTCAGGATTTTGCATAGTTTAAATTTGACAAGTATCAGCCACAATGACTTTGTTGTAAACTGGGATCGTGAATGAGAGAGAATAAGCTTAGCTCCTGCTTGCTGTATTTTGTTCAGACCAAAAATGGCAAGTTACCATTTGAAATCTTTCTAAATACTAATAATAGTATTGGGATCTTGGATTTGGGGACACGGGGATGCAAATTGTGTTGGTGTGTTTGGTGCTAACAAAGAATAAGGGAGAACTGGAATAGCTATTTCGAGTTCCTTAACTCTCATCAGCCAGATCTTACCCTTCTGAGATTCGAACCTGGGCTGTCAGCATGTTAGGCAGTTGTATTAACCTCTAGACCACAGGCTCTGTCTCGCTTTGTTAGCAGTATCAGGGAGGGAAGAGATGTATATCGAGTGTTCTCCCTTATTCTTTGTTAGCAATTTAAATAAAAACATATATATATATATATATATATATATATATATATATATATATATATATATATATATATATATATATATATATATATATATATATATATATATATATATATATATATATATATATATATATATATATATATATATATATATATATATATATATATATATATATATATATATATATATATATATATATATATATTTGTTCCTGTAGATGGCTCTGGGTTGAGCTGAAACAGGTAAAAGAAAGAAAGATTTCTTTCTCCCATATTTGGGAATATGGGAGAAAGAAATCTTTCTTTCTTTTACCTGTTTCGGCTCAACCCAGAGTCAACTTATGACTAATTGCTTAGTGACAGTTTGAAGTTATGATGGACATTCCCAAAGCTATTTACAACCTGATTTAAGTTATAATAGCATTTGGGGCACTTGGCAACCAGCTCACTTTTATGGCTGTTTGTAGTGTCCCACAGTCACATAATATAAATTTTTGACATTTTTCTTTTGCTGTTTTCCAGGATTTATTTCTAGTTTCTGGCAAAAAAAAATATCAATTGGGTAAAATGTATTTGCTTAATGACCATGGCATTTGTTTAAACAACTGTCACAAAAAATGCCAAAAAAATAAATTAATTAAAATCATAAGTTGAAGACACCTGGGTTACTATTCCTACTTTGGTAGTTTCTTTTTTCTCTCTCCCTCCTTATAAAAAAACAGCTTGACCGCCGTGACTGAGAAAATCCCCGCTCTCTCTTTTTGCTCTCCTGCCTGTTATAATTATTGGCTTTTCAGGATTAAGAAATAAAGGTGAAGGAGATTGCTTTTTCCATCAGATTCACTATTGACTCCAGAAACATTAGCTTGTCTAACGTGATTAAATGTGATCTAATCAATCAATGATATGACTGCTTTGACATCAAGGCATATTCAAGTTTCTCTGTTAAACAACTCAAGTTCATGGATTCTTAGAAGTAAAAGACTGAAAAATGATATGAAATGCCTATGGGCCTGAATGTTGCCCTTCCACAGTTATTACAATATACTTTTGAGAGCCTCGTCTACCTTGGTTTGAACATCTCTAGAGATTGTACTTCCTGTAAGCTCCAGATTCACCAGAAAACTGGCATTAAGAATGAGCTAAATTTTGTTTCAGCAATTTATGTTTCAATAGTTTACGCACAGTATGTCAATGTTGATAAACAGTTGCTGAAAATATTCTATTGGTAAATTTAAAAAGAAGCTGCAGTAACTGGAGCATTATCTAGACCTGTGTTTCTTAATGGTAATAAATTTAAGATATGTACTGTATACTTCAACTCCCAGAATTCCCCCAACCAGCATGGCTGGAGAATTCTGGGAGTTGAAATCCACATATTTTAAAGTTACTAAATTTGAGAAAACACTGATCTAGACAGTCTCCCTATATGCAGTATGAGATGTACATCAGATTTTGTTCTCCATGTGGATTCCTGCCTGTCCTCAGTGGAGCCAACCCATTTATATGATGTAGAAAGCTTTTTCAAAATTACACCACACACAACTGAGGGATTGCTAGGTCAGATGTTGAAAGATTGATTATATTTTTATTTTTAAGGTAAATTAAGTTGTAGGGGGGGGGGGAAAGAAATGTAGATGAGACTCCAGTCTGTAAAAGGAAAGAATTAGATTTATTCGACATACAAGGCCACCTAATTTAAAATGACTGAAGGTGATATACAGAAGATTTGAAAACTTCATAAAAACAATACAGGACTAATTCAATAATAGCAGTATGTCAGGGAATACCCAGAAATTAAAATAACAGACAATTAAGAGATTTTATAAATCTTCCTGAGCCAAGGCCTGATGGAAAATGATAGGTGTCCATCATTAGGCACCCACGCTTTCTGAAAAAATATAATTTGGAGTGTTACTACCTGGTTTCTTCTTGGACCACCAAAATACAATTCCACTTGTCAAGTATTCTTTTACCATGTCTAAAAAGGCATTGCCATAGGGAACTCAGTAGTTGGATAACATCATAAACAAGAATTCCTTGATTACCTGTACACAACCATCATTTCCATTCTCCAATGTCTCAGAAATTGATGCCATTCTCAAAGCCAAGAACAAAGTGTAACGAATTAATATCCCAGCCTGCCTGTTATTAAGGGTCACCATCAGTGGTGGGATTCAGCCAGTTCGCACCACTTTCGGCAGAACCGGTAGCTAATTTTTTTGTTGCCCAGGCCCCGAATGGACTTCCGGAAGTGCATCCACACAGAGAACTGGTTGAATCCCGCCACTGGTCACCATCAAATTTCAGTGGCAAATTTTTCAGCAGACAACTCAGAAGAGGTTCTAAGTGGATCCAAGAGGGGTTCCACTTAAGCACTGTATTTCCAATTGACATTACTGTATTGTATTATGCCTAAAGGATACTATTCTCCACAGCAGATCCAGAGAACCATCTTCAACCTTTTTCATCTAATGTAAAATATACCCCAAATTGGATTGTTCTGATGGATCTTCAAGTTATTCCTGAATCTGGATGGGAAAAAACAGGATCCAACTTATCCCTGATAAGATCAAGTAGCTCTGGTTTCTAATTCTGGTATTTTCCATTCCAGCCTCTGGTTGATGCTCCATATGAAACTGGTATGCAAATTGGGAAGCCTCCTGAACTGGCTACTCTGCTTGAAGAGCAAGTGGCAGCCATGGCGAGGGGATCTTTGTACAACTTCATCTTATGTGCCAATTGGATCTATTTCTGGATTGGGAGTCTTTAATCACAGTCCCTCCTTCAATCATCTCCCTATTGGATTATGCATTGAAGTCAACATGGGGATGCTCTTGAAGACCAACTGAACGCTGGAACTGGCCCAGACAGTAGAGTTGCAGATTGTAATGATCTACCTTGATATGACAATGGAATATTTCTACTTTGCAAGTTGCCTCTGGCTCCTAATTGGCTTCTGGTGCAATTTAATTTGCTCATTATCTATAAAGCCCCTGATATAGAAAAGACTGTGGGACTGCTTTGCTAGCCGTATTTTTCTTTCTTTCTTTCTTTCTTTCTTTCTTTCTTTCTTTCTTTCTTTCTTTCTTTCTTTCTTTCTTTTCTTTCTTTCTTTCTTTCTTTCTTTCTTTCTTTCTTTCTTTCTTTCTTTCTTCCTCCCTCCCTCCCTCCCTCCCTCCCTCTTTCTTTCTTTCTTTCTTTCTTTCTTTCTTTCTTTCTTTCTTTCTTTCTTTCTTTCTTTCTTTCTTTCTTTCTTTCTTTCTTTCTTTCTTTCTTTTTTCAGAGATCTGTCCCAGAAGGCAGGGTCAAGGAAGAGAAAAAGAAAAATTTTGATGCTTCGGCTAGGGTAGAAGAATCTTTGGAACATTCACGCTGAGCTCATGTTCAACTCTTGGTCCATAGTGAAATCTGTATTGACTTTCTGATACACAGAACGTTATTTCAATTTCTCCCCTCCCTCTCTCCCTCCCTCCCTCCCTCCCTCCCTTCCTTCCTTTCTTCCCACAGAGCACCCAGGTCCTAAGCAGCCATCAACTTGGAAGCCATTCCAAAGAATCCCACTTATTCTCAAACAATGACTTTCATGCCATCCCATTTACTATAATTTATTTACATTTACAATTTCTGTGTTTCTAGTGTTATCCTTTATAATAATAATAATAATAATAATAATAATAATAATAATAATAATAATAATAATAAAGTTGGAAGGGATCTTGGAGGTTATCTAGTCCAACCCATTGCTCAAGCAGGAAACCCTATACCATTTCGGACAAATGGCTGTCCAGTCTCTTCTTAAAAACTTCCAGTGTTGGAGCATTCACCGCTTCTGGAGGAAGGTTGTTCCACTGGTTAATTGTTCTAACTGTCAGGAAGTTTCTCCTTAGATCTAGGTTGCTTCTCTCCTTGATTAGTTTCCATCCGTTGCTTCTTGTTCTGCCTTCAGGCGCTTTGGAGAATAGCTTGACTCCCTCTTCTTTCTGGCAGCTCCTGAGATATTGGAACACTGCTATCATGTCCCCCCTAGTCCTTCTCTTCATTAGACTAGACATGCCCAATTCCAGCAACCGTACCTTATATGTTTTAGCCTCCAGTCCCCTAATCATCTTTGTTGCTCTTCTCTTTACTCTTTCTAGAGTATCAACATCTTTTTTACATCGTGGTGACCAAAACTGGATGCAGTATTCCAAGTGTGGCCTTACCAAGGCATTGTAAAGTGGTATTAACACTTCACGTGATCTTGATTCTATCCCTCTGTTAATGCAGCCTAACACTGTGTTGGCTTTTTTGGCAGCTGCAGCACACTGCTGGATCATATTTAAGTGATTGTCCACTAGGACTCCGAGGTCCCTCTCACAATTACTACTATTGAGCAAGGTACCCCCTATACTATACCTGTACATTTGGTTTTTCTTGCCTAAATATAGAACCTTACTTTTTTCACCATTGAATTAGATAGTGCCCAGTGTTCAAGTCTGTCCAGATCCTCCTGTATCTTAAGTCTGTCTTCTGGAATGTTGGCTACTCCTGCCAGCTTGGTGTCATCTGCAAATTTGATGATTTCCCTATCTATCCCCTCATCCAAATCGTTGATGAAGATGTTGAAGAGCATTGGGCCCAGAACAGAGCCCTGGAGCACCCCACTACACACTTCCCTCCATGTAGATGCGGTTCCATTGAGGACCACATTCTGGGTATGGCCGGTCAGCCAGCTATGGACCCATCTGGTGGTGATGCTGTCTAACCCACATTTTTCTATATAATATATATATATATATATATATATATATATATATATATATATATATATATATATATATATATATATATATATGTATGTATGTATGTATGTATGTATGTATGTATGTATGTATGTATGTATGTATGTATGTATGTATATATAGGTATGTATGTATGTATGTGTGTGTGTGCATATATATATATATATATATATATATATATATATATATATATATATATATATATATATATATATATATATATATATATATATATGGAAGCCAAAAATGCTCAGTATGTGTATGCATGCACAAACACACTTATCTTTCTTATCATGCCAGTTTCAATCCTACTCTATTTAATATGGACAAAATGAAGTAGTAGACTGATGACACGGGAAGTGCTTTTATAGGGAATAGGCAGGCAAGGCCCCCTCCCCCCATCCTTCACATTCACTTTCACAGCTGTGGCCCAGACATTCAAATACATCTGTTTCCCATCTCCAGCAGAAGTGCAGATTTGGGCACAAATGCAACAAGCAGATTCCCCTTACCACTTCCCTTTCTCCCAGTGATGCAATATTTTTCTTCTTTTAAAATCAAGCAGAATTTGCTTTACAAGAGGTCAAAAACAAATATGAAATTAGCATCTCCTCAGCTCAACTTTATGCTAGGAATTGCAGGAAGAAGAGTTTTCCAGGTGACAAAAGCACAAAGGTATCTCCTATTTTTTTAGTGCAGGGCTTTTCAACCAGTGGTACGGATACAACCTGTGGTACATTGGCACCTGGCAGGTGGTACGTGGCCATCCTAGAAAAGTGGTAGTGGGGGAGGGGAATGAGCTGAACCAGTGGCAGCACCGCACAAGCCTGAGCAAGAGATGGCTGGAGCTGCAGGGCTGTCAGGGTTCAGTGGAAGCGCCAGGATCAGCGACAGTTTCCAGCTGGAACTCAGCACTGATCCTGGCACTTCTGCTGGGCCCAGAAGAAGCGCTGATGAGCTGGAATGTTGCAGCATCTCCAGGGTCCTGTGATTTACATTCAGATGCTTGGCAACTGATTCATATTTATGACGGTCACAGTGTCCCAGTGTCATGTGAAGTGACCCAAACCTGCTGCAACCACCCAGCAGACGGGGGGAATGAAAACCAAACACTCCCCACCCCACCTCTGCTGCCAATCCTCAACAGAAATGCTCACAACAATGAAAACCTTGGACAGGAGGAAGAGCGCCACTGGGCAGGCAGGCAGGTGTCTTGCTCGGCTGTGGCTTGGGGGGCACTTTTTTCAGTGCCACTGTAACTTCGCGAACTCTTATAAGTCGAGGACTACCTGTACTTTATCACTTTTTCTCTTTTGGAGGGGTCATCAAGTTTTTGACACCTTGCTAGGCGACTGGTGGTACTCGGATTTTGCCATATCCTAAAAATGGTACAATGGGTGAAAAGGTTGAAAAGCCCTGCTTTAGAGCAGGGGCATCTAACCTTGGAGACTTTAAGACCCATGGACTTCAACTCACAGAATTTTGTGATTTCTTAATGTGTGGTGGTTTATTGTCTGTAAACAAGCGCAGTCATTGCATGCTTTATCCACACACCACATCTTCTTTACAGCAATGTTGCATTAGTGTACAGGAGCCAGCTTGTATTGGTTAGCAATAACCGATTGCTAAATTTTCTGGAAGTTTGCAAGCCCGCTGAGAACAGAACTGAATCATGATGCCTAGTACTACATTGATCAGCTGTTTGATGACAGAATTGGTTATTAAACATTGACCAGCTTAGCCCTGACTGTAACCTTCACCTTCTGATGCTGTTGTAGTTTAATTGAATAAATTTAGTCGTTGTCCAGCAGAGGCCACCATAACTTATCGTATAAGGAGAAAATGTGTAATTTTTAGGCAGTGTAGATCAGGATTCTAGAGGGAATAGGCCTTTCTTCTATTAAGACTGTTTTGTTTCTAGAACTACTTTGCAGGCAAGAATGTAGAGTTCTTGAGAGCCTGAAGGGTTTCCAACTGAACTTCAAGCAACGAATCTTTGAAAAGAGTTAATACATATTGTGTAAAGTACGGAACCAAAGGAGTACTCAAAAGTATTAAAAGTTAATATTAGGGTTATTATTCATTGCAAATATTCATTGCTTGATGTATATTTTAACTGCATTTGTCCAATCACTGACCCATCTATGTTTTGGTGGTAACCTTAATGCAACAACATAATGGCTGTAGAAGCAGACCTGGGTTGACAAAGGCTCTGGGCTAACGAGACAGGTAATCCCCTTTCTTTTTTTATCTTTAAAAGTTTCTTTCATTCACTTCGAACCAAGATGGATGGCAAATACATTTAACAACAACAATTTCCAGCCTCATCCTGAACTAACACTCAAAGAGGCAGTGACCATGAGGGTCTTTGCTATTGTATACCAGTTGCACCCATTGCTAGAATGGGAAGCCCTTCAGATGCTCATGGATGCTTTAGTCACCTCATGGTCAAACTACTGATGGGGGGGGTCCGTGAAGATCACCTGGACAGTACAGGCTAGTCCAAAATGCAGTGGCACAGGTAGTGATGAGTGCATCTTGGTACACCCAGGTGTCCTCAATGGTTTGCAAGTTCCAATAGTTCCTAGTTTTCTGAAAGGCACTGTTTGAAATACAGCCTAGACATCAAGGAATGCCACTTTGGAAACAAGCCTTTTCTGTTATGGCACCTGCCCTCTGGAACAGCATCCTTTCAGGCATTTATAAATCCTCCAAGAGTTTCACAAATGTGAAAATGTGGTTGTACCCTCTGGTCTAGATTAGGTTCATTGTGGAGCCCCTGAAAGATATTTTATCATGCAATGGGTGTTTTATTTAGACACACGTTCTTTTCCTTTTTAATTGCTTTCCCTCTTTCAATTACAAAAGCTGCTTACATAAGCCACATTTGGACACAACATACCCTCATTTGGGAGTTGAACAGTTTTCTAAATCTAATAGAATAAAAGAATAACTAAAACTAAAAGGGTACATCCAAGAGCTTGCTACAACACTCACAAAATGGCCACCTTGTTTAATTACAAAAGGCCTATTTAACAGAAAGTGATCTGTGGACTCATCGTGCTCTGTATCATTGCAGGTTACCATTATGAAAACCAAACTCAAATCCATAATGATTAGGGGTAGTTGCAAACAATATTGGTGGCAGTTATTTGCCATTTGATTTTTTTTGTATTCTATTACAACTCAGAATGGACTCATGGAGACCCAGTTTGGTTTAGTGATACCAGGCTAAAAACCTTCGGCCAATCGTTCTCTCAGCCACACTCCACTCACATCATTGTTGTTGTGGAGAAAATAGGAGGTAGCAGAGGTGTCAGGTATGTTCGCTGCCTTGAGCTATTTATAAAAATAATAATGGGCAGGATATAAATAAAATAAAATAAAGGTACAGTTGAAATTCATTCTGCAGTATGCTTTTTTATTCTGAAAAACTCTTATGAATGAGCTCATTGAGGGAGGCAGCACCGTGAGGGATTTATTTATTTTATTTCCAGTATTGGTATACTGACAAATTATAGAAACTAGGCTTTTCCACTCATAGTGGAAATAAATATACATTGCGTATGTATGTATTTAGGATTTTGGGATTTTCCAAAACACCTCATTTGAGTCCCTTCTATTTTTTGTGGTGATGGTGGGTGTCAAAAAAGCATAGAAGCTACTCCAAGAAATGGAAAGTTATTCCATTTTCCCAGCATTGAAAGTGAATCTTACCACTGAAACTGAATAATATTTCAATATTTTTTTAAAAAAATATTTGTCCTTGAAGAAATATTAAATCAAGACCAGAGAACAATTCAGAGAGTAAAATATTTTGTTGCACTGTTTCTCAATATACACGGAGAAGACATGCTATCTTGACTCCCGGGGAAGAAATGGCAAACTGAGGAAAAATGCTCGCAGTTTTTCCGTGTCCTGCTCTACCTGACATTATTCTCGTAAACGAAGCATAGATTGTTTTTCATTCCGACAAGTAGTTCACATGTCAGCCACGGGGTGGCGCCAGACCTCGCTCCTGGCTGAAGACACTGCGGTGCATTTTCCTGCTTCTTTTTAAATTACTGCGGAAAGAGAGGGGAGGGGGAGGGAGCAACCGCTAATGAAAAGGCAGATTCCGCGACAACTTGTTTTGATGCCTGCCATCCATCACACGTGCCCGGGGTGTTCAAGATGCTTAGAGAAGAATATATTCCCTATTACCGCATGTGTGGATATCTATCTATCTATCTATCTATCTATCTATCTATCTATCTATCTATCTATCTATCTATCTATCTATCTATCTATCTATCTATCTATCTATCTATCTATCTATCTATCTATCTATCTATCTATCTATCTATCTATCTATCTATCTATCTATCTATCTATCTATCTATCTATCTACCGGTATCTATCGTCTTGCATCGCGGAAGATATATATATATATATATCGCTTGTCTCCAGATTCACCCTTGTGTACATATTGCATGCAATGCATGTGACATGCACGCACGTATCTTTCAGCGGAGAAAGCTAACTAGTCCCATCGCCAGGCAGGCAAGCAGGCAGGCAGGCAGGCAGGCTGGAAAGGATGTTGGATTTCCACCCATCTCCCGGGTTCCTAACAGGTTACAATGTCAGCACCGGCGATCCCGGACTTCGTCCTCTCCTAGCCTGGGAAAGCCCGCAGGCCGCCCCGAAGGACCCGCAACGGGTCTCAGTTGCTGCAAGCGAGCGGCGAGCGCGTCGAAAGCGAAAAGCGGGACTCGCCCGCCGTCCTTTGCACTGCGGAAGGCGGCGAAACCTAGAGAAGAGCCACCCTCCCTTCGGGAAAGAGCCGGGAGGCGTTTCAATAGCAGGTCAAGCCGGGTGTTATTCAGATCACGTCCCGGCGAGTTTTGGAAAGGGAGAAGGCGCAGCTGCTATTGCCCGTGCTCGGGTTTGCACGGCGGCGGCGAGAGACTGCAGGATTTATTTAGGAAAAAAAAAAAAGGAGAGAGAGAGAGAGAGAGCAAGAGAGGAGGGGAGAGGGAGCGGGAGAGAGAGGGAAGGAGAGGGAGAGAAGGAAGGAGGGGGGGGAGAAAGAGACGCTTCGAGGCTTTTTGCCCAGGGCGACGGACCGTCTCGCCCATCATCCTCACGCGTGCGCGCGTGTTGTGTATGTTGCATCCAGACTCTCTGCCTGACTATTGGTATCTCGTTGCCCACACCTCTTTCCCCCTCCTCTTCCTCTCCTCTCCTCTCCCCCTCCTTCAGAAAAAGAATCCGGCTTTTGGGGAGATTTTTCTACCCCTCCTTGCGTCAGCAGCCCCACGTCACTTCACCGGTGACAGCTCCCTCGGTTTGGGGCTGCAGCAGGAGCCGGGGCGCTTTATTATCAGCAGCGCGTGGACCGGGAGGCGGCGGCGGCGGCGGCGGCGGCGGCGGCGGGTGACAGCGCCTGTGTCTGTGCGGGAGGTGGTGGTGGTGGTGGGGGAGGCTGCCGACGAGAAGCGACGACGCCCCCACCGCCCCCTCCTCCCTTGCCCAGCCCTGCCCCGGAGCGGCGAACGGGAACCGGGCAGGAGGTAGCGGAGCTGGGTGGCGGCACTGCAGCTTTTGCCGAGGTTCGGCCGCCTAGGTAGGGGCAGCGGCCACCTGGCCGAGGAGGGGAGGCTGCGCTAGCTTTATTACTGCTATCCCGGGTCGGGCGGCGGCCGGGCGCCTCTCCGCGCGCGGGGAGCGTGGCCCGGCTCGGCGTGCGCCGCTGCCGCCCTCTGCTCGCGGGGCGGGAAGCGGGTCGGAGTCGGCGAGGGGAAGCAAGCCGAGGCGGCGGCGGCGGCGGCCCCTCACAGGGCATCTCTTTCTTTTCCAGGCTTGGACCTCGGGCGCTCTCTGAGGGGAGCCGCTGCGCCCGGGAGGGATTTCGCCGACTGAGCGAACCCCAGAAGTTGCTGCCTTCTGAAGGAAGGTGTGTGTGTGTGTGGGGGGGGAAGGAATACAGAGGTGGCGGCTGCTCCCGGACAGGGGACAGAAAGGATGCTCGAGTGACTGACGGCTCGGTGTCCCGGCAGCCGAGCTGGATTGACCGCGCTTGGCGGGAAGGGGAAGAAGAGCCACCGAGGAGCGGCGGCGGCGGCGGCGGCGGCGGCGACATGGGGGCCTCGCCAAGGGCATGCTGGTGGCGGCGGCAGCAGCGGCTTCAGGGTTCGCCCCAGGCGACGGCGACCGGCTTCTGGAGCTTGTGTTGGCTGATGCTGGGCGCCTGGCGGGGGCTGCTCGCCTCCGCTTGCCCCACCTCGTGCGCCTGCAGTCCCGAGCGGATCTGGTGCAGCGAAGCCGCGGCGAGCCTCGTGTCCTTCCCCGTGCTCGGCAAGAGGAGCGAGCGGGAGAAAGTCAGCGACATGTGAGTGCCTGAGCGGCGTTGAGGGTGGTTGGGGACCGGGGAGAACGGGAGGGAAAAGTAACGAGGGAGCGAGCGGGAATCGGTCGGATGGTTGGGTTTTAGTAGCGTTGCGTTCAATATAAGCGAGATTTTATTCCCGCCTATTTGTAAGAATGTCCTGTTTGTTGATTTAAACAAGGCTCAGACATGTGTGTGTGTGTGTGTGTGTGTGTGTGTTGCACATACAGGCAATTTAATTACTGCTTAGTAATTACTGCTTATATATATACAGCACATATATATGCTAAGCAGTAATTAAATTGGCTGTATGGGCAATTTTATTTGTTCAGATCTACATCTTGCGCTCTACATCTTGGATGTTTAACAAATACACATCTGTGTGCTCCTTGGAGAAAGCACTACCTTCCTTAGGGAGTACATAAAATGAGGACTAAGATGAAGCATACCTCTTCTTTTTTATGTCTCCCATTGTGGTGCTGGATGTGTACACGGTTTGTGGATATTTTAAGGTACCCCAGGAAAGGCAATGATCGTACATGTGTTGCTTGACAGTCCACTGTCGAAAATAAATAAATATACAGAGAATCTTCTGAAACGCTTTTAACTGGAGACTTGCTTTTAAACACCACAATCCATTTGCTATTCCTTCACAAAGTCTTTCAAGTTATTACTCAAACATTTTCAATCTGCTTTGTTGAACTGGGCAAAATAGCTTCCTAGCAGTAGTCAAATAGATTTTTATTATAGGGATTCTGCTTAAGAATATGCTTGTCGCTGTTTTGGAAAGAATGTGTAAGAGGAGATGTTCTCTGTATAGCAATGCACATGCTCCAAAGGCTACTAGCTGAACGACTAAAAGCCTGGATTGATCTAATTTAGATTTGACTTTGCCTCAGATACAGTTTTAAAAGCATTTAGCTTGCGAATCTTAATTGCCCTGAGTCCAATTTCCTGGGAATCATCTAAATGATAAAGCAATAGAGCAAATAGATTGTGTTCATTTTGGTTGAACATTTATTAGTATTGTATTGCTTCTTGTCAGTTTTTTTTTTACTATGGAGAAGGTTGCCAACTTCCACATTCCTGTTATTCCTCTTTTACAAGAAAAGTTACATTATGTAAATAAAGAAAAACAAGGCAAGTAAAGTTGAATAAGCTGGTTGTGTGTAATAGTACTAGTAAAAGCTGTGTGGTTTGTTTATATTCTTTTGTGTATAAATAGGGAAGTCAGTGGGATTTATTCTCTCCTTACACGTATCCAACTTTTACATTTAGTGTAACAGTAGTCTTCGCTTGTTAATATGCATGGGTTTCTTTGCTGTAGAATATGTTCTTGTGCGTAAGAGCTGGATCTGTTTGCAAATAAAGATAGCTTCCCTGTCATTCCTCTAGGATAGATTTTATTGTGTATTCAAATGCAGGGCTACTGCTTTTGGAGGCTGTGCAACGTAACAAGCAGGTGGATCCTTCTCTCTGCACGTGAGGTGTATATGGAGAGATTGAAGCCCAGTGGCAGAGCACACTTGCCTGGTCTATACTGGAGCTGTGAGATGACTATCATCAATACAATCAGCTGACATTCATGAGAATGTTCATCTTTATATCCATACATTTGAAAGAGGGAGACAGAAATATTTTGTTCCTCTTCTTGTTGGGTTCAGTTCCCCTCTGGTATAATGGTCAGATTATATTCCTAATCTATAGTTCATGCATACCTGCCAATTATAGCATGTGAGCATCTGCAGCAGAGAATTGATGGTGCAGTGGGGTGGTGTCACCGTGTCAGGGTGGTAATTTGAAAAGGAAAGAGGAAGGGATCAAGTTAATATTGCTTGAGAAACCCTGGATTAAACTACTGTATGATTGTTTTAGCAATATGTCCCAAATTGACTTTTAGTTAAAAGTAAATCTTTTAACTAAGAGTAAATGTTTTAACTAAACCAAATGAGTCTATTTGAGATGCTAATGTGCAGCCAGTGGGACTGTTTTAATTGCTATTAAGTTTCTGTCATGGCAATTAACTTCTGCTTGAACTCAGGCCTTGTTCTTTATGAAATCAGAAGTGGAGGTTGGTTGACTAATCATCTCATGCATATAAACGTCTGTATATGCAGAAAATATGTTGTTCTCTCACCTGCCTTGGCAGTGTATTGCAAATTTTTTAGCATACAGTATTATAGCAATTATTTTTGCTGTGTACTTTAACTGTTTATCATTATGATTTTTAAAAAAGCTATTGCAGATAAGATAATAATTTTTGAGAAATCACTGTTCAGGATTGCTTTTTGTGATAAAAGGAATCCTGAAGAAGATATCCTGTACCAGTTCCTGTACATGGCAGAAAGAATTTGAATTGTTTCCTTGGACAGCACTTAAAGGCCTTTATATATTTTTTCTGTTTGCTTTACATTAAAACGCGTGCATGTTTCAAGCAGTTATTGAAATTGCTAGTTTTAATGCTTATTTGTTAATTATCAAGATATATAACATTGATTTTATACATTCTTTTACAGATCCTAACCAATCACTGGGATCAATTAAAATGTTCTTCATTACATTTATAAATTTGTAGCAATACACTTAATATTATCTCTATTTAATCATTTGATTTGGATTCATCTCTAGACTAAAAATTGGTTTTTATTCTGTTACAAACTTTGGCAATTTTTCTAATACAAAGATTACAGATTTCCCAAGAGCACTTATTGTATATTAATATTTTACTCTATAAGATATGAAGCACTGAAATTGGCCTTGACTTTAAAAGATGTTCATAAAAGATGAAAAGGCAAGGTTGTTCATTAATACTCAATGATAATTAAACATTTAGCTGCTTTAATAGTTTAACAATACCTGCATGGCAACTACAACTTAATTAAAATGCCATTGTACTGCTTTGGAAACTAAACTGTAGAATATTACTTCAGAGCTAGCACTGTAGAATATTACTTCAGAGCTCAAAGCATCACAGGAATAGTAACTACTTTTTTTCTGCTCAATTGTATTGCCACTCATAATAGTTCCCTTATGGAGTTTCTTATACCTTTTGTATGAAAAATGTTTTTGGTTACTAATGTTTTCTCTAAACAATGTTTGGAACGGATGTGTTTTTGTCAGATTTTATGATAAAGGCAAATTTAGGGTTCATGACAATTTTTATAGGATTTAGGGGAATTCAATGCCTTGTTATTAGAACCAGGGGGGGAAAAATCATAGTGCTTTTGAAGCAGGTGCATTTCAGCTTTTTTCAACCCGGAGCTCTTGAGGTGTAATGAATTGGTAAAAGCCATGATGCATTGGCTTTATGAAAGTTTAACAAATATAGAGGTGATATACTGTATCTGGAAAGCCCATATTGAGAAAGGTAGTGTAAATGAAAACAAGTGTTTTTCAAAGAGTGCTTCTTGTGGTATAATAAGAAAAGGAAAAGGCAAAAGGTATGGGTGGAGTGGATATCTACAGGTGAGTGAGAAAGGATGATGTTTTTAAACCAACAAAATAATTGTTGAGAGATAAAATTGCAAAGGCCCAGATTTTATTCGGGGCAAAAATGTTATTGTGTTTTAAGTATCAGAAGTTCAGATAAATTAGCCCCCCAATACATCTTATCCAGAACTTTTTTTAAAATATATTTTATTGATTTTTTAACATAGTCACCTTAATATTTGGTAAACAGCGTGTTGTCTGGGTTTTCATTTAAAAACAATCAATAACAATTTCTATAGTTCCATAATCCACATAGTAGCTTTCTTTGATTTTCTCTTCTTCCAATAATATTTTCTTTTACCAAACTTGAATTAATACATGACTTAGCATTTTGATAGATAACAATTGAATATAAACATTTTTCTAGTATTTAGCAACCACATCAATATAAAGCTTCTTTTCTAATTAATCGTCTTAATTACCTCATCATAGATCCTATTTTCAAAGTTCTTATTTAGATTTGTTTCCCCCCCAATGTTCAAAACATTCTCACCAGTTAAGATTTTCTCAGAGTTAATTACACTTAAGTATTTAAGTCTTTTCCCTCATACAAGCCATCCCAACATTTTTACGTTTCTCATATATTAAAAGAAAAGAAAAAGAAAAAGAGAAGAACAAAGAAGGAAATAGTATACTGCTTGAGCAACATGTCATCTTAAGCAAAGATACATTTATATCCAGAATTAAACAAATGTTTAATCTTTAAATATTCCATCTAATAAATCCAATCATCTAATCTTTTGAATCTATTCAGAACATTCTTATCAATTGAGATTTTCTCAAGATCAATTACACTTAAGTATCTAAAACATTTCCCTCATATAAAGTGTCTTATCCAGAACTTATGGAGCGTAAAAGTTTTTGTTTGTTTTGTTTTGAAATTTGGTTTATGGAATCAGGAAGAAGATGGAATTTTTTCTCACCGGGCTTTCTCTCTTTCTCTTAATACCGGTAGATTATTCACAGACTTGCTTATCTGTTTTAATGAATAACATAGTCCTGATCTTACAAACCTATGCTTATAATGAGATTGTGTTTGATCCTGTTCCTTGGGGTCCTGGCATGAGCTTGAAACGCTTTTGTTACATACATACATACATACATACATACATACATACATACATACATACATACATACATACATACACATTGGCAATGATTATTGTTCCATAATGGACCATAATCTACTTCTGAAGCAATTGTTGCAGGTTATTGATTACACAAATATACCAATCTTTGCAGAGAGGCACTCTGTCATGAACATTAATGGAGGCCTCACATAACTGTTGCTGATGCTAAAGAACATGTTTAAGACATTTCTGTTAGAAAAAAAAAGATAAAAATCACTTTAGATTTTAGAGCATTTGAAATCACTTTAGGGTTTAAATCAGAATTTTTTCATAGTAGAATTTTAAATGGAAATGGACCTTGAGCTTTCTGGTTCTAGTTCTTCTAGTAGTTCTTCCTTTTGTACTAAAATAAATGCAATTGCAAATAATGGCTTATTTTGCCATTATTTTGTAGAATGGCTTAGCAAAATTTGATAGGGTTTGTAGCAAAACAATATTACACTGACATGACAGCCTTTGGGAACAACAATTGAAGTTAATTGCTCTGTTCAATGTGTCTCCCCAAAAACCTCTGTACTCCCGTTTTTTAAAAAAATCAGTTCTGTATGTGCTGGTTACATACATCAAAAAACCACAAAAGAAATATGTGCAGCAGTTACATAAACTAATTCAAATATTTTAATAAATAATATGTATTTAATAAATAACATGTATTATACAGTTTTAAGAATAAAATATAACAAAGTGAAGGTTTGGTGAAATCAGAGAGAAGAGAGTATTGCTTTTGATTTCCTATTTTTTCAGTACTTTATTCCTTACATAGTTTTTTTTTTTAATGCAGGGAAAGTTCCTTTGAAAGAAAACCAACTAGTATAATCTGCTCTTTAAAAAAATAACTTTATGGGTATTTTTGCCTCTACAGAAAGTTCCTTTAGGATTGTCCTTTCTGAAGAGGACAACTCAATTCAATTAGATGTTACATTCAATGTGTGATTACAAGAAAAACACATGCGGAAAATCTTGGCAGATTTCAGTGTGTCTCCAACAGGCCCAGACAAACTTTATGACGAAAATACAACCAGTATCAACCAATATACTGTACTGTGCCATTGCCTACATTGGTTCTTAAGAACAGATACAGGAGCAAAAAAGACTAACATACATGCATTATGATCCCAGAACAATTGAGGTATCTGAGATACTATATGAAAAATTGCTTGCATGCAATTTTAAAGGGACATTTCATTCTTTTGTAGCTGTAGCTATTTCTTCTCTAGAAGAAATAGGAAATGGTTAGAAAAGGAGTTAAGGCATCATTATCCAGATATGATTTGGAAGGCTATGCTGTTCCCTAATAATATGCCACCTTCCTTATTCTTCCAAGTTTTTTAAATCAATTTTTCCAATAGTATGACTTTATATGAGCCTTTACTCCGTTATCTTTATTTTACAGCGAGTGAACTTTTAATGAAACATTTAGTTTCTTGCAGCATTTATTTTTCTATACAAGATGTTAAACTCTGATTTTTTAAGGAACAATCTTGTTGCAAATGAGTCATTAATTTATATATGATTTTCACATGAGTAAGTATTTTAGAGGCTGAGTTCTAAATCTGCAGAACTATTCTCCTTATCCTAGAACTGTGGTGGCGAACCTATGGCACGCGTGCCACAGGTGGCACGCAGAGCCCTCTCTGTGGGCACGTGCATCGTCGCCCCAGTCCTAGGCCTTCAGCTGGGTTTTATAAAATCTTTTTGCTTTGGGCCTCCGCCGCCGTGTGCAATAAAAAAAGGTTCAATCAATCGATCAATTTCAACTTCTCATGGGAAAAAAAAAGATCTCGCAAAGTTGGAATTGATTGATTGAACTTTTTAGTCCCACCCAGTCTGTTGTTACAACCACAACCATGCCCACCCAATGGGCCACGCCCACCCGGCACCCAATGATACATAAGTAGGTTTTGGGTTGCAGTTTGGGCACTCAATCTCTAAAAGGTTTGCCATCACTGTCCTAGAACAATAAATGTAGTTGAGCTATATTTTGTTATTATTTTTTATAAATAAGATAAGCCAGAGAACAAATGTGATCATCCATCTTCCTATTTTTAACCACCCTGTGAGGTGAGGTGAACTGAAAAAAAGTGACTGGGTTTAAAATAAATCTAAACTACTATAAAGCATAGTCATGAATTGATTATTCTTGATTAGAGCTAAATAAGCCCACAATCAGGTTTCAGTGATTGCTAATTCATAATAGTCAACCCAAATAAATAAACCAGTAAAAACAAAAAATGGTTACGATATATTGAATTACAATTGGAAAAGAAAACTAAAATGGGTTAGGGGAAGAAAATATGTGAATGATGTTCTTGCTTTGAAGTAAAGGCCCCCCATAACATTTCGTTATAGTTCCCACTTGCATAGGTCTGATGAGGAAGATTCACATGACAAAAACTTTTGCCTATTCTTGTTTATAAATTTTCCACACAAGTACATAAAAAGCATTTGTATCATGATGCATGTTTTGTCACTTGCCCTTCCTTACCTTCCTTGAAGTTCTAATGCCCACTTTTGAGGAAATTTATTATCAGTTCAAGAATCTGTGATGAACTATATTATTTGATACTGTCTTTTGTAGTCAAAATATTTATTTTAATTTTTTAGGGATGGTACTTGTGATGCTAGTTAATTGGTAGTGATTGTATAAAGGAAGATTCATTGTAAGAATGCCTTATACGTAGAATATTAAGGGATTACTCTGTCAGAGTTGTTAAGCAAACTTTATAAGTGGACAGTTCTTAATGAAGCATAAAAAGAATAATTTATCAATTATAACAAAACATGTGTTTCATTTTTCAACATGTAAAATCAATTTTGTTCCGCTTAAAATTCATTCTGATTCAGAGAGATTTACTTTATATGTAGGCAAATACATTTTTGCCATTTTTCTTATTATATGATTCAGAAAGATGCCCTTATGGTATTTTTACTTTAATAATAAAGTATCAAATGCTAACAACAGAAAGAAATACAATAAAACTATGATTAGCTAAAGAAGTTAGTGCTAGTTCAGTCTTTTGAGTATGTGCAAAGCATTCAATCTTGCGGAGCTAACCAGCAACTGTTGAGTAACTTTGCTTTCCACGAATTTTGCCTTATATTATTTTAAAGGTTGATCATATCTCTTTGTATCACATTCCATAGTTGTAATTATGCATTGCATAAAGTATTTTTTTTGTATATCCTCTCATATTTTGTATTTTGAGAGAGAAAAAACTGTTCCCCCTTAACTTTTTTTTTTTAAATAAAAAGACCCAAATAAGTGCCCTTGACACTTTCAAGATCTGAAGAAGAGAAAAGAAAGACTAGAGGTTTACAGTTCCTTAGTTGTTTGGGGGGGGGGAGTTAAGGTAAAGAGAAGCAGTGTGAAAGAAAATTCATTTAAATCTTAATAGATTGTGGATTTTCTACCACAGGCTGTCCTGATGACTGAAGTTAGATTGAAATATTGCGTTTCCTCCAGAGACCTACTGTTTGTACTGTATGTGAGACCTATCTTGGATAATTGTTGCAAAGGTTGCCAAATTTCTTGGAACAGGTGTGACTTGCAGAAGCCGGTTGCTGCCCTCTTCTCATTATTAGTTGTTTCAATTTGGTTTGCTTTTTCTGTATTTTAAATTTTGCATTTTTGTGTCTTGATCTAAGACCATAGATAAATACTTTGATTTAATTTGATTCTGTATGGCTTACAGAGGATTTAAAAGAAATACCGGTAGTTTTTCTTTAGCAACTGCCTTCTACAGTGACTGTTCACAGGCCTGTAAAGCAAAGGAAAGCTGAAGTAAGATAATAAGCATGGTCATAATTTCATTTAGCAACTATTTTCCTTAACAACCAAGTAGCCAGTCCCAATTGCGGTCTTTGAATGAGATTTCCTTGTAAGCCCAAGTAAAAAAGTCAGTAACAATAAAATGCAACCATACCAGAGAAGAAAAGCAACCTTGACTACATCACAATTGTAATGGATTCACACATTATCCTTAATCTAGTGCTTATGGGAAGAATAGTCTCCTCAGGGAATTTGTATCAAGAGCAGAGCACTTAATTACAAATTTGAGGATGCTTCATTGTGTTTAAGCCTTTCTGTGTTGTACCATTTCATTGCATGCTTAGAATTTGTGCATGAAACTTATGTGTAAAAGAAAAGAAGATAGGCGCAAAGAGTTTAGTCAAAGAAAACTAGAAACAGGCTTTAAAAAGGCAGAGAGAATGCAGAGCAGTTCTACTGAAATTAGAAAGTTATTTTGAAAGTGCAAGGAACCCCAGCAGAAAGTGAAATTAAAAATAAAAGTAATCAGTTGGGGTTAAACTGAAGGTAAGAGTTTCTGACAAAAATATTTACGATGATTAATAAAAAATGGGAATGATATATAAAAGATGGGAATTGAAATAAATGATATAACTCTTGTATTAAATTGTAATAAATGCTGTGAATATTTTGAAAACATTAAATTATCCAAGACAGTTGTATTTCATGGAAAAATGGAATGAATGATG
This sequence comes from Bothrops alternatus, assembly GCA_034064705.1. Taxonomy (NCBI): domain Eukaryota; kingdom Metazoa; phylum Chordata; class Lepidosauria; order Squamata; family Viperidae; genus Bothrops; species Bothrops alternatus. Next base: position 18,612,254 of record JARGCV010000018.1, on the reverse strand, counting down.
GGAAGTTTTACCTAAATAGCAAAAAATTAGAGCAAATAGATGCATTTGTGTACCTCTGTAAATTATTTATTAAAGATGGGAATAGATGGGAAAATGTTAAGACATGCAGTATTATGTGGTCTGCTTGAAGAGATGAAAATTGAAGCAAGAGAAAATGGCTTCTTTCCACTTTGTTACCCAAAATGAGAGTTGGTGTATCAGTGGAAACATAAAAGTTATGTTGAATGCAGTGGGAATGGGTTACTTAAGAAGTATACGTGATAAAACCAGAAGAGATGGGGCCAAATATAAATGGGTCCTTTGCTTATCAAAGTATATACTGGGAAGTATATTTAAGGAATTATAGTTATAATGTATTAATATTATAATTTAGATCAGCTATCAGTAGACATATAAAAATAAACCATATTTACACACCATTCAAAAGAAACAGTTAAAAAAAAACTAAGAAGAAAACAGAAAGACCAGAACACATTTTCTCCAGCAGCCTACATCCCTCAAATAAACCGGGATTAATACCAGCCAAACAATCAAGCAGAAAACAAAATCAAAGAACTACTAAGGAGAAAACCATATTCTCATGAAAACTGGCAGAGTAAGCAATTGTGTATAAACATGGAGTAAAGTTATTTTTTTCACTATCCAGTGTTAAATAGTAATGTCGTTGAGGGTATTCCTGACCCTGACTGTTCTAAGTCCAGCTTGTGCAGCTTGCATTTAATGTTCCATTTGTTGTGGATATATGGATTAGCTAGCCATCTTTTATCTTTATGTTTTTAGCTTATTGTTATTTCATCTCTTTTATTTTGGTTTATGTGGTTTCTATAGTTAATTTTGGTTGGTTTACTATACTTAATATAATGTAGTTACAGCTCAGATGATGTGACTCTTGAAGCTATCTCAGAAGTCTGAAAAACGGGTATCTTTAATTAGTTTTATTATATCTGAGCTGGAAAAAAATGGAGTAATCACTAGATGGCAGTAAGCAATACAGAAAACCCTAGCTCCATCTTGTGGTCGCTTTGTTTTTTGCAACCCACATGTAGTAGGCCTATTTTATGAGGCATCAATCCCTTCACAGAAGTAGGAAGGTAGATCTGAAATAACTTTAGTGAAACTATTGTTCTGTCTATTTGTTTGTTCATGTATTAAATATTTGGTGGTATCTATCCATTATTCAACAGCATTGGCTTTTTCTAATTAAGGCATATTAGGATCAATCACTTGCTATATATATTTTAGAAGTCACCTGAATATGTTCTTACCTTGTGGAAAACATTTGCTCTTCTCGCCTTGTTTTTATTCTAAATAGATGTGTTAGACATTTGTATGAAAATTGAGAAATGGTCCCTGAATCCTGTTCTTATGGATGTAATTGCTATTTCTGAAAATTTCCTTCTAAAGTAATCATATATTAGAATCAGGAGGCCTTTTTGTATAATAGGGTTATTAACAATTTTAGGATTCTCACAAGCATAATTTGAAATAGAAATACTGCAAGAAAATTCTCCCCCTCTCCTCCAGTGTTCATAGACTATATGCCAATGTTAGATGATAGTCATCCCTGATTTGCCTTTGGCAGTTCTGGATTTTCAGTGTTTTTATTATGAATAATATGCATGTGCATGTGTACTTTTAAAAAATGCAAATATTGTATATTAATCTGGGACTCCTCTACACTGTATTATATTCTCAGAGTTCAATACTAGGGATGTCGGTTTTCAAGTAGATTATGAAAATGGATAGAAGACAAGATCTTTAGATACCAATTGCATAATGCTAATAAAGAGGAAAACAAATATACTGTATCACCATGCCAGGCTTTGTTAATGACTACCATAATTAGGGGATCTAGTGACTGGAGTGGTTGAAAGAATTTTAGATGTCTCAGGTTGTTTACATTTATTGTAGTGTATTAAAAGAACACCATGTTCTACCACATGACTTCAGTAATCTGCCCTCCTTGTGTTAGAATGATTTTTGCCTAACTTAGAAAGATGATTCAATTAAATAAAAGCCATTTCTGAGAGCAGAAAAGCATACTGAATTTCTCACAATTGTGCTTAGAAAGCCACTGTAAAACCAAAGCTTTTAGAATATTAATGTTTGATAAGCAACATCAAGACAAAGTAGTTGTGAAAAAGCTTTTGGTCAGATAAGGTTTGTTCTTAAATCTCTTTCTGATAAGATTATATTCAGAGAATTTTCTTCATCCATCCCCTAGTGAGATGAAGCTAAAGTGGTTTATATCAAAATGCTCACAAAGTAGTAGCAGTTCACATTTATTCAGGCAAATTCACTCCTGGGCTGGGCAAAGACAAATTTAATTCCATATTATAACCCACCAGTTCATCTTCCATGACTCTCACCAGTGATAAAACTTTGAATGTCTAGGAAAAGCTTCCCAACTATGTTATTTTATTTTTTATTGAGAATGTGTCTGGTTGGCTAAATAATGTCCTGTATATAAACTATATGTGGAAAAAAACTTGCTATCCAGTGTGCTCATGATGGTGATGATGATGATGATGATGATGATATAAACCAGGGGTCCTCAACCTTGGCAATTTTAAGATTTGTGGACTTCAACTCCCAGAATTCCTCAGCCAGCTTTGCAAAGCTGGCTGAGGAATTCTGGGAGTTGAAGTCCACAAGTCTTAAAGTTGCCAAGGTTGAGGACCCCTAATATAAACTATAGCTGTGAAATATAAGATATACATGGGAAAAGATATTATAGGCCTCTAGAAGTTGTTAATTTGTGGCTAACTACTATGGGTTGCTGGAAGTTTTATATGAACAACATCTGATAGTCTGTAGGTTCCTTATCAAGGCTCTAATGAAAACCAGCTGGGTGACTTTGCGCCAGTCGCTCTTTTTCAACCCAATCCACCTCACAGGAATATTGTTATAAAAAAACAGACAGGAATATTATCTACATCCTTTTTAGTAGGACAAACAAAGGAAGGAAGTAAATCTAATAATAAGATAAATAACGTTGGAATTGTTCAAATATACATCTTTAATTTATTGTTTAGGCAATAATTATTGTAATAGTAATTTAAATACAGCAAACCTTCCCCTCCTAGTGTAGTGTTGTTTCTTTCTCCAGGTTGTTATTTGTCAACCCTTATTTTTCCAATTTAAGTAGAACAGTACTTTTAAAGTTGAAGGACATTTTATATTAACTGTGCAGTATGTGAATATGTTGCTAATTTTATTGTGTGAAATCTAGATTTTTGTTCAGTTTGAGGGCTTAAACCTTTCCATCCACATGCTTCAGTTTTTAATTAAAAAAAACGACAAGATAATCCTCCATTGGTACCTTGCCAAGCACCTGGAAAGAAGAAAGTTTTAAGAAATCGAGGCACAATGGTATTCATGTGATGCTTCCTTTGTTTGGAATTAGATTGGTCAGTTATGCTGTGTAATCCAGAGGTCCCCAACCTTTTGGGCATCAGGGACCAGTTACGTAGAGAGAGGTTCTTCCGCGGATCGGAGGGGGCATGGTTTTGTGTGCTGCCTGCATCCCGCGGATGGGGCTTTGCTTGTTTGTACAGACTGGTTGCTGATATGCCGTGGCCTGGTACCGGTCCACAGACCGGGGCTGGGGACCCCTGTTATAATCAATGAGTGAGTTGATCTTTGTACTCCATGTATCATACTCAGATCTCTTATTTGTTCAGAAATCTTGGGTGCTTCTATTTTATTTTGTAGAATTTTTCCCCCAACATGGTATTATAAATGAGGTTTTACTAGTGTTTTATATAATGTTATTCAGGTCTTCCCATCCACGGTACACATAATATATATATTGCTCGTTGGAATATATCATATTTATAGAGACCTTGGCATTATTGTTATTTTCCATAAATGATTTCTTAACAAATAGTCAAGCCTTATACAGCTGGGCAAGATCAAGTAAACAAGAACTACGTAGACTTCAGTAAAGTATATTTAATTCTAGTCTTAGAGTAAATAGAGAATCTTGGAATAAATAGAAATTATAAGCATTTCCAACCATCCTTTATAGTGACTTCAATAAGGAAGAGTCTCCTAGAATGATTTGAAATGCTTTTTTCCTATTTCTGGCTACTTGGATTGAATTGAAATTTATAAAATAAGCTGCTGATAGACTCACCTTCTATGTCTATATTGTTTATTCCAGCCTCCCCACAATTTCTCACACAAATTACACATGGCTTTAGGCTAGACTTGTTATACCAGTACAGAAGAACATTCTGCTAAAACCAACATCTTTATGTTTTACCTACCAAGTTCTTCACTTAGTACAATTTTTTGAACATTACCATTCCTAGTCAAGCTACAGGTGTGATAAAATTCTTAACTTAGGCCTGGAGCCATAAGAATAGTGGGGAAAGAAAGAACTCAAAGCTAGTTGGTGTTGCATTTTATCTAAAATGCATATGGTATACTGTTGGTATAGTTTGATTATAGACAGGATTGCACTCCTGATAGAGGTGCAGATCTGTGACTCGGAGGTTCTCCTGAACTCATGGGTATTGCTGTAAGTGAAATCCATGGGCAGGACAGCTTTCTGCAGCGGTGATAGGTGTGCCATTTGTGGCCCTATTTAGGGCAGGAGAATGTGGCAACAGGAACAGATTCCCTCATGGATATGAGGCTTGGGTCCATGGGGCTTGAATTGACTGCAGGGCACATTAAAGGCTACCCTAGAAACTGGAGCTGTGCAGAATGCAATTGCCTACCTACTGGTAGATGAGAACCATTGTAACCATATTCCACTTTCAAGAGATGCATAGGGTATGAGTGCTTTAAGAAGATTTGCTTCGTTATTTATTTATTTTGTTATTTATTAGATTTGTTAAGGCTACTCAGCTCTTAAAAAATAATAACTCTAGAGTGTTTACACCAGGGCTTTTCAACCTTTTCACCCATTGTACCACTTTTAGGCAATATCTGAGTACCACAGGTCACCTATCAAGGTGTCAAAAACCTGATGATCAAAAAAAAAGGAAAAAAGTGATAAAGTACAGGTAGTCCTCAACTTACAACAGTTCGCTTAGTGACTGTTCGAAGTTACAATGGCACTGAAAAAAGTGCCCCCCAAGCCACAGCCGAGCAAGACACCTGCCTGCCCACCCAACGGCGCTCTTCCTCCTGTCCGAGGTTTTCATTGTTGTGAGCATTTCTGTTGAGGATTGGCAGCAGGGGTGGGGTGGGGGGTGTTTGGTTTTTATTCCCCCCATCTGCTGGGTGGTGAAGCAGGTTTTGGTCACTTCACATGACCCTGGGACACTGTGACCATCATAAATATGAATCAGTTGCCAAGCATCTGAATGTAAATCACAACACCCTGGAGATGCTGCAACATTCCAGGTGACTGGCACTTCTTCTGGGCTCGGCAGAAGCACCAGGATCAACGCCAAGCTCCAACTGGATCCTGGAGCTAATCCTGGCGCTTCCACTGAGCCTTGACATCCCTGAAGACGCACTGATCCTGGCGCTTCCGCTGAGTCCTGACAACCCTGCAGCTCCAGCCATCTTTCGCTCAGGCTTGTGCGATGCTGCCACCGTTCAGCTCATTCCCCTCCCCGTTACCACTTTTCTAGGATGGTCGCATACCACCTGCTAGGTGCCAATGTACCACAGGTGGTACCCGTACCACTGGTTGATAAGCCTTACACAATATATTCTGTCTGTTTGGTATATAGGTAGTCCTCAAATTACGATCACAACTGAGCCCAAAATTTATGTTGTTAAGTGAAAGATTTGTTAAGTGAGTTTTGCCCCATTTTACGACTTTTCTTACCCCAGTTATTGAGTGAAGCATAGCATTTGTTAAATTAGAAATACAGCTGTTAAGTGAATCTGGCTTCCCCATTGACTTTGCTTGTCAGAAGGTCGCAAAAGGTGATCACATGACACTGCAACTGTCATCAATATCAATATGAACCAGTTGCCAAGTATCCGAATTTTGACCATGTGACCATGGGGATGCTGCAATGGTCATAAGTGTGAAAAATGGTCATGTCACTTTTTTCAGTGATGAAACTTTGAACAGTCACTAAATGAACTGTTGCAAGTTGAGGACTACCTGCATAGACCACCTCTGGATTTCAGTTCTACCCCTGCATTGATGACTTTGAGGGAGGCAGTGACAATTAGTTTTTCAAAGACTTTCAGACCGGTTTCATAGGTTTTATTTTCTTTATGAGCAAGATGCTGTCAAGCTCCACATAGCTGGCAAATCAGAAAAGTGAGAACACAGTTTTCATCTTTAATGCTAATCAGGGATAAAAACATAATCTTATAAACAGTAAGAGTAAATTCCAGGCAGACTTATAGTGAATTAATTAAGGCACAGTTTTTCTGAAAGACTTCTTCCCAGCCTGTCACGCATGCTGAAGCTTGATTTTTTAAAATTAACTTAAAACATTTGAATTCATTTTTATTTTGATAGTTTTGTGACAAGTGAATTTTACCAAGTATTTTATCATAAACATTTGTAATAAAAATATAGAGTTATATATAGCCAATAAACACTCAAATATTATTCTGACACCTTTATACAAGTATATGTAATGTGCACATAAAGTTTTGCTCAGCACATTTGAAAAGAGTATACCAAGAGTTTGAAAAAGTGTAAAAGAATGGAACTGAAATGGTCAGGGCCTTGAGCATTGTATGGAAAAAGGCTAAAATATTTGGAGTTCTTTAGCTTGGTGGTGATGAGGCCCTGACTGGATAAAATGGATGGGGAGACATTTTAAAATAATTGTGAAGAAATTTACGACTGACAAAAGAAAATCTTCATGGTGCATAATTAGTCTGTGGAGTTAATTGCTGTAATACATAATGATGGTTACAGGTAGTCCTTGACTTACAACAGTTCATTTAGCGACCATTTGAAGTTACAATGGTACTGAAAAAAGTGACTTATGACAATTTTTACACTTATGACCATTAAAACATCCCCATGATCAAAATTCAGACGCTTGGCGATTGGTTCATATTTATGACGGCTGCAGGGTCCTGGCATTTATGCGATCACCTTTTGTGACCTTCTGACAAGCAAAGTCAATGGAGAAGCCAGACAAGCATGCTTCTAGCTTAACAAATGCAGCAGTTCATTTAACAGCTGTTGCAAGAAAAGTTGTAAAATGGGGCAAAACTCACTTAACAAATGTCTCACTTAGCAAGAGAAATTTTGGGCTCAGTTGTGGTCATAAGTCAAGGACTACTTATACCAAGATGGCATTAAAAAGGGCTTAGTAAAAATCATGAACATTGAGTACACTAAGATCAAATAATAGTGAAGAAATCAGTATTACGTCCAGGGGCAGGGTGGCATAGGGACATGTTTCCATCTTCTCCTTGTGAGGAATTCAGTGGCGGTTAGTTGGATAGTATGGAAAACAAATGCTAGATTGATTCGGTCCTTACGTTCATGTATATATTGCCTAGGTCACTAACTCTGAAGCTGTGCACCTTCAGGGAACATCTTCTGCAATGAGCGTATTTGCTATGGAATCTCTGGCCTTAAAAACCCTCTGTGTTAGAAGAACCTGGAGCACATTCAGTTCATAAAGAACTCTGGCCAAACCTGTTAATCCTTCTTGTCACTTTGCATCAACTAAGAATAAATCCTAAAATAACTTTCCCCAACCTGGCATGCTCCAGATGTTTTGTGACTGCAGCTTCCAGAATACCCACTGGAATTGGTAAATCATCCCAAACTTTCATGTGAGGGATCATGCCATTGCTGATCTTTTGGTCGGAGTACAAGTTGATAAGCTTCCAAGGAAACCAAGGTTTCTTGGAACACTGTTTTGAAAACAACTAGCAGAGCGCATCTGGAATACATCTAGAGTAACACATCCCTCTGAATTTTAATCACAATGTTTTACTTATTTCAAAGAGGCTGGCAACAAATAGACAAAGTACTCTGGATGAAGAGTACTCCTTTTCTCTTTCTTTCTCTCTCTCTGTGTTTTTGTAAATATACTTGAAAGTTCAATGTGAGATTTGCAGTTATGTGATCCCGTGCGTGACAAGAGTTTTATCCCTAAAATCTGTAATAGTATTCCATTAGTTTTACTGTGGCCCTTTGTGATGGCTCCCTCAGACTCCAGCTTGGATGAGGAGGAAGAGCTATCCTAGAAGGAGTATGGGGTGTATCAGGGAAAGCTGGAAGGGTCTGTGCTGGACGTAAGACAAATAGCAGTGGAAGAAGACGATTGTGGTGAAGCAATTTCCGGATTGTTGGAGGATGCCGGGAGTGGCTGGAAGAACAGCTGGTCATGCAGTCCAGAGAGGACATGCAGCTGCAACCAGTCAGCATGGATGAGGAGGAGCTGCCGCCCCTTCCTGATCCAAGGACGTGCAAGGCCAAGTGGAGAGAGGTGCTATGGAAATCAGTGAGATTAATCATGAGGAGGTAGCCTCGCCCCTCTTAATGGTTGGCACCTACTTAACAAGGATTTTGAACTTGGTTGGTGTTGGAGGCAACCACTCATACTCCAACTCACCGTGAATATTTGGAACTCTTTTGTTCTTCATTATGCCTTGGATCTGTTGGAGTCGTGCTTGCCTTTGTCCTGCTTCAACTCAGTGGAGTCATGCTTGTTTCTGCCTTGTCTGAACGGATGGGAACTGTGGTTGTTTTCGTTGAGCTGTGATCCAATGGGACTAGGACTATTCTTAGGTGCTGTGAATAGTGGATTAGGCCACTATTGCCCAGGAGTTAGAAAAGACTTAAAGGGGACCGCCCCAGTGGGAACTTGAGGAAAGCCCAGGGGTAGTTGTGTGAATAAACACATCTAACTCCTTACAGCGGGCATGTGTTTGTGGACTGGGGCAGGACACCATTAATGAGCAGTAAATTTCTGAAGGATTTGATTTTGACACTATGCAAAGGGAGATTGTGAGCATGCCAATGTAAAAAAATAATCTCTCTTGTCATTTCTGCTTTACTTTTGTTTATTTTTCTACTGCTTTCCTGTTCGTCTCCTGCTGTGTTTCATTGTTACAGGATGTACATGATATTCAAGGCACTTCATGTGTACCAACCTAACTTACATTGGAATATCTGAAGTATCAGATAAAACATGATTTGAGGAATAATATGTTGTACAGTCGATTCCGGGGACATATATAATATCAGAAGCCAATACAATATTGTAGATTTCTTTAAATACATTTCAATATGTAAATAATAAGTACATACTAGAAACATAGCTATTAGAATGTTTTTTGAATATCTAACCATTTAAGTAGGGTAGCCGATGCAATTTTATTTTTCCTTCAGTTACTTCCAATCCTCTGCATCCCACTGGTAATCACTTGGCAAGGTTAATCTGTCAGTTAACAGCTCCTTTGAGTTCTAAGGAACTTTTCTTCATGATGTCAGTGATCATATCTTGCCACCTTATCTTCTGTCAGTTTCTTGATTGCCTTCGATTTTTCCAAGCATCAAGGTATTCTCCAATAACTCTTTTGAGTTCACATTATGCGTCCCAAATATCTCAGCTGAAGCTTCCAATGAATAATCTGGCTTCCTTCATCTGGTACTGAATGTTTTGCTCTTGTGGCAGTCCAAGGACTTTCCCACCATTTTCTGCAGTGCCATACAGTTCAAAGACATTGATTTTCCTTCCTTCAGCCTCTCTAAGGATCCAGCTTTCACAGCCAAGTGCTACAACTGGAAAACCTATAGCCTTGATAATACCTATCTTTGTTATCAATATAACGTTTCTGCATTTCAGTATTTTGTGGAGACCTGTCATAAACTTCCTCCTAGGTAGCAAAGGTCTGTTTATTTCATGACTACACTCATCAGTCTTGTGATTTTTTTAAAAAAATGGTCAAAAGATGAAGTCTACTATTGTTTCAAGTTCTCTGTCTATTGGCTTTGGTTTGGCATTGCTACTGAGATAATCTTAGCTTTCTTTTTAAATTTTTAATGCTAAAGAGCAGTCCAGCCCTACAGGCTCTTTTTTTAAAAAAAAAAAATTCAACATGAGCTTCCTTAAATCTTCTTTACTCTAGCCATGAAAATTGTATTATCAGCATATCTATGGTTATTAATTTTAATTCCTATTTTTTTTAGTTAAATATTTCTCATGGTATATTTTTTAAATAAATCAGGTAAATAAGCTGACAGCAAACAACCCTGGTATATCCTTTCCCAATATTGAATCAATTAGTTGCTGTTCTAACTTTTGCCACAAATTCTTCAGTAGCAAATGAAATAATACATCCAAACTTGTAAGGACTGTTTAAGCTAGATAATGAGTTTAAAATATCCCCAATCTTCCTTCTATATTGTTGCAAGAAAAATTGCATGATCATATCCATGTAATCATCAGAAGAATATTTATACTTTTAATCTTATTATATTAAGACTTGATTACTGTAATTCTCAGAGTTTCTGCTACTGTCTCCAGTGATAAATACATAAATTTAACTAACTGATTTACATGCTATTGACACCCAAGTTTGTATTGATTCTTCCTGACCACATAGATAGATTTTCTCCATGAGGCTCTGTCTCTAAGCTGGTTTTTCAGATCTTCCAATGGTATATATCAGTGATGGTGAACCTTTTAGAGACCAAGTGCCCAAACTACAACCTGAAACCCACTTACGTATCGTCGGGTGCCGGGTGGGCATTGCCCATTGGGTGGGTGTGGCCAGTTGGGTGGGCATGGCCCATTGGGTGGGTGTGGCTGCTGTAGTAACGGCAGACTGGGTGGGACTAAAAAGTTCAATCAATCAATTCCAACTTTGCGAGATCTTTTTTTTTCCCGCGAGAAGTTGAAATTAATTGATTGATTGAACCTTTTTTTTTCACACGGTGGTGGAGACCTAAAGCGAAAAGGTTTTATAAAACCCAGCTGAAGACCTAGGACTGGGGTGATGGCGCATGTGCCCATAGAGAGGGCTCTGCGTGCCACCTGTGGCACACATGCCATGGATTCGCCACCACGGGTGTATATGCTTTCCCTTATTGCATATTATTGGTCATTATTTTTCATAGATTGATTATGTAAATCTTGATACCTCATTTTTCCAACCCTGAATTCCTTTCCTTGCATTCACAATATTCAAAAAGCAAATTTCTTATGAAAATAGATACATATTTTATGTGTAATACTATCCAAACCTTTGCAGGTGATTTGGCTTACCTAAGGTTTTTTTTAACGTAGTTTTACAAAATGTAATGGTTTGCTTCTATTCAGGAGTCTTTTTAATACTTTTTATTCTATGTACTATGTATTTTTTTTAATTTTCCCATTCTTTTTATGGGGGCAATGTGGAAAATTCAGAAAAACCAACTGAATGATAACTGCATATTTTATTTCTGATTTGGTTATATAAAAACATTATATTAAAATAGGGACCAAACTAGTTTCTTCTCCATTATTTCTATCATGTAGCAAATAGATAGAACTTAGGAACTATATTATTATTGACTAGCTATTGGTTCTGTTTAACAGAAAAAGAGTGAATCAAAAGAGCAGCAGATAGTATTATGGTATAAATGCCAGAACTGGACTACTAAGATTCTAGTATAGGTGGTCCTCAACTTACAACAATTTATTTAGTGACTGTTCAAAGTTACAACAGCACTGAAAAAAGTGACTTACGACCATTTTTCACACTTACAACCATTGCAGGATCCCCATGGTCACAGGATCAGAATTCAGATGCTTGGCAAGTGGTCCATTTTTATAATAGTTGCAGCGTCCGAGGGTTGCGTGATCATCTTTTGCAACCTTCTGACAATCAAAGTCAATGGGGAAGCCAGATTCACTTAACAACCCTGTCACTAACTTAACTGCAGGATTTTACTTAATAACTGTGGTAAGAAAGGTCATAAAACAGGGCAAAACTCACTTAACAAATGCCTCACTTAACAGCAGAAATTTTGGATGCGATTCTGGTCATAAGTTGAGGACTACCTATATAATGGTTCTTAAACTTTTTGACTGATTTCCGTTTTCCTCAGTCTTGAATAATGTCATTTTTCTCTTCCTCTTCCTCTCCCTCTCCCTCTCTCTCCCTCTCCCTCTCCCTCTCCCTCTCCCTCTCCCTCTCCCTCTCCCTCTCCCTCTCCCTCTCCCTCTCCCCTCCCCTCCTTTCTCTCTTTCTCTTTCACACATAACACCCACCCACCAGACATTTATTTTACATAAACATCTCCACAGTGACAACCCTATACTGAATCCTTGATTCACAAACAATCTATTACAAATTGCTCCATTACTCCCAGAATATACCCAGATTCACCCCTTGGTAGTTATTTTCTAGTTGTAAGAACCACGGCTTCCATGTTGCAAAAGGCCTCTTTAAGGTATTATAGTATTTAATATGTTTCTGCATATCTGTCCTGCTCTGTCGTATTGTAATAGAGGAACAATTTATTTCTCCATTTTCCCATGTTCAGGTCAGACAACTGCTATTTGTATGCCTATTATATAAATAAGAAAATAATATACTTCCAAAGTAACATTTCTCTCTTCCTCTTTTTTTGTCCCTTTAAACAGTTATATTGCAAACCAGCGGGGTTTAGAAAGCATAAATGAAATAGATGTTGGACTGTACACTGGATTAAGAAATTTGTAAGTAAATATTTTAATTATGTATATTTAGTATTATAAATGACATATTTTGCCCACTGTGTAAGCTTTATAATGGAATGTACTGAGGTCTTACATAGGTCATTGTCTTCATATATTTCATTAAAAGAAGCAACTCATTCTTCAATAAAGTGACTAAACTAGTAGACCAGCAAAATGCTGTGGATGTATATACTTAGATTTCAGTAAGGCATTTGATAAAGTAGACCACAACTTACTCCTTGATAAGCTAGAAAAAGGTGGAATAGACAACACCACCACCAGATGGATCTGTAGCTGGCTGGCAAACCATACTCAACAAGTAGTCCTCAATGGCACCACATCCACATGGAGAGAAGCAAGCAGTGGGGTACCACAAGGTTCGATCTTAGGCCCAGTACTCTTCAATATCTTCATGAATGACTTACATGAGGGAATTGAGAAGGAGCTCATCAAATTGGCAGATGGCACCAAACTGACAGGAGTAGCCAACACCCCAGAAGACAAACTCAGGATCCAAAAAGATCTTGACAAACTTGAATAATGGACCCTATCCAACAAAATGAGTTTCATTGTGGAGAAAAGCAAAGTTTTACATTTAGGCAGGAAAAATCAAAGGTACAAGCGCAGATTGGGTGAGACCTGGCTCAAAAACAGTAACTGTGAGAGGGACCTTGGAGTCCTAGTGGACAATCACTTAACTATGAACCAGCAGTGTGCAGCAGCAACCAAAAAAGCTAATACAATCCTGGGTTGTATAAACAGAGGCATAGAATCAAGATCACACAAAGTATTAGTACCACTTTATAAAACCCTAGTAAGACCACACCTGGAATACTGCAGCCAAGTTTGGTCACCATATCACAAAAAAGACGTTGAGACGTTTTTGTAAAAATTCCGAGAAGACCAACTAAGATGATCAAAGGCCTGGAGACTAAAACATACGAAGAATGGTTGCGGGACTTGGACTTGGCTAGTCTAAGGAAAAGAAGAAATAGGGGTGACATGATAGTAGCATTCCAGTATTTGAGGGGCTGCCAGAAAGAAGAGGGGGTCACCAGAGGGAAGGACAAGAAGCAATGGTTGGAAACTGATCAAAGAGAGAAGCAACTTGGAATTAAGGAACAACTTCCTAAAAGTGAGGACAATTAACCAGTGGAACAGCCTGCCTCCAGAAATTGTGGGCACTCCATCACTGGAGATTTTTAAAAAGAGACTAGACAGTCACTTGTCTGAGATGGTATAGGTTCTCCTGCTTGAGCAGGGGGCTGGACTAGAAGACCTCCAAGGTCCCTTCCAGCTTCTATTCTGTTCTGTTCTGTTCTATTTATGCATGGATGTAATTCATGAAGCTGACTTACACATTATAGCGAATATAAATTTTTTTCACACGGATCACAGATTGCTGAATTGGGCCAATATAATAACAATATTGAACCAAGATTTATTCTGAAATTCTTTGGGCTACATGCTATACTCTCCATAAATAAAGGAATGTATGATAGATCACTCAGTAATTGTAACTTGTGCTTGGGTACTTTTACAGAACTGTGGTGGACTCAGGCTTGAAGTTTGTCTCACGCCAAGCTTTCCTGAAAAATATTAACCTACAGTACATGTAAGTGAAAACCCACTTTATGACTTTAGAACAACCAGAATAATTTAATTATCAGTGGGGATTTAAAATATTGTCCTCTGTACTATATTGTTAGACTCAGGCGTGTGACTGGTTGCCACTTTTTAGAATATATCACTGTTGTTGTTTAGTTGTTAAATCATGTCTGACTTTTCCTGACCCCATGGACCATGTATACAAGAGCAAAAAGATAAATATATGTTTCCCCTATATTAGGTGTGAAGGAGATTTAGCGCGTGCGCACACACACACACACACACACACACACAGAGAGAGAGAGAGAGAGAGAGAGAGAGAGAGAGAGAGAGAGAGAGAGAGAGAGAGAGAGAGAGAGAGAGAGAGAGAGAGAGAGAGAGAGAGAGAGAGAGAGAGAGAGAGAGAAGCACAGTATAGTACAGTATACCCAGGCACCTCTCTTCCCATATATCTATCCTACATACATAATATACATCCAGTTACAAAGATATTGTGCTCACTGCAACGTTGCTGAGTATAATCCACTTTTAGTTGTTAGGGAATGCAAGCAGGAGGATATATGGGAAGCCCAGAAACTGATGTTTTCATATGGACATGTGATTGACCATGATAGGAAGATTAAGTTGACTAGAAGGCCCTTTAAACTAATGCAGCAATTCTCTTCTTGCTAATTATGTATCTGTCTCCTGACCCAAATTCCTCCTCCCATTTGAGAGTATTATAAATTGCTAGAGCTGCACATGGCAGCCAATCGATACATACTCATTTTCCTTTTCTGTTGTTCAAATGACATTTTCAGCAAAATGGTTAGACAGTTTACTGCCAAACAGATGGCAGTGGACTGTCCAAGTTTAGTATTAGAAGGAACGATGACTGGAAAACATCCAGCTATTTTTGGATACATATTGCAACGTTGTCTTTTAAATAAAGATGTGATTTACTGATCTTGCTCTTTAACGTAAGTAATTTCCACTGTCAGATATAGCAAAGGCTAAAGATCTTACATAAATGACTTTAAAAGTTCTATCTTTAGGGACAAATAGCTGCTAAGGAACTATGTGCTGATTCATTTACAAAATTTACTTCTACAGAAATATCTCATCTATTAGAAAAGAGGAGGATATTGGATGAGTACAGAGGAAAGCAGAGGATGGAAGAAATGTTGTTTTGACTATCAGCTATCCAAGATTGTTGTGATAGTGTACAAGCTATTCTGTTGGCTATTGGGGGGTATATATATAGCTCTCTATATTATACATTTTATAAAGAGTACTGATAGAACTATCTTTCATTAGGGAAAAGTATTATGTTTTTTTTAAAAAACCACATTGCTTTGTTGGGATATAAGTTAATTTACATTCTTGTAGTGATAATGTACATTAATAATTTCCCTGTGTCTTCTCTTAACAAGAATTTGGCACATTTGTGATTTAGAAGCTTTCTGTTTTTAGAAGATAAACATAGACATAAATTATATAAATTTCCAGGTTTTTTTTAAAAAATTGGGCTTTAATCAACTTATAGGAGATCTCTTTAATTTAATTTAAAATCCCTTTACAACAGATATGCTACAATATAAATAATTTAAAAATATCAATACTAACATATCCACCAACCTCATTAGTATCAAATTTTAAAGAACTTTAAATACAATATTTTTATAAACATATTTGCCTTTTCCCCATCACCTAGGTGAAATTTATGTAGACAAAATGGTTGTCTTTAGTAACTTAGGATTATAAAAATCAGTAATATTGTAAACAAAGGAAATTAAAGATTCCACAGACACTGCTTAAATGTAAATATCAGAGCAACATTCTAATAGCAAAGTCTGAAAATCTTTTCTATATTTTCAAAAAAGATCACTGCATCTTGCTGTGTGCATGTCTTTCTATTGTGCAGACATAATAAAGAATATTTTCTACTACTTTTGTTACTTATGCATAGGCTGGCCCATGGTATCATAAGAGGAAAGTGTCACCAGGACTTTTTATTGACATTTCCTTGGTCTGCTTTGGTGTTCCTACAGTATTAAGATAAGACAAATATATGTGCTAGAGGGAATAGTAAAATTTTTGTTTGTGGAAGAAAAAGGATAGTGACAAGAAGGAAAAAGTTTTCTGATAAAAACTGGTTATAGAGAGAAGAGAACACTGGGCTAGATCACCTTTAGTCAATGCAGCTGTACTGTAGATATAGTTTCATATTAACCTTACTGTCCCTGTAAGTTGAACAATCAATTCATATGAGAGATGTATCTTGGGAAAACATTATAGCTTTGCCATAAGAACTGCATTACAAATTAATTATCTCAATATGCTATGTTCACCAATAATTGGGCATACTGGCTGAGAATTCTGTAAATTGTAGTCCAAAACATCTGGCTGTTAAGAAACAGTTTAAGTATTTTACTCCCTTCTTAAGATGTAAAACAAAGAGAAACTTTTACTTTTGTTTTCAGCTAACAGTGTTGCTTGTAACATGGAATCCTAGAAAAATGGGTTAGTTTTCAGTATAGTTTAGAGTAGGAATGGGCAACTCATTGGCTCTATGTATTCCTCAGATGTTGCTTTCTTCAGTCCACAATTACTTTTCTCAAATTTGGTGGCAAATCATCAAATGGGGGAGGCATCACTTCCAATTGTTTTCCAGAGGAATTAAAAGAATTGAAGAAGAAAAAGATGTTTTAGGATAGGCTTTTAAGGAAGTAAGATGTACATACACATGAACCACAATGAAACACCTGTTTACAAAAAAAAATAATTAAAAAACTCTAATCTCCTGCTTCATTCATGTTGTATTATTACATCATGGATGAGTTAGGACATGGGTGTCAAACTGCTAGCCCATGGGCCGGATGCGTCACGCAGAAACCGCACCCACTCCAGCTCCAGCAAGGGGGGAAAAGTCACGACATGTTGCGACACGTTACGTGACGTGGTGAGTTTGACACCCCTAAGTTAGGACATTTTCTACCAGGAACATAGTGGCAACACTGCACATTATTTCTAGTATGTACCTATTCTGTTAGATATTTTTGGCCATACCATGATTTTGACATCTTCACCTAATTGGCCCTGTTGTAAAACATAATATAGGAAACTGTTGTATACTTAGGGTAGGTGGATCTGGATTGAAAAAGTTTAGACATGCATTACTTGGTAATATTTCTGATTTTTATTGTAGCAGGGAGCCTATATCGTATTCAGTGAGAATATATTTCCTATGGAAAATAAAAAGAAAGGTGCTTCTGGTCTGGAAATCTTTATATTTTGTCCAATTTAAATATTCTTTAGTAAAGGAGTGCCTACCACAGTGTATGTGATCCTGTGAATATAGTCAAGAGCAAGAATGCATCTGATTTTCATTGTAATGGAAGATGCTAAAGTGTATTGCAATATAGTGCAGTAAATACTTAATTGAACTGAAAGGTTTAATGATGTCATGTTACCATTTTTCCATGATGTTTGCTGTGAACACATAATTTAAAAAGTATTTCTAAAAAGCTCATGATGGAGTTGTTTGGGATATAGTCAGGGTTTGGAAAAGTAAAACCTTTGATGTAGGATCAAAGACGATATGGTAAACATCTATTTTGCTTATGAATAAATTGAGCGTTTAGTCAACATCTGAGAACATCTTTGGAGTAAAACTTAATCCAATGTTTTTTTTCCTTCATTTGAACTGAATTGTTTTAAGGTACATGTTGCAATCAGTGTTTATCTGTACCCATTCTAGATGTCAAGCTAGGATACAGTCTGCATTAGTTTTGAAGTTCATCAGGAGGAGTTGTTTGACAGAGTTTAACTTCCTGGGATGTGTCTCTCAAAACTCTTTTGTGTCCTCATTTTTAATCATGACATTGTTTCTTTACAGAAACTTCTCCAGAAACAAGCTTTCAAGTTTGTCCAGGAAGACTTTCCGCCATCTGAATTTGACAGATCTGTAAGTAATTGCTTTTCTGAAAAATCAAGTTTGTTGTTATAATGAATTTTATTAGCATTATTACCAGGCACAGTATTTTAGGATTTAGATTCTAGCAAGATGTAAAGTTTGTTTCTCGGAAAAGTAAAATTTATTTTACAATAGTGTGTGTTTTAAATATGTCTGTTGGGTACATGTGTATTTAACATATGGGACCACAGTCCAGGGAACATATAGCCGAGGGCCTATTGTGGCTACTCTTCCAAGCATCAAAATAACTTTGTGTTTAGACTAACCACACTGGAGCAAGAGAGCCATTGTTGCAAGAATGGTTTCACTTTGTAGATAGTCCTGGATTTTCTTTAGTCACCATGCATACTAAAGGCTCCTTAACTCTGAACTAGCCATTAGTCCATATTTGGATAGTATGAAAAATTACTACTAGTCCAGGTAAGCCAAGAACAATCCATGACTATAGATTGAAGATATAGGTAATCCTCAGGTTCCAAACACTAAATCAGTGACTGTTCAAAGGTTTGGTGGTGCTAAATTAATTAGTCCTTGAAGTTTTACCATTGTAGCACCATGACAGACACATGATGAATTTGGGTGGTTGACAACCAGCTGACACTTATAAAATTTGCAACAGTCATATGATCATCATTTATGACCTTCCCTGTTGGCTTTCCATAAGGAAAGTCAGTGGGAAAACTGACAGGGAAGGTTGCAAAATTTTCCTGTAAGTCAGTCCTGCTCTTTTTCTCTTTTTTCTCCTGAGGATCCACATTACTAAGGGATTCCAGGGGTCTCATACTCCATAGTGCCTGCCCAGAGCACCCCCTTGTTTGTACTCATATCCACCTGGCTACATTTGCACTCGGCTGTAGCACTCATCCTCTATCTACCCGGCTGAGCTGGTACCAGGCCAAAGCACGGATGTCCTCACACCACTCTGTAGCACTCACTTCCCACCTGCACTTGTGCTGCACCTGTCCACCTCCTCTGCACTCAGTAGTTGCTCACCTTCCTACTGAGCTACACTCATGCCACACTGCAGCACCCACCACCTGCTTGTCCATCGGCAGGTGTGCCATATTGCAACACCTATTCCCTTATATCTGACCACTCTCCATATCATTTGTCCTACAGCCTAACATCCATCTATTCAATTAAAAGTAACAATGTTTTATTTCAGAGAGCTGGCAACAAATAGACAAAGTACTCTGGATGAAGAGACTCTTTTGTCATAAATTTGTCAAACCTACAAAATTCTCTCTTTGATCTGAATATTTAGTTGAGCTGATCTACTCAGACAGCTTCGAAAACATCTGAACTGCTGTGAATATCCTATGAGATTACATTGACAGAGGGATCTGGAAGACCAAATCAAATATACTGCCTGTAGATAGTTATAATTAGTGCTGGATTGTTTCATCTTAATAAAATGTCTTAGGGGCAACAAGTGGTATATCAATGAATTAGCTCATGAAATATAGGTTATGCTTTTATAAGCAAAGCTGAGATAATGTTCCTTGTCTAAGCCAGACATCTGGACTTTTTTTCTATTTTTTTTTATTCTAGCTTCTTTATACATTAAGTACGAGAAATACTTTAAGTACGTAATTAAATAGGCTTTTCTGGATGTGTTAATTTTAAGTGGGTAATAAAGATTCCATTTTAATTCCTCGGTGTGAGCTTATATATTCCTCTAAATCTTAGAGCCCAGTATTTGTTGTTGTAGTCTCAAATATTACTTAAGCCATTTTTACATTTGTTCCAAGGGTTTAATAGATGACTTTTTTCATGTCTTGGTATCGTTTGCTTGAAATATATTTCTGTAACGTTTGACCATAAGGGGGAGCTCAGTTTATCCACAATAATAGAAAACATCTAAAACTGTATTATGGGACACTGTATACTGAAAATTAAATATGATTCTTGTTCAGGGTCCAGAATATTTGTTTCTACTGAATTGAAGAAAATGGCATTCTTTTCTTCCCAGTCAAGACCAGATTTCTGATTTGCAGCTTTTTCAAACCTACTTCTCTCCAAATGTGTCTAAGAAAGTTAGGAATTATAGTCCTAACACATTTGGAAGGGACCAGATTGTCGAATACTAAACTAGATAAATGGGTTAAAACTCTTTTGGACAAAATCAAGCAAAGAGGATTTTGGACCTCATCTTAGAAGAGGCATCCCTTTCACACAGATGCAAAAGGGAATATGTTTTGATCCAATGAATGCCGTGAGAACCAGAGAAGTACTACTTTATTGATATATAGTTTTAGCTGATTTAGTACATTAAAGCTCAGGAACCTCCATGCAATGCCAGTATTATATTTAAATATCCACATATGAATTAGTGTGAAAATAAGTACATTATTTGGTCAGGGATGAGAAGTGTTTTATTCTAATTGTGGGCCAGATCAGAGACAAACGTGATTCAATATGCTTTTATCTGCTGTTTTTATCATTGTTTGGACCTGTCCAGCCTTATTTAAAGTGTCTTTGATTTGTCAACTGTTATTTTTTCTTAAACTTCGTATAAATCTAATTTTTTGTTGTAGGATTTTAGAAGGCAACCCTTTCAAGTGTTCCTGTGATATTATGTGGATCAAAGTATTCCAAGACATCAAGTTTCCAAAAGCAGAAACTCAGGATTTTTACTGTATAAATGACTACAACCAGAGGATATCTCTGCTGGAGAAGCCAGTCCCAAACTGTGGTAATGCTCTTTTAATGAAAATTAATATCTGCATTTAAGTTGTAAAAAAAGACAGTACAATAGATTAAGCTCTGCCTCTGTCTAAGCATCGTTAATTTTGGTAGAACTTCTGTTAGAGATTTTAATGGATTTTCTTATTTTAAAAACAAGTTTTAGTTTTGATTGGGAGATGAATAAATCCTATTTCAGGTAACTCTTGAAGTTGCAGTCATATACTGGGTGTGTAAATTGAATCCTGACTAATAGGATTTAAGTTGCCTTTCTGCATGATTTTCTACCTAAAATAATTCTCTGTCTTTTATAATTTTTCAAATTCATTTTGGTGATACACTTATATTTCCCCCCATAATATACTCTTATTTCTAATTTGTCTAATGAAGTGTTGTTTCTATTATAAGTACATTGAAAACAGTTCATGTCCTGTTATTCTATAAATAAAACTGTTGGTTAAAACTGAAACAGATAATTGTAGGGTGAATTGAACTCTAGATCTGTTCCTACTTCAGAAAGTTTTGCTTAAAAATTGTAATTTTAAACATTTCAAATATCACAGTTCATTTTGAATATTCAGTAAACAAAATTTTCACTTGCATCTAGAATGAAACAAACTATTTATATCCGAGCAAATAATCTGGTACTTACTGGATTGTGCTCTCATTCCATTCATGGAAAGTTCCTGTTGGTGGAAAGCGAAACAGTTTTCACTGATTCTGTTCTCTGTTGCATTTCCATAAAAATATACGCTAGAGGATTGCTGACCATCCCAAACAAGGAGATTTTGAAGATTATGGCGGGAGGGAGAAATTGACTAAATTGATAAAATTCCTTTATATTAGTGGAAGGAAAATGTAGTATCTAAAATTCACATACATTTATTTATCCCTTGTGCTTTCTGTAGTTTATGCTGTAAAGATGGAAAAATCTTGAATATCATGCGGTCCTTTGCAGGCTTGTTTATGGTGCTTGGTATCTTGTCTTCTGTTTTTCTTGCCTTGCCTTAATAGTTTGTGTCAATGGGCTTGCACCTTGGAATATATTTTTTTCTTTGCTTTGCTACCTTTTCTTACTAAAATAATTGAGGGGCATATTTATATTGCATATGGGAGCAGCATTATGTAGAATTTTCTTTTCAGCATCATCTTGAAAAGTTTTAAGCTTTACTTTATTACCCTTTTAAAATGAATTCCGCTGTATTTTTTAAATATATTTCTCTTTGCTTCTGATCCAACAGGGAGTAAAATTTAAGAGATGCACTTAGTATGGTGTAATTTGTTTTGATGACCTGTGTGATATTGCCTGAGGTACCTTTTTAAAAGATGTGAGTTTGGCACAGAGTAGAAGAAAGACACAGTTGTTTTACAATTCTGTGGATCAATGCAACTGACAGACATGGAAACCTAAGCCTTACAAGTTTTGAAAGACAAAAATCCATAAGGAAATTTCTCTGACATCTGCCGGTTTAAAACCAGATTATTTTTAGTATTTTATTACAAGATTTCTGGATAAAGTCTTTGTGTAACCAACGATTCCTGTGGTGCTTTTAAATACTAGTATAGCTTAGGTTAACCATGATAGCATTTTATTGCCTAAAAAATACAAGATGAATCAAAGCATTTGGCTTTCATTGCCCTCCACAGTGTTTTGCAGTCTGCATTTTTTTCTTGTTTGGTAAGAAATTTCTGTTTTAGCTCTGCTTCTTGGCAATAGTCAGAATAGAATTATTTACCCATATGGTATTATGGTCAAGCTTGGAGTGATGGATGAATCAGTTCTGAGCCTTCTGTTGAAATGTATTCCTGTGGTAATTTTTATAATATATTCCTTAAACCATATACAACAGTAGCTTGAATAAATGGTAACCTGTTTATTTCAGTATCAAAAATGCCATCTTTAAAATAAGGATGTAATTGAGCATTTTCAAATTAAGCACAATATCATTCAGCATGAATAGAAAAATTGTCATAGGAATCAATATTTGGGCACAGTGTTGAAATATATTTGGTGGCTTTGATGATATATCTGGCAGTTTTATTCCTATGTATGCAGACTGCTGTTTTTTAAGTTGGGGGGAAATCTTTCAATAGCTATGAAATCTCTTCTACAAAGACCAGTTCTTAGGGCAGGCGCAAGCTGCAATTCTTTATGGTTCTTTATGGTGTAGTTCAATATAGTATAGATGAATTTTACATAGGGTCAGACCATTTTCAGGATTTCTGGAATTCAAATTATACTAATTCTTAATGCAAGAAATAAACATTGATCCCATCACTGACATTGTGGTGTGAAATGCACTATTTGCTGTTGAAATATCAGCATCAAGAAGTACTGCTTTACTTAAGCTAAGCATATTACTTATATTATATCTATATTCCTGGGAGATTTTCCTCTATTTTTGTTTTTGGAGAGCTACTATAGTAGTAGCCATGTGTTGACCTACCTACCTACCTACCTACCTATCTACAGCTTTGAGAAAAGATGCTGTGCTATTCATGTAGAAATCCCTGGACAATTTTACATCTGCCATGTCTCTAAGCAAAACTAACAATTCTCCCTCACAGGTTCAGGCCTCTCACCTATTATGTGAGAGACAATAGAACTTATTTAGACAGATTTGAATAAGATTTATAATTGGAAGGGATATAAATATAGATTTGATATATCTTAGAATACAAACGTTAACTTGTAGTATTATGAATATTTCACTCTTTAGTATTTTCTTTCTTTTAATTTTGTATCTTTGTTTCCCATGGGAATCTGTTACAATTGCAGCTGCCAAGGGTTTGTTTATAAAGTGCAAATATACAAGGACAAAATTTTCATCTTCTGATGCTCTTGCTTGGGAGCACTTTATAAGACAGAGATATTTTATTGTCATAAAATATACAGTTGTCATTCACTATGCAGACCTGCCATAATCAAATTATCCATATTAGACATCTAAACAAACCCTCTCCTGCCAAATTTAAACAGTATTTAAAACCAGTGCTTCTAATTATTTTGCTTAAGAGAAAAGTAAGAACAAAGAAACTTAACTGAGGAGCATGGAAAATTTAAACGACAATCACACGCATGTTTATATGAAAGTTCCTGGGTTCATTCACAGTGAATGACAGGCCCCAATGTCATATGTAATCCTCAGAGATTTCCAAATTGTCACCAAACTGGAATGATAATATGACAGGAAGTGAAAATGATCAGATACACAATGGGAGACATAATCAAATTAACTATTTTTTAATTTTAATTACATTTTAATGTAAATTATATTTAGTTTTCATCCTGACTCTTATCCAGTAATGTTGGAGTATAGTCTTTAGCCTGGAAATATGTCCATACCATGATCTAAGTCAATATGCGATTAGTTACAGAAGTGTAATATATAAAATCCAGCTATTGTGGTTTGTAAACCATAATTTATTGTGTTCAGTCATTACAAACAAATGGGCTTTAATTAATAAACTGTGGTTAAACAAATCTTAGCTTAGTATATGTTATCTAAGGACAGGCAATGAGGCTTACTATTCACTAGATTTATATAAAACAGACTTCTGTTTTTCTGTTTAATATCTAATAGGTTGTTTCTAGTTTTTTATTCTGTTTTGTGGAAACATTTCTTTTTATCTCTCTACTGAGAAAGTTTATCTCAAGAGATATTAAACACCTTCTTTTTGACATATTAGAATTTGGCTTCACTTTTTAAAATCAATATTGCTGCACTATAGGGAAAATGTGTAGTCTTTTTTTTACTCAGTAGCTACATTTCTCATTTATTTAATAAACATATCACTGCTAGCCTCATATGTATGACATATGTACTGTATGTATGTCAGCTTTCTCTAGCTCTCTCCTGGTTTTACCTGATTCATATGTAGTCTGTGCTTGGCCTACTCTAACTTGTTCACCAACCCCTTAAATCTGAGAAATTAGACTGATGGAAATTATGGAAAAATGCTTTATAAATATGAAAGCAAAAGTGGTTGTGAATGAGAAAAAAATCATCTAAGGCAGGGGTCTTCAAACTTGGCCCTTTTATGACTTGTGGACTTCAACTCCCAGAATTCCTCAGCCAGGCACGCTGGCTGAGGAATTCTGGGAGTTGAAGTCCACAAGTCATAAAAGGGCCAAGTTTGAAGACCCTGATCTAAGGGAATTATAAAAATAGAATGAGAAAAGGGTTATTGTATAACCTTATACAATATATAAAAAGACAAAAAGTTAGGTGCAGAGAGCAAGGAATGGTAAAGTTTAAGAGACCAAAGTGAAGCGGATTTGGGGTTTTTTTGGGAGGGGAAATAATAATCAGAAGAGGGGAATGAAAAATAAAAGTGATGAAATGGTATGAGATGAAGTTAGCAGGGGGGAATCCTTCTAATTTTATATTTATAGTTTATAGGGAGATGATAGTGAAAAGTCAAAAAGTAAAATTAAAAGCACCATAACTATTAAGGCTCAAGCAAAATGTATGAAAAGGAGGTCACATCTTCTGTGAGAATGTTGGTATCAGTTAGAGCTCAGGAGTGGCTTATATAAGTGGAGAAATGTCCACATGTGAATACAATTTGTCTGTGGAGTGGCTGTGCGTATCTTGCTTAACATGTATGTGAAAAACTGCATCTGGGCTTAACAATTGGAAGAATGCTGTTACTGTTCCCTTATACAAAAGGAAAGCTAACAAAAATGAATGTAAGGATTACAGGGAGATTAGATTGTTAAATATGTCTGTGAAGATGTTTGACAGAATTCTGATTAAAACTGTGGAAGAGGTCACACTGAGCAAAATTTGGGAAGTACAGTGTGATTTTTTTTGTGCCAAGCAGAGTGCGTAAACTAGGCTTTTGTTTTCAGGAAGTCATTGAAAAACATGACAATTTCTGGTGCTTGCAGTTTCTTTCTTTCTTTCTTCCTTCCTTCCTTCCTTCCTTCCTTCCTTCCTTCCTTCCTTCCTTCCTTCCTTCCTTCCTTCCTTCCTTCCTTCCTTCCTTCCTTCCTTCCTTCCTTCCTTCCTTCCTTCCTTCCTTCCTACACAGTGTTGCTTATATCAAATGGAAACAGCATGATGTGTATTTATGTATCTATGTAGCAGGAATATGGATACTTATGTATCTATATGTATTCATCAAAAAGATTATAGTTTGGACTGTACAGACATCCTCAACTTACAACCATTATTTTAGCGACTATTCAGAGTTGCAACTGCACAGATAAAAGTGGCTCACAACTGATGCTCACACTTAATGTCAGTTGCAGAGTCTCTTCGGTCAGGGGATGAAAATTTGGGCCCTTGGAAACCCGCAGGTATTTAATGATTGCTATGTCCCAGGTCATGTGATCGCCATTTGTGGCCTTGCCAGTCCGTTTCTGACAAACAGGGTCAATGGGGGAAGTGAGATTTTTTTAATGACCGAATTATTTACTTAACAACTGCAGAGATTTACTTAACTATACTGGCCAAAAGGTCATAAAATCAGGTGCAACTCACTTAATTGCCACCTTGCTTTGCAATGGAAATTATAGTCCCAATTATAGTCATAAGTTGAGGACTACTTGTATTTCCTGTTCAAAATGTTATATGTTAATGAAGTCCATGTTTAAAACTTCATGATGATGATGATGATGATGAAGATAATAATAATAATAATAATAATAATAATAATAATAATAATAATAATAATAATATAGAGTTGGAAGGGACCTTGGAGGTCTTCTAGTCCAACCCCCTGCTCAGGCAGGAAACCCTATACCATTTCAGACAAATGGCTGTCCAGTCTTTTCTTAAAAACTTCCATTGTTGGAGCATTCACAACTTCTGGAGGCAGGTTGTTCCATTGGTTAATTGTTCTAACTGTCAGGAAATTTCTCCTTAGTTCTAGGTTGCTTCTCTCCTTGGTCAGTTTCCACCCGTTGCTTCTTGTCCTGCCTTCAGGTGCTCTGGAGAGTAGCTTGACTCCCTCTTCTGTGTGGCAGCCCCTGACAGATGGCTGATTCTGTTCCCCTGAGAATTGAGTCTCCTCTCACCAACACTTGCCCTTTTTTTCCTGGGGAAGTCTGGGCTACTTTTGTTCCTATCACAGGAACACTTGATGATGTTCCTTCTCTCGGTGTCTGCATGCTTTCTTCCAGGGGGCGGATATGAAATTGATTGGTCAGCTCCAGTGGACTCAGCTGCACTGGACTGGGCTGCACTAGATAGCAGGAGCATTGTTCTTGGTTGTTTTCTTCTGTGAGTGACATGTAATAATAATCTTGTTGCAGATTATTGCACTGTTGTTAAAAATCACTCTAAAATCAAGTTGTCTTGCATGGGAGAATTGGGTTGGATATTTTCTCCATTCCTAGTACTTCTTCCTTCTCTGGCAGAGGCCTTCTGTAATTAATAATAATAGTAAAGCTGGAAGGGACCTTGGAGGTCATCTAGTCCAACCCCCTGATCAGGCAGGAAACCCTATACCATTTTGGACAAATGGCTGTCCAGTCTCTTCGTAAAAACCTCCAGTGTTGGAGCATTCACCACTTCTGGAGGCAGGTTGTTCCACTGATTAATTGTTCTAACTGTCAGGAAGTTTCTCCTTAGTTCTAGGTTGCTTCTCTCCTTGCTTAGTTTCCACCCGTTGCTTCTTGTCCTGCCTTCAGGCGCCTTAGAAAATAGCTTGACACCCTCTTCTCTGTGACAGCCCCTGTGATATTGGAACACTGCTATCATGTCCCCCCTCGTCCTTCCCTTCATTAAACTAGACATACCCAATTCCAGCAACCGTTCCTTATATGCTTTAGCCTCCAGTCCCCTAATCATCTTTGTTGCTCTTCTCTGTACTCTTTCTAGAGTCTCAACATCTTTTTTACATCGCGGTGACCAAAACTGGATGCAGTATTCCAAGTGTGGCCTTACCAAGGCATTGTAAACTGGTATTGATACTTCATGTGATCTTGATTCTATCCCTCTGTTAATGCAGCCTAGCACTGTGTTGGCCTTTTTGGCAGCTGCAGCACACTGCTGGCTCATATTTAGGTGATTGTCCACTAGGACTCCGAGGTCCCTCTCACAGTTACTACTGTTGAGCAAGGTACCCCCTATACTATTTGCATTTGGTTTTTCTTGCCTAAATGTAGAACCTTGCTTTTTTCACCATTGAATTTCATTTTGTTAGATAGCGTCCAGTGTTCAAGTCTGTCCAGATCCTTCTGTATCTTAAGCCTGTCTTCTGGAGTGTTGGCTATTTATTTATTTATTTGTTTGTTTGTTTGTTTGTTTGTTTGTTGGATTTATTCCTGCCAGCTTGGTGTCGTCTGAAAATTTGATGAGTTCCCCATCTATCCCCTCGTCCAAATCGTTGATATAGATGTTGAAGAGCACTGGGCCCAGAACAGAGCCCTGGGGCACCCACTACACACTTCCCTCCATGTAGATACGGTTCCATTGAGGACCACACGCTGAGTACAGCTGGTCAGCTAGCTACGGATCCATCTGGTGGTGGTGCTTTCTACCTCACATTTTTCTATCTTGTCAAGTAGTAGGTTGTGATCTACTTTATCAAATGCCTTACTGAAGTCCAAGTAAATTATGTCCACAGCATTCCCCTGATCCACTGATTTTGTCACTTGGTCAAAGAATGCAATAAGATTTGTCTGGCATGATCTGTTCTTGACAAATCCATGTTGGCTTTTAGTAATGACTTTGTTTGCCTCTAGGTGTTCGCTGATTCATTGTTTGATTATCTTTTCCAGGATCTTCCCAGGTATTGAGGTCAGGCTGATAGGTCTGTAATTTCCTGGGACCATTTTTTCCACTTTTTTGTAGATGGGAACTACATCAGCTCTTTTCCAATCTGCTGGTAGTTCCCCTGTGCTCCAGGATCTTTGACAAATATAGTTCTGTGGTTCTGAGATCACATCTGTCAGTTCCTTGAGAACCTTGGGGTGTAATCCATCTGGTCCTGGCAATTTGTACTCGTCTAGGCTGGACAGGTGCTCACTTACCATTTTCTTGCCTATCTTAACTTAACTTAACTAATTCTTCTTTGATGTCCTATCTTCCTTTCTGCTAAACAATTTTTTTTAAAGGTGAACTTTTGCTCTTTGCTATCTTGACTAAATATTAAAATGATCTTGCTGGAACTAGTGACGTGTAAAATCCCCCTGGTCTGAAGATAGAGGAGGCTGTTATGTCTTTGAATGGATGGAATATTTATCAATTTGCACAGTGCCTTGAGATATAGTTTACTTTAGGCCAGAATTATAACTCATTTAAACAAATTCCCATGAATGTGACTGCAAGTCTTGCTGCAAGAATGAAATTAATTCCATTGGGGTCTTATTTTGTCATGTACATTCAGAAACCTCAGTTGGGTTAAGAACATTATTTCAAAATATTATATTTGTCTCTAGGAGTTTAACTAGTAACTTAAATCCCCCAATAAATTTTGAATTCTAACAATAAGATTTAAAGGATACACTTAAGCCAAACATTGATTTGTTGGAAATATTGACAGTAATATTGGCCATATGTTTTATATACTACATATGGTTCACATGTTACAGAGATTATGTTTTTATACATTTTAATTTAAAAAATACTATACTCCAACAGTGCTTTAAAAAATCCATTACACTTGAATTCGTAATCCCATATAGTTTTTCATGAGCTAATGCTATATGTCATGAAAATACTGTTATATACATTTTCCAAATCTGGGAAATAATACTGAACAATTTGAATATCAGCCTATGAAAAAATATTTATGTACATTATGGCACAGAACTCTTCATTGTTCATATTGAAATAATTATAGTTATCTTGTCTTTCCAACCCGTTTTTGAGCATTAAGTACTCCTCCCCTTTCCCAGAAATGTTTGCCCTAATCATAGATTGCTCTAAAGCTTTTAGACCATTGTAAGATTATTTTAAACCCAAGACTTTTAGATACTAGGAATATGAACAGCTAGATATTTACCTGAAAGGAAGACTTCTTTAAATTCAAGATATCCTCCTGCCAAAAAGAATCTAAATTTTAAAAAAGTCTCCATTACCATATTCTCTGAGAATCTAAGATATATTTTCTTATTTTAAGTTATATTGATTTTATTTCAGGTAAATAAATGAGACATATCCTGTAGTTTCTTTCCTTACCAGTAGGTGGCAGGTTCCTACAGAAATCTTCCCATCTGAATGCCTTGATAAGATTCTGCCACAAAAGGCAATGCAGCCTAGTAGTCTGTGCTCACAGTTTGATATCCCAAGCCAAGCCAAAACAAAAGAACAAAGTCAACCAGCTATCAATACATCTTGAGATATACCAACTGTTATCAAAGAAAACATCAGATTTGCTTTGATGTCCTGAACTCATTGAGAGGGAATCAGAGGAACTGTGGGATTAAATCAAAGGCATTTTTGAGGATAAATGTGAAATGAGATTACCCCAGAAATAGAATAAAGCAAACTGGATGTCAGAACAGACAGTGAACATTGCCCAGAAGAGAAGAGAAGACAAAGTCAAAAAAGATATGATTTCAGAAAGGAACTTAAAACAGAATTTCCAAAACTTGTTAAAATAGACAAGAAATAGTAAAGATATTGAAAATGGAGACAGACACAGAAGAACCAGGAAAGTCAACCAAACAATTTCCTAACTTAGGAGATTGCAACCTTGAAATGATAATGTTAAGAGACATCAATGGATAGATAGTAACTGAATTAAAAAAGATCTAACAAAGAGGTTTATGCTGAAACAGTAGAGATATCAACATCCATGATACTTTAGACAATATTCCCTACTTATTTTTATCAGGGAATGCTTGGAAGAATGGATGCACCAGGAAAGTTTTAAATTATTTCTTTCCGTTTCCCTATTTATAATAAGTAAAGGTGTCTTTTCAGATTTTACTACGCTAGTTGCTGCCAACTATAGGGAGTGACGCTTATCTTCGTTTCCGTTTCTTTTTATAATACATCCCTATTTATAATATTCCATCTCTGTTTATAATACTGATTATAAATTACCTTTGGTTATTTATAGGGCGTTTTTGTTAGAATAAAAACAGAAGAGTTTTATAATGATTATAGTTGTGCAGAGGTCTAGATTTGAATGGTAAAAGTTATTTGGAATACACATGGGCACATGTGTAGCCCCTGTCTGGTGCATCTTAAATCAGATGCATATTTTCCTAAGATCCTGAGATCTATACATAGAATCATAGTTTGCTCTTTCAACACAGTTCCATGTACAGCCATAATACTGACAGAGAAAGATATCTATAAATCAAAAAGATTCTAGATTAATGGAAGGTTTGTCAAGTTGCTTCTCCACAGATTTTGGATGGAGCCTAAATATCCAGCAGACTCATGTGGCTTACTTCATTACGTACCCATCAACATCAGCTCCAGTGAGCTTGCTGTCCTCTGCAAAAGATAGCCTGACCTGAAAAATTCACTTAATGATTCTTATTATATAAATGACAACAATAGGGGGAAAAAGCTAGCTGAATTTTGCTGCTCCTAAAAAGCTAAACAGAGTTGAATTAGGCATATGTTTGTATAGGAGACCATTTGGAAATCCAAAGGCTTTAGTCTGAGAAGCTGAGAAAAAATAATAGACAAAAGCAGTGGCAAACTACTTCTATACTGCTTTCAAGAAGACTACATGGTTGTTTTCATATAGTCACTAGGAATTAAGCCCAACTCAAGAAAATGTGTACTTTATTGATGTACAAGAATGCAACCTTGTTATAAGATACATACATAGTCAGAAATTATGAAAGGGAGTCATAAATATTTTTTGCCTTCAGATCAACAACCTGCTTTGATTTATATGATTCTTCCCACAAGTGTGGCAGTGAAGATCAGATCAGAATCTCCCTTTTTTTTAACTAATTATAGTTTCTCAGAATATTCATATCTGAAAAATGTGGTTATCATTAAGGGAAACAAATGAACTTCAGATGATATGGAAGCATATAAGCTAAGAATCATCTAGAGCAGCAGCCCCCAACCTTTTCGGTACTAGGGACCGGTTCCGTGGAGAAAGGTTTTTCCACGGACTGGAGGGGGCGTGGTTTTGCATCCTGCCTGTATCCTATGGATGGAGCTTCACTTGTTTGCATGCCTGGTTGCTGGCATGCCATGGACCAGTGCCGGTCTATGGACAGGGGGTTAGGGACCTCTGATCTAGATAGATCACTGCTTTGGCTGATTTTAGAAATTTGAGTGGGATTGAACTATTACATATTTGGAAATGTAACCAGAAAATTCTAAATCAGTTTTTCTAGAAAGATTCTGGAAATAAATAATGGCAAACCACCACTTCTGTATTTTTACCAGAACGATTCCATCAATAGTTCCATGGAGTCACCAGGGTTTGAGCTTGACTCATGAGGAGATTTTGCCTTCACTGTTGTTACATCACACCAAAGTACTATTTATAGCGGGCATTATATCTAAGTTAACTATGCAAGCCTTTTAGGTAATGCCAAATGCTTTATGCAAAATGGCCTCTGAATGAGGGTATACAAAAACAACTAATATCTTATGCAGTGTTTCTATATTTAGAGATGCTCTCTCAAACTAATTAGTATGCAATCCCATTTTTCATTTCTTGTGCGTATATAGTTTGCAGTGTTGTTATTTGCTTTGTGCAGTTGCAACCATGGAGATATTTTATGTGTAATGCAATGCACCTTATTGTATTAAAATATGGATGCAGTAAACCAGGTTCAAAAATATATTCAGCACTAGGATTTTAATGGATGTTTTGTTTAATTTTGCTCTTGAGAGTTTGTCTAGTAATTCCAGTTATCAAAAGCTTTGGAAGAGGCTATAATAAACATACAACTCACATACAGAGTTTTCTTCCCGTTTATATAACTGCCAATCAAAGCTTTGTGATGACATGGTATGTCTTATTGAGTGAATTATGGCTTCCTTATTAAAACATATCAATATCATGATCTTAAAAAAAATCTGAGACCAATAAAAATACTTACCTATGAAAATAAAGTCCCTGTGACATAGCAAAAAAAAATATGCTGTTTTATAGACATTAAACTGTGCTTGAGCATTTTAAAATATATTCAAATATTTTAACTGCATTTTAGAAGCCCAATAATTTCACCTATGATTTTCAAAACGGTTGCAACAATATCAAGCTGAGGAAATCAGCGTAGAATGGAATTGTTTAAGTAGCTTGGATTTAGGCAAGTTTGGGCATAAATTTTAGAGGACTGGTTAAGTAAGAAACAAATACAAGCTTGGTTCTATCAGAGCTCCTTTTTGGCTGACAATGGCGGGTGCAGCACATGCAAACTCTTGCTGTAGAAAAACTGAACAGCCTCACTGAGCTGTGTAATCCATAGTACATCCATTTTGAATAAAAGTTTTGCTCATTGTAGCTCTCGGTCCTGTACCCCTCAACATGTTAACTGCAGTTAGTTATTGACTATTTATTGACTGTGAACTTGCATATATTTTCTTTAAAATAAGCCTTACGTAGTTAGGGTAGGGCTTGTTTCCAGGAGAGACTTTGAGGATTCTAATATTACTATTTCAATACTGCTCACATTCTGTCTCAATCATACCCTCACATAAATGAACTTGAAATATGCTCTTGAAAGGTTACATAGTTGTTCAGCTGGGTTCAGAGTATTTTATAAATGTGAAGTAATAAATTACGGTACAAAAAAGAGTGTCGTTTTTCACAGTTTGGAACATCTACAACTACATCTTCTTTTTACTTTAAGTTAAAGGTTTCTGCTAGTTTTGTCTGCCCTGAATTTTTAGCATTCTCAATCTCTAGATTTTTTTTTTTTAGTGCAAATTGACTAGTACTGTATTTTGAATAGAGGCTTGTTCAGAGGCAGGATGAAAGGAGGTTCTTTCAGTTCAGATTTTATTTATTCATAACATTTCACAGAAGAAGGGCATTCAGTATTCTAAGAGGTTGATCCCCCCCCAATAGATAGTAGCTCTGCAAAACCGTCCCCTGGCCTCCAAAAGCAACACTTCTGCTGATGTGTCCCTTTTGTTAGGGACATAGTTATTTAGGTAGGCTTCTGTTAGACTTACCTGGCATTTTTTGTATATGTGTGAGTAGCAGAAAGTTAATCAGCAACTTATCGTTCAGTCATCTTTCTGCTTGGAATTTTTGAAAATGTGCACTGAGGGTGGGGGATGATATAAACCTTCTTGTTTTCCATGCATAGATAACGCTCTGCTGAATCTTTGTGGATTGTTTTCCATCTCACAGGAACGTAGATATCTTCAGCAACCTGAAATTGCCTAAATCCACTTTATTTGCTAGCCATATTTTCTCTCTCCTTCTTTGACTCCAACATGACCCTTCCTGTAACTCCTTTGGAGACTTTTATTTCCTTTTCCCTCTCTTGAGAGATGTATGTATGTGTGAAAACCTTGTCTGTTTTCTCTCAGTTTCTTCCCATCCTTAAGTTTTAAGCTGCAAATTTACTGTAGTTGTGTAGCTAGAAG
Organism: Bothrops alternatus; assembly: GCA_034064705.1. Classification (NCBI taxonomy): domain Eukaryota; kingdom Metazoa; phylum Chordata; class Lepidosauria; order Squamata; family Viperidae; genus Bothrops; species Bothrops alternatus. The sequence goes on along the minus strand of JARGCV010000018.1, from coordinate 18,577,920 downwards.
ATTATGTGACATAATGACAGTGTTATGCTGTTCCATTTTGTTACTTAAATTGTAACTAGCATTATCTTTGCCTTTACTTTCTGAAATCAATAAACAGGACTTCAGATCTGCATGGATAGTTGAGATCCGCAGCAGTCCATTAGCCCGTAATCGGAATTTTTTGTGTACATATTCATTGTCAAATACATACAATACAAGATTCACTTTATGAAGTAGTATTCCAAATGACAAACTGAAGTAGCAGTATCAGAACATAATTTCATATTTTGTTTTAAAAAAAGAAATGTACAGATTTTCAAAGAAGATGAAAATTACAAAGACTCAGATTATCATCTTGGTCGTCATTCCAAAAGTATCACATTTAATTTTATTTCTTATGGAAAAAATATATTTCCAACTTTCATTATGTTCACAAGTTACTAGGCAGCTATACTACAAAACAGATAACATATTTTCAAGGACATCTCACAAAGGGGGAACATCCCTGTCTGAGGAACATAATCAGTGGTGAGATTCAAATATGTGAACAACCGGTTCTCTGGTGGATGCCGCTTCTGGAAGTCCATTCTGGGCCTGGGCAACAAAAAATTAGCTACCGGTTCTGCTGGCTGGATCCCACCATTGAACATAATAGTAGTCAACATATTATTGCACAGTCCTTGAGAATTTTTATGTAAATTGGAATGGATAATAGTTATATGGGCAAGTATTAATTTTCAATATCAGCAATGAGGAAAAAAAGCTTCTCCACAAGATTTTTCTATGTTTAATGTAAAATATTTTATATCCAACTGTACACATAAACATCAAACATTAGTTAAATGGATCTGATGAAATTTTATCAGTGGATGCTGTAAAGTCTATTGGTTCCTATATATGTATACACATTTCCTTGGGTATATTTGGTGGCACCAGCATATAGCCAGGTTACAAGAAATCAGTAGAATTTTTACACATGAACAAACTTTCATGTTGCATGAATTCAGAAATCATTCCTTTTTTTTTTACATATTCCACACAATTAAAAGAGGACCCTACTTTTTCCAGGGTGACCAGGAAAAAACAAAATTAGGCGTGGAAGTCAGTATTTGTTCCGTGCTTTAAGCAAGCACAAAGATAAAATAAATCCAGGCCTGTTCTAGATCTTGTGGAGAGATTTCCTCCAAATTTTGGGGAAAGGAAAAGGATTTTAAGAATAATCTTTGGTGCCTATAGTCCCACCGGTGGCATAGTTGAGTATTTTAAAGTGTAATCTAACGATAGACTACTCCATGGTGGTCACTTTTACTATGAGGAATGGATTACTTTGGAGATGTCTTCACTTGGGAGGAATGGAGAATAATCCAATAAGTCACGTGATCTAAATTTCCTTTACATATTTTGATAAACGTATTTAACTGAATGCAATAAGGAAGCAGGCAAATAGAGAAAAGAAATACTTCATATTAGATATTAAAAAAGTTTTACTTCAGGCAGGAATAGCATCCAGCAGTTACTGCTACCACATGTCAGTAGAATGAAGTCCTTTTACCTTTGTGAGGCTGTCTCAACAAATGAATTGGTACTTTGTTTATTATAAAGTTCTGTTTTGATGCGCCAAGATATTGCTGTTAATTTCTGAGAACTGACAAACATATACTATACTGTATATGTTCAGGTATAAAAATATTTCTGTCTTACCCTCTAGGCATGCCTTCAGTCAGGTTGAATACACAAAATCTCACAGTTGTTGAAGGCAAAACTATCACTTTATACTGTGAAGCCACAGGAAGTCCATCACCAACGATAATTTGGGTTTTCAGTAATATTGTTTCAAAACATGAGGTAAGATTTTAATATTAAAATATGTGTATTATCAATGGCAAAACTTAAATTTGTGCAGGCATTAATTTATCTTGGATGGTGGGAGAGGCTACATTTCATCTTCTTTAAGAACATAAGGAAGGTTGGGGTTGGACCTAACTCTGGAGAATGGGTTGGGAGAGACAATTGGCCATGGAACGCAACTGGCAACTAAGCAGCCCATTTAAAATAGGTGTCATTCTGCAGTAGTGGAAGTGTTCTGCTAAGAGTCTTGGCACTGCATTTTATACTAACCCATGTAGACTACCTTACAATAATCCAACGGATGGTGATGAGTTAACATCATCATGATTTCCTTGATGCAGACAGGATTGTAACTGACCTACCAACCAAAGCTAAGCAAAGGTTCCTTGGTGCCAGATTCTACCTGTCGTTTAAGCAGAGGATTTCCAAGTCATGAACCACCTTGTTTGTGGAAAGCACATCCCCATCCAGAGTAATTACTATGACCACTATTGATAGGATAGTCTTTATTTATTGATGAAAAACAACTTGTCAAGATTAAAGTTCAGCTTGTTTCATCCCATGAACCTTCAGCCCCTTGGTTCAGGACTTCCGTTGGGATCTCCATGTGGCACTTATAATTGGGTATCATAAGCATATTAATCACACCTCTTTGTGAACTTCTGCCAGTTGTTTCTCAGAGGTGTTAAATATTAAAACAAAGAGCCCTGAATCCTGAGGAATTCCACATCAGAGAACCCAAGGGTTGAGTGCTTCTCCACTTTCCACTAATTTCATCATTCTCACACAAGAAAGGGACACTGTCTACTGTCTACTATCTAACTACTGTCCTTGCAAACAGCATATAAAATTATCAGAGTGAATTGTATCAAATGGTACCTGGAAGCCTAATGGGGGGAGACACTTCCCTCATCTGTGTCCTGACTTATTGACTAGAGTGATTAGTACCATTAGTACCATTTCTATCCCATATTGAATTGTGACTGCAAAGGATCTAGAAAATGTCTTCCTCGGTAGGATCTTCTGTTGCTGATTTTAAATTGCTTTCTGAATAACATTCCCTAAAAAGGCAAGATTAGAAACTGGGTAAAAAGTTATCGAGGACATTTGGGTCCAAATATAACTTTTTCAACGTTTTCAAAAGAGAATGCATAATTACCTGCTGCTTTAGAATGGATGACATTATATCTTTTCTCAGGGAAATGTTAATTATCTCCTGAAATCATCTGGATGTCTTGCTTTGCTTCTTAAGGAGCTGGGAAGGGCATGAAACAAGCTGAATAATGTGGAAAGTCAAACCACCAAAACCCTTTTTTACTCCCTGGGTTCTACAAGCCCATAGTATCATAGGAGGCACCACCTTGTTCACCATGGTGGATGTTGTCCAGCTGCCATCCAAGGTGGACTGGGCACAATAGTCTATCTGCAAAGAGATCCACAAAACATGCAACATGTACACGGTGTTTGTTCCATCCACATTAGTAGTGCATAAAGGTTTTGAAAGTGTTCTTTTGTAAATTAGTTAAGTACATTTGTTGGCATTAACAGTATGCAGAAGATCATATTTGGTTTTCAGTGGAAATTCTCTAAGCCTGTTCTTTGCATTCCTTCTAGAGTGATACAAATAAGAATCCAGCTTCTCTTACTATAAAGAATGTCTCATCAAGTGACAGTGGCATACAGATTTACTGTGTAGCAGAAAATACTGTGGGTGAAGACCAAGCTTCTGTCGACCTCACTGTGTTCTGTATGTAAATAACTTTATACAAAACTTTCATGGCAGAAAATCGTAGCCTAATGAAAAAATTGGGAACTAACATTTTGGAATTTATGCTAAACCTTTCCCAGAAAGAGAGATCGTTTATAAAATATTTGCAAAAAGTGAATTAGGTTGAGAATTGTATCCTTTTCTTTTCTGATTCTCCTCAATGACTTATAGCCATAATTACTATGCCATCACACCCAGTGAAATTCTTTGTCTGAATTTGCTATGGGATTCAGTGTATTTATTACTATTACTACATCAGCCATTAAGCAAGTGATATTGGTAAATACTAGCAGTGGGGTAAATGCCATTAATAGACAATGTTCCAGTCAATCTTAAAAATTATTTCTTATTCCATCCTCTAAAGTAGTCTGTTCTTAAAGGAGATGCACTTTCTAAGACTGACTCTCACCAACTACTGAAATTTGCCAGTTCTTAGTGTTGATAGTAACCTTAGAAAAGGAATATGAAATGGAGGGACTACATCAGGAGGCATCTGGTAGAGCAAATGTACAGCTGTCCTGATTCCCAGAGAAGCCCCCAAATCAATTCCCACCACCCACCAATGGTGTGGTAGTCAACAGAGGTGGTATGGGTCCTATTCTAGCAACTTGTCTCCTAGATAAGTCCTTTATTATTATACCCAAACAAGATTATGTTCAAATTCCATTCATTCTACCTTTCTACTTGTATCTTAGTTTTATTTGAACAAGCTGACTGATTGACAAAGAAGAGAATACATGAAAGACTCAGGTTTTTTTTTCATTGTTATTATAGTTGCACCAAATATCACATTTCTTGAAATACCGTATTCGGACCATCACTGGTGCATTCCATTCAGTGTGAGGGGAAATCCACAACCTGTCTTGACATGGCTGCACGATGGGGCTAAACTGAATGAATCAGAATATATCTGGACCAAAATTCATGTTACCAATCGGACAGAATATCATGGCTGCCTCCAGCTGGACAATCCTACGCATGTCAACAATGGCAATTATACTTTGGTGGCACAGAATCAATATGGAAAAGATGAAGCCAACATCTCTGCTTATTTTATGGAAGATCCTGGAGGTAGTAAGTAATAATATAATTAGAACATTGTTGAAGCATTAAGTAGTTTATATATATATATATATAATGGTAGCATTAGGTGTAATAATGTCACTGAAAATTAAGCATTCATCTATTTACTTACAAGAGTAAAGAAAGAATAAAGAAAATTTTAATCCCTTGTACTGTTAAGATAAAAGGTCAGATGATTAAAATGCTAAAAAGCAAAGATATGCAAATATAATATAATCTTCCTCTGAGTGAACAGCAATTAACTTTCTATGATAGCTTAAAATATTTTTGCTTAGGATTTTTAGCCAATAATAGATTATTCTTATATGGTTAAATTCATAATAAAAGTAATATTTTCTTGTTTCCAATATTGCAGTACAAGATTAAAAGTATATTACTGCCATTGAAGGGAGCATTTTCCATCCATTTGCTTGCTTAACTTTTACTTTCTTTTTGTCATCAGTCACCAGGGTCTACTTTTAGTAACTGATTAGATCAGATGGATTTAGCATAATTTCCTCGATGTGAAATTACTGTTTTCCTTTGAATAAAAACAATTAAGTCTTCTTTTCAGATATACTTAAAGCTAATTGCATTTCTTATACTTACCTGTGATTTTAATTAAATGTGATTTAAGTCATATCATCTTTGCTTTTTATCACTACTGCTAGCAGAATTATTAATTATAGGAAACTCTAAGAATGCTGGGATTTTTTTTTGTTTTTTCTGTGATGAATAGATCACATAAATGCAATCATAGTGGTGAAATGATCTATAAATTTGTAACACTATGGGAACACTTTAAAAGAAAAAAAAAGGTAAATTAATTGACTAGAGGTTGCCTGACTATGGGCTAAGGTGGCTGGGGCATGATGGGAGTTGTATTGTAATACATTTGGAGAAAACCAGCTTGGGGAAGGCTAAATAAGATTTTTTCTTCCCCTCAAGAAAAAAAAAAAGGCAGTACATAAAGGAAAAAGAAATAAAAGTGGTTTGAATGTGGACAGAATTGAGAGAGTGTTAGAAGCCTTATTCTCTTTATCTTGCAACTTATAAGGGTATAGGGTTAGAGTAGTGCTTGATGCCTAATGCCAAAACTCTGTCCTGGTGAAGAAGACTAACCTAAATGATACATAAAATTTATTAATGGCTTTATTACTTCACTTAATATATCATTGACTTTAACAAAATCTCCTTGACTTCTGGACCTGGAATAGTTTATACATGGAATGTAATTATGCCACCCATCTCCCCTGTAAGGTGACTCTAATATCCCTAATAAGGAACTACAATAGATTAGTCCAACTTTTGCAAAGGTGTGCTCTCTGTTCCCTGCATTGTACTTTTCAAGCATAATAATGAATACTTTGACCTGGATCTTGTACAGACAATGATGGCATCTTGGGATAGTTGTCAAATACTTGATATCCTGGAAATGTGCTTTGCAGATATATGATAGTTTGGGATTCAGAACAGAACAGAAAAACAAAATTGGAAGGGACCTTGGAGGTCTTCTAGTCCAACTCCCTGATCAAGCAGGAGACCCTATACCATTTCAGATGAATGGTTGTCCAGTTTCTCCTTAAACACCTCCAGTGTTGGAGCACTCACAATTTCTGGAGGTTACTTATGGTTCTTAAGTACTTATGGTATAAGTAAGTATCAGCTACTTATGATCTGCCTTAAAGGTATTCCCAGCAGTGTTCTGCACTGGATAATTTAAATCATATTTCTTCTTTCAATATCTTCATTGCCCTACAAAGCAGCCCTATGAGACTTCCTGTGCTGCAAAGTTTTGCTTAAAGTGGGGGAGAGTCCTGAATGGGGTAGATAAACTTGTACCCAGTTGCCTCACTCCTGCAGGAATATGTTTTAACATGATAAATGTGCTGCTTCTTTCGGCTCTGACCTCAATTTAGTATGTCAGAAACTAAAATTCATTTTTTGCTATGTAGTTTGATTATCAGCATTTTAAAAGGACATTAGAATAAACAGTATTTGTCCATCTTTTCCCATTATGTAAATAAAGATAAATGTGAAAAGATAAAATCTGCTGTGATTACATTCAAAGTTTTTGTTGCTATTTAAGATGAATACAAATCATTCTTGGAATTGTAGCATGGCTATTGTTTCTTTGCATTGTCATTGTAAATTGTACCGTACATTCTGCACAATGAAACATGACAAGTAGACCCACACCCTGGTATTATATTCATTTCCATGCCTACGTGCTAGCATTAAATGTTACTGGATGTTTAATGAGCAGGAATATGCTCCTTGAGATTAGAATTGATTTTATGTCATCATAGAACCGACAAATACTTGAATAACAGTGTGATCTTATACTTGTATACTCAGAGGTCAGTTTCACTGAGTTTAGTGAGGCATATTCTCACTGAACCTTGAAAAGTGTGTACAAAATTGCAGATTTAAAGGCTATAAGATAAATCTATCCACTTTTTAAGTGCAATTATCATAATCAAACTCAGAAGATCAGTTTTATCTCAAAAGATGAAAACAGTCATAATGTGTGCTAAGATTCTGTACTGACAGAGACAGGTAATTAATTATTCTTAACGTTTGCTATGTAAATCTTTCAATAGGTATGCATAATATCTAATAACAATGTTCTGTCTGTTAAAGTCTATTGTTGCATGTTACTAAGAAAATGGTTAGAACTATGCAGATATAACAATAGGACAATTAAGCAAATAAGAGCCTTTTATTGTCAGTGGTTTATGGGACGCAATAAACAATCTACAACCAGCCATTTTATTGTAAGTCCCTGGCCAAGAGGAAAATTGTACAATTAACCCTAAACAGAGAAGTGCAACAAAAGAAGGGAATTCATTCCGTCCTTCTCCATTGCTTGGGAGAGTTAAGTGGGAAAGGAAATTAATTTCTAATTTCCTGTACTATTTCAGAACTTTCATATGCAAGTTTTTTTCAAGAAAGTATTGGCTTCATTTTGCTTTTTATATTTCAAACCATCTTTAGAATGTTCTAAAATTGCACCAGTTTTTCATATAAAACTAAAATTTATGTTAGAGAATAATAATATGTTTCAAATATAATTACATGTAATTTTTATTACTAATATTTAAACCAGTTAGACATAGAGACAGGTTCATTATGCAGATAATTTGTTAATATAAAATATGTACATAAAGATGTACAGAAGAAATATTTTTTGGTCTGGGCACAAATTTTTGAGGTTAAGTTTGGCTTCTGTTCTTATTCAGAGCAGGCAGTAATATTTCTTTTTACTATTATGATTATTGAAACTGTTCCAAAAGTTTCTAAAATAAGGAATAGAGGATTAGAATGCCAATTTACTTTTAAAGCAGGAGAGGAAAAATGGTTTTTGAAACAAATGTGAAAAATCAAACACTTGCTATATTCCTATGTTTTTGTTTTGTTTTTTTTAATTTGGCTTCTGTTGGCAAGTTCTGAGAATTTTAGTGATAGCTACAACTAACAATAAAATCACCCTTTTTAAAATTTGGAATAAGTCAAAAAGAGAAACGGAAAGATCACCTGGGCCTGGATTCCTCACTGGGATATGTTAATTGTTGCCTTTGGGAACCTTCCCCAGCTCATGTCAGAGGACTAGCATACAGTGTACAAGGTCAGTAAATGGCATTAGTGTGCCCTGGCCTTCATGTAATGGTTCTCCTATTTGAAAAAATGATACCATAACGTGGTATCAGTTGCACCAAAGAACTGAGTCCTCAAATTTCTGCTAAGTCTTGTAGACCCTTTCCTTTCCCAAGAAAGACAAGACACCATAAAAATAGTTATCAGAAGAAGTCAGTGTGCGTAAACTAAAGTCTTCCTTTCAGGCATTGAGTGGACCTCAGCCCCCCTTTTTTTTCTGGAAAAGCTTGTAGGGCCTTTCCCTTTGAAGCTCAAGACCAGGTGGGACAGGTCTTACAGGTAGGCACTTTAGTGTCTCATGAGTAAGCTCACAGAGCTCTTCCTCCACAGAGCAATACCTGGAATGCTGGTTTCCAACCCCAGATGAGACAGAACTTACAGGTAGGCAACCCAGAGTCTCCTAAGCAAGCTCATGTGAGAATTCCTCATAGGCATATAACATATATTATGGTATGCATTTATTTTCTCTAGTGATTAGTAAAATGATCAAGAAATAATTAAAAGAGTACAAATAAAAAAGATGCCACCTGCCTGAGTTGAAACAGATGCAAAGTAGGGGTGAATACAAAGCAAGAAATTGTGTTCTTGGCTCAGAAACAGACAGTCCCACTCAGAACATATCTCTTAAGGATATTTGAGTGGATCGTGTTCTGACAAACAGAAATTGAAATATTTCAAGTGTTTTGCCATCTGAACAATCTGAAATTGAAGTAACCCTTTTACTCCCTCATTTAGTGTCTTAGGTGGCATAGTAGTCTGCGTAGAACCTGACGTACAGAAAAAAATGATCAAAGAAATGATTTTTAATTTTTTCTTCAACATTATAACAATTTCCAAAGCAAATTGTGTAAACAACAGTTGTTTCAATGCCTTCTGTTGCCAGTGCTTGCACAACAGTCACAGAACTGATCTGAGCAAAAGAGTGACACCAGTAGATGAATTTCAGCACAACCCATTTATCATGTTGTAACAGCAAAATATATGTTTTTTTTCTTACATAATATTTTTGTAAAGCTCCACATAAAACTAAAGCAACATAGTGCTCGCATTTGGCAGTGTGAAAGCTGAAAAGCAGAACAATATTATCTGTACAACATATACATGAGGCAGATTTCTACACTTGGCAGTGTGCCTAAAAAAGAAAACATAACAAATTACACATTGGGCAGCTACATAACTTAAAACTCAACTTCAATTTCTTCACAGCAAAGAATGTAAAACAATAGGAAATTTAGCTATGGGGAAATGAGAAGTCTTTTTTTCTATGTCTAGTTGGTTGGCCTTTCCAAATGTCCTTAGTTAAACAGCACATAACATTAGAGGCAGTATATGCTATGTAAGTTGGGTGAATTAGCGATGGAGCCTAGCCACATCATCAGTGCCAATTAATGAATGTTTTGATAAACTGTAAGTGCCTGGTGATAGTCTGGAGGGTGAGGGTAGGGTTTGATATTCAATCACCCTCTATTGGTGTTGTATCTGGCCCTTCTCAGCTTAGTAAAGTCCACAGGAATATTTCTTTAAGAGTTTTATTTAACACAGTTCAAGAGATACACTTCAAAGCGAGACGCTGGCAGTTCGTTTGCGGAACGGCCGAGTCTGACTTATTTACATTCAGCTTAAACATGCGCTCCTCCCTTCCAATAACTCACTCTTTATCTCTCAGGTTGTCTAAGACCTCATTAATCTTCCGTAGATTCCAAAAACACCAGAAAACTGAGTTCAAACCAACTCCTCGATGTATCAGGCTACTTCTTGATATTAACGTTGCTCGTGACAAAGAATTAGTCCCTCCTTCACCTTCTAATATAGTTTTCGATACGTCACTTCCCCCATTACTTCCTTTTTCCACGTAACTGAAACCTCCGCCTATCAAACCTTCGGAATCTCGGATCAAGCCATATATTTTCCTGTTCCAAGTCTGACTCCCCGCTTTGAGATTCCGACCCAGACTGCATGTAAATCTCCTCACTGCCTGTCTCGGCTGCCGGGAGGGGAAAATACCCAGAGGGGCCTGGCTGCTCTTCCTCATCCTCTGACATTTCCCAAGCTGGTCTAGAGACACCCACAACAATTGGGTAGTTGGAAAGTCCAATAACCAATATGTACATGTACTAGGAAAATGATATGCACTGTGTACCAACATGTTACAATAATTTAATTGAATTCTCCTCAAATAAAGAACTACTTCTTATTTGGGAGCTGTTTGGAGGAATAGAGGGAACTAGATGTGGAAGTATAATTAATGGTAAATGAAAAACACAAGAGAGAGAGGAATCTCTCTCATACTTTTTTCCTTCCCTCTTAACCTCTTGTTTAACTAATTAATTAACCTACATAGTATTATTAACTTTAGAGCATAAGACGGAAGAACAATTGTCTAGGCATGCAACAATATATTCACCTATAAATTTCAATCTCAAAAATCTGACTACAGTCTTTAACTTCTCTTTCCATTCCAGGAGCAACATTCCAAAATGGCTTCAAATCTTTTGAGCATGTGACTTTCACTCTATCTTAACCTCTCCTTAAGTAGCTGTGCCTATTATTTTATTATTATGCACTTTCCAAGTCTCTATATTTTTAAGGAATTTAAAAACAAAAACAACCCAAATGTGATATGTCGGAACATTCAAAATTTAGAACAAACACCCCACTTTTTCCAAGCTCTGAACAAAGCATTAGAATATGGTGTGGCTTTTTTTCAGAACTTGGAGTGTTCCAAGCTAGGATACATCTCTAATGCAAACACATTACATGTTTGGATTTATTTGTTCCTCAGATAATTGGGAGTGCAGCGGGGAGGGGAGGGGATACAGTCTTACTAAATTAGGCTAATCTTGTAACAGTAACATTATAAAAGAAAATTGTCTTTGTTGATCTTTAGTAAAAATTGTATTTCTTAATGTTGATTTATGGACTGAAAATTTTTTATTTTCAAGATTAATACTTAAATTTCTACAGCAGATTTCAAATGAATGACCAATTTTTTTTAAAACAAGTGTAATGTATGACACATGTTTAGTATCACAACCTTCCCTAACATGGTATCTTCCTAAATATATTGTACTGTAGCTGTCAGATTTTATTAATTGTGAATTATGGAAATTGTATTGCAACAGACTTGGAAGGAACTAAGTCAGGGAAGTCTGCATTAAGGATTGGAGTGGAACTATTCAGACTATTGTATTATTTTCTTTCTTTCAGAAAATATTGTTTCACCCACAACAGTTATAGATATAAATGATCCCAATTAAAATCTGAATTCTAATTTTATGAAAATTGTTGAATTAGTATATTATCAAAGTGAAATACAATTGTGCCAAACAATGGAGTAAATCTTTTCTCTATACTACAGTCATCCTTCATGCACTCAGTTCCATTCTGGAGAACAGGATGTCATTCCAGATCTGAGGTCATGCAAATGCTGCAGTAAGAAGAAGTAATGCTATGTGTAAAAGGGATCACTTTTGATTTGGGATTTTGCTCCCATGGCCAGGAAATTTTAGAATTAATCATTTGCTTCTGGCAGTGGTAAGCTCAGTGCTACATTAAATATAAAGTAAATGTAAATGTGATGCAATTACACATGTTGTTTCGCTATGATATATTTCTTTTTCTTTCTGTTCTGTAGGTAGTCCGTTCTATGATCATCCTGGTTACATTGGTATATTTTCCTTTTCTATTATACATATATATATATGTAGATATATATAAACATGTAGTAATTAAATGTTTGAAAGAGAAGATAGATATTATACTCCGATATGATTTGCATGCTGTTTAAATATCACTAGAAATGTTTATGATGGGCATGATTCAGCCACGGTTAACATTTTTAGTGTCAATACTTTGAACTTTGGAAATATTGACATATACTTAATTCTTTCATTAAAAATGATGTGCTATCCTGCTGACTTTTCTAAATCAGAATAATTTTACGAATGAAGGTGAATACATGTGTCCCAGGATAATGTTGCAGGATCCAATAATTTTCCTCATCATATTCATTTAAAATGTCATGTCATAGCCAGTAGTTCACTTCTGAATCTTTGGCAGAAGATATGATTATGCAATAATAATAAATTCATTGTGATACAATAGTAAAAAAAATCCCCATTCCAGTTTCTTAGGTCTTCATAGAGAGATTATGCAATTTTTAAATTTCTTTATATTTTGATCAATCTTGACAATGCCTCTTGTTTTATTTTTGAGATCTTAGTGCCTCTCAATCTAAAGAGAAAACATACTGAATTAATATGAGATAATCCATTTTTATTTGTTGTTACTAATTTCATTTCACAATGTGGAACAAAAGTTGTAAAATGTATAGTGATATATCCAGTGTTATTGATAAATCAGAAATTAATTTATTTCTCAAAGTTTAAATTTCAAGGTGCTTTGAATTTTCAGCTTTTTATACAAATTTTGTCTGCTAACTTTATCATAATTTCCTATATATAAAGAAAGTTAAGGCTTCAATCCTATACATATCTATCTATAAGCAGGGCTTTTTTAAGATATGGGGTAAACTTCACTGCCTGAGAAATGGCAGGAATATCTAAGCTAATGGGATTGTTATTTTAAAGAACACTAAATAGTTCTCAATTAGCTTTGGAATCCATAATTTTATTTGCTTGATTGTAAGATACAGACTTAATTGACACATCATTGGACTGGGACTGTTTCATAAGATCAATAAACTATTTTTTTTCTCACATGCTCAAAGACTAATAATATGTAGGACTCGCATACTAATTAAAATTATTTACAATGCAGTGATATTTAAAATTCTATATTTTTGTATAATTGCATTCATCCTTGAAAGTCCATCTTAAACAATGTTTCTATATACCCTTGTATCTGCTGCCAAAGTAGGAGAGCTGCCCAATCCTGAAAAATAAATCAATATTTTTAATTGTGAATCAGTCAGCATAAATGTTAAAGGAATATGGCTTTATTCCATATCATTAAAATTGTATATATTGAATTATAAATGATTCATGGAAAGATTAAAAAGTTACAAACAAAAGGAATAGACAACAAAACTACTGTGATATGGAATTCTTTCTGTTCCAGATTTCAGCCATGGATTCTTTTCTCCCTATTCTCTATCTTCATTTCTTACCCCCTTCTCCACCCCCTTAATATTAGTTAGCATTCCAGGGTCATTGAATAAAGGACCATAAGTTGTTTTGCTTCCTCCCTGTCTTTCCTTAGTGCTAAAATCAATTTGTTCTATAATATTGTTGGGAAATGATGGATACCAATAGAAATTGTGCTTTCTAACAGAAAATAGCCCTCATCTGAAATAGATTTTAGTAAGACCTTTAATACATTCTCCCCAATTAAGCCTAGCAGCATTGCATTTATATCAACCATTGCTCTCTTTTACAATTATCTTCATAGCACAGCATCAGAAAATCCCTTTTCCCCTTTGGCTGGGTGCATTTTGCAATCATCACACAATGGAATTGTGATGGCACTAGGTATGTGAAGGGATCTCGTGCATATTGGACTCCCTAGACAACAAATGTTGGACAAATCCAGGAAACAGTTGCATTTTCTTTCCTCCCGTGAAGCAACTGAATATTTTTTTTATTCTAGTGGAATGTAAATTTGATCAATAAGTAATTATCCTTTAAGATGGCAAAACTTCATTAAATTCAGCGCTAAAATTCTAATTTAAATAAGAGAAAACAAAATATACACTATTTTGGTTATTTAGCTCTGAACCTTTATGGTTTTAAATATTTTAAAAGCCCAGGAAATGTCATATTTGGGGCAGTTTATAAGTTCCTTTAATGATTAAAATAGATTATAGAAGCAACGCACATCAAAAAGCTATCCAAGATTTTATATTTCTATATACGTGGTATTTTTATGTTATTTAGTATGGCGAAACATGTTTTCAGATTGTTTATACAAAAATTAGGAAAGACTTAAACTGAAATCTAAAGTTCTCATCTTAGAAGAGGAGATGAAAAGGGAGAGTGGGTGGGCTTATAGAGGGCTAATATCACACTTAATCCTGATTTAGATAGCAGCTCAGTTAGTTTCACTGACTTCTTTTTCTTCCTCCTTCCCACCCTCTCCCCAGGCTGTCAAATGTAATATTAAAATAATTGCCAGCAACACAAATCAACTTGCTAAAAGATAAATGATAGGGAACAAGATATTTCAGAAAAGTCAAAACGTTTTATATAGTTTGGGAGAAGAATGACATTACTTAAAGTGATTCTCTAATAATAAGACAAAGAATCTGTACGAGTAAAATTATTATTTTTGCTTGCTCAATTTTTAGTCTTAGATCTGGAAACATCATTCTCTCCCACCCCAAAAGTCATTAAAATTATATAAAAGAGTGAATTCAAGCTGTATAATTTTCAACGCATTAACAGAAAACATTTTGCATGATACCACTTGATACAACTGGAAACTAAATATTCCTTTAAATGTTTATATAATTACACCAAACATTATGATTATTTATTTTTAGTTTTCAAAATTGGCTCAATCCATATGATCAGATATTTCTGTTTGCCCTTTATATTTTAGGTTCGTATAAAGTAATGTAACCATTTCCTACTTGTGCCATTCATTTATAACTCCTGTAATTTCTAAGAAGACACTTATTTGGAGAAAACTTATATACAAGTAGTTGTTGACTTACAACAGTTCGTTTAGTGATTGTTCAAAGTTAAAATGGCACTGAAAAAAGTGACTTATGACCATTTTTCACACTTATGACCAATGCAGCTTCCCTATAATCATGTGATCAAAATTCAGGACTCACATTTATGACGGTTGCAGTGTTCCGGGGTCATGTGATCACCTTTTGCCACCTTCTGACAAGCAAAATCAATGGGGAAACCAGATTCACTTAACAACTATGTTACTAACTTAACTGCTGCAGTGATTCAGTTAACAAATGTAGCAAGAAGAGTCGTAAAAATGGGGCAAAACTCACTTAACAAATTTCTCACTTAGCAACATAAATTTTGGGCTGTATTAAGAAATGATAAAGAATGGAAGTTTGATGTGACAATAACCTCACTCTTGCTTTTGAATTTTATGACTTTCTTGAATCTTGAGAGGAATTGTGCTTGCTAATTAAGCCTGTCAGGAATACACTCTTTAACTGTGTTTGCATTTTTAAATTTTAAAATACATATAGGTCATGGGCTAAATTTCTGACTTCTAGGTTTGGAAGGCTAGGTTGAAAGCCTTTTCCTTTTTAAAATTTCTCACCAATCTCCACTCTTAAAAAAAATCTGGTGTAGTCAGATAGGGTCGCCTGTCTAACACCTTCAGGAGCAGATTAACTTAAAAAAAAACCTAGTAGAGTCGATACTGGAAACCAATCCTTCTCTCCCCCTCCTCCATGTTAACACTTGGGAATCTTTACTACCAAGTAAAATTCTCCAAAATGCAGATATTGCTTTGCAGAAATAAGCCTGCAATGGCCAACAGATCTATATAGACTCAATACATCTAGAGTCACCAGACTAGAGAAGGTTGATTTATTCTCTATATCAAGGGTCTTCAAACTTGGCCCTTTTATGACTTGTGGACTTCAACTCCCAGAATTCCTCAGCCAGCATGCCTGGCTGAGGAATTCTGGGAGTAGAAGTCCACAAGTCATAAAAGGGCCAAGTTTGAAGACCCCTGCTCTACACTGAGGGAAGAGCTAAGAAATGTTTTGTTTGGAAGATCTGTACTTTGCATGGGCCATACACTACAATCTTCTCAACTACTTGATATCCAAGTCACATCACAGAATTACAGTGAATTTTGAAGGAATCAAAACTATTCATATTCTGTTTGGATTAAATAATTAATCCCGACCTTAAATAGTTAGCATTTCTCAAAAGGCAGCATTATTCCTCACAATACTGCTATTCTGGCCCACCTAGCACCAGGGAGAGACCAATCTGTGAATTTTGTTTCTCTCAAGTTCTCATTTGTGCAGTCTTAATTTTATTTCATCACATTTCTATATCAGTTAAAGACATTTAGAAGAAAATTAATGGGGAAATTATTGAAGAGCTTTTTTAAAAAATATTCTTTTGTCCTTTCAGATTCCTACACGAATTAAATTGTTTTCCTATTGCATGGTATGTTAGCTGGAAGTTAGCTTTTTTGCCGGTTTGGAATGTTTCTGCATTGTGCAATAATTTAATTTTTATTATATTAATAGATTTTATTATATTCCATCTTAAACATTCCCAGATTTACTACATTAAAAATACTCCCACAGCTTTTAAAATCTTTGCATTTTGTTTGAAAATAGGTTCCTTTTTCAGATTTAAAAATATACACAGAACCCACAAACAATAGCAGGTCAGAAACAGCAGAAAAAGCTAGGAAATTTCAGTTGTCTCAGGCAATCATGAATATTTCCACAGTTTTCTACAGGTATCTCCATTTTGTCTAGTATTCTGTCTCATAGTACATATGAGTGTAGCTTCTCTCCCTCCCTCTAAATATCTCCACATCTCTTCTGTTATTTCCCATAATCTTCATTCTGACTTCCACGCACCTACAGTCCTAAACAAGTCATATAGCAAAGTGGAAAATAAGTAGATAGAATTGAACAGTGTGTTCCAAAATCTTTACAAATTTTAATCGTATGCGTTTAGCTTTTTTAGCAGACACACAAAAAATTTTTACAATACTGAAAGAAAATAAATATGTTCTTTCTCTTAGAAGATTATGGAACACCAACAAATGATTTTGAAGACACTACAAATAATAGTAATCAAGTTACTTCTACGGATGTGTCAAACAAAGACAATGAAGATAGCATCACTGTAAGTATAAACATCATTTCCTGGTTTGTAATCACAATAGACTTTCTGAGTAAGAATCTAGTTGGCCTAGGACAGCGGTTCTCAACCTGTGGGTCGCAACCCCATTTGGGGTCAAACGACCATTTCACGGGGGTCGCTAAACAACGCAGTCCGCCATTTCCCCCCCTTTTCCTTAGCTGTGCTGCTCCCTCTTATTCTATTGGCTTTTGAAAGCCAATAGAATAGACTCTCTTGAATAGCCAATAGGAATTGTCCAGGCTGTCTCTGCCCTGCTGAGCCCGCCAAAAGTCCCAGTCAGCAAATGGTGCTGCAAGTTGTCTGCAGCAAAGGTGAGCTGTGTAGAAGTTTCCACCCCTCCCTGCTGAGCAATTACTAAAAATGTAAGTAAAAGAGGGCCAGGGGTGGGAGGTGGGAGGCCAGCGGACGCAGGGAGGGTTGCTAGCGCACGTGGGGCCCGGCAGGTGCCTTACCTCCCTTGGGCTGGGCCAGCTGATGGCCCAGCCGGTGGCCGCCCTGCGCCGTCGCTGCCCCTTGCCAGCTACGCCTCGGCCGGTGCAGGGGGCGGCACCACGCATGCACGGCACTCCCAGGCATGGAAAGTCCTCGACTTACAACCAGTTGGGAAGTCCTCGACTTATGACCGGTTGAGAAGTCCTTGACTTACGACCGGTTGGAAAGTCCTCGACTTACGACCGGTTGGGTAGTCCTCGACTTATGACCAGTTGGGGGTCGCGGCATTAAAAAGGTTGAGAACCACTGGCCTAGGATATTTTAGCTTGCAACAAGACACTATTTTGCATGTACCCTGGAGCTTTTAGCTGTTGTTTTGTAACGTGAAGCAATTTTTTAAGGACAAGCTGGTCAAATTTAGACATAACATTATTTACATAATTTGATTCATGCATTTCAGCTGATACTAGGAAATGATGGCTCCCAAGCCACAAGAATGTAGCTTTCATTTACACTTTGAACTTGTTTTCTTTAGTATGTAAAAATAAAGCATAATGCTAACTGAAAGGCTGCAGTGCACCCTGAAATAACTGAAATGACCAAAAAATTGGCACATCCTGGTTTAAAATCATGTTCACATTTCCTTCATTTAATTTTCTGCAGCATTGAGCTTGGATTACGGTCTCCAGATGTCTATCCTTTGATTTTACTAGTAAGCTCGGAGTTCTGGTACTTGTAGTCCAAGCACATTTAGAAGATGCCGAGTTAGAGGAGCTATGTAAAGTTCTAGTCCTGCCTTAGGCACAACGATAGCAGGATGTCCTTGGGCCAGTCACTTTCTCTCATCCCTAGAAGGGAGGCAATGGCAAAACAATTCTGAAAAATTTTGCCAAGAAAACTACAGGGACTTTTCCGGGCAGCCTCTGAGTATCAGACACGATTGAATGGAAGAAACCCCCTCCACGCACCCATACTATATGTTTAAGAATGTTGCCAGTATATTATATTAATATTAATATCAAATAATCTAATTAATATTATTAGAATAGTGAAACTTGAAAAAATTGTGCAGTTTGATTTATGTTACTTGTTTTATTCTTAGGTGTATGTTGTAGTGGGGATTGCTGCACTGGTGTGCACTGGCTTAGTTATTATGCTCATTATTCTCAAGTTTGGAAGACACTCTAAGTTTGGAATGAAAGGTAAGGTGACTGCTTTTAATTCTTCTTTCCATACGTTTCTCTGCTGACTGTTTTACATAGTTATTTAGACAATAACAGGTATACACTTCAGTTCTCTTATTCAAACAGTTATTCAAATTGTTTAAATATGTATAGGTACCATATTTCTGTTGTACCGTTTCTGTTGAATTCAGTGATTTTCAATAGATTGATGTATGGGATTGGTTCTGACAGAAATTAATTTACGTGCAATGTAGGTTCCACCTCACTTGATATATATTAATATATTTTGCAAGAAATATTACAGTTATTTTATTTCTGAAGAACTTTTCATATGAAGTCTGGGGATTTCAGATCGGACCTTGCCTTAACATTTCTTCAAGACCTCCCCTGCTTCA
Source organism: Bothrops alternatus (assembly GCA_034064705.1). Lineage (NCBI taxonomy): Eukaryota > Metazoa > Chordata > Lepidosauria > Squamata > Viperidae > Bothrops > Bothrops alternatus. Next base: position 18,558,764 of record JARGCV010000018.1, on the reverse strand, counting down.
ATATATTTTCCTCACTGACCAACCAGAGGACCTGGCATTGACCATGTTTCTTCTTCTCCTTGCGTTAACCAGCATTGTTTTTTATCCATGGATCCTTAAGATAAGGGCATGAAGTCCTATCATCAGTTCTAAATGACTGTAATTCTGATATGATTACATTCCTCCAAAAAAGTAGGTACTGTTTATTCCTCAAATAGACTTAATTGCTATGTAAGGAAGTAGAATACAGAGTTGGAAGGGACCTTGTAGGTCATCTAGTCCAACCCCTCACCCAACCCCCTGCCTAGTACTCCCACTGTAAAAGAACCAGTGTAAGTAAAGTTAGGGAAGTAGCATCTATTTATATGCAAAGAATAAACATTAATCTGTTTTAGGTCCTTCTTTCACCAGTTTTCTTATCATAATGAGGTGTTTTGCCTGACTTTTATGTAAAGCTGAGTTTTAGATTAAAAAAGAAAAAAGAAAAAAAAAGCATTTTTATTCTCAAGGCTGCAATGAGATTCAAACTACCCTGACATTCCTATGGAGATAAAATCAGCTGAAAACCTACATTGTTGTTCATGCAAGTTCCTTACTTAAAATGGTTGTACCCAGAAGCACAGCAGCAGTGCCTGCATGATAGCTGGTCCAGTGAAAATTGGCTTTAATCCATGAACTAGAGAAGAAATTACTAAGGAAAGAGGGTGCAGAGAACAGAACAGAATAGAACAGAATAACAGAGTTGGAATGGACCTTGGAGGTCTTCTAGTCCAACCCATTCCATTTTAGACAAAGCTGCAGACATCACTTCTAAAGTCAAGGTTTTAGCTTAGGTCAGTGGATCTTAAACTGGGGTATATTCTGGGGTAATTGCTAATTGCTACTTTTTAAATCGCGGACCCAATTTGGGACTACCGTTGCTAAGATGCTTGTGAAAACAATAAAGTTGGGGTTTTTTTTTTCCTGTGTTAATGGCATTATTCAAGCCTAGGAAAAAAGGTATTTGCCTGAAACAGTTTAAAAACTACTGTTCTATGTAATTAGTATTCTTTCAGGAATTTGTAAGGATAAACTGTATGTAGTAAAACTATATTTGTGCTTGTTGAAGTTAACAACATAATACTACATCTAGAAAGATATACAGTACAGTATTTTGTCCATCAAGCAGATGTAGGCTAACAAACTATTAAAGGTTAAATATTCTAAATGTTAAATTATTCTGATGCAAAAATGGCATTTTGCAGAGCATAGAATCCTACTCCTTTTTCATTTTTCTTCATGGCTGATTCCTTCCCCTTCAATGCTTCGGTTTCATTTCACACCATGTCATTTTTTTAGCCCATTGTGGTTACTTTGAATAAATAAAAAAGAAATAGGGGTTTGAGTGGATGTTTCAGAAGGCAGGCTGTTGATTATCATGTCACCTGAGCACATTCCCATTCTGTGTCTTTTTATAAATGTTCCTTGACTTTCTCTGTCTCTCTGTCCCCCTCCGTACATACACACATAAACACATATTGCAAGTATATTTATTTGCATAGGGACGGGATCTTGGTCTCAGTGAATATGGAATTGTATGTGTGTATAGATATATTTTCTTATATACATATTGTTAGGACTTTATGTTCGAAAAACAGATGGAAATGGGTGAGTGAATTGTATCTTTTTCTTAATAAAAATGATTACGCATTTCCATGTATACTGCTTTCATTTCCACATTTCCAGTAAGCAAGGTTATAATTAAGCCTTGGCCATTGTTTCAGAAGGGTTTTGAATGTTATGGGAACACATAAAAAAAAGGGTCTTTTCAGATCCTTAAAGCATCCCTGTCTTTTTTCCAGGCTTGAATGGCTGTTTGTGAAGTTGCTTTGGAGCAGTTTTCAGAACAGCCTCATGATCCTGGAAGAAGACATGGCTGCTTTAACAATATGAAAAGAGGTGCTTGGTATGTGTGCTCACTTATTCCAAAGCACCTTTTACCAAGGAATTGAACAGCTGTAGTTATACAATCATATTTATTAGGTTATATGTAATAGTTTTTTTTAGGGGTTTCTCTGATTTGAATATAAAAATATAAAGGAAAAATATTCCTACATCTTAATATAAACTCCCATTCTTTAGATCAGCAGTTCTCAACCTGTGGGTCGCGACCCCATTTGGGGTCGAACGACCATTTCACGGGGGTCACCAAACACAACAGTCCGCCATTTTCCCCCCTTTTCCACTCGTCCGGCGCAGGTGGCAGCACCGCGTATGCGCGGGGTAGCACCGCGCATGCGTGATGCGGGCCGCCACGTATGTGCGATGCGGGCCGTCGTGCTGCGCATGCGCGATGCGGGCCGTCGCACCATGCATGCGCGGTGCAGGTCGGGGTCGTGGCCTGAAAAAGGTTGAGAACCGCTGCTTTAGATAAAGATTTTTGTATGTCATGATTTCCTTTTTTTGTCTGATTCTAAGGTCAGTACAAGTCAGAGGTGATAATAGTTACATAGAAGGAAAAGATTTTTTAAGAAGTTGTATTTCCCAGATTTTCTATTTTCTATTTCTTAATTAGTTTTAAAAAATGACTGAAAATAAAATTTCTCTCTCTCTCTCTCGAATGTAATTTAGAAATGTTTTATCCTATGTTTATAGTTTTAAAAAATATGGGTTATATATTGGTACACGATATGCATTAATGTATGGTGATGAAGAAGAAAGTGTTTCAAGTTAACAAAAATGTAGAGTTGTGGGTTAATTTATAAGAAAGACACGTTATCTAGTTTGGGAATATTTAATTCTTGTTCAGGGTGTAAAACCTATTTAAGATAAATGTTTTAAAAAATAGAAGAGAGCCATTTGGGACAGCAGCTAAGGCAACCAGGAAACTGTAATCCCTTGGGTCTGAAGCTGGCTGGGGGATCTTGGGCCAGTCACTCTCTCTCAGCTCTACAAAAGGGGCAATGGCAAAGTACTTCTGAAATTTTGCCAAGTAAACTGCAGAGACTAGTCCAGGCATTCACTGAGAATCAGTACTGACTTGAAGGCACCCAATTGTAGAGAATGCTTTAAAATATCCTGGATCATATTTGTCTTCTAATCAGTCTGAGAATACTTCCCTTTTAGATCACCCATTTGAATGCATGAAGATTGGACCGAGTCCTTTATATGTATAGGTAAATGCTTAAACATAGCTCGTGTAATTAAGTTATATTTGTAGTTTGGAGTATTCTCTACTTTCTAGATAGCTGGTAAGCAAATCTGATAAAATTCCTTGACTGATTGCTCTTGAGCTTTTTTATTTCTAGGACTCTTTTTGGAAGCAAAGGGTATCACAAATACTTCTGAGAATAAAGTACAATGATAATAGATTAAAAAAAAAACCTAATAGTTTTATGTTCTTTTAGACCCCGAAAATCAACTATGTGAAATTACTGGTACATTTATTCAATAAATAGGGATAATTTGATTGATATCCCTCATTATTTATTTTGTTTTAATAAAATATATAGCATTCTGAATTTTAAGTGTGCGTGCATTTTCCAGAGTCTGTACATGCAGATTAATACGAAAAGATATATTTATGCATACATTTAATTCTTCAAATGTCTAATCTTGGCATCAGAATGACTGGGAATGGTTTTTACGTGTAGGAACACCACATTTGTTTACATAATATGATGGAACCGGTGCTTCCCAGATGTGTCAGTACTACAATAACCAAACTTCAAATTCAAATACAAGTCGGGGTAGCTACTACAATGCTTGTTCATGCTCATTGAAGACATGTTGGTGTTGGCTTTCAAGTGAAATAAATGTGCAAATATTTTTAGGATTTTCCAGACCTTAAAAATAGGTTAACTTAGCATTATACTTTTTAGCATTATCTTATACTCTTTGATGCCATAATAAATGGTAGAAAGTACACAATTTCCATGTTCTGTTTTATTCACTTCATTTCAAAAATTGAGTTTATCTCTGCAGAGAAAAAAACACACCAAAAGTAGCATACATGTACAGAGGTTAGGGACTCTTCAATACCCCAAATTAGAGATTCTTTCTTAGGAAGTTTTGCTAATGTATTAGGAACACTCTTGATTTAATACAGAATTCCAAATTCTGCATTAGAAGCTTAGCATGTATTTCAGCTCCAAAAAAATTCCACGAGGATTAAGGAAACAGCAGTTTCTCAAAAAAGAAAGGGGGGGGCTAAGAGAACACTAAATGAAAAATGTGGAGATTTTTCACAAAAAAAGAGCAAACGCAATCATAACTGGCGTTTCTTTGCCTCTTTTGGTATCTTCTATTTCAGGGAAATGGGAAGAGAAGGGAAGAAAATTATTTTTCTAAAAGGTAATCATTGCTACAGCAAAGTGCTGGAATGATGTTTTAAATAATAATTTGATCAATATGATAACACAGATCTGCATTTTTACCAAGAAATGTAAAAAAGATACAGTAAAGGGCTACATTTGCCAGGGATTTCTTTAGCTCTTCCCACATATGAGCTATGTTATCATTGCTACATGTTGTAGTATGCACATACGTACATTTACAACAGTCAGCACTGAAGGCAAAATTAAACTTCCCTTTCAACTATGCTTATTGTAAAATCATTTTTTCTATTTTCCCATCCTCCATCTTTTTATTCCTGGCCCAAGATTGGCCTCTTCCAGCCACTGGACACAATTATCAGCTCATATACCATATTTTCACCAGTTATTTTTATAGTTACGTATAATTTGTGACTTTTCCCTAGCATTTACTAGTATTCCTCTCCAATGAAAAACATATAATTTTTTTCAGAAACCATAGCTATTATTGAATTGAATTCAAAACACAAAAGTATTTTCATTATTTTAACTGTACACAGTTAAGTAATTGGTATTCATTTCTAGCTGCATTCTGTGTTACACTTCAAAATATTTTTTGCTTTCTAACTGTTGCAAAGAGGGCCATGATTCATTAAGAGAAGTTACAGTGCAAGCTAGTAGTTTCATATTACTACAGGAAGGCAGGAATTGAACACCATGTATAGTAAGAAATACTCACTGCTGTCAATAGCAATACATTCTCCTTAGAGCAGAGGTTAAATGAATATGGACAGCCTCTATTTATTAAAATATTGATGATGTACCAATGAGTCAGTCATAATGTTTTTTCTGGATGGTAGAGAAAATGCTAAGTCTTTTACCCAATTACTTTTAATGCCATGTTACATTTATAGCATCTTGCATTCCCTAATAATCCCATAACACAGTAAAAGTTTCCGTCCCCTATGAAAGCAAGTTTTAATCCTTCACGTGCTATCATTCCATTGAATAACACTGCTTGGTGGGCATCATACATATTTCCTTTCTAATATGGACACCAGTGGCCTATCTTAGATGCGTACACATGCACACACTTACACATGTTCATTTGCAAAGGCTTTTACTCAGTGTAACTATTAAGTAGTGGCAGGCAAGATGTGTATGCAGTTGCATGCATAATTTTGAACAGTCCCAACTCTAAAAAAATTTCTGTAGGGAAGTTTTCAGTAACTAGGTCTGAAGCAATTGGCAGAAGCATTTTAGAGGTATGGTCCAAAGATCTCAGTATGATGGGTAGGTTGTCGGCTGGTCCAGATTCAAAGGAACAGTTTCAATATACAAGAGTTCAAGGTGCAAAGAGGCAGAGATTCCGGCAAACAGAGCAGTTGTTCCCAACAAGAGTTTGTTTGCTAGGAGTGACTCTAAAATAGCCCCCACACACACACGCACACCAGGTGCATACAATCACTGCAAGGAATGCCTTTCCTTTAGTCTTCCTTCTGCTTTTCACTCAGCCCTACGAGCCTTAGTGCTGAGAGATGGTCCTGGATCAGGCCCCACATCCTAATGTTCCCAGCTGCTTCAAATGCTCTCTAGCCTTGTTGCCATCTGAGTGTCCTCTGAAGTGACCCCACACCAGAGTAAGAGCTGGCCCTGATACCCAAGGGATGGTCCCTGTTTTTCTAGAAACTTTAGCTCCAGTGCTTCAGCTTCCTTTTATAAAGACATATTTTTAGAGTAAATAAAAAGATCCAAGCAATTTAATGTTAAACGTAAATGGCTCATAGTATTTTGATTTAATACAGTTATAAATTGCCCATAATAAATATAACACTGTCCTTGGGGGAAACCCTTTATTCCCTTTATTCAGCCATTATTGCTGACATGGTTGTAAATGGTTTTCATAGATAAAAAAAAAATAAGCGATTTCAGAGTAGTTATACTGAACAGTACAATCCAAAAAAACAAAAACAAACCCAACCTTTAAAATGTTGAATAAAGATGGTCTGAGTTAAGAAAGGCATGCATACAGATATTTTGAAAGAACTCTAAGAGAACTTGCATTTTCCTTTTTTAAAGACAAATTAAGTTCAAAGTACCTAGTTGTAATTCATTAATGATTCAGAATGGTTGGTTTCCAATTTCACTGTTCAAGTCACTAGACAAATTTCTGTGCCAAGGTCACTGTTTTCACCTTTCCTTCCTTTTCTGAAAAATCCCTTTTCTGCCCCAGTCCCTGACATTTGGGAAGCATTTAATTATGGAACAGAAATAAAGAGAATTTTTTATTTTGAGTAAAGAACAAATAGAGCTATTTTTATTAAAATAATCAGTTAGTACAAGTTTTGAATGGAAATTTTCTCTTTTCTGCCTGGGGTGAGAAAAAAACTTACTTTAAATCATTCATATAGAGCAGGGGTGTCAAACTGGCAGCCCATGGGCCTGATGCGTTATGTGCAGACCACACCCACCCCGGCTCTGCAAAGGCAAAAAACATCATGATACGTCACGTAACGCAATTGAGTTTGACATCTGTGATATAGAGAATAGATAATTGAGATTTGGGCCAGGTGCAATTAGCCAGATTTGTCATAAATTGATTGGAAAAATTTAAGCTTGGCAGCTAGGTGGTAAGAGGAACTGGAATTAACTTAGAACTTTTGGTAAATGAAATTGTATGTCCATTAGCTACATATTATCTGTTTTCAGATGAAAGACATTTTGCAAGCATAAATTATTTGAATAGCTTTGAAAACTTTTATTTAAAAAAATAACGTTAAACTTGGGCTGCTTACACATATGATGGCGGAAGTTAGATTTTTTTTAATTATAATAGACCAAATTATAACAAGGAATCCTAATTTTATTTGTGTTTTAAAATCAGTAGCTAAATCATTTTTTTTCATGCAGCATCCACCAATCTTCTGATATGTGAAGTGAAATGCATTAACATTTAAGTGTAAAACCTGACTTTTGGAAACATAAAAGCATAGGTGTTTGGCTCCAATAAAAGCTACCATACATTTTTTCAAGTTTATTAAGAAGCTACTGAAGCAACTTCTTCAGAGTTGTTACATGTGCATGATAGCAGTAGCAATAGCACTTAGACCAGCGGTTCTCAACCTGTGGGTCGTGACCCTTTGGGGGGTCGCACGAGCCTTTAACAGGGGTCCCCAAACATTTCATTCCGACCCCTACTTATCACATTATTGTTCAGCTCCTCAAGGATTGCTATTTATATGTGCATAAATTACATAATTTAAGATCTAATTTGCATCATATCTCAATTGGGAGTCACGTGCTACTATATTGTTCCATATTGCTATGAACACAACGAAAGAGTCATCTATAATATTTATTTATTGACATGTGTAATTTTATTTTATGTATCATATACTTTATTTCCATCATATCTATTTCCCATCTTTTCCCTGGAAACATATTTTAATATTCTAATTTTATCCAGACCCTTAATCTGTCTATACATTTCTAAGATCAAAATCTTATTTAGCTTTTTCCTATTTATTTCAGATTCTTTAAATTCTAAGGTTATGATTAAAACTTTCTTCCATTCATGATTGAAGGCAGACTCACCTGGCCATTCCAACTTGTCATTCTGAAGGTCTCTGATAACTTAAAATTAATTAAAATTCCACAAGTGTTTAGAAAGTAAGGTATGTGAACTTAGTGTCCTTTAAAAGGCTCCACTTTGGTTGCAAGCAAGACAGGTAATCTTACTCTCCCCAGTGTTCAGACCTATCAAAATCACTGACTTGTGGTTTCCTTGCAAGGAGCAGCTATCTGGAGCACATGTGAGTGAAAGATAAAAATTAATACAGATTAATACAAAGCAAGTAAGAAAAAAGAAAATAGATATAAGTGCAGGAAAGGAAAAAAGTAAAATAAAGAAAAATATAAAAAGAAGTGCCTTCCATTCTTATTTATAGCAGTTATAAACACAATTTTAAATTTACCTTTTTTTATAATTAAAGCATAACTTTCTTCTTTTTATAATCTATCCTATCTAATCATCATTTCCTTAAATCAGGGGTCTCCACCCCCTGGTCCGTGGACCAGTACTGGGCTGCGGCATGCCAGCAACCGGTCTGCACAAACAAACAAAGCTCCATCCGTGGGATGCAGGCAGCGCACAAAACCACACACCATCTGGTCCATGGAAAAACCTCTCTCCATGGAACCAGTCCCTGGTGCTCAAAAGGTTGGGGACCTCTGCCTTAAATCACAAGTTCATTTTTTCTTTTACACCAAAAGTCCATAAAGAGTCTCCAGTAAGATATTGTCTTTTCTGTAATCAAAGAAGTAAATTTGGCCAGCTCAGAAAATTCCATTATCTTCACCAATCACTCTGTAATTGTGGGTATTGCCACATCATAAGAACATAAGACCATAAGAAGAGCCATGCTGAATCAGGCCAAAGCCCATCGAGTCCAGCATTCTGTGTCACACAGTGGCCCACCAATTGTACATGGGGATCTTGAGCAGAAAGAAGGCAAAACCCTCCCTTTCCCTTGACCCCCAACAAATGGGGGTCTTTCCATCTTTGTGCATACAACAATCTTGCCACAGTTATCATACACAAAAACCAAGCCTCATGACTAGAAGGGAATTTTTTTGGGAAATGTACATAAATATAGCTTTAAAGCCTATTTAGTCTATATTTATTTGCTTTGCAGATTTATTGAATGACACAATAGGAATTCAGTATACAGTTAAAACCATAAAATCCCAAACAAACATATGTAAGAAAAACCAGGGCAACTGCATCAGTAAATTCCCTTTTATTTTAAATATCCTTTCATATATATTAGCATACAAGAGTGTTGAGAAAGGTTTTTAAGTATCTAGCAGTCTGATACTATTTCAGAGTGGTAGGTTTGTACCTATTACTCTGATTATATGTTTGCAGAAGTTCAAGGAAAGCTGAAAAGGAGCCAGGCCTGCAGATTATTTCAGCAACTAAAGGATATGTGATCTTGCTCAGTTATTCACTTAACCTCCCTGTGCATTGATTAAACATTTGCAAAAGCAAGCTAGTCATTAGGAATTGTCTAAAGTTACTCAGTAAAGGCTCCATATTAGATTTACACCTGTTACTTGGGCCTGACTATCAATGTGAGATAAGAAAATAATCCAGAGTTTTTAAAATATTCTCTTTTTTTGTTCTTTTTTTTTGTTCGTCCTTGTCATTCCCATGTTCGGTAGAGGCTAGCATATAAAAAGAAAGTGCAAATTTAAGTATTTGCCTCAGTTATGGGTGATCACAAAATACATGCAGTTAAGGAAAGAAGAAAAAGTTGAATGTATGTTGCAAGCCGTATAAAATAGTAGTAGACTTTGAATATTTTCATTGTAAGATGTTGATGTATTGACTCCAACTTTGGTTCTTCATAAAATTTTATATAAAAATGTTCCACGTTATCTATGCCATGCCTGTATTTTGCTGATGACATAAAATATTAATACATTCTTGCCTAGAAAATGGTTTTCAGAAACAAGTAAGCATGTTCTTTTCTTTTCAGTAAACAAAACAAGTAAAATCATGTACAAATTATAAAGTAACAATAAGCAACATTACTGCCTAAAATAATCTGGTAGTTCCAAATAACAAATGAAAAGGACCAATTGCTTGTTTTTGTCCAGTTCTGAACAATTCGATAAATTTTATTTTGGGGAGGAATATCACTGCATTTCTTTCTTCCCTGCTTCTCTCCCTCTTTCCCTTCCTTTTAATTTACCAGCAATATTTTTTAAAAATCTCTCAATAAATTATTATCACACACACACACACATGCACAGGTAACACATACTTGGAACTACCATGGTGTGGACTCCCCTAACTTTATTTATTTGAGATGAAATGCACTTCAACATTCATTGTATTTTTAGCAAAGATGGTGGCATTCTAAAATACCTGAAAGGTATCTGGCTGAGGATGCTACCTTTTACAGGAAAAAACACTTTTTCCTTCAGAATAACTCATTGTTTTGATGTCTAGTTTTCTACTAGATCAGGCATGTCAAACTGCCGGCCCGCGGGCCAGATGCATCATACTGAAACCGCGCCCACTCCATTGCTGGCAATGGGGGAAAAGTCGCGATACGTTGCGCGACGTCTCGTGACGTCGCAAGTTTGACATGCCTGTACTAGATGATAAACTTCTCTGTACAGAATTAATTAATCAATGAGTTTACACTGACTTCTAATCTTCAAATGCTACCAAAGTGCTACTATAGCAGAGTGGCTGAAGCATATCTGTTCATACCTAGTTTACTGAGAAGATTAACAGTGCCATTATATTTTATTTCACTGTGAAGTATTAACATAAAATGAATGTGGTATTATTCAGAAGCAGTTGACATTGCAGCAAGTATTATCCCTTAAAATTAATCTTTTTAATATCCTAAAGTCTTTTCCTTGAAACAGATGACTACAGAATCCTGGCAGTTGTAATTGATTGCCTTTGCTTTAAGATTATAATTTCTATGTGTGATTTAGCCAAATCCCTTTTATTCTATTTGTTTTTCTTGGCTTTTTGTGGCAAGGAATAGTGATTGTTTCAACAAAAAGGAATTTAGGCAAGCCCTATTAGAAACATGAAATCACATCTAGTAAGCTTGTTTGGTTTTGCACATATTCTGTTGCCTACAGTGAAGCAGAAAATAATCTGGCTGCCTCAGGTATTTAATTCGCAATCAGATGGAATTCAAATGAGGTAATTGCTGTTTACCCCATTATACCTGCCAATTTTTTTATTGATACATATAGTGTGATAAATGGAAAGACAAACAACAAACAAACTCTGTGGCAACTTCAGTTGAGAGAAATTTTCTACATGGAATCTTTCTGTGTTAGAAATCGCAAAAGTACTGCAAAAATATACATGTTTATAATTTGTTAAAGAACTTTGGCAGCAAAAATGCTGAGGAGAAAATTGATGCTAGTTTAAAGCACTGAGATCAGAATGGTACTCTGCTATCACAATGAAACAACAAGACAAATATTGTCTTACATATTTTGTTGTACATGCTGGGACTTGAAATGTTGAACAAGAAAGGGTAGCCTTAACCACAAAATCAGTTGGCTCTCAGGTTCGTCATATTGTCCAAAAAGGCAGAATTGTAGCCCACAAAAAACACAAAGATTTGCACAAAAATTGCATATGGAATTTGTAAATGTGTCTGCACAATTAGAAACGTTAAGTATAATGTAACTAGAAATAAAATAAAAGTTATTATATTAAAAAAAAGGCTTGGACTAGTCAAAGGTCCCCAACCTTGGCCACTTTATGACTTGTGGACTTTAACTCCCATGCTGACTGAGGAATTCTGGAAGTTGAAGTCCACAAGTCGTAAATTGGCCAAGGTTGGGAACCCCTGGACTAGATAATCTGTGATTCCTGCTTGGATTACTTCTTGATGCTCCTTTTTAAAGGGTTTCCTGCTCTCTATATGGCTCTTTATCCATTTATCCTTATGAGTCGGACAGATATCCCTTAAACGGGACGGCTTCAAATAGGGTTTTAGCTACTGTAAAGCAGGATGTCTCATAACCTTAAAGAATATATGGGAATCCACTTAGACAGGAACTTTATTTGTAAACAGTGTTCTTACATTTCCGCCATAGTCCTTCCTCAGGACAAACGAGTTCCATTTATCTTACTCAAAGTTTTTGAATGAATTGTTTCTTCAAATATATGGGGGTCCTCCACCGCTACATTTGCAGCATATTTCAGTTTTTTCACATAATGATTTTTTACGTTCTACTACCAATATAAAATCCACCCCTTTCTTTACCAATCTATTGAACAAGTGAGCAAATTGGCTTCTGCTTCTCTGTCTGATCCCTATAATCTTCCCCTGCTTTAAAAAAAAAAGAATTTATAGTGGAATGGGCTTATATAGTTGTTCCTTCCTCTCTGGCTAGTTGGGAATAAACCAGAACTTATACTCAGAAATGTTTTTTAGGGCTGCTTTTGCCTAAATGTATCAGATTCAGTTGTGCATGATATTTTATTTGTAAATTAAACCATACACATAAGTCATATTAAATTTTATTGAACTACATGTGCATTTTTTTTTCATTTATGTTTTTGACATAATATGGTATGTAAATGCATTTCCGGTTTATTTGATTTTTAAGAATTTATTTGTGTTTGGATCTTTGTGTTAATTTTTGTTAATCATTATAGCCATTATTTCTCATGTATTTGTTTTGTTTCTTTTAGGTTCTGTTTTGTTTCATAAGATTCCACTGGATGAATAAATGAAATAAAGAAAAAAGAGGGCTGTTGAGCATGTTTTTTGAACTTCTGTGCTGCACATTAGGCAGTTTATTGTTTTATCAATTGCTACACTCCTTGGACCTGTCTAATAGAGTTGGGTTATATTTGAAGGATGCAAAATTTTGGCAACTTCACCACAAATTCAGCCCTAGGCAGCTATAAAACTCAAGAAAGCACAAACGTGAACAATTATGTTACATTAACAATGATCTTCTTCACAAAGTGACATCTCAACAGATTTTTGCTACTTTGATTTTATTGTTTGAATTTAGTTAGAAAGAGAATTAATTTCACAGCTATTTATTAAAGGTGAACTGCAAATATTTTTGAGTACTAAAAGTAGTAAATAAATACAATATTTTATATCATTCTGCAGAATGTTAATTTTCAGTCCTTAGAATGTATCATTGACCTTAGTAGAGCAATTGTTTATTTAAACTTGCCCTTCTGTGAGTTGGCAAGCCCCTAAATGTGTATTAAAAATAGCTCTACACAGCTTCTCCATGTGGGTGAGATGTATGGTGGAGAACGGCATATGCATGGAGTAGTAGTATAGAGTATGGAGTAGTAATAGTATGGAGGAATTCCTCTGAAGAGAATGTAAGCATTAAAAAAATACCTATAAAATTAATTAAAATTAATTAGTATTGCTTGACTATGTGCAATGACATGTTCTAAAACTGATCACTTTCCATTCTAAACATCTACGTTAGCAAAGAAACCATATAAAAGCAAGTACTCATGTTAATTTGGTCTCTTTCATCACCATCTCCATTAAATTTACTGAATTGCTATCTTCAATGTATATAGTCCAGATAATCTTAACATACATGAACTTCTGTAATCCAGTAGAAAGTGTTGTGATTGCTCCCCTACTATCTGCTAGCTATACTATCTGACACCCTAAACAAGCCCTCTTAATTTTCTCCCCCTTCGTATTTCATATTTTCTCAAGTATGGTAGGAAAGAAAATAGCTTTCTAATATTGAGATAATCTTAAATTCTTTCACCCTTGTAAAAGTTATGAAAAAGCTACAGTTTCTACTACAGTAACCCAAGAAGTTTTATTATCTTTAAGGAAGAAAAGATGTTTATATTTGTTACTTCCATTTTAATTCTATTAGATGCACATTTGAAATATCTTGATACAAATGAGATGAATTTTTCTACTAAGACTTTCCCTTGTTCCACCCATCCCTCCAGTTTCTATATTTCCAAATTGGCTTGTTAATGGCCAATGACAGAAGAATCTTTCAGTATTGACAGCCACCTAATTTTAAAAATGCTATTGTTAAATAATATAATGGTTGACAGAGCTAATGATATTTTTAACAGATTTTAGTCTCCTCCAAGATCCATACTGTAGTTCATCTGCATAGCATCAATAGTTGAAGACTATTGGAAAGGAGCGGCATACAAACCCAAATAAAATAAATAAATAAAAAAAATAAAAATAAATCCCCAGTTTAGATTTACCAAACTTCTAGTCAGTCACAGATTTAATTCTCCCAAAGTATGTTAACTTCCAGATGAACATTTAGCCGCATAATAGGTTTATTTCTCCTGCAATCTTATTCTTATAATATTTTGCAGCTCAACTTTACAGCCTTAAGCCTGATTTATGGATAGTTCTACACGTGCTGACAGCATATTTTGGATCTGTGTAACAGGCATTTCTTTTAATAAAATAGAATCCATTTAAAATAAAATAGAATTCACTATAAATTTATATATGCACACAGGCAACGAAGAGTAAACTTTTGGATGCTTTTGTATTCCAAATGTATACAAAATTTGCTACTAAAGGTATTGTTCTCATTGTAATTTTTCACAGAATTTTATGGATTACAGCACATGGCTATTTGTTGCTTTTGTTTTGGCAAAACCAAGCCATCTTAAATAATGAATGAAGCTAGCATTGTTAGTTAATTTCCTTTCCAGTAGGGGAACAAATAAAACTGATTCAAACCAGATCTTTGAGCTGAAAATTGAATGTTGATAAATGAATAAATCATAAATTATTATTGTTTGTCACTAGAGAGATTTTAATCTGCCCAAACAGTATTGCTTTACAAATATCGTGGTTAATTATAAAATTAATGGTCCTTATAAACCATAGTGACAGCCACACTAAGAAATCAGCTAGGATCCATTAAGTTTGTTAGACACTTGAGTGCTCAGCATTCAAAGTTAAAACGGCCTTTTCTACTTTACTAGGCAATAAAAATTGCTAATGGATTATTTAAATTTTTTTTAATATTTTTTATACATTTATAAAACCTGAACAAGGAAGATTTGCCCTTGGTGTTTAAATTGTATTTTATAGCTCACGTTGTCATGTAGAAGAACAAGGAGTAGTTTGCGCACACACACACACACACACGCACACGCACACGCACGCACCCACATGCAGCAGAGAGGGGGGATCATGCTGTGATTTATGTTGAAATCAGTTGAACTGAGCCTCTTGGGAATCCTTTTGCCAGATGCTTCCACTTGGACAAGCAACAAAGTGCATGCTAACCCATTTTTAATGTTCTAACATCATCTTGCTTAAAAGGTAAAGCAATGCCTTCCACAAATAATTTCATATAGTGAACTGCTTTGCACCCTTTGTCATGTAACTTTTGGAATTTTGTGCTGACACGGCATAGAACTATTAAGAAAAACTATCTCTTTGATGGCATACTTAATTAAAGATTGTGCTATTTGTCTCTAATACAATTATTATAAAAGCTCATAGTCTGAAAGGAATTAAATATTATCTGCTGACACTTGACCAAATTCAAGTGCAGTTTTGATTTCCCAGGCTATATAACTAATGATTGTGCAGCTAATACAGGCTTTGAATCAATTTTATTTTGGGGGGGGGTGATATAGTACGACTCATTTATACAAAGAAAATAATGATACTTTAAAGAATTGAGAATTTAAAATTATGATCATTTTATTTTTTAATAGAATACAAGTCCATATAAATTTTGCAAATTTTATATAATAAATAATCTATTTTTGCAAAAGGAGAAAAACCCAAACACTCATAAATGTCATTTTCAATATGAGAAAATATGATTATATCCCTAAAAATAATGTTTTTAATTTAAATTCTTAGTAGATTGACAAAACCTAGACATGTCTCACTGACTTCATCATCACAAGGCATAAGTATTTCCATCTGTTCATTGGAAGATATTGCAAATAATCCCTACCCCTTGGAAGTCCTGTGAGGAAATTATATAAATAGATGACATCCATGAGAAAATTTTTATTGCATTTTGGTAGGGTATTCTAGAAAATAAAATGAGCTTATGGTGCATTCATATACTAGTGAGGTCAATAGGATTTATCCTACATTTTACTCTGCATTTTATTAAGGAAAGAATCAAATACCATGGTTCATGACCAATAATTGAATTGTTTACAGCCTAATTAAAGCATAATACAACTTCAATACAATTATTATCAATGATTATTATTCACATCCAATTTTCTATTTGTATAGGGATAATTAGCACTGCTGTAATCAATTAATTGACTGTAGAATTTTAAATACTCTTGCCATACTCAGTTTTAAAGTTTTTTCTATTGTAAATAATTGACTTATTTTATTTCAAAATATGCTCTTGATAATATGAGCAGACTGTACTTACTGAATTTTCTAAACTTATTTTTAACAGAGTAATAAAGTTTTATAATTTGTTATTGTTGTGTCTTGAATTTTTATAAATATATCCATTTAGTTTTCAAAGCTTCATAGAAAATACAATTTATGGTCATGGGATTCTTTCATTTCATTTTGTTCTTCTGAATTCACTGTATATTTGTGTAACATTTATAGATTATTTCTGTTACATGGAGTCAATTTCTTTTGCTTATTCATTTTGTTTATATATATATATATATATATCTAAGACATTTTCATTTCTTTAGAGAATTAAGGTTTGAGGACCTGTTGAGACAAGTAAGTATCAAATTTTCAAATGTATTGAACAATGGCTAATGACCAGCAAAGGAAAAAAACAACAAACCTTAGAAGCAATGATCAACTACAGTGTAACAGTTATATAACACCTAAAACCAATGTCAGGAAAAAATGAATTAAAATACAATAAAACATATGGTAAAATACAAATAGGATAAAGATAGAAATACAATAAAAGAAAAGAGGGAGTAGAGTTCATAATATCATCACTCCAAGATATCTAATGCCTTTTTTATGGAAATTGCTGCAAATACAAACTTAAGCACTGCTCGGGTCTTGGCCTGCGAGTACGAAATATAGTGTTTCCCTGACAATAAGAGCGGATCTTTTTTTTTTGGCCTCCAAAAGAGGTATCAGGTCTTATTTTCTGGGTGAGTCTTTTATACTCGCTTCCGCCACCAACAGCCTCACCCAGCTGGCCCACTTCTTCTGCGGCTGAAGGAGCAGCTTCATTCTGCAGCTGGGAATGGAGCTCCAGCCTGCATTTCACAGTCGGGTGTTTCCGGACTGGAAAGGCCTATGACTGAGAAATGCAGGCCTGGCAGCAGAAGATGCCACAGAAGAAGTGGGCCAGCGAGGAGAGGCCTTGGCTGCAAGTTAAGTGGTGTGTGGGGCGTGTAGGACAGTTCCACACCACCACACCCTCCCTAGCTTGATTTTTAGGTCTGTGCCTTGTTCCAAAACTAGGGCTTATTTGGGGAGCAAGGCTTATATTAGGCCCACCCCCAAAAATCAAGCTAGGACTTTCAGGGAAATACGGTAGACTACCTATCCCTCATAAAATAGGTATTCTTTGTTTTTTTTTAAAAAAAATAGACATATTTCTGCATGTAAGTTGGCATAGAAAGGGTAAGGGTCTCTTACTATAGCTCCCATTGACTACTGCCATGGGTAAAGCATTGAAGCAAAGAAAATATTGTATAGTCTTCCGGGCAAACAGGTTTGAATAAGTAGTCTGTAAGCATAAACATTTTCCAAACTCTATGTTGGTTCTAACTTTCATATCTATCTGCTTTGCAATGTTTAAGATTCTTCCATGGATTTTGGCTTTAACTTTTTCTGAGTGCAGGGGCAGCATGGAGTAGACAGAAGGGCCCCAATAACAGAAGACATCTAAGCCTTTTTCTTTTCACATTGATGAAAAGCAATCAAGGGAAATTAATAGGGCCAGTGGGCTATTGGAAAAGAGGGTTTTAAGCCAATAGCAGAGACAACAAACACACTTGCCTCCAGTATAATCATATCAGTTTCCAAGTTGATTAAAGCATTTGAAATACTGCACTGGACACATAAAATGGCTTATCAGAATCTAGACTGAACAGAGTCTAAGGGTTTAAAATCACTTTAGATGTAAGCCTGTGCACCATGTAGCATCTAAAAAGTTTAATGATTGGCAGGTATGAATGGAGTGGTATTCCCTTGGTGCTTTGTTGGCTTTGAAAAAAAATGGCTCTAATCCAGGGATCTCCAACCCCTGGTCCATGGACCAGTACCAGGCCGCAGCATGCCAGCAACCAGGCCGCGCAAACAAGCAAAGCCCCATCCGCAGGAGGCAGGAAGCATACAAAACCATGCCCCCTCCGGTCTGCAGAAAAACTCTCCACGTAACCGATCCCTGGTGCACAAAAGGTTGGGGACCTCTGCTCTAATCTATTTCCATCAAACTTTGGAGGGAAAATTAGGCATGATATTTGAAGTCTGAATCTTGTTCAGTGTTATTTCCAGTTTGCCAATGATCCCAAGAAAGACCTATTTTGGTCTTTAAAAGATTGATTCCAGCCCCTTTCCCTTAAAAAAAAAAATCCTGTTAAGGTCTACATATTTCTCCTGAGAAATATCTATGTGAGGGAAAGAATCATTACATCAGCACCGTATAGCAGAAATCTATAAGATTTCATTTTTTTTTTTGTTAATGGCCAGCATGTAGAGCTATTGCACCATTTTTTTTATACTGTGCTTTGTTTCGGAGGGCTGCCATACTTATTTTCCTCTCTATTGGACTGTCCACCTTTCTGAAGAAAAAACATCTTCTTTCATTTGACTGCTAATTTTGTTTGCTGGTGGTGGCAGAGCTCCAAAACATGTCTCCTCCCACACCAATGTCAATGTTTGCTATTGGCAAATCTATCACACTAGGGGAAACGGCTCAGATGGAAGGGAAAGAAGAGAGCACAATTTTGCTAAGCAGCCTGTTCTCCCATATATGTATATATATATGTAGTTTACTTGGTACACTTAATAGGCTAATTGGACTGTAGCATTAAGGATTTGTGCAATGCTCAGGGATCAGTGCAGTTACAGATTGGATCCAGTCACCTGGCATTTGGAATGCATTGTTAATGGAAGTAAGCAAAGAAATTTTATTTCCCAGTATGATTTCACTTGGATTGGTAATATTTCTGATATTCACAAGATCAAAAATGGATAAAACAGATACAGTGATTGGAACTATCTTAACTTTAATAGAATAAAATCAGTTTTATCAAGTGTGTTTTTTTTGCTCACTTGATTTATTGTAATTCAGCGTTTTCAGAATTCCCCATGTTTGTTTATTTAATAATCAGGAACCAGGGTCCTCATATGCAGAACAAATGGGGAAAATCACATTTATATTTACTAACTAGAAGAAGCTCATTAGGAAATAGTTAATGATAAAGCGTAATTATCTACACAGCAATAGTTAATGAGAGCCAGTCACTCTCAGCCTGCAGTGTCTGGCTTAGGTGATAAACTGGTTAGGTGATAGTCAATTCCTATCGCAGCCAATAGATTCACAGCCAATGGATCAATACTGGGCTGATCTGAAAAAGTGGACCTTGCATTTTCAGGAAAACCACTTTAAACAAGAAAAAGAATTAAATAGTTGTGATAAAACATTATTAATATCCACATTCTCTTGATCTCTATTTGACGGTATTTATAGTTCCCCATTTTTTTCTGGTTGTTTCTCATTGACCCGTCTATCTCCTCCTACTGCAATGTCTCATAGTTGTTTCTTATGATGATGGTGAGAATGACATTAGAAATATACTACAGATACAGCCAAAAGTGATTCAGTGTGTTCTCCCATATTATTCTCTTGGATCTGAAAATCAGGACTAAGACTGAATATGCTGAGGAGGATTGCTTAACTCTCAGGGGACACTTATAGCTCAGCTGGAATGTATCTCTGAGGCACCTTATTTAAATATGTCCTGCAACTTTCCTTTAAATCAGTCCTGTACAGTATATAGCTTAGTAGACTGTCAGTTTTGTTTTTACCCACATTATGTCATTTATGGCCTGTTGACTTCACTCTGTATTTTCAGATTCTTGCTTTTTTTTTTTTAAAAAAATGGATCTTTCTCATAGAACTGTGGAACAACTGCCCTTTCCACAACAGTCTGAAAAATTGTGCTGCTTTCTTTTCAGAGGAAAACATAACAAACAGCTCTAAAACATTTCTAGGGGATTGTCTGAATATCAATGGGCTATTATTCCCAATAGCAGTTTTTGAATTTTCTGAAAGACTGAGAAAAGCAATGTTGTTGTCATCTCTTCCTTTTCTTGCAATTTTTACTGTCATGTAAATTTTTTTTAACCCCATGGATCTGAATACTACTGTTCAAGCAATTAGGTAGATGTAGATTTTATGTTCTAAGTTACTTTCATTTATGGAATGTGAACGTGCATATTTTCACTTGGAGAGAACAGGGGAGCACTTTCAATAATCAGCCAAATTTGACCAAGGAGAATAACTTTTTTTGCAACTGATAGAATAGTTGATAATTGTCACATGGTATACTGTATGTAATATACATACTATTTTTCAGTTCTCATGTGGAATATTCTGCTTAAAATATATTGATAGAACTTCCCACCAAATTATGAAATTGGCTTAATTTTAAAATACAGGTAATCCTTGACATGCGACCAGTCATTTAGCAACCATTCTAAGTTCCAGTATGCTTATAATCCAGTTCTGGAGTTCCAGTGGTCGGGCCTCTGCTTGCAGTCATGGGCACTAGACAACCAGCCTTAAATTTATGGCCATTTGCCATGACCCACAATCATATTTTTACAATGTTTTTACAACATTTTTGCCGAAAACCAGCCTTTACTTGCAGTTTTTGGCAAAAATGTGCCATCGCGAACATTGAGTTTGCTTAATGTTTGTGGTATTTGCTGTCAACTGTCACATAAAAGACCGTAAAATCAGACTACCTGTACTGGATAAGTTCATAATACATCAGATATGTTTTTGGCTCCCATGACTCCTCCCTCCCTGTTATTTAGTCAAGTACCTTAATTTAGTTAATGATAACTGTATAGTTAACTAATGAACAGCTGTATTTATTTCAGGCAGATCATGGTATTCCTTTCGGCCTTTTGTTAAAAACAGTATTTCTTCATACTTCTGTTCAGGTTCTAAAGTCCTGTGTGAGCACTATTACTCATGTAGACAGAGTTCCTTTGTCCTCATGTACAGTATTATATGAAAATGGTAGAATTGTATCCTCATCTGCAATGAATGGGGATTGAGGCACTCAATAGATATAGAACTTTTAGATTGTGGTAATTTGCTGTAGCCTGGAATAGCTTTTCCTCACCAGAGTGTCTTCCAGATGGGAAGACTTCAACTCCCAGGATTCTCAGCAATGACCATGGTAGCTGGAGAATTCTGAAATGCTTCTATCTGGAAGGAACTCGAACTGGGAACAGTTGCTTTGAACAGGGTTTTTCAAACTGTCTTTCAGAGAACCTTAAGGAAATTGATCGGTTCCGTGAAGGGGAAACAACCACTTGAACGCAGCCTTACATATCCATAACCATTTTTCTAAGGTAGCAAAGAAAAGCTCTCCTGTGGGAAAAAGTGCCACAGCTGCCATTTAGTGGACAAGAAGGGTTCTGGGATGGATGGATTCCACAACCTGAAATCCCCTGCTATAGAGCAATGATTTCTTTTTACTGGATTCTTCTGCTGAATGTTAGCTCTTTTCACATCTTTGGTATTCCAGGTGGTCTATAATGAACATTCGCTTATGCCAGGGTTCTGCTGCCAGAACTAGAATCTGATGTCAGCAGGTAGTGACATCAATGTCTTCAACCAGCTTGAAATCTAAAAGCTTTTTATCATGATTCCTAGGACTGCACCCTGCTAATTAAAAGTGAACAACTCCTGCTTCATACCTTCAGTGCTATACCATTATCTCCTTTGGTTGTAAGGAGGCAATGAGTAGGAGGAATAGGAGTCTGACTCCCAGATGAGGCATAGAGCATAGTGGTTATTGAACTGTTTATTTTGTGCTTTTGTTCAGTTTTCTGCCCTTGAAGAATGAAATCAGCTGACTTTAGCTCCTTATTGCACATTAGGGGGGTATTCTCCATAGTCATTGTGCTTCTGACTTTGCTTTAGACTCCATCTTTCTGTCCATAGGGAAGTCCAGGGGCACTAACAACATATAAACAATTAAAATAGCTAGAACAGCAAAAATAACTCTTAGTACCACAAAAATTCAGATTGAGGAGGATTGTCTTAATGCTTTTTTTGAAAGGATAAATAGGCTGCCTTCCTGAACATTTTTTCCTCAAGATATTGAAGTTCTACACAGGCCCACAATGGGAGAATGGAAATATTAAAAATTCATTGGAAAATCTAATATGGTAAATCGTGTGAGAGATTATGTCAGAAGCTTTAACTGCTTTCAGCTTTGATTTGGTTTAGGCTAAGAGGGATTGTTTTAATGCTTACTGTAGCACTGCAAACCTTCTAACATTGACTTTGATGTTCCACAATCTTTTCATCAAAAATATATGTTTGATGAAAAATTATTATTTTTATGTCTCTGTCTCCATTCCTGGAAATCTTTCTAAGCACCGGTATATATAAAGTGGGCAAAACCAAAATGAACAGCATTTAAAATGAGGCACAGGCAGAGAGGTAGCCCTGGGTTGGGTTAGCAGTTGGGACCAACATTTCTGAAATTAAACAACACAGCTGTAAAATACAATGTCACATGAGCATACCCCTGAGTAATAGCATTTCTGGCACTTCTGGTTGCTGTTGTTAAATGAATCCTGCACTGATGTTAAGCACAGTATCACAGGGTTGCCATTTTGGATTTCCTGTTGGCTTCCCCATTGGCTTCGCTTGTTGAAAGCTGGCAGTGAAGGTTGCAGATGGTGATCATGTGACTTCAGGATTCTGTGATTTCATAATTGCAAGCTGTTTGCTGAATTGCAATTGCTTCTGTGAGGATTCTGTGACTGTTTTAAGTATGAGGATCGGTCATAGATGCCACTTGTTCAGCACCATTGTAAATCTGAACAATTGCGGAATATGTGGTTGTTAAGTGAGGTCCACCTGTTTAACATGCAATTCCAACAAACAATATACTTCAAAGATTGCCTGGTTTTGAATGTGAGGTCAAAGTTAAAGAGAATGGACTGTTAGTTTGAGAACTCTCTTTCACACACATAGACATGTCTACTCAACAGTGTTTATAGCATACATTGTCATTTGAATAAAATACATTAATTATTGTGTGTAAAACTAAATCGTGATCTGTATTTTGGGAGCATAAATGGTTTTCAAAATTAGCACCATTAGGCTTTTTAAAACTTATCACTTTAATCTCAATATATACATTATATATATATCTCAATCAACCATTCTAAAGCTGCAAAAACATACACATGTCTTTATTTCAGGCTTCCCCCCAAAAAGAACATAAATTAAGTCATGCTGAATAATTGTATAATGGACTCCTAGAACATTTCTAATGTCAACAACTTGTCAAGCTATAAATATTCTCTGATGTTTGATTATGCAAGTCAATGTTCAGAATTGCTTTCTAAGTGAGTGCTAGTCTTTGACTATAGCTTCTGGAATAAACCTTTATCTACACTGGAAATAAAAAACTTTTTTAAATGTTTCTTTATTTAGAAAATTCTCTTTAAATGGACATTATTTCTTTTTAAATAGTTCTGTAGAATTTTTCTACAGAATTAAAAATTAGAAAGCCACTACCACTGGAATTGAGACTTTTTATGGAGTTTAATTTCTAAAAAAGAGACCTTAATTATTATGGCTATTATTTAAAACCGCTTGCCTTGGAATAAAGATCATTCACTAAAAGAGACTTACTTTTGAGTTTAATCAATGTGTATAATTTATCCACAAACACAGTTTTTAAAGTTTCCAAAGCCAGTTGTTTTATTATGTTATTGTAGCCTATCATTCTTCCAGTGAACTCAATAATTTTTCTATTCTGTGCCTTTTATTCTGTTCTGAACCACCAAATATTCTGTGACATAGAGTACACTGTATGACAAGGAAATAATCCAACACCAGGCCATGCCTTGTATGTTTTTATTTGTATCTTCCTAGTTCTAACTGGTACATCATACAAACCCACCCTCCCGTCTGATCTTTTCATTATTTCCCATTAATAGAAGCCAGATTCACATTCTGTCATGCCAAATAAATATGAATTTCTTTGCTCATGATGGGAATGTTTGTACAGCTTTGGTTTCTGATGTTATTAGTTTCTGTTGCTTTATTGTAAACCCCATGTTAAGAATAGATAAAAGCTCTTCCCAGCAGGCAAATGCATCATAATTTATTTTAAAACAGTCCTGTCATGATCTGCCTTCAAATTTGTTGGATCATGTTTGATTTGAAAAAAAAATATTGGTGTCATAATGTACTTTTGTATCATATAATGTTATACTGAAACATATACATACTTCAGATAGAAAAATACCACAACATTTCTTTCCATTTATAGATTACATGCTTTTAAGCATGAAAGTACAAGCTTTTTATTTGGCTGATAAAAGGGGGCAAGGCCTATAAAACAAAAATAGTATAAAATGAGTACGCAAGATTCTTCAGACCAAACAACAATTAGAAACTGGTTGTTGGAACAATGGAAGAAACTTAAACATATTAAAGGGTCATTCCCATTTTTGGGAAGATAGATCAGGTTATATCCCTCTGCACCAGTCTGAACTCTCAGACAATTGAAATCGAAGTATAATAGTAAATAAAATTAAAATCACCAAAGCACTCTAACTGGGAAACTGTGGTAACTTCAGTATTCTCCATTTGTTTCTATGTGCACATATGGGTTTATTATATCAAGCTATATCAAGAATAGAATCTGATGATGGACCCTCATTTACAACTTCATAACTTATAGATTTAGGCAAGAGTTTTGTTTGAAAGGTTTGTGGCAAATAATCACATCTTTCTAAGTCAGCGGTTCTCAACCTGTGGGATCGCGACCCTTTTGGGGGTCGCACGAGCCTTTCATAGGGGTCGCCTAAGACCAGTGGTTCTCAACCTTCCTAATGCCGCGACCCTTTAATACAGGTCCTCATGTTGTGGTGACCCCCAACCCCCCATCCAGCTGGCCGGGGGGTATCAAAAACTTGACCAAAAAAAAAGGAAAAAATGGGAAAGTATAGGTAGTCCACGACTTACAACAATTCGCTTAGTGACTGTTTGAAGTTAAAACAGCACTGAAAAAGCAAATTATTATCATTGTTCACACTTATGATTGTTGCAGCATCCCAAGGGTTATGTGATTTACATTCAGATGCTTGACAACTGATTCATACTTATGACGTTCACAGTGTCCCAGGGTCACGTGATCAATGGCCAGGGGGCATGGCCAGCTGATCACTCAGGTTGCAGAGTGCCTGTGGGGGGGAATCTGTGGGTCTCTGGGATGGGACTGGGGTGGGTGCCTGCCTTCCTTCCCTCCCTTCTCTCCCCTTGTCCCTTCCTTCCTTCTTTTCTTCCTTTCCTTCACCTCCCTCTTAGTCTCTTCCTCCTTCCCTCCCTCTCCCATTGTCCCTTCCTTCTTTTCTTCCTTTCCTTCACCTCCCTTAGTCTCTTCCACCTTCCCTCCCTCTTTCCCATTGCCCCTTCCTTCTTTCCTTCCTTTCCTTCACCTCTTAGTCTCTTCCTCCTTCCCTCCCTCCCATTGTCCCTTCCTTCCTTCTTTCCTTCCTTTCCTTCACCTCCTTTAGTCTCTTCCTCCTTCCCTCCCTCTTTTCCATTGTCCCTTCCTTCTTTCCTTCCTTTCCTTCACCTCCTTCTTAGTCTCTTCCTCCTTCCCTCCCTCTCTCCCATTGTCCCTTCCTTCCTTCTTTCCTTCCTTTCCTTCCCCTCCCTCTTAGTCCCTTCCTTCCTTCCTTCCCTCTTTGTCCCTTCCTTCCTTCCCTCCCTTCCATTGTTCCTTCCTTCCCTCTCTCATTGTCCCTTCCTCCCCCCCCTCTGTGCCCAGAAAGGGACAAGGGGAGGGGGACAGGCTGCCAGAGGCAGAGGAGAGCTCCGCCCATCTCACTTGCTCAGCTTCACCAGAAAACATGCCGCTTGCTAAGTTAGCAGAAGCCCCAGGATCAGCGCCGGGCTACAGCTGATTCGCGCTTCTGCTAAATTAGCAAGCGGCATGTTTTCTAGCAAAGCTCGAGCAAGTTTGCTGGGCAGGAGCCAAGGAGAGCTGCTACAGCTGACCTGCTTCTTGGCTGCTCTGCAGAAGTGCAGATCAGCTGTAGAGGTTCGCCCCAATCCTGGAGAAGAGGGAAGGAAGGAAGGACGGAAGGGACAAGGGGAAAGAGGGAGGGAAGGAGGGACAAAGGGAGGCGAAGGAAAGGAAGGAAGGAAGGAAGGAACAAGGGGAGAGAGGGAGGGAAGGAGGGACAAAGAGGGAGACAAAGGAAAGGAAAGAAGGAAAGAAGGAAGGGACAATGGGAGAAAGAGGGAAGGAGGAAGAGACCAAGATGGAGGGAAAGAAAGGAAGTTCCAGCCACCCCTTCCCTGGGTTTGTGGGGAATTTCTCGTCACCAACGCTGACATGTGCTCCTTCAAGCCCGCTGCGAGCTTTCTCACCCCCTTTGCTTCTCCCCCTCCCCCGCTTTTGTGAGGATTGTGGCACCCTTGGGAAGCCGATTGTACTTTGAAGCTTAGGAGAGGAGGAGGAGTCCCTTCCTCCTTTCCTCCCTCTCTCCCTGTCAAGCCCTGGCGGGCTCGACATGAACGGGCAGAGGAGGAGTCAAGGACTGGCGGGGTGGCAAAGGAGAATGGCGGCCATCGCCAGACCTCCCGACTGTCAAGCGCAAGTTTGGGGGTTGCCAGCTGATGGGCGCAGGAGTTGGGTGCTGCGGTGGCCTCCCCTTCGCTGACCTGCGTGCACAAGATGAAGTCAATCTGGTTGCTGCACAATGAGTCTCTGGGGAGGGTGGGGCCTTGCTCTGCGCCTGTGCTCTTCATGCGCCCCCTGCAGGGCACATTTGGTAGAGTTCATGCAGACTGCCGCCAAGCAGCATATTTTCCACAAACAAGTGAGGTGGAGCGGAGGGGGGGGAGGGAGAGAAGGCAGTTGACAAGCCCTGCCTAAGACTATCGGAAATATGTGTTTTCCAATGGTCTTAGGCGATCCCCCCTAAAAGGGTCACAACCCACAGGTTGAGAACCGCTGCCTAAGACCATCGGAAAACACATATTTTAAACACATGACTTTAAAGCTCTGTACTATAAATTCTTTATTTTACATCCTGTTTTGTTTTTTGGGCTGGTAAGGAGGCAATGTTCTGAGTTTGCTGGCCAGACAAAGTGTTATTTATTACTTAGAGCATAGGTGTGCAGTCCCCACAAATGCAGAACCCTAGTATTTTTGCCAAGAGGTTTGGCAAAGCCAGGGCCAAGACTTGAGTAATGTGTTTTTGGACATAGATGGATGGAGGGAATAACTCAGTTTTCTTTAATGTTGTGGGCCAAGTCACGCAGATCTTTAATATTAAGCTGGCAAAACTCCCATTTGTACTTATGTCTCAGCATGGATCAAGGTATTTTCAGGATTTGATCCTGCATTTTATTTCTTGAAGAGTTAAATAAAGCAGGGATGGATTGCATGGATCTTCAGTGAAACATTAGGTAGACATAAAAGTGCCTTCCTTTCTAATATAGCTGCTTCCACTTTGCATATCTAGAGGATGCACCCGATGGATGCTTTAATAACATCAGAGTACTTAATTTTTAAAAACAATTTTGTCATATTTTTAACCTTAAAAATGTAAAAATGCCTAACAAGAACTAATAATTCTAAATTCAAAGAACTAATAATTGAGGTAACAAAGAAAAAGTAAAGACAGAGAAAACAAAGCCAAAAGTGCAGAAAGAAAGGAAAAGAAAAAGAAGATATAAAGAAAAGACTTCTAATTTTCTTTTACATTTAAACTGACCTCTTTCTCTAATGTTACAATATTTGCTTGTTCGTTTATTTATTTATTTATTCATTAAATTTTTATAGCTTAAAACTGTAGAATAAAAAGACCCTTCTCTCAGATGAATGAACTCATGAATGAACAGAACAGAATAGCAGAGTTGGGAAGGACCTTGGAGGTCTTCTAGTCCAAACCCCTGCTCAAGCAGGAGACCCTAAATATCAGTGGTGGCGAACCTATGGCATGCCTGCCAGAAGCGGCACTCAGAACCCTCTCTGTGGGCACGCGCGCCGTCGCTGCCAGCAGCTTATGCAGGTCCATTAGGCTGCCACCGCCGCCCAGAGCAGCAGCCGCACCCAGCACAAAGAAGGCGAAGTGGCCAGCTAGCAAGCTCAAGTAGAGGTGGTAGAGCACACCCACACCCAGCAAGCCAAAGGCCACCCAGAGCAGGGAAAGCCGGATCCCCATCGGTGCCATGGCCCCCCAGTCCCAGCTAGGATTGCGTGCCTCCCCCATCTATGCTGGGCCTCCTGCCCACTGCCCCGCCCACTAGAGACCCCCTGGAACTCCCCCATCCTACCCGGCCCTCACAGGTGTCCCCCCTTGAGCAACATCGAGATGACCATGCCACCCCAGCCACACCCACTCAGTCTGCCGTGACAACTGCAGCCATGCCCACCCAGTGGGCCATGCTCACCCAGTGGGCCACACCGCCATGCCTCCCCTGAGGGTACCACAATGCTGATGCGGCCCTGTAATGACCACTGAAAACAAAATTCAATTGCAAGAAAGTGAAATGCTCGAAAAGAAAAACAGTAACATTTAACGATGGAATTACAAGTGAAATTTAAGACGCAAAAAGAAATATAAAAAGTGCATAAGAACAAACCACAATGCAGGAACTAAGAATTTCAAGACAAAAACTCTGAAACTAAATTAAAATTCGAGGAAAGTAGTATATATAGTCACGCACACTGTAAAAAGGATTTAAAAGACACAAAGAAAATATAATATCGAACTGGAGTGCATGCTAAAAAAGTTCAATACAAAGAGACACACAAAATGTTTTACAGAGCACAACAAAAATTTGAAAACGAAGCTGAAAACTCAAACTGGAACGTGAAATCCAATGCAAGCAAATACAACAATAAAAGCTCAGACAATTATTAACGAAAAAAATGTATGTACACAAAAAGCAAAAAAAAAAAAGAACATCAATGGCTGCCTTGTGCTTGGTGAGCTGATGTCAATTTCTTGATGTCTGGAACAATTTTTGTTAATCACATTCTTAAATCATCGCACTCAGAGATCTTCAACGTGTTCCTTGACTTAGAAAGGATCTGTTGGATGGCACTGAAGCCCCTCTCCACTAAGTAAGTTGAAGAAAAGGCTAAAAGAAGCAACTTAACTTCCTCCCACAAAATTGGGTAAGTGTTCCTCATTTTTACCCAAAAAGCTTCGTAGCCGTAACTCTGAAAATGTGACTGGGCTTCACAGTCGTATTTCAGATCTGTCAGTGGCTCTTGCAGTTTGGGATGAAGTTGTGCAAAGTCTGCTGTGAAAGGATTTAGCACCCAAGGATTTAGCACCTCCAGATATATCAGATCATAGAATCTGGTTTCCATATCTTCTTTTAGTTGCTTCAAGTGGCAGCAAAAAATGTCCAAATCTTCTCCTTGGAGTTCATGTTCATTACCAAGGCTTGGGAACTGATACAGCTCCTGGCGACTCATATTGCTTGCAAGGAGGTCCAATTTGGAAATAAATGAGCAGATTACTCCCTTGGCCTTAAGAAAATTGATTTTATCTCCTTGCAGCTTTATGTTCACTTCATTCAGCTTGTCAAAAACAACAGCGAGATAAGTTACATCCAGATGTCGAAGTTTAAGAGAACTGCTTAGACTTGGGTCAATGGATTCAAGAAATTTGACAACTGTGTCAAAAAGGTCATGGAATCGCAGCAAACACTTTCCTTTTGAAAGCTACCTTACTTCGGTGTGCAAAAGGAGACATTCAAACTCATCATTTTGTTCACAAAGCTTGTGAAAAAGTCAGTTGTTCAAGGCATTCGACTTAATTTTATTCACAGCATTACGTAACTTAGAGACTCGTGCAAACGGCCATTCAAATTTTTTGAGACAAGGTGCTGTCTATGAATGACGCAATGGACAGTCATAACTCCAGGTACAACCGATTTTAGATGAGCTTGAAATCCGCGATATCGTCCAACCATGGATGCAGCTCCGTTGGTTGCACATGCCACGACGTTTGTCAAAGAGATGTTTTTTCATTAAAAAACTCTTCAACCTTTTTTAATATTGATATTAATATTTTGTATCGGTGGCTAAATTTTGAACAAATAACAGTTCTTCCCCGATCTCTTCATTCCCATTGATGAAACGGACATAAGCCAATAACAAGGCTTCATTTTCACGAATTGTTGACTCATCAATCTGCATCACGAATTCTGTATTTTTCAAGGTGTCAATAAGCCTTTCTTCCACATCAGCAGCCATTTCATCAATTCTTTTCAATACAGTGTTATTGAAGGAATAACAAAGGAATCGATTGTGTGATAGTGCTTGCGCTGGGCCCCAAAGGAATTGATTGTGTGATAGTGCTTGTGCTGGGCCCCAACATGGTGGCAACAATCTGTTTCACTGCAGGTAAAATCAGCGTTTCTCCAATAGTGTGAGGTTTGCCACATTTTGCTATCAACAAAGATACTTCATAGGCACAAATGAGCCCCTTGTCAGCACTGAGTAACGATTTTCCAAATAACTTCCCAACAGTGCTGCGACCCTCAAACTTGTCCTTTAAGGATTGAAAAAATGATGCCGGTTTGTCGGCTTTATCCGAATGAATTCTTACCAAATGGTCTTTCAGTTGGGAAGGCTTCATTGCTTCATTTGAAAATGTTTTCTCACAAAGAAGACAAAACGGAAGCTGTACGTTGGAAGGAGATGGAATGAATCCCAATTTTAGGTATTCCATCGAATATTGGCAACACTTCCTCTTCTCGGCCATGTTGAGAGGTCTTCGAAATGAAAGGCACTACCTGCAAATTAAATTTTTGACTCCACTGGAACACTAGAAAAATACACGTGGACGTCAATAAACCTAGTTTCAATAGTTATGTTGACATTACAGCTGACGTCACAGGGGACAGCCACTCAGCATGTGATGTTTCAAAAGAAGCGTCCCCTCTCCATCACTGCCCATTCTGGCCAATGGCGTGCCACTATATGGGTAGAGGCTGCTGCGCAACACGCATGAAGATAAGCGATGTGTATTCACATATGTACGGCGTTCTGTACTGAAGCTAGCTGGAGGAACATTTGAAAACACAATTCAATCCACTAACAGTGAGCGATCTGATGTTTTTGTACAACAGATATACAGCGATTCACTGTATGAAAAAGTCTCAAAAGTGTCCCCAAAACTTCTCACTCCATCGCCCCAAATCACCCCCTTTTCATTCCTTTGCCTCCGTGTCACCCCTTTTCGTTCCATCACCCCTCTGAAAAACAAAATCGCCCCCTGGGGGGCAATATCGCCCAGGTTAAGAACCACTGCTCTAGTGGCTCACTGATACGTGTTATGGATTGGTTTTCAAATTGCCACAGTACTGAAGATCTTGATTGAATTAGGCAGTGTGATAGCCATGGCCATTCTATATACGGTAGAAGAATAATAGAATTAAATCAAAAGAGAAGAATGAGATTCATTCAGATCAGTGACTGGAATCTAGAACAACTAGTCAAAATTCTGGAAGGGATAAATGAGGAAGCAAAGTTTTTAGTACTTTCTTTCATAGACAAACTGTTCAAACTTGTTCAGACTGAGCAATCAATCTTCTAACTTTTATAGGACCACAAATGTCCAGGTTCGCCTGGTGCACCAGCTGCGGCCCTATTTGGACCGGGAGTCTCTTCTCACAGTCACTCATGCCCTTATCACCTCGAGACTCGACTACTGCAATGCTCTCTACATGGAGCTACCTTTGAAAAATGTTCGGAGACTTCAGGTAATGCAGAATGCAGCCGCGCGAGCAGTATTGGGCCTACCCAGAAATGCCCACATTTCAACATCACTCCGCGAGCTGCATTGGCTGCCAATTGGTCTCCGAACGCAATTCAAAGTGTTGGTTATGACCTATAAAGCCCTACATGGCATCGGACCAGGTTACTTACGGGACCATCTGCTGCTGCATGAAACCCAGTGACCGGTTAGGGCCCACAGGGTCGGCCTTCTCCAGGTCCTGTCAGCCAGACAGTGTCGCCTGGCGGGGCCTAGGGGAAGAGCCTTCTCTGTTGCGGCCCTGGCCCTCTGGAATCAACTCCCCCCAGAGGTCCGTATTGCCCCCACCTTCTCTGCCTTTCGCAAATTGTTAAAGACACATCTTTGCCGACAGGCCTGGGGCAGTTAACATCTTGCCCCAGCCAGTGTATGTTTGTTGTAAGTTTGTTTTTGGATGATTGGTTTTTAATCTAGGGGTTTAATAAATGTATTTAATGTCAGATTTCTATATGTTATTATCTATGTTGTAAGCCGCCCTGAGTTTTTGGAATAGGGCGGCATAGAAATCGAATTAAATAATAATAATAAATAATAATGATTCCAAAAGTACCGCGTATGGCTGTGCTGATATGATGCTATTTATTTTATTGCACAACAAAAATCAAGATGGCCTTGTGCCTCATCCTGAGAGCTGCTGTCTTGTTATAGAAATGCGGCATCTACCTTCCAGGTTCTGGTCTCTGTATCTAACAAGGAAGAACATCCCATTTTAAAATCAAAATAATATTTCCAAGTAACCTTTTCTCACATTCATTCACTTCTGGTGTTAAAGTCATAACTAGGAGAAAAAAATGGGGCTGTTTTAACTATTTGCACTTCTTAAACCGTGAATGTGGAGCTTTCTTTGAAAATCTTTATTTTAAAATTAAGTCTTTAATTGGTGAAATTCTATGTTATTTGGATAAAACACTAAAGCTTGGTTATCTCACCAGAATAACTAAAAGAATAATTAATATAACAATGAAGAATTCTCTGAAAGCTATATAAATGTCACTGATTATTTTATTTATTTATTTATTTATTTATTTATTTATTTATTTATTTATTTATTTATTTATTTATTTATTTATTTAATTCGATTTCTATGCCGCCCTATTCCAAAAAACTCAGGGGGGCTTACAACATAAATACTAACATATAGAAATCTGAAATAAATACCTTATAAAACCCCTAGATTAAAAAAAACCCCAATCATCCAAGAACAAACTTACAACAAACATACACTGGCTGGGGCAAGATGTTAACTGCCCCAGGCCTGTCGGCGAAGATGTGTCTTCAATAGTTTGCGGAAGGCGGAGAGGGTGGGGGCAATACGGATCTCTGGGGGGAGTTGATTCCAGAGGGCCGGGGCCGCAACAGAGAAGGCTCTTCCCCTAGGCCCCACCAGGCGACACTGTCTGGCTGACGGGACCTGGAGAAGGCCGACCCTGTGGGCCCTAACCGGTCGCTGGGTTTCATGGGGCAGCAGACGGATGGCAGATTATGGCCAAAGATGATCCAGAAGGGAGATAAACTGACCTGTGTATCAACTCCTATCAATGATTGCCATCCTCATAAACAATAAGAAGATAGAGAGCGCCAATTTTTCTGTGGTTTATTGCTGTTCTGTTCATTTGATCATTACCAGCAACTGCCTTCCCTCTGCTTGCAAACAGTGCTACAGATTGGAAAACGCGTTGCCTGTTAAACAAGGAAAGGTAGGAAAGCACTTCTAGCTATTGTTGAAATTGACAATGGAAATGTAAAGGTTATCTCAAGAAAGGATTTCAAGGACTGAATTAAAGGAGAATCTTGTGTTTGCCCAAGAATACAAGCTACACAATCACATCTCAAATGGGTCATCCTTCTAGTTGCCAACAGAACAGAAACATAGGAAACAATTAACTCTAGATTTAAAAAAGAGAGAGTGATCCACTCTATGGAACCAGAAACAGCATATTCAGTGATCAGTTCTTCACTGTCTTTGATTCAGAGCTATGATAGGTTTTAATTAAGCACTTTCTCCTAAACTTTGGAAGGAAACATGCATAAGAACCAAAGCAGAATTGCAAGTATTTGGACGACCACTGCATATATGCAAAAAGATACTGTAAACCAGGGGTTCTCAACCTTGGCAACTTTAAGACTTGCTTTGCTGGCTGAGGAATTCTGGGAATTGAAGTCCACAAGTCTTTAAAGTTGCCAAGGTTGAGAACCCCTGCTGAAAACTCTTGCCTTCCATTTACTGGCTATCTGGTTATTTGCTACTTACACATGATCACCCTAAGCCTGTTGCCTCTAGGTAAGATGTAGACCTTGCCCTCGGACATCAGCCATTCAACGCACTGCTGAATGTGATACAGTAGCAATAACTAATTATCATAACTTTGGGGTGGAAAATACACTGTACCTTTAAAACACAGTTTAAAAATTAACACAAGCAAGAGATACTTTCAAGCCTATATCCATCATACTTGGGGATAGAGGAGAGACTTGTTTCACTCAGAAGCAAAACATGCTTCTGCCATTTTGCATCATCTCCATGCCAATGGCAGTTCACAGTCTCTCCCCCCCATCCCCTAAAATCTGCAGCTTCTTTCCACCATAAGTTTCCCACCCATGCATGGTTGCAATATATTTAGCACCAAAGTACAACTTGGGAAAGAGAGTCAGTTAAAAGGAGTAAGTCCTGCTTCTATTGAATGAACTCCCACCTCTCTTTTTTTCAGTAGTAGCCTCCTGATTTTGGAACACATTCATCTGCTCATTCCTTCAATTTGGACACAATTCTAGTTGATTTTGGACAAAAAGTTAGAGTAAATAAAAGTAAGTTTTTAAAAAACAGATTGGAGCTCACTCACCACTATGCCCTAAGGCAGGGGTCTTCAAACCTGGCAACTTTAAGACTTGTAGACTTCAACTCCCAGAATTCCTCAGTCAACGCTGGCTGGCTGAGGAATTCTGGGAGTTGAAGTCCACAAGTTTTAAAGTTGCCAAGTTTGAAGACCCTTGCCCTAAGGCTTTAATCATTTCCTGAATGTCATCAGGGTAGGAGCCATCTCTGGAGGGATGCTGTTTCCCCAGCTTCTAATAGATGGCAGTGCTTTAGTGAAGGGACCTAAAATGAATCTACTTTGCCCATTCTCACTGCCTGGGCAGAAAATTATCAGAGAAGTCCCTCAAACAGCCATGTTTTATGCCATAGATGGTGTTATATGTGATAACCAACACCGTGGTTATCAGAAGTCAACTGCAGCCAGTGCAGCTTACAATCCATTTATGACTCATTTGCATCTTTGATCCCTTTGGAGAGCAGAGCGGTAATAAAATGCAAATAATTCAAAGAAAATAGCTTCTATTTTTCTTTCTCAGTGGAGCAATTATGATAAAGGACCTGTCCCATAGTTAAGAGGTATTTAAATTAGCAGGTGACCTTCTGACATTGTTGCAGGTCATTTGGTATTCAGAAAAAAAGCACTGCCTTCCCTGTTATTGACTGGCAACATTATTAAGAGTGGGGAATGTTTAAAATGTCATCCTGGCTCATTTCTTCTTCATCAAAATCAAATAGCAAGGTATCCCACTGTAGTTCGCTTAAGCTCTAGAGAAATTGATTTTTCTGTCAAGCAAAAAGGTGTAACCTGACAGTACCATGATAGATAAAATGAAAAATGCATGAAGAGGTGTCCCATTCCAACAGGATTCACGAAGTCTGCCCTTGTGCTGAGATCTCATCCAGTCCTGAATGACAAAAACCCAGGAGGTTGGTTCTTGAATTTGATTTTAGGCACTAGCAGCCATTCCTGTCAAGCATCAAAAGAGAATGCTCTCCTTCCCAGTGTGACAAATGTCCTTGAAATAAGCCAGCTGCCTACAAAACGTAATAGAAAGAACTAGCCTGGAAAAATATTGAACAAGTCCTCATATCAGTGTAGTTGGATATCAGGGAATGTAGAATTGCTTTATTTATTATTGATTTTATTCAAGTTCTGACCGGGAAAGGTGTATTACAAGCTCTGGAACCAAGGGCTTAAACCCTATAATCCACTGCCATGACATACACAAGCAGAGGATTACATGCATTTTATGTCATTATTATTGCAGCCCTGTGTGTGTTTCAGTTATTTATGTTACAATCACAAGCTGAGATTGTGCACAAAAATCAGAAAGAAGAACTTGAGAACTTTAGAGTGACACATAATGTGAAAAGGCAACTTCAAGGGAAGCATAGAAAATATATTGCTTATTTGAAATTAAGACATCCGGATCTTTATCATTCGTGGGTCATAATATCATTCTGTGTCTTCAACTAAAAGACAGCCCAAACAATCTATAGCAGGAATTAGGAATTTTAAAATTCTTTCAGGGCAGCCAAACAGAATTGGGATCTGTACAAGCATTTAGGTTTTTTTTTAATGAAGACAACAGGATGGTTTAAAATGTAAATTAATACATAATAACACTACAATTATATACAGTAAAAGAAGTAATAGTTTTGCTTCTCTTATATGCCTTCTCTTCCATGCCACTTGATTTTATTTCCTTGTTTGAACATGGGATACAACCTTGGTAAGCATATGAGTAGTGCTCTGTGGAACACAATGAGAACACAATGAGTAATGTTGTGTTGAAAAATAATTCTTCCAGACAACAGCCCTGTGTCAAAGATGTTGCTGTCATTCACAATACTCTTCAGAAATATATGTTTAAAATGTATATTTGATTCTTAGCCAAATAAATACGGATATTCTTATGTAACATGAATAAATGAAAATTCTCTGACAATATAATTCGTTATCTATAATTCAATTATCTGTCATTGCATTTAATGCAAGACTACCTCTTGTAAAGGCAGCTTTCATGCTATCAAGTAAAAGTAGTATTCAGTATACTACAGCATATAGTAGTATACTATACAGTATACTATACTAATAGTACTAGAATTGTATAACTCACCTGTTTCTGGAGAAGGAGAATAAAAACTAGTCAACATTGTCACCTATCATAATTAGTCATTAACATAACATAGACTCATATGTTTGTCAGAACTGTCACTATTTATAAGGAATTACTGAGGCAGAACATCAGCTAGGACTACCTTATTTCCAGGATAATAATGCAACGGAAGAAAAACCTTTTATAAGTACAGAGATATATTGGATTTTTCCTCTGTAAATACCAAATGTACGATTTACGATCATTTTCTCCTA
The DNA here is from genome assembly GCA_034064705.1 of Bothrops alternatus. Taxonomy (NCBI): domain Eukaryota; kingdom Metazoa; phylum Chordata; class Lepidosauria; order Squamata; family Viperidae; genus Bothrops; species Bothrops alternatus. The sequence continues at coordinate 18,521,726 of JARGCV010000018.1, read as the reverse complement.
CATTCAGAAAAAACTGCTATTTTCTAAGTTTCTGTCGTGTTAGACAGCTGTCTATCAGAAATATCTGCAGTTATTGCTTAAATGTTGGTTCATCCACAATAGTCTTTTTTATGCAAGAGAATGAAAGGGTGAAGGATTTTCAAATATTCCATTTTTAATATCATATATTTATTCTTGTTAGCAAATTTCTGGCACCATCTTAAAAATCTGGTCTTCATTAAGGTCATCTGGGTAATTTACCATTAATTTATTTATTTATTTTATTTTATTTAATTTATATGCCGCCCTTCTCCCAAGACTCAGGGCGGCTCATAACAACAACAGTTAAAAACACAATTAAATTAAAAATTTAAAAATTAATTCCATTCACACAACATACAAACACATTCAGCCCACAGTCGTTAATAGTATTATATATTCAATAAGTAATAACATTGCTACTTGCAGCACTTTATTTTTTAAATACAGTATCAGTCACAGCCTGCAGGTGATGTTGGACAAATCCTATCCTAACTCAAAATTCTTTTAATAAAATCAGTTAGTTAGAGAGGATGTTTCCAGATCCTTTTTTTTTTTTGCCACCATTCACTAAGTTTCTCCTCATATTTGAAATGTTCCCAGTTATAAATCTATGGAAGGAGCTCTTCCCAAAAATTGTAATAGTACAACATACTCTATGCTGTCACTAGTAGGCACAGGTGGTATCAAAGGGTTTGTGGATTCAGCCCACTTCTCATGTACATGAGGGGAAAGAGGAAATGCTGTAATTACTGTTAGAGTCAGGAAGAAAGTGAGTGTGATTTGTAGCTCCTCACTGTGAGTTACTGCTGAAAATATTGGAGCAGTTGTAGTAGAGATTCCTCAGTTTTTCAAGATATGACAGTACTCGATTTAGGACCACAATTGAGCCTAAAATTTCTGTTGCTAAGCGAGACTGTTGCTAAATGAGTTTTGCCCCATTTTGCGTCCTTTCTTGTCAGAATTGTAAAGTGAATCGCGTCAGTTGTTAAGTTAGTAACATGCTTAATAAGTGAATCTAGTTTTGCCTTGTCAGAGGTTTGCAAAAGGTGATGACATGACCCTGGGGTACTGCAGTCATCATAAGTATGAGTTCGTTGCCAAGCATTTGAATTTTGATCACATGACCACGAGGATACGGCAACAGTCATAAGTGTTAAAAATGGTCATAAAAATTACTTTTTTCAGTGCTGTTGTAACTTTGAATGGTCACTGAATGAAGTATAAGTTGTAAGCTGAGGACTACCTGTAACACGCAAGGCCTACATCCTCTCCAATGACACATTGGAGAGGATGTAGGCCTTTGGATCTTAGGAAAACTATGGTGAGGAGTAAGTGCTAGAAATATTGGAACAGTTGTAGTAGAGATTCTGGTTCTCTCAGCTTTCAAGAAATGAGCCATATCAGTTGCTAAACATCAGAACATTACCAGTATGAATTTAACTGGTGTCAATGAGAAGAAATGAGAAGATTCTTTTTTTAAAAGGCATATTTATTGTTAAAACATTGAAATTTAAAGTAGAGAAAAACACATACTATACTGAAGTATGAAGAAAGTTAAACAGGGCAAGAGGATATAAACAATTATTTTACGTTTAAATTAAAAAAACATAGCGAAAACAGAAAAAGTTAATTACTTTTTAGTCCAACTATTTTTCCCTTCCCTTCTTTTTATATCTCCAATCTCTAGCCACAGTTTAACTTGTAACTTGCAGGTGTCCTTACTACCGTATGTCGAGGACTACCCCTATCTTTTATTTCCTTTGATCAAATATATAAATATATGTACTAGGTAATAATACCATGGAGATCCTAATATGAGGTAATTAATTTCAGGCTGAAACTATTGTCAAGTAATTGCTACTTTGATATGAAATGCGGTGCTATTTATTTATTTATTAAATTTATTAATTAATTTGCTGCCCATCTTGCCGCGAGGTGACTCTGGGTAGCTTAATAATAGTAAAAGCAATAAAAGCCAGATTCACTTAACAATGGCATTACTAACTGAACACCTGAAGTGATTCACTTAACAACTATGGCAAGGAAGGTCGTAAAATGGGGCAAAACTCACTGAACAAATGTCTCACTTAAATTTTGAAATTTTGGGCTCAATTGTGGTCGTAAGTTGAGGACTACCTATATTTCAAAACAGATTTCAGTGTGGCAATAATATGATTATCTAAGAGAGCCAGTTTGGTGCAATTCTTAAGGGTCTGGCCTAGTAACCAGGAGACTGAAAGTCAGGCTCCAAAACCCAAGAAAGACACCAGAGTTACTTCCAAGCTGTTTCCTTTATTGTTCCTCACCAAAGTAAAGCATCTACTTGCCTCATCAAAGGTATACTCTGACAATTTATAGGGAGGACCTATCTTCATCCTCTTTCTTCCAACCATACTATCTAAATTTCATTGTTTCTTGGTCCTCTGGAATGTAACCTGTCCCTCTGGGAATCCAGACTACATTCCTCCACAGTGAGTTCTAATCCTGCCTTAGACTTGAAAGCTGGCTGGGTGACTTTGCATCAGTCACATTCTCTCAGCCCAAACTTCCTCATAGGGTTGTTGTTGTGGGGCACACAGAAGGAACCTTATGTATATTTGCTGCCTTATGTATATTTGCCTACTTATAAAGTAATAAAGGTGGGGTAAAAATCTAATAAATTAAAAAAAATAAAACTGAAAGTCATTATCATTCTGTTGTGCAAAAAGCTTAAAGTATTGAAAAGAGTAAGAGAAACATTCCATTATTTAACTTTTCATCCAAAGCTGAATATAAGACCAAAAGAGCCACTGCAATTCCCATCAAACTATTAGTTTGATTGGAATTGAATTTTGAAATATTTATTTATTTATTAGATTTGTTTGCACCCATCTCACTTTGAGTTCATTAAATAATTTATTAAATAAAGATATCAATATGTTGATAAAACAAAATAGGGGGGAAAAAAACAGAAAAAAGCACAGCCAACTAGCCCACAGGGAAGGCTTAATTCTGTTTTCAGATTCTATCAAAATTTCAGTTCAAGCCAAAAGTTAGCTAAGAATAAATAAAATAGAGGATCAGTTTTCTGTCTCTGAAAGGTTAGAAGATGACATTGGAGAAGAATAAATAAAGAGAGCATTACAATACCTTGTTTTAGATTTTTAGGGTTTGCCAGATTTCAGCCTGTGATTAAACACTTGTTTTTGAGTAGCCATATACAGTATATGATTGCATTGCCACTCATGCTACAGTTTCTTAATATGGAACAAAATAAAGTACATTATTAATGTCCATATTTAAGGGGGGGAAACCCTCACAATTGTATTTTAACAGCCACATTTTTATGAAGTTCCTCCAACATTCCTTGGAGGTGTTGGGTGGGGAGCATTGTGCATATGACAGGATAGAAATTCAGCAGTGCTGGATTTTCAGAATCAGATTTGCTACTTGTGACAGCAGGCAAGAGTTCTTGGTCCGTAGAAGTCTTAGTGGGTCATATAAAGTATGCCGCTAATGTCATTATAAGATACTGTGGATGGATTCCCTGAGCATTAATGTTGTATATGAGAATATGAGTGAGGGAGAGGGAGCTAATGTAGAGACAGATTATAGGACTGTTTCTATGTTTTGAATGACTTGGGTAACAGGTGACATTCTTTCCACACAACTTCACTCCTAAAAAACAGCTAGTCATAATCTGTGCTCTTTTGAGAAATGTAGCTTCTGACTTTAAAAATTCCAGTTAAGCTCCATACTAAAACACATATGATAAAACACACATGACAGAGAGAGGCACAATTCTGAAACTGTCGAATGTCTCAGAGGAAGAAATCTCTGTCCTTATTTTCTCTAATTTTCTGTTCTCCATGACAGAATATTAATTCTTATCTGACTTGGGCTGCCATCTTGTCAACATAGCAAAGGATTGTTTTCTTTAAAAGATCCGATGAACATACCAAGAAGACATTTCTGCTTTCACAAAACTTTTGCTGTTTTAAGGATGATTGGCTTATTTGTTTGCTTTAGTCTTAGTTTAGTCCCCCACCCTTCCCACCATCCACCCCTGATAAAATAAGGTCACTATTAGTGAGCTATATTTTTATGCGAAAGATGGGGTTTTTTATTGTTTCTTTTTAAATTTTTGAGCATAAACCAAAACTGGATTGGTGAAAGCTAAATCAATAAGACCAATAGGTCCTTTCATTCATCTAAACCAGGGGTGTCTAACTGCCGGCCTGTAGGCCGGTTGCATCATGTGGAGGCCGCGCCCATCCCAGCTCTGGCAATGCAAAAAAGGTCACGATATGTCACGACATGTCACATGATGCAGCGAGTTTGACACCCATGATCTAAACAATTCATTTATTCATTCATTCTTTTCATTCATCTAAATGATTTAGATGAGAGAATACAAGGGGAACTAATCAAATTTGCTGATGACACTAAACTGGCAGGAATAGACAACACCCCAGAAAATAGGGTCAAGATCCAGATGGATTACAACAGATGTGAACAATGGGCCCTATCCAACAAAATGAAATTTAATGTAAATAAAAGTAAGATCTTACACTTAGGAAAGAAAAACCAAAAGTACTGGTACAGACGAGGTGAAACCTGGCTCAATAATAGCAATTGTGAGAGAGATTTTGGAGTCCTAGTAGACAATCATTTAAATATGAGCCAGCAGTGTGCAGCAGCAGCCAAAAAAGCCAATGCAATCCTAGCATGCATTAACAGAGGGACAGAATCAAAATCACATGAATTACTCATAACACTTTACAAAGCCTTAGTAAGACTACACCTGGAATGCTGCATCCAGTTTTGGTCACTACATTATAAAAAAAAATGTTGTGACTTTGGAAAAGGTGCAGAGAAGAGCAAAAAGATGATTAGGGACCTGGAGACTAAAACATACGATAAGCAGTTGCAGGAATTGGGTATAGCTAGTCTAGTGAAAAGACGGACCAGGAGAGATATGCTAACAATGTTCCAATATTTGAAGGGCTGCCACAAAGAAAGGGAGTCGACCTATTGTCGAAAGCACCTGAAGGCAATACAAGAAACAACGGATGGAAACTAATCAAAGAGAGATCCAGCCTAGTACTAAGGAGAAATTTCTTGATATTGAGAACAATCAACCAGTGGAACAGCTTGCCTTCAGAAGTTGTGGGTGCTCCATCACTGGAGTCTTTTAAGAAGAGACTGGACAGGCACTTGTCTGAAATGGTATAGGGCCTCCTACTTGAGCAGGGGATTGGACTAGAATACCTCCAAGGTCCCTTCCAACTCTGATATTCTATGTTCTATATTCTATCTTTTATGGCAATTATCTGGCCTCCATTTGAGCCTGACATTTCAGGATTTGGGTAAAGCACAAAGATCCCCTTTGCCTGCAGATTTCTGCTGTACATTTTAGAGATCTGGTCCATCAATGAATACTTGTTTCAGCCCAAAGCGAGTATTTTCACATTCTCTCTGGAAAATTGTTCTGTGTTCTTTAAGTTCCACTTACAAATTTGATTGTTCAACTGAATTTTGGCTGCGCAGCAGTTGCCTTTGACTGTGGTGTAATTTCAACATTGCACTGAGTAAATTGGGATGTAGCTTTTTGCCTAATAGCTTGTCTGTGGAATAAGCAAGCATTAAAACTGTGTGTGTGGCAGTTTACTCATTTGTCAAGTGTACTGACAAATTAAGCTTTAAATATATGGATATTCAGCAGCCAACACCCCCCCACACACACACACAAAGTCTTGCCATCTGTTGCATCACAAAGATGGCATGCACAAAAAAAACACCCCACAGGTACTGCAAAATCTGAAAACCTATCCCATTCTTGCATTATTCCAGGATTTCTTTCTCTTCTTGTGAAACCTTGCAAGACAATAGAGCCTTTGTTTGAAGATTTTCCACTTATACAATTATAGCTTGAGCCCATATAAACGCTTCCTGTTATTATCAATGCCATACTTTCCCTAGGCAGTGGAGATGGGAACATAACATCACCAAATAATCCTCTCTGATCAGAATTCTGTGTCAAGGAAACACAAGGTGAGGTTGGCTCCTGTACAGTTTATTATTTAGGAGAAAAATAAGTAAAGGACACTCTTGAGCCGAGCTCAGTTCTTGGTAAGCACATGGAGACCATTACAACCGTTCGAAGATTGAAGTTACAATGGCACTGGAAAAAAATGTCACTTAATTACCATTTTTCACTCTTATGACCGTCGTAGTGTCCCCATGGTCAGGTGATTTACATTCGGATGCTTGACAACTGATTCGCATTTGTGCCAGTTGCAGTGTGATCTTCTGACCAGCAAAGTCAGTAGGGAAGCCAGATCCACTTAACAGCCACGCTACTAATTAAAGAACTGCACTGATTCGCTTAACAGACATGGCGAGAAAAGTCATAAAATGGGGCAAAACTCACTTAACAAACTTCTCACTTAACAGCATACATTTTGGGCTCAATTTGTGGTTGTAAGTTGAGGACTACCTGTATGCAGTTTTCTTGGCATCAGCAGAGAAGTGTTTGGCCACTGTTCTTCTTCTAAGATGTTTTTATTTTAAACTTTGTTGTCTAGGATACAGCCCTGAGATCTCCTTCAGGAGTTCCCTCCAAGCGCTAACTTGAGCTGATCCTGCCCAGACAAGACCAGCCAGCTGCTGTCAACCTGCTTGCTTTAGAGCCAATGCCAAATGATACAATTCGGCAACTTTTTCTACCCTTCCGCTCTAAAGCAACCAAGACTCACAATTTCCCTGTATGTCATCAAATTCACATGAGCTTTCACCAGCTCTCATCTTGCAAATGTAAAACCTCAAGACATCTTTGACCAACACTTCATGTTTTTAACGTGTTTGGCCATCTTGTAAAATGTAAAACGCTTCTCGTTGTATGCTTGCTTGTTTAGAATTTAATACCTGGAGTTGCAGACCTCTTTTTTTTAATTATTTTATTAAAACCATCGACATTAAACATAAGTTCATATTAAAAAGCAATCATCATATATCCTGCAATACAACTCGTACATTCGTCTCAGTAGTAGTGCCATCTTTTATGATCCCTAACAAAAGGTCCTGAGGTAGAAATTCAGTATCCTGAGGTAGAAATTCAGTACGCTTTTCCAATATTAAAGCAATCAACATTAAATCTGGGCTCATATTAATAAGCTGTCCTCATAAGACCTGAAAATACAGCTCTTATATATGGTCTATCTACATTCATACAATCAGCATTGAACATGAAATCATAGTATGCATCAATCTTCACAGCACCTGGTATACATCACTAAGTGTTAATCTTTATAAACGTCTGGTTTGGTAAGCATTTTTCATTCCTCACATCAAGCCTCAACTATACGCCTGTTACAATTTATTTGATTGGTGTTTCTCTTTTCTATAGTCTATCCAGTTTCTAGTCTATAACATATTATTCATCTCAGTATTAGTACAATCTTTTGTGATCCTTAACCAAAAATCCTGAGGTAAAAGTTTAATAACCTGAGGTAAATCTTGTATATGGTTTATCTACTATATCTAGTCTATCACATATTGTTCATTCACACTTCTGAATTAACTTCGTCTCAGTAATAGTGCCTTTGATAGGTGCAACATAACTGGTCTTGAGTATACCTTTGCTCTGAAAGGCATCCAGGTACTCCTTGGCTTGCAACCATAGTGACCGTTCAAAGTTACAACAGCAGTGAAAAAAGTGACATATGACCGGTTCCCACACTCAATGACCTTTGCAACATCCACATGGTCACATAATCATGTGATCACCATTTGTAACCTTCCTAGCTGCTTTCGACTAGCAAAATCAATGGGGGAAGAAGACTTGCTTAAGAACCGTTTGATTCATTTAACAACTGCAGTGATTCGCTTAACAACTATGATAAAAAGGTCGTAAAATGGGGAAAACTCACTTAACAACTTCCTTGGTTAGCAGTGGAACTTTTGGGCTCAGTTGTAGCCATACATCGAGGACTACCTGTATATATCCTGACATAATTAAACTAAAATGTTTAGATAGAACAGGGGTAGGCAAGATTGCCTATCCCTGAGATAGAATATTGAAAATCATTTGGAATTCAAACTGTATTTTCAGCCACATTGCTCATTCAACTCCTGTCCTTACATATAGTTCTATTATATTAGGACCATTCATTTGGACAGGAAATGATAAATGTTCCCTTATCATCTCATCTTATTATCTTATCACATATCCATGCATGTCGTAGTAAGAAGCAAATTTCTTTAGTTTTACTTGTTATAATTTATCCAGAGACTGAGGACATGTAAAAACAAAGGCATTCTCACAACTTGTTCTTTTTCTGAAGTACAAACTTCTGTAGCTCTCTCTTTTTCTCAAACACACATACATCTATACATTTCAACCTCAATGACTGTCAAATCTGGCTAGGTCTGAATTCCAGAATAGTTTACTCTCTCTGATGCCTCTACAGTTCTCATCCACTTGTAACTTCTGACAATATTGGCCAGCCCCAACAAGTGTTCTCCACTTACCCAATTCACATGGAAACTTATTCTTGTTTTAAGTACCATTGTTGCACTGAGAACTGGCTGCTGTTGAGTAGGAGAACTTTATTCTGATAGTTTCTACATTAGGGGTGTCAAATGCGCAACGTCACATGATGTGTTGCGATGTATCATGACTTTTTTGCCATTGCCGGCCATGGGGTGGGCATGATTTTGCTATGATGCATCCGGCCTATGGGCCAACAGTTTGATACCCCTGTTCTACATGTTCCATTAGCTGAAATTCAATAGAATAAATTTTACTCCTCTGTGACCTACTTTGAATGGGTTTAATGTATTCCATCTTTGATAAATGTCCATTCATACTTTTTTAATGAATACAGGACACAAGATACATGATATGTCAATAGATATGATAACAATGTAATAGTGACTACTAATGGTGACAAAGGTAGTCAGTATTGTTTCCTTGCCCAATCTGATGTAGGGAACAAGATGCTAGACTAGGCCTAAGGGGATCCGTATTCCAGTTTCTCCTTAGTTGTGGAAGCATACTAGGTGATTTTTCGTTAGTCCATCCCTCTTTGATCAACTATCCCAAAGGGTTTCTGTGGAAAACCATTAAGAAAGGGATGCTATATATCCTGCAAGGTGCAATTATTCATATGGGGTGATAATTCAGCACACAAAAGGTGGAAAAGGATTGTCCACATGCTTTACTGGTTTTATTTTATGTCTTGCCGTTCTCCCAGTGCCTAACTTGTAATTCTGTCCAGTGAAGGCATGGTGAGATTGAACAAATAATAAGGTATATTTTCCCCATATTGCAGAATAGTTTAAAATGTTATTTTATTATAGAACTTAGTTTACTGAGCTACAATCATATATTTATCTTAAAATGGCAGCTCCTGCCCACCCTTGATATGGAAGATAAGTAGAGTCAGATCTGATTAGTATTTAGGAATAGGTAAGGCCAACATAAAACTTCAGGTTTATAGCTTGAATGGCAACTTTAAAAGAAAAAATAAAATAAATGCTGGAAGAAAGGAGTGTAGAATGGGTTCCATAATATTGCCAAAATGTTAGACTGCATGAAATCTATGAAATCACCAGAAGCCAAGCTTAATTTCAACCTAGCCTTCAGCACGACACTAGAAAACCAGAGCACTTGAGATATTTCCTTACCTAAACAGAGAAACAGAATGACACTGTTTGGGCAAAAAAGCAGTGGGAATGGAAGCAACTTCTGACTTCCTGCAAGCTTCCCCACTGAATTTCCTTACGGGAAGCTGGCAGGAAGCATCAGAAGTCCTCCCTCCCTTCCTCCCTCCTTCCCTTCTTCCCTCACACCCTCCCTCATTTTCTACTGGCTTGTGGGCTTCTCTTCCTTTGCTTGTGGGAAGCTTGCAAGGAGAAAGTCAGTGGGGAAGCCAGCAGGAAGTCACAATAACAAGGCCAGCAGGCAGATAAGTGGCTGCTGCCAGATGGGGAAGAGACCATTGGGGTGCACAGAGTCAGGAATAGTATATGGGGTACATGAAAGATACTGTGTGGGCTGGAAAGGGTGCATGGGTATGCACCAGATATGTCACATACTGGGAGCCAGTATCATTGCAAATTTGGAAATATCTAGTTTCAGTGTCAAAAATTACCTGAAGACAAGGTAACATAGGAAAAAATAATTTGCATTTCTTTTATTTTTTTTCTTGCCATCTTATTACATATTATTGGCACTTAGTTGCAGAATGCCCAGTGTGCAGCTTTTCCTAGAGGGTTTAAATTATTTAGAGCATTTCTTCTGTGCCTGAACATAATTAACTCTTCAGACATTACAGTGTTAACATGAATAAAGTCTTTGTGATGTGGTATGAGAAAAGGTCTTAATTTAATGAGTTTAATGAGGATTACATCTAGATTGTTGCAATTGGAAGCTTTGAATGTTTAGATCTAAAAATGATAACCCATGGATGATTTTCTGTTCCAATTTAAATGACATTTTAAATTCTACTACTATGTTTTATTTTAATGCCTCAAGAAACCTTGATTATTGCAATGTACTGAGCTAAATAAATAAGCATTCCTCATCTTATGGAAATTTTTAGAAATACATTATTAGTGGTGTCATATAGAATGAATATTGGGAAATACATAAAAAGACGTTGTTGATCTTTTGGCTGAGGACTTATTTCAAGGAATGTTTCTATGGAAAGTGCAAAAGTATTTTCACAAAGCAAAAGGCGATGCTATTTCAGCTTTGGAATATCTTTCTCAAAGAGATGTGCATTGTACCAACTTTCAGCACCTTTAAAAACATTTTTAATTAGCCATATATTTTAATTTAAATAATTACTCCGTCTCCCTTGTCTGTAAGAGTATATATTGCACCTGCATGCCTGCTATTTTTTCATTATGTTTGCTCAAAATTTGGGAGAAAGCCAGTGGAGTCTATCCAGCAACAAATAGCATCCAAGAAACAAGTTCCACATTTACCCTGCAGTCCCAAATCTTTGCGAAGCTGAAAACATTCCTGGGGGAATTTGTGAGGCTGTAGGGACAGGGAGAGAAAAAAGCAAACATCCTTTTGTTATTCAGTCCATTCCTGTACTTTGAGATGTTGCTCTCCCATTTTTCTGCAATATGTTCCATTTCAAGTAGTTCACAGTCTACATTGGGATGTCTAACCTAGGCAACTTTAAAACCTGTGAGTTTCAACTCCCAAAGTTCATGCTGGCTGGGGAATTCTGGGAGTTGAAGTCCACAAGTCTTAAAGTTGCCAAGGTCAGATATCCCTGGTCTACATTATTGTACAATTCTCACTTGAGGAAATGTGGTACAGGGATTTAATTGTTAACATGAGTACCCCTTGCTTTCAGTTCAGTATGTTATCATCAACACCTAAAAATGGAAAAGAACTGTTTCAGGGAAAGTACTTGTTTCCATTTAGAAACTCCCACCTTGCCAAATGGGCAGCACAGTGGCTCAGCAGTTAAGATGCTGGCATTGTTGGCTGGAAAGCCAGCAGCCCAGGTTCGAGACCCAAGTGTCTCATGATAGGGTGAACTCCCGTCCTCGCCTCAGCTCATGCCAACTAGCAGTTCAAAAACATGCAAATGCGAGTAGATAAATAGGTATCCCTTTGGTGGGAAGGTAACAGTGCTCCGTTATGTCATGCTGGCCACATGACTGTGGAAATGTCTTTGGACAACATTGGCTCAATGACCTTGAAATGGAGATTAGCATTGTATCCTGTAGACAGCAACAATTAGCGGAGTAAAATCCACAGGGACTCCTTTACCTTTATCTTGCCAAATAGGACTGAGAAAGATCCTTGTCAGGAAATATGGAGACACAAATCAATCAGGACTGAGCTGAATGGTTGAAGGATCTTCTAACACAGGGGTTCCACACCAGGGGTGCTCGCACCCCCCGGGGGTGCGAGACGATATTCCAGGGGGTGCAAAAACTTGGATTTTCAAAATTATAGTGTATGTGCACAATTCGTTGCTGTTATTTCAAACTTTTGTAAGAGGTGCAAGAATATATCAGAAGCGTTCTAGGGTTGCGGGGTATAGAAAAGGTTGGGAACCACTATTCTAACACAAGGACTGCACTGATCTGCTTAGCCTACGGCACTCAATGCTTGGATCCTAGGAATGTAAGACAATTAACAACCAGCTCAGCTCCTGTTCAAAGCAAAATATTGTGAAAGCAGATTTGTAATGTGTTTGATGGAGGTCCAGCACAGGAAATAGTGGTGGTCATGATGATGATGTTGACAACAATAACAACAACCAAAATATTATTCCAGATATTAAGGATTGGATTTAGGAGATGGGTAATCCATGCGTCCAGGGTGCAATATGTTACCTGTTGGTACAGCTTTCATAATATTTTACAACAATAGGCTACAGGTAGTCCTTGACTCACAACCATTTATTTAGCGACTGTTCAAAGAAGAGCACTAAAAAAGTGGCTTGTGGTCGTTTTTCACATGATCATTGCAGCATCCTCATGATCATGTGATAAAAATTCAGACGCTTGGCAACTGGTTCATATTTATGGCGGTTGCAGTGTCCCAGAGGTCATGAGATCACCTTTTGCAACCCTTTGACAAGCAAAGTCAATGGGGAAGCCAGACAACAACTGTGTTATTAACTTAACAACTGCAGTGATTCACTTAACAATTATGGCAAGAAAGGTGATAAAATGGGGCAAAACTCACTTAACAGCTTTCTCACTTAGCAACAGAAATTTTGGGCTCGGTTCTGGGTCGTAATTGACTACTATCTGTCCTCCCCAGTCATGAGGGGCTGTTTTATCGGTCCACCTTAATGGCCAATTAGATTCTCATTTTTTCCTTCGAATGCCAAAACACGGTAGGGGGATAAGGAGCCTGGGATCTGCTCAATGACTGATGGCTATTTTTTTTTTTTTTTGCTCTGTTCTGTTGGTAGTTCTGAAAAGAGTGCTGGGTGGGAGAATGTACGAGCACCAGGGACACCGTTGAGATGGGAGAAACCTGCTTCCAAAATTTGAAAGGGGAGGCTAATGGCGGTGCAGAAATGCTCTCAGTTCCTTTGATGGGCAATCTATCTCAGTGGTGCTGAAGATAAGGTCATAGAGTGTAATTTCTAAGTGCTTTGGGCTCTTGAGGGCCAAGGAGACAGCAGAGGGGGGGGAAAGAACTATGCCAAGTTACAGGGGAATCTTTGTTTGTAACTTTAGGCCCTTCTTCAGTTATCAGCAATGACGACGATTCGGCAAGTCCTCTTCATCACATTTCTAATGGAAGCAACACACCATCTTCTTCTGAGGGAGGCCCAGATGCAGTAATTATTGGAATGACAAAGATTCCTGTAATTGAAAATCCTCAATATTTTGGAATTACAAACAGTCAACTCAAGCCTGACACATGTAAGTACATACTTACATATATTTATATTTATGTATGTCTATAGATAATTAGGTGTCTCCCCAAGTGCATATAATTTATGATTCATTTTCCCTCTTTCTGATATTGATTATGAATGCTAAGTAACAGCCTATCCATATAACCATAAACATATTTCTTCATATTACAACCTATGGGGCTTAATAAAGTTTATTTTATCAGGTATGGTTAAGGTTGCCCCATTGTTAACATTTTCAAATGAAATAAATCCAATATATGAATTCTAATTATCTTTTATTTCTTTGGCCAGATGTTTTAACAAACATTGACCTTTAAAATGTGGGGTTTTTTTGAATGAATATAATTACAAATTCAGCAGGTGAAGTAAGTTTTAGTGATTGTTAAATCTGTTGAACAGTGAAGGTCAAATGGTGATCAAACTGTGATACACATTTCAGGTGAAATCAGAGATATTTGAGCAGATAAAAAGGATAGTTGACTCCATAGACTTTGAGGTAAAACCAATAGCAGACATACACACATTTCTATCCCCTATTCCCTTTGGGGATAAGCAACATTATTTAAAGTATAGAAAGTGAATAAGAAATTTTGAGCCAAAGAAATGGCATAAGAAAATAAATAAAACATTACTAGTTTACATCAATAACACTCTCAGTGCATTAATATCTTCCTTCCTAGAAAACATATTTACTTCCACCACATCCATGCACTGAATCGGACATTGCTTTTTTGTTCTCCAAAATTCTTACCTTTCTCCCCTTTTGAGGATTTCATCAGTTGCATCTGACAGAGTCTTCCTCTTTTCACTTTGCTTTCCCTCTAATCTCTCCTTCCTAGTGTCTATTTGTTTTGTGTTCATATATTCTCTCCATAGCCTATAATATCTTTTGCAACAACAATTCATTTTTGTATTCAATGCACACTCATTCATATTCATTCATTTCTAGCCCTGTCCCTTCTTTAGCACCCACTTTCTTTAGGCTGCCATGACCACCGTCTCTGCCTTATTCCTATGTTATTCCTAACATAAAAGTAGTTCTCAACTTACAATAGTTCATTTAGTGACCATTCAAAGTCACACCGGCATGGGAAAAAGGGACACAATAATTTTTTACACTTAACGACAGCTATAGCATCCCCATGGCCACGAGGTCAAAATTCAGATGCCTGGCAACTGGTTCATGTGTATGACGGCTCAGTGTCCCAGGGTCATGTGATCAACCTTTTGCGATCGTCTGACGAGCAAACTCATCGGGGAAGCCAGATTCACTGAACAACTGTGTTACTAACTTAACAACTACAATGATTCATTTAATAACTGTGGCAAGAAAGGTAAATTGTGACTGTAAATTGAGGACTAGCCAAACTTACTATCACTTCCATATAACTGAATGGGCAAAACCACTTTCACATAATTAATTTAACTTATTTTGGCATACGTTCTTCCTTTATAATACACCGCTTGCTATCTTTCTTCCAGCGTTTACACATCTTAAAAAATTTTTTCCATCTTATCTTTAATGAACATTCTACTTGCTCAGGGTTGTTTTTTTTTTAGCCATTCATCTTTAACAATTCTTCACTCCATATTCTCTGTGGAAAACAGCCACCATGATCTCAGACTTAAGCATTTTCAGATCCATCCCACAGTCTAATGTTGAAAATATCAATCAACAACACTGTATCATGTTGCATACATAAGTACATAAATATTCCCATCCCCAATGAGCACATTTCTACCATCACTGCAAGCATTTCTTTAGCCACAGACATATTTGAAATACATTTAAACAACCATGGGAACATCACATATCCTTGTCTTAAGCCTTACTCAGTGCAGCACGTTTGCTAAGCGTCCTGCTTATTCTCATACATCCTTTACTTCCCTCATATAAGGCCCTTAATGCATTCGAGAACTAACCTTCAACTCCACATTTGCATAAAACATTCCGACATTTAAGCCTACTCACTTTATCACACGTATTCTATAAATCAACAAATGTACAAGGCATGTCACAGCTATACAATTCACAGGATTCTGTTGAACAGAAAATCAATTCAGCACGAAGTAAAGTACATTTCCCAGATTTTGCTCATGGCCACCTGTATGGACAGAATTCTGCCAAACACATTTGCAGGCACACTTGGCAGGTTAACAAACTAATTTCCCCTGTAGTTCTGGCATTTACACATGTTACCCTACATTTTGTATGGGGGATGAGTTACAGCTTTCTTCCAGTTGTCAAGCACAGAGGCTACCTTTGGGCACACTTGAAACAAGTTGCACTGCCAGTTTGTAAGCAAATTACATCCGTATTTTAATGGTTTCCATCTTCACTTGCAGCCTTGTCATTTTTTCAACATTTTTCACAGCATTTCTGCTTAGTTTTTATCCACTTGTTTTTTTTGGGGGGGGGGGCCACAAGCATTTGCAGCATTCAGAGGAATGTCATACCACTATCGTTCCCATGCATTCTACCTCTTCAAGTTCATTCCAAATCTTTTTTTCCATTTGGTTTTTCCTTCAATTAACCTTGCTGGCAGGTCCCAGTTTAGCTGTGTCCCATCCAGTTCCTCACAGCTTCTAGAAACCAGATAATGACCTCTCCCATTGGACAATCCACACAGAATTTAAATAGCATCGGGAGACCACTCAAGGAGTTAAGGGCTGAACTGCTGCTCCTTAATAAATAATGGCTAAAACTGTCCAGTCAGTAAGGAGCAAAAAGAGTGTCTCCCATCCCATCCTTTACCAGGACAGCAGCATGGCCAATAGTTCTGAACACAGCCAAGAGGTGTAATAGGACCAGGAAGATTATTTTTGACCACCCAGGTCCTTAATAAAAATACATACCAAAACGACTAGTGCTGTTTACGCCTATGTTCAGATCTGAACCCTAACTGAAAAGGCATGTTCTTCACATAATTGGATCATAGGTCATTATCTGTGACCCATCACACTTTGGTTGCCCAAGATTTTCAAATATTAATAAAGGATAGATTATAGTCTTGGTTATGCCTATCGTATTTGCATCATTTCCTGATAACAGTATGAGCAATGTTGATATGTTTTGTCAATTTGGGGCAATAGGCCAGAAGTGTAACCGAAGCCCACTTCCACCCCAAGTTGCTCACACTTGTTTATGCACACTGAATCTCCAATCTAAACACTAACCTGGATTTTACTGACATGGAAACTGACACTAAACTGGAACCATATGCAGCATACTGATGCACGCTCAGGCAATCTCTAGTAAACTTTTAATTTATTTCAGTGATATAAATTTACAACTTCATAAAATAAAAATGAAACATTTATTGAACTGTATATCTCCACATGCTGGTAGAGATATTATAGATGTGCTTATATTTCCAAGAGAAATTGAATCAGTAGCATCTGCAGCTCAAAACAGGCAAGATTGTGCTTTTGAAACACAATTGAAACCCTGCCCTTTTGTATATTTGTACATCTCAAAGGATTGGATTGGAGTGCCACAACTGGCATTGTTCCTGTTTTGACTGCCCTGGTTGATGCTACTAAGTTGCACCAACCTAACTGTAATCAATGTCAGTGGATCCCCAATCTTCAGTAATAGTGTTAATTTACATGGTCAATAGGTGTTAGTTGTGGTTCTTGTAGAAATGAATGTTTTGCCTATTTCAATTGTGTTAAAAATTTTAACCCACAAAATACATTACACTGGAAACAGAACAAATTACAAAAGCTGTATCAGTATTTTTCCGATGACAGGTTTTGACATGTGCATTTACACAGACTGTAAAATAAACAGGTATGTGAATACCAAATAAGTTCACTTCGTAATAAGGACAGCTTATATTATAGCCATAAATAAGAATTTAAAGAATTGTTGCTTGATTTGTAACTCATATGTCCTTGCTAAGCAAGTAGAAACTGATGTATATGCTTACTTGAACTCAGAAGACTAAGCTTGATTCCCATGCCTGAGTCACTTTTCACCCCCAAAATTGCAACTGTCCTCTAAATTGTGACCCTAGCTTCATGCCAATAAAAATACTACTACTACTTAAACCAAAAGAGGAAGAAACCTAAGAAAATAAGTTAAAAGGAACTTTATATTATTAAAACCATTAAATAATATCATATTGGATAACCCTATCAAAGTTCATTTATTATCAACACGCAATCTTGAACAGTAATCAGTCAGAGTGGTCCTTTCCTTTCCTTCCCTTCCCTTCCCTTTCCTTTCCTTTCCTTTCCTTTCCTTTCCTTTCCTTTCCTTTCCTTTCCTTTCCTTTCCTTTCCTTTCCTTTCCTTTCCTTTCCTTTCCTTTCCTTTCCTTTCCTTTCCTTTCCTTTCTTTCCCCACAAAGAATGGCTATTTTTTAATGAACATCAGAAGCTGGGAAGGCAGTGAATTGTGCACATAAATTTGAGTCTAACTATTTAATTAACCTTCTTTTCAAGATGTCCAACATGTACAGGATTATGACAAGTAAGCCAGATTTTTCCAAAACAAATCCAAGCACCAGCTCTTCATCTTTAAACTTTTAATTACTTTAATTTTACTACTTAATTACATTAATCCAACCAGAATAAATATTTCCACATATTGAAATCTGTTCCTACAAGTGGTTTTTCTTGATCTTATTTAAGGGAGATGAAATGTTTGTCCTCAGAGGAAAAAAAAAAAACAAGCCCCAGAGATGGAGGAGAAATTCATTCCATCCAAATTCCTAGATAATTTATTCAAATAAATTTCCAAAACTGAAGCACAAATTTCAAAGGAATTCCATGTCAATTATGTATTTATGAGGAATTTTGCAATGCAGTTGCCACCTCAGTTGTACTCAAAAGCCGTCCACTCAGATTGTGCATTGTGTATTGTTTATGTATAATAGACAGTGGCCCCAACTCATCCAGATAATCTTCTTCAACTAAAAAAAAAAGCCTGTTCTTTCAGAATTACTCTAGTATCCAATATGTGGCAGCTGCCAATATTTTCCAATAAATGGAATCTTCTTGGCGAACATGTTGACTCAAATATATACAGGTGGTCCTCCACTTATGATCATAGTTGAGCCCAAAATTTCCATTGCTAAGCAAGACAGTTTTTAAGTGGGTTTTGCCCCATTTTATGACCTTTGTTGCCACAATTAAGAAGTAAACCCCTGCAGTTGTTAAGTTGTGAAGTGAATCTGGCTTGCCCATTGATTTTGTTTGTCAGAAGCTTGCAAAAAATGATTTCATGACCCCGGGACACTGCCACCATCATAAATATAAGCCATTTTCCAAGCGGCTGGATTTTGATCATGTGACCACGAAGATGCTACAATGGTCACAAGTGTGAAAAATGGTCATAAGTCACTTTTTTCAATGCCGTTGCAACTTCAAACAGTCACTAAATGAAAAGTTGTAAGTTGAGGACTACCTGTACATTACCCATCAATCTAGAATCCATTTCATTGCCATTATTATTACAGTTGCCACTGTGATGTTTACTGTTTCTATATGTTTCAGATGGACCCTAGTGCAGTTCTGATGAACCTTTTCATGCTTTCAGTGAACAAGAGGAGGAAGGGAACAGGACTGTGCTCTGCCCCTTAGTGCTTGTGCGTCCTGCTGGCAATGCCCCCCCTCCCATGTACTGAGTTCATTTCCTCCGAGGGGGTCCTACACAGATACACCTATATGAACTTAGGGACTTTCGTGCAGTCTGGCATTCAGTGTGACCAGGGTTTTAGTCTCATTCAAGCCTTTGTGCGTTCTGCTGCACTCGTATAGGTATCCATTTTATGTGTTAAGCACATAAGGTGTACTTTGTCTGTTTGTATGCTTGATTCAGTATAGCGCGTAACATGAGGCTGTTATTCAAGTTGTTCTAAAATCCATTAATATTATTTGGTATGATTCTTTGATTACTTTACTTTAATGGCAAGAGTCAGCTGAAAGGAAGAAAAAGAAGTCTGCAAGCTGCAGTGAAAAAAAACAGTTTAATTTTTAATTCCTAATGAATTTGTGTTTGTGTTTGTTGTTATTATCTTTGGATTAAAATATCTCAGAAACATTAAGGTAAGAATGCTAGGAGTGAATTAAAAGAACTATTCATGAATCAGTCAAACTTCTCTCTAATTTGTTATTAAATGATCATGTAATTAATCAAGTGTCTGTACTTGCATTATGTTCCTTGCCTCTGGCAAGAGTTCCAGAGGAGAATCTGGAATAAAAGCAATTGTTGATTCAACAGACTTGTTGTTGACAAGCTGGTGTTCAATTATAATAGTAACATTGTTGCTTCCAAAGGATTGTTTCCACAGTGATATAATCAGAAGCAACATAATGAGTAGCCTATTAATGGAATACTCTGTTGGATTCTTCTCCTTTTCTTTCTCCTTCTCCTTTTCTTTCTTCTTCTCCTTCTCCTTCACCTCCTCCTCCTCCAGGTCATAAAGTATTTTTCAATTTCTCCAAAGCTCTTTATCAGATTGGACTTAAAAAACATTGGGAAAGACAGCAATCTCATTGTTCTCCAAGTCTACAAGTTCTAACTGTTTTGAGCTGGAGTGCTAGAGAATTTTTATGGACATAATTAAATTAACGTCCCAAAATTCAAGATGGATAACAGAGCTGTTGGATATTGCTCTTATTTAAACATATGCAAACACTGTTTCCAAACCTTTATTGGAACACAAAGATCCTTTAAAGCGCTATCAGAGAGTGAATATGAAAAGCAGAGCTGAGGGTTAATTTGAAGGTGGTGTACTAGGTTTAAAAAAAACAACACTCTATAAGTTCCAAAGTTTAATGTTCTGTTTTCAGATTGGATCCAGATCCTGCAATTTCAAGATAAATCTGTATCTGATAATTGAACCTATGAGATTATTTCATACAATACAGAAATCTGAACAAATTAATTCTATGTTACCCACCACTTTCCTAATCCAGACTGGAGGAGCAGGATCAAGCAAGATAAAATAAAAACATAATAAAAGCTTGCCAATTTCTCATTCAGGTAGTCCTCAACTTATCACCATTCATTTAGCGACTGTTCAGAGTTACAGCGGTACTGAAAAAAAGTGACTTACAAACACTTTTCAGACTTTCAACCATTGCAGCATCCCTGTGGTCATGTGACCAAAATTTGGGCACTTGACAACCAGGGTTTATTTATGATACCAACAAACAAAGTTAGTGGGGGAAGCCAGATTCATTTAACGACTGCATGGATCAACTAACAACTGCAGTAGTTTGCTTAACAACTGTGGCCAAAAAAAAAAAAAAGTTGTAAAATGGGATGCAACTGCCTTAACAACTGGCTTGCTTGGTAACAGAAATTTTGGGCTCAACTGTGGTCATATGTTGAGGACTGCCTTTACTCACAAGGTGGATAAGAGGTCTTTAATTTTCTTTTTAATCATTCAATGGCCTGGAACTTTCTGTTCTCTAGGGCAGGGGTTCTCAACCTTGGCAACTTTAAGACTTGTGGACTTCAACTCCCAGAATTCCTCAG
Source organism: Bothrops alternatus (assembly GCA_034064705.1). Taxonomy (NCBI): domain Eukaryota; kingdom Metazoa; phylum Chordata; class Lepidosauria; order Squamata; family Viperidae; genus Bothrops; species Bothrops alternatus. Next base: position 18,500,820 of record JARGCV010000018.1, on the reverse strand, counting down.
CCAGCTTTGCTGGCTGAGGAATTCTGGGAGTTGAAGTCCACAAGTCTTAAAGTTGCCAAGGTTGAGAACCCCTGCTCTAGGGTATTTCCCAGAAATTTATGGAATGCTGAAGCAATCATGCATGCTCTACGGCAGGGGTCCTCAATCTTGGCAACTTTAAGACTTGTGGGTTTCAACTCCACTGGCTGAGGAATTCTGGGAGTTGAAGTCCACAAATCTTAAAGTTGCCAAGGCTGAGGACCCTTGCTCTATGGACATTCTAGGAAGTAACACTCCTGATGCACGTCAGGAGAACATTGTGCACCCAGAAAATACTTTTGTGATTGTATCAATGTTTGAATCAAAGAGGTGTTAAGATTGCTCAGCTTGTTTACTGAGAACAATATATCAAAAATCCTTAATGGTAGCCAAGTTTGCCCATGCATATTTGAAAGAAATGTCATCATTAGAGTGTGAAATTATATCAAGAATTCCTCAACGGGGCCTAAGGAAAGTGCTTTGGGGGGAAAAAAAGAAAGGTGGAGATTTACTTCTGAGTATGGTTTGTTTGGTGGGTTTATTGTTACATCCTGGCTGCTGCAGTATAAAACTCTTTGCTGCGTTTGAGGGACATATCGCCTAAGTCTCATCTCCAACCACTGCTAAGCCAGCTGTTCTTGTTCCAGTTTAAAAGGGGAGCTTTCCTTCTTTTCCCAACATGAAACATTCCATGAAGAATGGATGACACAATGGATTATGGGGATGATGCTGTAAGAAATGGTCCAGATGGTCCAGCAAGTACTGCTGAAACACACCTTCCCCATCCAGTTGCTGGTCCGTGGCCTTGGCTAATTTGCCATTAGTGTGAGAGAGACTGGTTTTTGTCTCTTAACCCTGAAACACTGAACTCTACGGAGATTGATAGATTCATCGCACAAGAATCCAGTCGTGGGTACATTTTGTGTGAGTGTGTGGGTCTCTGTGCTGGGCAAGATCATAAAGTAGGCAAAATATATGATAAATACACATTCACAAACACAATGGGGAATGAGGGTTTGTGAGAGAGGAGACCGCTTCCCTGACTAACATAGATTCACAGGAGAAATTGGTTTCAGTTGTTGGAAGCTCTAGAAATACAGTAACACTGAAAGCTCTCCAGTTCCAACTTCTCTGCTTCATATTTCAAACCAACTCTTCCAAACATGTAGGCATACTTCTGGGACGGGGATGCTTTGACATAAGTATAAATATTTTCTGATAGGTTGACCACAAGAAGGCTTCATTTTGTGGGACAATAGACCTTCTCTCAGTAGATAGAAGGATAGAGGAAACTGCCTTGAAACTTCCTGGTATAAAATTGTGCAAGGGCAGCAGAACTGCCCAGCCACCTTGCTGAGGCACAGTGAAGATTAGGCTATATTTGCAGCATAATTGTCTACATCAATGTACTTTCCTACTGACTCAAAAGCCCTATATCTTTCACGTTCAAGACTTTTATCCATCTTCTTTCTAATATGTATACTTTTTAAATCTTCAAGCATTGCATTTCTTCATAGAAAAAAATATATTGCCCTTGGAATAATTTGGGGCAAATTTCCCCAGACGTGAATGGAAACTTATTTGCCAGAGAACTAAATTGCAGATTTATATCTTGTGCATTGCAATAATTATGCTGTTAACCAGAGCACCAATTCCCAGTCACCATCCTCTCAATATGGTGAACTCTTTTTCGTGGCAGCTACAATACAAGCATCCTAAGTGCCTTTGTTCATTCATATGATGGGCTTAGCTAATCACTGCCATGGCAGTAGCTAACCAAATTAACCGCTGCTCATTCGGAGTTTACCTCTGTGCTCAGCATACCATTTGAGGTAGCACGGTAAGCAAGGCACACTTAAATTTCTGAAGTCCTTAACACTTTTAAGTTCTAACTGCTTTTACAGCCATGCGCAATTCATTATAATTGAGTACTTTTTGACCCAAGCTTTCCTTTGAAAAGAGAGAAGCAGAATTTGCAGATAATCAGCTGGCTGGGTTTTCCTAAGGCAGGGGAAGTAGAATGCTTAAAATAGTCATTCTGTGAGATTCTTGATGAAAAATATTAGTCTTGAAAAGTTGCAGGAGAAAGAGGGGCAAGAGGCAGATAAAAAGGAAGACAGACCAATATCTAGCAGTTGTTTGCTTTTATTCACTGAGGGCTTAGCATCATAGGGTTGGAAGGGATCTTGGAGGTCTTCTATTCTAACTCCCTGCCCACATCAGGAGATCTTACATCATCTTGGATAAATGGTTGCCATTAGAATTTGAGAACCCACAACTCTGAGAGGCAAGCTGTTCCATTGATTAGCTGCTCTCACTGTCACAAAATTTCTCCTTAATTCCAGGTTGGACCTCTTTTTAATGAGCTTCCACCCATTGCTTCTTGTCCTACCCTCAGGAACTTTGGAGAATAACTTGACCCCCACCTCTTTGTGGTAGACCCTCATGAAGACAACTATCATGTCACCCCTAATTCTTCTCTTTGTTAAGGTAGACTTAAATCATTCCCTTAACCGTTGCTCATATGATTTATCCTGCAGACCCCTGATCATCTTAGTTGTTCTTCTCTGCACACTTTCTAGGATCTCAGTGTCTTTTTTGTATCGTGGTGACCAGAATTGGATGTAGTATTCCAAGTGTAGCCTCACTAGTGCAGTATAAAACCATACTATTACTTCTTGTGATCTTGATGCTATCCCTCTATGTTGATGCACCCTAAGAGAGGACTGGCTTTTTTTGCAGCTGCAGCCCACTGTTGATTCATACTTGAGTAGTGGTCCACTAGGACACATAAATCTCTCCCACAGTTACTATTCTTCAACCAGATACTGCCTCTTCTATACCTGTGCATTTGATTTTGTCTTCCTAGGTGCAGGATTTTTCTTTTCTCACCACTAAACTGCATCTTGTTAGCGAGGGTCCAATGGCCAAGTCTGTCAAGTTCCTTCTGAATCTCCTCTAAAGTGTTAGCAGTTCCTCCTATCTTGGTGTCACTTGCAAATTTGATGAGCTCTCCTTCTATTCCCTCATCTAGATCATTCATAAACATGTTGAAGAGCACTGACCCTAAAAGAGATCATGATATCATATGACCGCGACGTGCAACTCCCTGATGGCTTCCCAAATGACTTTGTCAGAAGACAGCTGTGAATATTGCAAATGGCGATCATATGACTGAAAGACACCGTGATCGTCAGAAATGCAAGCTAGCTGCCAAGTACCCAAATCACAATCATGTGATAGCAGGGGCACTGTGATAGCCACAATTCATAAATCTCATTTTTAGCACTATTGTAACTTTGAACAGTTACTGAATGTCCTGGCTGATAAATGCACCTGGAATTTTAAAATGTCTTTTCCAAGATCCATCCTTGTGCTATTAATATTTGCATGTATACACGAGATAATTAAGAAAGAACAGGGAAGAGAAGATGGAGTTAGGCACAATTGAACTTTTGTTATAATTTCACGCCTAGTTTGAGAGGTGGATGTATTGAAAGGAACCAGTGAAAATCCATGCCTACAATTCAAACCTGTCTTCTAGTTAAATAAGCACATAACCCGCTGAGAGTTAGGGTGCCCAATAACAATGAATTAAACACCTGTGGTCAGAGAGTTGGGTGGCTTATAAATGTAATATGATATTATGTTTGGTTGCACAGTCATCCAGATGTTTAGATTGTATTTGGTATAGCATGCACAAATATAATGGACAATTTCTCACTGAGCAACCGACAGACCCACTAAAAAGCTCTTTTTTGAAGCAGATGTTTGGCCAGTTGGTAAACAGGTGCTCTAGGCCATGCTAAATTAATTTAAATTAATAGTCACTAAAACGCTTAACCAGGAAAATAGGAGAAAAATCTGATTAAAGCAGCAAATCAACTCAGGTCTGGAGACTCTTTGATGCACAGCAGGTATGCAATACACCTTTATATTTTGACTAAAGGTTATTATGAATTTACTTCTTTTATTTGAAACCAATTGAAAAAAAATTCACACACAGCAAAAGCTACTTAGAAAGCCAGCATCCTGAATATTACTGTACTTAGAAAGAAATTAGTAATGGATGGAGTTTATAAGAACTATGGCGTCGGTCTTCTAACATAGTTTTTAGTATAATCTGTAAGCCATCTAGAATCGCCTTGTAGGGGGAGATGGGTGGCATAAAAATTTGATTGAGAGAGAGAGAGAGAGAGAGAGAGAGAGAGAGAGAGAGAGAGAGAGAGAGAGAGAGAGAGAGAGAGAGAGAGAGAGAGAGAGAGAGAGAGAGAGAGAGAGAGAGAGAGAGAGAGAGAGAGAGAGAGAGAGAGAGAGAGAGAGAGAGAGAGTTTTTCCAAGCAGGTCGTGGCTTCTGAAATCTAGCCATGCTCCTATCATACATAATTCTTTGTAATCTTCTGTAAGCTGTTGGTTGGAGTCTTGGAGGATAAAATTAGTTCTATTAAACCTTACAATTTGGGGAGTCCAGTAGAGGGCTATGGTAGTATCAGATCAAATTCTTTTGGATGCCTTTCCATTCTCAGTTTGAGGATGTGGTCAAAAGGTGCTTGGTAGAGTTTGTTCACTCAGCTGTTTTCTTTCCCCTGGCCTCCCATGTTTATTACATCTAAGGCAGGGGTGGGCAAGAACAACAACTTTACAACCTGTGGACCTCCCTGTATTTTGGCTGGCTCAGGAATTCTGGGACTTGAAGTCCCACAAGTTGCAAAATTGCCATAGTTGCACACCCCTGATCTAAGGGAGTGGGCTATCCTTTGATGGACCATGAAATGTATAAATTTGTCTGTACATGACTCTTAAAAGAGGCCATTGTGACACCACTTTTGGGGGGGGGAAATTGCAGGACCCAGGAGACCTGAATAACTTTTCTCCTGTGACTAAAGTGCCTTTCTTAAGTAAGGTGTTTTAAAAGTAATGGCTGAATCTGATCAGATCCATACATGACTGAAATTAGATTTCCAGATCTCTTTTAATTAGAATGTACTTGTTTTTTTATACTGAAAACATTGTGGTCACACCATGGGATGAATTTTCCTGGGAAGGAAGGCGTTTTATGATCTTCTTAATTTTGCTGAGCCTCTCAGCTGTTTTCTGCACCACCCTTCAATAACAAAGGAGAGGTTTTTCTGAACAAAGGATTTGTTGACACAGCTTTGTAGTAATCCCACTCAGAGCTGGATAGCCTTTTGTAGAAGAGGGCACTAGGGAATTTCTGCTCTACTCTGTGGTGTTTATACTGTGGAGTTCTGCAAGGCTCAGTTTTGTTCTCCATGCTGTTTAAGATTTAATGTGAAGTTACTAAGCAAATTCATTCAGAGATTTAGAGTGACATCAGTCTGTGGATGACATTAAACTCCATTTTTCCTTTTCATCAGATCCCGATGAGACAGTGGAAATGCTGAATTAATGCCTGGCCACAGTAATGAACTATTTAAGGGTCAACAAATTGAAGTTCAGTCTGGACAAGGTACAAATGCTGTTAGTGGATGGTTTACTTGTCCAGGTCAGTGATGTTCAGCCAATTTGGAAGACATAGTATTCCTCCAAAAGGGTCAAAGCTTATAGAGGGTGCTTTGAGATCCATCTTTATCATTAGAGGTTCATGTTCTCTGGCATGAAGTACCTTTTACCAGGTTAGGCTGCAGTACCAGTTATGGTCTTACTTAAATGAAAATAGCTTTGTTACAGTAATCTTTTTCTTTCTGGGAACATCTTATGAGGCTGCTTTAGAAGATCTGGAAGCTTCAGTTAGTACAAAATACTGGAGCAAGAGTATTGGTTGAGATGATGAAAACATTACACCAATTTTATCCAATTTTCACAAGCTCCCATTTGTTTCCTCTTCCAGTTCAAAGTGCTGATATTGAGTTATAAAGCACTTCAGGGCTCAGGATTATAGTACCTGCTGCTTTTATTGTAGTGTTTCCATTGTGCTATATTTCAGTGGTGTTCTACTTTATATTAGAAAGTACTAGCGTATGAAGTCAGCTTCCAAAGGACAGTGTTAAAATGCTTATCATTATAATAACCTTCTGGAATCAGTCACAAAACCCTGTCACATTTTGGAGGAACTGTAGCTTCTTAGAGTTTTTCAAGAATAGCCCTCTTAGAAAAGATTATTATTAACTAAAAAGCCAGAAGAATGAATCAGCCTGATCATATCAGAATGATTTAGAAATATTTGATGTTAATGAATCAATCAAAACTGAAAAAAATAACTTCTTTACCAAAAGAGCGTCCTAAATTTTCAGAGGACAATTCAGTGATGCTTATTTCTCCCATTCCCTCCCCCCCGGGTTTTAAAAGTCAGAATGAGAGACTTTTGAGAAGTAAATTGCTCCCATTCCTACCTTTAAAAAACCAAAACCCTGAAAAAAACCCTAAACAGGTTCTTTTGGGGATGTGTGTGTGTGTGTGTGTGTATGTGTGTGTGCGCACACAGGTATGTTGAATAGCTATTCCCTAGCATCATATTTTGAGAACGTAACTATTATGTCCTGCCTTAGATATGAAAGCCAACTGGGTGACCTTGAACCAATCACTCATTGCTCAACCCACCTCACAGGGTGGTTGTGGGAAAATAGGACGAAGAAGGTATGTTGGATATGTTGACTGCCTTGAGTTATTTGTAAAAATAATAAAAGTATGATACAAACAAGCAAATACATAAATAAATATTATGGGATTCCCCCATACAACTATTCCCCTCAGTATATGCACGGAAAATAGGCCAGGAAAATAGTATGAATTAATGATATTGAAAAGTTCTGAAAAATTCAAGAGGGACACATGCCCTTTTTTTAGTTCCAAGAGAGACCAAGGGCTTTTCAGTTCTGTACTAAGGCCTGAATCCAGATTGGAATGTATTATGGCAATGGGTTTCCTCAATAGTCCTCCTGCCTCTGCAAAAATATGGTGCCTCACCAAATGTCAAGTAATATTTTCAACATAATGAGTGAAAAGGTGACCTCCACCTTTAAAATGTTCTTCAACATAATAGCAAAAAAGCAGATGAAATGTATGCATAGGATATAGGTAGAGCCAGTTATTACCTCAGAGAGGTCCACAAAATGCTTCTATTCCAGAGGTAGCCATATCTTCATGCATATTTATATCCACCTGGACTCACAGCTGAGGAACCTCAATGCAGCAAGTGCCTCCAGCAAGCCCACTCAGGAAGTAAGAAGGTCAGTAGAGCTACAGTATTTTCATTTCCCTCTGATGCAGATGATTGCTTTCTGGATATTGCACTAAGCGGATTGTGAATCCTCTTGCTGTTGTTTCAAAGCAGAAAATACAGTGATTTGGGGTCCTTTTCACTGCTGATAAGCCCAGTGGAGTGCAAGCTATGATATGCTGATTCCCCACTTCACACAACCAAGTTTCAGGATCATGCTAGGATCATGTTATGCCAGTGATCCAGCTTTTAATTTAAAAAGGTCAGAAATGAAGTATCCAGTTTCCCCATTCTACATCAGATCTGAGATGATAGGTAAATAATAACAACAGTAATTTATTTTGCAGATCCGTCCAAATCTTGGAGAAAGTGTCAGAAAACAAAGTTTTCTGTAATGTGATAATAGCTTATGATGTCTTAGAAAGTTCAGGCCACCTTTTCTAATTTTACAAAATGATTGTTTCAAGTATCACTTTTTTAATGCTTTGAACTGTGTCCACAAGATTACTGGAAAGAACGTTATTTAATTTCTTGACCAGAAAGAGAGAATGCTAATCAGCTGATGCTGAGAAAGAGACCAAATACCCAGCTTTTCTGAAGAAGGCACTGCACATATAGGGGAAAAATGGGTATGAGGATAGTCTTCTTGGTGTTGTGCAGTGGAATAAGTAGAAGGCTGCCAAAAGACAAGTCCTCTTTCCAGTGCTTCCATTCTTGCTGAGGAGAACCAGACACTCCTGAGTTGAATCAACCTCATTGCCATTGACTTCTCACCACACTGCCTACTTTTATGAAGTAAAAAAGGACTGCTATTTTTATATTCCAGTATTTGTGTCCTATCTCGGTGCTGCATACTATAAGAATTAGGTATCCACTGTCAACAGTATTTTTTACATCAATAAACAAAGGAGGGCAGAAAATTGGATAGACTTGGAGGGAGGTTATACCCTTCAGGAGCTCTTTCCCGCCATATTATCAACGAGATGACAAAATAAATATTTTTGGTAGGAAAGCATATCTATCTCATTTGCCAGAGAAGCAGAAGTAAAGGATCTATTTGTGTTTTCCCTTCAAACAAAAGCAGCCAAGTAGGAATTAAATACACTTTGTCATACTGCTGACTCAGCAAAATGATAGCATCTTCCATCACTATGCATTACCACAGCTGGCTCCTCTTTGCTGAAAGTTAAGGCTAGACCTGAGGAACTTCCCTTCAGTGGGGATAGATTACTCAAGCAGTAAGACTGACACCACTCTAAATAGTGTTTAGAATTTCATAAAACAGAATGCAAAGGGGAACTGCAACAACTTGATGTTGTCTCCACTCTGCTTCTTACCATGGCCTTATTCATGTCACAACTATAGACTATTTCAAATGGAATAGCAAACTCTCCTATGGCTTGGGGCTCTCATAATAGAACAGCCTATCTTTCAAGGTAAATCAGGGGTCTTCAAACTTGGCCCTTTTATGACTTGTGGATTTCAACTCCCAGAATTCCTCAGCCAGTGTGCCTGGCTGAGGAATTCTGGGAGTTGAAGTCCACAAGTCATAAAAAGGGCAAGTTTGAAGACCCCTAAGGTAAATGAACTGCCTTAAATCCTCAGGTTCTACTGATTGTTTTACAGGGTTATCACAGTGACTTCTGGGCTAGATCCACATCAAGCCCTCCTGCATCTTCAAAAGTATCTTCAAAGTTATATCAGCATAGATTCACACGAGTGTTGGATCCTCACTACATTAACTGTTTATGAGAAACTGTCATTTCAAGACCGAAAGGGATATGCTTTGCACCAATAATTTGCAGAATGCAAGCTTCAGTGTATCTAGTATGATTACCCCTTCCTTTGTTTCACAACAGATTAACCTACTTACCATTGGTAACATTTTGCCTTATGGGTTACCAAGGGCCCCAAGCCTTTTGTATAAATATATGACACGTGAAATTTGTTTCTATGTCTCCAAAGCATCATTTTTTCCCTTATTTAAATGTCTGGTTCCTAGTCATATATTCTCAAAATGCTATCCTGTTACATAGCTCAAGGACTTCTGCTCCTAGAATCTCTCAACCCATGGATTAATTATGAGAACACCTCTCTTTTTTTCTCAAAGATTACTCCATTCAGATAGGCAACTGTAGATACTAACAGAGGAGAAACTTTCCTCTGTTTGTTGCCAATGTGTACTTTGGGTGTTTCCACACAGTATTTCCTCTTTAACAAGTTGACACCATCCTACAACTGCTGGGCCCTAGGGCAACTGCCCCTTCAAATGTCTGTTTCATTTATCTGAATGTGCCCCCTCCAGGTATGGTCCATCCACTCCATTTTTCTGAACTTGGATGTGATATCTCCTCTTCTCCATTCCACTCTACATGTAGGAATCCCTCCACTGGTGGCTGTTCTCAGACAATCTTTATGGAGATGTTCCCTTTATGCCTTTCTTCGTGATGCATGTTTTCACTACAGTGGGGAACACACCTCTGTGTCATCTGCATCAAATGTGTAAAACATTGAAAGTGTGGAGGGCAACTTTAGCTTTTCAAGACTGTCTGTATGGTCAAACTGTCCAGATTATATTGCAAAACTGTAAATGGTCTCAACCAAATATTCCATCAGAAATGTACCTCTTGAAATCCAACTGGGACAACTGATTTATTTGCATCATGGGGCAACAAGAAAATTTTCACTTTTTCCCCCAGTAGGGCAGGATAAATCTCTAGGGTCTTGAATGATGTTTTTGTTTTCTCTTAAAATTGATCTCCGTTTCATATTTCCTTGGATTGCTGTCAATTGATGAAGATTGACAAAATATTTTTTCAACTGCATTTTAATCACACTTTTGTGGTCTTGGCAATCATTCTCCACAGAGTGGACACAGTCAATATTGGAAATGTCTATCTTTTGTACTCTTGACTGCTGAATAAAACCAAAGCTTATTTATTGGGGGGGGAAGGAGGGGGGAAATTAGGCTGTTGAAATCTCAACAATTAGACTATACTGATTTCAGATGTTATTTTATACAAACAAGAAGCAATGGTTGGAAACTAACCAAGGAGAGAAGCAACTTGGAACTAAGAAGAAATTTCCTAATGGAATAACTTACCTTCAGAATTTGTGGATGCTCCATCACTGAAGGCCTTTAAAAAGAGATTGGACATCCATTTGTCTGTTGGACTAGAAGACCTCCAAGGTCATTTCCAATTCTATTTTATGTTCAATTCCCAGCCTACTAAAGCAGAAACTTTTTCAGTTCCTTAGTCCATGACCTTTGTGTGAACAGGTGAAGAGCTTGTTCTTTGGATTGATAAGTAAGCAATGCCCAAGTGTCCAAAATCAGAATCTCTTGTCAACATTGAATATATAATTATCTCCTCTTTTTCACCTGCTGGGAATATCTCTGCCTTGTGAGCTGATCCAATAAATTTTCTATCCATCAAGAGGAAATTTTCTTTGCAGATCTCAATTTCCTTTGCCTTACAGCTTTGAAGATTTGGTTCCCAAAACCTTTTGGGAGCAAGCAGAAAGAATTATATTTCACAAGGGTTTCCTATGTGGCTGAAGAGAAATAATTTGAAGAATTCACCTGGAAACAACAATTTAATCCCATCCCATATCAGATCCATCTTATGTTGGCTTTTCTGCTGCACCTGAAACAACAAGATTTGTTGTCTTTTCTATAAAGTAATATCTTGTGGTATTTTCTTGTTTCCTTTGTCAGGAATTACTTTTCTTTTTTCTAAATTGCTGATAAAGCATTTCATGAAGGTCTTGTGCATTTCTATCATCCAGCATTCCTGACATTTCAAGCTTGGAACCTCTTGTTTTCATCATGTTAAGATTGAAATATGTTGATTCCCATTGCTACAGCCTGATTTAGTTCTTCTCAGGGAAAGTAGAGTTTTTGGTAGCCATATATTTGTTTGCTGTGTTGGAGAACTGCATGATTTATGAGGGATTCTCTCACTTTTTTCGTTGAATGTCATTTCTTGCACAGATATTTCCTTATTTCCAAAACCAGTTGTAGTTTTCTACCTGAATCAAAATATTAGATTGCCTATCTTTTCCCCAACTGCCCAACAATATTGAAAACATTATTTCATCTCTTGGATGTCTTTCAACTTCTTATTTCTTTTACCTCTAGTATGCAGCACTGTTTCACGTGACCAGCTTTTTTTTTTTTTTACTTTGCTTCTAGGATGCATCTAGAGCAGGGGTTCTCAACCTTGGCAACTTTAAGACTTGTGGACTTCAACTCCCAGAATTCCTCAGTCACCTTGGCAACTTTAAGACTTGTGGACTTCAACTCCCAGAATTCCTCAGCCGGCTTTGCTGGCTGAGGAATTCTGGGAGTTGAAGTCCACAAGTCTTAAAGTTGCCAAGGTTGAGAACCCCTGATCTAGAGGGTATGTTTTTCTCTCTGATAATTTTGTTGTGAACTAGCCAGACATCTGTGCCTCCTTCTGATCTGCCTTTATTTTATAAGTGTGATGGCAGCATCAGCAGCTTTCTTCTAGTTACTACCCTGCAGAAGCTGTCCCAAGTTGCCAAAATGGGTTCAGCCTTTCATCACTGTACAACTCTACATATTGAACCTCCCACCTCCACGTAGATGCAACCTTTGGAAGAGACATCCTCTTTTCTGTCATTTTGTCTGGTGCCCAGACAAAATTCCAGGTAAGAAACATGTTACTCACTAACAGCCCATTACACTCAGTTACATCTGTGTATCAAAGAGACCACGATGAAGAAGAACTGGTTATCTACCTAACTGCAGTTCTTTGATTAGTCATATGTGATTTCAGAAAACTTGCCATCCTATCTGACCTGGATCTCCTTTGACAGTAAAGGAGTTGGTGGAGACATGGTATGTGTGAGGTGGGATTCCCTCTAAAGGTACTATTCCAGAATCTGAGTATGCTTAATCAATGAGTGTAAGAAACCAGTTTATAGATGTGTATCCGTAAACAGTTCCTGAAGCTTGCAACGGTGGCAAATATCTATAGCTTGGGTATAGGATGAGGGTGGAGATTTGTTCTCTGAACCTGTGGGTTGCTTTGCGAACATTTTGTCACCAGGCTAGGTTACATCTTCAGCGGAGTTTAGGGGATGTCGTTGTCCCTCTGTTTATAAGGGTGTCGTGTGGTCAATGGGTCTTGTGATAGGGAGATCATGTCAGGTGAGGGTCTCGTGAAGCCCAGACATCTTTGTCAGCTGGTGTGTTCCACACAGCTTTCAAGTCATGTCTCTTTATTCTATTTCCATCATTTTATGTGACAACGGGACTGGTTGTATGTTGTAATGCATGAGGCTTGGAGAGGCTTGGAGAGGCTTGGGACAAAGAGACTGTGCCATGTGACTTTACCATGCTGTTTTGGAGCAACAGGAAATGGAGGCGGGGCCAAGAGGTGGCCTGGAACAAAGGAAGCAAGATGGCCATGTTATGTTGTAATGCCATAGGCCTGGAACAAAGAAGACCATGTAGCTGACCATATGGCCTTGGGACAGGAAATAAGGGGGGCTAAGAGGTGGATGGACGTTGTACCAAGATTTGAATCCATTGGCCACAGGGTGGCCCTGCAGTGTAACATTGTCATTGGCTGTTTGTAACCATATGATGCATTGTGTAACCGCCCACTGTAACAGGGAATAAAAGGGGGAAGGCAGCCCTTTGTCTGAGGCCTCACACCCCAGAGAGAAACCTGGCTGGAGTCATGCTTCCTTCTCTAATATTCGGCCCACGTGTGTAGGACCAACCATGGGAATTGAAGCTTGCCTACGGAGGGCAAGGCTTCAGTTGTATCCAGTTCATCTGCATAAAATGCAATTTAATTCTGAGTCAATGAAGATCAGATTGCTTAGGGAGTTCTGGGAAGTAGTTGCAGTACATTATAGATCGTTGCTTTTAGTATGTGTAATATCTATGATGCTTGTTCACTCAACCAAATTTAATGAAAATCCTATCATCTTGGGATCAATAATCAATAATTAATTGTTCAGTTCCTCTTTAAACACTTAAGGTTGGAAGAAACTTAACTATAATCAGACTATAAAACTATAAACATTTTCAAGCTAATCGTTTTTTAAAACTCAGTTTACTACTACCGTTCAGAACGAAGGCTTCCTAAATCAGAACCATTCATTGCCTTATTGACGTGTATTCTGAAGGGAAAGCATCTGTATTTGTGTCTGCATGGCTTTTCCTCCAGAGGATGCTTTTGATCTGGACTGATCTTGTATAACTTGCTGAGAATCATTTCCCTGACTACTGTACAGGTAGTTCTCGACTTATAACCATGGGTTTAGTGCTTGTTCAAAGTTACAACAGTACTGAAAAAAGTGACTTACAACCATCATAGCATCCTCATAGTCATGTGATCAAAATCGGGCACTTGGCAACTGTCATGTATTTAAAATGCTTGCAGCGTCCTGGAATAATATCACTTAGTCCTAGCCAGCTTCTGGCATGCAAAGTCAATGGAGCAAAGCTGGAATTGCTTAACAACCATATTATTCACTTAAGTGCAGTGATTCGCATAACATGCGTGGCAAAATAGGGTGTAAATTGAGGCACGATTCACTTAATGTGAATTCTGGCCCCAGTTGTGTTCATCGTAGTCAAGGACTATCTGTATGTCCTTAATACTGACATGGAGCCTTTTCAGGAATAAAGTGAGAATAAGTTATCATTTTTATCAGAAATTTGGAGATCAGCCTATCTGCAGATTAAGAAAAGCCCCTAAATGTACTTTATTCTTCTAAAACAGGGGTGTCAAACTCACAACGTCATGTGATGTGCCGTGACGTATGGTGACTTTTTTGCGATTGCCGGCAATGGGGTGGGCGCGGTTTCGCTATGGTGCACCTGGCCCGCGGGCCGGCAGTTTGACAACCCTGTTCTAAAATAAAAATAAAGGTGATGCATCTTCTAGCCCTCAGAATAAATTCACAGATGCAAAAGCATAGCGTTTTCAATATATCAACTTGTCAGTAGCTTCTGTTGAGTAAATATTGTTAAGCATATGCCATACAATCTATAATTCTTAAACATTTTTTAAAAAAATATGTTTTATTAAAAATGGTCATAGTTAAATGTATTGCTTAGTTATGTAGCCCTCAAATGTTTCATGCAGCTGTACCAATGTTTATTATTCCTTCTAACTACAAAACCATTTCTCATTTGCTAGGCCTACAAGTCTTCAGATTGCTTGGATTTGTGGCTCCAAGGGTTAGGTTACATCTTAAACTATATCTGAACTTTTTCTTCTTCCATTATAATTCTAGACAGTATACAATCAAAATGTGCAAAAAATAAGAACAAAAGTAAAGCAAATATTTCATAAGATACATTGTTAAATTATGGAAATTGTTTCCATAAGGTGTTGCAATACTATTAAATGAGCAGAATTTTAAAAAGGGGGAAATTAGAAAAAACTCTTTTGACATTAGAATTCGACCTTGAGGCTAATAAAGTTATTGATACAAAATAATTTGATTATCCCAGTGTATCTCTGGTAGGATCTATTATTTCCAAGAAAAGATTCAACTCATTTTGATGATATCTGAGATATATGGAAGGAGATCACTCTTTTTCTGCCCTTGTTAGATTAGCCATGTTGCCATAATGTTTTTGTGTATAATGTGTTGAGTTCTGGATCGATCAGCTGATTTATATTAGGAGCCATTGACTTCTAATTAGCCATTAGTGTCATAACCCTTCTAGGAAACACATCCATTGGAATGATTGGGAGCCAGTGAATGCATTGGGCCAGCAGACCAAGCATGGGAGATATTAGCCTGTAACCATTAGATTTGCAGAACTCGTATTTCAGCCAAATTACTCAGAACATCTCAGAGGAGCAATGGTGTTACTGGATGTAACCAAGAGGCACCAATGCTCATGAAATGTGCGTGGGAACAATGACCTCCTTGGGAATCACTGTGGCTTCCAAATACATTTGCATTCTGAGCTGAATTAGATGCATGCCTGTTTTATTGTCAGAAGACTCCTAAGAGCTTTTGCATAAAATTTACCTTAGGTTTAAAATTTAGTAATGTAGCACCAAAAACATTGTCTATACCTTGTGCCTAGTGCATTGTTTCTCAACCT
Organism: Bothrops alternatus; assembly: GCA_034064705.1. Classification (NCBI taxonomy): domain Eukaryota; kingdom Metazoa; phylum Chordata; class Lepidosauria; order Squamata; family Viperidae; genus Bothrops; species Bothrops alternatus. The sequence continues at coordinate 18,485,515 of JARGCV010000018.1, read as the reverse complement.
TGATAATTTTAAGATGTGTAGACTTCAACTCTCAGAGTCCCTCAGAGTTTTGGGAGTTGAAATCCATAAATCTTTATATATAGCTAGTTGTTTTTTTTTACAAAGTTAACAGATAAACACAAAACAATATAGGGGAAAAAAAGAAATAAGGCTAAAGAAAAAGGCTTGAAAAAAACTATAAACCAAAGCAAAAGTCAAACAAAACCAAAAAAACAATACTTAAAGAAGCGACTTCCAATCTTCTTTATAACAGCTATCAACATACAAAGTTCTCACTTCTTAAAGATGTTAAGGTTGAGAAACACTGGCCTACTGATCAGCTATTGGAAATCCTTGGACTCTTAACTTTTCATTTCTTGTGCTTTTGGACTGAAGCAAGTGATGTGCCTCAGAGAAGGATTTTTTTATTTGGGTGAGGGGTGGACCTATTCTCCAAAGCACCTAAGGGCAGGACAAGAAGTAACAGGTGGAAGATCATTAAAGGAAGCTGCAACCTAGAACTAAAGAGAAATTTTGTGACAGTGAGAACAATTAATTAGTGGAGCAGCTTGCCTCCAGAAGTTGTGAATGCTCCATCACTGGAGGTTTTCAAGAAGAGACTGGGCAATCATTTGTCTAGAATGGTATAGGGCAGTGATGGCGAACCTTTTAGAGACCGAGTGCCCAAAAATTGGCCCTGGCCCCGCTCCAACCCCTGCCCCGTCCCTGCTCCATCCCCATCCTGCCTGATTGTAGGGCCACTCATCACCTCCAGGGCCCGCTGCAGATCACTCAGGCAGCCCAGCAGCACCATGGCAGTCATGCCCTCTGCCCGTGCCCCGCAGCATCAACTGTGCGCTATGGGGCGTGAGGGTACAGTCTTGTCCACGCTGCCTGGTTGCCATGTTCTTGGCTATGCTGCTCTGTGTGGGCCATGCTCGGGGGCGACTCTCCTCCTGGGGGGCTGCTGGTGAGGGGTTGCAGTGGGAGGCAAGGCTGGGGCAACGGCACGTGTGCCCGCAGAGAGGGCTCCAAGTGCCGCCTCTGGCACACGTGCCATAGGTTCACCACCACCACTTGTATAGGGTCTCCTGCATGAGCAAGGGACCCTTCAAATCCTATTATTGTATGTTCTAAGTTATCATATACTCCACATATATAAATCTTCCTTTCCTGACACTGAGTTCTGCTCATTTCATTTTTACTATGATTCAAGTGGTACCCTCTAAACTTAGGCCAGGCACTGGATGGGTGCTTCATTTTGCTCAAGGGGCTTCCTCAGACCTGTCCTATGAAATGTTTGGTGCCAGGACATGGTATATAAGCACTGATTGACCAGGGCCCACACTATTATCAAGGACTCTACACATCCTCTCCATGACCAGTTTCAATTGTTACTTTCTGGGAGGAGGCTTTGTGCCATATAGTAAACCTTGTGAACTCTTTTCTGCTACGTTTTCAAAATGGATTGTGCTTAATATCTATCTCAATCTCTATCTTTACCTGTGTGTGTCTCTCTGTGTGTGTTGTTATCATTTTTGTATAATTTGGCATTTTTGGATGCTGCTATTATTATTATCATTATTATCCTTAGAATGGTAACATTGTTGGTGGGTTTTTGAGAGCGGTGAATCAAAATTTCATTTTAACGTGTGTCGTTGTATATACAGGAAGATGACAATAAAAGTTATCTTATCTTAAAGGTTATCTTATCTACTAGAAGGGTGCACACAATCACCATGTCCCCGAGGTCTGGGATAACAGCCAGGTCTTCAATTGTTTTGGGCCAAGTAGTTGCTCCCCTGGCCTTCCCCTGTTTTCTTCATCTATATGTGTCTACATAGAAAATGTTCCAGATAAAACAGTGTGTGTGACAGAAGTGAGATATTGGCAGCATTGAGGAGGAGCACTTTATTTTTTGAGTTGAAGCACTTTTTTTAAGCAGACCATTCCAGCGATAGAATCAAGGCATGTGTTTGGAAGCAATGTGATAGCATTTCACACAGGCTTAATGGTATGAACATCAGAGGGTTTTTGTGCAGTATGTGGAACATGTTTAATAAACCCTGACTACAGAAGGTTTTTTAAAAATAAGTAATAGCTTCATGTAGTTGAGAAATAGAGGGGAAAGTCACATACATTGTATATCTGAAGATGACATTTTTAACCTTCAGTTAATAGGGGATTCAAATGACATAGTGAGTAAAGAGTGAGGAAAACATGATTTGTGTATAACATTTGTACACCTTTTTTAGCTAAAACTGCAAAATTAAGGATTCCTAATTAATCAGAATGTCATTTTGGTCTTCTTAACAGAGCAATTGGCCTTAAGTTTCAAATTCTCAAGCTGTAAAACAGACTGTAGAAGGTCTATAGATTTCCTCAAGGACTGTAGAAGGGAGACTAATTAGAGTAATAATTAGAGATACTAGGGCTGAATCAACCCTTCTCCCCCCTATCAAAATTCCCAAGCACTGTATAGGATGAATTTGTGATGATTGATCCTCTGACACAACCACATTATATATGCGTGTATGGCTTTCCCCCAACTATTATAGGTGTTGTGCAGGTCCTCGATTTTCTTAATTGTTGTTTCTTGCTGGCACTATGACATCCAGTACAGAGAATTGGTTAGAATGTTGGATTTTGGCTGAGGAAGACCACACTCAAATGTCTGCATGAACAAAAAGGTTGTAGAATAATCATGGGCTCATTCCTGTCTCTTTGTTGATGTAAAAAAAGGAGGGGGGAATTTATACACTAAGCTTCTTGGAGAGAAACAGGATTTTAAACCATGCAATTAGACAAAAGTTAGAGTAAATTTAAAAGTTCCAAAAGATGGATGCCTGCTATTTGAAGGTCAAATTCATTAGACTAAGCAAGTGAAAATTGGAATAAAGCTGAAACAGCCATTCCAGTCAACCAGTTTCTCTCTCTCTCTCTCTCTCTCTCTCTCTCTCTCTCTCTCTCTCTCTCTCTCTCTCTCTCTCTCTCTCTCTCTCTCTCTCTCTCTCTCTCTCTCTCTCTCTCTCTCCCTCCCTCCCTCCCTCCCTCCCTCTCTCCCTCCCTCCCTCCCCCTCCCGCTATGGGTGTGTGGGTGGGTGTGTGGGTGAATTCCCCTTTGGCCATGTGCATACTTATTCAGCAGCACCTTACATCTATCAAAAGGCTAGATCCGGTACCCTTCTGACAATCACAGCCACTCTGGGATGTTTTCCGGATGCTCACTATTTAAACAAGAGTTTGCTGGGCGTAAGGGACAATTGTGAGTACAGATTCTCCCAATTGTTTCCTCTCCTTTCAGATGCATCAGAACAAAATGTCCAAGCTTGTAGTCTATGTTCCACTGTGTCCCATGCTATGGATGGAAGGAAGCCAGTGGGAGAGTTCATTATAGTGTACTAAATTAGCCAATAAGCCTGCATGCATTGTGCAGCGGAAGTATTTGGGCAGCTCCTGTTCCTCAGTGACAGCTGCTTGGCATTAAATGTTGTAATTATCAACTCAGAAAGAGAGAGGCATTTGGAGAGAGAGACTAAGAACAGCAGCTACCGGTAGTACAGAAAAATTAGGATGTGATCTGGTTGCCATTAGACTTAACATCATATTAGGAAATATCCTATCTGTTGAGCTTCCGGTAGATTCCCAGTCATTGCATTCCAGGAGCAAACTATTAGCCTTCCTTTATAATAAATCCAGCACTTCTGTGTTTCTGCTAGATGGTCTTTCCTTGGCCCCTAGCAGAAAAGTCAGTGTCTTGCACTTACAGCCTGCTGTTCCTTCAATTCACAACACCTACTATCTTAGAGCATGTGTAGAAGGTCCAGTGTCAAGGTCCTCCAGTGAAAGGATCTGAAGGAGAAAGATCTTTGCCTAGATATTGTGGTGCAACTAACAGTTAAAGTTTATCAGCCTTCTCCCATCTGGTGTGGTCTAGATGTTTAGGGACTACAACTTTCAGGGAATTAGGTCCCAATACATCTGGAAGGTACTGAATGCTATAGAAAAGAAAGCCAGCTAAATCAGCATATAAGATTGGCTCAGGTCTTCATAGGAAACAATTCGTTCAGCAAAGCTTAGTCTCAATTAAATTGGAAAACCCGAGTTTACAACTGGAGGTTTAGTTTACTCTGTGATTAGGCTCCCTTATTCAATTTAAATGTGGGATGTTGGATTTTGCAACCATTTTTACAAAGATCATGTTAAAATTATGGATAAACAAATAAGCTAGCTTTCCTTATCTTATTATTGCAGTATCCTTTGCACAACTATAGACTCTTCTCATTATCTCATGAGACTATGAAACAGACAGAGTTGTTATATAGAATTAATGGCACGCAGCAGTAGCCAGGAGACAACAATGACTCGAAGGTACAGCAAAACAACAACAAAAAACAATAACAACAAAAAAACCAGACCCAAGGAGCATGAAGCCCACAAGTCATAAAAGGACCAAGTTTGAAGACTCCTGTCCTAAATCTTATCTATTTTCAAAAAGGAGACTTCAAGGAAAACACCAGTGAAACCAAAGTTAGCAATAAGTTCCTTTAGCAATCTATTGAACAAACTCCTTTAAAAACATTGGCCCATCTTCTTTCTTATCTCTATCTCTCCTCTTTTTTTTTTACCATGACCACAACTGTAAATCTTATTTGATAGAATGAAATGCCTTCTTTATCCCACTTATTGAATGAAACAGACAGAGGAGGCAGTTTAAGAAGAGCAAGAGATCGGAGCCACAGAGAAAGCTGGATTCAATTAAAAGAGGGCATACTTTGTCTTCACCCTTATATGAAATCCTGATCCCTTCCTCACCCCCATTAATAAAGAGAAACAGTTGTTAAAGGAACTAAAAAATGATTGTGACATGAGACAAATGTGCTTTGTTTTCCTCCTTTTAATTTATTTCCTGAAGTCCACAGGATCAGAGATGTCCCCAGATGATTAACAGTCTTGATTCTATCAGAAATGAATACCTTTCTGTAAAGTTATTCCAGATATCTTTTAGGAGTTATTTCAGCACCACAGTTGTCTTCTTCATTGACAAGAAGATAACTTTTAATGCAATTCATGGAAGTTGAATAGTGCTGGTTGGACTAAAGATCAATCTACTCACATTCCTCATCCTGTGCAGGGCCCATAATAGGCCCAGAAGAAGAATATGGGGCTTTTGTTTTCCAGGGACCACTATTCAGAGACATGGTTCCTTTGATTCTGGAAGTGTCATAACCCCCATTAGGATTACCTGCCACTGGTTTTTTGTCCTTGATTAATTTATCTAATTCTCGTTGTAAATCACCTGAGTTGGTGGTCATCACCACATTTTGTATTAACTGGAAGAAATCCAGTTGGGGTTCAGATCAATGTATATTGATCTTTTGAAAGCTTTTGATGAAGATTACAGCAGCTGATCTATACTACATATTTCTATAGATTCTATACAAGTACCGGTATATCATGTATAAAATAGTTTTACGATTCTCTATTTGATCACTTTCTTTCCTGCATTGTAAGTTTGGGTTTCCCAGTTAAATTTATTTTTATTAACTATTGCTTTGGCATTCTTTGAATAGTTGGAGAGGTTTGTTTTAAGGCGGAGGGATGTATGTTAGTGACTGATGCTATGATATTTGTTATTTTTGATTTGATTTTGAAGAAACACAAATTAAAGTCTGAGTAAAAAACAACATACAATGCATGCAGTCCCTGACAGGTAGGAATTAACTCTTTCTGTGACAGTTTTCCTAACCCAGCATGGCCCAGGTTGTACCACATGTATAGGATCTCTGCAAGGTCTGTGAAATCTCCTTCCATTACCACCCAAGGAGTTCAGAACGACTCAATCTGGACAGCTGGCATTGTTCCATTAAATACCGACACAAATACTCCTAAGTATTTGTTACTTGAAGTTGTCAAAGTGGTATATATGAGCATAAAGATGAATAAGGAAACAAAGCAAATTACCTGAAAAGATTATAAGGTCATATGGTCCAGTAATATTAATAAAAAGATGACCAGGCAGTGTAAGAAATTGATTGGTTGATAGATTGATTGAATGAATACTTTATTTGGCCAAATATGATTAGAAACACAAGGAATTTGTCTTCAGTGCAGAGGCTCTCAGTATACATGCAAAGGAACAGAATTATCATCGTCATCATCATCATCATCAATCATCATCATCCCAATAAGAGGGGGAAGTAAAGAAGATAATAAGAAGGATAATAATAATACAACAGCCATACTGCAAATTATTTAAACACAGCCTGTTTTGAAGCAAGAAGCCCAGCTAAGATGTCTCATCCAGTGCTGGAATAATTCTGAACTTTGACATTCTTTAAACTTTATCATTTTCTCCTCACTTTCCTATCTTTTTTTCACACCTTCTTTCCTTTCCTTTTCATTTTACACGTTTCATATTGTCTAAATGAAAGTACAAGAAACTAGTTAAAGTTTTTAGCTTGGGAGCAGGTACTTGACATTTTCTCCAGCCATGTGGGACTCACTTGACTGGAGTCTCTTTCTGGTTGTTTGAAATTATATTATATTCAATATTAAATTATATTCACCATTTTATATACTGGACTGCTTTTTAATAAGGCATGGGTGATTGCTTTTTTTTTTATTAATGTTTAGTTTTGCTGCACTTCATCCAGAATCACACTGTTTGAGTTGGGCAGCTACATACATACTGAAAATAAATATATAAATGAAATATTAAAATGAATATATTTATTTATTTTATGTGATTTTTGCTTTGTATTTTACCACCTTGGGTTCCATCTAACATCTTCTCAAAGTAATGCTCTGTATTTCACAATCTTTTGGCTGCTCCACATTACAACCATCTTGTTTCCTTTTAACAAAAGTTGAATACTCTTAGAGTTATTAATTGTCTTTAATGATATGTAGAGTGGTTAAGGCTTTACCTTTAAACAACTCAATAGAAGACTATTTGTTTTCACCTTTTTTTAATCATGAGAAGGGGCAAAACCTAGACATCTCACTTTCTATGACCATTTCAACAGGACTTGGCAAACCCAGATAGCAAGCTTCATTTAATATGCTGTAAGCTTCTGCTATTGACAATCTAACTAGAAACTAATGACTGATCCTTACTTTTTTACCTTGCAGTTGTCCAGCATATCAAGCGCCACAATATCGTCCTCAAGAGGGAGCTGGGAGAAGGAGCCTTTGGCAAAGTCTTCTTGGCTGAATGTTATAACCTATATCCTGAACAGGATAAGATCTTGGTTGCTGTGAAGGTAAAAAAAAAAATATATATCCTATAGACTTTTGTTAGACACCAGTCAGTTCTGTTTCTCCAGAATAAACTATTTCTTTCTGAGAATATTACTTTCTTTAGCCTCCCGTTATTGCTTAAATTGATCCACAAAGGCATTTGGGTTTCAAAGAAAGACTTACTCCTTTGTCTATGTATTTACAAAGTTATATTAATTGCTGTTGTTTTAAGGCAGAGACCTATAATCCAAAGTCCCAGAGTTATACATAACTGCACCATTTTGGATACTGGTGCCCCACAAGTTTCACTAAGAACTGCTAGTAACTGTAATGGTTATTGCGATGAAGCGAAAAACTATTAGATATATAAAGAGTCATCTTGCTACCTGTGTTGAATAAATTCAATGCAATGTTAATGATGCATGCAAAGAAATGCAATCTGGTTGAAGTTTTTATCCTGTCCCTACTCAATGGGAGATTATGGCCCCTCCAGAACACCCTACAGGGGAAAGGTGAAGCCTTAAATAGAAAATGTTCTGGACCTCTGTGGCAAATCTTGATGAGCTTTGCAATGAATTCCATTGCATTGCATCTACAGATAGTCCTTGACTCAGGACCACAATAGGGACCAGGACTTCTGTCACTAAGTGATGCAATTTTTAAGTGAATTGCACCCATGAGAACCTGTCGTAAGTCACTTTTTTCAGCACCTTTGTAACTTTGAACAGTTGTTAAACAAATGGGGTAGGCAACAATGTCTCTTTTATAATCTGTGGATTTCAATTCCCAGAATTCTGGACCCAACCATGCTGGCTCAGGATTTCTGGGAGTTGAAGTCCATAGGTTGTAAAGGGGCCATAGTTGCCTACCCCTGGTTTTCTCTGTCAAAAGAATACAAGCATTGAACAGCCCCAGTGTATATAACCTTATTCTCTTCTTCAACTCCTTTCATACATTTAACAAATATACACAAAATAAGTCACTTTTTGACAGATCTGGGGATTTGACTTCAAAGTTAAGCATTAGCTTTCATTTGGGTTTACTTTGTTTTTCAAACCCCGTGGTTGTCTCTATGATTAAGAGATGAAATGGACAAGCACAATTCATGCAAGAAGAAATCCAGAAACACAAACAATAATAAGGACACATTCTGGAGACTGGTGAGGCAAACTCCAGAATAGGTGCAGAGCTGAGTTGCACTGACCACCAGTTTTGCGAAATGGTTTCTATTTTCTCCAGTTGAGATGGAGTACTTTGTGACCGATATGTCCATGTTAGAAAAAATGTAGATTGAGGAGCAACAGAACAAGTTGCCCCATATCTTTGTTAACGTTCACGTATTGTCACATTTTCTTTTCATTCATTGGATCTTTGATATGCCTCTTCACTGGCTGCTGAGTAACCCAGAACAGCATTGTTTACTGTATGCATGTGAAGAAATAGCTACTGTTGTGCCTTGTGGGAAGTCTAAAGCTGAAAATGAAGGGTTTGGCAAGAAAAGGGGAAAGCGAAAAAAATTCAGCAGATATTCTGATCTTGTAACCATAAATAATTTGAAAAGAGTAGGTCTTCCGAGATCTTATATAGAAACAGGGTAAATAAATTTATACATGTTCACACATAGAAAAGCCTTTTTGAAAGGAGAAGGTTCTGTTCAAAAGGTAACTGGATTTTCTTGATTCATCCAAGAAGCTTCTTCAGTTCTGAAATAAAGAAGCTTCTTGAATGAGAAGTGAAACATTTTCAAGGAAAATATCAAGAAAGCCTAGTTGCCTTTTAAACAGCACCTTTGGGATAACCATGACTGGATGACTGAGAATCTCTATAGAGAAGGAGAAGGAGAAAGAGCGGGGCAATGGGTTTATTTTTACTTTCAGTTTGTTTGTAGAGAGTTTGATGTGTAGGCTTCTACTTTCCAGTCAGCTCCTGTGCAAGATTTAAGTGAGATTTAAATGGCATGCTGGCTTTCTGTAAGTCCTCTAAAACCAATGCGATGAGAGGGTGTGCTGAGTGGAAATAGCCTTTTTCTATCTTGTTTGAAAGTTGACTTGTGTTACATTACTTTTATCCAGAAGTGGAGAAATCTTATTCTAAGAAGCCACACTGGCAACAGACTAAATTAGACTTCTGTAAAGATGGACAAAATTGCCTATTTTGTTTGATATAAAATTAGTATTTTTTTTCTATCCACCAAATTTTCTATCCTGATTTGGCATCCGTTTGCAGTATGCATTCTTATGCATTTTTGCTCTTAATATGTGCATTTCTTTGCAAGCAATTTCCCCTAACATAGGTATTTTCATATGCCACCTTCTATGCTATTTTTAGATACTTTTATTGGTCAAAGTACTACACTGCAAAAGATAAAAGATAACCGTGTTGGCATTCTAATTTGTCCATTATCAATTGTGGGGGCACAAATTAATTCAAATTGTATCAAAGTCTGGAACTGACTAATTTCTTCTCTAATTCTAGTCATTAATACACATTGCTCTCTACTTTGCCTGATTTCTGAAGGGTTTTTTCATGTTTTCATTTTGAAAACATTCAAGTCACTAACATTAGGATTTTGCTATTTAAAATTACAATCAAGGTAATTGTATGTCTTCAAATGAAAATTTATGTTTATCTTTTTTATGGTGCTAGGAGAGATAAGGATAAGTATTCAAAATACTAGGAATCATTTTCAGATATAAATGCAATTTTATCTGAAACACATCTACAGCTATAACTTGGTTATTTCTATAAGATTATCTCTTATTTTGCAATATTGCAAAGCTCAGTATAAGCTCTGAGCCTTTCTATTTTATCATAATATTCCCAAAAACCTTACAATGTTATTTTGAACTCATAAGGAACTACAGTAATGTGGGGGAAATTGCCCAAAATATAGTTTTCTCCATAAACAGATTTTCCTCCAATTTTGAATTCATTCTTCCTTTTCCTGGCTTCTGCCACTTATAGAATTTGGTCCAGTTCTGTTCAATGTTTAGGGAGTTATCCTGCAGATTGACCAACAGATAAACAAACATTTACAGTTCAGGATTATTTTAGGTAAGTTGATTGAGAAACATTTTAAGAAGATAGTAAAGATATTTATTATCTTTTCTAAGGAGTGCCAGTTTGGTCTAGTGGTTAAGGGACCATGGTAGAGAGCAGACTATGAGCAAGTCCCGCCTTAGTCATGAAAGCCAGCTGGGTAACCTTGGGCCAGTCACTTTCTCTCAGCTCAACCCACCTCACAGAGCTGTAGTAGAGAAAAGGAGGAGAAAGCAGTATTAAGTATTTCCACCGCCTTGAGTTATTTGTAAAAATTATATAGTTGTGATACAAACAAATAAATAAATAAACTGTTGAAAACAGATGAGGAAAATAAAATGTTCTTCCAGATATAGCAGTGATCCCGACAAAGAAATCTATTCTATTTCGAGAAAAGTAAATGTTCATCTGAGGAAAAGCTTTATGACAACTCTACTGTTGTCAGTATTTAGAACATGTACATGGAAGCTGTCCTCAGAGTTTCTAATAAATACATGGAGATAGCAGGAAGGGATGGCCACTGAAAGTTAACCCTGCGAAAGACATCTGGAAAGTGCCGAGGTCTCGGAGGGATGGAGAGGGCAAGGAGGAAAAAAAAAATTATTAAGCAAGTTTCTAGTTTTATGAGAACTGCACTGAGGACCCCAACATTAGAGCATGTCATAAAAATGTTCCCACAAGAGTAATTCTCAGAAAAAAAAAAGAACCTATCTGGATTAAGAGAACTTGTTCATTTGGCTGTTTCACAAGGCAGTGTATTGTTACCACAGCAACCGTTCCATCATAGAACTCAGCAGCTTCTTGTAGATCAAAAGCAAAAGCTCATTGGGCTCCTTAGGGGTTCCATAGCAAGGGCTTAATAGCACTATAGATGCAACAGTTCTACCAAATGAAGTTTTACGGTTATCGCTGTAACACTCCTGGGAGAGATAAGGGCGGGTATATTCAGGCTGTTAGTGCTGTCTTTCTGCATAAATACCATTTTGCCTGTATGTAGATACAGTTATGACAGTAGTTCCTCAGAAATGTATCTCCATCTTTACGGTATTACAAAGTTCAGCAAAAGCTCCTTGACATTTTACTGCAGTATTTCCAAAAAATATCACAATATTATTTTGAGTTCATCAGGAACAACAGTAATGTGGGGAGATGTAACCCAAGACAAAAATGAAGGATTTTGGGGGTTTTTTTTAGCTCAAGTCTTCAATAACAAAGGTGACCTCATTCAGTACAGGTAGTCTTCAACTTACAAACATATTTGAGCCCAACATTTCTGTTGTAAAGTGAGACATTAGTTAAGTGATTTTTGCCTGATTTTACAACCTTTCTTGCCGCAGTTGTTAAGTGAATCACTGCCGTTGATAAATTAGTAACCTGGTTGTTAAACGAATCTGGCTTTCCCACTGACTTTGCTTGTCAGAAGATCGCAAAAATTGATCACATGACTTGGGACACAACACTGGTCATAAATATGAACTAGTTGCCAAGCATTTGAATTTCGATCACATGATCCTGCGAATGCCATAAAAGTCATAACTGTGAAAAGCAGTCATAAGGTGGATAGAGAAAAATTCTTTTCTCTATCACACAATACCAGGACAAGGGGGCACTCCCTAAAGCTCATAGCTAAGAAAGTGAGGACAAATAAAGGGAAATATTTCTTCACCCAGAGAGTCGTTGATTTATGGAATTCACTTCCAGAAGGGGTCGTGACAGCTGTCAGCCTTGACAGCTTCAAGGCAGGGTTAGATAGATTCATGGATGCAAAGTGTATCGGTGGTTATTAAAACGGATGTCCATGTGCCGCCTCTATGCTGGTTGAGGCAGGCAGGATTCCCTTGAGTACCATTTGTTGGGGGTCAAGGGAAAGGGAGGGTTTTGCCTTCTCTTTCTGCTCAAGATCCCCATGTACAATTGGTGGGCCTCTGTGTGACACCAGAATGCTGGACTCGATGGACTTTGGCCTGATTCAGCATGGCTCTTCTTATGTTCTTATGTTCTTATCACTTTTTTCAGTGCTGTTGTAACTTTGAATAGTCACTAAATGAGGTAAATCAAGGCTTATCTATACAGGTTTGAGATAGTTGCCTTGATGATGGACAGACAGATGAATGAACAGAGTGCCAAGCATTGACATAATTTCTTCCCAATATTCCAAAATTGGGTTGGAAAAAAAATTGAATCAGAAATGTGGATATTAGAGTCACTGAGTTCGGAGTTGGGAATCCCAAGAACAGAACAGAATAGAATATTTCATTAGCGAAGTGTGATAAGACACACAAGGAATTTGTCTCCGGTGAAGAAGCTACCAATAGTATCAGTAACTATGATATAATTACACCAAAGCACCTTATCTTTTTAAGCTAACTCCTTCCAATTTCATGATTTTCCCCCCAAGACTAACAAGTTACAGAAGTTGTTAAGCATCTGGAGATAAGTACCTTTCTTTCAACTTTTGATTCTTTCTTTGTAGACTCTGAAAGATGCCAGTGACAATGCCCGCAAAGACTTTCATCGAGAAGCAGAACTACTTACTAATCTACAGCATGAACATATTGTCAAGTTTTATGGAGTGTGTGTGGAGGGAGATCCTCTCATCATGGTCTTTGAATACATGAAACATGGAGATCTCAATAAATTCCTCAGGTAAATTAAGAAATGTTTGTGGTATGTTTTTATTTATTTGTTATTTTTCCACATTCTACGTTCAGATCTGAATTCCCTTGAACTCCCCTGACATTTCACTATTAATTTAGAGATTTGGAGAGTCAAAAACGTGCATGCAGTGTTCCTGTTAATATCTATATTTTTTCCTCCAAGCATTTTATAAGCAGGGCTAGGAACCTTTGGCTCTCTAGATACTGCTGTAGTTCCCAGAAGCCACAGCTAACAAGGACAGCTGGTATTCTCAGAGTTGCAGTTCACCAGTATTTGAAGGGATATATCTCTGATATAAGAGGGGGGAAATCAAGGTGTGGAAAGATTGAAGGAACCACAATGCTTTCAGCTTGGTTTTTTGCAATTAAAATAAAAACAGTACATCATTTTACTAAGGTTCTCCAGTCATGGTATTCCAGACAAGAGACATTGAAATATATAGGTAGTCCTCAACCTGTGACTACAATTGAGCCCAAAATGTCTGTTGTTAACTGAGAAATTTCTTAAGTGATTTTTGCCCCATTTTACGACTTTTCTCACCACATTTGTTAAGTGAATCACTGCAATTCTTAAATTAGTAACACGGTTGTTAAGTGAATCTGGTTTCTCCATTGACTTTGCTTGTCAGAAGGTTTCAAGAAGGGATCACATGACTCCAGGACACTGTAACTGTCATAAATGTGAGTTAATTGTCAAGCATCTGAATGTGAATTTAAATTTTGTGACCACTTATGACCATGCAGTGGTCATGCAATGGTCCTAAGTGTGAAAAATATTCATATGTCACTTTTTTCGGTGCCATTGTAATTTCGAATGGTCACTAAATGAACTGTTGTAAGTTGAGGATTACTTGTATAAATAGAACTAGCGGTGTCTGGTTGGCCTTACTTGGGCGCAGAAGCTAAGGAGTATTGTGAGAAGGTATAGCTCCAAGGAATATTGGGGATAGAGGGCAACGGTAGATACTGAAAAATATACGTTGAAGAAGAAAATGGCAAACAATGCTCATATTGCTGCTAAATAAGTTGCAAGATTGGGTGCAGCATGAAGTTCATCTGAAAGGAGAGCTTCCTTGTTTTCTTACTAACACTTAGTAGTTTTTGCTAATTCTCCATCCCAGGTATATCAAACAATCTGTGAGATATGAGAGGTATAGTCTCAAAACTCAAATTTGACAGTTGTTCACATTGGAAAATGCATTTCTTTTTCAGAATCCCACTCTCCTGCAAATGCACAACACATTTCAAAGTTTGGCCTTAAAGAAAAATCCCTGAAGCTATTCATCTTGAATTTGGCAGCTCTGATCCACTCAGAAGGGGCAACTATGCTCTCACGTTTCATCTAATTTTGTCCAAGTTCCTTTCTAAAACTTGGTAGACTTCTCCCTCTTGTAATATTCTGCCATACATACGCATTTAAAATGTAAAAAAAATAGATCTGTAAAAAAAAGTAAACAATTATAATCATGTGTCAATTCTCCGTGAAAGTCAGTGAGTGTGCAAAGATTCACATTTCCAACTCTTTAATTTGCATTTGGCCCTGCAATCAATCCGGATAGTTTTCCAATGGGTCTAAGATGAAACTGGTCTATTTTCCAAATTGCTGAGTTGTGGTCCAAATGGAATAATTTGATTGGTACGCATTCCTGCATAAGAATAGTCCTGCTGGCTCAGGCCAAAAACCCATCCTTTAGTCCAGCATTTTGTTTCTCATAGTGGCCTTCCAGATGTCCCTATGCCACGTGGTAATGAATTCCACAGGCTAATTATGCTTTATATGGAGAAATGCTTCCTATTGTCTGTTTTAAATCATCCAATAAGCTTTATTGCATGGCCTTGGTCTTAATGTTTAAGAGCCAAAGGGAAAAAAAACCCTCCCACCTACTTTCTCCAGCCTGTGCATGCATGATTTTATATGCCTTAGTCATGTTCTCACTCAATTGTCTTTTTTATCAAGCTCTGTCCCATAAATGGGGATTACAATGCTGGCATGTTTTTATTTTATTTTTAGTCTTTTTCCTAATGATCTTTTGCTGCAGTTTTCACAGTTGCCACACCACTTATTTTAGTGTTATTCTATGACCCCAACATCTTTGTCAGTTAGTTACAATGCTCAGACCACATCAAATTCTATATGAGGAAGGCTTGTATATGTGTTACCTCATAGCTACTTAAATTGGACTACATTTGTGATTTGGTTGATCATTGATCCAATTTAAAGACATAATTCCAGTGTTCTTTAGTGTTATTTTTGTTGTTTATCAGCCCAAATATTTTATTATCATCCCCATACTTGGGCAATTTCTGAATAAGCTGAATAGATTCCCAATAAAGGTCTTGAGAGCTTCTACTTCGTACTTCCCTCCACTGAGATAATTGCTGCTTTATTTCCACTCTCTCCTTTCTGTTCTTTCTAACCTGTTACCAATTTATAAAGAGACCTGGCTTCTTATCCCATGGATGCTAGGTTTACTCAAGAGCCTTTGATGAGTAACTTTAAAAAAACATCTAAGAACGTTGGACATTTTGGCTTTTTTGTCATCCAGTGCCTCAGTTGCTTTGAATGTCTTTTCTGCTTCTAATATATATATATAAAGGAGTTTTTACCATTCTCTTTTTGTTTTTTTCCATATACATGTTCTGCCCCCTTCCCCGCATTATCTAGCAAAGTTTATTCTCCTTTTTGTACTCCTAATTATGATGGGAGGGGGCACAATGGTTCGGCGGTTAAAGATGCTGAACTTGTCTGCTAGAGAGCTGACAACCTGGGTTCAAGATTCGAGTGCATGACGGGGGACTACCCGTTACTTGTCCCAGCTCCTGCCAGCCTAGCAGTTTGAAACCATGCAAATGCAAGTAGATAAATAGGTACCATTTTTGTGGGAAGGTAACAGTGTTCTGTGCACCTCAGTGTATAATCATGTTGGCCACAAGAACATGGAAGTGTCTTCAGACAATGCTGGCTCCCTTGGCTAAGAAATGAAGATGAGAACCGTATCCTAGAAATGGACATGACTGGGCAGGGAAACCTTTACCTTAAATTATGACAGACTTTTCATTCATTATCTCTTACAGTTACCTGGACACTATTCCAAAGCCATGCTGGCCTCATGGGTTGGTGATCTTTTTTACATGGTTAATGTACCTAGTTGAGCTTCAGTTATTAAGGATTTAAATAATTTCTCTTTGGCCCTCTGTTTTTCATCCATCCTTTCATTCTGATAAATATCCCCTTCTGTACTCAAATGTGTTGGACCCCACAGGCAGTTCCTCAACTGAGTGCATACTAAATATAATAATATTATAGTCAGTGTCCCTATAGATTCTGCAGTAGTTACCATTTACACAAGATCACAGTCATACTTTAGGATTAAGTCTAGGGTTGCCTCCCTTTGGCTGGTTTTATGCTAAGGCTAATCACTTAATCACTGGTTTCTTTGTCACAGCTTAAGCTCTGTCTATGTCAGAGTAATAGAAGTCTTCAATTATTTTAAGAACATGTATTTTTCTATATAAATATTGCATATTTCTAATCTACATTTGTGGCCAGGTATTACTTCCCATTGTGATTCTCTGGAGGAATCTGGTCTTCTATGTTGTCTATATCTTATGTTCTCTGAACTGTTTTATCTTGCTTTCTACTAACAGCATTCTGAAAAGCATTATGATAAAAATTAGACACATACCTGTGATTAAAAATGAATGGTAGTTAGGTTATCAAAATAAAATATATATTCATATATTCATTAACCATGATTCAAATATGTGAATAGTATGTATCATTACCTGAAAACAGTATTATAACTCAGGTTTCATGATTGACATATTTAAATCTGTCAATAAAGCATTTTCTACTAGCCATATCTGTAATTCTCTTCTACAAAGCTTTTATTTTCTATAGCAAAAAAATCTGAAAAATATTGATTATTTGTATAAATAAACAATATGTTTATGATATAAATATATCATAATTTAAATTGGGTAAAGAATAGACTATGTACCACTTTTATAGTGCACATACCAACACATTGTACTTCATTTCATAAACAAAAATCTTTCAAACCAAGTACTCTGAATTTTGCTTCTGGGAAAATCCAGACTCACATTAAAAATGGCTTTGCCTACTTACACACGTTAAAAGTCTTAAAGACTAGTACATTTATTATAGAATTAGAAGTTTGAATCAACACTATTGCATCAAATGCCAAAATGCATTCTTTATTAAAATGAACACCTTTTGTTTATTAATGCAAGTACAGCATTCCCCTGAGAAAAGGTAAAATATTTCAAATAAGGAGAAACAAACAAATAAAACTGTCTAGTCTTGTTCTGAAAGAAGAATGCGTCCATAAAGAAACGGCAAAGTGAAATGATATTATTATTATTATTATTATTATTATTATTATTATTATTATTATTTATTAAATTTCTATGCCGCCCTATTTCGAGAACTCAGGGCGGCTCACAGCATAAATAGAAATCCAATATTAAAATACTACATAATAAATATATAAAAAATACATACGGTATATAAAAAGAAAACCCCTAAATTTAAGAAACCATTCATTCAACAAACATACACACAAACATACACTGGCTAGGGGCAAGATGTCAACCGCCCCAGGCCTGTCAGCAAAGATGTGTCTTAAGGAGTTTACAAAAGGCGGAGAGGGTGGGGGCGATACGGATCTCCGGGGGGAGTTGATTCCAGAGGGCCGGGGCCGCAACAGAGAAGGCTCTTCCCCTAGGCCCCGCCAGGCGACACTGTCTGGCTGACGGGACCTGGAGAAGGCTGACTCTGTGGGCCCTAACCAGTCGCTGGGTTTCATGAGGCAGCAGACGGTCCCCTAAGTAACCTGGTCCGATGCCATGTAGGGCTTTATAGGTCATAACCAACACTTTGAATTGCGTTCGGAGACCAATAGGCAGCCAATGCAGCTCGCGGAGTGATGCCGAAATGTGGGCATTTCTGGGCAGGCCCAACACTGCTCGTGCGGCTGCATTCTGCATTATCTGAAGTCTCCAAACGTTTTTCAAAGGTAGCTCCATGTAGAGAGATGATCGATGTATCATCATCATTGTATATACAAAGTCCATGTTCAAGACTAGGTGTTCCTAATTAGGTGAAGCAGTTTTGTTTTAATAACCCAAAGAATTGCTGCTGAGCATTGGTACAGCTGTATTAGTAGTCATAATATGATTTATTTGTATTGGGCTAATATGTTCTATAAACAGTGTGATTTGCAAGCGATTGTTGTCCCCAATTCGGATCTGAGCCTGGTGCCGAAGCCGATGAAGAACACCAGACACAAGGTGCAGGTTTTGTTTCCTTTTATTGATGCTCTTGAAGAAAAGGGGTCCTGGCCAAAATGCCAAGAAACCCTGAACAATAGAATTAAGAAAACTTTATACAATTTCACTAAAGCAGAAGGTGGGACAAGGCGAGATATATAAGGAATGTCATCTAATAAACATTTTAGTGAAGATCTAACAATCGTTCTATTGGTTTCTAGCTGTCCATATTCCTAAGCTGTAGCTAATTAATGCTTCAGGAGTTATTTAACACAGAGGTCTCCAGCCTTTCTTGGTTGGCAGACCAGAGGGAAAGGGGAGGGGGAAGCGTTTTTACGCACGTGCGTATACACACAAACAGGGCCGTGAGCATGTGTGATGCTAACTGGGCGGTGCTAGCGCCCACATGGCACTTGCTAGCACGACCCCATTTTCACCACGCGGTGTCCCGTTTTTGCCACACGGGCGCTAGCACTGCCCTGTTTGCGCTATGCGGTGACCCGTTTTCACCATACAGCACCCCATTTTTGCTGTGCAGTGCCCCATTTTTGCCGTGCGGTGCCCCGTTTGCATAACCGCAGTGGTATTAGTGCAAGTGTGTGCGAGTGCGCACACACACACATACGCACACTGGGCAGCCTGTTCCACCCCCGGTGGCCAGCAGGCCACAGCCCGGTAGTGAGCCACAGTCCACAGGTTGAAGACCCCTGATACACATTCTGTTTGCTCCAGGCTATCCCTATTCCTAAGTTTTAGCTGTGGTATGCAGGATGTCTAACTTTTGTTACTGTTATCAGTCCTTTAACCACCCAGAGTTGATACAAGTTTTACACCTGCATATTCTCTGTGAATAAGCATTCTGTATTCTTGCCAGTCAGGCTCCACAATTACAGCCTTCTTGGTTTTCTTTCAAATGTACGCCATAGCCTTGCTTTGTTTTACCCTCAGACAGCCCATTACAACATTTTAGGATTTAGGTGATGTGAGAACTCACCTGGGTTATTCACCAGCTTAGCTGAAGGAGTGAATCATCTGTTTATTTCAGTATATTCAGTATATTTCATTCTCTTATTTCACCTAAAATGTTTCTTTATTTTCTTTATTTTCTTCTATAAAATGTTGTAGATTAATATGTTTGGAATAAAGCCTTGAATCAAGAATTATGATACTTGGCGTTAACTCAGGAATTTTTTTTTTTTCAGTATTCATCAGTTTAATTTCCACAGGCTGGGTAACTAAGATGTTGACAGAGCAGGAGCTTCCCTGCTGAGCTCCTAAATGATATTTGAATTATTCTATCCATTTGTATGATTTTTAAAAATTTAGTTTCCACTAAAGCAGGGTTGGGAAACTATGGCAATCTTTCTTTCTTTCTTTCTTTCTTTCTTTCTTTCTTTCTTTCTTTCTTTCTTTCTTTCTTTCTTTCTTTCTTTCTTTCTTTCTTTCTTTCTTTCTTTCTTCTTCCTTCCTTCCTTCCTTCCTTCTTCCTTCCTTCCTTCCTTCCTTCTTTCCTTTCTTTCCTTTCCTTCCTTCCTTCCTTCCTTCCTTCCTTCCTTCCTTTCTTTCTTTCTTTCTTTCTTTCTTTCTTTCTTTCGTTCTGTCGTTCTTGGGAAACTATGGCAATTTTTCAATCACTGGACTTACACTCTCACGGCTGGCTCAGGAATTCTGGGAGTTGAAGTTTCCATAGTTGCCCACCCCTGCACTAAAGTGTGTACAGTTGCCCAATTTTTGTTAGACTGTTAGAATGCAGACACAAAAAAAAAAGCTTCATGTATTGCAGATGGTTAGACTGAAATCGTGAGAAAGCAGATAAGGACAATCCTATTGTGGCAACATAGCCAAGTACTTTTCACTCACCTTCTATTTGTTTTCCTCTCCCCCCCCCCTCCAATAAGCCAGTAAGTCTGATTTTCTTTGTTATTACATTGCTTTATCTTGGTACTTTTCTTTCCATCTTTTTATATATCTGTTATAGGTGCAATTGGTAAGTGAAGAATGGCATCACATCACACCACAAACTGTTTTGCCTAAGAAAACTCTTAATGAGAAATCCCACTAACCACAAGCAAGCAGAGCCTTTTTGCTTTATTATAATAAATAAATAAATAAATAAATAAATAAACAAACAAACAAACTCCCTGGATGGGAAGCTCTGGGATATACATATATCTGTTATTTGCCTGCTTATAAAGATACTCATTAGCCTTAGAAGGTTCGGAAAATCTATTGATAAAGATTTACTTCTATTGCATGTCTTGGAAATTAGTGGAAAAAAACAGCCTCCCACAACGGAATGCATGCATTAAACTTTAGTTATAATTGCATTGCTTTAATTTAAAGCGCCCATTCACTTATATATTATGGTAGTGGCTTCCCTTCTAACTGTTGCATTTTGAGTTGAAGCAATCTGACTGTAATATATCTTCCTTTTAAAAAGTTTTTTTATTCTGTAACATCCAGAATGGTTCTCTCATTTGACACTAATTATGATATGAGAGAAAATCTGCATGTAATCATGCTTTGGAAACACATTTATTTCTTGCCCTGCAGCGCCCCCCAAGGCCATCGAGAGAAAAAAAAATGATCTCACAATTTGTAGGCAGATACACACATACACACAACTCAAACAGAGACAGACAGACAATTCAGGCCAGAATCTGAAGATCAAAAAGGATTCCTGAATGTGAAATTTAGGCAGTGCAATACTTGAAATGTTTCAGGAGTGAAGGCTGACAAAAGTAAATCCACTTCAAGAGGAGTTGAAGCAGTGATTAGAGAATGCAAATAAAAAAAAAACACAAAAAATACCAACTCCAGGCTATGCATAATTGTCTACAGAAACTCTAGAAGCAACACAATCAGAGTTTGTATCTTTTGAGGTTATTCTAAACTGACTGAGTTTGTCATGGCAGCCAGAGGATATAGGAGTGGGTTCTCATTCTTGTATTCCCTTAGATCAGTGGTTCTCAACCTTTTTCAGGTTGAGACCCCACTTGCGCCGCCCATGCGCGGCACGACCCCGACGAAAAATAAATAAATGGCGGACTGCGACGGGCCGATCCGCGCATGCGTGGCGCGCGCGCAACAGCCCAAACCGTGCATGCGCGGTGCGCACGCGATGAAAAAAAAAAACAAAAAATGGCGGACCGCGACGGGCTGATCCGCGCATGCGCGGCACGCACGCGACGGCCCGAACCGCGCATGAGCTGCGTGCGCACGACGAAAAAAACCAAAAACACAAAAAACAAAATGGCGGACCGTGGTGTCCGGCGACCCCCGCGAAACGGTCGTTCAACCCCAAATGGGGTCGCGACCCATAGGTTGAGAACCGCTGCCTTAGATAGTCTTGATATATGACTGTAGAAAATTATATTGAATTGAGATAGATAGACTTGACTTTTGTGGGGAGGGATAAGAATGGGGCAGAAGGACAACATGACTAGGTCACAGAACCCTGTTAAAAGCTGGTACGGTAGTATTATAGCCCCTCAGAAGTCTTTTACACTCCAAATATTTGGTTACAGGCAAGAATATGACTGTATGTGATTTTCAGCGCAGTGTTCTTTGAGCTTCAAAGAATGGAGTGGTTCTGAAGTGCATGTACTTCATGGCATTTAATTTTAGCAACCTTGATCTGTGCTTCTACTATCTGAAAAGAGTTGATTCGCAGCTCTACAGCTCAGAAACAGAAATAGCAAGTGCATCATCCAGTAATAATATGGCACATTTTGAAGTCTCACAGTTTATTGAGGAAGAAGGAACAGAACAAGTTCCTGAAAAGTAGCACAAAAATAAAATGCAAGGTTGAGTGATTCTTGCATAAGCAGGGAAAGAAAGATATTTGATTGGGGAAGTATATTATAAATGTTTTTGATCAACATTAAGTGGAAATAGTAGTAAGGTACAGTACGTTCACTTATTAAAAAAAATAACAAAATATGTTCAGAACAGGGTAGGGTGGATGATTTAATAGCAGGAAAAGGAAAATTGTGCTTCACTGAGAAATCAAGTTAATTCATTTTCAATATAACAACAACAACAACAACAACAACAATAATAATAATAATAATAATAATAAAAATAATAATAAAAATAAAAATAAAAATTGGAAGGGACCTTGGAGGTCATCGTCCAGCCCCGTCCTCAGGCAGGAAACCCTATACCATGTCAGACAAATGGCTGTCCAGTCTCTTCTTAAAAACTTCCAGTGTTGGAGCATTCATCGCTTCTGGAGGCAGGTTGTTCTACTGGTTAATTGTTCTGTCAGGAAGTTTCTCCTTAGTTCTAGGTTGCTTCTGTCCTTGATTAGTTTCCATCCATTGCTTCTTGTCCTGCCTTCAGGAGCTTTGGAAAATAGCTTGACTCTCTCTTCTTTGTGGCAGCCCCTGAGATATTGGAACACTGCTATCATGCCACCCCTCGTCCTGTAAATAAAGAGGATGCTGATAGTCTTTGAGTTATGACTATTATGGAACCTGTTTATCACAGTCACAAGTCCTAACCGTTGTCAAAAAACTAAGCCAATTTTACGATGCTTTTTGTTGCACTCGTTAAGAGAAATTAGTGGTTGTAAGTGTAAATGCCATGATGGTTAAAGGAACACTGCGGTTCTAAGTACAACCCCATTGCTCACTATGGCATGGTGCTGCCAAAAAATCAGGTTAGTGCCGGTTTTCAGGAAAAACCATTATTTACCAATTGCAGCTCATTTAAGATGCATTTCTTTGCTTTTGAATGTTGTTTGCTGTTAATTGCCAGGGAGGCAGCCTCTGCTTAGAGCTCTGCTTCAAGCATTTCATAGTAATGATACGTATACGAGCAGAGGATGCAAAAACCCAAGTTTGCTGACATACTCTGAGACAATGGTGGGATTCAAATAATTTAACAACCGGTTCTCAGAACAGAACCCTTTAAGAGCTTTCCCATTCATCATTAGTTGCGCTCTGTATAGCTAGACAGGAAAAAGTTCCAGAGCCACAACTCCAGCTAATACTTGGTGGCCTTGCCCCCTTTCCCATATGCACCATTCAGGAAACAAGAGAGATGAAGCGTCTATTCCTGAAATTACCTCTGAGAAGCACCACCTAGTTTTCGCCTGAGTGTCATTAGATCTCCTACATTTCTTTTGTGTTCCACACAGGGCGCATGGACCTGATGCAGTTCTGATGGCTGAAGGGAATCTTTTAGCTGAACTAACCCAATCCCAGATGCTGCACATTGCCCAGCAGATTGCAGCTGGCATGGTTTACTTAGCATCACAGCACTTTGTGCATCGTGACCTTGCTACTCGGAACTGCCTGGTTGGGGAAAATCTGCTGGTGAAGATTGGAGATTTTGGGATGTCAAGAGATGTATATAGCACAGATTACTACAGGGTAAGTAATGCTGTACCTTGGTTTTAGGAGGAAGGGCTTATTTTCATAAGGCAGATTTTTTTTCTAGTGAGAATCTGGAAGGAAAAAAAATAATTTGAGTCCGATGCTCAGTGTGATGAGAAAATTAAAGTCACTGCTGATAAACTGATTTATTAAATATCCACAGAACGTTGCCAAAAAACTAAAGCTCCAGTGCAACAAATTATTTATTACTGTCCTCATTGAAACTTTCTTTAATGAGACAAGCGGCTGTGGTCATTGTAAAATGACAAGTTTGGGGAGAATAGAATGTGGTTTTGATCCCATAAAAAGAAAAGGTCCCATTTATGTTACATTTGGATCAACGTGTTTTGCTGTCCCAGCGAATTCATTCTTTATTTCAGCAGCATTACTTTGATTGGGTAGAAGCTCTTTTGAGCAACTCTATCATCTTGAGAGTTGGCTTCAGAAGTGAATGGTTTCATATGATTAGTGGCAAAGCTGAAGAAGTTACACATAAGGACATTATTTATATTCATGCAGCTGTTTTCATTGTGAGTCGAGAAGAACATTTTTATTTCGGTTTGTGCTATTTCTTCCTTTGGTGATCCAGACTCAGCAATTAGTTGACATCTGAACTAGATTTCTGTCTTTTGGAATAGCTGCTTTCCATGTTCTCTCATTCTCACAGTACAAGAATGATATTATATTACATGAGTGAACATGGGAGGAAAAGAAGGATTTAGGGGCAGATGTATAAGCTGAGCATGAAAAAAGGCCATCATCAGCCAGCTTCTATTTCACAAAGTTGCAGCAGTTGCCATCATGGCTGGTTTAGCATTCATGTTTTGGTCCTTGGATCCTACGAAGCATTCGTTGCTTGGACAAATCATGGTACCCAAATGAAAATAGCTTCAGAATCCCATAGTTGGTGATAAGAAGCAGGAGAGTGGTGGCATATTTGGGGTTGAATCAGCAGACGAAAGGCAAGCAACTGTAGGATTTACCCAAAAGTGTTTATTTTTTGAAAAATCATCACGAAATTGCACACTGTTGTAGAGCAAAGCACTAGACAGCCATGCTATCATCTCCATTTCCCAGAGTGATGGGAAGGCCAGGTTCTATAGTAACAGTCATCAAAATACCAAGAGGTTATGGAAATGGGAACTTTAATGTCCCTGAATCAAAAGGGCCTTTTTTGTTCTCTTCATTTCTCTTTTACTATGAGGAGCAGAGGGAACCAGAAGTTCTTTTCCCAGAGTTCTCCCATCCTTGATAGTTTTATTGCAGGAGAAAGAATTAATGTGAACGAAGGTAAATATAGGTGCCCTAGGATACTGTTGCCAGATCCAATTTGAGTTGGTCGCTGGGACCAAAGGTTTATTTTTTCAAGCTTTCAGGCTTGTGCTGGAGCCCATCATCAGGGAATTTCTCTCTCTCCAGAATATGTGCACTGAGTTGTTCTATGCATTGTATTTATATGGTTCCTGGTTGTGGGTAGCTTTTAGTTGTTTATTAAAGTGTTGATGGCTGGCTATTAAGTCCTTAAAGTGTTGTTTCCTTGTGACGCTATGTCCTTGGCTTCTAAGTACCTGATAGGCTGGTGGATAATCAGCATCCTATTGACTGACAAAGGCCTGTTTCCCAGGCTTCAATGATTTCTCTGGCTATTTTTATCCCTGCTTGAAGAACAATTGTAGTAGCTGCAAAATTGCATACACGCAATGTGAGGCTATTAGTGAATTTGGATCTTCTCATCTAACCACTCACTGGTGTTCTCACAATCTGGTAATTAGCTTCCTCTCTGTCCCACATTGTCATAGGGCAATCCTTGTGGGGAATCTGGTAAATTACATTCAAAGTTTCTCCAGTTTCAAACAACCTCTGTAGTGCATGATTTGTCCTCATTTTGTAGCCACTAGATGGTGGCCACTTGCAGATATCAAAAGTTGGATTCTACTGCTTCTGAAAATGTTTTTAATATACGGCAGGGTGTGCCATGTAGTAGGTCTTTTATTTATTTATTTATTTTTATTTATTTTATGATTTTTATACCGCCCCCCTCCCGAAGGACTCGGGGCGGTGTACAGCCCAATTAAAACGACAACATACAAAAATTAAAATTATTAAAAATAAATTAAATAATTTGGCCCGATATTTAAAAACCCAATACATAATCTAAAAACATAATCCCCTAAAAACAATTATGGCCATTGTTGGAGCTGGAGCTATTATCCCAGGCCGGCTTGTCGGAATAAGTATGTTTTTAATTCTCGACGGAAGGAACGCAATTCCGTCATCGTACGGAGTTCGGGGGGGAGCTCGTTCCAAAGCGTTGGAGCTCCCACAGAGAAGGCCCTCCCCCTGGGGGTCGCCGGCCGACATTGTCTGGCCGACGGCACCCTGAGGAGACCCTCTCTGTGGGAGCGTACCGGACGGTGGGAGGTATTTGCTGGCAGAAGGTGGTCCTGTAGATATCCGGGTCTGATGCCATGGAGCGCTTTAAAGGTGGTCACTAACACCTTGAAACGCACCCGGAAGGCCACCGGCAACCAGTGCAGCTCACGCAGGAGCGATGTTACATGGGAGCGCCATGGCGCTCCGGTCACTACCCGCGCGGCCGCATTCTGGGCCAGCTGAAGCCTCCGGGTGCACCTCAAGGGGAGCCCCATGTAGAGAGCATTACAGTAGTCCAGCCTGGAAGTGACGAAGGCATGAGTAACTGTGCATAGCGAGTCCTGGTCTAGGAAGGAACGCAACTGGCATACCAGGCGAACCTGATAGAACATCCTCCTGGCCACGGCCGTCAAATGGTCCTCTAAAGACAGCCGTGAATCCAGGAGGACTCCCAAATTGCGAACCCTTTCCGCAGGGGCCACTGTTTCGCCCCCAATGGACAACGAAGGAGTCAATTGACTAAACCGGGATGACGGTAGCCACAGCCACTCGGTCTTGGAAGGGTTGAGCTTGAGTCCGTTCTTCCCCATCCAAACCCGCACGGCCTCCAGGCACTGGGTCAGCATGGCAAGAGCATCGTTGGGGTGGTTCGGCGTGGAAATGTACAGCTGAGTATCATCAGCGTACAGATGATACTCCACACCAAAACCACGGATGATCTCACCCAGCGGTTTTACATAAATGTTGAACAGTAGGGGCGAGAGGACCGATCCCTGAGGTACCCCACATACGAGGGGTCTCGGGGTCGACCTCTGGCCCCCTGTCAACACAGACTGCATCCGGCCGGAGAGGAAGGAGGAGAACCACCGCAGAACAGTGCCCCCCATACCTAGCCCCTCCAACCGTTGCAGTATGATACCATGATCGATGGTATCAAAAGCCGCCGAGAGGTCCAATAGCACCAGAGCAGAGGAACAACCTCTGTCCCAGGCCCGCCAGAGGTCATCCACCAATGTGACCAATGCTGTTTCCGTGCTGTAACCAGGCCTGAAGCCCGACTGGTATGGATCCAAGTATAACGATTCCTCCAGGTGTCGCGGGAACTGTCGGGCAACCATGCTCTCGACAACCTTTGCAAGAAAGCAAAGGTTGGAGACAGGACGATAATTTGATAAAACAGCTGGATCCAGGGTAGGCTTCTTAAGGAGGGGCCTCACTACCGCCTCTTTCAAGGCAGCAGGGAAGACACCCTCACTTAACGAAGCATTAATAATTGCCTGGAACCAGCCTCGTACCACCTCCCGGGATGCCAACACCAGCCAGGAGGGGCACGGGTCCAATAAACAAGTGGTCGCCCTAAGTGGTCGCCCTTGTGCCTTCTTTCTTTCTTTCTCTCCCCAGTATATTGCGCAGGAATCTTGTGATAAATACTTGTGAATACTCATTCTGCCTAAATTGTTCACATAGGTAGCTACCCCCCTAGGATGTTTTTCTTGATGGGTACTACAGTGTGTTTTGCCATACTGTGTTCTGATGCAGCTCTTTTTATGTGACAGTGGATGGTTGAAACTCAGAATGCCTGGAGTGTTGGTAGCCTTGCAATATGCCATGGTTTCTAGGCTTCAATCTTTCCATCTGTTGATAAGCATGTCTAAAAATGGCAATTGTTTAGCTGTTTCTTCCTCCATTGTGAATTGCATGTCCGGGAAGATGGAGTTTAGTAGGGTATGGAAGTCTTCCAGATCATTTTTTTGATGCCAACAAATATGTCATCCATGTAGTAGTGGCACCAAACGTTAGGTGTTTTGAAACACATGGTATTCTACTTTACATGGGACTGTTTCTGCAATGACTCCTGATATTCGGGATCCCATGGGTTTCCCTTTTATTTGCTAATTTTCCTTTTAAACATGAAGAAGTTTCATTGACAGTATTGGAGTACATTCATGATTTGTGTCCTGGTTAGATTGTTTTGATCTGTGTTGTAATCTTCTAGTTTCCTGTTTATCATTTTGTATGCTAAGTGGAGATGGAGGTATGTAAATGGGATCTCTACATCAAAAGAGACCATGATCTCATAAGGAGCCATGTTTAAGCCTCATAGCTATGTTAAAAAATGATGCAGATGAAGTGACTGTGGTATTTGAGGGTGAATTCAGGAAGTTTAATCATTGTGCCAGCCATTTAGCCAAGTTGTAGGTAGGAATATTCCTTAGTGCTACAGTAGGTGTGTGGGGGACCCCTAGTTTGTTTATCTTGGGGAGTCCATAAAATCTCACTGGGGTGACAGTTCTCTCATTTTCCACCATTCCTTTTCTGTTATACAGTTAGTTGGTTTAAGTTGGCTGAGATAAGCTTTCAGTTGTTAAGCTCTTTCTTTGCACCTCCTGGCTTCTGGATCTCTGGGAGCTACAATACCCCTTTTCTTTTTTTGGCATTCATAGTATTCATCATTCATATGTTGAGCACAGTCATTTGTAAAGAAGTATCTTATTCAGGAGCCAAGGGATTTGGGCGTCTGGTCAATTCCTTTGCAAACTGGGTCCCTCAACGTGTGAATGCAGAGAGCAACTGTCAGAGCTGGCACTAAAAGCAATGCCCTGTTCTTGTTTCAACTTGGCAGGACCTTGTATAGCCCCATAAACAAGCTTAAGCACCCTGTGTTCCTGAGTCGGTGCCACGTTTTCAAATATATTTATTTACATAGTATTAAATTATAAAACTCTAGATGCGTGGTTGGCTGGGGAATTCTGGGAGTTGAGTCCACGGGTCTTAAAGTTGCCAAGATTGGGCACTCTTCCTCTCGATCATCTTTTCTCTACTTGTTTATATTGGCAGGACTCTTGAAACAATTTTCAGGGAGCATGTTCGGTAAGCTGAGGTATGGTGTATAAACTTTCCCACCTCTTAGAGTGCTAGCCTTGCAATTAAAAAGGGAGCTTTTTTGTTCATGATCTCTTGTATAACTGTAGGGTTCAGTAGAACCTCAGATGTAAAAGGCTGCTTTAGGTGGTTCACAAAACCAATGATAAAACCCCAAATCCTCTAAAGCCACAAGGGTAAAACAAAGCTAAAAAAACCCCTTAAGTTATTTGCCCAAGTTCCTGCTCTTTCGTAACACCCTCCACCCTCCAGTACAACTAGCAGTTGTTGCCTTTTCAAATACCAAGCTGATGGTTGGGTGACCCAGGTTTAGCCAGAAATCTTCAGCCAGATCTGATTATTTCTAACTGTACTATGCAAAAGGTATTAATAGATGAGATTAACAGGCGTATTGAAGAAAATGCAGATTCTGACCATTATAAAGCAACTATAAAAAGCATTGGAACACACTGTTACTCATTAATTGTGTGCTCTGTCACTAATTATTGTATCATGTTGCCTTGCCTGTGAGTCTATTTGGGCTGCAAAACATGATGAAAAGGAGGATGAAGGATAGCAATGTCCACAAAATCATTTTCACTGACGCTTTAGAACCTGTGTCATGTTTCAGGAAGATATTAATCTGCCCCCAAGTTTTTGGCCGTCTGTTGTCCCATTACAACAAAAAAAATAGGACCAACCTTTTCCTTGCCCAATTGTCAATAATGTTCTGCACTGTGTCAGCCACAGCTATTAAGAGATACTGCAGAGATGACTGCAGAGAGAGAGATAACCTTTGGATAATTGGCACGGTGTTTGGTGGTAAAGGTGTTAGCAACATGGGCTCTGTTTGTTTAGA
This sequence comes from Bothrops alternatus, assembly GCA_034064705.1. Classification (NCBI taxonomy): domain Eukaryota; kingdom Metazoa; phylum Chordata; class Lepidosauria; order Squamata; family Viperidae; genus Bothrops; species Bothrops alternatus. The sequence continues at coordinate 18,455,831 of JARGCV010000018.1, read as the reverse complement.
GCCTGAATGGTAGTACAGATAGGATGGGAAAGTAATTATTCAGTTTTGGAAGCTCGGTGTGCAAAGAAAGGATCTTTTGTTTGAAAAGCTAAGCCCCCTCTCAAAACCTTAGAGTTTAAATGGTATATTATCTCCCACATTTCCCTTCCTAAACCTGGCTAACCCAGACACCTGTTGCATCCAGATGAAGCTTTTTTGAACAATTCCTTTTTACTCCTCGCAGAGGATCCAATGAAGAAACCATCTTGTCTTTTTTCCACTGGTACACCCATGAGAAACCACAAAAGCCTGCCACACAAAATCTGGCCATGAGGAAATGAAAAGGTGTGCAGTACCATTTTTTCAGCAAGGGTGGAATGAAGAATGTGGCTTTCACAGGTATAGAATGGAGCCGGGTGGGAGGATCTAGCTCAGAGGAAGGAGAACTGGTTGGGAAGCTTTGCCCTGTGTATTTCAGAATCCCAAAGTTTATTTGGAGTCCTGCAAAGTGAGTTCTTGCCCTTCATGGTGGCGCAGTGGTTAGAATGCAGTATTACAGGCTAATTCTGCCGACTGCCAGCAGTTCAATTCTCACTGGCTCAAGATTGACTCAGTAATCCCACTAGAAAAGAGATGCTGTGAAACTGAATTCATCAATGAGATGAATCTGGCATGTATTTTGTCAATTTGCTTTTCCTATATAAAGACTCCTTCCCTTTGCAAATAGTGACTGGAAGGAGATAAAGTTTTAAAAGAGAGCTTAGTTTCCAAAAAGTTCAGACAATTTCACCAGTTTTGTGTAGCAGTCATTCCCATGGGGGTGGGGGGAAGTCACACATGCATTCTCTTAAATAATTTGCTATATATCAGGGGCATCTCCTGCAGAGGGATTCCAAAAGTCAGGATGGCAGCCATGACTGTGTGATTGAAATCCTGGCCATTTTGATATGTGTTACAATGGGGGGGGAGGGGATTTAGTCACATGGTTATAGCTGCTTTTTTTTTTTGACCTGCCCTGCAACTGCCCTGTGCTATATGGTGCTGAGAAGCATCTCTTTCCAAACGTCAGGCTGAAATGTAAGAAAAGCTTATTATGATTAATGAGAAGGCAGAAAAAGTGCCATTTGGCGATGTTGGCTATGCACAGCTCCCTGCCCTGTGGACAGGCTGTGGATGGCCACCAATTGCTTACTCTTACAAAGGAAGAGCAAGGAGAGCAGCCTTCTGTTTGGCAGCCCAAAATGGATAAAAATATATTATCGTTAAAACAAAATTACTAGACTAAAAGCTGCATCCAAGGCAAAAAGTACAGAGAGCCAGAACAAACAATAAACGAGTTAAATTAAGCAACAACAGAATCATGAGCTTTTTAAAGAAGAAACATTTGCTATTACTGGCAGAAGATCCTGAGAGAAAAATATCTTAAGATCTCTTGGTAGGGAGCTCTGTAGATGGGGTCCTGCCACAAAATTGTCCTCATCTTGAGCCACCCTTAGAAGGAAGTGTAGCAAGTGACTGAATCATAGGTCTTAAAGGACAAATAATTTGGAGTTGCTGCCTGTTTATTTTATTCTTCTGTTTTACACAGATGTAGAAATCCAAAATTATTAGCCCTCTTTCTTTCCTGTGTCCTAGATTCTTTTGGCATCCTTTGTTTCTTACCCATACTATTTCAGTTTCTCCATTTTACAGCATGGATCCTAAACTGAACCACTTGTGAATGTATCTGCCCAACTGATTTAACACAGCAATTTGCTTGATCTCTTCACTACTATGTCCAGGATCAAATATAGGCAATTGTACTTTATTTCTTGTATCCAGTCATTCTTCAAGGATAAAATAAACCATTCATTAGCAAAAGACTATATAAATGTAACATAGAGGGATAGACAGTTGTGAGTTGGGGGTGATTTAAGCTGGAAGTAAAATCTGGTAGAGGAAGATGTCAGAATTTGTCCTTGTATAGTTGAATAAATTATATCTCCCGTGATTGGCCATGTTGTTCAGGATTTCTGTTGGACCATTTTTAACTGTAATATCCACTAGCTGAATCCAGAATTTTGTAAATAAAATGTGCCTTGAGAAACGATTGATTAAAAAAGCTTTTACAATGTATTTGGTTTATGTACTAAAAGCTAAATGGAAATTAATTTGTTGGAATCATGCCCATAATTCTGCCAAAATGCCATGGTATTATGTCATAATACTTCTAGTTAAATGTATTTCTGAAAGAAAGAGGAGTCAAATGAAGTTGCATCATTAGAACAGGAAGTACAGTATATCTTTGCTGTCTCCTCAGTTTAACTTCCTCCCACACCAGAGGCTGCTATTTACCTCAATATAGAAAATACAAGTGCTGATATAGGATCATATGTTTCTTATGACAAGCTAATTGTTGTTATTTCTTCAGTAGTTTTGTGAGTGTAGCAGAACAGCCTCTTTCAATGGGGTTTAGGGGAAGGGTTCCATGAGAAGTTGCTAGAGATTCAGGAAAAGATAAGGGGAAAAGAGTACTTTGTGAACTTCACATGCTGCACATACTACCGTAGTGTTGGAATTTGTATTGGCTGCAACTCAGCTGTCAGCCTGCTGCTTTCACTTTTGGTTCTGCAACAGATCATTACAACAAAGCAAAACATTATTGAAATGTGAATGCTACACAATGCTAGCAGTAGACATAATATTTTTATGCAGGGGTTCCCTGAGATAATGGACAAGGATTTCTCCAAGTTATAAACGTTAAGAGTGCTGCAATAATAGACTTTAGTCTTTAGTCTTTCTGTGTCTCTTTGTTGCTATCTAAAGGTTGTATGGTGTTTTGCAACCCAGATTTGATAGCCTAGACAAGTGCTGTAAATTTAGGATCACGGGAAAACGATATTATGTAGAGTCAGATGGTTCATCTAACATACCATTAATTTAACCAAGAATGGAATCTTTGTCTTATGGATCTAATTCAGTCTATGGTTGACCCAGTGATTCTGGAGTGTATCAAAAATAGATTCTTCCTCTTCCTCGAAGCTCTTCCCTGCATAACCAGCAGCCAAACTTGGCATTAGTTGGAAATACTCATTTTTATGTGTTTCCCCAAAGGAAATAGGATGAAGCAGCTGAAATGTAGGCGTGCCAGAGCTCTCCTTTAGCCACCTACTATGTTCTTGATGCAGAGCAGCTAAAGCAGCGCTGGCATTTACTACAGCTTACAGCTGGAATCCTCTAGTATCCTAAAGGAAAGGATTGCTTTAGGGCAGCAGAGGGACATGTACTTTCCAGAAAAACTAGGCACACCTCCATAGATAGAAGGGGAAGGTGAGCTAAGTCATTGGGATCTAACACAGGGAGTGAAAATCTCTTCCTGCTCCAGGAAGTCTCTCTTAATATGCTATATTGACTATAACCTGGTAGCAGCTGATTCAGATAGCTCAGTGCTTTTGAGAGCCTACAGTTGTTAAAAGCAGAGGTCTTTCTGTCCTCTGCCTTCGTATTGGGGACAAAGTATGCATCTTCTCCACACCACTTTGATTTGCAACTAGAGATGTTGTTCCTTTTCACACACTAATGTCTTTGCCTGGTAACAGCAATATGCTACAATGTGAGGCAGAAGGTCAGCAGATCGTGGATGTTTTATGCTGGAGTTGGTTTGCCTCTCCAGTGGGCTATTGTGGAGATGATCCCATTTCCAGTGCCCTATGGCATTTGATTTTGCTATTACTTATATTCATGCGTGAGTATGAATATATGCATAAAACATAAGTTTCAGATCCTTTGGCAACCAAGGTAGTTTAGGATAATTTTACAGCAGAAGGGTTGTTCTATAGACAATGAGCAGTGAATGCCTATATATAAAAAGCCCTTGCTGAATGGCAGAGTCCTTTCTTGAGTTCCTGGACCTCAAAACAGGGTTGATAATGGGGACTTAGTGCTGAGGGACTCCATGCCATGGGGCCACTGGAAAGAAAATAATTCATGACTTCCAAGGCAAGCATGGCCTTGTTCCAGGTAACTTTAGCTTGAGTCATAAAGACAGGCACTCTACAGGGTGGTTAGTATGTGATCATTGTTAATTCTTTCCTGATCCAGGTAAAGCTCATCCCTGCTACCAAGCTACTGAAGATGGGGGTGGACATTGCTGATTAACATAGTCTGCCCTAGATGATTTGTGCATCCAGAGATTATTCTGGTAGGCAATTGGGAATTTTCCCAACTACTTGGTCAACCTCTGGAATTCAGAGGTTGCTAGAATCCTGGATGGGCCCAAGTGGCCCAAAAAGCCATGTATATTAACAAGAAATTCTAAGACATGAAGTAATAGGTGATATACCTAGCATGCTGTGGAAGGAAGAGGATTAGAAATGAACTTGACTAAATATGTATAACTGTAAGCAGAGCAAAGGAAGTTTGAGTTAGAGGTAAGGCTAATAGTGGCCTTATAATGGGACCAGTGCAAACATTTATTTTAATTCAATTTAATTCAGTTCAATTCTAATTGTAATTAAAATTACATTCAATTAATTGCTCAGTCTCTATCAAGGGACATTACTCTGCTCCAGTGTGGTAAAGCATCAAGACACGACCAATTAGCCTCTCTTTCTGCTTCTTTTAAAGACTCGCTTCATAAGCAAAGTTCTGCTTCTGCTACACTGTTTAGAAGTGACATGCTGTGCTTCACAAGGCTTTTCTCCAATCAGTCCCAATCAGGCATGGTAATGGCACTCAACACTAACAGCAGATAATATATGTAGTTCAGGGTTGAACTTTCAGTCTTCGGTGCTCTCTGAGCTTGATTATTTTCTTGCAGACATTTTATTAACCAGATAGGTAACATCATCACTCCTTGTGAGTGTGCGATTTCTCCTTGTTTATATACTTAGCTTACCCTGCCAATCATGGTGGGGTGTGTGTTTTTCTCCTTAGTAGTTCCTGATTAGGGTATTATTTTCTGCTTGATTGTCTCCTTAATAGCTCCAAGATTAGGGTACTGTTTTCTGCTTGATTGATTGTTTGTCTAGTATTAATTCCTGCTTATCTGCTGGTGTTGGCTGGGGAAGAGGATGTGTTCTGGCTTTTTGTTTCCTTTTTAATTTTTTATTGTCTTTTTTAAATGGTGTGTACTTGTGGTTTATTTCTATATTGATGGCTGATGTGTCTAAATGCCAAGCTTCCAGGAATTCCTTAGAATTTTGGAAAATCAATGGGACCAAATATTAAAAAACTTAAAATAGATTCCTATAAATTTAAAACAAAGCTAATTCATTAAAATATTATTTTAAGTCAGTGGGCCTCTTTAAGAATTTAAGAATTACAGAAGAATATTAGATTTCTTATATTGGCAATGTAAGAAATGCAGAGCATATTTTTAGATACTTGCTTTAGTTTTGTTTTGTTATAGCCCTGTTTTGACTTTAAACCAACATATATATTAATATAATGAAATATTAAACCTGGATATCTCAGTATGATGCTGAATTATATTTCTACAACATGGATTCTATCATTTCATGAATAGCTTCATCTCTTTCAAACCTGGGGTACAGCAGAGAGAATAGTCTTATGTAACTTGAAAGAAAGTAACTTTTTCTGATTTTTAAGGAAGGGATCCAGGATGTGAGTTTGCTATCGTTTTTCAAAAAGTATTTGGGTCTTAAAAATGAGAAGATGGCACAGTATGCTATATACAGTAGTTTAGATTTAATGAGAAGTTTATCAACTAAATAAAGTCTACATGTATATTCATACTTATATGGATCTTCCGTTTTGTTTTGGATCAGAGGAAAGTGATGTATGTACTTTTGTTTTCCTCCACTTTATAATATAGATTTCATTATTTTAACATTTTTTTAAAAAGTGCTGAAAAGTTGTTTCTTTCTATTAACACAAAGTGCTTTTTCAGATCTGAACAGCCCTATTAATTAAACACTGCTCATTTGATTGGCACCAATCATTAAATTATTTGCTGCTTCTTTCACATTAAACTAAGAACTTGGTGACATCTGTTGATGCTACAAGGTCTTGCGGGGCCTGGAATCTTGGTATCTCTGAAGCGAAGATATCAGAATCCTTTCTCCTCCATTTATCCAAGGTTACTTGCAGCTGCTTCACAGCTAGAAATCTAGAAAGTGGGGGGGGGGAACGGGACATTCAAAGGCCAATCTGGGCACAGTTGTGCTTTCTTATCACAAGTAAATGTATTATAAAGTAAATGTCACAAAGTCCAGTGTTCTAGGTCAGGGCTTTTCAAACTTGGCCCTTTTATGACTTGTGGACTTCAATTCCCAGAATTCCTCAGCCAGCGTACCTGGCTGAAGAATTCTGGTAGTTGAAGTCCACAAGTCATAAAAGGGCTAAGTTTGAAGAACCCTGTTCTAGGTTCATGTATTATGCAATACAAGTGATAAATTAATGGAAATTTTTGTGTAGTAACAGGAAGAACTCCAACTTCTTTTTTTCTTTTGATTAAAGGTGGGATAAAAAAATTCAGATAAATAAATTTATATATTTATACTAAGACAATCAAATTCTGATATTTTCCTCTCCCCTCATTCCCCCATATTTTTCCTACTGAGTTATATTAAGATGTTCATTGCCTATGCCAATACCACAGAAAACTACCTTGTGTGTCAGAAAATAGCCACAAATATTTGCCAAGAAGGTGGAGTATCCCGACTGTTCAGTTCTTGAACACTTTCTCTGCCCTTCTTGAGCATTTAGAAGTTGCCACATTGGAGTTACTACAATTGCGTGTTTTAATTTGGCTTTTAAACTATGACAGCATGCTAATTTTTCATCAATATATGGATACGCAACTTTTTATGCTACCAGATTTTTCTTAGTTTCTCAAGCATAACGTTCACTTTTCCTCTTCTTCGTGGAATCATGCAATGTTATAGTCCAAAGCCTCAGCAGCTTTGCATCCTCCAGGTATTTGGGAACATAATACAACTTCTACTTATTGGATGTACTGGCCAAAGTTAACTGGTGCTGAACTCCCAAATAGCTGGAGGACAGCTGTTGTCAGGAAAGGCTACAACAAGAACAAATAACATCAGCATCGATTTCCATGTTACCGTTATTCAAAATCCTGCTTTCATTCATTGTAGACTTTCCTTGGAACTCTCTTAAGAGCTATTAATGGCAGTGTAAGAAGCCCAGAGTGTTATTTTGCTAGAACAAAATATGTATTCATTTGAAAATCAACATAGCAGGTTTTTTTTCCTTTTCAAATAATGATGGAGGGCGAATTGTTTAACTGCCAATACATGCACCATACTACAAATGCTCAACGCCAGGGATAAATTGTCTTTCTCTCTTCCTCCAGCACTTCAGAAATGGCAATACTAGCAAACACCTGCAGGTTTCAGTTGTCACTGCACAGCTGTATACCTGTGTGGGTGAGTTGTGTTGAGGTCTTCCACAGGAAAAGTGAGAGTGAGCTGGTGACAGTTGAGATGCTTGCCAGGAGTGCTTGTGGGTGTTTGTATTGAACTATCACAGTTGAAGGCATTTTATTAGATGCTATTTTGGCAACTGGTGCTCAAATGAAATTAGCTTCTTCCCCACGTTTGCTTTTCAGCTGGGCTGCTACATCACTGCCAGGTTTGTCCATTGCGTCACATTGCGATCTGGAGGACGACGAATGTGTTTTTCAGGGCTACAAGTGGGTGCCAAAATGATCACAGCAGCTGGCTTTATTTTTAGCCTCCTTTCAATGGGTTTTTAAAAATATGCAATTCTTAATTCATTTGCCCCAGAGTAAGCATACATAGAAATGATCTGTGAATTAAAAAATTTGCCAGATTGCGTAGATTCTCTGGTAGCAAAAAATAGGGGAGGTGAGGGAAAAAAATATTCTCAGTTGGATCCGGTTCTATTGATCCAGCTAAGTATCCAAACCAATTTTAGCACAATGTTTTTTACAAGACAAGAAAATGTGAATGAGGATGAAATGGACCCTTGCATGGAATTCTTAAAAGCTATTTGGCCCCATCAGGTAGAATTGTTGTTTACTTATTTGCTTGAGTCTATAGCGCTACTGATTGATATGCACGACCCTCTGGGTCCTGAAATATCACCATCAGTTCCTAATTGTCGTAGGAAAGAATGTGGAGAAAAATGAAATATAATTAAGATGATGTGATATAATTAACGATATATGTTATTAACTAAGGTAAATGTGGTAGATGACCAGGTAGAGCCTGAGAGCAGTTTGGAGTTCTCACATGGTTACATTCCCGCAAGAGATCTAAATCCAATCCTCCATGAATTCAGTTGACTGTTACCTATCACCCAATTGGTTTGACTGTTAGTAGATCAGATTCTTCTGTATAGGTAGCATGAAATAAACATTTCGTGCTTTGAACTCTACTCCTGTTTCTGGTTTCTTGTGTCTTACAGTAAGGAAACCATTAAATCTAGATAGACTCCTGTTGACTGCAATAATGAAGTTTTCTGACAGAATTACAGAAGTAATTTGCCATTATTATTGTTATTGTTGTTGCTGTTGTTATTATTATGGTTAATTTTCAATTTGATTCACAATCTGGGACTATGTTGCTGTCATGCGTTTAGCTTGTTATTGTAAGGTATGAGATTCAGAGTCAAAGGTTACATTGAAGAGTTTTGAACAATAAGGTAGAATTTGAAAGGAAAGAGATATATAATATTGAATGTTTCTGGTTGTAGCAATCAATGCATCAACGTGTATTATTTGTTTGTAGGAAATAATGCATGTAAAGAGTAAGGTATCAAAGTGCTATCAATGGATTTACCTTTTATGTGCTAGTGAGATTAAATATTTGAACCAAACTACAGTTTAAACTAGGTCCTGCCCAGCAATGGCTATGTTGTGTGAATGTTGTGATATATTATATGAATGCTAAACTGTGAGATTGGCACAAATGGCATGGTGATCCCACCTCCATCCTGTTTACGTATCGGTCCTTTTTATCTAGTTTCTTGTTATTTTAATGTTCCATGTTTTCTTAATGTTTTTAGTGCTCAAATTGTTTTATATTCTTATTTTATGATGTTCTAAGATGCCCATTCTCGCTTCATGGTGAAATGAGCAGCATATACATTTAATAAATAATCAAATAAATAAACAAAAAAATATCTCCAATTTGACAAGACTTCACTGGTGACTTTGCAATTGTTAACTCCACTCATAATTTGAACATATGCATGCTGAAGGTTTTTCTCTTTGCCCAAACAGATTGATTCACAATGCTTTACCAAAGTCAAAAACATAAATTAAAATACGTATAAAACACCCTTCCCTTAAATCCTTAACAAAACACAAAACAAATAAAACCAGCAAAAGAAAACTCAACACAACAAAGTGAGTCAACACCACAATTAGCAACCCATACCTCCTGGATGAGACCCTTCTTGAACATTTTCTAAGAAGCCAATAAGGAGATACACTTCAGGCCTTGCTTAAGCTAATGCTTAAGCCTTAGGCAATCCCCAAGAAGGATTGTTGATGTGCCCCCATTTTCTCAACCACTCATAGGGCAGAGTTTTCTAGCTGAAGATGTAGGCTCAGGAAAGGAAACCACAGAGTGATGTAAAGATGTATAACAGGAAACAAGCTAATTTTTAAAAAATGGATTTTCTACCACATCACAGCAATAAAGTCCCCCAAACAATATTCAGCAGTCTCCTTAAATTATGAGAGGAAAGCAGATGCCGAATAAAAAATATTTGAAGACCACATCTGAGGGCATCTTTTTAAAGGATTTGTTTGGAAAATGTTTGATGCAGTGAGGATCAGTTTTAGAGAAAGAGAATGGCCTCCAGATGGATATATCTGGGAATCCTGTGGTATGTTGTGGTAGAAAATAAGGGTACAGATAATTTCATTTTGAAGGGCTTCCTTTTCCCATTTTCCTTCTCAGATCCATGCTACCATCTGTACTTCCATCTCTGATGTTCTGAATGCATATTTCGAAGAGGGAATACAGTGAAAACACAGTATGTTAAAGAAACCATTTTGAACTGGCAAAGAGGATCTAGGGAAATGAGTCAGCATCTTTCTCCAAATCATTTCCCGTCTACCTGTGCATCTAAAATTATTTCTTCCAAGTCTAGCTGGACCTGTGGACAAGGGCCTTATTTGACGTAATGTCTATAGAGCTTCTCCATCACCAGATCATGGTTATCCCGAAGGTGCTTTTTTCAAAAGGCAACTTGGGTTTTGTTTTGTTTTTTTCCTCTTTTGAAAATGTTTCACTTCTCATCCTGAACTGAAGAAACTTCTTGGTTAAGAAGTGAAACAGTTTTCAGAGGATGGAAGAAAAAAAGTCCAGTTGCTTTTTGAAAAAAGTATCTTTGGGATGGTCTTACTTTTTTGGGGGTGTGTGTGCTACAGTTGCTGCAGTCCAAAATGAGAGCGAGGCAAAGATTTTACAACTGCATGGAAGTGATGCTTAATTAATATATTACTCTTTCTGTATTAAATATTTAAAATTATAATACATTGGCAATTTAGGAGGGCCTTTGAGGAAGGCAAATGGGCAACTTCCTCTTGATCTCAGCTCATAAAACTCACATTAGCCTTCTCAGATATATCCTACTAAACACAGTTTTCTTTTCACCTGACTCCACTACAAATCCATATATTGCTAAAGGTTTCTGAGTTCTGAAGCCTCCCTAAATTATGCATACACACTGACACGTAACAGACTGGTGTTTTGAGATATTTTAGGATTGATCTCAAATACATATATTCTTTTCTTTTTTATTTTTTCCCCCTCCTTATTCTGCTCCAGCCTATTGGAACCTGCACCAATGTCATTCCGAGCTCACTTTTCCTTTAAATTCTAAATATTTTTAGAAAGCTGCCTATATGAATGGTCTATTTTCCTGTGGGAGACTGTGATAATGCATGACTTTCCAGCTTCACGTTACCGGCAGGGACCTGTCAGGGATTACACAGTAGAAACAATGAAAATTTCCCCTTGGTGTTGTGTTGCGAAAGCTTTCTCTTCGCATGAACATTGCTTAGAACTTAACTTTCTTTATTCCTCCTTCTCCACTTCTATTTATATGCAACTATGGTCATAATGATTGGGGAAAGCACCTAGTTGGCAAAGTGGTAGCATGCAATCATGTCATCCTCACAAGTGCCAGGAATCCTTTAATTTAATACAATCATGAATTGGTGCCACACTGAATGGACACTTCGAGAGAAGAGTTCAGTGGATTAGTGTATATTTTTTACAAACTAATTTTCTCTGCATTGCTTTCTCTCATTGCAACACCTATGATTGAAGAGTTTGGACTGAAGAGTTTGAAGGACTAATTATTTTATTTACTTTATATTTCTGTTACTTTATTATTGCTCATAGGCCCATAGGCATTCTTCAAATTATTCTGTTGGTTGGCTGGCAGTTTATGGTATTCCCTTTAAGCAGTAGACTCCCAGGTACATACAGTAGATATGACAATACTCAGTGTGTTTTGATCAGTATATCATGAATAGAGCTTGATTTCAAACTGATTTATGAGAGGTTGGGAGGTAGAAATCCCGGTGATGTGAAGTGCTATCAATCAGCTGCTCAAGGATTAAGGAGCTCATTTTCCATTTGTTGGTAGTTCTCGTATTAAGTGCTATTCAGACAGGTAACAGAAGAAGATTTGTTTCTCTGATTCCAGCCAAATTCTCAACTTCTTATCTGTGGGATTAATGGAATAAACACACACACACAGACACACACACACACACACACACACACACACACACACACACACAAAAGCATACAGACGCACAAAGAAAGTGATTCTCTATCTGGGTGAAGAAAAGAAAATATAGCATAGTACAAGACCAGTAAGGGAAAAAAGAATCCTAGATGTGGCCCCTCTTAATTCTTGGGGCAGTTGTGGGGGTGCAATTTTATTATTGCTGTATATTGTGAGATTTATTTTCCAGTCTGATGGATTTCAAGGGGCTGCCCTCACAATTATAAACATTGTTTTGGGCACCAAGATTTGAAAGCTCAATGAACAGTTACTCTGCAGATGTAATTTTAATTGCATAGAGATGCTCCTTGCCTTCTGTGAAGCAGCATCTCAGAGTCTTAAAGGAATCTGAAGACTGTTGAGTATGAGCAGGTTAAATTACAGTTATTAAGAGGAAAGTTATTTAAAGATCAAAGTTGACTTACCTCTGAGGAGCTATAACATGAGATTACACTGAAATGAAAAGTTTTCCAGGCTTCCTCTTGCTCATTACAGTTTGTTCAGGTTTTCCAGAATATTATTTTGTCATTGCCTTCTCCACGGAAACTTGCTTCACTGTGAATTTTCCCATTTTTAAAAAAATGTATCCTTCCCTTTCGACATTGCTGAAGGCTGATCAATAAAGAATCACACCCATTTGTGTTGGAGGTGGGTGGGGGTGAATGATCCAGTTTTGTTGAACTTTTAGATAGCAGATGTACTGTTTCCTCATAGATAAAATTAAAGTTTACACCTGAACTTGAGTCATATACCTTCTCTGTTATGGAGGACATCTTCCTTCCTTCCTTCCTTCCTTCCTTCCTTCCTTCCTTCCTTCCTTCCTTCCTTCCTTCCTTCCTTCCTTCCTTCCTTCCTTCCTCCCTCAATTATATCACTCACATAACTCTGTAGTCAAAGAACTATCTTGGGACCTTTATGCTAGCATTCAATGCCAAAAGTACCAAGCAAAAGTTCCACAATTCAAGGCTACTGGGATTACTGGGATATCAATGTTTTGTCATATCTACACCTGGAGTTTCACGTTATTTGGATGTTATTTCTGAGAAGATGCTTTGCCTCTTTGAGTAAACTTTGAATAAAGTAAAGCAGTATCAGTGACAAGGATAGATAATTTGTACACTTTGGTGTAGCCCTTAGTCTAATTTGAAATCCTTTCTCTAGAGGATCGTGTCAGGTACTAGGGAAAAAAAATCCTGATTTTTCATACTGTAGAACCAAACTGGGTAGGAGAAGAAAAGAGAGAGAAAAGAGATGATTCCTGATCACTGTTTGCTTTGGTTTCCATCAACTGTTTTTTCCTCAACAGAATGCCAAAATATTAGATTCCTTGATGTAAAATTGGTGCAATGGCCAGCCACTATCTCTTGCCATTTCAATTATAACATTGTCAATGTCTGTTTAGTGTAAAATAATGGTTAAATGTATAAATAGAAGCTATTAGGTGGGCACCCTTACATATTGGTGTTTAATTGCTTGTACGCTAGTGGAGGACCTAGTCCATCTATATCCTTGGGCTGTATTCAGTGATAGGATTCAGCTGATTCGCACCAGTTTGGTAGAACCAGTAATTAAATTTTGTTGAGTTCAGAGAACTGGCTGAATGCACCCCTGGAGGAGGCCTCCCAGGCCTAGAATGGCCCCCCAGAAGTGCGAGGATGCTACTTCTGGAAGTCCGTTCTAGGCCTTGGAGGCCTGGAGGAGCCTCCCAGGCCTAGAACAGCCCACCGGAAGTGCAGGGATGCCATTTCCAGAAGTCCATTCAAGGTCTCGGAGGCCCAGGCCTGCATCCACGCAGAGAATCAGTTGTTCAGGGATTTGAATCCCACCACTGGCTGTATTCTGATCTTTGTAGCTCTACTTAACCATACTTTAAACAGCACCATTATGCTTTTTCAAATATGATATCACCACAAGTTCAGTTCTGTACCAAGGTAAGAACATAAGTGAGAGTCCTTTGGTGACACTAAGGGACCAGATTAGAAACTTGGAGACTAGTTCTAGTTGCGCCTTAGATATGAAGCCAGCTGGATGATCTGGGGACAGCCTGTCTCTCTCTCTCTCTCTCTCTCTCTCTCTCAGCCCTAGGAAGGAGGCTATTGCAAACTGCTTCCAAAATCTTGTCATGAAAACCACAGGGACCTGACCTGGCCGTCACCAGGAGTCAAGACTGACTCAAAGGGATAAAAAAGAAAAAAAGAGAAGGAGAAGGATTTTGCTACCATGGTATAGGAACAGGAGGCAAGTTAGCTGCTGTGTTTGAACTCTGATGGGGGTGGTGGTTTGTACTATAATTTATTAGTGTACACGCATGGTTGCTAGGATGCTACATACTACATTCAGTGCTAAATAGTGTTTACTAGTAGAATGCATGTGCAAGCTTTTGTCCTCTAGAAAATAAATCTGTCAGGATTAGAGCGCCATGCCTGTAAAGGCAATCACTTTCCTCATGGCCCTCTCCCCATCTATTGTATCTTTTGGAAATTCACCAGCAGTATGCTCCAAAGGTTGATGTGGTGGGTTTTGTGCATTTAGAGACTTGGTTTCCATGGTTGCTAGCAGCACATGCTTGAAAGCAGCAATTCAGAGAAGGGGATGGGCAAAGAGAGAGTAAGAGAAGGCAGTCATTAAAATGTGTCAATTAGTATGCAGCAACTCTCTCCTCGCTGCCTTTCTTATGCACTCCACAAAAGCAGGGAGTGTTTATTGTCGCCATAGCCCTAAAGTGAGCATGAATGAAATAGTAAGCAAGGGAAGGAGGTTTATGTTATAAACAGGTAGCCCTTTTTGCAACATGAGTGGGCCTTACAACAGGCTGAAAGATGCATGTTTAAGAATGGTAGGAGTCCCACTGATTAGCAGGTAGAAGGAAGAAACAGTGGCAGTGAATGCAGTGCTATGATCCTGTCTACTCTTGCCATTCCCAAGTAAAGCTCCCATCATTGGCCCTTGCTTGTCTGTATGAAAGAGAGAGAGGGGGGGGAGGGAGAGGGAGAGGGAGAGAGAGAGAGAGAGAGAGAGAGAGAGAGAGAGAGAGAGAGAGAGAGAGAGAGAGAGAGAGAGAGAGAGAGAGAGAGAGAGAGAGAGAGAGAGAGAGAGAGAGAGAGAGAGAGAGAGAGAGTATGTGTGAAGACTAGGGAAATGAACAGCTCAATACCTGTCAAATTCCCAGTCATCCAAGGTCACGATTGTCTCAAAGTACTTTTTCCCAGGAGGCAGCAGGACTTTCTTGGTTTTTTTTCTTTGAAAACATTTTGCTTCTCATCCAAGAAGCTTCTTCAGTTCAGTCCAGTTGCCTTTTGGGAAAAAAAAAACAGCCAACTGAGAGAAGCAGATAACTGTTATGTCAGCATCTCCCCTAGGTTTCTTTCTACCTTCAATTCCATTGGAAGCCCTTGATGGGAGTCGGCCTAACAGAATCTATACTGTGCATATAGTATCACAATATCCAGACATGAGATCAAAGCTAGCTAGATGAAAGCATAAGAATCGTTCAAGGGTTATATTTTGTAATTAGGTTTTAGACCTGGAGGAGACTTAATTTTTGTTTCACCATAAAACTAGAAAGTTGATCTTCAGCAAGTCATTTCACAGGAATGAAAGGTACAGAAATAAAAATAATTCTGATATCATGGATGGCTCAGCTGGTTAATTAAACCAACTTAGAAAAATTAATTTTCCAAAGCACCAGAGGGCAGGACAAGAAACAATGGGTGTAAACTAATCAAGGAGAGAAGCAACCTGGAATTAAGGAGAAAATTCCTAACAGCGAGGACAATTAACTAGTCACTTGTCTGAAACTGTATAGGATCTGCTGCTTGAGACAGGGGCTGGACTAGAAGACCTCCAAGGTCCTTCCCAGCTCTATTCTGATTCTCATTCTAAACATTAAGTATTCTTAATATATTTTTTCTCCCCATCCCTCCCCTTATTAGGTGTGTTTAATTTTAACAGTCATATGATGTCCTTATATTTCTGTTATTGTGCTATCTAATTATCTAATATAACAGGCTACACTGACTTGTAGGCTTTTACATTTCTTAAGGCTGTGGAAAAAACATAAATCCTAGAGAAATCTCAATCAAAGGAAAAAAATAGGTTTTACAGTGCCCATTTTCATTAATTTTTTAAAGAGTGTGCCATAAAACCCATTGAAAGGGGTTTGCAGCTATAGATGCAACATGGTGAACAAATTTTAAAGCCACTGAATATTTAATGAACCCCAAGCCTCTAACAACTAATAATGTTCTAATGACACTTGCCCTATGCTCCTTGTGTGCAACCACATATTTCTATGAGTTTTTTTTAGAAAAACCTTTCTAATAAAGTGAATGAAACCACCAAGCAAATGAAAAAGCTGTTTGCATCCCAGCTCTTAGAGCAAAGGTCAGAAATAAAATCTGTGTTTATGTCTGGTATGCATGCTGACAGTACATTATTAATGCTCTCCTTTTCATATGTAGCCATAGATCATATTGATTCGGTTAAGAGAATTTTTTACACATCCTGGCTTTGACAGCCCATGATAAGCAGCTTGTAATGTGCTCTGGAAGCAAAACAAATCTCTAGAGGAACAGAGAACACCAGGAGTGCTTCACACATAGAATATCTTACAAAGGTATTACAAATACAGTAGCAGCAAATGATGGAAGTCCATTTATAAGATGTTGGATGCTGAGCACTGAGACCCAGTAACAGCTTTGGTTATGGTATATGTATGCATGTGATGCTGCTTAGTTCAGGAAATCCAGACTTATGGAATCACCACCAAATGGCTTTCTAGCTTCTTGAAAAGTTTATCAACCCTTTGTCTATTATTTGTTTATTTATTTGTTTATGATGCCTTTGAGTCTGTGTTGACTCCTGGTGATTACCTGGGCAAGTCCCTGCATTTTTCATTGCAGGTTTGTTGGGAAGTGGAAGTACTTGGAAGTGGTTTGCCATTGTCTGCTTCTTATGGTTGAGAGAGAGTGACTGGCCCAAGGTCACTTGGCTTTATGCCCAAGGCAGGACTAGAAGTCACAGTCTCCTGGTTTCTAGTCTGATGCCTTCATCGCTACACTAAATTGACTCTGTTAGAATATAGGATTATGTAATTGTTATAATCCAGCAAAACTGAAGCAAGGCATAATTAAAGTATGTGTTTGTCTACTGCCTAAAATATCCACTTATTCATTAATGAATCAGTTGTTGAGTCTCTCTCTCCCTACATACATACATACATGCATACATACATGCATGCATACATACATACATACATACATACTTACATACAGTATGTGCTGCTGTGGTCATATCAGGATCAGTTTTTGCAGGTCAAGATAAGAGTTTTATTGTAGTCCAGAATTGTGACAAGATGTTCATGTATTCGGGCCTAGGGAAAAAAAAACGTGTTCCTAATTACCCAGCTTCCTGCCAAAATCTGACATTTAATCAAATTCAATGCCCACCTTTAGTTGTTTATTATATTCCAAGCATTCTGGTCAGGAAGAAGAGATTATCTGAAAAATATCAATTTTCACTCTATCTCATATTCCCTAGAGAATAGAAAACAAGAAAGGCAGTTGGCCTTTTTTAAAGGGGTGATGATGGTGGTCAAAAATCAATAGTAACTTGTAACTGAAAAAAATACTTTTTGGGTCTTTTAAATTTCCCTCACTGTACTTTCCACATGGAGCTCAATTGTAGTACATGCAGCGGAATTCTCTAAATATAGTAATAAGGTGGAAGAAAATGCTTGATAACTCTAGTCAAACTTGTAATCATTGCACATACTGTAATATGTCAAATCCAAATAATAAAACATCATGCAACCTTGGATATTTCATTACTCCTCCAGACCCGTAAGCTTATCTCTTTTTCACCAGGTTGGTGGACATACCATGCTACCTATTCGTTGGATGCCACCTGAAAGCATCATGTATAGAAAGTTCACCACGGAAAGTGATGTCTGGAGCCTTGGCGTTGTTCTCTGGGAAATCTTTACCTACGGAAAACAGCCATGGTACCAGCTCTCAAACAATGAGGTATGTGGATATTGCTCTATATTACCATTCTATACTAATAAGCTTCTTAGTATAGTGGAACCTTCTTTTTTAAGGTTCCATCAATGCCAGTGCAAAAGCCCTGTATAAAGTCAATCACAACTTAATTCAGACAGGAAATTTGAAGAGATTTAATTCGATTTTTCAAATTGAGGAGAAACCACCTTGAAAAACCATTTGTTCATAGACTAGAACAAGGAAGTATCAATGGCAGCTGCTTCATCTTTGTCAAAATGGGATGAAAATATAATGATAGCAAGCTCTTTAGAGCAGAGGTCCCCAACCGGTGGGCCAAGGCCCACTACCAGGCCATGGCCTATCGGCCACTGGGTCACATGAGTGGCTGGCCAGCGCACGCACAACATGTGCGTGCACATATGCTGTGGTAGCACTGCAGCAAGCACCATTTGTGCATGCTCGCAGCCCTGTTTGCAGAGCATGCATGTTTGCGGCCCTATTTGCACATATGCACGTGCAGCCACATTTGCATGTGTGCGCATGCACATGTAAAGGTGCCTGCCCCTCCCTTTCCCACCAGGCCACCAACTCAGAAAGTTTAGGGACCCCTGTTTTACAGGAGATGAAACTGATCTAGCTTTCACTGGATATCTTCAGGGGCTTCACCACAAGAAAATTTGGAAATTTCCTGCAGAAATTTTAAGGCAGAAATTGCAGGGATGAGGAAGGAATTGACCACAACCTCCAAATTGTTCAGCCAAGACTAGGTTGTGCTGCAGCAGTGCTGCAAGCATCCTATCAGGGAATTTCACAGCAGGTGTCCAAATGAAGTTAGAGACACTGACATGACTTGTAGTTTTATATAAATAAATATATTTAACATCTATATTTACTGCAAATAATATAGTCAGGCAAACAGGTGCAGCATGAGGTAAATCACAGAACACACATAGCACAGAGAAGAAAAAGGCGGGAAAAAGGGAAACTCTCCCTCTACACCCAAGCAACCAATCACAGCTCAGATTGCCTCATGTGGGAGCCAGCAGTTTCCAACCAATCAGCTATAACTGTGTGTTCTGGCTCATTGTACAATTCAATTGTTCTAGCTACTAAATTTAAATTTAACTCCAAAATCAAAATATTCAAAACTGGGAGTTGGGCTGCATAGAAGTTCAATAAATTACTATTATAAGAAAAGGAGGAAAGAAATATTAAAAGATCTTCCTTGTGTACCAGTATAGCTCTTTTTCCCCAATGTATCAATGAAATGTAATGACTTTATTTTTTATGTATTGCCTTCCCTTGCCTTGCCTTGCTGTCATTATTTGGTATTTCTGGTGCAAATAAAAATGGTATTTTTTACACTAAATAAATAGGAATAAGAGAACAAAAGTGTTAGGCAAACATGTTGCGAGATTATCTTTGCATGTATTGGCCAGTGATGTATCGCCAACAAAACAAACAAATCAATGGGCTCTCTTTTTGTCCTTTCTTCAGGTAATTGAGTGTATAACTCAGGGCCGTGTCCTACAGCGACCTCGTACCTGCCCAAAGGAAGTATATGACCTGATGCTTGGGTGCTGGCAGCGGGAGCCTCATATGAGACTCAATATCAAAGAAATCTACTCCCTCCTTCAGAACTTGGCCAAGGCCTCTCCAGTCTACCTGGATATTCTAGGGTAGAAATTCCTAGCACTTCCTTATATGAAGTGTGTGAATGAATGTTTCCGTTGCAACTAAACTCCATTACAATGTGTTATTAACTCTGGCAGTATTAAATACAAAGATACGGAGAAGCTTTCAAAGGGCAAGCTGTGTGCATCTCTTCCTCTGTAAACACAATATTGACGTTGTGACTTTACTGACATATATCTCCCCTTCTGCTCTATTTCCCCCCAATTTTTATTCAATCAGGCTTTTGCATTATTATAACTCTGCATAGACAAAGGCCTTAACAACCTGATCTGTTTTATCAGCAGATACTCGGTTTTGCTCATCACAGCTTAAATGCCTTGTTGTCCTTTTGCCTTTGATCTGGATAAAAAAGGGAAAAAAAGACTCAAACCTTGTGACTTCTGCTGTATGGATATCTGGAACATCTATGGAATTGCTTCTACTTTATTTGCTTTGGCATCTGTGTGGAAAATGGAAGCATCAAGTACAGTAGACTGGCATTCTCTATTGAAAATAATTATTTTATTTCCAGTTGAGGTCAACCTGAAGGGGAAAAAAATCAGTTGGCATCTTATATAATCTTCTCTTTTGAAAAATGATCAGATCAGATGGCAGCCAATGAAACATTTTACAGAATAATGTAATTATTTAATGAAAGAGTAGGAACCTGGTGCTTTCCTTGAGAGACATACAGGGAAATAAAGGCATCATTCCCACTGCAAAGTTTTTTTTAATGAAAGGGGCTTCTGTGTCAACTGGACTGAAAAGTAAAGGTCTTGGTCACATTTCCCAGAATTGTATCACCTTATGCACAATTAGAATCCCCCAGGTTCACCTTGCTATAGTTTTTCCTGATGTCACTACTACAAGAATTCCCTAGTTAGTTTTTGATAATGTAAGTGCATGGTTGGGTATATTAAAGTGCAGAATAGTTTCTAGGGCTCTTTTGAAAACAGGGCTATAATACAGTGGCATTATGTCAAATATATTATGCCTCAAATCTGATGCCTCTGGTTGGGTTGGAATGGAATTGAAACCCCACACATCTGGGTGGTTTTAGCTTAGGATGCCCAGGATATGGGAAAAGCTAAACATGGATAATATAGAGATTACAACATGATGTTTTTATCAGCACTTGCTGATCCTTGTCCTTCTATTCATCTTCTGTTTATCCTTGTTAGGCACAAGCAATCAGAACCACCTGTAAATGGCTGAAGTAAACAACTTTATTGATTTCTACCTATATTATAAGATTTTCCCCAGATTACCTTCCCCCAGGAATGATCAGAGCTTTATGAAACTTGGGTGGAGGTCAAGCTTATGCCTCTTGTGGCTGTGCAAGGACTCTAAGCTAGGCCCTTGCTTGATCCCTCTTTTCAGCCTACCTGGCAGTTTCCTAACAATCCTTTCTCCAAACTCAGCATACATTTTATCAGTTAATTCATTCTATTCATTCTGAAAAAAAGTCCCATATCTCATTGCACACTCAAGCAGGCATAAAAATTCCTATATTTAGTTGTAACAAAATTACTGCTGTGAAACATATGTACAGTATTGTTACAGGTGCAATAGGGCCATGCAACAATGTTGAATATTTATTTGAGAAACTCTGGAGAAAAGTCAGAAAAATAAGGATGAGAACCAGTTACTCGTTGAACAGATAATTGAATATTGAATGTTTAGAATGGCCATCTTTTCATTTAGGAGTGGCAAGTATTATACTATATGGTTAACAGAAACATATTACATATAGATGTGGACGGTTTAGGATATACATGTCAAGTTATTTTTATTATAAGATATCATGATGATTGGATATTTTAAATCACTAAAGGAGGTCATGAATATAGAGCTCCTAAATGTTTTGTAATTGTAATTTTATTTTAAAGATTTGACACTTATTTTTCTAATTGTTTCCAGAATCATTTTAAATGTGTTTGACTTATATTTCTTCTTTTAAAGCATCCTTTTTGCAATCTAGAAAGATGCTGATCTTGTTTCATATCTGAACTAAAATTAGAAATGTGAATAGTGCTGAAGCTGGATTTTATTATGTCATTTTAGAAGTTGCTAAGTTATACATATAACAGTGTATGTCTAAGCCATATATATCTCCTTAATAACTGTAAAAATCCGAATCCCGGGCATATCTTTTCAATACTACACAATCTTCCCGGAGTTCAAAGATTGTGTAGTATTGAATATATATATACACACACACACACACACATATATATACACACACACACACACATTAATTCCTATACAAGTTTCAACAGGATTTTTTTAACTGTCAGAATGATTAATATGAAATAGATTTTGAAGATTATTTAAGTGATGACTGAAAAGTAATACATAAACACAAAAAAGAGAAAAATATTGAAAGTTCATTTTTGCATACTGACTTTAAAATCAATTTTGTTTATACAGTGTCATTCTTTTTCAATTTTCTCAAGTTTGATGCCCCCAGTTATGCTAGAACTGCAATTCCCATTAGAATCTAACTGGGAATTCTGTAGTTTGCAGTCCTGAAAAACATTAAGGGTGACAGTTTGGGACAAACTGCTCTAGTCTGTTTCCAATGAAATAAAAAGCTATAGAGAAAACAAAATCTGAAGTGTCAGAGATTACCAAAAAGCACATCTATCCATGGACTATGCACTTTCATAATTTCTGAAAAATTGCAATTCTGACAGAATTCCCTAATTTTGATGACCAGTGGGGCAAAATTGGAATTAAAAGGAATGCTACTCACGACACCTCTGATGGTAGTAAGTTTTCAGCTCTGTTCTTTTTTATATTCCAGATCTTTCTGTACTCCATAATATTTAGTCACAAGTACAGATGCTCAGCAAGCCCTTTGCCAATCAGTATTCATTAAGAGCTCCTACTTTGCATGTCCCATCAGTTTCTCTCTTCTGGTGGAGAATGAGAAGCCTTAATGATTGTTTTGCTTGGAAATTTATTTTTTAATAAGGAAATGTTACATTATTCAGAATAAACTTAACCAATAAACCCCACCAAGCAGATTGTGGTGAAGACTTTCCTTATCAGAGGAAATAGAAGTTGACATAAAGTCCTTAAGAAAGGCCATTCAAGGGATAATTAAGAAGATATTTATCATTAATCATTCAGCCTTGATCACAGGGAACCAATAAAACAGATATGACCTATAAACAAGAACCTAGTTTAAAATATGCTGAGTGTTCTGAGGAGCCTTAATGGCACTTTGCCTTTCCACACTGGACAAATTGATGTTGCATTTGTGTCTTGGGATGTGTGGAAGTGCTACAAATAAAACTGAAAATATGAGGAATGTCAGAGACGGCCTGAATTTGATAACAGCTGGATTATAAATCACAAGTTAGTGTGGAAAACAGCTTCATTAAAATGTATCAATTTAAAGATGGCTTTAGTCTGAGAATAAGCATGTGTATTATATGATTGCTGAAGAATTGTATACCAAAATGGATGTAATTTTTTACCAGATGGTATCTTTTTTTTCCTTTCTGGAAAAGAATAATAGAGTAATTAAAAGTACTGTGTCATAATGTAGTGTGCAGTAGCATAACCACATATCCTTTTTAAAGGATCAAATGCTCTATACAATCAGCATTCTGTACAGTGTGGCTAAAACTTGGGTTGTGCTGTAAATGTGGACCTGTGAATAGAATCTATTGTCTTGTAGGAATGATATTAACTTATTTGCATTTAGTCATTCAAGTGGATATATATATATATATATATATATATATATATATATATATATATATATATATATATATATATATATATATATATATATATATATATATATATATATATATATATATATATATATATATATATATATATATATATATATATATATATATAGTGTGTGTGTGTGTGTGTGTGTATACATGTATGCATGTATACATATACACACGTCATACCCAGAGAAAACAAAGGTTTTAATAAATATTGTGTATAGCATATATTTGTCATGCTTAAAGTGTCAACTAACATTCTACATTAAGCAAATGTGACAATCACGCTTATTAAAGAGAATGTCTTTCTTCCCTATGCTGCAAATATAAGTGTATAAATACACACATACACTAATATATATAAATATGTGTGTGTGTTTACATAAACTCTGTATATATCAAGAGCAGAGACATACCTGAATATGTGTCTTATAAATATTTGATTGATACATATGCAGACTTTGGTGATTGTGTATAAGCGTGTGTAAACTACGCATACAATTTTGACTGGTAATGTATAGAAGACAGTAATATGAATAGGCTGAGTATGCTAAATAACCAAAATTTCCATTTCTAAAAAAATGAATGTATGTTTTTTCTATATTTGGTGGGTCAGTTTTAAACTTCCATATAGATCTACATAATAGAGGAAATTCTTAAAAATAGATTATTTGCTCAACCCAAAAATCCCTGACTGTTTTCCTCCCATCTATTTGTTTCTTTCAGATTGATTTTAGTTGTTAACTTTAGGACATAGGTGTCAAACTCGCTGCGTCACGGTGACGCGTTGCGACGTATCACAACTTTTTTTGCATTGCTCCCGGAGCTGGGGTGGTGCAGCCTCCATGTGATGCAACTGGCCCATGGGCCGGCAGTTTGACACCCCTGCTTTAGGATAAGAGGTAGATTTGCTACGGCTATATTCCTGTACATATTTATTTTAAAAATACTGGAAGTGTTTACTTCTGATTAGACATGCATAGAATTGTCAACATCTTTTCCAGTTATTATTTAATGAACATTCCTGTTTCTGGTTGGAATCAAGCAGAATTGCCATGCAACATGAAGAAAATGGGTGCTGCTTAATAAGATCTCAGGCATCATTCGGCTTGACAGAGTGAGATAAATTTTTGCCCCCAAATCATTAATCAGTGAGTTTGATTTATTTTTTCCAGAGAAAAATTAAGCAAATACCCAAGTCCTAGATAGTGTGAAAGCTCAGATATAGCTATTTTCTATGCATGTACTCAAATATTGATTAGACCCAGGAGAACTATGCACTCCCTGGAGTTGGCTGCCTGATTCAGAGAATTCCTCAAGAACAATTGAAGTTTAAAATCTCTCAATTGTTGGACTAAATGGGGAAACATTTCCCATTCCTCAAATGATCTAAAGTTTATATAGCAGCTCAGTGTGACTAAATCTGTGTTTAGCCAGATAAGTTGTAGAAGAGTTTACACAGAATACAGGTAGTCCTTGACTTACAACAATTCATTTTAGTGACCGTTCAGAGTTACAACAGCACTGAAAAAAGTGACTTATAACCATTTTTCGTACTTTAAGACCATGGTAGCATCCCCATGGTCAGGTGATCAAAATTTGGCTGCTTGGCAACTGACTCGTATTTATGACGGTTGCAGTGTCCTGGGGTCACGAGGTCACCTTTTGCAACCTTCTGATAAGCAAAGTTAATGGGGAAGCCAGATTCACTTAACAACCATGTTACTAACTTAACAACTGCAATGACACACTTTACAACTATGGCAAGAAAGATCGTAAAATGGGACAAAATTTACTTAACAAAAGCCTCACTTAGCAACAGAAATTTTGGGCTGAATTGTGGTCATAAATTGAGGACTACCTGTATTACTGCATTCTTAAAAGAAAATAGTTAAACACTATGGCCTAGGTCAGGAAGAGCCCATCACTCTTTTTCAAAATGACCTTGTCAAATAAAGCTGAGGAGGTTGAACATTAATGTGTAAAGCTTTGGGATGGTTTCACTCTCTGACATGATTTATATTTACATGATTTATATAGTAACACATGGAGACCTTATTATTCACCCAAGTCTTTTTAACAATTCATGGAGTTCTTTGAACCAGAACTTTTCAAATTCATCTGCCTTGTTTTTAATTGAGTTGTAAGCCTTAAGTGTAGCTGTTTTCATATTGCATTAAATTAGGAGCAGCTATTATAAGATGAGTAAATACTATCAAAAATAAAATACTCAGCAGCATTTGAAAAGAACTTACTAAAAGACTTTCTTCAAACAGTTAATGTCTAGGATTTTTTTTCCGTAAAAATCTGAATAATCATGAGAAAACTGATATGACCTGTTTTAAGTAACTCTATTGGTAATTCTTGACTTTTCAGGGAAGGGAAGGGTGTCCATAAATATATTTTATGAAACTCTTTAGATTGCTATGAAAATTCAGTCTTGGTAGTGACAAAAATTTCCTACTGTGGCATGAGGAGATTGATATTCTTACAGGCTTTCTTTACCCTTGATTGTAAATAACCTGGATGTTGCTTACAAACACTTCTCATTTAGGAGCCACATGAGTCAAGGTCCTTGATCTGCATTTCCTACTTCCTCAGAAACTTGACTTCATTTTGTTTAATTAATTTTGTTTCTCTTCATTTCCCCACCAGGTATTTGCATCTTGCATTGCAGATTCTGCATTGAGAGGATCGATAATTAGAGGGCAACCTGGTTCCTTCCCATCCTATAATTCTTAACACCTAGACTAAACTGCAAATCGTTGCCTCAGAAAGATGAATAGCTAGGAAGCTGGTTCATCCTTCTGATCTACAACCCGGTAAAAAGCAAGAGACATTTAAGATAAGCCAGTGAAGTTTTCCTTGTCCTTTCCTCCTGCAGGCCCTGCTCCATTGAAAGCTTTCTCTTACAGCACACCGTGGAATGAATGGATGAATGTGAATGTGTGTATATGTATATATGAGTATGTGTATGTTTGTATGTATATTCTTCAGTTATGTTTTGACTTTTAACATTTAACTAACCCAGAAGAAGACTATCCAATTAACTTAGTTTATTAAGAAGACCATCTTGGTTATCCCACAGATGCTTTTTCACAAGGCAACTGGACTTTCTTGTTTTTCTTTGAAGAGGTTTCGCTTCTCATCCAAAAAGCTTCTTTGGCTTCTTAGATAAGAAGCGAAACGTCTTCAAAGTAAAACAAGGAAGTCCAGTTGCCTCGGAAAAAATCATCTTTGGGAAGACCATGTTGGGTTTGGTGCAACCTGTGAATGAACAGTGAGTGCCACTTTGAAAAATATACATGAATCGGGGCTTTCTAGATAAATGAAACTTTTGATGTCCCACACAGGAGGGTTTTTTTCAGACCAGAAAGATGGCTGCTCTGATTCAAGAGATCCATATACAGCCTTGGTTAATGCTAGGCACATACTATCTGGGTGGCAGATATCTGGATTCCCACTTGATGGTCACAAAGAGAGGTTATTTTCAGGATATTTGCAGCCAGATATGGTATTCTAAAATAAAATCCTTTATTTTAATGTTATATATTCATTGCAAACATCAAGCAAAAAAAAAAGTATGTTGTAGCGGAAACACTGTGAATTTCATACAAACAACTAAGTGACTAGATTGCCATCTTTTGAACATATGTCTCGGGAGCAGAACTGGGATCGTTATATGTTATGTTTACTGTCTATGCATTCAAAGCCAGGTCTATGGTTTCATTGCTACGTATGTTGCCTGCTAGAAAAAGGTTGAATGATAATTGGCTAAATCTAAGCAGGAACATCTGAGAAACTGTTCACATAGAGAGGGCGCAACAGGAAGATAGACAGACTCAAACCTTTTCATAGACCTACATGCAGCTTTTAAAAACATATTTCTGTAATTTTAAAATAATACTTACTTGTTGAATGAACACTGAGAATGTTTTGTAAATCAGCAAATAGCCCTACTTACTTGTGTTTGCACCATAAATAAGTTTAATTTCAAAACTGTTCATCCCAGTGCTATAGGGCTACTTGGTAGTGTACGTACATATGTATATAGATAATGGCTCTAGATTTTTCTCTGTGCTTCTCCTGTTTTGGTGTGTGATAAACAAGAGAAAGATCTAGATATCAATAAAAATACCTATAATGTCACCCAGACTGTGAACTGGTGTTTAGAATTCCTTTAATCCTGTTCAATTTTTAGTTGAATGTGATGTCTCCCTAAAAGTATTTAGTAGTTCTTGTTTTGCACTTTGGTATCAATATTCATTGCTTTAAAAATGAAATAAAATTAAAGACCTGTTGCATCTTGGCTGAAATTAAAGTAAAGCCCCAAAAGCAGCATTAGAAGTTTTGTTGATGATGAATCATGCGATCAGCTTCTCTCAGTCTGACATGGAAAGTCTCTTGTACTAAACCGTATTTAATACAAATTATGTCCCCAAATAAAGAGTGTCATCCTTAAAAAAGGAGAGAGATCAGCTACATAATGACTGTTACTTCACAAAGCACTACACTGTAATGAACTGTAGTCTCTTGCTTTCTTCAGATCACTGTCTGATTGTCTCAAGTGTGTGGTGTTTTTTTTATGAGGAGCACATTCAGGATAGGGGGAAGGGTAGTTCGTCAGCAGCATATCTGCAATATACAAGGATAGTATCACTCTTTGTACATCTCTTGCTTACACTACATCTATTTTTCTGCTACCTGCTTTTCCTACACACACTTCTTTTGCAACAAACTGTCAGTCAACACTTGGTTGCGATCACAACTGCTTTCTTCTCTCCCTTTCTCCCACCCCCTCTCTCTTTTGAAGACTTTGGAAATAAAATTGAGGGTCATATATCACAATTCTTAAAGACCCAAAAGTCACAACTTTCCTATATCTGGTTTATTTAGAACCAATCTTTAAGATATTGTGGCTTTATCGGTTGCAATCAGGGCTTATATTGAAAGGCAGTGCTCGAACAAAATGTCTCTCAACTCTTACGGTAGCGTGCATCAGTCTAATACAGTGTTTCTCAGGAACTTTAATATGTATGGAGTTTAATTCCTAGAATTCCCCAGCTGGAAATTGAAGTCCATACATCTTAAAATCCCCAAGGTTGAAAAACAATAGTCTAATGTTTCCACTGCAAGGAGAAAAATGTTTAGATTTTTCTGCTACATGTCACCATTTTTGTCCCTTGCCTAGATTCACCCTAGATTTTCAATTGACATTAATTAGGACACTCCTGTGTCCATGTTTATTACTGAAACATTTTTGCAAGGCCACAGATAAGTGTTTTGAATTCAGTTAGGATTTTTCTGTTTGTTTTTGCAGCTCAAGAACATAACCATCTAAAAATAATAAGCTAATGGAAATGGGCATTAGCCTGGCATGGCCAAAGTTTGCTCCTTTTAAGGAAAGTTTGCAGATCATGGCTTCTGGAATTCTTATTAATAGCTCTGTTCTGGATCGTGTGATTGGGGAAGTTGAATTTGTGTGTCTCTGTGTGTGTAAAAGTTGATTTAGACTTGTTTGCAACTGCGAGTAGGTGTGGGCGCATATCTACACAGCAAAGGGGTTGGTGGGTTTCAGATGGTTGCAGACAGGCCAAGGTGTACATCTCCCAAATCTCAACTATGTGTTGTGTGGAGATGCGTGTCCAGCATGCTGATTGGTTGATTTAACTTCCTGTTCAGAGGCGGGCAGAAAGCAAGGCACATTTGCCCATTAGCCAGAACATTATCATTCACAGAAGTATTAATGCAACAGTTATGTAACTTTCTCCGAATGACAGACACATACATACAGGGATGAAGTTGAGGATTTTTTCAGGATTTTTTTCTTTGGAGTCTCCAACATGGCTCACCTCACATTCAAATTCTATGTTGCTGGCTTCTCTCCTCAGTCCAACTTTCACCCATTCTGTTCTTTTTATAATGCTGGTGGACAGAATGGCCCAGCTTCCAGATGCTTTTTCGTTAATTTTTCTCCAGCATGAGAAAGTTTTAATGATAAGTTGTAAACATTATCAAAACTCACTGTTGTTTTCTTGACACAACTATAGAAACTCTACCACCCACTGGGATGGTGTTGCAACTTCCCTGTCTAGTTAACAGTCATGGAATGTAGCCTTAGAAAATAAGTCTCATTTCTGTGAATTTTCAGGCATAGACAGTGCACAAGATTAAGAGGATTCTTAATCCTCTTAATCTTAATAAACTGGTTCAAATTAAATTCAGACTCTGCATGTATAAATTGCTTCTCTCCAGAGGCACCTATTTTTATGAAAACTTCATTGTCTCAGATCTAATCTGTTAATAGCTGCATGTGGGTAAAACCAGACCCTTCCCTTTCCTCTCCTCTCCTCTCCTCTCCTCTCCTCTCCTCTCCTCTCCTCTCCTCCCCTCCCCTCCCCTCCTCTCCTCTCCTCTCCTTCCTTCCCTTCCCCTCTCTCAACTTCCCTCTGTTAGAAATTTTGTTTATATATCCCTACAGACAGTGGTGGGATTCAGCCGGTTCGTACCACTTCGGCAGAACCAGTAGCTAATTTTGTGTTGCCCAGGCCCAGAATGGACTTCTGGAAGCAGCATCCACACAGAGAACTGGTTGTTCACATATTTGAATCTCACCACTGCCTACAGATCAAAAATAAAGTACAGCCACCAGGGACCTTGCTGTTTAACTGTAACGGGAAACTGTCCTCAGAACAAAAGGACAATTTCTACCACCCTCCTCTCTCCTCAGCATGGTACAGCAAAGGGACAAATCATTCTTACTAGAAATCTGAAGTGATTTTTCCCCCCCTTGGGCCAAAGGCCACACGTAATTAATCATTCACTTGCATTAAAAATGGTGTGTGACTTCCAATGAAGCTACACGTTTCAACTGCAGAGGATAATTTCAACCTTTTAAAACAATATATTAGTTAATAAAGAAACTGTTGTCACAGTTTGTGACAAGCTGTTCCACAAGATGTCCCACATCTATTTTTGCCCTGAAAGCCATTTTAAGAATAGGGAAATGCAAGGTTACCAATTGATCTCAAATGTAGAACTTAAGCATCTCACCAAGCACCATCTGTTCTCTCAGGTAATGGTTCCACAGAAGGAGGTAATGAAGGCTCCCATCCTCCTTGATCCAATTCCTTGAACTGGAATTTCAGACCTCTGCATGCTGATAATGTGCTCAGTTCCCAGAACATTTGTCCCTCTTTTACCATCAAACTCTCAAATATTTTGCTTCTAAAAGCTTTTGTTTAGGTTGTTTGATGAGATTAAACATTGCACAACTGGTCTGCTTTTATATTTATTTCAGATAGAAAACAATTCGAGTGTTCCTCTTTATGTTGGTCCCTGTGGGAGAAGCACAATTTTCTTAATTCTACCTATTATATACAGGATGGAAATAAAAGTTGCATTTTGCTTGTTGGGAAAGGATGTCTGCCCAAACGCTAACAAAGATAGTCCTTGACTTACAACCACAATTGGGTGCAGAGATTCCATTGCCAAGCAATGTTGCCAAGTGAGTCAAATCCAATTTTACAACTTTTTTGTCTCAGTTGTTAAGCAAATCACTGCAATTGTTAAGTGAATAGTGTAGTCGCTAAGCAAATCCTTGTTTGCCCATTGACTTTGTATATTGGAAGCTCCCTGGGAAAATCACAATGGTGATATAGTAGTAGTAGTAGTAGTAGTAGTAACAACAACAGCAACAATAGTAATAATAATAGTAATAATAATAATAATAGCATTGGAAGGGACCTTGGAGTCTTCTAGTCCAACCCCCTACTCAGGCAGGAAACCCTATATATTTCAGGCAAATGATTATCCAATCTCTTCTTAAAAACTTCCAATGTTGGAGCATTCACAACTTCAGGCAGGTTGTTCCGCTGATTAATTGTTCTGTCAGGAAATGTCTCCTTAGTTCTAGGTTGCTTCTCTCTTTGGTCAGTTTCCACCCGTTGCTTCTTGTCCTGCCTTCAGGCGCTTTGGAAAATAGCTTGACTCCCTCTTCTTTGTGGTAGCCCCTGAGATATTGGAACACTGCTATCATGTCCCCCCCCCGTCCTTCTCTTCATTAGACTAGACATTCCCAATTCCAGCAGTCATTCTTTATATGTTTTAGCCTCCAGTCCCCATGGTCCTGGGCTGTTGCAACCATTGTAAATACATCCTGGCTGCCAGATGCTTGATCATGTGACTGTGATGATGCTGAGACAGTTGTAAGTGGAGGACCAGTTGTAAGTCACTTTTTTCAGTGCTATTGCAACTTCAAATGGTCACTAAACAAATACTTGCAAGACCAAGAGTATCTGTTAGTTGCTTGCTATAACCCCAAGTCATGCCTTTAAACATCTTCTATTTGTCTTAAATACTCTCATGATGGAGTTACTGAAGAATATCCAGAAGTCAATACGAAATACAGTAGCCATTTCTCTTTTTGATAGAAACACATTATTGCTCATGTTTTACATAGTTCTTTTGTTAATTGCACGTAAATGTATTTCAGGGAACATTTAAGAAAGGGGGCTTAAATGTAAAACCATAATTGGTTTCATTAATTGCCTAAAAACCCACCTTTTCCAAATAAGGTTTTTTTCCTTAGCATTTCCCCACAGGTTATGGTCCATTTTAAGGGGATGATACATTGATTAAGACACTTGGTTGATTCATTGGCTGTGACAGGAATTGATCATCTAGCTTAGGGGTTCTCAACCTTGGCAACTTTAAGACTTGTGGACTTCAACTCCCAGAATTGAAGTCCACAAGTCTTAAAGTTGCCAAGGTTGAGAACCCCTGATCTAGCTTATCGCCCAAGCCTGACATCGTGGACTGAGAGAATGAGTGGACTAAAAAGTCAGCCAGCCAGGTTCGTGCCTAAGACAGGACTAGAGCTCACAAATGGCTCTCATAGTATAAGAACTGTCTATTTTTTAAGATAATGTTTTAGAGATCATTCTGAATCTTTTCATCAGCAGGAGAAATTAGATTGATGGGAGAATATGACTGTTCCTTTTTCCATGGTTTCCCATATTCTTAATCTCTTTCATGAAGATATTTCATTTAGTTTGAGTTAGTTGTTAAGTCATGTTCGTTTTGATATGACATTTTGAAGCATTTAAAATACATGAGATCTTTTGTTTGGTAAGGGATCGGAGTATTTTTTTTTCTGACCCAATTTTGATGCATGTGATATTTTACATTTTTTTTATTGCTGAAAGTTTGGACTTTTACATTTTTATGAAAGCTCTTCTGGGTAATCAGCAGCTCAAAAATACTTTTTCAAATGGACAAAATAAATAATGTCAACTGCATTTTTCATTCAGTTATATCTTTTACAATCATTTTCTCATTGCATAAACTGAGATAGACTGTAAAAAAAAAACCCATCTGTATATTTTCTATATTATACCATAGGGGGAATGGATGTGAGTGTGCCTGCATCCATATATGTGAATCTAAAAGTATGTAGTGAAGCATTTTGCCTTCCTATGAAATCCTTATCCACAGATTTTTCTCTTATTACAGTGATGCCGTATCTACATGTCCAATATATCTTTCATTCCATAGGGCTGAATGGCAAATGTTAACTTATTTAAGTAAAAGCAGATAGATACACTTGGAAAAAAAGTAGGAGGAATATCTGCCCTCTACTCAGTGAGGGTAAGTCTATTAACTTATCTGCTCTGGATTCAATATTTTATTTATATTAAGTGATTCCCTTGGAGAAAAACCTTTGTGAAAATGCATCAAGTCAAACCTTTGTGAAAATGCATAGTTGTTTATTTTGAACATTGTTTGCTGATTTTCCAGGAAGGAAAGCCAACTAACTCTTATTAGTCCAGTGTTTATTTGTAATCTTGGCCAAGAGGTGGTCTCTGAAGGAAAAATTGGAATTATCATTCATGTCTCTAATATCAATTCCTAGTTGATGCTATGGGAATAATATATAATTCATGCACAGAAGCACAGAATTGGTAAAGCCTGAAAGATCATCTAATATATTGATGGGTAGCCCCTGATTGCTCATTCTATCTCCCAAAATCACACTAATGAAATGGAGGCAACACCGTGCTTAAAAATATATATAATTTCTGTTGAAGAAGGAGGGCCATCCTGATCTAACCCAATTCTCTCTGACTGTGCCATAGGTGAGTCTCTAGCCTCTGCTTATAAATCATGGCCAAATATGGTTGCTTTGATCAAAACAAACTGTTCAAATTATCAATTTTCTTCATAATGTTTATTCTAGTAGTTCTTGTAATAGGAATCTGTAAATTCAGTTATCTTTTGGAGTAACCAACATTAAATTTGATCCGTTATCTCTCAGTTTAGCTGCCTTTGCAATATATGAAAATGGGATGCAGGAGGAAAAAAAGACCATTGGATTATAAAGTATTCCAGAAAGCTTAGTGTACGTGTTCAGTAACAATGTGTAATGTCAAGACCACAGAGGTGTCCTCATTTATTGAGAAAAAGGCACATTGCCTTCCCACTGCTCTGATCAATGGTCCCATTGCCTAAGGTTGAAAGAATGACAACACTCAGTAAGGGCATTGTCACTATTCAGAGTAAAATCCTCTATACGTATAGTAGATATAAAAATATGAATAATTCTTTTTTTCATAAAAATCAGTTCAAAAAAAATCACTCAGTCCTTTCTCATATCATCTCTTCTCCAAAATCAACATTTTCAAATCCTTGCTGTTCATCCTGTTTATCCTCCCTTCTCTTTCATGAAGTTTCTTCTTAATCTGGGATAAATTCCAGGCTTTTTGTAGGAGAAGGACAGGCAAAGCCTGGAGGTAGAGTCAAAAGAGGAATCAGCCTAGAGTCATTACGTTCCAAGTCCCAGCTCTCTTGAATTCCTTTAACTTTTATCTAGCACCCAATTTAGTGCTGATCATTAGTCGACTAGATTCTTATGTATAGACCATGAGCAATAAATCAGCGTAACTAAGATATAATGTATTGTTCTGATTCTTTGCACCTGACATCTTTGTAGTTTTAGCTAGTTTAACGGTGCAGTTACTATTCTTATGGAATGCTAGGTATTATACATATATTCGTTTTAGCTATCTCAAGGGCATTACAAGCAGAAATAGCAAATGGATACCATACAAAGAAAAACAAAACCCTAATACAAAACCATACCCCACAACAAAGTGAGAAGAGAAAAAAAGAAAAGAAATGCCCTTCCAACACTATTGGCAATCTCTGCTACATAGATACACACACATGGCAGCAGCTTACTTTTGTGTTTTGTGACTGTTGTGATTTTGAGACTGAATTAAAAAGGTCTATGACTTGGTCTTATTATCCTGGGTTCATTGCAAGAAATTCTCAATGTGTAAATGTACAATAACCCCATAAATAACTCTCCATGTACACCATAAGCACTTGTAACTCAGTCACAAAAAATCAAATCAAACTTAAATCAGAGAAATCAGGTACAACCCAAAGCTGTTTCATTTGTAATCTCCAGTTGCTGCTTCTTAACCATCTTCTTCTGATACAGAGTGGGATTTCACTTATTCCTTCTTAGTATCATTAGCTTTTCAGGTTATTCTAGCTTTGGTTTTATCTTCCTTAATTTTCTTTTGCAAATATATTTCTTCAATATTTTGAGAACTGGCATGTATGTGTAATGCTCCTTTGCATGTGTGTGTGTGTGTGTGTGCGTGCGCACACACACACACACACACACACACACACTGGTTGCTTCTCAAGCCAGTAGAAATATAGATGTCCTGTCTCCTAGCAACAGGGTAGGTAAAAATCCCAGAGATCTGGTTGCTGAGCAGTGCTCTCCGTGTGAAGCATTTGCGCATTTTGCCTTTGTTGAACTTGATTGCTATTTCTAAAATAGACTTCTTATACATCAAATTATATTTTCATCACCAAAAGTTATTTAAGAGAATTCCATTAATACCCCCGAATCCTCGAGTCAGCATGTCAGGCAATCATAACTGGAAATGGGAAAGGGTGAGTGACAAAATAAGATATGTTCAGGAGACTTCCGGCCCTGCACAGAAGTGACTGGTCGCAGGCTTGCAGACCGCTGCACCCCCGCAGCCAACTTTCGTCCTGCCTGGAGACCCTAATGGGTCCAAGCCATCCCGGAGAGGCGGTGAAGAAAGAAGGGTGCCCCGGTGACTCTGGAATAATGGTGGACGTTCCGTTCGTCTTGGGGAACCCTACAGGAGAAAGGCTGTGTTTCATCAATCAGTCCAAGCTACTTGCAACTGGAGTCCAAAAGAACTAACCAGCACTACAGTAAACAGCGTGCTTGAAACTGGGTGAGGAATCTGATTTTCCCTTTTCTATTCTACACTTAATTTCCTGAAAAAGATCCCCAAGAAGCAAAATACCTCCGAAAGTGAAGGAGTGGGATTTCTGCCCCATCCTTATTCTAACAGAAGCGGTGAATTAAAATTTCTATGCAGGATCAAAATATATGGTAGTGAAATAAATTTATAAACTTGAAAGCTAAAATTTAACTTTGGACAAGTTTAAGATTGTTGAATGGTTAAGACTCTCATTTTAAAGATCGTTGTTCATATTGAAAACTAAATAGATGCTGACACCTAGTGGTAGATGAAGATTATGACAGCTATGGTTTCCCTAGAGAACT
Organism: Bothrops alternatus; assembly: GCA_034064705.1. Lineage (NCBI taxonomy): Eukaryota > Metazoa > Chordata > Lepidosauria > Squamata > Viperidae > Bothrops > Bothrops alternatus. Next base: position 18,420,075 of record JARGCV010000018.1, on the reverse strand, counting down.
TGCCAAAACCTGGGAAAAGCTAATCTGTGTTTGTGACCTTCAAAGCTTTAATAATAAAGAACAGCTGTGACAAAAAAAGACAACAATCTGGGCTGCAGACAAAGAGAGAATTATAAATTGTAGCAAAAAAAAATCTTTTTTGAACTTTTTGGATTACAAAAATATCTATTTAACTGGGACTCTAAAGCTATTTGCAGATAAGAAAGAAAACTCCAACTTTTGGCCATCATGGATCAGAGACATATAGACAGAACACACCAAGAAAACATAAATACCTCTCAGGAGGAGATATATAGTATACTGCAATTAATTCAAATAACACTGAGTTCAAATCACAAAGAAATCCAAAATAACTTTGAAAATACAAATCAATCTATCTCTAAGTTAACTTTACAACAAAAAAAAACTTCCAGGAAACAACAAAAGAGAAGGAGCAGACAAAACAAATAAGTGGACATAAAATTGAAAATAGAGACTCAAAGACGGAACTTAACAAAGCAAGAAAACATGATTTAATCCTAGTGGGAAAAAATTTACAAGAAATGGGAAAAAAACCTCATCCCTTAAGACTAGAAAATAAATCTGAGGACAAAAAACCAGATTGGTTAAAATGGAATGTAGAGATGTTGAAAACATCAGAGAAAAAAGAAATGATAAGAGAAGCAAAGAAGGAGAAAGAGAAAAACATTTTCAAGAAACACAGAAAGCTAAAACCCTCATATAAAGACACTTTATTCAATTTACTTCTTATACCTACAGTAACAGTCATGAATATATGGAAAATCTTTTTGATTTAGCAAAACACATTGATCAAGAAAGATACTGGTCAAAGGAAAAAGATCTAAGTGAAAATTAAGAAAATAGATGATGGGATCTACCAGAGAGAATATTTAAAAAAGAAACATTTGTTTGAATATGGTTAAAGAAATAGAAAAGATTCTGAATACATATGTCATTCTAAGACAGATGAATTCCTTAAATAATACTGTGTGCTTCCCCCCTTTTTAATTTTATTTCTTGATATAAGTAATAAAATTCTGCTGAAATGGCCTAGATGAAGGAAATATTTTAAATAATTAAATGTGTCTGAATTTAGGGAAATTATAATGAATAAAAAAGAAAAAATGTTTTGAATAAGAGTTAAAGGATTAGATGACTAAGCACACTAAATGGAATATTTACAGATTAAATATATTTTTAATCATGGTTAAAAAGAATAAGAAATTTTGGGAATGAATATATATTAGCTTAGGAGGAATATATATTTTAAGTAGTATTTTGCTTTTTATATTGAGATGGTTTATATGGGAAAAATGGATTTAAATTTTTAAATGTAATTAAATGTTGAGAAAATCTTAACCAGCAAGAATACTTTGAACTTTATGGGAGAAACGAATCTAAATAAGGACTGTAACAGGATATAAGATGAGGCAACCAGAATGATTAGATAGAAAAGAAATATTATATTGGTGTGATCATTATTTCTAGGAATATTGGGAAAAAATCATATATGTAACTATTATTTATCAAAATAATAAGAACTGTATTATTTCAAGGTTTACAAAGAAGACATTTTGGGGAAAGGGGGAAATCAACTAAATGTACTATGTGGATTATGGATTAAAAAAACCAATTGCTAATTATTTTTCTTTACAAATGTAAACCCAGCAAACACACTGTTTACCAACTATTAAGTGATTTATGTTTTTAAAAAATCAATAAAATATATGAAAAAAATGATATGTTCAGGAGATATGCATCTTTTTGGACAAGTTTAAATAAAGCAAATGTTCCCTTTGAAAGGTAGAATTGTTCCAGTTTTGATCATTGGATTGCTAACAAAGAGTTAAGGGGGACTGGGATTGCTATTTCAAGCTGATTAGCTCTCATCAGCCAGCCATACCCGTCTGAGATTTGAACCTGGGCTGCTTGCACATTAGGTAGCTGTGTTGACCCCTAGGCCACAGGCTGTTTCTCACTTTGTCAGCTGTATCAGGGAGGGAACAGACCAGGAGGAGGAGATTTGTCTTGAGTGTTTTGATACACCGTCGGCCCAAAAGATTTCTTCCTCCCATATTTGGGCCGACAGGGTGTATCAATATATATATTTTATATATATATATATATATATATATATATATATATATATATATATATATGTATGTATGTATGTATGTATGTATGTATGTATGTATGTATGTATGTATGTATGTATGTATGTACGTGTGTGTGTATATGTATGTATGTATTTATGTGTATGTATGTATGTGTATGTATGTATGTATGTATGTATGTATATATATATGGTTGATGATGTCTATGAAAATACAGCTCCTAGGCTAGGACTTAACCGGCTAGGACTGATGACACAGTCTAGGAGCCGGGTGCAAGCATTAGCTAACCCTATTTAAGGTATCTCCGTTAACTGGCTTTTAACCCTGACGATGTTGGAAGTTCCCAACGAAAGCTCGGTTTTATTAAAGTATTTTCCTACTTGGATTCTCCTGGTGGTCGTAAGTTATTTATTTTTATATCATATATATATATACTGTATATATATATATATTGTATATATATATATATATATATATATATATTGTTTAAAATTGTTGACAAAGAAATAAGGGAATTTCTGATATAGCTATTTCGAGTTTCTTAACTCTCTTCAGTCAGAACTCACCCTTCTGGGATTCGAACCTGGGCAGTCTGCATGCTAAGCAGATGCTTTAACCTGCTGAGCCACAAGTTCTCTCCTGCTTTGTCAGTAGTCAGGGAGTAAGGATATGTGTCAAGTGGTTATTTTTTAGATTGCACCCTGTAAACCCAAATATGGGAGGAAGAAATCATTCTTTCCTTTGCTTGTTTCAGCTCAACCCAGAGCCATCTGACAAAGCAGGAGAGAACTTGTGGCTCAGCAGGTTAAAGCATCTGCTTAGCATGCAGACTGCCCAGGTTCGAATCCCAGAAGGGTGAGTTCTGACTGAAGAGAGTTAAGAAACTCGAAATAGCTATATCAGAAATTCCCTTATTTCTTTGTCAACAATTTTAAACAACATATATATATTTGTGCTTGCAGATGGCTCTGGGTTGAGCTGAAACAAGCAAAGGAAAGAATGATTTCTTCCTCCCATATTTGGGTTTACAGGGTGCAATCTAAAAAAATAACCACTTGACACATATCCTTACTCCCTGACTACTGACAAAGCAGGAGAGAACTTGTGGCTCAGCAGGTTAAAGCATCTGCTTAGCATGCAGACTGCCCAGGTTCGAATCCCAGAAGGGTGAGTTCTGACTGAAGAGAGTTAAGAAACTCGAAATAGCTATATCAGAAATTCCCTTATTTCTTTGTCAACAATTTTAAACAACATATATATATTTGTGCTTGCAGATGGCTCTGGGTTGAGCTGAAACAAGCAAAGGAAAGAATGATTTCTTCCTCCCATATTTGGGTTTACAGGGTGCAATCTAAAAAATAACCACTTGACACATATCCTTACTCCCTGACTACTGACAAAGCAGGAGAGAACTTGTGGCTCAGCAGGTTAAAGCATCTGCTTAGCATGCAGACTGCCCAGGTTCGAATCCCAGAAGGGTGAGTTCTGACTGAAGAGAGTTAAGAAACTCGAAATAGCTATATCAGAAATTCCCTTATTTCTTTGTCAACAATTTTAAACAACATATATATATTTGTGCTTGCAGATGGCTCTGGGTTGAGCTGAAACAAGCAAAGGAAAGAATGATTTCTTCCTCCCATATTTGGGTTTACAGGGTGCAATCTAAAAAATAACCACTTGACACATATCCTTACTCCCTGACTACTGACAAAGCAGGAGAGAACTTGTGGCTCAGCAGGTTAAAGCATCTGCTTAGCATGCAGACTGCCCAGGTTCGAATCCCAGAAGGGTGAGTTCTGACTGAAGAGAGTTAAGAAACTCGAAATAGCTATATCAGAAATTCCCTTATTTCTTTGTCAACAATTTTAAACAACATACCGGTATATATATTTGTGCTTGCAGATGGCTCTGGGTTGAGCTGAAACAAGCAAAGGAAAGAATGATTTCTTCCTCCCATATTTGGGTTTACAGGGTGCAATCTAAAAAATAACCACTTGACACATATCCTTACTCCCTGACTACTGACAAAGCAGGAGAGAACTTGTGGCTCAGCAGGTTAAAGCATCTGCTTAGCATGCAGACTGCCCAGGTTCGAATCCCAGAAGGGTGAGTTCTGACTGAAGAGAGTTAAGAAACTCGAAATAGCTATATCAGAAATTCCCTTATTTCTTTGTCAACAATTTTAAACAACATATATATATTTGTGCTTGCAGATGGCTCTGGGTTGAGCTGAAACAAGCAAAGGAAAGAATGATTTCTTCCTCCCATATTTGGGTTTACAGGGTGCAATCTAAAAAATAACCACTTGACACATATCCTTACTCCCTGACTACTGACAAAGCAGGAGAGAACTTGTGGCTCAGCAGGTTAAAGCATCTGCTTAGCATGCAGACTGCCCAGGTTCGAATCCCAGAAGGGTGAGTTCTGACTGAAGAGAGTTAAGAAACTCGAAATAGCTATATCAGAAATTCCCTTATTTCTTTGTCAACAATTTTAAACAACATATATATATTTGTGCTTGCAGATGGCTCTGGGTTGAGCTGAAACAAGCAAAGGAAAGAATGATTTCTTCCTCCCATATTTGGGTTTACAGGGTGCAATCTAAAAAATAACCACTTGACACATATCCTTACTCCCTGACTACTGACAAAGCAGGAGAGAACTTGTGGCTCAGCAGGTTAAAGCATCTGCTTAGCATGCAGACTGCCCAGGTTCGAATCCCAGAAGGGTGAGTTCTGACTGAAGAGAGTTAAGAAACTCGAAATAGCTATATCAGAAATTCCCTTATTTCTTTGTCAACAATTTTAAACAACATATATATATTTGTGCTTGCAGATGGCTCTGGGTTGAGCTGAAACAAGCAAAGGAAAGAATGATTTCTTCCTCCCATATTTGGGTTTACAGGGTGCAATCTAAAAAATAACCACTTGACACATATCCTTACTCCCTGACTACTGACAA